>OX438751.1:2814412-4138333 GCA_949316235.1 Oegoconia quadripuncta
TTAGCAACTACGTTCAGTAAATCATAACCTTAAACGATTTCAATATTTTTTTGACATGTCTACACAACATGCTCTCTAGAAACCTTTGAGGCAAGGGTAGATCGAGGGTTGGGTCAAGACTGGGGGTAATGTTTTCTGTTTAATTCAACAATAAATGAACATTTGTTCGATTTTTTAAAAGACGCGATCTTTATCACAAAAGGGGTAGTCAGAGATGGCCCAAACTTAATGCTTGAAACCACATTCGCGGTTCATCTTTCGAAATATACAGAAATGAACACGTGGGGTTGATCCCATCACCATTAAAACGTGCAAGTCTATTGATGTTAATGTTAATAGCATTGTTGTGTTCCGTTTGTCAGACATAACATAGCCAGTCCCCCAAATGTGTTGGGGTTTCCGGATCAGTACGCTTCCACCTTCGACCTTATCTTCACTTAACATCAGGTGTGATGGAGATCAAGTACGAACCCGTTGTTCATTAAAAAAAAATGTTTCTTGGTGGAAAGTCCCATAATCGTGCCTTTTACGACACCCACGGGAAGAGACAGATTGGTTCTATTCTTTATACGTGCCAAAATCGCACGGCATGCCAGTTATCTTCATTTACAGAATATGACGACCTGTTTGGTGCAGTGGTTAGAAACTCTGCTACTATACCAAATGGTCGCGGGTTCGAATCCCGCTAGGGGCATATGTTTGTATGATGAATACAGACATGTGTTCCCGAGTTATGGCTGTTTTCCATTTATACATGTATTTATTTATAAAAAAATAATGTATTTGTGTAGTTTATCAACCATCTGGTACCCATAACACAAGCCTAGATGCTTACTGTGTACCTAGATGGCGCTGTGTGTTTGTGCAAAGACATTTATTTGTTACATTTTTTATTACAGAAACAATTTACATACATTAAAAAAACTGTACTGAGTGATGATGATGACTTGCGATCTCCTGTCTTGATGGTTGGATCCGACCTTGCTTAAGAGGTTGTTTTTTAAGAATTAAACTAATGTGAGAGAGCTAAAATGTCATAACGTCCGTTTTTTTATGTGTATTCGTAGTCAAAAAAGGATAAACACACACACACGTAACGTCACGACCTTTATCCCATATGGGGTGGTCAGAGACATCCCAAACAATAGTGTTTGGGTGTTCCCAATATTAAGAGTTTAATAATTGAATCAACTTTGGTTCACATTATGAAATATATAGAAATGCACACGTGACAGAGGGTGAGCCCATCGCCGTTGAAACGTGCAAATCATAGATGTTTTGGTGGAAAGTCTCTTAGTCGCCCCTTACGACACCCACGGGAAGAGGCGGATTTGTTCTATTCTATTTGAGTGCCGAGACTCTAAGTTTGTGCATGTGCCAAATAAATCAATATCTATGTTGATCACTATTCAGGTGCGGAAAGTATCATAAGGATTCACACTAAGCCCTCATGGTATTTATGCATGTATGTGTATTTCATTTATTATCTAGTACAGTATAAATATATTTTATGTAGCTATTTATGTTTATATATGTTTTTAATATATTGGGTCTTTACCTATGAAATTGGAGCTTTTTTCTTCGTTAATCATATGTACCAATTCCTGCGATTTTCAAAGCTATATCGAAATTTGTTTTTTATTTGGAAAATTGAATATTACTTCAAGGTTTCACATGAAATATTTTTAATTTTTGGGCGAAGTCACATAATAAAAAAAATTTGAACATAGCTCTTTTCATGTGCTTCCCATAATCATTTCTTAGATTCGCTGAAGCTTTTATAAAGCGGTTACTTTTAAAAATTAACGCTGCCCATACTTAATGTTATCCGATAATACACACAAATTCAGCTAAATTTGGATTTGGTGTTCCCAAAAAAAAAATCAAAAATGTTTGTATGGAGAAAACAGTCGTAATGAAATTCTTCATACAAAACGCCAATTTCATAGGTAAGGACCTAATTATATGTTTATGTATTTAGTTAGGGATATTATTAGTTTTAATATTATTTCGTCCTTTGTACATTTTGTATTTATTTCTTTCTAATGTGCATTTCGATGTTATAATAAAAGTATCCTATAAGCGACAGTAGTCCTGTCCATGGAAAGTTCAAGGTATGAAGTGTCGGGACATCATCCACTCCTGTTGCCGAAGGTACCTTGGGGGTTAGTTAGAGTAATTTTATTGTAATAGGAAATATTATGGACACATGCTCATATACATAGATATGTATAATATGTATGTATAATTAGATCAATTGAATATAATGAAGTGCAATGTTGCTGAATCTTGTTTTTTTTCTGTGTATAAATCCTATTTTCACATTGATGGTGGTATTTTCCTCCTGTACAGACAATGAACGTAATACATACTTAAATTATGTTTTGCATTACATTCAAAACAAGCCGTAATTTCTTCGTTCCGGACACATCCCACTTAACAAGTTTGCATGCATGATGCGCAAATCACCAACGCCAAATTGTTCTGAGTGTGATGTAGTGGAGGATGTATATCATGTTTTGATGGAGTGTGTGCGAAACGAAGCCTACAGAAGACAAATTTTATTTCAAAGCCGCATATTTGATTCCGTGGGTGGGTGTAACATTAGCTTAGCATATCCACTGTCGGACAATGCTAGGCTATTGTATAGACTTACTAAGTTAGCTCTTAAAAATAGATAATTTCACAATAAAGGTAATAATTACAGAGCGACATAGTCACATTCAAGAGACTAAGCTCTTTAAATATAGATTATAAAAAAAAAAAAAAAGCCGTAATTTGTCAGTTTTCAAAATATGACACGACATCGCGCGCCAAAACTTCCTCTACGATATGACTACAAGAATAGGCCAAAGCGATGGTGACGTTGTACATTTAATTTTACAGTGCTCGCTGTAGATTGCGTAATGTAAAAGAAAGACATTGGTGTCGATTCGGATGTACACCAACTAAACTAAAACCAGTTTTGGAGTGGTGCCGTCGCATCGTACTGTTCCATGAAAAGAGACAGTACTACTTTAAAACTGGTTTTAGTTTAGTTGGTGTACATCCGAATCGACACCATTTCCGCTGAACAAAAGTCTTTATTTGCCAAGAAAACAGTGACTAAAATTATCTTGTATGACAAAAAGGTTAGTAGCTCACTATACCAGCGACCTCATCAGGGCTGTCACCTATATACCTAATAAAAAAATATTTAACAGAGCTCTTTTCATGTGCTTCCCATAATCATTTCTTAGATTCGCTGAAACTTTTATAAAGCTGTTTGGCGTGCAAATATTACAAAACAATTTAAATTATATAATTACAATTTTCTCTCGATTACAATTTCAAAATGTCAGTTACAATTTTCAAAGCAATTGCACAATAAATCATTTCAAACAAGTCAAAAAAAAAGAAAAAAATAAAATAATGTCAAGCTAGTCAATTAAATTCATTATTGATACAAAATGTCAAGTGATAAAAAAATTATTTGGAGATTTTTTATGTACCAACCCTTACGATTATATAGCTATTTCCAAATATGTTTGTTATTTGGGATAAATCACACAACAAAAAAAGCTCTTTTCACGTGCTTCACATATTATTTCTTAGATTCGCTGAAACTTTTATAAAGCGGTTACTTTTAAAAATTAACGCTGCCTATACTTAATGTTATCCGATAATACACACAAAGTTTAGCTAAATTTGCCGTTCCCAAAAAAAACACAAAAATGTTTGTATGGAGAAAACAGTCTTAATGAAATTCTTCATACAAAACGCCAATTTCATAGGTAAGGACCTAATATTTAATTGTTTTATTTCAGACTTCTATGATATTATGTATACCTACTTAGTCTTAAATTTATTTTTAAAAATGTTAGTGTAGATACCACGGGTAAAAAAAGCTACCCGTGGTACTACTGGATCGCTTGGTGGGTCTACGGGAATTTTTAAGGGTATAGAAGTATACGTACTTAAAAAGTTAAGTATGGTTGTAGGTATATGTCATGTCATTAGACATTTTGATCCTCCTCCCCCCACTCTAATGAGTGTAACACACAAGCTCCCGCGCATGTATAATTTGCATTGAAGCTCCACTCCGTGTCGCATGATAATGTCGTCTCGATGTCTCAGCCCAGGGTTAAGGGATTCATCATCATTCTATCAACCACAGGACATCTACTGCTGAACAATAGGCCTCCCCCATAAATTCCCACAGACTACGACCGGTTGGGCCTTCCACTGTAGATGTTCCATGCTGCATGTTCTCTACTCTTACAATTTTTATGCCCCAAAGACCATCAATTCTACGTGCTATGTGCCGTGCCTACTGTCACTTCAACTTACTAATTCGCTGGGCTATGTCGTCTTTCATTCTACGGATTTATTTATTTCAGCGAAGCAATCCCACCTCCACACTCCTCCCACTGTAACTCCTATAAGCTAGGATCGACAGTGGTACTCGACACGGCGCCTACTGAAGGTAGACGGTGCCCTAAGTGACTCTATTGCTACCTTGGAACCCAGGCTAATTAAAGAAAGAAATAGGGTGTGTAAGCAAGAAAAAGGTTTCCCACTTCCCCCCTCGGCAAATGGGAGTGTAGCCAATGAAATGCAATATGGCACTAGGGCCATCCCTATGGGGAAGGAGGGCGAGTGAAGCTCGGCCTCCTGCTTTCGTATACACCACGGACTGCGCCTAGATGCAGTGAGCGTGGCGGTAGCAGAAGGCTGCCGCGAGTAATAGTGCCAGTAATACGAATGGCAAAAACGCTTGAAAGCTCGAAAGTTGTGTCTGTTTAAAACCAGATCACCGTAGAATAGCGGATGGATTTCTGAATTTAGGTCGTCAAGCATGAGTTCGCGCTCCTTATTCAAATTTTCGCATTCCCATAAGATATGATGTGCCGGTTGCTCTCCACATTCACAACCAGGAGATTCGGCCAGAGCCATCGAGAACAGTTTACGTTTAAAGTTTCCATGACCCATTAGGAACTGGGACATGCAATGGTCAATATCTAACCACCCCTTTACCATGCGGTCCCTTGTGTCAGGAAAGAACCTGTACAACTGTCTACCCTTCTCTGAGCAGTCCCACCTGGCCTGCCAATCGGCCATAAGTTGGTCCTTCACTTCAGTGAAACACTGAGCATCGCTCTCTACTTAGCTCGTTGTGGCTCGAGTCTTTAAGACCCAAAGTCAGAGACAAAATCCGTGTCAGGCCATAAGTCATCACTGATAATACAATATGATTATTATAGGTGTTCTGAGTAAGGGATATCCCGAACCTGATAACTACATGCTCTTGCCACTAACCTATATCACAAGACTTATGAAGTCTAAGTTAGCAGTAGAAGAGAGCGAACCCCTGCAATGCACAAAAGATCCCGATTGGGTCGAAATGCCTTTAGGCATATGCCCAACCCCGGTGCAAACAAGAATAGAAGTTTTATTCATTCGTATTTTTTCCCGAAAACTATTATATTCGCAGCGTATTTTCTAGCTGCTTCTTTTTCTAAGCGATATTTTTCTCAAGAGCTCTATTTAGGGTCCGGTGACTATTACTTCGGTGTAGTGTTATTACTCTATGCTATTACTTACAAGGTTACCGGAGTCATTGTCATACTGATATTATCCCTTCCCTTCCGGCGTCAGTCTTTCCTGAATCCTACAACCTTGGGATCTTCAAGAGCAGAGTGCATAGGCATTTACTGGGATCGCGTGCTTCATCTCCGACCACATCGTCACTTTCCATCAGGTGAGATTGCGAAAACGCGAATCCATTTAATCATAAAAAAAATATCGTAATTTTTGCTCTGGATCGGATAATGGATATGACAAGTAGGAACACAAAAAGATTGAAAAAATGCGACTTGCAACCGTAAGGACAAAATGTTACTAAATAAAATACGAATGAACATAACGAAGCTCTAACTTTATTAGTGGGCACCTAGGAACTATGATATAAAACCAATAAAACAAACGAAAAGTACTATTTTTCATAACATTTAATCAATTACATCAAACAATAACGTACACATACCATCATAACCTTTCGGCAAGTTGCATTGAACGATCAGACCGACTAGAGATCTATACTAAATATATTATACATAGTACGTAGGTACGGTTTCAGGTTTACATATAAATAATAACTATTTTATTTGAGGAAAGACTGCTAAAGCTCATGCGTTGACTAGGTCGCATGCACCATACGCACTTAATGATTTTAAAGTTTAGTATAATTTGAGTCCCGAGCGTTTGGCTAGTCGACGCAGTCTTTTGGCTAGGTACATTTGCCGATCAATAGTTATCGGGCGTCATGTTGAGTGAGCAACGTCGCACAATGTTACTGTGATATTTAGAAAAGTTAAATCCTATTGGATGGGTACTTTAGGACCACTTCCCGATATAGTAACCACTTCCAGCAATGTTACAACTTCCGAAAAAACAAATGAATACCGGAAAACAAATGAATACCGGGAAACAAATGAATACCGGAAAATAAGTGAATACTAAAAAGACAATTTCTGTTTTCTGGTATTCACTTGTCTTTTTTATTTTGGGAGCAGCGGAAACTGATGTCCAATTGCAAACTGAAAATGAAAGTGCATACAGGGAGTGATTTTTTTGGGAAGTGATCTTAATGTACCTACATAAACGCGTGAAACGTCTTATATTGTACACGCAATTTGCTGCATAACAAATACAGCCAACGCTCACTGCATATTTAGACACCACGATAATAGAAGCGGAAACCTTCAGTCAGAGTTATCTAGATCTAGTCTAGTTAGAGGGTACAATACATGATTCCAGCCTGCGATATTTCGTAAAATATTTGGACTAGGAATAATACGGAGCAGTCTTTCCAAAGTTAGCATAACTCTCAGAGAAAGCGGGTTTTTTGCGTAAATTTGCTTCTTGCTATCTCTGTCACTCCTAGAGGAACTAAGCAGGATAGCAAAATTGGTAGCGTCTTAAATAGAACATAATTCTTTTAACAAGGACGGTATCACTTCCATGCTTTTTATTTAGTTTAATTCCTTTCGAAAAATACACGAAATTTCCAGTAATATTGAAGACGCGAACAATTATTCCTTCTTTGAATATCACAAAAATTATAAAAAAGAAAATTAATTAAATGGAAGACGAAAATTAAATAACAACTTTGTGATGTCACTTATTGACTTATACACATATATACACATGAATCTCGTTGAAAAATGCGTTGATCGGTTTTCAATTCAGTTCCTAAAGAGGACTTATATTAAATATAATAACAATTTATTAATTATAAAAGGTATAATTTGCACAAATTAGTTCTTTCCCTTTTTAAAGGCAGCAGAAAAATGGCTTCTCACCAAACATATCATTTAACACGTGTTTTATCACTTCAGTTTTACCTTTTGCAGTAAGGTTTTGTGTATAGAGATGTAATTAATTAACCTTCTTGAAACGAAATTTCTGCTTTGTTTTTGGGAAACAAAGCAGTTGTTAGCTTGCTATGGCTTATCCTTTAAAAAGGGATTTTCAAAACAAATGTAAAGAGAAATGACATGATCTGCAAGGGTTATTATATATGTCAAAGGAAGACACATCTGAAGAGATTCAGTGCAACCACTGCATAACTAAGTAAGTAGGTATATAAACGATGCAAATCGTAGAATAATTTATGAAAAAGGTAATGTAATAATATTGTTAATGACAAGCAAAATGGCGGTAGTTTGGTTACATAATTGGAATTAGACAGAGAAAGTGAACCTAACTTATAGCATTCCTAATTTGTTTTAAACATTGTTGCACATTTCATGTAAGTAAATATGTTAATAATTTTATACATTAGTAACTTGTATATTGTTCGATATGGTCCCTGCACAATACTGTAAATATACTTCTCTTTAATAAATATGTATATAATCTAATAATATGTGGTCTGGGCGTTTGTATAGTATGGCTCCTAAAGGCACAGCAAGTTTTGTATACCTATAGGCTTCCGAATCCCAAATATATACTTACCCCAGATCAGAAAAAAACAAGAGAGATATGTAAAATAAGACGCATCTTAAACCCTAGTGTCACCACCTTTAAATCAATGTGCATCAGGGCTTGTATACCGGTATTTTCGATTTGGGTATATTTAAAAAATAACGGTTCTAATTCATTAAGGTTTTCGTCTTTGATAGAAAGGATTAGAGGAAATGACATTAGATACGATGTTTTGTATCCGTGCAGGACCTGTAAAAATATCTAAGATATGTACAATACCGGTATCATCACCGGTTAAATTACAGGTGGTAACAAATAACCGGTACGACATGTATTGATTCAGATTCAAGGTAGGTGGTACCGGTTTCTGAAATTGCCGGTATTTCAAGCCCTAGTTGGTATCGTACAGTCGCAATCACGTGCATGAAAACAAATTCGTTTGTGACGCGATTTCGGCGCTACGTACTATATGCATTGTGTGTGACCATACCAAGAGAATAGACGCCTCTATGACATATCTCCCTTGTTTCTCTGGCCTGAGATACTTAGGTACCTATGTTTATAAATATAATTGTCGGCCAAAACAATCGTACCGATGGCTTGTACAAGGTTAGGAGAAATGTTATATAATAGTCTCAGTATCTATCTACTGAGTAACATTTTGTTGTGCGATATTCAGATTATAGAAAATATATTATCAAAACTTTGTTACACTCCGAAATATATTTCGACTAAGTGCTGTAATTTGATAGACACTTTACACATTTCAATTCAACCTTGTTAACTTCTCGCACGATATGCTTACGAGTGTTTACACTAAGATTACATATAAATGGCACATTCAAATATGTAGCATTCGGCTCACTAACTATAAAAATGAACTCTCTTGTACGTAAATATATAGTATGATTAAGCATAGTTTTTCTATATATCTTTGCTCTAACATCACATCAGTACGGGTTTTCTTACACGTATAAAATTAGCTACTTGAAGTAATCACTATAATAATGTGGCTTTGTT
This sequence comes from Oegoconia quadripuncta, assembly GCA_949316235.1. Classification (NCBI taxonomy): domain Eukaryota; kingdom Metazoa; phylum Arthropoda; class Insecta; order Lepidoptera; family Autostichidae; genus Oegoconia; species Oegoconia quadripuncta. Next base: position 2,823,401 of record OX438751.1, read on the forward strand.
TATCCGTCGTGTTATAAACACACGTTTGATCGAGTATGGTAGGGGATATCGTGAGGAGTTTGCGTAGGAAAGTTGCGCGCACGAGCGAGTTGAACACGAGGTATCCATACTGATCGTACGCAAGGGTACGCCGCCTACTACGCACAAGAACCTGGGGCCATTAAGTTTTTCCGAAACAGCCCCAAGTGAACGACGAAAAATTACGTTTTTTCTCTGTTTTGTTCGTCACAAGTTTTATGACAAAACAAAGAGAAATATGAACGAAAATGGAAACGGAACAGATCGTTTTTCCTCCTTCATATGGGTTCGAAATTGAAGATTGATACGACTGATTTTCCTCTTGCAGTGTTATATAGATCAATATTAACCATTCCAGCACCCAATCGTAGCGTACCTACTCGCGGTGTTTACAGCGCAATCGAGAATCGGTAAATAATTTTAAACCGTTCTTATACCGGTGAGTTTTTTACCGTAAAGAAAAAATAGGGCATATTAATGGTAAGTGAAATAGAAGTTATTGGCATAGGTAGTTTTTTTTTCTTTTTCAAAACCATCATGTTCGCACGCGCCCCCCCGGAGTTTGATATTGATATGGGACTCGCGGGATTCGTAAGTTTATTTTGAAGTCATATTTTCTCCAAGTTTTTTTTATTTATTTAATTCAATGATGTAATTATGTGGAATAGGCTACAAATGCGACCGTTAAATGACACAAAGCTTTATTCGAAGATGGTTTTGAAAAACAATTAAACTACATATACCTTTTATTTCACTTCATTAGAGTAAAAAAACTCATCCGGTACTACTGAGGTTTTGCCTCAGACCAAGTAAGGAGCACGCTGTACGACTAATATAGCTATACAATACAAAGTCACAGTGTCGATTTTTAGACGTGTTTATCACACAAAACCCTTGTAGTTCCGCGCACAGTTATCACTGGTCTAAAAATCGACACTGTGACTTGGTATTATATAGCTACGTATATTAGTCGTACAGCGTGGTCCTTACTTGGTCTGAGGCAAAACCTCAGTAGTACCGGTCCGGAATTCAAACACTTTTAGAAAAGTGGTTTCTAAAAACTCAATATAAAGACGTTTTAGAATTATTCAAGTTTACTTCACTTATTATTTTTCCTTAGTCTGAGCCAGCAACTATTATCGCCACAATTCAAAATATACGTCACCGCCGTCGTCAAACGCGCTCTCTATCCAACCAAGCGAACGTGTGCATATCCTTTTAAAAAGTTTTGAAGCAGCTGTTTCTGGTTTTCCATTCAATAGATCTATCAGTCACTATTAATATTTGAAGTATTATTTAATCACGTCAAATTCATTAACAATCATTTGCTATAAAGCTTTACATAGAACTAACATGTACCTTACTAATACGACTTCGCGTCTGTCCACAATTAGGACCGTTTCTTTATTAGAGGGTTTTGATGAACAGAGTGAAGCTTGAAACAGGACCAAATAACAAAATGGTGAGTTTTGTATGTAATTGGGTGTGTAAGTCGAACGAAATATTTAAATATTATCTCCTCACACGCTCGTTCAGACCCTTAGGGAGGAAGCAAGGAATAGTGAAACAGTACACCTTAAAATGCGTAGGTATACATGCGCTTACGGTAGCACTCAATTGGATTAAAATGCGTTTGTATTTAGTCATGTGAGTCATATGACATCATAAATGATGCCGCTCACGGTACGCAATAGTGCTATAATGTCAAATTCAATTGACAGCTGTCATCTGTGCCATGGTGTGATCGGAGCGCTGGAAAAAACGATTGTTTAATATATAGTAAAATAACATTATACTTTAATCGAGACCCAAGTACCTTGAATAAAGACGTAAAACGTAATGTTGATCAAACCAAAATGCCTGACGATAATAGTGACATAAGCGCGCTGACGACGTTTTAATTTGCTTACGTTGAAATCAATAAAACTGGCCGTGAATAGTTTTCACAGTCAGTAATGTGTACGCATTACACACCGTACTGACACACTACTTTGTAATAACACGCTTACCATTGTCGAGCCAGTATATCGATACATCGATTAAAACAAAAATGAAAATCCATCGTCGATTCCATTGAACAACACTTCTCTAATATAAAAATAATTATAGCGCAGTGCTAGGACTCGGCACAGACGATAGACTTATTATCCGAATATATTTAACTCCGTAAAACGTGTTAATACTCGTATAAAGAATAGAGGCGCTCTCCAAAACAAACAAAAAGTCTGCCCTCTGCCCAAGGCTTAAGAGTGCGGTAGAGCCACTTTAATAATGAATAAATTTTCAATGTATTCAGAATATAGAGCTATTTGATTCTATATCAGACTACACTCTGTATGTAATATAGTCACACGCCATCCGAATTAATCATTAGGTAATATTATACCAATCGTATTTCCTAATTACACATAACACTAAAAAGTAGTGTATGGCTCAAGCTAAGCGACCGTTACTCTTCCTCTGATGAGACTTCTAACAAGTAAGCAGCAGTTCGTATTTGTAAAGTTTTTTACCTAATTCATGTAGCATTTTCAATTAGGTTGTGTAAATATAGCTTTTTTTCATTTATATATATAATATATATTAAAATTGTTAATATTCTTCCAAAACGAATCTATAAAAAATTTAATAATTAACGTTTTATATATTTTTATTGTAGTTACGAAATTCACTATTAATTAATTGGGATATTTTTGCCACTTTTTATTTAAGCCTACCTAATATATTTTAGATATTTTTGTCGGACGTTGGGGTTACGTCTGCGAGCCTAACGGTGACTATTAGTCTAATGATTGGACGTTAGCTGGTTACGTGACATCACTAGACGTTACTGCCGCGAGTGATTTCGCGTTTTGTTAGATGTTTTTGACGAGTGAAGTTAAAGCGCTGTCAATTCATTTTAGGTCGACGCCACACTATTTAGCTATAAGTTTAACAATAACAACATAAATACAAAGCTATAACTAATTATCATTATTTACACCATAAAATTCGAAATCAATAAAAAAAAACCTGAAACGATCATTCACATCTCAACTTTTGCATTTAAAAGTTATATATTTCTTTCAAAAATACATTCGTTTTTTTTTGCGTTATATTGTAAACATTAGCCCTGTAATACTGACTTACGAATTGAAATAATTGACATTCCATACTATCTGTCGTTCAGAATAATAAACTTAATATGAGAATCATAAAAAAAACTTAATACACGCGAACTAACATCATTTTAGCACTATTTCACTCGACGTACAGAGATTATGGAGTTCTACATTTATATGTTTTACGTTTAACAATTAATCTACGCTAACATCCATTAAAAATTCACATAAAAACTGCTTTTGAGCCCTTAACACATCACTATAAAATGCATTCAATATAGGCATAAAAAATAGACTCGTCATCTCTCATATCATTTAGCTATTCCATATATATGTACGCAATATTATGTCACGCGGACGTGATGTCGCGACGCGGCGCGGACGAGGCGCTTACACTGCAAGAGATAAATAAATATGTTAATTTTTAAATATATACAATTCCATTTGGCAGTTTTGATAAGAATATTTAACAAATGAAATTCATTTTAAAGCTATAAAAATTCATAAATAGCTACCCCTAATCGAACGAAGGTAGAGACTTCGTGGTTAAACACGTGGCTTACAAACAATATCTGGTATATTCACAGCGCTCATGTGATTAATATAAATTAAAACGTTCATTCTCGAAACGAAGGTTCGCTGGTTTATACAGCTGAGCGGGTTCCGTCAGACGGAAGTCACATCACAACACTTTACTAGGGCAAGTCACTCAGTCCTCAGTAATACATCTCCATAGCGTACTCACCCTGGTCGAAGGTGCTGGGGTTGATGTAGGAGAGGAGGTCCTGGTCGCTCATGTCGGTGAGGCCCTGGACGGGGGCCGTCATCTCCTGGGAGACGGCCTGCGAGACCGCCTGGGAGACGGCCTGGGAGACGGCTTGTGTGACCGCCTGGGAGACGGCCTGCGACATGGCGACCAGGGGGGTCTCCGCCGCGGGCTCGGCCGGCGGGCGCTCGTCCGTGGCCTGCATGCCGCCCCCCATGCCGCCCCCGCCCCCCGCGCTCTCCGTCGACAGGATGTTGGCCGTGTTGATCGCCGACGTCACCAGCGCGTTCATCGTGGTGTCCGAGGTGAGGATCTCGGCGGCCGCGTTCAGTATCATGGACTTGACGGCCGCGGGCGGAGTCTTAACCGACGTGGGTAACTCCTGGATCATCATTAGCTCGTCCTGACTGGGCCCGGACGGCATGACGATGCGCTGGTTCCCGTCGCAGAGCATGCTCGGCGAGACCTGCGGGTTGAGGATGACGTCGGGGGAGATGGCTGAGGCCGGCATGGGCGGCAGCAGGTCGGCGGCGCGCTGCACCACGGATGCACCGGGACTGAGGAGCACATCGGAGGCGTGGGAGGCGCCCGACGGGGACGAGGAGGCCCCGGACAAGTGGTCGTCCACCCTCGAGTTGACCAGCTCGTCCAGCTTTGCCGCGTCGGACGGGAGGATCGCCGCTGTCGCTTTCATCGCGTCCTCCACCAGAGCTTCCATATGCGCGCTCTGTTGAGCCAGACGCTGCTGGATGTGAGTCTGCTCCATTTCCATTTTACTGATCGCACTGAAGGGATTGAAGCTGTCCTCCTGCCGCGGGCGGAGCTGGTTGTACACCATCACTCTCTGCTCGGTGGTGGACTGGAGTACAGTTGACTGCATCGTCGTGTCGGTTATCATCAGCTCCGGGTTCATAACTTTCATCTCGCCCTGCAGGCTGTCGATCGAGCCCTTCGAGATCAGCCGGCGCATCGGGTCCATCGCGGACATCGGCATTATCGGGGCATTATCCACGTAGATCTGACCACCGTTGTCGTCCGAATTGAAGATCGCGGCGGTGACGCTCTCGACCATCTTGTCCGTCTGCACCTGGTTCTGGATCGCCTGGAGCTGCTGAGTGAACGAGACGAGGGGCGAGGGGGACTCGTTCTGTGCAGGGGTGGGAGGGGAGAGCTTCATGGCCTCGTAGCCGAAGTTGACCTGGGCCGTGATGCTTTCGGATTTGAGTCTGAGATCAACGACCTTGAGCTCGTCGGACATGAGAGGTTTGTCGGGGCCGTCGGGCCCGCAGGAGGAGTCGTGCTGGTCGATGAGGGAGTGCTGGCTGGTGTCGTCGGCCAGCTCGCTCTTGAGGCCGAGCGGCGAGGAGTCGGGCACGATCAGCGACGGGCGCCGCACGGGCATGGCGGGCAGTGTGGGCGGGGGCATCATGCCGCCCCACATGAGCACCGGCCGCGCGTCCTCGGACCCTGCGGCATCACAGAACCCGATTATATATATAACGCCAACGCGTAACATGCTATCCTAACTACGTGCCGTTCCGTCTTCGATGCTACCCTCGGACAGATCTCCAGTTTAGTCGTTTGACGGTGGTTGTTAAATTTTGCTCATCTCAAACGTGCGATGTGAACAATTTTTTGGAGAGCATTTTGTGATCATCGTCACCGTCATGATCGCAATAATCGGTGGCCAATAGTAAAAGAAGCCAGAGTCACATTGTACCTAAGGATACAACATGATACTAAAATGGAGATGGGTCGTATCGGATGATTCTGAAGACCAGACCATGGAACAGGGCACGGACGCAACTAGCTACGTGAGGTGGGGATATCTGTGGAGTCTGTACCTATAACGACCTGTCAGACTTTACACTGGGATAGTAGAACGGGATAGTGGAAAGGATAGTGGCTACAACCAGTCTACATTATTTAAAGCTGAAACGGGGTCCCACAGTCTAAATACCGAACGGCCGGATAGCACAGGGAAGACAGAAAGTGAATATTTAACTGTATAACGTACTAGATATTGTTCAAAATTGTATGTACCCGTGGTCGATTGAGACATTCACTGATACATGTATTTTTGAACCTTAACTATTACACATACAGTTCAATGTTGCGTAAGCACTCTATCTTCCTTCGCTAGCATTTGATTAGTCCGAAATATACCTGGGGAAATAACTTTTTATACATTATTATAACTTAAATTTATAATTATGACAAAAACGTAATTTTTGGCCCTTTTTACCTTGAATACATTGCAGATATTAGAAAATTAACATCCAACAATTTACTCGAGGCAAGTGAGATAAGTTGGAACTATCCAATCAAGAATACTGTTCTACTGACCCTGTGTAAACTTGCCCTAAGTGTTATTGAAAAGTAAGCTCTGTATGTGTGTGTAACAGTTCAGAATTCACCAAAAAGCAATGTTTTCCAAACTTCATTTATTTTTTACTATATAATAACTAAAGAAACATTATTTGTATTGGTGTGTTGACTTGTATTGTATTGAAAAGAATCAGTATTATGTGTGTGTGTGTATCATTTGTGTAAAAACACATTGTGATAGGCGCCCCTATCGATGAAAACTAAGAAACACTATTATTACTTCAATATTGTAAATTGACACTTACGTTTCTGCTGAATTCTAACTGGGCAGTCAACTAGAAATTATATTTTTTACTACATTAGAAGTTACATCGACATGTTATTAATATTTATTACACGGCTTTAAATCAAGAAAAAATAAACTACTGAATTTACAAAATAACATATAATCACAATTTTTTACTTAAGAGCACCCTTGCCGTGGTTCGATTCTGCCGTCAGAAAGTTGCTATTTCATATCGCATTAGGGCTAGAGTAAGACCAAGATTGACAGACGAAGAAGAGCACGGAAATATAACGGAAAGTAGACATACGATGGTTGTCAACTAAATAATGTTTAACGGGAAGTAAGATTTTAATAATTCAATAATTTTTATTTTTATTTTTATTTTTATTTTTATTTATTTTATTTATTTATTTTAGTATGGAGCCTGTCCTACCTACTGTCAGATTTTCATGATAACTGTCAAAGTTATATTGCTGGTGCCACAAGGAATATTTTGAATTTCCTAACAATTCAACACTGTTTTAATTTTATTTTGAAGTTTAATCTTAGTTATAAGCAACAATATGCAAAAAAACATCTGTTCATAGCTGAAAAACATTATAGTTTTTCAGTTATGAGCAGATGTTTTTTTGCCACGAGGAATATTTTGCTTTGCTTAAAAATTAAACACTGTTTTAATTTTATTTGAAGTTTAATCTTAGTTATAAGCAATACTATGCAAAAAAAAACATCTGCTCATAACTGAAAAACTATAGTACTTGGAAATCTGTAAGTAAAGCCCTTTCATATGATACCCCACTTGACCTTATTACACTTTTAAAATCATTACTCGTTTTAATTCACTCCTCTCGGAGAAGGCAATGGGATCTATTTATTTTTTTCCTTGTGAACTTGCGATGATTTTTTTAAATATTGTTCCTGTATACTAGAACCGATTCTGAATCACCCCCTTAAAATTTTCTTGGTACTTTTTTAACGCCCTGTAATGAGCTTAGATTATGTATTCTCAGGGAAGAATAAGCTTCGAACGTACGACTAACAAATCAAAGAGTTTTCATGGAACTCCATCCAACTATTTTAATATGAGAGAACATCCAAGGGTGCCCTTTAAAGCATCAAGAAATCCTACATCCAAATGAATCTTTAAAACTGAGTTAATCAAGCATCCTGTCTATGAACCGTTGCAATAATCGTGTTGGGGTGTGTGAGGGTGTGTGGGGGTGTGTGAGGGTGTGCGTGTCAGTACCGTGGCGGCGTCAGCGGGCGGCGGCGGGCGGCGGCCGAGGTCGCTACCTAGACAGACCTAGCTTGAACAGAAGGGAAAAAAAGAAAGAGTACGCCGTTTCGCATCAGTCATTTTTTCCAAAAATATTTCTCAAATCAATGTATCTCATTTTGTTAAACAATAAAAGGAAACCTTAACACAAAACAGTTATGTATGTTCTTCATGCTAGTTTGAAGGCCGTTTTCACAAACTTTCTCTTCAATGATCTCTTTTTTTTTCGTGTAAGCAAGCAAATATTCAATATTGTGTAAAGTATATAAACATTATAATTAAAAATGAATGATAATGTAAGAACGGTCCTCAGTCCAATGAAAGCAATATATAATCTTTGTTTCGTTTGCACAATTCAAAGCAACATTTTCTTGATTCGTGTTAAATAGGGGTGCATTAGACATAAGCGCATGCAACATATAGACAACAGCTATATTTAGTATGTATGTACATATATTGTCAGTGACCGATGTATCATCTAAATTAAATCAGTTAGTGCTTGACTATTGATCCAAGTATATATTTAAATATATTATAGAAGCATCTACTATGTATGATATATTATTTTTCCATGTTTATATATGAAATATGGATCAAAGCATGCAGAAATGGATATTAGATAAGACAATGTCGTAGCAGGTATGTAGGTATTCTTAAAATCTAGACATTTAAAAGCTTTACATCTGTTCTTTTGTAACTCTGGGGCTGACATACGATTTCAAACCTTATCTATTATTAGCTATAGGTTTTGATTCACATAGTGTCTATAATACATTTTCTATTAAATTTTTTTAACGACCTGTTTGGTGTAGTGGTTAGTAACTCTGACCACTATACCAAAATGTTGCGGGTTCGAATCCCGCTAGGGGCATATGTTTGTGTGATGAATACGGACATGTGTACCCGAGTTATGGATGTTTTCATTTATAATAAGTAGTTATTTATTTACAAAAAAAAATGTATTTATGTAGTATATCCAACCATCTGGTATCCACAACACAAGCCTATAGTTGCTTACTGTGGAACTAGATTGCGCTGTGTGTATGTCTAAGGATATTTATTTATTAATTTTTTATATATTCAAAATAATACGCTAACTAAAATGTCAAACTAGCAATGGCGGATATCACTCTAAAAACGTAATACTCTCACGTTAAATGAGGTTTTACAGTTTAAATGTTATATATATATATTTTTTTGAGGCCTAGCAGCTAGGACCGGAAAGAATCCTTTTTAATAAAAAAAAAATCCACGAATAAATACGAAGTCTGGATGATAGGTTTGGTTCTCCGTCACGATGTAACGCTTGAATGGATTTGAATGATTTTTTTTACAGATGGACCTTATAACGTAAGTTCAAATAAATCTCGCGGTGTGACGACGAGGGAATATACCGGATGATTTTTTTTACAGTAAGGAAAAAATAGGGCATATTAGGTAAGTGAAATAAATGGTATTGGCATAAGTAGTTTTTTTTTTAAACGCATTTTGATATTTGATAATGCGACTGACGGGATTCGTAGGTTTCCTATCATGCGAAATTTATTTAGAACTCATATTTTCTCCAAGTTTACTTTATTTATTTAATTTAATGATATGACTATGTGTAAAAGGTAACAAACTAGACCGTCAAATGACACAATTAACGCTTTATTCGAAGTAAATTTTGAAAAAAAAGACTACCTATACCAATACCTTCTATTTCACTTATCTAATACGCCCTAAATTTTCCTTTCGGTAAAAATATTCACAAAGTATATTTTTTAAAGTTGCAGTGTTATTTCACAGGAACTTCGATTAAAAAAACTTTAGACAAAGGATAAGTCAAAGCAAAATTGTTATAATAACATAAATATGTAAATATGTGTGTTAAGTCCCCGTCACGAGAAGCTATAAATTAAGTAAACAAATAATTATGAATTAAATCGATACAAAATATTTTATTTCATAGGATAAAATTATCACTTGAAAACGTCACTATTAATAATATAAGATGAAATGGCGATGGTGGAATAAGATTGTGTAATTCCAACGCACACTCACATTGTTATATTCACACGCACACAAGTATTTTCGATATTCTATTTTAGGAAAGGGACATTTGTTCAGTTATACAACGTGAATTTGAATTCGTGTAATTCTAATGAGAAGAGACTATGATGACGCCACTGATTACGACCAACTTTCCCCAAGGAACTATATCAAATCAGATCAAAATATTTTGTTTCATAGGATAAAATTATCACTTGAAAACGTCATTATTAATATTACATTTAAATTTACTGCTCATTCACAAAGCTGACTCCCCAGAGAAGAACGAGCACGAAACTCTAGGGTTTCTCTTTTAAACAGATTATGGGTTACAATTTGTGATTTGATAATTATATGAATAATAAAATAAGACAGCAATGTCCATTCTTGCTTACCATTCAAATAGTCAGTGATTTTATATAGCCTTTTGTGTTGTTGAGTTGAGTTAACTGAGTTAACCAAATCCCCTCAACTACATTACATTAGTGCAGCGGCCGCCAAAAGAGGCGTTGATGGGCGTGACTAGATGGACAAACGCAAGTTCAAATGCGGTTGCGACCAAGGCTTGTACAGTACTTTTCTAAAATAATACGCGGAAATTCAAACTAGGTTATACCAATGTCACAGAATTAATATAGTACTACCAATGTAGAATAATTTAATTCTTCCATTGAATAAAATTCTACTATTAACTGCGTATATATTTTTTTGGTTCCGCATTTTTTATTTGTTCCCCCTCCTGTGTATCGTTTCTAACCTACAGTAAGGTTCGCTAGAAGAGATCTCTTTAAAGATAAGCTCATCTTTGCACATATTTTTTGACTGTAATTTGTATTTTTTGTGCAATAAAGAAAATTTTTATTTTGATTTTGGCGGTAATAAGTTTTCTATGGGGTACTTGCCGCCTTTTAAATTTCAAGTGACGTCAAAGTAGGCAAGTTTTGTCACACTCCTTTTCTTCGCTTGATTTTGTAAAATTATCAACACATTTCCAAACAAAATCAATGACGAACAATAATAATTTTTCGCGCGCGAAAATATTCATGTTTTTTTATCAAATAACTTTCAATTCGAAATTTAAATAAAAGCCTCGATAGTTACCCCCGTGGTTGGCATGTTTCGAAGTAAAAGAATAGTTCCATTTTTAAATTACACGGCCGAAATTTATTCGGCTGCTAAACACGACAGATAAGGATTTCTATACAACTTTGCCGGCCGCAGCTCGCATGTATTTGACTAGTACAACATTTTCGATTTATCTTGAAGAAGGTTATCAAAATAATACTAAAAATGTGTTTCAATGATTTGTGGTACAAGAACGCATCCAACTCCTTGATTGTAAACATTTGGTCCGTCATTTTAAAATTGACGGGTCATTCGACTTTCGAATGCGTTAAAGTTGACATGTCCATTAGTCTGAAATGTGCTTGACTTGAGAACGTTTATAAATGTTGTGAATCCCTGAACGTTTGTTTACGTAATTTCCCGTGACGGGGACTTCAGCAGATTACAGTTTTAGGTAAACACTCGGAAAAAGTAAATTAGTTAACCCTTCGAGTATAATCTTAACTAATGTTCTGGGATATTGTGCGGCACACAGTATTTTTTCTTTTCATATTTTTTTTATTCATAAAAAGCAAAGGAAAATGTCCATCCCGACCTCTCGACTATCCTTAAAAAAAATTAAGTGATTCTGACGATGCGTTACAACGTGAACGAGAGGCAATCAAACAAATACACTTTCGCATTATAAATTATTTGGTATCGCCAAAAAAAGACACGCGACAAAATATATTTATTTTGTTACTTTTGTGAAAAAAAAATCAAGTATACCATACTGTTAATACTACTGCCCCCATAGCATGACATCGTTTGTCGTAGGACGTAGGTGTGAGAGTGGGATAGTTGTATAGTTCGTCCAAGCGAATGAGCAGGACAAATATTATCACGCGCGACATAAACGTCATACTACTACTGCAGGGGTTCGATTACATAATTTCATCGTTATCGTCATCGGTTACGTTCTGACATGTGATTGGTTGACTCATTGCTCGCTCGGCAATTTGACGGTTTCTCATTGGTCAACGTAATTGATGACGATACCGATGAAGTTATTAAACCTAAGGGCAGAGCAGTCACTTTCGTATGGACAGTTGATTTTTTTTCGTTAGTAATGTTTTGAACCATAAAAAAGTCTTCTACTAACGATATGTAAGAATCTTGTTCCCTCTTTCCGACTAACCCTGTATACGAGCTATAAAACTGCATATTTTGTTCACAAGATATTAACGCGTGAGAACAAAGATACAGAAAGTACGAGAATAAAAGAGACGGCTACCTGAAAACAATTGCCTCAACTTAGATTATGATTAACAGTTGTACAAAGTGACGAGATGCTACAATTGGAGCATTTTCGCGACTTCACTTTGGGCTCTGGTAACGTATCTAACTCTTTTTCTGTATATGAAAATGAAAACAATTAATTAATGAGGGCAAGAAATGTTTCAGTGTGATTTTACTAAATCCTTCTTTAACTTTATGATATATAAATTAATAACCAAAGAACGAACATGTTTGAAATCTTAAGATCAGACCCAGAGTTTAATACAGACGTTAATGTGACGATTTGGTCATCTGCGTGCAACTTGTCATGGCATTACATGAATTCATATATATTGAAGTTTTCCGTCAGTTTGCAGAACATTATTTCAAATCAAATGAAATACGCTTTATTGTTTAAATAAGGAAGGTACATTTAAGTATCTTATAGAAAGTACAGGTCTTGGTGAAAATATTTCGCAGCCTCTAGTGTCTAAATCGTAATTATATCTATTTTAATATGTATTTTATTTTAATTATGGTATAATATTTGACACATTTTGACATTATTAATCTTATGACATGTATGCAGTGTTATTTTTTTATGTTTTACAATGTCTTTTACTTTAGACTTCATTAATTTAGGCAATTCTATGTATGATAGGACATTGTAAAAGTGAGCTAACTCAATCTAATCTATATGGTGGTTTATCCAAATTGTTCTGAGGTCAATTCATAAAACGCAAAACAAGAGCTGCATCTGTCAAGATTTTCGACAATACAATAGAATGCAGAAAAAGAATTGTTGACAAATATATACTACTAAGGGTATATGATTATTTTGTGACTTTAACCAAAGTTAATAGGTTAGATGATTCATATATTTTATTGAGAAATTGTTAAGTAATTGAATTGCGGTAAAACTGAACAACAAAATTGTATTATCTAATTTTATATGACTGAAATACTATTGTCTGAAATTCGTGCCTATCTATGAAAACATTCATTGTATATAAATTCTACACTGATAACAAATTGAGACGGCCGAAAACAAACAGTACAGTCCAGCATCAAAATTATATGAGCACGCCAAGGTTGTCGATATATCTTATTATAAAAATAAAATAAATAAATAAATACAAAGTACAAAGGTAAAATAAACTTTACACCAATACACTTAAGCGTCATATTCCTTAACAGCCAATACAGTTTTGCTACCGACTGCACCACCTCCAATATAATGCCATGAAATAATCGTTCGAAATTTGAATCGCAGGCGACCAAATCCCCACCAAATGGGCGACAGTTAGTAGATGATCAGCGTGAACAGTTCCCACGTGAGTCGGGGCGGCTTTGGGTACCTTGTGTGTGGTGTCTAGTGCTGTGCAGGGGCCCGGTGTCGAGGCTGGGCGGAGTGTAGTAGAAGGCGTGAGGCTCCGAGGCCTTGCCCCCAGACCGAACGAACAGTTGCACAGAAATGGGCTCGGATATATCCGGCCGGTGGTATGGTGGCACGCAGCATACGAGGTGCGTCTGGAATTGACAGAACATATTGTTTTTTTATGCACAACGGGTTGGTACTTGACCTCAATCACATCTGATTTTAAGTGAAGATGACGTCGAAGGTGGAAGCGTACAGACCCGGAAACCCCAACACATTTGGGGCACTGGCTATCTTAACTCTGACAACCGGACCACAACAATGCTATTAACATTGCTGCTTGGCGGCAGATTTAGATAAGATGGTGGTAGCTAGCCAGGCGGACATTTAAAATGCCCTAACACCAACCAAACCGAGTACTTAAACATGTATCCCGCTGGGGATCGAACCCGCGACCTCCGAATCGTAAACCCAATGTTGTTTACATTGAGTCACGGAGGCGGTTATCACCTTTCTCCTTCGCTTTAGCCGATTTAGTGGCGACCCGACATAATTTCCAAGCCTTTAGGAAATTTTGCAACGATTACTATTGGCATTATTATTCACGGTAGCCTTTTGCTTCCTAAACATTAACACTCGCTGCGTTGTGGCGCTGTCCGTGTTGTATCAAAACAGGGTGTCAAGCATAACTTGATCCCCTTCCCCATAGGTTAAGCCTTAGTATTGATTTTGAATTCATTTAGCTACACTCCCATATGCCGAGGGGGGGGGGGGGACTTCTTTCCTACTTCACACCTTTAACTCTCCTTCAATTAGTCTGGGGCCCGATGCAGAGTACCACTGTTGATCCTGGCTTACAGGAGTTGCAGGGGGAAGGAGTACGGAGGCGGGTAATTCACTTCAGCCGCATCCTGCTGGACATAGGCTTCTCCCGATTCCAAAGCGACCAGCGGAAACGATCTGCGTTTAGCGACTTCCAGCAACCTTCGTCCTCGTTTCTCCATACAGTTAATCAACTCTGGAGTTTCGGAGGGTAACCATGGTAACCATGCGGGGCGTGCGGAGTAAGAGGGACATCTAACTGGGATACGACCCGTTCCGCAATACTGCAGCTTGTCCCCGAGTCACAATTTCCGAAGCGGTATATTAATAGCGTCGGTGGCTCAACGGTTAAGACGCGATCTCCGAATTTGGAAGGTCCAGGTTCGATTCCTACGCAGGCCATGTACCAATGAGTTTTTAAATTTAATTTACATATGTGCATTTTTCCGACTGCACTGCACATGTGAAGGAAAACATCGTGAGGAAACCTGCATGCCTGCGAAATAAAATTCAAAGGCATATGAAGTCCCCAACACGAATTGGGCCAGCGTGGTCTATATGATGTTTAGGGGCTGATAATGATGATATTAAGTTGAAATGAATGTTTAAATTCCTCATTACCTGCTGTAGGAACTCTTTATCGGGCACCACCTCCTCTTCCCACACGGTCCTCCCGTCCTGTCGCTGGCAGAACACGACCCTGGTCTCCTTGAGGAAGTTTTTCCCGAGGAGGTAGAGCTCCAGGCCGCCGGCGGCGGGGCTCGACACCAGCGACTTGCGGCATACCTCGGGGACGCCTGGCGGCTGGGCTGGAACGAGAGTGGTGATACATCAGCATATGATGGATTAGGCTCTGTAGGGTTTATAAAGATAAAGTATTCCGTAAAGCTAAGGTCTGGAGGAGAAAGAATCTGTCAATATGAGAATGTGGCGAGTAAGGAATCATTTGAAAGTGAGCCCTATTACTTAAGTCAGTAATTTAGTTAATCTGTGCTAACACTGAGCTAATTCTGTCCGTATGTATGTCCGATGTATCTATGTCAACAATGAGAAGAGGTAGCTAGTTAAAATTTTCAGACTATGTGGTAATCATGGCATGAACATGCGCAAATAATCTTTAAATAATTAATAAAACCATCTTTGTACGAAACCGTTAAAGTTATGTAATTAGAAGAAGACCTGTTAGGTGTGGTATTAGAAATCCTGACTGCTTAAAATAAAAGGTCGCGGGTTGCATCGTCTTGTCACGTTATATCGAAAAGGTCTCAGAGGAACAAAGAAGTCAGAAACTCACTGTATAAGATCTGCGTGGATAGACCTGCAGCGTCTTGTCAGGTTTTGTCGTAAAAGTCTGAGAGGAACAAAGAGGCTAGACACTCACTAAATAAATAATAATAAATAAATATCTTTGGACATACACACAGCGCCATCTAGTTCCACTTTAAGCAACTATAGGCTTGTGTTGTGGATACCAGATTGTTGATATACTACATAAATATTTTTTTTTTGTAAATAAATATTTATTATACATGAAAACATCCATAACTCGGGTACACGTGTCCGTATTCATCATACAAACATATGCCCCTTGCGGGATTCGAACCCGCGACCTTTTGGTATAGTGGTCAGAGATTCTAACCACTACACCAAACAGGTCGATAAATTCACATAATCCGCGTGGAGCAGACCTGCAGCGTCCTGTTACATTTTGTCGGAAAGGTCTCAGAGGAAGAAAGAGGCTTAGACACTCACTGCAAAACCTGCAGCGTCTTGTCACGTTTTGTCGTAAAGGTCTGAGAGGAACAAAGAGGCTAGTCACTCACTGCATATGATCTGCGTGGAGCAGACCTGCAGGGTCTTGTTACATTTTGTCGAAAAGGTCTCAGAGGAACAAAGAGGCTAGATACTGCATATGGTCTGCGTGGAGCAGACCTGCAGCGTCCTGTTACATTTTGTCGGAAAGGTCTCAGAGGAACAAAGAAGTCAGAAACTCACTGCATAAGATCTGCGTGGAGCAGACCTGCAACGTCTTATCAGGTTTTATCGTAAATGTCTGAGAGGAACAAAGAGGCTAGATACTCACTGCATATGATCTGCGTGGAGCAGACCTGCAGCGTCTCGGGCCCGTCCCCGCTGACGATGTCGGTGCGGAACACCATGCGGCAGCGCGTGGACTTCTTCTTGCCGCGCGACACGTGCGCCGCGCCCGCCGGCCCCGCGCCGCTCAGCGCCTCGCCGAACCGGTGCTCCACGTCCACGTTGCGCTCCTGGACAATACATTGTTACAAATAAGTCTGGGGCGGTCAGTCCTTGGGTGACTAGTGGCACTTTAATACGAGTGTTGCTCGAGTCGAACCGAGGCGAATACGACATCCGAATTATAAATAAAACAACAGGATGATGAGTGTGCGAATTTTCGCCAATACAGAACTCCATTCGCTTGAACCGAAAGCAGTGTTGCCATTGCCAACTCTATTACTTATAAGATTGCAAGTATAGTTTCATATTTTTTAACCGCTTCCGTGGCTCAATGTAAACAACATAGGGTTTACGAATCGGAGGTCACGGGTACGACGGGTGTTTAGTACTCGGTTTGGTTGGTGGTAGGGCATTTTAAAATGTCCGCCTGGCTAGCTACCACCATCTTATCTAAATCTGCCGCCAAGCAGCAATGTTAATAACATCATTGTGTTCCGGTTGTCAGAGATAAGATAGCCAGTCCCCCAAATGTGTTGGGGTTTCCGGGTCAGTACGCTTGCACCTTCGACCTCATCTTCATTTAACATCAGGTGTGATTGAGGTCAAATACGAACCCGTCGTGCATAAAAAAATGACTTGGTTGTGTAAACGACTGATATGAACAACAAGTTTATTTTACATTTACATTAGGTACGTATGTTACTAGTATTCTAAAACGATCCTAGATTCTTTTTGTCAATTTAAACAGTTATTTCTGTCAATCTATCCATGGACCTATCCATGGTGGAGCTAGCGAGATTTGTTTCTTTCATTAGATCCAGTTTTGAATGTGTGCAACGTGCGTTTATTTGGGACGAAATTTGGTACACAGATAGACTATGACTTGGATTAACATATATGATAGTTTTATCCTGTTCTAGTGAACATTGGACTGATGCATGTCTGACCAGTTCATAGTATATGCGCGACTGAACACTTATCTCAATTTATAATAAGACGCGCCGCCGGCGTAGGGCTACTACATCCAAATATCAGTTACTTTAAATGAATTGGGGCATAAATTGGCGCATGCTTTGTGGCTGGACGGATTTGGAAAACAGATTAGGCCCTGGCTTAACATATAGGCAAATTTTTTTGTGGACCCGATTTTGATGAAATGTGCCATCGTGGGGGTTTGTGGGTTGAATACAACCATTTATTCCCGAGCCATGAATGTTTATATTAGGTCTTTACCTATGAAATTGGAGATTTTTTCTTCGTTAATCATAATGTTCCAACTCCTACGATTCTATAGATATTTCCAAATTTGTTTTTTATTTGGAAAATAAGAATAAATTTTCAAAGTTTCACATGAAATATTTTTTAATGTCTGAGCTAAATCACATAATAAAAAAAACTTGAACACAGCTCTTTTCATGAGCTTCCCCTATTATTTCTTTGATTCGCAGAAACTTTTATAAACACTGCCTATATTTAACTAAATGTTATCCGATAATACACACAAAGTTTAGCTAAGTTTGGATTTACCGTTCCGAAAAAAAAATCAAAAATGTTTGTATGGAGAAAACAGTATTAATAAAATTCTTCATACAAAACGCCAATTTCATAGGTAAGGACCTAATATAAATATTTATGTACGTTTATCTGTTACGTAGTAGCCATAGTGCAAGCTTTGCTTAGTTTGAGACTAGATAATTGGCGTAATTAGATTTATGATGAGACACGAGCCAACCAAAGACACGGGAATCTTAAGCAGGAATGCGATCTATTAGGGTATTACTAACTTATTAGTAATCTGTGGTATTACTCGTATATGTCACTTGCATTACACTCCTGCCAAATAGCTATGTCGTGCTATTATCAGATTCACCCAGACTTGTTTACGTAACGCGGCGCGTTGACCCGAGATAAGCGGGCGGACAGCGAGACGCCGGCGATACTCGATGTTATATTGTAGTGATGCATATCAGCGGGTACGAAGAGTTTGATAATGGCGTACCTTCGAGCGTCTTGCAAGGAATCGATTGTAGACATTCTTTTATTATTACATTAATTACAATAAATAGTTGCATTAAATCAAGCGTCGAAAATTATGTTGTATAGTTCGACTGAATATCGCCGAGCGCTCTATGCCCACGCTTGATTATCATTCAAATATCAAAAATTATACAATTATAAAAAATTGCCTTTTGTTAATAATTTCTATTTTATAATGTCTACCGGTCTTAGGTATTATAAAAGAGCCCCTTTTTTAAACGATTTCAAAAAAGGAGGTTCTGTATTCGGGGCGTATTTTTTTTTTTTTTTTATGCATGTATCTCCGAGATTTGGCGGTTGATTCAAATGGTTCTTTTTGTAAATGAAAGGGGATACCGTCGAGTTGGTCCCATTGTAATTTTTATTTATTAATTCAAATGATTAAGTGACTTTGTGTAAACGACTGACATGAATTTATTTTTATATCTTGCATTTACAATTTGTAATAAAATAATAATAATAATTTTTTTTATGTACAACGGTTTTGTACTTGACCTCAATCACACCTGATGTTAAGTGAAGACGAGGTCGAAGGTGGAAGCGTACTGACCCGGAAACCCCAACACATTTGGGGGACTGGCTATATTATCTCTGACAACCGGAACACAACAATGCTATTAACATTGCAGCTTGGCGGCAGATTTAGATAAGATGATGGTAGCTAGCCAGGCGGACATTTAAAATGCCCTACCACCAACCAAACCGAGTACTTAAACATTTACCCCGCTAGGGATCGAACCCGCGACCTGTTGTGGGTGTCCTATCGACCAATTTTATAATAAACTATTTATGTGATCCATTTTAAAGCAGGGAATAAACAGAGTTAATATGTGCACCATAGCTTTGTCATTAACACCCATGTTACAGTACACAGGGTACACTTAAAATAGTCAGATTTTACATTTTTTAAGCTACTGCTTGTTCAAAAGGCAATTTTCCCCTGAGAAGGACAAGCAAGAAACACTTTTAAAACAGGTTTTTATATTTCATTATTAATTATGAAATAGCCTGGCATGCGAACGAGCTGGTAATGTCCAGGGATGATTATCATCTAAATAGTCTGATACTTTATAATATGTTTTCTTAATAAGTTTCTGTTTTATGTATACCTTACTGAACTTTCGGACTATATAACTTTATAGAATAGCAACTAACCTTCAGAATCCCGACACAATCACAAGTGACCTGCCAGTTCTTCGCCGGCTCCAGGTCTATCTCGATGACGACGGTGCCATCCTCCTTCCTCTCCTTGCAGGGCGTGGAGTTCTTGCCGGAGACCCGGCACGCCTGGTAGAACATGTGCGGCGCCACTCGCCCTGTGTCAGTGCCTATGAAGACCTGGGGGCATGACAATGGTTCAGAACAGGAAAGTTTGGTAGGAATCAGTCGAAGTCTGCTTCCTTGCAGTTTAACTTGGGCAATAGATTCACCAGCTCGAACTGGAGACAATGGTAAAACGATTCGGTCTACATTGGTCCCTTGGACCTGGGCCTTTACAGCCACCCAGCTAGGATTGCCAATGGTCGGGATTCTTCTGGATTATCCCAATATTTCATATGATGTCCACTCTCCCAACAAAATATAAAATCTCTCGGTAAATCCTTTATTTCTCATAATTAAAGCTGAGTTAATTATAATGTAGAATGTTGATACAAATAAGGATCAAAATTAGTGAAGTTTGTAAAATCCAATGGAAAAATATGCGGATACTTAAAAAAATTATTGCAATGAGTCAAAGTCAAAGTCAAAAATGCTTTATTTTGTAGGTACACAGACTTAAAATAGTCAATTTTACGTTATTTAAGCTACTGATTGTTCAAAATGCAATTTTCCCCTGAGAAGAACAAGCAAGAAACTCGAAGGGTTACCCTTTTAAAATCAGGCTTTGATTTTACATAAAGGTTTTTATATTTCATTATTAATCGTGAAATAGCCTGGCATGCGAACAATCTGATTATGTCCAGGGATGATTATCATCTAAATAGTCTGATATTTTATAATATG
The DNA here is from genome assembly GCA_949316235.1 of Oegoconia quadripuncta. Classification (NCBI taxonomy): domain Eukaryota; kingdom Metazoa; phylum Arthropoda; class Insecta; order Lepidoptera; family Autostichidae; genus Oegoconia; species Oegoconia quadripuncta. The sequence goes on from OX438751.1 coordinate 2,843,969, forward strand.
CTTTGTTAATTAGTTTCTGTTTTATAGTATCTTTAAATTTATCGAGAGGAAGATTTTGTATATCAACTGGGACCTTATTGAAAAAGCGTATACATAACCCTTTGAATGAATTACTGACTTTGCGGAGGCGACTTATGTGACCTGCAAGTTTATCTTTATTTCTTGTATTGACATCATGTTTATCACTATTTTTCCTAAATGATGCTATATTTTTTTTCACATACATTAGATTTTCAAAAATGTACTGTGACGAAAAGGTTAGAATGTTATACACTTTAAACCTATCTCTAAGTGACACTGCAGGTCTCAATTGATAAATTGCGCGAAATCTTCGAGTCTTAATTTATCTCAAAATTATTAATTGTGGAATAATATTAAACATCGGGATAATATCAAAATGATGGCATAAGTGCAGTGTACAAGGAATACCCCACAAAAACATTAATGCTTTTATTTTTAAAACTTCCTATATTAATTGTATTGGTTTCGCTACAGAAATGTTGCGCGCGTTTTTCAGTAAGTGGTACTGGTAGAATAACCAGCGCTGTGGTACGGACCACTATCTTTGCTGCAGCATATGCTGAGTCAGAGCCCTTTCAGTGCACAGTGGGTACAGCCCATAGCTGGGAAAATATTGTATGGTGTGCGTCAGTATATTAAGCGTTCATTTATTTATTTACCCTCTTATTCATAAAAATTTACAAACGCTTTATAAGCCAATTTTAGTTAAAGTTTTGTCACTTTATTGATTACAACATTTCCTTATGAACGACAGAGACAAAACATACTTTAACTAAAACAGGCTTATAAAATGTTTGCAAATATTTATGAATAAGACGGTTATTCTATTTGTTGATTACATAGGGTTTATTGTTGTTGTTCTTCTATTTTGGTTGTATATACTGTCCAGTGAATAAATGTTTTTGTCTATCTATCTAAACATTTTTGAGTAACCTGTAGAATAAAACTAAAAAGAAAATTAAACTTCCTTCCTCCCTGACTGGCAACCCTACTCCCAGCATATCATGTAAACTCTTTAAGAGAACATCGACCCTACGAGCTGGCTACCTAAAGATATTGCGACGGTCGCTTATGATAATAAGTCAAAACAATTTAAAAAGAAATACAATTATCAAGACTACCTTTCAATTTAATATGCATGTAGAATTTTGGAAAAAAAATGGAGACATGATAGGAATTGCGACGCTGCCAGCCGGTAGGGTCGATTCCGTTTTAAGGGGCAATAGGTCGTCAGATATCCATCCTACTTCATCTCGTGTAGGTTTGCATAAGTCTACACCGCTCATTCACGCGGACATTTAAGTCATGTTTTTTATTACGTAATTAATTCAAAGTGATTGCTTAACCGTCTATTGAAACAACTGGTCCTAAGAAATGTGAGGTCTAAAGGACCCTTGAAGTAGTGAAAACGGATTCAGAGCTATTTGACAAGTCCCCGAAGCAGGACATCGTTGTCTGGTAGAAATCGCTTAATAGCGATAAGACCGCCTGGTAGTACAATGTTTTTTTTGACGCATTGTAGAATTATTTTGCAATAAAGTGTACTTGATCGATTGATTGATTGATCGTTTGTCGCGCGCGTGGCGAGGTGAGAGTGGGATATTTGTATATTTCGTCCAAACGAATGACCAGGACAAATATTATCTCGGGTGACATTAAAGTTTATCAGGATGAAACGATAATAATAAGGGCCATATAACTACCAAACCATGGCACGGGTAAACCAAACGTGGTTTACAAAATAGAGGTCACTGATTCCAGAGACCTAAATTCGGAGGGTTTGGTTATTGATTTGGAAGTATCATTGGGTTATGCCGTTAATCACGATCTAGTCACGGAAGATACTGGTTGAGATGACCTACCTGTAACACGGCAGGCTTATCATAACCAACTAATTTGACTATAGGGAACCCGTTGCCGGAGTTGTCTTTGACGGCGCCTCGGCTGCCTTCGGTTTGGTATCTGGAATAAGAAAGAAATAATTGTAAAATCTATTAGGCCCTTACCTATGAAATTGGCGTTTTGTATGAAGAATTTCATTAAGACTGTTTTCTCCATACAAACATTTTTGTTTTTTTTTTTTGGGAACGGCAAATCCAAATTTAGCTAAACTTTGTGTGTATTATCCGATAACATTAAGTTAAGTATAGGCAGCGTTAATTTTTAAAAGTAACCGCTTTATAAAAGTTTCAGGGAATCTAAGAAATGATTATGGGAAGCACATGAAAAGAGCTCTGTAATTTTTTTTTTTTTAATATTTCATGTGAAACTTTGAAATAATATTCCATTTTCCAAATAAAAAACAAATTTGGATATAGCTTTGAAAATCGCAGGAATTGGTACATAATGATTAACGAAGAAACAAAACTCCAATTTTATGAAATTGGTAAAGACCCAATATTTACGTCAAAAAACTCAAAACGGATATAAAGTTCGACGACCTGTTTGCTGCTGCTGACAAAAAAAATCAGATCGAACCATTTTCTTCGTGGGGAAAAAATCCGGCGGACAAAAAGTCCGTCGTCTGCGCTGCTCGTTTTTACAAAAACATCTAAATAAGTTCGTTGTTTTTAACCGACTTCAAAAAGAAGTCAGTTCAGTCGTTTATAAAACGATTCGGATTTTTCATTTTATTTAATAGGTCATACTTCCAGGGTGGTTCCATGTTTATCATAATCCTGTTTTGATGGTGGGATCTATGAGGAATTAAGGGAAATCCTCACATATTATAGGCATACATATATCGATTTTGGTATTTACATCAACGAGTCAAGAATTTACATTCAGAAAGTGGAACCTGACTGAAGTCGGTTGTTTTGTAAATTTTTGGTTGTTCAATTATTGAAGTACTATTTATGGGAACTAATCTATATTTCGATGGCACTATTTATGGGAACTAATCTATATTTCGGTGGCACTATTTATGGAAACTAATCTATATTTCGATGGCACTATTTATGGAAACTAATCTATATTTCGGTGGCACTATTTATGGGAACTAATCTATATTTCGGTGGCATTATTTATGGGAACTAATCTATATTTCGATGGCACTATTTATGGGAACTAATCTATATTTCGATGGCACTATTTATGGGAACTAATCTATATTTCGGTGGCACTATTTATGGGAACTAATCTATATTTCGATGGCACTATTTATGGGAACTAATCTATATTTCGGTGGCACTATTTATGGGAACTAATCTATATTTCGGTGGCACTATTTATGGGAACTAATCTATATTTCGATGGCACTATTTATGGGAACTAATCTATATTTCGGTGGCACTATTTATGGGAACTAATCTATATTTCGGTGGCACTATTTATGCACAGTTTTTTCGGATACAAATTATAATCATAGGTAAAGTAATCTCTGCGTATGGGCATGAGGATTCCAGGAACACGTGATGGCCAGAATACGTGCCCAAGTTTTTGACATTATCAAAGTAGCTGAATTCCCCTGTGTCTTCTAAATTAGGTATAAACAGATTCTTAATCTGATAAACCAGACAATATAACCGATGTATAGACGTGTCCAGGTACGACAAAAAATGCAGTTTATTCTTTTGTGTGAAAATTGTACACGCTGTATAACCCTTACGTTTGTTTGCTTTTAGTAAGTCTATGATATACATGCATTTTAACTATCACAAAACCAAAAATATTTGTAACAATGCATACCTAGCTCTGTGCTGTGACTCCGGCTGACACAGTATCTGCAGCTCCACGGTTCCGTCTCTAGATTTAGTAGTGAGCGGCGCGGCCAGCCCGGGCGGCCCGGACATCGCCACCAGCGCCCTCCGCCGCGCCAACGCCTGCGCCAGTTTCCCTCCATATTTCCCCCCCAACTTTCCTCCCAGTTTCCCCGACAACTTCCCCCCACCGGCGTACTTAGTCGCCAACTTCCCGCTACTGCCTAATTTCCCGCACGATCTATACGCTGGGTCTTGAAACCTCTTGCCAGACGTTTCAGTGATGCTTGGACTAGATATACTGCATCCGGCTCTTATCCTGGAAAGAGAGAACGGTTTGTCAGACGGGGAGGGATGAACTCCTATAAATAAGTAGGTTCATTCATAATGCGAGCAGCCAAGGCATGGGTGTGTTCCATTAACTTAACTGACTTGGTGACTTTGTGTAAACGACTGATATGAACAAGTTTATTTTATATTTACATTAGGTACGTATGTTACTATTACCACAATTATGTTTATTATGAAAGGGAAATCATCTGTGGGACTTGTAATAGGACTTCCTATTATAAGTCCCACAGATGATTTCCCTTTCCGAAGCGGTGGTAGCTTGGACATACTGCCTGACCGAAAAATGCTTAGCCCTATTTTTATTTCCAATAGATTTAAATTGACATTCAACAAATGATATCACGTATCTTACGTTGAAATAAAATGCTTTGAGTTTGAGTTATTATTCTTAAACGATCCTAGATTCTTTCTCACACACATTAACAGCAGCTAACTAATTTAATAACGTTAATACGTAAGTTTGACAATGGTGTCGGTTCGGATGTACACCAACTAAAGTACCGAACTAAGAAGTTCGATTCTTTATTCATCATCCGAACAGCCAAGGTATGGAACTCCCTTCCTACGTCACTTTTTCCTGACTCCTACACCCTTAGGATCTTCAAAAGCAGGGTGAATAGGCATTAACTGGGATCGAGTGGTTCATCTTCGACCGCATCGTCACTTTTCATCAGATGAGATTGTGGTCAAACGCGTATCCAGTCAATCTTAAAAAAAGGTACCTACAATCCCGAGGGGTGACTAGCGATTATCCGCAAGTCAAAGAAAAATCGACTAAGAACATGACAAATAAGTTGCTCTTCATCATCAGGTGCGAGCCAGAATGTGACGAGAGTATTACGGGGAAAAGAGAGGTAGGCAGCTGTGCTACAGTCAAGGTTATAAACACGGGTTAACCTATTCTAACAAAACATTATACAAATGATTATACTTACGACCTGTTTGGTGTAGTGGTTAGCAACTCTGACCACTACACCAAAAGGTTGCGGGTTCGAATCCCGCTAGGGGCATAGGTTTGTGTGATGAATACGGACATGTGTACCTGAGTAATGGATGTTTTCATTTATAATAAGTATTTATTTACAAAAAAAACTGTATTTATGTAGTATATCAACCATCTGGTATCCACAACACAAGCATATAGTTGCTTACTGAGGAACTAGATGGCGCTGTGTGTATGTCTAAGGATATTTATTTTATTTATGATGTAGTAACTTATTTTCATGTATACAGCAACTTGCAGACTACCTTTACATAAACTCGTTTCTGAAATCATTGTATGGTGTTTCCATGCCACCGCATATACCATATACTCCGAATAACAGGCGAGAGGTTCTATCAAATCAACACATCAGGATAACAACATTGGGTTTACGATTCGGACGTCGCGGGTTCGATCCCCAGCGGGGTACATGTTTAAGTACTCGGTTTGGTTAGGGCATTTTAAATGCAACCTGGCTAGCTACCACCATCTTATCTAAATCTGCCGCCAAGCAGCAATGTTAATAGCATTGTTGTGTTCCGGTTGTCGGAGATAAGATAGCCAGTCCCCCAAATGTGTTGGGGTTTCCGGGTCAGTACGCTTAAACCTTCGACCTCATCTTCACTTAACATCAGGTGTGACTAAGGTCAAGAACCAATCCGTTGTGCATAAAAAAAATAATTTGATGAAGTAAATTAAACATTAGGCATCTAGGAGACATGTGATTGATGTTGCTGCAATCATATTGTTTGAAGGAGACTTTTGCTTTGATTGCTTTGTTACTAAGTTACTGCATATAAACTATTTTATCCCAAATGGGTGGTCAGAGATATCCCAACCATAAACGTTTGGGTGTTCTAATATTCAAAGTTTAATATTTGAAACAATATTCGCGATTCACCATTCGAAATATAAAGAAATGCACACGTGACAAAGGGTGAACCCATCGCCGTTAAAACGTTTTAGTCAATGTGTTCTTTGGTGGAAACTCTCCACCTAACAATTAGGCTTCCCGCCCACGGCCGACAATCGGTTATCGATTTTTAGTAGGAGAAAAATGGAACGTACTGATTGCAATGTTTCAACGCCCATGTCCTACAAAAAATCGAGCACAATATCGGTGATAAAGGTATTGAGGAAAAAATCGGCCCGATTGTTCACATACATTGGCATACTTAGTCGTCTTTTATGATACCCACGAGAAGAGACGAGTTAGTTCTATTCTTTTTACGTGCCGAACCCACACAGTAGATAATATTTTAATTTAAGAGGCTAATCGCGGTTCATGAATTGCTTTCATTATGTTTCTGGGACACACAACTACATTTACGAGAGTCAATCGTTTTGAACGATAAAACAACTAATATTATTCGACTTTGGTCTAACATTTAAGTTTTATATGAATCGGTAAAATATTAAATATTTTTATAAATGGCCAGCCTTCTAAGAGCGGCATCTCATAATCGGCCCTCGCTGCCCAGTTTCAATTTTCCACCCCATATATAAATGGTGTAAACCTCCAACGATCTAGTTGTCGCAGCGAACGAGAGGAAATAAAACGCGCATGCAAAAGTTCTGCATGTGGAAGAGGCTTTACTATGTTGTCTTGCTTAAAACTGAATGCATCATGCTATAAAATGATAATGATGATGTGAGTGGCCATGAGCAGAGCATGCACAGTGTATGCGGCATTGTGCGGTTACAGTAGGTATGTTGCGTACGGTAAGCGCTGACGAGCAACTCGCATGCAAAGTTATCTATCGTACCTTACCTATGAAATTGGCGTTTTGTATGAAGAATTTCATTAAGACTGTTTTCTCCATACAAACATTTTTGTTTTTTTTTTTGGGAATGGCAAATCCAAATTTAACTAAACTTTGTGTGTATTATCGGATAACATTAAGTTTAGTATAGGCAGCGTTAATTTTTAAAAGTAACCGCTTTATAAAAGTTTCAGCGAATCTAAGAAATGATTATGGGAAGCACATGAAAAGAGCTCTGTTCAAATTTTTTTTTATTATGTGATTTAGCCCAGAAATAAAAACATATTTCATGTGAAACCTTGAAATAATATTCCATTTTCCAAATAAAAAACATATTTGGATATAGCATTGAAAATCGTAGGAATTCGTACATATGATTAACAAAGAAAAAAAACTTCAATTTCATAGGTAAAGACCCAATATTTTTATTCCTGTAAAACGCAGGTAAATGTTATCATCAAAAATTATTGTAAATTATTTTGCGCAATAAAGAGTATTTGTATTGTATTGTATTGTAAAATTCATATGAAAAGGAGATATAACATATTTTATTGATTCTTTGATCCTGATCGTCTCTGGGATATATACTCGTAGATGCAGCGCAAAAAACACCCGTATATACGAATTATCTACATTAGCGTAGGCCGAGATTCGTGAAAGTAAACAATCTTCACATGGATCGGCTGTCCATAACTTGTCTTAAAAATGTTGTCTTGTCAAACGCGTCCTCATATGTAGATTCAGTTCGAATATGTAATGCTGTGCCGATAATAGAATTAAGGAGAAGTGTACGACAGCATAAGCAATCTTTAATAGTCAAGTAAAACTTTAAATGACCTTTTAAATTTTAAATCTGTGAATTAAAAACATATTTAATGAAGTAAAATATCCTTCTTACGCGAGAAGTAAATAATTTATCAACTCTGAAATCGTGAAAGAAAACATCAGTCGTTCGTTCCATAGATGTTCAATAGCCATCTGCACAAAATGTGTAATACGAAGTAAATAAATACATAATATAGCTAATATGCCAAAATATCTTAAAATTAGAGGCGCTCTCGTTAAAATTTTCATATCGCTGTGTATAAAAGACAGGGATAAATATAAAAATATATCTTCGCCGTTTGTGATGCGTTTGAAAGTTGGTCATTTTGGTTCGTTCCAATGTCTTTAATAGCATCCAGTATGTTTCTAAAGTTTATTTTGTATGTATAAATTTCATTAAAACAAATACAGCCTATATATTTTTGAACAGACCGAAGGAGCGCACGTATAAACGTCGGGTATTGTAACCGCGTATCGTCAGCGCGTATTATCGGCATAGCGCGAAGCCGCCTTCTGTATACAGTAGGCAACTTACGAATGCTTGCGTATGAACAAAATTACAGTGCTACCGCGATCTCTTGTGTCACTCACTGTATTTTATAGCTGAATGTAAACATACTCAGATAACAAGATGGATGGCTGATTTCATTACAACTTTTTTTACCTAATTAACAACATGTCTCATTAGATAATGCTTTAAAAATAAAATAGAGTTATATGCCTAATAATAGATTCGCACAACTGTCTGGCGTGGTTTATATATTATACAGCGCAGTATCAGGTTCAATGCCCGTGTAGTGTTTTTATAAGTAAACACATTGTTTGAGCCCGAGTGTTTGTTGTGTTATGTCCGGATTCGTAATAAATATCTTATTAAAAGTTAATAACAAAAGCAATTTGAATCTGGGTCATATTATAATGTTGTTTTCTGTCTATTCGTGATAATTTGAGACCGTTCCTTTTTATTTATTTATTAACGATGACTACTGCTGGGTTATGCAGGTTTCCAAGGTTTGCTGAGTGAGGGAGCGAGCACGAGAACGCTCTGCCCGATATCTTCCATATACCCTCACAGTGCGCGGCAAAAAGAGCTTTGCAATAGTGCCTGCGGGAATTCGAATCTCGGCTTAGGGCATACCCTTAGCATTTCAAATATACCATAGCATACCATTTATTTTCCACACACTTATATATAAATGTAAGCTGTATATAAGTACAACAAGACATTAAAGAAGGCTCGCACCAATAAAACCATCCCAAGACTGAGAAAAACTTATAGATTGATACTTGAGATTATTCTATTGCTTCCGTCCAATCCGAATTTGAATAGTATCAAATATATAATATATTATTGAGAGTGAGACTCGATCTCAATCCCGAGACTGCCCCGTCAATACGGCACTTAGTTTTCAAAAAAAAAGAAGCTATTTTACAAAAGATAAATAAAATTTAAAAAAAAAGGTAAGCGTGCGTGTGTGGTGGGAACTAGGGAATCCAATCCTGCATGAAAATCGCAATCCCACAAGCATGCGGGATCAAGGTCATCAATCCCGCGGGATTTGCGGGATTGCTTTTGTTTATTATCATTTTTGTTTTGTGTAGTTAAATGAAAGAAATAAAGACAAGTATTTTTTATTATTATTATCAATACGAAGCAAAGTTATTACTCATATTATAAATTGAATATAATGATGTTTAAGAAGCATAAACAAAAAAAAAATTAAAAAAGTAGGGGAATCCCTAGTCATAGAGTATTTGAATTGAACTGAACTGATTACGTTCCGTTCCGATACAGGATTTATGCGACACAAAAAGGAAATTCAAAACTTATTTAGTTGTGAGTCAAAATTACTGAACTGAATCAAAATTATTTTCCATACAAATTCTATGTAAAAGTCACGAGTTCTATGGGAAAGTTGTTAAATCACTTATTAATGAGCTGTGCTGAGGTGTCTTATAAATAATTAGATAGTCGCCTGAGCCCATTTTTCTTATATATATATTTTTTTTCAATCCCGCAAACCTGCGGGATCCCGCGGGTGTAATCCCGCATTTCTGATCCCGCAAAAAAGGTGCGGGATCCCGCGCTTGCGGGATCCCGCGTTTGCGGGATTGGATTCCCTAGTGGGAACAGACTCAGTGTACGCTGGGCGGCGCAGCCACACACCACTGATTTTCAGCCTGCCCCTGACTACAGTAACAACAGTTTTTATTTTTAATTTACGCACACATCACAAACAAAAATCTTTCAATAAATATTATATGGGAGATATAGGGCAGAGCGTTCTCGTGCTCGCTCCTTCACTCAGCAAACCTTGGAAACCAGCATTATCTAATCCATTCTAAGCTTCGGTTCATTGTTCACATTAATGTACCCCTGCAGACAGGACAATGGATATTAGATTCAAAATTACCTAAGTAACTTCGTTTAATAATTTTCTTTCTGCACCACACCGGCATTTGCCTCCTTTATAGCTTATTTTTTTGCTTAAATAAAATACTTTTTAGCGGACGACTTACCCAAAAATAAGATTTTGTAATATATGCAAGCCCCCGAGTGACTACACTAGAATTAAAAAAAAAAAACTAAAAAAGTCAACCTACACGGGCAGCATGGATGGGGGCGGGGGCGCGTGGAGTGTGTCAAGCGGAGCGGGAGCGGACGCGGAAGCGGTCGCGGGCAGCGCCGGCCGGAAAGCGTACGCATCGTTCGCGTCATCACACTCTAACTTAACCGCTTCACCCTCCCGGCGCCGTTTCCTTTCAGGATGGTCCCAGTCTTCCAGTGTGTCCGTCAATCTGTGTACACGCCATTATTTCTCTTTAGTTATAGATCATTCCCATGTAAAGGTTGGTAAATTACTTCACCGACTGCGCCCGATTCGTTAAGATAATAGCGTAGTCTCTGTTAAGTGGTCAACTTTATATTTTAATCCGCGGACACAAACTCGTGGTATGACTGTTTATGATAATGTTTGGCTTATGGTTATTGCGTTAATCCGTTTACCTATCATGGCGACAAGCATTTCTTCCCAGGGAACAGACATTCAGGAGGCGCTTGGATATGTTTGGCAGAGACTATTATAGGTATTTCAGACACATTTATAAAAAAATAAAAATAAGGAAGCGAAGCGATAAATAAAACTAACAACACGAATGATTGATGTCGAGTGGATTAACAAATTAAGGCTGGAGTAAACGTACATATTTTTGTGCTAAGATATGGTCAAAGCAACAAAAACCTCTTCGTTCTTACTAAAATCACCTTTTGGATGATTCAGCTAAGTACCAGCTGGCTGCACTTGATTCTGTGGAACGACGTGCCAAAAGACTCATTGGTGACCATTCGATCACTGATAAATTGCAGAGCCTCGAACACCGTCGCAAAGTCGCCTGTCTCTCAGTGTTTTACAGGATGCACTTCGGTGAGTGTGCGTTGGAATTACACAATCTTATTCCACCATCGTCATTTCATCTTCGGACTACTAGGCGTGGAGAGGGGTTCCACCCGTATGTAGTTAACATACCCAACATTCACACTAAGCGGTTCGACTCTTCATTCATAATGCGTCTTTCCTGAATCCTACAACCTTGGGATCTTCAAGAGCAGGGCCAATAAGCATCTACTGAGATCGCGTGCTTCATTTTCAGCCACATAGTCACTTCCCATCAGGTGAGATTGTGGTCAAACGCGTATCCAGTTAATCATAAACAAAAGAAAACAAAGAACAATATTTTTTTAATTTATTTATCCATAAACACATTATTTGAAAATATTAACTATAAGCCGCCTCCGCGTAAGGTTTCTGTGTAGTGCAAATTTTAAATAGCTCGAGCGCTTCTTGTTCTAAAAACTAAACTAAGTATTTGTTCTTATTATTCTCTGTCATTAATAAACATATGATTCAGTAGCTTGATATTTTGTTTCAATGTATGGCTGAGGCTCTACTTTTAAGTAACCAATACAAGCGCCTGGAGATCGCGCTCGTATACTTGTTTGCATAAATAATGATGAATGATGATGCAAAAGCATTATTACAAAATTCTCTCATAAGTGACTCTATCTAGAAATATATATAATCTGATAAACCTCTATTTTTATATACATCAAACATACAATAAAATAAGCAAAATAACGACCTTCAAAGTTAAAAATCTTTTAAAAGCATAAAATGATTGTAATGAATCAAAATTCGCATAAACATGATATTATTTAGTAGCACACTACAGATGAAAGCCTTAAATATTGTCCAAGCAGTGGCGGTACCTTCAGATAAGCCGAAAAGCCCGGCTTGCCTTACTAAATACTTGATTAGGAATAGCAACAAAAACTTGATCGATCTACTAAAAAATTAGATTAACGAACAAGATGTTGAACATTTGTCGGGCTTTCTGAAACCATAGGCACGCCACTGGTATACCTATGTGTTTAGAAAAACCAAAAAAGAATGCGCTAAAAACGATTCTAAAATAGATGCCCAAAATCATATAAGTGGATACGAATTATTTATGTTATAGCTACCTAATTTACAATATTTATGTGTGTATCCGCTTTTGGATAATGTAATGAGATGATAACAATGATAACGCCATGATGTAAGCGTGACCTACAAGATTGCACTAAGTCAACACCCGAATTCAATTGTATACCCAACTTAAAGCGTTTTACCTCATATTTTATGTTAAGTGAATATGAAGCTCATATCAAATATATATATAAATAAATAAATATCCTTGGACATATACAGACAGCGCCATCTAGTTCCACACTAAGCAACTAGGCTTGTGTTGTGGATACCAGATGGTTGATACACTACACAAATACATGTTTTTTTGTAAATAAATACATATATAAATGAAAAACATCCATAACTCGGGTACACATATCCATATTCATCATACAACATATGCCCCCAGCGGGATTCGACCCGCGACCTTTTGGTATAGCAGCAGAGTTTCTAACCACTACACCAAACCATATGTACGACCGATTGGCGTAGTGAATAGTGACCCTGTCAGCTAAACCAACGGTTGCGGGTTCGAATCCCGCGAGGGGTAAATGTTTGTGTAATTTATAACAACATTTATTCCCGAGTGTTTATATAAATATTTATATATGATTATCTATTATCCACAGAAGCTTTGCTTAGTTTGGAAGTAAAGGTTCAACACTTGATGTAATCAAGGTGAAATCAAAACGCAAATAATGAGAGAAATGTTTATTATTTCATTATTATAGTCTTGTTATACAATATATAAATAATAAAACAAATACTCATTAGTAAATTAGTTCCAATTTTAAATCCCAACTATTATTGTAAATGCGAAAGTTTGCGTGTATGTATCTACATGTATGTATGTTAGTTACCTCTCCACTAAACGGCTGGACGGATTTGGAAACTGATTAGGCCCTGGCTTAACATATAGGCAATTTTTTTTTTTTTTGGAAACGGTTTGATGGAATCATGTCGCAGAATGTCACTATCGATCAATAGAATTGTAGCACAACTGAACTTCGCACACTATCATGTCGCAGAATTTGCACTGTCGTTTAATGGGAATGTCGCACAATTGTAGGTATATCGCACATTCAGTGTCGCACTTCAGTAATAAACCCTGAAATGTGCCACGCGTACGAAGTCGCGGGAAGCTAGTTAAGAATACAGACTTCTTCTCTTGGGCCACAGCCCTCTCCAGTAGGAGAAGCTATGGGCCATAATGCACCATGGGGTCCCAGTGCGGATTAGTGGGTTTGTATTAGATTAGTCGCCACCAAACAGTCAGTGTTTTTAAGCTGCCTCTAAAGACTTGACTTAAGGATTGTCTTCAATTGAAAACACCCGGGAGCGACTACTCGTATTTAACGTGTCCCGAAACACTCTAATGTTAATGCCTCTATTTTTAACTGCTTCCGTGCCTTAAGGTAAACAACATAGGGTTTAGGAATCGCAAGTCGCGGGATCGATCCCCAGCGGGGTACAAGTTTAGTACTCGGTTTTTTTTATGTACAACGGGTTGGTACTTGACCTCAATCACAGTGGAAGCGTACTGACCCGGAAACCTCAACATATTTGGGGGACTGGCTATCTTATCTCTGACAACCGGAACACAACAATGCTATTAACATTGTTGCTTGGCGGCAGATTTAGATAAGATGGTAGTAGCTAGCCAGGCGGATATTTAAAATGCCCTACCACCAACCATACCGCGCTGGGGATAGAACCCGCGACCTCAGAATCGTAAACCCAACGTTGTTTACATTGAGCCACGGCGGCGGAGTCGGTTTGATTGGTAGTAGGGCAATGTCGGCCTGGCTAGCTAGCACCATCTTATTAAGTCAGCCGCCAAACAAACTAGCGTTATTGTGTTCCAGTTGTCAGAGATAAGATAGCCAGTTCCCTAAATAACATGGGATTTCCGGTTCAGTAAGCTTCCACTTAACAGCATTTTCACTTAACATCAGGTGTGATTGAGGTCAAGTCCAAAACCGTTGTAAAAAAGTGGTCGCATCCAAGGACAGATCGCGCCGGCAATTGCTTAACTTCGTTAATCGAAAACGAATCGCGAATGCGACCGCAAGATGAGTGCTTGGCTTACGTATTCCCGCTAAAACTCTGCATTATAACGATGACCATGAACTTGAAACACGGGTATTACCAAGGACAGAGGTCAGAGTAAACACACGTTTTAACTAAAGATCGATAGAGGTAGTATCTATCTACTTAGTCGCGGTGACTCAGTCGTGTGCGTGCCAAAAATACACGGAATTAGCACTGCGCCCGCGCATGGCTTGTGGCGTAGTTCGATCTCGTGCAGAACAAATGGTATGTATAGAAAGAAAACTGGAAGCTGTTTTACTTTAGGCACTGAATCTACTACCTTCCATTTGTTGGGAGGATGTAGGAGATCCAATGTTGAACTAAATGGGGTATATTTAAACAGTGGGGGGAGGCAGAAGTGCAAAATGATATTGACGCTGTCGCGTTAGCCCAGCAGCCTTTAGGTATCCCAGCAGCGGCAAGGAAAATGGCATTCCTGTGCAATTATAAGGGCCGTATTAATAAATCGATCTTGAGATTGGGATCGCGTCTCAGTCTCAATACAATTTTTTATGAGTGTTTTCAAGCTTCGACTTATGGTCATTTCAATCTTGAGGGCGGTTTATTAATACGGGCCTTAGTTTCTAACATTAAATAAGGTCTCGTACATTCGCTATTCGTTTTCGATTAACGAAGTTAAGCAATGTCCCGCGGTCAGTCCTTGGATGGCATTTTAATAAGAGTGTTGTTCTTCTATGAACAGATACAAGCGGGACTATTTAATGTGTTCTATGCACGGACCAATAACCGAGCGAGCCGAGTCGGTAGCTTGAGAAGCCCCATAAAACACTGACTGCAAAGTGGCCACTATCTGATACAAATCCATCAGACCAGACTGGGTCCCGTGGCGGATTATGACCCAAACCCTCTCCCAGTGAGAGGAACCTTTGCTCTAACAGTGGGCACGTGTAACGCTGACAATGATAATAAGTTCTAGCAGTGATAGAGACCCTAGCAGCTGCTATGCATTTAGAATGCTTTTTACTATGGTCGGTCCAAACTCTTCATACAGCGTTGAAGCTGCAATCATTACAACTGTAATAGTAGAACTGAATCAATCTGAGACTCTTAACTGGTATAAGATCTCACGTGTCCCCAAGTCATCATTTCCGTCCGGTCTCTGATTGGTCGACAATTGTTGACACTCGACTCTCTGCTATTGTATGTTATTGTGACGTCAAATGTTTAGGTAATGCCGTCCATTGTGCGACGCGCATTGGAGGTGTGTCGGGCGAGCATAAGTTATGGAGCTAAATAAAAAAAGATTGACAAGTGCGAGTAGGACTGTGCCCTGAGGATTAGATAGATAGATAGATAAAGCGTTTATTTGCATATGTAATATGCAAATAAACACATACAAAAATATTCGACGCAACGACGACGTTTGTAAGAATTACAATTCTTACTGTTACAACTTATAATAGAGTTGTATCTGTACCACAAATGGGCCATCGCTCAGTGTGGATCCTCACCTATAGCGGTAAGACACTGATTTTCAGCTAGTGCCCTGCGAGAGAAAGCGAGGGTAGGGTACCAATGCAAAAATTTTCAGTAACAACCATAAGTCTGTATTCTATAAAGATCATGTTGTACGGTGGTGTATAGTAATTGTATGGATCATAATGATACTCGTTTAAAATAACAATTGTCAAAAGTAGACTTAATATAATTAACTAAATACCCACAACGCGAACGAATCAACGGTGTCTGTGAGTAGCTACCGCTGAGCTATTCGAAATGTTGCAAATGCTTTCGGAATATTCATCTTTTGTATTTCTATCAGATGTGCTTTTATTCGCTTCTTAAAAGAAAATTTAGATTCCGTACCTTATCATTTTATTGTGTTACATTAAAAAGCGGATTAGCAAGTTGAGGTGGCAGTGGGCACGGTACCTATATAGCTGCAAGAACTGTGGGCATTAAAGTTCTCGAGTGGCGACCACGCACTAGCAAGCGCAGTTCATTCACAAAGTGGACAGACGACATAATAAAAGTCGAGGAACATCGCTGCAACACTGTTCGCTTTTAACTTGTAACAAAGTTATCCTATAGGACTTCCATTTTATCTTTTGAGGTACGGAACCATACAAAATACCTATCTCGATAGACTATTATTATCTGTAGCATTGCAAACGTTTGCAAATCCGTAGCATCCGTAGTACGAGCACGAATTGTGAGCGCTTGACAAGCGTACGTACACGGATCTCCCTAAAAGTATTATATGGACCGTATGGACCGAAGCACTCTAGCACCATCTATTAGAAAGTATTCATACAATATCAACACTCAAACCAAATTCATAATAAAATGTCACATATAAATGAGTAAGAAAATTTCGTCAGCTCTGCTAATTGATATCGTGGTCTAGTGGCAAGCGACACGAGTGCTTAGGTAACGTCTTTCGAAAAGACACGGTTTTCGAATCCGGCTAAGACAATTTTTATTCGATTTTTTTTCTATTTGGATTTTTTTTTCTTTTTATAAAGGAAAATAAACCGTAAACACTTCATTAAAATAATAAAAAGGTAAGGAAAATAAGAAAAGTAAAAATTTTTGGAGGTAACACTTTAGCCCATGTAATACTTTTAGGATGATTCGTCTGTACCTTATTACCTAACTTCAATGGTAATCTACTTCCCCATTCGGCGAACTTCAGATTTGAACGTTACTTTCGGTAGAATTTCGCTGTTAGCGCCGAATTTAGACAATAAGGGTGCAGGAAGGTATTACACACAATTGTAATATCGGGCATAATACTAAAAATCGACTACTGCGCAATCAAGGTCACTGTTTACGTTTGCTGCCGGTGCCTGTATCAGTGAATGCGCGCGGATCGTCAATCCATCTAGCGGAATAAGTAACGTCGCATTCCGCACTGCTTTTGCGCACAACAAACAACAATATATGAGTGAGAAAGAATGCAATATCCTCACTGCAACACGCACGAGGCGTCACCCACAACTCACGATAGGGCATGCGTCTCCATCTGATAACGGGTGCATTCGATAAACATTGAGAAAAGCATCCGGCGATAGCTGAACGTGTGCGTATGCGCAGATAAAATAGTTGTCTAGCGTGCGCAATTGGTTAGAGCAAACAGTTTCGGAATCTTGGCGCGTTTTAGGGCAATATTCCATGAACAAATTATCGTTGCAGTCGTGGCACATTGCGCTCGCAGTCAGTCATCGATTGGATCACCATTAGTGGGTGTTTCATGCGAGTGTTGCGTATTCGATTGTATCGACGGCTACGAGCTAATTTATATCTACCATCTGTGACAGAAGGTAATTATATTTAGCCTGTAGCTGACTGTGCATATTCACATGAAGGCCGTTGAAGGGCTACAGGGGCAGTTTAAAAGCACAAATAATCAGACAGGAAAAAGAATAAATCTAGACCGCATGTGCATGAACGTGAGTGTCGCGGGTAGACGCTGGATACAGCCGCTTCCAAACGGTCGCTCTGATAGTCTATTTACAGACATGACGATGCTAATCCGCATGATCAATCAAGAGACATACGCCCATATTAATAAAAAATTAGATTGAGATGACTTTAAGTTTAAAATCTGTTACATATTAAAACAGTATCAAAAAAAATTGTATTGAGACTGAGACCCGATCTCAATCTCAAGATCGATTTATTAATACGGGCCGTAACGCTTGTTTTTTTTAATAACAATATGTTCAATAGGTATTTAATTTATTAAAAAGCGTGTACACATTCCTTTGTAGGACTAATTAGCATTGTTAATTCGGCTATCATAACCTATGATAGTCCATCCATGCCCTCGTCTAGTAAGAGGAGACCTCGGCAGTCACACAGGATTGGAAGAAAAAGACGTACTGCACCGACCCCAAATAAATGCACCAGCGCATGAAGATGATGATGTGTGATTGTGTCATGAGATAAATCAAATATTTATTCTTCTTTCCTTCTTTATTGGGATCTAATAAGAACTCGATTTTGTATGGCTTTCCTTGCTGTTTGTATTATCGTTATATGTTCTTTGTCTAACGTTATTGTTGGCATCCACCCACTCAAATACAAGAATAGTATCATTACAGTATCCAATCTAAACGATTCTCGGTTAAAATACAAAAACATATACTCTACAAGCAAGTCTTAGATTATGTACCATTTAAGTCAGTTTACAATCATCAAAATTTTTAAAGCATTCTCTTTCTTTTCTCTATTTGCAATAGTCAGCAATTTTAAGGCGACATTTGTGCCAATGTCGAGTGTAATGGAATGATTCATATTTTCATAAGACTTTCAGTTAGGTGCCAGTTCCTCCGCCTCCGTGGCTCAATGTAAACAACATTGGGTTTACGATTCGGAGGTCGCGGGTTCGATCTCACGTGGGGTACATGTTAAGTATTTGGATTGTGGTAGGGCATTTTAAAATGTCCGCCTGGCTAGCTACCACCATCTTATCCAAATCTGCCGCCAAGCAGCAATGTTAATAGCATTGTTGTGTTCCGGTTGTCAGAGATAAGATAGCCAGTCCCCCAAATGTGTTGGGGTTTCCGGGTCAGTACGCTTCCACCTTCGACCTCATCTTCACTTAATATCAGGTGTGATTGAAGTCAAATACGAACCCGTCGAAAAAAAAAAGTTTCTCAAAAGAACTTGGCGGCTTTTGAGAATACAATAAGACGGGAACTTTCAATTTACAATTATATACAATCACATATTCTTTTTTGGTTTACGAATCGTTTCGGCCTCATCTTCAATTAACATCAGGTGTGAAGTGCTAACCCTTTGTGCGTATAAAACAACTTCTACTGTATTACAAATCAAAACTCAAAATACTTACACAAGTTGCAGGAAAATTATTTCTGGCTTTTATAAATTAATTCAATACTTTATTGCGTCCATGTTTAATGTTGTTTGTTTTAATTTTACACCTGTGCATAAAATTAAAAAGTTGTCTGTCCGTGGTCTATCCGCTATCTAAATGTTGTTTCTATACATGGAGTAGGTATAAATATTTTATCAAAACATTCTATAATGTACAGGGCGGCTGGAAGCAACTGGATGCGGGAAGCTTAAAATGGAGGATACATCTTGAAACAGACCAATGTCGTGTCGATTAATGTGATCTGATGATAATGATGATGATGATATTATCATGAACAAGATTTTACCAGGCACTTTGTTGCTAACTACAAAAGTAATTTGTCTTTGTGTTTAATGTTTTTGTAAGAGTTCCAACTAGTTTACTATATACAACACGCTAAACTAGAGTTCGAATTAAACCATCTCAAGATTGAAATAATCTTAAGTTGACACTTGAGAAACTGTTGTGAATTTCAACAGAATCAAAAAAAGTATTCATTTGATTCTAATGTCATGAACATTAGAATCAAATTAATACTTTTTTATGATGATCATATACTACTCTGTGTAAAAAGTATCGGGAATATGTCAATAAAAAGACCCGCGTAAAAGAGGTCGTTCTAATTTTTTTACTGCATGTTGGTAGCACTGTACTGATTTAGCGCGCAAAATTTGAGCGGGATCTGTCATTTAATTTGTTTTAAACTACACTTTTTGTTGGTCATAGTTTTGAGTCCTCGGCGATTTTTACAATGGAAAATATTGTTGAACAAAGAGTGTGCCTTAAATTTTGTGTTTCAAATGATATTTCATGTGGTGAATCACTAAAAATGTTGCAAAATACCTACGGCGAATCGTGTATATCGAAAACAAGGGCTTATGAATGGTATAAGGCTTTTAAAGAAGGCCGAGAAGTAGTTAGTAGACTTGCCTCGTTCTGGTAGACCTTCAACCGCTACGACCAAAGAAAACATCGACAGAATCAAGAAGCTAGTGCTCGAAAATCGACGTATGAGTCTGAGAGAGTTGGCTAGTGAGGTGAACATATCTTTTAAGTCCGTCCACAACATTCTCATTGACATTTTAGGCATGAAACGCGTCGCCGCTCGACTAGTTCCAAAAGAGCTCAACTTTGTTCAAAAAGCGCAGCGAAAGCATGTCGCTGAAGACATGGTTTCCCGAGCTTTTACGGATCCGACCTTTATGAAACGTATAATAACTGGCGACGAGACATGGGTTTATGAGTACGACATGCAAACAAGCCAACAGTCTTCAGAATGGCGTCTCGAAAACGAGCCGAAACCCAAAAAACCGCGGCAAAGTCGCTCCAAAATCAAGGTGATGCTGACAGTTTTTTTTGACTACCGTGGTGTGGTTCACTCCGAATTCCTTCCAGAGGGAGAAACAGTGAATAAAGAATATTATTTAGGCGTCATGAAGCGTTTGCGTGAGAGTATCCGCCGAAAACGTCCAGATTTGTGGCAACACAACTCATGGATGTTGCACCATGATAATGCACCATCACACACAGCCATTATAGTGAAAGAGTTTTTAGCGAAAAATTCAACAAAAGTTCTCGACCAAGCACCGTATTCACCTGATATGGCTCCGTCTGACTTTTTTTTATTTCCCAAGTTAAAATTACCACTTCGAGGAAAACGTTTTGAGTCGATAGAAGCCATAAAAGAAAATTCGCTGAATGAGCTAAAGGCCATACCGCAAATAGCCTATGAAAAATGTATGGAAGACTGGGTGAAGCGGTGGAGATGTTGTATTGCAAGCGATGGGGCCTACTTTGAAGGCGATAAAATAAATTTAGATGAATAATTTGTATTTTTTGTTTTATTGACAAATTCCCGATACTTAGTACACTGAATGTATATTAGATTTACAAGAATGTACTGTGACGAAAAGGTTAGAATATTATACTCTTTAAATCTGTCTCTAAGTGACACTGTAGGTCTCACTCAATTGATAAATTGCGCGAACGGCTCGTTTTTGTAAAACAAAGATTGTATTTATATCCGCGGCATTTCCCCACAGCAAGATACCATAAGACATCAGGCTATCGAAGTAACTAAAATATACTAATCTAGCAGTATTTACGTCCGATCACGTACTGCTTCATCTTCCAATCATAAAAAAAGTAGATACCAAATTTTCTGCGCCGAATAGTGGCTGTGACAGACAGGCAGGACCTAGTTGATTCTAAAAGTATTCCCTTTTACCAATTTTAGTACGGGACACTGAATAATAAATCTAAGCTGACTCACCTATGAACGGGATCTGGCCCGAGACCGCTGTCGTTGCTATTGTCGCAGGGCTCCGGAGGCCTGATGCCGTGTGTGTGTGCGTAGTGCGCCAATTTGCCAAATTTGCCGAGGTGTGACAGTTTGCCCGGGTGAGCGGCCATCTTGCCCGGGTGCGCCAACTTGCCCGCGTGCACCATCTTGCCTGGATGCGCGGTCTTGCCCGGGTGAGCGCGCTTATGAGGCGCACGAATGACTTTTCTGTGCACTCGCGCGCTCATTGTCGCTGTCGTGGACATAGTCATTTTCATTCCTGACGACAAAGAAAGAGTATCATTAGTAACAAGTACTAATTATTTTTTTTATGCACAACGGGTTAGCACTTGACCTCAATCACACCTGATGTTAAGTGAAGATGAGGCCGAAGGTGGAAGCGTACTGACACGCAAACCCAAATATTTGGGGAATTGGCTATCTTATCTCTGACAACCGGAACACAACTATGCTATTAACATTGGTGTTTTAGCGGCAGATTTAGATAAGATGGTGGTAGCTAGCCAGGCGGACATTTAAAATGCCCTACCACCAACCAAACCGAGTACTAAATATGTACCCCGCTGGGGATCGAACCCGCGATCTCCGATTCGTAGACCCTATGTTGTTTACATTGACCCACGGAGGCGGTTAAGTCGCAATACTTAACTATAATAAGTGGTTTAGCAACTGAGCAGGAGTTAAAGTGTATTTATAAATGAATGCTTTATTTAGCAAGAAAAAAGTTTTAATCAGTGTCCATATGCACTATTAGCTCTTAGCTTTTAGACAAACAATAATTTACAAAAGGATTAAATTTTGAATTTTTAAATGTCCATCTGGCTAGTTACCACCCGTCCTATCTATATAAGTCTGCTGCGAAGCAAATATGTTAGCATAGCCATAGGGAAATCAAATCAAAATATTTTATTTTAAAGGATAAAATTATCACTTGAAAACGTTAATATTAATATTACATTATTACATTACATATATTACATTAGACGACCGTATGGTGTAGTGGAGAGTGACCCTGTCAGCGAAACCAACGGTTGCAGGTTCGAATCCCGCGAGGGGTAAATGTTTGTATGATGAATACGAACATTTATTCCCGGGTCATGGATGTTTATACAAATATTTATGTATGTTTATCCGTTATCTAGTATACATAGTACAGCTTTGCTTAGTTTGGGACTAAATGATTGGTGTAAGTGTTCGAAATATTTATTTATTTATTTAAATTTACTGCTCATTCACAAAACTGACTCCCCAGAGAAGAACAAGCAAGAAACTCTGCGGTTGCTCTTTTAAACAGATTATGGGTTACAATTTGTGATTTGATAATTATATGAATAATCAGACAGCTATGTCCGTCCAGGCTTGCTTATCATTCGAATATAGTCAGTGATTTTATAATAGCCTTTTGCTGATAATTTCTGTTTTATGATTGCTTTAAATTTATTTAAATGTAAATTTTGAATGTCTACTGGAACCTTATTATAAAAGCGTATACATTGCCCTTTGAAGGATTGACTAACTTTGTGAAGTCGGCTAACATAAACAGATAACTGGTTCTTATTCCTTTTTCTTTATGTACTTTTTTTTGCATATAACAAATTCTCATAAATGTATTATACATTACATATTATACATAGTAAATACATTTGGGGTTCTGGGTAAGGGATCTTCCGCCTGGCCTCATCTTACTTAACCCCAGATCAAGCGCTGGCCATAGTGCAAAAAGAAATACTGTATTGGTGGATTAGCAGTGAGCTAACCCTATCGCTATCAAAATGTCCACATATAGCACACGGAAGCAGTGCATAATCCTAACTACGTCATTTGAACGCCATTGTCAAGCTCTAGGCCGAAAAACTCATGCACGGTATTATTAGATACAGTAAGGTTCCAAAAATTATAAAAAACAAACACGTTTTTATGTACTAATATTTTAAAATTATTATTTTATATATAAATTACTGTCATCAGAAAGTAATATTACATAATTTGGTTACATTAAAAGAAGCTTGAACGGATAAATATTACCACATGCGATTTGTAATTGTAATGCTTGTCGCTGAGTGTGCTTTAGAAGTGCGCGATCTAATTCCACGACCGCTTTCTTCGGACTGCTAGTTTTCGTCGACATATCGATCGTACGTATTAAGCATTTTGGCTCTTAATTCCAACCAAATTATTCCCTAACTCTTAAAAAGGTCACCAGAAATTAACCCCGGCCTGTAAGGCCACGTTGAATATCTCCTAAGCAATCTGTTAACATTACTATGATTTCAATTACTTAATTCAGATATTTGAGGTAGCTATAAGCTTTCATCGAAATGCATCAAGACAGCTGATTCAGAAATATTCAGAAATATTCTATACAGTTGCGAAGATAGCTTTAAGAGTGAGTTATTATTTTGTAGTTGTATTTTTTTCTCGTTTAATAGCAAATTTTTTCACCCTTTTCTATTTGAAACAGCGTCCTTTATTCGTCGTTTACTGATTAAATGTTTTAAACGAAACATTTCAGCGAAAATCGGATTACTTAAACATTCGCGCCTTCCTGTGCAAAGCTACACCGCGCCATGAGTCACATCACATAAGACATTACCGATAGCAATCTCTACTTTATAGATCTAGTGCCATAACTCCGGTAATAAACTGGGACGCGCCGGCGAATACATAAACAGTAAATTAGAACGTCAGTCCAGTCAACAGTTAACACTGTGTGAAACGAAGTAACGAACGCCCATTCATTTGATTGTACCTCGATGTTAGCTAAAAATATCGCACGATTAAGAATAGGCTTGCTCGAGTCGGACCGAGGCGAATACGCGATCCGAATTATAAATAAAACAACAGGATGAGTGTGCGAATTTTCGCCAATACAGAACACCATTCGCTTGTACCGAAAGCAGTGTTGCCATTGCAAACTCTATTACTTATAGGATTGCAAGTATAGTTTCATATTTTTTAACCGCCTCCGTGGCTCAATGTAAACAACATTGGGTTTACGATTCGGAGGTCGCGGGTTCGATCGCCAGCGGGGTACATGTTTTAAGTACTCGGTTTTGGTTGGTGGCAGGGCATTTTAAATGTCCGCCTGGCTAGCTACGACCATCTTATCAAAATCCGCCGCCAAGCAGCAATATAATAGCATTGTTGTGATCCGGTTGTCAGAGATAAGATAGCCAGTCCTCCAAATGTGTTGGGGTTCCCGAGTTATTTTCACTTAACATCCGGTGTGATTGAGGTAAACTACCAACCCGTTATACATAAAAAAATATACATAAGTATACATAAAGTTATCACCTTTATTGCTGTGGTCAGAGATTATTCCAAACATTAAACGTTCAATGGTTAAAACAACATCCACGGTTCACCTTTCGAAGTATACAGAAATGCACACGTGACAGGGGGTGAGCCCATCGCCGTTAAAACGTGCATATCTCTAGATATTTGTTGGTGTAAAATCCGCCTTTTGCGACACCCACAGAAAGAGATGGGTTGGTTCTATACAGTTTACGTGCCGAAACCACACATTGACTAAAAGCTATAAAAGATCGCAAATACGGATGACAAATATCCTTGAAATCTACGCCTCATTGACGTCACAGAATTTTAGGCAACAGAAAAAAAAGCAGCATATACAAAGAAAATTTGAAAATGTAGGCCAACAGAAGAGAACATCTACTAACTTTACCAATGTAGAACTTTTGTAACACTACAAAAGCTTCAAATCACTCTTCAGATATTTCGAGTTGGCAACACTGACCAGTCCACAATGGTACATTACATCGCACACGCGTCGCACACCAGATAAAGTATACTGCCACGCGACACTCACCGTGAGACAATAAAGCTAGAAAATGCGAGCGTCAATGAACCTCCTCGCCCGTAAGAAACTTTTTTTGCTTGCTGCAACTGAGTTAAAAAGTAACGTTGAAAATTTCCACTCTTGAAACTGGTTACGAAATATGGTTTAGAAAGGGCCATTCATTATATAAATATTACGAAGTAAAGGGTGCTATTAATACAGGCTCCAGAAATGCGAGTGCCGAAATATCCTGCGCTTGTATGATTTGATGAGGTGTTGGAGGCGAAGTCGGATGTAAATCGTCACTGCTCTAGTGCTTCATTGGGAATATTTGATCTTCACCACTATAGTGTTTAATTGAGAATGTTCTAATCTTCACCAATCGAATGCTTCATTGGCAATATTTTATCTTCACTACAATAGTGTTTAATTGGGAATTTTGATCTTCACCACTCTAGTGCTTAATTGGGAATGTCCGAATCTTCACCACTCTAGTGCTTCATTGAAAATATTTGATCTTCACCACTATAGTGTTTAATAGAAAATGTTCTAATCTTTACCAATCGAGTGCTTCATTGGGAATATTTGATTTTCACTACAATAGTGTTTAATTGGGAATTTTGATCTTCACCACTCTAGTGCTTCATTGGAAATATTTGATCTTCTCCACTATAGCGCTTAATTGGGAATGTTCTAATCTTCACCAATCGAGTGCTTCATTGGGAATAGTTGATCTTCACCACTATAGTGCTAAATTGGGAATGTCTCATCTTCTTTATTCTAGTTTTTTTTATACGGATATTTGCTGAGCGCGGGCGTCTCCGCAGAGGATCGAACGTAGTGTATGTACTGATAGTGCGCAAAATGGGTAACGTGGGAGGGGAATAAATTTCAACCAAGCGTCAATTAACCATGCTTGAATAGGTAGTGTATCAATACATTATTTTTTACCATTTGATATTCTGTTAGTTATTTTAGACCATTGGCTTTCAATTGACTTTTCAGCGAACTTTTATTGAACTATTTTGCTTTTCTGTATCAACATAATCACATCAACCATTTTAGAATAACACAATGGTATTCGATGTTTCTTTGAAGTTTTTGTCAATAGCCCAATTTGTCACAATGGTAATATAATCGACGAAATATGCAATGCTGTATTCACATGCAGTAGGATATATTCAGTTAATTGTGTCGTAATGTTGAGTAAGACTGAAAATATTTTGGATTCAGTTTTGTAAACAGTTACAAAAAATAGTCTGAACCTCTTTCCTCTGTGAGATTGTAGTCTGACTTCACAAAAATGAATGAGCAATTCCGCAAAGGCTGGATTTAGGATAAAAACGTACTTGGTTCGCGGGACTTTGCAGTAAACAAATCAATTATCTGTACTAGCTCGTAACCAGTCATTATTATCCTCCATTACTCATCTACTTGACGTCAGATCCAAATTCAACAAGTACTTCGTTATCTTGTAATAAGTTATGCAATAATGAATGAAACACAGACCTATACATAGATCGGAGGTAGAGAGAGTTCGCTTTAGCTACAGCTTGTGACGCGGCGGCCGTGGATTGAGATGACAGTGCTACTAATGTAAGGCTAACCATTTATGTGGGTATCACTGGTTTTTCTGACGCGTATTGCACCACGCGTACCCAGTGCTGATTGGTGGATTGGTGTCTGACTATTGGCCACCTGACAGTCAGTGTTTTTAAGCTGCCCTTTAGGCCACCTACTGCCTTCAATTGAACCATGGAATCACTCCTATTAAAATGCCACTAGTGGTCACTCATCGAAGTACTGATCGCGCCAGACATTGCTTAACTTCGCTAATTGAAATTGCGCCACGAGTGCTTCATCGCGCCGTTATCTGACACATTTAAATTTGTCGGTTTAAAAAGGCTGTCAATGCTGATGTTTACGAATCCCACTCTAATGATACATCGATATGTTGAGCGTGTTAGGGTGTTACCAGACCAATCGATCGATTCCCGATCGACGGCATCGACCAACGTCGATCGAAGTTGATCGACAGATATCGTTCGACTAACCAATCGATCGCTTGCCGATCGATGGCACCGGTCGGCGTTCGGCGCGCGGCGCGGCTGATCAAGCAGATCGATCGACGTCGACTATTCCATTCTACCATCGATCATCGAAGTCGTCGGTCGACTAACGATCGATTGGTCTGGTAAAAACTATCGATCGACGTCGACAATTCCATTCTACTATCGATCGATGACGTCGATCGACGATCGATCGATTGGTCTGGTAACACCCTTACTCGTCATCAAACAAATTATTTTCGATACTACGTAGAAAACCGAGCTATATGTATTCATTCAGTCCGCCAGTCCAGTCAAAGATCTCCGCAACGATCGGTCCTGTGCTGGCCGCATCCAGCGGCTTCCCGCAATCTTTACTAAATCGTCGGTCTACCTCGTGGGGGGCCCACTGCCATTTAAGTTTGGCAATTCTTCGAGCTGTATCGGTCAACTTGGTTCTCCTGCGGGTCTCCTCATTTCTGATTCGATCGGGCAGGGAGACTCCGAGCATGTATTCTGTAATATTCTGTAACATGTGACATTCCGCACTTTCACAATGTGCAGGCGACATGTCGAAACTTCAGCTCCACGCATTACATAAAAGATCAATATTTCGATAAATTCAAACAGTAGGTATTACATTCTAGAATACTATTTGGCGAACGACCGTTAGCACATTTATCGTTGGAGTCCATAAAATTAATTTATTCACAGCCATAAATCTGATACGATTGATGGTGGACCATTTTACGGCGGCACTGCATAGAGATGATGGTCTCAGACGATTTGTTTATTTGGAATTTTAAATAATTCGTCTATAAACGCAATTGCTACTTAAAAGCGAATGGAAGGTCGATTTGAAGCTTTGTGGTTTCCGGTAGATTTGGTGAGAATTTAAAGCCCTGTTACACAGACGACTTCTGAGCGTAAGCGAGCATTGAAGGTACGGCCTTTCATACTAAATATGCACTCACTGACAGATTATTATAACCTATAAGCATTAATAATAATAATAAATATCCTTGACATACACACAGCGCCATCTAGTTGTGGATACCAGATGGTTGATATATTTTGATATACTACATAAATACATTTTTTTTGTAAATAAATACTTATTATAAATGAAAACATCCATAACTAGGGTACACATGTCCGTATTCACACAAACGTATACCCCTAGCGGGATTCGAACCCGCAACGTTTTGGTACAATGGTCAGAGTTGCTAACCACCACACCAAACAGGTTGTCGTTGATGAATAACATTCAAGCAATAGGCTGCAATACGCTGGACACCAAGCAATAATAAAAGCAATAATAAAAGTACGTACGTCATCTGGGTCTGTCGCTCGTGGTTGGGCACACAGTAAAGTGTCGATGGCTAATTCATCACAAAATTATTACCATTATTTTTTCCTTTTTTTTTTATGATTGACTGGATTCGCGTTTGACCACAATATCACCTGATGGAAAGTGACGATGTGATCGAAGATGAAGCACGCGATCCCAGTAAATGCCTATTCACTCTGCTCTTGAAGATCCCCAGGTTGTAGGATTCAGGTAAGACTGACGCCGGAAGTAACTGTCTGATTCCATAATATCCAAGTTCCAAAATCCGCGGACGGAGCCACGGGTGGACGGCTAGCCATCTAGATACCTACAATCGCAAAGTGCGGTTGCCTTTAAAAATACCGGTGCAAATATTAAGCTCGGTAGTTAAGTGCAGGTATTTACTACCGGTTTGTGTCCCTCTTAATGATGTCAGCGCTATACAGCTAACCGACACCACTGCCGATACTACCGGATTGTTTGCACATAAACCTACACTCAAGAACAGACTTACTTAGGTAAATCTAGATTAAACGTCGCCCTATGTTGACAAATAGCTAACATTCAATCAATTAATCAATTAAATACGCTTTATTGTTTAAATACGGAAGGTACATTTAAATATCTTATAGAAACTACAAATTAGGCGGCCTTATCGCTCACAGCGATCTCTTTGAGGCAAACCTATCAGTTTCGATTTTACGAGTAACGATGAATTCAAAAAGTGTTATCTTAAAGATATAAAAAACATTAATAAGTACTATATGTGATGAGAAACAATATTAACGAAATAATCTGAACAAATAAAATATATCCATACAATTTATACCAATACATACATGTTAATTACATATATATGATATATAATAATAATATCTATATATTATAATAAATAAATACATAAGTTAAATAAATAAACATAATAATAAATAAATACATAACATTCTTGTTGAATAATTATTTTAAAACACTAAGCATGATCCTTTAAAATTATACAGTACAGTCATAGTAGTGTCGCCGTGTTTGTTACAATTACTGACACGTAGTACACTCAATTAGGTTCTGATATGCACTCATAGTAGCGACCGTCTTTGAAAACAAAGCTACGTACACTGTATGCGCAATTGTCGCGCTTATAGAGAAGTCCCGCGCGACCCCTCTTAACGTAACCCTCTTGTTTTAGGGGACGTGTCGGAATGACAGTCAAGTTAAGAGTACCCCAATCCTTTTTTAAAATCCATGACGGGTTCGTACATGACCTCAATCACACCTAATGTTAAGTGAAGATGAGGTCGAAGGCATTTGGGGGACTGGCTATCTTATCTGACAACCTGAACACAACAATGCTATTAACATTGCTGCTTGGCGGCAGATTTAGATAAGATGGTGGTAGCTAGCCAGGCGGACATTTAAAATGCCCTACCACCAACCAAACCGAGTACTTGAACATGTACCCCGCTGGGGATCGAACCTGCGACCTCCGAATCGTAAACCCGATGTTGTTTACATTGAGCCACGGAGGCGGTATAAGATCCTTAGAGCCAGGAACATGGTTTTGATTACTCATGATAAAGAGCAACATGCTGTTGAAGCAAACTCGCCCGGGCGTCACACAATCAAAAGGGTGCGTTTACTGGACACTTTGGCATGCACGCGCATTTTATTCAAGATAGACCTGGCTGAAAATTTAACCTGCAGAACCAACAAGTAAAGAGAATCAATAAAACATCTCTGTGAGTACGATGCCATGGCCGCAAGGCGTATGCGTAGTCAGGGTCCAGGTGAGTGCTCACAATGTAATCAATAACTTGATAAGTAGGCAGGAACGAGAGCAGGAGTAGGTTACAAAAGATTCCTACTGGGCTTTGGGCACATGAACACACATTACGCTGACTCCATGGCAAAGGTAAGATGTCAAGAGCGATAGGAAATGGAAATCTATGTGGGGGCGAGTACGGCCGTTATTGTAGATTCTTCTGTTTCAATTAAAGTTGCTCAACTAGCAACACACATATCCATAAACAGCGTACAGGACACAATGTTAAGGTAAATGGGATTGTCACGGTCAAACGGTAAATAAATAATAGAAGGACACAGAAAATAACTGCCCATAATAATTTTATAGGGAAGGATACGCCCGAAATACACGTTCAGTTTTATATTGTTGTTAAAGTATACATAACACGCCTACGCTATCAAATGAAACGAGGAAGCCGGAACACAAAGCTTTATTATTTTTACGACAAGGTATGACAAACATGCACGCAGCTCACCTGATGGTAACATATCTCTGCTGTTCATGACACCTATTTTAAGTATCCACAAGTAAAGTCAATACTAATCCAGTTCAGGCACGAGCAGACAAACACCACGATGCAGACTGAACACCATACGACAAGCATCATTTCGCATTTACACGAGGCATCATCAGAGCACCGTCTTGTGTATCAGTTCGCCTGGCTAGCGACCACCACCTAAATCTGCTGCCAAGCAGCAATGTTAATAGCATTGTTGTGTTCCGGATGCTATCTTTTTAGAGAATAATTGTGGCTTAAATAGCTAAGGCTACCATTAATCATGTAAAACAGTTTCGTATGATTAATTATGTAGCCGACTATACAATAAATGCAAGCCAACTCACACATAGGTAACGTTATGAAGTGTAACGCTTCCGCTGCATCCCACCGTACTTGACCTCATCAAGGTCGCACCCATTTAGTTTACCCTTGGGCGACTGACTGTTGATTAGTTTGACAAATAGAGTAGGTATACGGTACAGACTTCTTTCGCTATCTTTTATCTAATCTGTGACAGACGTGATGATAATTATTCGCCAGTGGTTATCTAAAAAATGTGTCGATATGACGTCATTATTATGTGATCAGATCACCTGGCTAGTATTTGCAACGATAACCTCGTCGGGGGTGATTTTATTAGGCTTTGATACAATGAGGTAGTTCATTCTTGGCCCTAAATTATTAATATTCACCCGAGTCTTCGCATGCGTTGCTATCCTATGTCCTATTCCAGGGCATATTCTACCAGTTGGATGCATGCCATTATATTTAATTTTTCAACGACTTCAAGCAGCAAATTTTATACGCACGTAATGTTTTTTCTTTTTTTTTCTAGTATCTAAACTTATCAATACTTATAAATTTTGTTAAAAACAGGTGATAGGTAGTATTAAACATTACTCGAGTCACGTCTCGCACTTGGCAATTTTTATAACCCGGATGACGGCTCTTGTTTATCACGTAAACAGCCTACTGGTAAGCCTATCACATGGAGCGAATTGCATCGCCTCCCATGGGAAGATTTGCCCTAATCACCACGCTGAGCATTTTGAGAGCTCATACCTATGCCGCTGCTTCTAACCACTGATCTATACGATTATGTTCATGATCGTTTAGTCGCCTTGTACTTCATCCACAGCCTCCGTGGCTCAATGTAAACAACATTGGGTTTACGATTCGGAGGTCGCGGGTTCGATCCTCAGCGGATACATATTTAGTATTCGGTTTGGTTGGTGGTAGGGCATATGAAATGTCCGCCTGGCTAGCTACCACCATCTTATCTAAATCTGCCACCAAACAGCAATGTTAATAGCATTGTTGTTTTCCGGTTGTCAGAGATAAGATAGCCAGTCCCCCAAATAAGATGGGGTTTCCGGGTCAGTATGCTTCCACCTTCGGCCTCATCTTCACTTAACATCAGGTGTGATTGAGGCCAAGTGCTAACCCGTTGTGCATAAAAAAAAATAAAAAAATCCACTGGAAGAGACGAGGCTATATTGAACTACACGGGTAATGGTATCAATGATCTTAATGGCTTGCGGCTTCCACGTCATACTTATTCAAATAAATCCCAATGGCAGTATCGATACAACCTTGATTTGTGTGGTCCAGTGTAATTATAAAATCATTTAGATATTGCTATCATGACTGTAGCCACTGACGTAGTATAATTTCCAAAAGCCCAGGAACTTAATTTAGAGACAGTACGACTCATCATCATTAGCCTTAAGCCCCTGTTCTAGGGCATATAGAAGAGGCTATGGGCCATTATCTAGCCGCGGACTCAGTGTTGATTTGTATCTTGGCAAGCAATAATTTCTTCCCTTCAGAAAACTTCAGTAAAATATTTTATTTTGCAGATACACAGGGTAGACATAAAATAGTCAGATTTTACATTTTTTAAGCTACTGCTTGTACCCCTGAATTTTACCCTGAAAAGAACAAGCAAGAAAGTCGAGTGGTTGCTCTTTTAAAAATAGGTTTTATATTACAAAAAGACACTATAATATTTCATTATTAATTATGAAATAGCCTGGTATGCAAATCATCATTAAACTGAGAGTAATTGTTACTTTTCTGAAACCAATTTTCCAAAAAAAAAAAAACAAAATAAGGAGAATTTTTAGCCGACAGATATGGGAAGATAAAAAAGGTTGATTGTTTCAAATGACTACCAACTATGGTGAATGTAAACTGTAGGCACAGAATCACCAACCACACAGCCTTCTACAACAGGTGAGCATCTGTCAACACATCAGGATAATAAAACAGATGCTCAAAAACTACGAATACATTATTGGTTAAGTCTGTTAGCTTTGATGGGCTCACGGAAATTGCAACGTTGGTAGGGCCATAGAGGAATAACACTACCCGAATAGAGGGTCAGCCCCTAACAAAGTAAAAATAGTTCAGAAATAATTTCAATAGATGGCAACGTGTATGCCGTTTTAGAAGCAAAGTTCTTTTAAATTAATTTTTTAACTTTCCGTTAACTTTATATAATGGATTTCAAGAAAACTACTGTAATTGTGAATCACTGTAAGTTTAATTAACTTCCTTCCAAAAATCCGAAAAAATAATGAACGAATGCCGCCACTGCACACCATTTTATTCACTCCACCCCCGCTCCTCTCCTCGCCTCGTCCCTCTGTAGCTATCCTTGTCTCTCCACATCTCGCTCGGGCCATTTTCATTACAGTCGACCATCCTGCAACAATTGCGCCGCAATTGGGCGCAAAAACACAAAATTAACTCTCTAATAAATCAATCAAATCATCCCTAGTAATTACTTCTTCATCGCTACTGGGCTCACTACAAGGTGGAGCACTATGGTAAGCTCTAAGAGCATCAGCAGCGACTATGCCTGTAAACTTCTTATATCCCCTCATACCTTTGATACTTCTGATTTCATACCTACCATTACTAAGAACCCTTTGGATAACATAGGGGCCCGAATACAACACCTGAAGTTTAGTATTTACATTTTTGACCTCCCCACCTGTAGGTGCTTGTTTCCATAATACTAGGGCCCCCTTGCTAAAAGTTTTCTCAGGCTTATGACGTTTGTCATAATGGTGTTTCATGATTTCGGCTTTCTTCCGCAATCTATCAGCAGCAATTTTTCGCTTTTCAGCAACTGGTAAATGCCCCTCCCCACCTGCTAAGTTAGGAAGTAAGCGACCTTTATGACTAAACATCACCTCATAGGGGTGGTAGCCAAGTGCTTCATTCCTGGTATTGTTGATGCCCCATAGTACATCGGGCAAGCATTCTGTCCACATGTTTGGATCCCTGTTCCGTGTGCGCATGGCATCAAGGAGTGTCCTATTGTAGCGTTCTACTTGGCCATTCGCACGTGGACAAGCAATTGCATTCAGAGTGTGATGAAATTGATGTTGTTGTGAGAACTCTTTAAAAACCCTACTGGTAAAAGCCAAATTTCGGTCAGATACAACCCTTCTTGGATATCCAAACAAGCTAAATATATCCCTCAATATGTCTACCGTTTCAATAGAATTAATAGTCCTGGACGGACGGGCTATCAGAAATTTAGAAAAAGCATCAACAATCATTAGTATATATTGGTGACCTTTCTTGGTTCTACAGAAAGGCCCCAGGTGGTCAATATGAACAGTTTCCATGGGTAATGAGGGCTTAGGAATAGGGTGTAACTCACCAGAGGGTTTACCATATTCACCTTTGCCATATGCACACTCGAGGCACGAACTGACATATTTTTTAATGAAACGAGTCATTTTAGGAAACCAGTAGTCCGATTTAATGACCTCCTCGCACCGTTTTATTCCTACATGCCCAATCTGGTCGTGAAACTTCTGCATAAGTTTCCATCTTGCGAATGTTGGCACGACTAATTTATCGCCTGTCAGAGTTTTACGATAGAGTCTGTTATCACATATTTTGTAATTATTTGCAATGTCACTGCACGCACTACCTTCACTTAATTGTTTAATTATATTAAGTAATTTCTCGTCCTGCATTTGAACTGTCAAAAACCAATCTTCACTTGATATTTTATTGACATTGACACTAATAAAACCGGGAAGCGGAAGGGGAACGCTCAAGGGAATGCGTTCACTAATAAGGCTGCGTTCGTTTGGTTCGCACTGAGTATTCGAAACGTTCGGATTTCGGCTCAAAGCATCGACGTGCTTCATGCGATCCTGGGCCCTATATTCGATTTGAATATCATATTCTTGTATTGTCAGCCACCATCTGGCAATTCTAGGCAACAAATCTTTTTTTTCTAAAGTATACCTAACTGCTGAGCAATCAGTTACAACTTTAATGGGTTTACCCAAAACATAAACCCTAAATCGTTTTAGGGACTCAACAACGGCTAAAGTTTCTAGTTCATAGCTATGATATATAGACTCTTCACGAGAAGTTACCCTGCTAAAATAGAATACTGGTTTCAATTGTCCGCTTTCCTGAGTTTGCAGCAAGATACCGGCCAGACCATGCTTGCTAGCATCAGTGTGAATTTCGCAAGGCAAGTTTCGGTCATATAATGCAAGTACTGGTCGCGAACAAAGTTTATCCTTGAGGGACTGGAAGCTATTGCGCTGCTCAACACCCCATACCCACTCAGAGCTTTTTTTTGTTAAATCAGTCAGAGGTTTGGCGATCGTAGCAAACTGCTCGATATATTTGCGGAAATAGCTACAAAGACCTAAAAATTGGCGCAATTCATGCAGATTGCTAGGGGGTTTGAATTTAGAAACGGCTTCAATTTTATGATTACCTGGTCTTATACCCTTTGAACTTATTTCATGTCCTAGAAACGAAACTTCATCCTTAAGAAAAGAACACTTGCTCATATTTAATTTCAGATTAACTTTTCTTAATTCAACAAACACCTTTTCTAATAATTGCAAACCTTCAGCGACTGTAACCGTCGACAACAACATGTCATCCAGGAAAGCTATTATTTCACTACTACCCACTAGTTTTACTAATTTTTGCATCACTCGCATAAAAACGGAGGGTGCATTCGCAAGTCCAAACGGAACTCTTAAGTATTCAAATGAACCATCTTGCGTAACAAAAGCGGTCTTGTTAACTGATTCTGGATGTATCTTAACGTTATGATAGCCTGCATAAAGATCTAGATTCGTGAAAAATTTCTTACCCGCTAATTTGGATAACTCATCATCTATGTGGGGTAGCGGAAATCTGTCTTTAACAGTTATTGCGTTAAGCGCTCTATAATCTACACATAATCTATAGTCACCATTTTTCTTTCGCACAAGTATTATTGGTGAAGCATACTCTGACGTGGACTCCCTAATGATGTTACCATCCAACATCTCTTCTATCTTCTTAGCTACAATCTCTCTTTCTGAATGCGCTAGCCTGTACGGTTTTTTATTAACCGGTTTATCGGTTGTGAGTTTAATATGCATTTCACCAAGATTTGTGACACCTATTTCTTTTACGGAGCTCGCAAAACAATCAGAGTATGATTTTAATAAGTTAACAAGACTACACATTTCTGACTCATTTACTTGTCCAACATCAATTTCACCTACCCTTACACCACACACATCGTCGCACGGCATGTGTTCCTTTGCCTCTCCTCTACTCATTAATAATAAATCTGCACTCACCTCAGATATAAGATCACATTTTTCTGCTCGAGTAATTGTTTCGCCCTTCATCCATTTTATGGGATCCTCTCCGATGTTACAAACTCTCACGTATCCACAACCATCATGAAGGACGGAGCTGGCTATAGCGAAGATCACATTTCCCATACTATGCTGTCGTGGTTTTGTGCACACGTCGCCGGATGGATTTCCTTGTACAATTACTTTCACCAAACTGTCTCCCACTGGAATGTCGGTATCTTCAGCCACCTGTACTCTAAAACGAGTCGCTTCCACAACTGTGTCAATAGAATTGAGATAATTTGCATTTACCATACTGAGTTCAGCCCGGTTCTGCGAGACATGAAGTACAACATCCTTGTTGTTAATTACTGGCTGTCCTATTATAAGTACAACATCTCCAAGGTCAATGTCGGTAATTACTGCTGACGTATTGATTTTAACCTCATCGACACATAGTTCAAAATTAACCTCTCCTTGTGCGTGAACTGAATTTCCGGCGAAGCCTCTAAGAACCGTATTGGTAGAACTTATCGGTAACTTAAGTGCTTGTGCTGCGAATTTTGAAATAACATTTAGTTCGCTGCCGGTGTCAATATACGATTTCATGTGTATGTTATTAACTTTAGCGGTTTTTCTATAAACATCGTTTAAATTTGACAATATCTGTACTTTTTTCACTGGCTCGGACGACGCCACTTGAGCCGAAGTACAACTAGATGCCACGTGTCCAAGCTTACCACATCGATAACACTTACGTTTATCCGGTAGCGCA
The DNA here is from genome assembly GCA_949316235.1 of Oegoconia quadripuncta. Taxonomy (NCBI): domain Eukaryota; kingdom Metazoa; phylum Arthropoda; class Insecta; order Lepidoptera; family Autostichidae; genus Oegoconia; species Oegoconia quadripuncta. The sequence goes on from OX438751.1 coordinate 2,881,229, forward strand.
CAGTTTGGGGCCACGTGCCCGCTCTGATTGCACCGAAAGCAGATTGGCGGTTTTTTTGGAATAGCTGCTTCTGGTGCTCGCGAAGTGTTGATGAGAAATTCTGCTCTTCTTCGATCTTACGTAATATCCAGGTTCTTTTCGGTTCCTCTTCATTTTACGGGATGTAGACTCGATCCCGCTTCTGAATATAATGGATTTCAAGAAAACTACTGTAATTGTGAATCACTGTAAGTTTAATTAACTTCCTTCCAAAAATCCGAAAAAATAATGAACGAATGCCGCCACTGCACACCATTTTATTCACTCCACCCCCGCTCCTCTCCTCGCCTCGTCCCTCTGTAGCTATCCTTGTCTCTCCACATCTCGCTCGGGCCATTTTCATTACATTTACATAATAGTGTTAATACAATTTACAACTATGGATGTTTTTTACATCGTTTACACATAATAACGTAATTAATTTCGGCAATAATTTTATTGTAATTCAAAAGTGATATTTTTCGTGTAAACGCCATCTAGTTTAAATAAGTACATGTAACAATTTTAGTTGCAAGGTGTACGAGTAGATGGCGCTATCAAATGACACCTTTGAATATAGATATACGTTGATTAGGATGTTTGTGCACTAAACAATTCTTCTTTTTTTCCATTTAATTTCTTGTATCAATTTAAACCTTTCGTGACCAACTCATGACTATTTAGTTCTGTAGTGTTGTATTACAAGCAACAATGGTGTCGATTCGGATGTACACCAACGAAACTAAAACCAGTTTTAGAGTGGTGCCGTCGCATCGTACTGTTCCAGGGAGAAAGAGACAGTACTACTTTAAAACTAGTTTTAGTTTAGTCGGTGTATATCCGAATCGACACCAATGAGTGGTTTATTCTACCTCGAATTAAATAATCTCTCAAACTTTCGGAACGAAATGAATTTAATCAACTCAAACCCACCTTCGTGCAAATAGAGATAAGATGACCCTATCAGTTTGAGCTTCACTATGTTGAAAGGTGAATCGGAGGCATCAAGAGAGTGCATTACATCTTCCTGCTGCCTTTTTAGAGAAAATATTCAGGTCATATGACATGAGTAAAGGACAAGAGTGACTAAACAATGCATATAGTGAACCAATATTGTTACTAAATGTTAAAAGAAATAATTTGGTCATAATCATAATATTTTATTACACTAAACCTGTAGCGACTTGGAGAACGAAAAAGTTCTTCTTATCACCGTGTATATACGTGCAGTTATGGAATTCAAACTTGTAATCTGGGGGCACAGCAGTGCCACCGCCAAGTTGAGCGAAAAGGGCACGGCCGTACTGTCCTTTTCTCGAAGCCACTCAGGGCTCTTTTGACCCCTCTGTAACTTCCTTTTGGGTAAAGCTAGAGGCCTGAATTTTCAATGGTGAAAAGTAGATACTGCAACAAGCTACAACCTTAAACTACATGCCATTCCTACGTCTAGTTTACGAGCTATAGCCAATTGAAGTTAAGCAATTTTGTAAGTGGCACACTCACCGATCATCAAAAAGATCTAGTACTTCCACTATACCTAGAGAGCTGAAATTTCGCACAGAGGTAGGGTTTAGTACCCATATTAAGGGAAAACTTCAAAACTAGGATCGTTGAAGACCTGGAGTACCCGATGGCTCAGCATGAGAGATGTGCTGCCTTTGCAGAAAATACACAAATCACCATGATGAGTTTTAGTTGTTGATTACATCAATGCACTTTTGTGGAACTATTGAGCTGATCTGATGATGGAGCCGGAAGGTGGCCATAAGAACTCTGTAATAAAACAATGCAAACCCATCGAGTTTAGGCTTGTTCGACGCGACTTGAGAAGTACTCTGGTTCTATATAGTTTATACTTTGTTCTTCTAATGTGGTGATACAGTGTGTGTGGCGACACTTATATATAAACAAACAAATAAACACTGAGCAATAAAGTGTACGACACGTGTGCGCAACAATATTACAATAACATAAGCTGGGAGTACCTACACGTGGTGAAGGCGGTAACAGTTTATTAACTGGCTAAAACTCCCATATAATGTCAATAAATGCCTTCGGGCTTATGTTCTTATTGTTGTCTTATTGAATAGTATCTAGCACGGTAGCCGACCCGGTAATGCAGGGGAGCAGCCATCATCAACTTCAAGTGTACTTTTTCATCATTTGATAGTGTATAGCGTTATTTCTGTAGTCTTTGTGTAACTACTAGCACTGTAAAAATGAATACTTCAATAGAACCAGAAATATTGTACATAAATGATCATCCTAAAAGAGATAGGGAATGGGCTTTAAGAAAATCCGTACCTACCTGACGTCCAAGAAATACGACCAGAAAAAAAAAGAGGAGGACTACCTACAAAAAGAAATGAGATCCCATCAAAAACATAAAATGTACAAAAATGCCAAGTCTGACATCGCAATACTTCTGCCGAAAAAAGTTATGAGATCTCACGTCAAGGCAAGTCAGTTATTTTAATAAGCATGTCACTGTAGATGTGGCTAACGTAAATAATTAGGAATCAAATTACGATAAAGTTGCGAATTAAGTGCTTCCATGCTTACTAAAATAACTGACTTGCCTTGACGTGAGATCTCATAACTGTTTTCGGCAGAATTATTGCGATGTGAGACTTGGCATTTTTGTACATTTTATGTTTTTGATGGGATAAATATGACCATTCTTGTTATCAATGGTGCAGACACAGAGTACGTTTTCCAACCACCGAAAGAGGTCATATACTCACAGTGTCACGTAGTTGCTCTGGCAACGTGAAAAATAACGGCACTGACAATTTTATCTCTGTACAATAAATGATCGGTATTTTAAGCTTGTCTTAAATTGTGTTTCTTTACTGGATTTCTGACATCTGGCAACCGTAAAAATGGAAATTTGGAAACGCAAACGTACCCAGTACAGGAGAGAGTTCACCAGTCTCGTCGATAAAACAGAAAATGCCATTTTCGTTCGAGCGTTTCTGTGCTTCATACCTACCATAGAATGTACCTAGTATTTTATGTTTTTAAGTAGAATATTTTGTCTATTGATCTATGTATGTACCTATGTGTATGTAAATATATGAAATGTATTCACGTAGTTTGTATCTGCATCCCTATTTAATACCGCACAACCCACCTATTTCAAATGTACTGTCCTTATACCCAAAGGTTGCCTGGAAGAGATCGCTTTTAGTGATAAGGTCGTCAAACTGTACATTCTATTCTTACCACTTTTCTGAAACTTATGGCGTAGAGGCGCCAATAAGGTTTTCGACTCTAAATGAAAATCTCAGGGCACTGTTCATAAGTTTATTGGGCAAAACGTTAGAGAATGGGCACGTAAGCCAGTTATTCTTTAGTTTAGAGGTAGGTAATCCGCGAGCTCGTAGTGCGAGTGTAGTGTGATACGAGCGTGCAGCGTGCGTAGGTGTTCGTCGCGGACTCCCTGTGAGCGGGCGAGAAGGCCGGCTATTGGAAATGAGGTGCGAGGTCGCGGGGAAGGGTATGGCGCGATGCCAGCGTATACGCACGAGATCACGCCACACTCACACTAGCATATCGCGCTGGTATGCAACCGCGAGACGCCCGCTTCGGTAGGACTCGGACAGGCTCGTGTTGCCTGGTGTTCCGGTTTGCTATAAACTGTATTTTCTTATCTGTTGTGCAATAAAGTGTATTTGTATTGTATTGTATTGTATTGTATTGTACCTACCTACGATAATTTAGTCCTTTTCGATTAACAAAGTTAAGCAAAGTCCACAGATTGTTGAGTTATTGCCATTTTCATGCTGTGCCTGAACATTAACCAGCAAAAAATTATTTGTCAATGATTTACAACTTTCTCAATTGTAAAATTTGACAACAGGGAAACTTAAAAGTTTATAGCACACTCGATTAATTATACAAATAAAAAATAATAACGTACCTACTAGATACCATAATCGAAAAAATACTGACTAGGTAATTCTTTTATTTATTCCAGTTTTTTATCGATTGACTGGTTATTCTTAATATCTACATTGCTGCTACATTAAATAACTTGCAATTAGGTACCTACATACAAAGTAGATTGACTGAATTAGCATACATTATACAAAGTTTACAATAAATACTTATCCCTATTAAATGCGGTCCGCTTGTTGCACCCGCGCACCCTGACGACAGGCCCCGATCCCTTTGATTGCGCCGACCGTCAAGGTCGCGCCAGAGCCGAAAGAAACTAAATAATGTAGATACCTACTTTCTGTCTGCGACAACTAGTCCGAGTGCGTTCGCTCGCACTTGATATTTTTTAGTACCTAATCTGAGGTGTTATGTTACGTGGTGTGTCATGCTCTCGGCTGAACCTTGTCGTTTTTGATTTTTTAACATCGAAATTAAATAAAACACGCATTCGCATCGTTTCAAAATTGATATAACAAATAAATCTTGTCCGACGGTACCCTTAAATTTAATGTTTACGAAAAAAGATAATACTTTCTGATAGAGACTTCCAATATATCAGGAGTAAAATCACAGTATTAGACGGAAAATAACAATTAGGGTTCATTGGCAATTGCTTTCCACAAAATTTCGACATTCGGACAAAGACGTTCGATGGGTTTGATGCCTGATTAAATCAAAAGTTTTGGAGATTTCTTTGTACCAACAAAATGTCGCTTTCGATTAGCGCAGTTGTTTTGGATCATTGTAGTTAAGCAAGCGTCTATGGATTGTTGGGCACTATTGCCGTTTTCATGTCCCTTAATTCGGAAGATGTATTTTAATAGTCGTTTTCAATTAGCGAAGTCGTGGTCGATTAGTGAAGTTAAGCAACATCCATGGCCAGTGGCCACTATTTCGATTCTCATCCTAGCGTTCCAGTGGATTCACAGGATGTACTTAGGTTACTTTGTCATTAATCGCACCGACCGATGAGTGACTGACCACTATTTCTATTTTCATGCAAGTGGTCTCCATAATTCGGAGGTTGTACCGTTATTGGATGTAGCGACATCTATGCGGGCCTTCGGTCTATTATTGACAGAGAGATAGCGACATCTAGTTTCTCATATGTAACATAACCTAAGCAACGTGACTAGGGGTCGTGTTAGTTCCATTTCTTGCCACTGTCGCTGTACTCGGGCGACTTAGGACGGCAACAACTTTTGTAAGGAGGTTGCCCAGACATGGTAGGGCAAATGGAAATATGGTACTCCGCCTCCCTCATAGCTGCCATAATTAATTATGTATATACAGTAAATCAAACATTAGGTGTCCATGTGCTTATGTGGTCGATGTACAGAATACACAGATTCCACCTCCGCTCTCCTCCCACTGTAACTCCTGTAAGCCAGGATCAACAGTGGTACTCTGCACGGCGCCTACTGAAGGTAGACGGTGCCCTACCTGACTCTATTGCTACCTTGGACCCCAGATTAAAGAAAGAATTTAAGGGTGAAGAAGTAGGATAGAAAGAAAATCCCACTTCCGTCCCAGCAAATAAAGCACAGAATAAACAGTAGAACGTAAACAAAGACCCTTGATTACATAGGGTAGAAAGAAATAGATCGAACATTAGGTTCCCAAAGCTGTTTTTCTTCTCTTCTCTCACGAAGTCCAATAGTTCCTGAGTGTTGTTGTCTACGCTTCTTATAGCTATAATTAGGCTGTTTCTAATGAAATAGCCAGTTGCACGAGGATATTTTGCTGATGACATCTAGCTAGTTTTAAGATACGAAACACTGTCTGTAATACATGTATGTAGGACAGGCTGAGTGGTGTTGTTTTCCTTAAGTGTACTCTCGCACAGGTTATGATAATATTGTGGTAAACAATTTTGAAACCATAATGCATGCTTGCCATATTGAGAGACAAATTGTGATAATAACTTACCACTACGATAAGTTATGTAACCACTGGTTTACCTATAGACAATGAAAAATATGCTTATCCATTACCTAGTTCACTATATTATCTACTACCATTAAGATCTCAAACATACGTCATGCTCTTGTAAATATATTTAGCTGATGTTATTCAACAAACTGTTGCTACTGAAAATGAATTAGAACGTATCACCATACATGTGGATGTAGCGTATAAGTAATAAAACGCAAGTCCGAGTTCGTTACCCTGAGGTACGCTAGGTCGACCCGTACTATCGGCGGTTATCGGTCGACATCGAGAGGCCGGTGAAAGTCCACCGCACGTCTACCATTCCACCTGGCTGTCTATCATACATAATGTTATTGACATAAACCTCGATTAACGCTGTTTGGTATTACAGTTGACAGTATCGAACGCTTTGGAGCAATCAAATTCGATATGATTTGTATTTGGAGTCTTTGTATTTAATGGTCTTATAGAAGACAGTAAGTAAATAGTTACATATTTTAGATTTAATGTATTTATATAGGGTAACTGTCAACAAACAAATAAACAAATGATTAAATTGAAGGAACAGAACTATTATTATCGCATAAATTCCATTTGTCTCTAAATATTTATTATAATGTGGTAATTAAATATAGATAAATAAAGCGTAACAGAGAGATTAATACACGTAGCAAGAAAGGAACTACACTACAAATATTATGTAAAAAAATTATATCAATACTATTACATCACTTCCGTGTCTCCGTATAAAATCATGTTTTAATATCTGTAAACTTTTATCGATTCATCACTAATATGTCGTGTAAATGTTACACAACGAAAACGGTATAATACAACAACTATTGATATAAGAATAGCTCAGAACCTGAATAAATCGATAACTATTCAATGTTTCTTAGTTGAGACGATGGCTTTACACGTGACGTATATTGAATTATAATTTTAAATGCGCCCGCTGCGCTGGGGTTTGGTACAGCCGCTATACTCGTCCTATAACAACGCATAAACAGCTTATGATGTTGATTTCTTTAATAGTGTTATCAAATTGTACCTACACAATGTGATGGATGAAGGAAAAACGTTCCGTTATTGTTTATAGCTGTCGCTTACGACTCCATTCGAGCGAGCTAATTCTGGGAACCTGACACGACGAACAATATCGGTCTGATTTGACACATAACATAATTCTAGTTATATTGAAAGACACTATGTAATGTACTATTTGTATCATATCATTTATATTATAAAATGTACTATTTCCCAAACATATATTTTGCTGTGTTTCTGTGTATGACTATCTGTGGAGACTATTTCTGTCTATGCAATGACTATTTTGTACTACTTTACATTATAATGTAACGACTGTCAGTTTCCCGAAAATAAATAAATAAATAAGTAAGTAATTACATAAATGAGACAAACAGTAAAATTAGTAGATTTATTAAATTCGTATTCTGTGTAGATCTTATACAATTTTGTTCTTGGAAACAGCGGTAGGACTATAATCAGTAAAATATCTGACAGCATATTCTGAGGGCGCCATGTTGGTTTTTTATGGCAAAATGTATCCTATGGTACTCCAGGGATCAAGACAAATCTAACGATACCTTATACTTAGAAATCGGTAGAGCCTTAAAAGCCTAAAGGCTACTAGAGGTGATATAGAAATCTACATACATACATACACTTGAAAAACTTTCTTAGGCAATTAACGTAGATTAAAAGAGATCCTTTAGGTAACCAAATAAAAACTAACCAGCTACAAGGGGCCCTGATAAAAGATCCCAGAATTTATAAAAACCAAACTTGATTTGGAGTCTAGATTTATACCGAGCACCTTTAGATTAGCCAGCGTTGTTTTTCTCTATCTTGACATTTTCGGGAAACGCTGCTGAAAATAATGATGTGAACAAGACAACTGTATTTCACCAACTTCCTGATACGGCTTGGTGGACAACAAATAAAATACGTAATAGCGTAGTAAACTAACGTCAGATCCTAATGAAGACCTTGTCGGCCCTTACTCCAAGCTTTCAAGGTTATCGTTAATACTAGTCAGACATCTTATTCTTTTTCTGTTTTAATTAAAACCAAGACACGCGATAGGAAATAGCGTTTAGTGGGAAACACAATAAAGCACTGAATTACACAACGTACGTAACAGATTAAGTTACGTTTACTACGCGTTAAAATAATCAATGGACATAATTTAAACATTACGATTAATTGTAGTAGAGCCCGCTTGACGACACTGACTGTGAGGTGGCCACTTAAAGAAAGAAATAGGGTATGTAAGTAGAAAAAAAAATTTCTCACTTCCCCCCTCGGAAATGGGAGTGCGGCTAATAAAATGCAAAGCGGCTCTGAGGCCAACCCTATGGGAAAGAAGGACGAGTGACGCTCGGCCTCGCGATTTCGTATACACCACGATCAGCGCCTAAATGCAGTGAGCGGGGCGGTAGCACAGGCTACCGCGAGTAAAAGTGCCAGTAATAAGAGTGGAAAAAAGAACTAGGCGCCATAGAACACCGGACGGATAATAGAATTTAGATCGTCAAGCGTGAGTTCGCGTTCCGTCATTCAATTTATGCATATGGTATGATGTTTGATCGCCATGACCACAATGTCAAAGTCAAAGTCAAAGTCAAAAATGCTTTATTTTGTAGGTACACAGAGTACACTTAAAATAGTCAATTTTACATAGTAAATTTTAAATTTTTTAAGCTACTGCTTGTTCAAAATGCAATTTTCCCCTGAGAAGAACAAGCAAGAAACTCGAAGGGTTGCTCTTTTAAAATCAGGCTTTGATTTTACATAAAGGTTTTTATATTACAAACAGGTTTTTAAATTTCATTATTAATTGTGAAATAGCCTGGCATGCGAACGATCTGATTATGTCCAGGGATGATTATCATCTAAATAGTCTGATATTTTATAATATGCTTTCTCAATAAGTTTCTGTTTTACAGTATCTTTAAATTTATTGAGAGGAAGATTTTGTATATCAACTGGAACCTTATTGAAAAAGCGTAATCAATCAAACAAATAAAACATCAAGTGTGTATACGACGACGGCCGCGACTGCTGGCGGTGCCGAGCGGACGCACCAACTTGTTGAGGAAGGCTCCCTTGACGCGAGCGATTCAAATCTTAAACGAGGTAGCAGAGAGGATAGACTTGTTCTCATGTCCTCTGAGTGAATTCACAAAAGTCGCGCTGTATGTTGTATGTTATACAAGTAGCTAATGATTAGTATGCCTAAATTATGATTTTATTGTTTTATATTATTAACTATTATACTATTTAGTTGGTTCGTACATTATTGCATTGGTTTCTATTGTAATGATAATGTAACGTAATAAAATAAATAAATAAAATAATTATTTTATAACAACGCAATTGAATTAGGAGCAGGAGTGAAAATGCCTGATCCAACTACTGTCTTACCGAAAGCAGGATCTGCAAGTTTGGAAGATTATTCCTAATCGCCGTATTGACGCTTGGTTGAAAAATTGAGTCGATGAGCTCTAAACGATACACTTCTTAGCAAACCGTCCAATTCTCAACGCACAGAACTCTTCCCATCACCAGTCACAGCAAATTTCCCAAATTCCGGAAATAAAAAAAAGCTGATCTTGGTAAATCTCATCACAATATTCAGTTTTAATTTTAAACACAACCTGTTCACAGAAATAGTCGACCTTGTAAAGGAGAAAGGCGTCGTTTAACATGAATGTTACAGATAGAAGGGAAGGACTTCTGACGCTGAAAGGTACCTTGGGTATAGTTACCGAGTTATTACCATTTACTTTCAGTAAAATCGTAACAAAAATAGTAACTGAATCTTTATAGTTCATTCACCTAACCGTTAGGTAGAACATGATTCGTTATAATAAATTTTAGGAATTCAATTTAAAAATATAACACGTAAATCTCCATATTGTTTGTCCAAACTTTAGGTAGATAGATTTTTTGACCACAACCTCACCTGATGAAAGTGACTACGTGGTCGAAAACGAAGCACGCGATCTCAGTAAATGACTATTCACCCAACTGTTGAAGTTTCCAACACTGTAGGATTCAGTAGTCTTTGAAAATAAATAAATAAATATTTCGAACACTTACACCAATCATCTAGTCCCAAACTAAGCAAAGCTTGTACTATGGATACTAGATAACGGATAAACATACATAAATATTTATATAAACATTCATGACTCAGGAATAAATGTTCGTATTCATCACACAAACATTTACCCGTCGCGGGATTCGAACCCGCAACCGTTGGTTTCGCTGACAGGGTCACTATCCACTACACCAATCGGTCGTCTGAAGAAGAAGAAAAGAGCAAAAAGATTAATTAAACAAGAATTCATTTGCAATAAACTTTAGATTATATGACACATTAAACAGCTTATCCCATATATAACAAAACAAATAAGGTGTTATCTGTTTGTCAAATAGTTATCCTAATAATACCGTTCTCATTTCGTAATATCGTATTATAGGGTAGGTATACATACGAGTACCAAGTACTAAGATTGAATGGACGAATTGATAAAAGATATCCAAATTATCTAAACAATATAGATTTTGCAATAAGCATATCCTATCCTGTAGCGACATATCAATTATTATTTTAATTCGTTGCGACAGATACCAAATGATAAACCTGTTGCATGACATGAGCGACCAATCAGAAAGACCGAAGCTTTCGTCAAATCTTCAGAAATTGGCGAATGAGAAGATAAGAGATAAAGGTCAGTGTCTGTAGAAATACATAGTATATTCTGTCTGATAAATATATTATCAAACTGAGCAACATAAACACTACAGAATGTAAGGAGATTAGAAAATGTAAACATTGAAATGAGAACACATGAACATAATAATAAAAGGGATAACAAAAGGTCGTTGAAATTCTGCGACTTCGTGAAATCATTCTGTTGACATGCAGTTGCGCATTTGTAGACGACATACGACAATTCTCGCAGAATTCTAAACTACAAATAAATAAATAAAATTATATAAAGTAAATTTAAAAGGAAAAAAAGATGATTTGTTCAACGATCCATCCATTCAATCTAGCCAAATAAATATAGCGATAGTTTGGATGTTTCTTTGTTGATCAATCACGGCGAAACCCAGTAAAAGGTTTCCTAGGGATAACTCATGGAGATTGGGGGTGGGAGGACTGCAGGCTACAGACGGATGGTCGGTCCATTATGTGGTGCTATTCCATCCAATTCCCTTTGCGGAGCATTGGGTCAGTCCGACCACTAAATCTTCCGGTGTTCTTGCAGAACTTTATAATGTCTTTGTATTTCAGAAATTGTAGTTCTTCTTTATATATCTGAGCGATGACCCATTTGTGGTACAGATACACATACAACTCTATTATAAGTTGTAACAGTTGTATTTAATTTCAGTTTTTATTTTTATTACTGTGAAATAAGGCTACATTTTGTAAGAATAACACCAAGCAGAATGTTTGTTGCGTCGAATATTTTTGTATGTGTTTCTGTAATATGCAAATAAACGCTTTATCTATTTATCTATCTTTAATTCTGTCCTTTCCAAAAAATTTCCATCTTAGTCTAGAATAGACCACACACTCAGTAAATGTTTCTTCTTACCCGCACTCAGTGCAGGATGAATCTGAAATAAATCTTAGTAGTAGTTGTTGTCTATTTAATCTACAGTGACCTGTGATGATGCCCATCAAAGTGCTCATGTTATGTCTACCTAGGTTTAAGATATACCTGCAGTTAGTTAGGAACGGACATTACTCCGCGATAAAGTAATAACAGGTGGGTGAAACCGCGGACGTAAAGTACTTGTAGACGACAATCACAAATTATAAATAATAATATATTCAGACCATCACACCTCAATATAATGTATGTAAAAGCAGTTACATCAACTTCTCGGAACACCCGCTAGTTGAGTGACATCGCATTGTAAGCCATTAAAAATGAAACAGACTGTATAATCATGCGTGCTCTGTCTAACTCGTACTCTCACTAGTGGGGGTAATTACCATGTATATAAATATGAGACAAAAGGAAAATATAATCAGTTGTGTGAAAAGTGTCTACGAGTTTTCTTCCTGCAAAGTGAACCCCGCTCCTGAAAACATTGCTGCTTGGCGGCAGATTTAGATAAGATGGTGGTAGCTAGCCAGGTGGACATTTAGAATGGCCTACCACCAACCAAACCGAGTACTTAAACATATACCCCGCTGGGGATCGAACCCGCGACCTCCGAATCGTAAACCCAATGTTGTTTAACATTGAGCCACAGAGGCGGTTATGACCACTGCACTAACTAACTAATAGTAGTTGGGTAAGTACGCAGGTTTAAAGCTTCTCATAAATGTTTTCCCAATAAATACTGTATTCTAATTACTTGCAATTACGTAAATTAAACAAATGAAGGTGTCGATGACAAGTGCAACAGGCGGGTGTCGTGCACACGAGGTCAAGTAAAGCGCGGGAGCGCCGCCCCGGGCCGGAGGTATTTCGACCTTCGGAAATACTCGACAAAAGTCGGCGCTGTACTCATCACGTATTTTCATAGTTTTTGCACGGTTTTTTATTGTTAAGTAGATACTATTTAGATCTGGTAGTACAGCGCACGAGTGCACTTAAGACGCAGCCGCTACTGCTTAATAATATCGAGTTTCATACTGAGCCAGATGAAAAAGCCAAGGATATGGCGAATTTTTCTTTTTATATAAGAGGGCGGCAAACTAGCATGCTGGTCACCTAATTACAATAAGGTTACTGGGATCTCGGCGAGTGAAGTTGCATTTTTCTTTATAATTCTTATAATTTGTGCATTCTAACTTTTGAAGCTTAATAATGGCAGAATATTGTGCAGCAAACGTTAGTGTTGGTGTACAGGTGAAAGGAAGTGTAAATTAAATTGCGTAACGGAGCTTTCGGGTTCCCACAAGAAGCCGCCAAAATCTTTCGTAAAGCATTCTGCCACTTTACTGAAGAATGACTTGACCGTGACTAGACTCTATATACGCCAAGTATACGACGAATTACTTGTTTTGACTGAGACTGACTTATAAACTGAAGAAATAAGTGAAATAAAATTTTTCACTCGAAACTGGCAGTAATGTCCCTCGACAGTGAGGTTGACTGGTTGCCATCCTCAAAAATAAGAGGAAGAAGAATGTTACTTGTATACGACATCGTTTTAGTTAAGTAATTCACGATGAATTGAAACTCCAGTAAGATATGTTTACGTAGAGCCCTAATATAGTAAAGAATAGAATATGATTTAATTGCTCTTGAATAGGGTAAAGTTGAGAAGCGTTTGAATTTATGGGTCGCATTCATCACAGTAGCTAAGTACCACCTGTATATCGCCTGAGTAACAATAAGAGTTCATATATTTGCAGTACTTTTGTGGGATTTTTTTTTTCATTTTATTTAGAGTTCCTGGTTTGGTTTAAATTGGCTTACCTATAGAGATAATGTACGACGTCGGTTCATTTATATGTAAGAGCAATTGGTGCAAAGATTGTATACCAAATCTTACCTTAGAGGTGAAAAATCGAGTGTGTCGAGTACCATTGTTGTAATTACAGAATCCAGCCCCCGTACCATGACAACGTATGTCGCGCGTGACGTAGGAATAAATAAATTTTTTTAAAAATTTACTTGGACATACACACAGCGCCATCTAGTTCCACACTAAGCAATAGCAAAAACAATAGGCTTGTGTTATGGATACCAGATGGTTGATATACCACATAAATACATTTTTTTTTGAAAATAAATTTCTTTTTTTTTTTTTTTTTTTTTATTTATTTATTTTCGGGAAACTGACAGTCGTTACATTATAATGTTAAGTAGTACAAAATAGTTATATCATAGACAGAAATAGTCTCCACAGATAGTCATACACATTCTTTTGCACACAATAATTGACTGCTACACCCCAAATTTACTAAGTTTCCTATTTCAATGCTCAGGTTGCCTGGAAAAGATCTCTTAAAGAGATAAGTCCACCTTTGTACGTGACCTATTGTTTGTACTCTGTTATTGTAATATTTTGGTGCAATAAAGAATAAATAAATACTTATTATAAATGAAAACATCCATAACTCGGGTACACATGTCCGTATTCATCACACAAACATATGCCCCTAGCGGGATTCGCACCCGCAACCTTTTGGTATAGTGGCCAGAGTTGCTAACCACTACACCAAACAGGTCGTCAAAGGAATGCGAGTAGGATAATGGTATATTTCGTCCAAGCGAATGAGCAGGACAAATAATATCTAGCACGACATAAACGTTTCTCGCGCGTCATGCTACTAGGGCTGTTCTCTACAATTTAACCCCATATCCTACTCTTCTAATCCCATAAAAGCCATGTACCCATCCATCTTACTACGAGGAAAATGTACAGAAAACCTGTGGCGTGTCATCAACAACCTGTCTCGCCCGTATGTCATAGCTCAGTGATAAATAAGACCTCGCTCTCTCCGTGACCCAGTTCCTATACTAATGTGTTTACAATTAATATTTGTGTCCACGTTGATAATAAGATTAGTAGTCTTTATTAGGGGTTGGGGAGCGGCAATTAAGTGTTATACGATTATGGAAGTACTATAGCATTCCGCCCGCGGGTTTGCCTGAGTGGATTTAACGCTTTGCGTCGTTGAGATTTTGTTTCTTGTGTTTAATCGTTCTAAAGTAGTTTGGTATACGAACGCTTTAGAGTTTTGATCAAGAAAAGGCAACAGACAGAGTCACTTTTGAATTTTTATACGTTATGTGAAGATGTGGTCGAATGTGGAAGCACGCTCAACAAGAACCCTCATCTTATTTGGAGCCAAGCAGTAATTGTTGTGTTCCGGTTGTCAGAGATAAAATAGCCAGCCCCCCAAATGTGTTAGGATTTCCGGGTCAGTACGCTTCCACCTTCGACCTCATCTTCACTTAACATCAGGTGTGATTGAGGTCAAGTACCAACCCGTTGTGCATAAAAAAAAATGTTCGTATTCATCACACAAACATTTACCCCTCGCGGGATTCGAAACCGCAACCGTTGGTTTCGCTAACAGGGTCACTATCCACTACACCGATCGGTCGTCAAAATGGAACAGCCATAGAGTGAATTATAACAAATTAGGCACCGTACACAGGCAGCCCTCAATTTTCAAAACCTCTGAGAAAACAAGCGATTAAAATTAAACGGCTAAACCGATTTTGTTAAAACATGTGTAAGAACCGCTGCTAGAAAACGTGCTTTCAAATAAAAAACCGCATCGGAATCGGTTCATCCGTTTTAGAGCTATGGTGCCACTGACAAACACAACACATATATAGGGGTCAAAGTTGTAACATCCCTCATTTTGCGTCGGGGGTTAAAAACAAGATGGCGAGTCCCGAGTAGTCCCGTCCGCCAGCTGATACATTAATACAATTTTAATATTAGGTACATTGTTATCGAGCGCTAATGGGAGTGTAACGAGCGACAAATCGCTTAATAATCGCACCGAGTTACACACAATTCTTCTTTGACACTAGCGGAGCGCTAAAATGGCGTTAGCGGGTCAGCTTGCTAAGTAAAGTTACTACATTTTTATTTTGACTTGTTGCGAAAAAAACTGGACTTTTTTATTTTGATCGACTGGATTCGCGTTTGACCACAATCTCACCTGATGAAAGTGATGATGTGGTCGAAGATGAAGCACGCGATCCCAGTAAATGCCTATTCACTCTGCTCTTGAAGATCCCAAGGTTGTAGGATTCAGGAAAGACTGACGCCGGAAGGGAGTTCCATGCCTTGGCTGTTCGGATGATGAATGAAGAATCGAACTTCTTAGTGCGAATATTCGGTATATTAACTATATACGGGTGGAATCCCTCCCCACGCCTTGTGATCCGAAGATGGAAGGGTGACGGTGGAATAAGATTATGTAATTCCAACGTACACTCCCCGAAATGCATCCTGTAAAAAACTGAGAGAGAGAGAACTACTAGTTGACGTCGAGAAGTTCCGGGTTCGTGCGATCCATATGGTCTACACACACGGCAGTGTGTCAGACAAGTTCGTACCGACATGCCGATACACACCAATAACTTTTTCCTCCGGCGAACTAGAAACCCCATATTCCAACAACTCTCTTTCCTCATAACCTTTCAATATGGCGACAAACAGCTTTTACTGCTGGCAATGCAGTAAAATTGAATACAAAGAGATCCTACCGCACGTATCTCGCGGCGTGTCATAAAAGGCGACTAATGGACTTTACATTCAAAAAACATCGATATACATGGACGTTTCTAAGGAGGTGGAGGACATGGTGACAGGGGTGTCACGTATGCATTTTTGTATATATAAAAAATGAATCGTGGAAGTGGTTTCAAGCGTTTACTTTTAATGTTTGGTACACTCAAACGCCCATGTTTAGGATATCTCTGATGTTATGTATGTATAAAGTACACACATTTGAGGATGAAGTTCCCCTCCTAATTTTAATAAGATTTACATTAAAAATAGTTTAATTAATACTTCTTTTCCTTTTTTTTTATCCACAACGGGTTCGCTCTTGACCTCAATCACACCTGATGTCAAGTGAAGATAAGGCCGAAAGGTGGTAACGTACTGACCCGGAAACCCCATCTTATTTGGGGGACTGGCTATCTTATCTCTGACAACCGGAACACAACAATGCTATTAACATTGCAACATAAGACGTTGGTAGCTAGCCAGGCGGAGATTTAATATGCCCTACCACCAACCAAACCGAGTACTAAATATGTACCCCGCTGGGGATCGAACCCGCGACCTCCGAAACGTAAACCCAATGTTGTTTACATTGAGCCACGGAGGCGGTAAAGGTAACTTCATCATGATTATCACATTCTCATATCACGTCATTATTCTAATACAAAAACGAGTAACATAAAGTCCGTCAAGGAGTTCCAGCGGCAATCTTCTGGCTCCATCTTCAGCCCCGTCATCATATGTAATGGAAAGTGCTCTTGGCAACAAAACGAACTAGCCCAAGGTCGACTACCTTGACATTTGCCAACAGGGAGTTCCAATCCCCACATCCCGGCTCCATCAATACGATGGTACCATAATATTGCATTGTCACCGAACATACATACATAGCATACAACGAACAGAAACTTATGAAGAAAGCATGTTAAAAAATATCAGATTATTTAGATGATAAACATTCATGGACATAAACAGCCCGTTCTCATAACCAGACTATTTCACAATTAATAATGTAATATTATAATATAAAATAATAATTAATAATTTTGTGATATGAAAACTTTTTTTTTTTTTTAAAGAGGTTGCTCTTCTCGTCGAGGTCAAGGTCGAGTTTCTGGCTTGTTCTTCTCAGGGGAAAATTGCCTTTTGAACAAGCAGTAGCTTTAAAAATTTTAAGTGTACCCTGTACAAAATAAAGCATTTTTTGATTTTGATTCAAGAAATTAATTTTTAAATACTATTTGGACAAATGTTATTATTCAGTACAGGAATTTCTGAATTATTAAAGACATAATATTCGATCCGTACCTATGACATTCGCGTTTTTTATGAAGAATTTTATTAAGACTGTTTTCTGCGTACAAACATTTTTGAAATTTTTTTGGGAACGGCGAATCCAAATTTAACTAAACTTTCAGTGTTAATCTTTCAAAGTGACCGCTTTATAAAAGTTCGAAGCGAGCGTATCTAAGAAATAATTTGTGAAGCACGTGTAAAGAGCTGTGTTCAAGTGTTTTTTATTGTGTGATTTAGCCCAGACATTAAAAAATATTCCATTTTCTGAAATATATTTTCGAAAAAATTTTGAAATAGCTACAGAATCGTAGGAGTTGGTACATATGATTAACGAAGGAAAAAATCTCCAAATAATTTTTTTATCACTTGACATTTTTGACACTTGGCAATAATGAATTTAATTGACTAGCTTGTGTGTGATTGAGGCGAAGTACCAACCCGTTTGAAAAAAAAAGAGCTTGACATTATTTTATTTTTTTATTTGTTTTGACTCGTTTGAAATGATTTATGGTGCAATTGCTTTGAAAATTGTAACTGACATTTTGAAATTGAAATCGAGAGAAAATTGTAATTATCTAATTTAAAATTGTATTGTTTTGTAATATTTGCACGCCACAATTGGCAGATTATATTGGCACCCTTATAATAATATAAGATTTATATTGTACCCATAATCTTGCAAACAAAATTTCATTTCAAAGTTTCCAAGCAGCCGGAAATACAACCCGGAACCTATGTGGGGTGTATGATAGGTAGCCCTCGGTCACGTAGGTCCACTTGTTTCATTACACTCCTATCGCAGGAGCGCTTATACCAATAAATACGATTAGACGTGTTATTAATCAATATTGGGTTATCAGCTGAACCTAGGCAAATAATAACTAACTGTCAGACGGTTCCAACTGTCGTTATGTAAGTTGCATGCTCCATGTTTGAAAGTAAACAAGGAATTAGAGGCAATTTGACTAAGTTATATTGACTGCCATTTGAAGCAATTGAAACCAGTTTATTGTTACATGTAACATGTCGACATGTTTTACATGTTGCTAAGATCGTTATCACAATTTTCTCTTATTGTATTTCATTTTGATATTTGAGACGATTTTCTTGAATAATGTAGGTGTACTCTCATTTTATACAATAGCCATTATCAAGTCAGACTGGTGCGGGGTCGCAATCCGGCCGCTAAGGATTGTATACCTTTGAACTATCGCTCATTATCCCGGATCGGAGGGGGTCGTATTATTGCACAAATTGTATGAAGTTAGCAAGTGTGATTGCATATTAAAACAGTATCAAAAAAAATGTATTAAGACTGAGTCGCGATCTCAATCTCAATTTATTAATACGGCCCAGTAATGCGTGGTGCGATTTGGAATGCGGTTTTTTTTTTAATTAAAGACTAAATGAAATGGAAGTACCCAGATTCAGCTATTTATTGATGAAAATCCGGTAAGCCGCTTCGAAGATATATTTAACTTTTAACACAGTTTTAGTGTATTTAGACGATATCATAGTCTATTGAGTGTTTTCAAAATTTTTAATTTATTATTGTCAGCAGCAGCATTTTAAGCTGCACCACGTGGTAGACGCGTGTCCAGCACCTTCTGTACCTACGAGTATTTGATTAAGATGACGCGCTACACAAATGGTTTCGTTACCAAAACAACTATCATCGATTTGAATATAGTGTTTCAACAATGATATGCCATCGAACACAGTTAGTTACACGTGACCAATTCTGCTCATTATTTCGTACTTGTCTAAGTATTAGCAAACTTCGTCCGAGTGGAAAATTGTATCAAAATCGGTTCAGCAAAAAAATAGCCTTTATGTTAATCCAGATCCTAATCTGTCTAACCACCAAATTTCATCCAAATCCGTCCAGCCGTATAGGCGTCAAGAGGTAACATACAGACATACACACACAAACTTTCGAATTCATAATATTAGTTGGGATATATTCATGTTTCGTTTGCTGTTCATGGCGGGGTGCTAATTCCCGTAATGATTTACGGGAATGAATGCAAGGTATGGCAGAAGAAGCATTACAGAAGAAATAATGCAGTGGAAATGAGGTCATTGAGAAGTATGAGTGACTTTGAAATATAGAAAAAATAATTGTTTAATTAGGGAGTTATGCGGTGTGAAAGAAGACGTCGTTATAAAGATTGAAAAAGGTATGCTTAGATAGTTTGGAGAGAGAATGAAGACTAACGCAAGAGATAAACGAAGCGAATGTGGATGGTAGTGTTGCTAAGGGAATACTACGGCGAACGTACCATGATCAAATTGGGGACGTTTTAAAGAAAGGCCTAGTCAAAAGTGCCCTAAACCGACGAGCATGTATGAACAACTTCATGAGAGTGAAAGAAGCAAAAGAGGTGTGTTAGAACCGTAGCAAGTGGAAGACAATGGAAGTCTACCGGAAACAGGCGATGTATGTGTGTAATTTATTCTACCCCAAAATGTTAATTTCTCGTCAAGTTTGTCGTCATATTATCATGGTCATTGATGTCAGTGGTGGTGTGCGTAACCCGTGTACGATTTCTAATCCCCTGAAACCAATAAAAACTGAAAATGTAGAAAATCCCCGAATTACTCCAAGTAAAATAAAATATTTATTTCAAAGAGAATGTTTTACACTTCTATTGGGATAGGTAAAGGGTGGTTGGACCCTAACGGGTTCAGTAACCCTGGCTCCCCCCCTTCGGTGAAGCCATGAGGATGGCTTCTGGCCCGAGGTGGTCGCTCCAAGCGGGCTTAGGTCTGGAGCCCACTTCGGGTACGACATGGTAGACTGCGGGCGGAAAGGAGACACGGTAGTACAGTGCACCGTGCTCCCTACCCTCCGCAGCCGACCGTGGTAGAAGAGGAGTGGAGAGCCACTTGTCCTCGGCGGCCCTAATAGGGCTGGACTGGAGATGCGGTACTGGTGCGGCTGCGGGAGGATAGGAGTAATGGTGTTGCAATGCGCCGCTCTCCCTGTCCCCTGCGGCCAAAGTTGCGGCTCTTTTTGGGGCCCGTGGGCCGTCAACCTATCAAAACGGACCCTGAGGCCGTACAGCTGCATTAACATGTGCAGGCGCGCCACCAATTGGTCAGAGACCAACGTCTCCGGAAAAGGTGGCGAGAGGAACACCGCCGAGGTTTTAGCTGATTGGAGTCCGGTATAATCGTTTCCCCACGTAAGAGAAGGACGATGGTTGGACCATGTCTCTGACTGAATGTCAGGTTCAGATATTATCAACAATTGGTCGCAATCGATACAGGGCAGCAACGATCAGTCGACCGATTTTACGGCCCTCGGCAGCGAGTCGCCGTTAAACAATCGTAAAGTTAACGAGATGCGTTTTACAACTTTTACTGCCGCGTTATATTTGCTGTGACAAGTCGATTTCGGACTTTATTTGCGCGAAGCATTTAAGGATATATGTTGTGTCTGTAACTAACTACATCGTAAAATACAGATTACTATACAGTCAAGGCAGAGGTCGATAGATAATCGATTTTACTAGAGATTTCAGTTGACAAGAAGTTCCAATGCGGAATTACCCGACACTACACTCCTCCCACTCCTAAAGTCAGGATCAATAGCACGGCGCCTACTGAAAGGAGTCTGTGTCCTATACGTCTTCCTATTGCTACCTGGCCCCCAGATTAATTAAAAGTGTGAAGGTAGGCAAGAAGAGGTAACAAACATGCATACGTGAAATATACGCATTCTATTCGATGCACACACACAAACTTTCGCATTTAAAATATTAGTTGAGGTTTTGGTGCAATAAAGAATATAATAATAATAATAGAAATTATTATAATTATGATTGATGATTATGGATTTATAATTGACAAATAATTCAAAAGTAAAATTGAACACTCCTTATTACTCCATCGTAACCACTTCATCAATGAAACAAACAAAGAAAATCTGTTGATAGAGTATTGATGTTTCCGGTGGAGCCAAAATGAAAATAACAAATTGAGACAAATTAGCAAATCAATGAAACAAACAATTAATTTGAAGAAAAGTTTTCTTTTAACCAGCTTCCCTGTCGATACAGAATTTGATCTTTATATTGATAACGCCCTTCCGAAACTGTCTAAGTCGGTTTCGATATTATTCTGAAACTTTTATGTATTTCAGCATTACGTGGAAAAAAATGTATATTGTTTATGAAGGTAAAAGTTAAGTAAGTTACTAATTGATACTAACTATCCGCACGCAACTTAAGTGAAGATGAGGCGAAGGTGGAAGCGTACTGACCCGGAAACCCCAACACATTTGGGGCACTCAATTACATTTGCAACGGTTTTTGATTATGAATTAAGCAACGAAAGAAGAATTAACACACCGGACATTACTGTCATGATGAAAACAAAATCAAATTATCGCAATCATATTATCAGATACATTCGAAAATACAAGTGTAAGTCATTGTGTACCCAAGTGGTATGCAGCTCAATACAATTGATCGCGATGTCTACGCAAGTCGGGAGTTCAACAGTCGCGCGCGACAATTGCAATCGCCCCAGATCGCCCTATGACGTACGTGCCTTCCCATCCTTACCGGATAGTGGGGGGCTGAATCGATGATGTGATAATATCGATTGAGAAATTGGGAGCTTGACGCACATAATGTCAAAGTTCATGCTTGTTTATAATATGTGACATCGCGCACAACGATGCAGCCATAACACTAAATTGGAATTGGAATAATATGTGATATCAGATTTTGACGATTTATTTTTCAACGTCAATAAATGAGATGCATCTAATCTTCTATCTGAACCATCTCTACCCAATACCACCCAATCCATCAAACCACATAAATTTAAAAAAATACAAATTCCGACTGTGTAAACGCCAACTAAAAATACTTGTAAACACAACATTTTAATGCTCCATAAAGTCCATCAAGGAAGTCCAGTGGCAATTTTCGTGCTCCACCTTCGTCATCATGTGTAATGGAACAAAACTCGTGATAGCAAAACAAACTAGCCCAAATTCGACTATCTTGCCATATGCCATCAGGGGGTTCCAGTCCCTACATCCCGGCTCCATCATCACATCAACTCGATGGTACCATAATATTGCATTGTCACCGAGTTTACATAAATATGGCAAACTTCAGCTCATTCAGATACCAATATGCATTGAAAAGTGCTATGCAAATTTTTAAACGGATAACTTATTTACTTTAACCCCCTCCGTAGCTCAATGTAAACAACATTGGGTTTACGATTCGGAGGTCGCAGGTACGATCCCCAGCGGGGTACATGTTTTAGTACTCGGTTTGGTTAGTGGTAGGGATGTTGTTGTGTTCCCGTTGTCAGATATAAGATAGCCAGTCCCCCAAATGTGTTGGGGTTTCCGGGTCAGTACGCTTCCCCCTTGATTGAGGTCAAGTATCAACCCGCTGTGCATAAAAAAAAACTTACATATGAATGTGTAAACTAAATAAAAGCTTATAATAATAGAAACGCTTGCTATTTAGAAGGTCTCCACACGTCTGCTGCTTATGAGCCCTTTCTAATACCCATAATGTAGTCCTAGAGCAATTTTTACTTTGACAAACATTATCTCTTACGGCGGCTGTGGTTATCTTCTTTTGACGATCCCATGACACATGGCCTATTACCTGGACTATAACGTTAAAATCCATCTAGCCGTTTTGGTACTATGTATGACTGAATAAAGAATCTGAAATTCATACATACATACGCGCGAAAAACTTACCTCCTCTTCTGTCGGGTCAAAAGGGGAGCCATTTTGTTTTTATTATCTATTTAGTTTTGGGTTTTTCAAACAGTAGCTTGGACATTTAGGATGACGTAATCCGAATGATAATAATAGTAATTTTAATTATATTTCACTAATAAACTCCAAAATAATTTATGATGGACATTTTAGTACGTGATCGAATCAGAAATGAGGAAACCCGTAGCAGAACGAAAGTCACCGACGGAGTAGTAGTGGTGGGGCATTAGAGTTCTTGGGTGAAGTCCACGCACTGGCAAGATGGACATCGGTGGACAAGGTTTGTAGACACCGCGATCAATGGTGAGCTGCAAACCACTTGTGTGTGTGTGCCTGTTGTATATTAGTACAGTACAGGATGCATTTCGGGGAGTGTGCGTTGGAATTACATAATCTTATTCCACCGTCACCCTTCCATCTTCGGACCACTAGGCGTGGGGAGGGATTCCACCCGTATATAGTTCATATACCGAACATTCGCACTAAGAAGTTCGATTCTTCATTCACCATCCGAACAGCCAAGGCATGGAACTCCCTTCCGGCGTCAGTCTTTCCTGAATCCTACAACCTTGGGATCTTCAAGAGCATCGTCACTTTCCATCAGGTGAGATTGTGGTCAAACGCGAAACCAGTCAATCATAAAAAAAAAACATTCAAACGACTGAGAAACTAATTGTGTCCAAGACTTACTCACAAGTAGAACCTTTCTTTCAACGAAAATCTTTGCAAATGTCTAAAGAAAGGAACTGCGTTTACCATACACGCGTAATTGGGAACGTGCCAAATCAAATTTCCACGCATTTTTCCGGGTATCCAAGGTGACGTGGGGTCTCGATTTTCCAACTCTCGAGATCATCTACGAGGCTACTTAAGTGGCTATGTGTGCTACGGGTCGCCATCCTGGGATGACTGTTCGTCTGTAGTCTATTTTTTTTTCTTTTTAAATTATAGCGCCATCTAGTTCCACACTAAGCAACTAGGCTTGTATTATAGATACCACATGGTTGATATAACACAAATATACAATTTTTTTTTGTAAATAAATACATATATGTATAAATGAAAATTCCTCGGCATGCGTACTAGATCACCCTGTACCTCCTCGTATTCGTAGGGGTATAACAGCAGTGCACATGCTGTAGCTGATGGTGATAATGGTTAATTGACTTTGAATTGCAAATGGCAGTAATCAATTCCAGTCCCGCGGTCTAATTTCGATCTTTAATAATATAAGCCCTTTGCGGGTCCGACAGGGTTTTTGTTACATAAAGAATTGAACTAACCCCTCTTTCCGGTGGGTGTCGTAAAGGCTTATGTGCATTTTTGTATATATTTCGAATGTTGAAGCGTGTTGAAACATGCTTTAAATTGACCAGTCCATTTGGGATAAAAGTCGTTATGTATGTATATTTTATTATTCCATACTAGTCTATTTTTTTTTACTTACTTTACTTTTTAAAAATTTACTTTAAAAAAAAAAAAAATTAATGACGCAGCCCGAGCAACTTCATATGAAGCTAATAAGTATGTGCCACATGCGGACTTGTGACGCGAGATAAAACTGTGACAGTTGGCATGCGCGCGCGCACCGACCGCGATGCAGACCGGCTCAAGTGAAAGGAGCGCTCACTTCCTCTAATACCGGGCCAGAGATCGATGCACTCGTTATGGTTTCGCGCTCAGAAAAAATAAAACTTATGATCAGATAAGGCAAATGTTTTAATCATTCGTTTTGGGAGAAAAGGCTGTTCTTTCTTGATGAACACGTCAAACGGCATAGTTGGTGGATAGTGACAGGCAGTTGATCAACAGACACCGTAGAATAATAACGTATAATCAGGTATCTGGTACAAAACCATGCAATGTGAAGCTCTATCTATACCCTGGATTGACAACTCATTAGAACGCAAAGACGTAGTTGCAGCGTTCAGACTACGTTCTGGACACATCCCATTAAACAAATTCGCACATCTGATGGGTAAAGCTCCATCACCAAATTGCACCGAGTGTCAAGTAGTGGAAGACGTATACCACATTTTGATGGAATGTGTCCGGAACGAGTCTTATAGACTGCAGTTACGTCAAAGCGGAGTAAATTTTGACGTAAGTTATTGTAACACTGTTTTGGCCTTTCCATTATCCGATTCGGCCAAAACTCTATATAAATTATATAAGATTGGTGTTAACCGCCGTAGTTAAGTTATTGCTGTTGGTCTACACGGAGCGGCATAGTCGATTCTCGACAAAGCTCCTTAAAAAAGATTAAAAAAAAAAAAAAACGTATAATCATAGAAGCAGCCTCGAACTTGTAAAAATTGCAAAGTCACTTAAAATCTCCATCGCTCATTATCTGACGATGACATTTTACATTAGTCGCATATAAACTGTATAATCTGACGGTCTGTAATTTTCTCGTTTTGGTTCACAAAACACTCGGATGATAGAAGAGTACGTATCATTTTTGCTCTTTTTCGCTTCTTCTTCTCATTCCAGCAGTGACTATTGGTTATTGTTTTTTTTTTTTTTTTTTTGTTTTATAAATAAATAAATAAATATCTTTGCACATACACAGCGCCATCTCGTTCCACACTAAGCAACTAGGCTTGTACTATAGATACCGGATGGTTGATAAACTACACAAATAGGTACTTTTTTTTTGTAAATAAATACACATATAAATGAAAAACATCCATAACTCGGGAACACATGTCTGTATTCATCATACAAACATATACCCCTAGTGGGATTCGAACCCGCGACCTTTTTGGTATAGCAGCAGAA
This sequence comes from Oegoconia quadripuncta, assembly GCA_949316235.1. NCBI lineage: Eukaryota > Metazoa > Arthropoda > Insecta > Lepidoptera > Autostichidae > Oegoconia > Oegoconia quadripuncta. The sequence continues at coordinate 2,907,216 of OX438751.1, forward strand.
TTTCTTAACCACTACACCAAATTGTTATGTGGGCATTAGCTGCACCATCGTAAAATTATTCCAAAGCTTTAATGAAATGAAATAAAATGAAGTGAAATTAAATGAAATATTTATTCACAAGAATATGGTGCTGTACGTACTTATATATCTAGTTAAAAAAAAATGTGAACAATGTTCGAAATACCTAGTTCATACAGTAATCTCGACTTACATTTATCCACAGATTTCAATGCTAATTTCTCTAGACAAGATATAATAAAAGTGAAGAAATGAGGTCAAAGACATGACAAGGTCCATCACGAAATAACTGAACTTTCAGCAAATCCATTGTTTTCAGTAGCCTTGTATCTAGTTAGCGACAAAAGCAATTCTAAATCCATCTTGATCTTGAGATTAATCGATTTTCATTGTCCGTAACATCTTTAGAAATAGCTAAAATCGTCTTCTCAACAAATCGGAGCACATGGACAGACAGTTGGATTGGATTAGATTAACGTATAATTCATGAATTATTTTACGAGCCCGTCACCAATTTATCGACATTGATGAAAGAACATCACTAGTGGAAGGCAGCCGTAAAATGTCTCGTATGGCCGCAAGACACATGCAATCAAATGGAATCGATAGCTGTCTTGAACAACTCCACAGTCCACACGGGTGTAATCTAGATATACCTACAAGAAAGATATGCGTAAATGAAACTTCGTTACAACCACATATAACTTCCACGTACTTCAAAAATGAACGTTGATATCATTTAAATAAATACATAATTCCACAACACGTCACACGTACACACACACGTACAAGGTGAATTTGTGTAATTCCCATGACGCCAGTCTTGATTACGAACAACTTTCCCCAAAGAACCATAGTCGAATCCGATGAAAACATTTTGGTATACCCTTTAGTATGGAAGTCCAACAATATTCGGCAGAATTTGGCCTTAGTTCCTAGTGAAATGTTGTTCGTAATCAGGAGTGGGGTCAGCAGTAAACAGAAATTACACGAATTAAATTTCACGCATGTGTAGCGTTTGCTTCCACCTAACATGCTACTTAGCATGTCATCTCCCTGCTCTTTTTTTTTTATGCAGTTGCAGCTGATGTTAAATGAAGATGAGGTCGAAGGTGGAAGCGTACAGACCCGGAAACCCCAACACATTTGGGGGGCTGGCTATTTTATCTCTGACAACCGGAACACAACAATGCTATTAACATTGTTGCTTGGCGGCAGATTTAGATAAGATGGTGGTAGCTAGCCAGGCGGACATTTAAAATGCCCTACCACCAACCAAACCGAGTACTTAAACATGTACGAACCCGCGACCTCCGAATCGTAAACCCAACGTTGTTTACATTGAGCATTTACATTTACATTTACATTTAAAGACCAGCCAGTCAGTCACAATCTGCACTGGAGAAGGTACCAAGGCAAGATATCGAAATACAACACCAAGTCGCAAAGAATTTGCGGAATTTTTACCCTGTTGCAAGGGCCCCACACATCAGTCTATTTGTAAACACACTAGCAACCAGTAGAATTATCTGCACGCTTTCCGCGAGTAGGCGATTCGTTCAAACTCCTCAATTCGAAAGAATACAATTGCGTAACACAAGTTACGTTCATTCCTGTATATAAATACCCGCTTTTATCTCATTTTATGCTTCTATTATTAACAATTAAGACGTGAGCACAACCACAACAATAATGACTTTGTGTTACACGTTTATACGACGTCATAGAAAAACAATTAACAGTCAAACGTGAGAACTTCTGTTACATCTTTGGGTGTCAGCTGTTCCCATAGATTCGGTACCTATATCTAATTGGAAATTGATTTCGGCCCCACAGACTTGCTCTGACAGTCGACTGTTTTGTTTTTGTAACTGCATGCGTAGGTTCTCCCATCACATTGCAAACTAGGTTATGTATTAGATCTAGCACCATCTTATCTTAAGCAGCAATGCATTGTTGTGTTCCGGTTGTCAGAGATAAGATAGCTAGTCCCCCAAATGTTTTATGGTTTCCGGGTCAGTACGCTTCCACCTTCAACTTCATCTTCACATAACATCAGGTGTGATTGAGGTCAAGTATCAACACGTTGTGCATAAAAAAAAAATAAAAAAAACCTACAATTACAAAATTAAAGCCTTGTAAAAACTTCAGTGTAAATCTATTAGAAATAACAATATTATAATATCTAATACCGATTGGTGTAGTGGTAAATGTTAGTATTATGAATACGAACATATACGAGTCTTTGATGTTTATAATAAATATTTATGTATGTTTATCCGTTATCTAGTATCCATAGCACAAATTAGTTTGGGACTAGATGAATGGTGTAGGTGTCCGAAATATTTATTTATTATTATTATTATACTAAGGATGGTGCAATTGCATGCCACCACTGCCCGTCAATGTCACAGTGGGAAAAGAAGCGGTGCAAGAAAGAAACCCAAACCCATTAGGGGTTTACATTACAAATTCTTAGTGATACATTTGTTTATGATAAACTATTGTGAGCTTGTTTGTGGTCAAATGAAAAAAAAATGGTCTGTGTTCACAGTGTTATTGTTACATTTTTTGAGAGCAGAACGTACTGAACTGTCATTTTTACCTGCAGAGTTCATTTGTATGAAACCTACTTTGAAAGACATGAAGTGAGGCGTTAAAAAGACGCACGCGTTAATTGTCGCTTCTAACCGCGTGTGTGTGCCCCTCACACGACACCATACCGCTCTACCTCGATAACGGTAATGGAACCGAACTCCACTTTCATAATTACTTTCCAGTTGGATAAACTAGTGAAAAACAACTCAAATACATTTTTTTGTAAATAAATACATAAATAAATGAAAAACATCCATAACTCGGGAACACATGTCTGTATTCATCATACAAACATATGCCCCTAGCGGGATCCGAACCCGCGACCTTTTGGTATAGCAGTCAGAATTTTTAACCACTACACCAAATAGGTCGTCAAATATGTGATAATCATGATGGAGTATAAAAACCTTGTTTTTAAAAGTATATTTAAGATAGATCTTATTTAAAAATGCCCTAGGTACCACCAACTAAACAGAGTACCTCGCGGGGAATCGTACCGGCAACCTCCGTTTTATAAACCTCATGTTTGCAACCTGCTGATGACCTGCAATAGACATTGATAACGAAATGAAAGAGATTATCTTCCTACGCATTGTCGGATAATAAATTATGTGACAGGAGAGTGCGAAGGACTGCAGCCATGTTTGACCAATCGATGCGATACGAGAGAGCGTTGAACCCCTGTGGTCCGAATGACGTCCGAGGCCGGTTGGGAAATCCCAAAGGATAAAAAAATAAGCATTTCGTTCATCTAAGTACGCAGATCATTATTAAAGGTAAGATAAGACTAAGTATTTAGTTTGTAATAAAATTTGTGACAGTAAAATAAGTAGGCGATTAAATAAAGTTTCAACACTATGAAATTTGTGACAATAAAATATTTATTTTCTTCGTTAATCATATATGTACCAATTCCTGCGATTTTCAAAGCTATATCAAAATTTGTTTTTATTTGGAAAATGGAATATTATTTCGAGGTTTCGCATGAAATATTTTTTAATTTCTGGGCTAAATAACATAATAAAAAAAATTTGAACAGAGCTCTTTTCATGTGCTTCCCATAATCATTTCTTAGATTCGCTGAAACTGTTATAAAGCGCTTACTTTTAAAAATTAACGCTGCCTATACTTAACTTAATGTTATCCGATAATACACAAAAGTTTAGCTAAATTTAAAATCCAAATTTAGCTAAACGGAAAATCCCCGTTCCCAAAAAAAAATCAAAAATGTTTGTATGGAGAAAACAGTCTTAATGAAATTCTTCATACAAAACGCCAATTTCATAGGTAAGGACCTGATATTTCAAAACTACCAATTAAACATCGCAATCGAAGAAAAGTATTTTTTTTTTATTTCAAAATCATAAAAGGCTTCGGAATGATTCGAAAACAGCCCACTTAGATAAATTATATAATATTGCCAGCCGAATCAATGAAGCATAAAAAGGGAATAAACACAATAAAGCCGTAGTAGGTACCTTAGAGTGTACAACAATGAGATTTTCCTCAACGACGCACCCCCGGCAACAGGTGGGGTGGATTGGGGGAGGGCCAGACAAACACTCACCCGGAGGCTTGTGGCCTCCCCCTCCCTATCTGTGACACTAATAGTCCTCCACTTGATCCCTGCCTGTTGCTGTAAGCAAACGTTTCGATGCAGGCCTTGATACTCCAAGGAAAACGTTTATAACTTGACGTCCCTTGACGTAAAAGGAGACGTGTTTACAAGAACGGTGTCGTCTAGCGAGTCGTAAACCTTGCTTCTGAAACCGACGGATACGGGTTCGAATCCCGCTAAGGGTTAAATTATGTAGGTACGTGATATTCAAGGCTGCTAAGACGAAGAGTCATGTGCCCAGTATCATGCTCAACTGTGTCAAATATTTAGGGCATTATGTAGCACGAGACGACCCTGGTATTGGAAGGGCTTTGGTGGTCTTGATATGTTAGCTCGTAGGTTTGCTCGAAGTACCAGGCAAGTGAAAATTATCGTCAGTGATGTACTGCCCAGCCATTTCGCCTAGTGGACTTCATTTTGCCAGTGCGTCTATACTTCAACATTTAATAACATCTCAGGGGTCTATCACAGGTGTCTGTCATTACTTACTCCCACATAAACATCCCACTGCAGGGATATAGGCCTTCCCTCGTATATGAGGGAGTATATGGGCCATAGTTCACCACGCTGGCGTGGTGAACTATGAACACCACCAATAAGTCAAAGTCAAAGTCAAAGTCAAAAAATATTTATTTCGTAGGATAAAGATTATCACTTGAAAACGTCACATTTTTTATCTTAATATTAAAATTATTGACATTTTTGCTCATTCGCAAAGCAGATTCCCCAGAGAAGAACGAGCAAGAAACTCAAGGGTTGCTCTTTTAAATAAGTTTGGGTTACAATTATATTATATTGTATAATTAGGCTGAATATCGCCGAGCGGTCTATGTCCATGCTTGCTTATCATCCAGATAGTCAGAAATTTTATAATAGCCTTTGGTAATGCGTGTTGGGGACTTCACATGCCTTTGAATTTTTATTTCTCAGACATGCAGGTTTCCTCACGATGTTCTCCTTCACCGTTTGTCATTGTAGATTAATTAGTAAATTCTTAGGCGATCACAGAAACTAATGATAACTTTGCTGGGGAACTCTAACGGAATATTACAGATGATTGTTAATACGTGTCGATGTGATGGATCTATTCTGAAATACTGGGTGGGTCTCGGGCTATGAGAGTTTTGGGGTGGGCTATATTTTGTTACATACACTAGAATTTTAGGATTATTGTACTAACTATATGTATAATATAGTCTATGGAACTGAAAATACAATGTAGGTACTATATTAATTGACACTATCGGAAAATCTTGTCTTTGACGGAACGTCAGAAATCAAAACTCAGGGTTTGCCAGAGGATGCATGGAACGTAGCATATTGGGAGTCAAACTGATCGACCGCGTCAGAAATGCTACACTACGCTCACGGACTCGGATCTTTGACGTAGGGAAAAAGCGGCAACGTTGAAGTGGGACTGGGCGGGTCACGTGGGCCGCATGCCGTGCGAGTTGTGGGCAAATGAGTCCACTATTTGGACTCCTACAACCGCCAGACGCAAACGTGGCAGACCGCGAAAACGGTGGAGAGACGAGCTTGACAGTTTTAATAAGGGATGGTTTGTGCTCGCCAAGAACAAAAACGACTGGAAACAGATGAGGGAGGCCTTTGCCCAGCAACACTATGGGCTCTTAATAATAATAATAAATATATATATAAATAATAAATACATAAAGGAAATCCCTTTGAGTAAAATTTGCAATATTCTAGGTATTCTCCAGTCAGTCAGGTGAGTTTAGTTTTTGTCGCTTTGTTAAAAGAAAGCGCAACTCCTGAAACTTAACTAAAATTATATTTCACAATTGACCACAAAAAAAGTCATTCAAAATTTGTTTAAATTCATTATTGCAAAAATATGGAGACAAAATCCTCTATGGGACAACTTTTTTGGTATTTACCTGCCAAAGGCAGAGTGCGTATTACACAATACCTGTAGGAACATAATTTATTTTAAAACCAGTAGTGTAAGACGAGGAAGGTTCGGGCGATGATCAATGTAAAGAAATGTAAATAAACAATATATCACCTCTTTGATCCAAACTCCATGCTGTCAGATGTTACACTTCCATTCAAAACAAACTTCATTCATTATATCATCCACCGAGAGGGTTGCCGCCAGTAACAAATCCAATAAAAACTTTTCCCTAAGGGTCTCCTCGCAGTTACGTCTTAGCAATTAAAAAACTCCACGGAACTTTCAGGACACGCAGAATTTTATTGCAAAAGTCATTTTACGAAATAACGTAGCAGACAAATGATACAATTAAAATAATATTACACACACGAACAGTCCACCTAAAGCTACACTTGTCCGTTACGCCTTGCGAACCGGTTAACACTGGTTAGTATATATTCGTATAAGTTAAATTTTTGGTTGTCTAAAAATAGCCGACTCTCACGCATTACGGTTTTACATTCGTAACATTTATTCCCACTTACGTATGCAGATAAAATCAGGGCTTGAAACTTGTTCATATTTTTTTCGAAAATACTTCTCCCTTTTAAGTTACCTGATATTAATGCTAAATATACGTTTAGCATTGCTCCTACGATAACTTAACTATAATATCGAAAACCTTTAATAAAACGGAGAAGGTTACATAGCAAAATTAACCGGTTTCAAGCCCAAAAGGAATTACATATATCGTAAACCTACACAATGCTGCCTCTCCTAAAGTATTAATCGCTTCGCTTCTTATGGGAAAATTTGCTCTGAATCTGGACAGGCGGGTTGCCGATATCTTAATTGCTTCTCTGAAGGGATCGCATATTTCGAAATCCATGGAGACGGATTGTCACGATGCTTTACTTTGGTTCTCACAAAGTAAACCTCTGATGTAGCTCGAAATCAAATATAAACTATCACTTGTATTATGCATTTAAAAGTTTTGGAAGAAATTCTCTAAATTATAGGGCTAAAACCGTATCAAAATCCGTTGAGTAGTTTAACAATTAAGCGCACAGACAGACGCCATAGGACTTTGTTATTACAGATTACGATTAATATTTCTATTACTAGGTCTTATATGAAGGTTGTGTGCCATAATTATAACAAAATGTTTGACAGAACCAATGGCGTATACGGAACCGAAAAAATCATTATCGTCTTGCTCTTTTCGAGACAGTGTTGACGAGCTAAATATAGCACAACGTAGTTATAAAAATAGCTGCTAGTGAATGTTGAGCTATATATATACATGAATATGTATGTTAACAGTCGCAGTCAGAGGTCTCGTGAATAGAATAGGCGCTTTTTGCGCGGTGTTTTGATTTTCTTGAGCGTAAGCATATTTTATAATAAGACTATGGTAATTTTTTTGTTTTGGCTGATACGCTTACATTCATCATATTGGAACTTTAAGTCTGTTTGTATGTTCTTATGTTTTGGTTCGTGAATTGACTGTTTGTTTTTTATAAATAACGAATAAAATAAATAAAACAGTGCTTGCTATGAAAATGCTCCCTTGCGAACGAGACCGTTGCGATGCTAAAACGCCAACCACTATCCGCAACCGCTTCGCATGTCAGTTACATGCAATTTGAAAATTAGTTATTGTCAGAATTATATTTTCGTTCATTAAATCGTATTATATTCACAAGATAAGAGTCTATTTAAAATATTTTCTTCCTATATAAATCTTCAAGGTTAGTTCCATCACATAGTCAAAAAGATTAATTTCATTAGATAAAATTATCACTTGAAAACGTTACATTACTGCTCAAGAAATTCAAGGGTTGCTCTTTTTTAGTAGATTTGGGTTACAAAGTGCTATTCGACAAAACAAGGAAAAACACGTATAAAATATATATTGTATAATTAAAAACTGAGCAGTCGATGTCCATGCTTCCTTATCATCCAAATAGACTATAATAGCCTTTTGTAAATAATTTCTTGTGGGCTACTGTTGGAGCACAACCTCCTCTCACTAGAGAGGGTTTGAGCCATCCTAACTCTAATTCAAAGTGTTTATTGCATATCACAGTAGTTCATATACATACAGTTGTTAGGTACATTTAGTAGTATCATGTGACACCTTGTTTGCACAAGCAATTTGAGAGAGCACTATATGTACATGACAATCTTAAGCTTATTATGCATTTTCATATTTTTTTGTTATGATTGCTTAAGTTTTACTGTTTGTATTTATGTTTATAAATGTACTTTTTTTATTTATTCTTATATATTATTATTTTGAAGAGCAATAATACGTAATTATTATATATTAATAATAAATTCGTTTATTTCCCTCCACAATTCGTACATTACAGTATTATAGATACAATCACACTATAAAAAATTGTGGGCGACTGATGCCTAAACTAGGCAGTAGCCTGTATTTCAGGTCATCAGGTCCTCCCCCATTACAATTTTTTGAAGTCGCCTCTTCTGTTGGCCACCGACTACTAATGCAAAACACAGAGTGCATTAAGCGTAGTATAGTTTTGTTTATCATACTGAAATTATATGATATGTACACGCGACGAACCAACCTTGATGCGTGTCGATTTGACTGATAACAGCAAGAGATTATTCAATTTTATCACAAATTTTATTCGAACAATTTGCAAGTGACGTAAATATACATTTTCAAGGTCCAGGTTATCAAATGTCTGAATCTTGGGTAGTGACAGAAAATTTAGGTAGGCTTTTAATATCTTTATTGTATACACAACTGTTACAGAAATTTGCATTGCACAGAAAATGTACAAAGGCGAGCTTGACTCGGATAGAGTTTTCTAAACCTAAGAGGAAACCTAAACCGAAACCTAAGAGGTAACCTAAGAGGTATACATAGTGTTTATTAGATTGAGCAGAAAATAGTGTACACAAAATTTGAAAATTATGTTGTAATAATACAGGGTGAATTAATTGGTACTTCCACTCTTGATTACGAACAACTTTCCACTATATGAACCATAGCCGAATTCAGCCGAAAATTGTTGGAGTTCCATACTAAAAGCTGTTTTTGAATGGTTTACTTTGTGTGTCAGATTATTTAGATGATAAACAATCATGGACATAACCAGCCCGTTTGCATAACCAGGCTATTACCCAATTAATAATGAAATATTATAATATAAAATAATAATTTTTTAATATAAAAACCTTTTTTTAAAAGAGCGACCTCTCGAGTTTCTTGCTTATTCTTCTCAGGGGAAAATTGCCTTTTGAACAAGCAGTAGCTTTAAAAATGTAAAATCTGACTATTTTAAGTGTAGCCTGTGTAAAATAAAGCATTTTTTGATTTTGATTTTGTTGGTAGGTAATTCAAAACTTTTTGATCGAATTCGACTATGGTTGATTGGGGAAAGTTGTTCGTAATCAAGAGTGGCCTCATCAGTTAATGGGAATTACACGATTTCATATTCACCCTGTATAGGCACTATACGTAAATAAATACCGAATAAATAATATAAGCATGCCATATAACCTATCCTATATATAATACGTGTATAATTTGACCACCTGTTTGGTGTAGTGGTGAGCAACTCTGACCACTATACCAAAAGGTTGCGGGTTCGAATCCCGCTAGGGGCATATGTTTGTGTGATGAATACGGACATGTGTACCCGAATTATGGATGTTTTCATTTATAATAAGTATTTCTTACAAAAAAAAATGTATTTATGTAGTATATCAACCATCTGGTATCCACAACACAAGCCTGTAGTTGCTTACTGTGGGACTAGATGGAGCTGTGTGTATGTCTAAGGATATTTATTTATGAAAGAGATCGTCTAACGTTCAAGTTTGGTAGATACTGGTGAGTTTAATGCTTGTCAGTTAGATTAATTTTTGAATTCGGTTGTCACTTTAAATGTCTCTAGGCTCATGTTTATGTAAATAATTATAACTTAATTATTTACATCATTTTGGCTTTGCGGCACCCGTCTTTCACTTCGTAAGAATACTCTGCCCAGCTATAGGTTAAGTGCGCCAGCTGACACGGTGTGTTTCGCAAAGTTTACATGAGTGAGATATGGAACTGTCAATGGTCGATGAATTCAGAGGAATTCAGTGAGTAAACACGGGAGTGACGTGATATAAGGAATCCGTAGATCCCCAACGTTCTACAATGGCTTCAGGCGACATCGCATCGTCCAGTTCAGGAGGAGGTATGCCCTCGATAGAGAAACTTGAAGGTTCCTCAAATTATTCCACATGGAAGTTTGATATGGAATGTGTGTTAATCCACGATGATCTATGGACTTTCACATCAACTGAACCAGATACGACCGATGTAAATGCCGTGAAGAAAGATCAAAAGGTTCGAGCTAAGATATGCCTTATGATTAGTAATTCCTGCAAAGTACATGTGAGAAGTGCTAAAACAGCTAAACAAGCTTGGGAAGCCCTAAAATCCGCCTACGAAGACAAGGGTTTAAACAATAGATGTAGATTGTTATCACGCCTTGTAAGTATAAAACTAGAGAAGTTCAATACTGTGGCTGAGTATGTGACAGAGGTCATGAAGATTTCCCAACAGCTTAACGACCTTGGCAAGACAATTGACGATGAGTTACTAGCAACCTTAATGCTGCAGGGCTTAACTGAAGAGTATACGCCCATGAGACTAGCACTAGAGAACACAAACATTACCCTCACCACTGACTATGTGAAGACTAAGCTGCTGCAATTGACTGACTATAAAGTGATGCCAGGACCAAGCGGAGCAGCACTCCTGACTACAAAGAGAAAACCAAAGCAGAAAAGTCAAAGAACGAGCAAACAACCATCATCATCATCATCACGAAGTTTAAGATGTTTCATATGCGATGGACCTCACAAGGCTCGTGACTGCCCAGATAATCCCAGCAAGAAGACAGCGGCGCACACCGCGCAGCGATGTACACACACCGCCATGGCTACCTTCTCTGCTAACAACTATGAATGGATAGTGGACTCTGGAGCGACACGACATATGACTAACAATAGAGATTGGATGAGAAACTTTGTAAAACATGATAAGAGAGATGTATTATGTGCTGATGGTGGTAAAGTATATGGGGTAGGTACAGGAGATGTGGTGAGTAAGGATGGTAAGGAAGTTTGTGTACGAGATGCTATGTATGTACCTGGGCTAGCAGAGAACTTGCTAAGTGTAAGTACAATGGTCAATAGAGGTAGAATAGCAGTATTTTCAAAGGCTGGTTGTGAAATTTATGATGAGAATGATTGCATAGTGAAAGGCTCTGTGATAGTTAAGTGTAGAGAAGAGCGAGGTGTTTATAAACTTAAACATTATCCACAGTGTACCGAGGCAGCACTGTCAACTGACGTTAACAAAGAGAATCTTGAGAAAGATGTATCACTGGAGCTGTGGCATCGGAGGATGGGCCACCTAGGAGTACGCAATCTTAATTTACTACGAGACAAAATGGCAAACGGGGTAAGTTTTCCTGATTCTAATCCTAACTTAGAATGTGTACCTTGTCTAATGGGCAAACAGACGAGACTGCCTTTTCCCAAGAATAAGGCTACGAGAGCAAAGGAGGTACTAGAACTGGTACACTCTGACATTTGTGGCCCCATGAGTGTTGATTCTGTTCGAGGTTTCAGATACTTTATGACACTGATTGACGACAAGACCAGGAAGACGTTTGTATACCTACTCAAGAGAAAGAGTGAAGCCGTAGAGAAATTGAAGGAGTTCAAAATTCTCGTAGAAAAGCAAACCGATAAGAAGTTGAAGGTTATACGTACAGATAACGGGAAAGAATATGTTAATAAAGAAATGGAGAATTTCACTAAACAGAATGGCATCATTCATCAATTAACCGTCGATTACACGCCGCAGCAAAACGGTGTCGCTGAGAGAGCGAACCGCACTCTTACTGAAAAGGCCAGGAGTATGTTGCAAGACGCAGGACTTGACGAGATTCTGTGGGCGGAGGCCATTCGACATGCAGTCTATCTGAAGAACCGATCTCCAACAATAGCTGTGAAGAACATGACACCGGAGGCAGCTTGGACCGGACGTAAAACAGATTTGAGTAACATAAAGGTGTTTGGCTGCAAAGCGTACATGCATATACCCGACCAAAAACGTAAGAAATGGGATCCAAAGAGTAAAGAACTTATTCATGTTGGATACAGTGAGAATTCTAAGGCGTATCGACTATTAGAACCCGTTACCTACAATGTACATAAAGCGCGTGATGTCGTACTATTTGAGAATAGTCCCGCTGGTCATCTTAAGGTAGAGAGTCACACATCTAAACCTACAAGAGTTGTAGTGCGACTAGAAGATGTCGAAGATGAGGTGACAGAACCTACAACTGAGGTTGATGATGAAGACCAGTCACGTCAAGCAGGAGCAGATATCTTTGATATAGTGGACGCTAGGGTAGAGGACCCTGGAGTATACACCGATGCAATCGTTTCGGAGGAGAATGCTGTAAGAGATATTCAGGAAACGAATGATCGGAGGTATCCGGAGAGGCAACGGACGCCGAGAACCATTCCAGGAGCAATCATTTATCAAGCTATCATTGAGCCTGCTAACCTGGATGATTCTGTTTCAATGAAAGAGGCACTATCCGGTGCAGATAAATTGCAGTGGCAGAAGGCCATTAAGGAGGAGCTGGACGCTCTTAAGAAGAATAAGACTTGGGAGTTAGTCAAACGGGAACCTGGACAAAATGTGATTGACTCTAAATGGATTCTCAAGATCAAGACCGAAGCTGGCAACAAACAGAGATACAAGGCAAGGCTTGTTGCTCGAGGATTCAAACAGAGAGAAGGAGTCGACTATTTTGAAACCTATTCACCGGTGATAAGGCACAGCTCACTGCGGTTACTACTTGCCCTAGCCGCAGAAAAGAAGCTGCATATTGATCAAATGGATGTGAAAACCGCATTCCTAAATGGATACATAAACGAGACTGTATTCATGACACAACCAGAAGGGTTTGAAGAGAAGGGAAAAGAAGATTACGTCTGTCTTCTGAAGAGATCTCTGTACGGATTGAAGCAGGCTCCACGGGCTTGGAACGATAGATTAGATTCGGCATTAAAACAGATGAAATTTCAACAACTTGGAAACGAGCCATGTGTCTACGTGAGAAAGAGTCAGCACAGGTTCATCATCATAGCGGTATATGTTGATGATATACTTATATTCTGGAACAATAAGAGTGAGATGTTGCAGATTAAGAAAGAATTGATGGAGACTTTCGAAATGAGAGATCTTGGAAAAGCGGATCTGTTCCTAGGTATGCGCCTAAAGCAATCAGAGGATTGTATAACACTAGATCAAGAGAAGTATCTGGAGAAAGTGTTGGCAAAGTTTAATATGGATAACTGTAAACCTGTATCCACTCCGCTGGTGCCAGGTCAGAGATTGACCAAGCCGGTAGATGTTAACTACGAGCCGCCTAAGAACATTCCCTATCGTGAGTTGATCGGATCCATGATGTACCTCGCTGTATGTACAAGACCCGACATTGCCTATGCTATAAGCTACTTGAGTCAGTTCAACAGCTGCTATGGAGACGAGCACTGGCAAGCAACAAAGAGAGTGCTGCGGTACTTGAAAGGTACTAAAAATATTGGGCTACAGTTCAAGCGATGTGCAAGAGACATAGAAGGATTCGTCGATGCTGATCACGGAGGTGATCTAACTGATAGAAAGTCCTACTCGGGATTTGTATTTAAGTTTGGTTCCGCGCCTATAAACTGGGAAAGCAAGAAACAAACTGTGGTAGCATTGTCCAGTGCTGAAGCTGAGTACGTCAGCCTGTCCAATGTCACACGTGAAGCGACTTTCTTGAAGAGACTTTATGAGGAGCTTACTAGTCTGGAAAAGACTATAGTGCTGTGCTGTGACAGTCAGTCAGCTATGGCGATAGCTAAGAACTGTTCACACCACAAGCAGACGAAGCACATCGATTTGAAGATACACTTCGTTAGAGAAGCCTTACAGAACAAAGTCATCGATTTGAAATACCTATCTACTGAGTTACAGATAGCAGATGTGATGACTAAACCTTTGGTCAAAGGGAAGCATGAGTTCTGTGTGAAGGCTTTAGGAATGAGTCCTGTTGAGAGTGGAGTGTGAGAGAGTGGCATGAATGGTTAACTGAGAGTTAGTTAATTTTAACTAGAGCAGGTAACATTGAACGTTAAGGAGGAGTGAAAGAGATCGTCTAACGTTCAAGTTTGGTAGATACTGGTGAGTTTAATGCTTGTCAGTTAGATTAATTTTTGAATTCGGTTGTCACTTTAAATGTCTCTAGGCTCATGTTTATGTAAATAATTATAACTTAATTATTTACATCATTTTGGCTTTGCGGCACCCGTCTTTCACTTCGTAAGAATACTCTGCCCAGCTATAATTTATTATCTATCATTGTTTCCATAGGAATAGTTATAACCCGTTGTGCATAAAAAAAAAAAGATTTTGAAAATAAGTCGTTTTGATAATAATGCCAGAAGCAAACATTAACATACCTCTTTTTCCGCCAGGAGTTAATAAACCCAGGACTCAGAGAATGCGTATATCCATAAGAAAATAACTCGAGAGACTCTAATCGACTGTTAAAATGTACATACATGTATGATACAAGGGTCCAAATTGGTCCAAACCAATGAGTCATGGCTATGATCTTCAACAGACCCCGAGGGTTGTTACTGACGCACACACCCGGCTCACCTTCAGGTATTCGCTACCGTTCTAAAGGAAAACCCACAAGACAAGTTACAAAAAAAAAATTAAACCGATATTGAAATCTACGTGACGAACATAAAGTCCACTTTGCAATTACAGACGTGATAATTAAATCGTTTGATCAATTACATACAAGGCGCTCTGCGGTTCAGGCGCTCGCAATAAACTACGTAAGGGTTTTTAGTTGCGACGGCTCCGCTACGGTTGCTAGGTGACCGTATTCATTCGGCAACCAAATGTATTTTTAACTTGCATACTTATACTTGTTTGTGAATGGCACTTAACTGCTATGCAATTACTTGGGCCGCTTCGTCAACCAAGCGCATATAATTAGAGATTTGTCTTTGTACTTCATAATTTATTATTATACAGCACTTTTTAGATCTTACTGTAACTGTGCACGTACTTATATTGTAAAAACATTTTCTCTAATATCAACTGTCATAATGGCAAAAACTAACGGATACTTTTTATTTGGTAAGTTTAAATAAATCACGTGAGACGACAATAAATTCTACGGAAGACTAGTACTAATATACGTATACACATACAAGCTTTATTTAAATCGAAGGAAGTCGAAAAGTACTTTATGGAACAATTTTACAAACATTGACAATAAGACTTATCCAACTGGTTGTAACCCTAATCTCCATAGTCATTACCTGAGTGTAAATGTTCAAATAATAAGACCAATTTGTATTTTGGGTCCATAAGTTACAAAATAAAAACGACACAAACACTGCTTTTTTATAAAAGGAATATTTCAAACTAGCTGCCTGTCATTTTATTTCTACAAGCAAATAAATATTCTTGTAATATTTTTACATAAATAAATATCCTTGGACATACACACAACGCCATCTAGTTCCACATTAAGCAACTATAGGCTTGTGTTGTGGGATACCAGATGGTTGATATACTACACAAATACATTTGTTTTTGTAAATAAACACATATATATAAATGAAAAACATCCATAACTCGGGAACACATGTCTGTATTCACCATACAAACATATGCTCCTAGCGGGATTTGAACCCGCAACCTTTTGGTATAGCAGTCAGAGTTTCTAACCACTACACCAAACAGGTCGTCAATATGTAGGACTACTTGTATTGTAAATTCATGTTAGGATTAGAGGAATAATGTACGAAGTTTACGTACTACCCCTAAGAACGCAATGAATAGTGATGCGAATGGACGCGACTATAGTTTATGACTTGTGGTTCCATAGATGTTTTTTATCGATTCTGACATTAATGTAAACTGGCACAGACTACCAACGATGGTAGAACTTTATTATGAGCCGTTTTCTAGGTCAGCTTTTCCAAAAATCGCATAGATGGCGCTGTACAGAGATTTGGTGGTAGCTAGTGGTACCGGTAGATATAATTGACCTCCACTGCCTCCGTGGCTCAATGTAAACAACATTGGGTTTACGATTCGGAGGTCGCGGGTTCGATCCCCAGCGGGGTACATGTTTAAGTACTCGGTTTGGTTGGTGGTAAGGCATTTTAAAATGTCCACGTGGCTAGCTACCACCATCTTATCTAAATCTGCCGCCAAGCAGCAATGTTAATAGCATGTTGTGTTCCGGTTGTCAGAGATAAGTTAGCCAGTCCCTCAAATGTGTTGGGATTTCCGGGTCAGTACGCTTCCACATTCGACCTCATCTTCACTTAACATCAGGTGTGATTGAGGTCAAATATGAACCCGTCGCGAATAAAAAAATTGAACCGCCACAATTTGGCAAAACATGGGACTTCAGTAAGATTCCATTCTCTATCTCCTAAGAGCATCATCAAAAAATTTATAAATTGACTTAGCCCCATATTAGCAACCAGAAATCACCGCTGGAGAGCAGTTAAAAATGGACAGCTTTATGTAACTTGTACAGAGGCGTCTCTTTCTAACTGTGCTCAAGCGCTGATCACGCTTGAGCAACATTCAGAAGTACGGGCCTAAGAATTGGCAAAGGACTACAGAGGGCGGAGTGTGAGTTTTGTTTCGACTTAACTTTACTACCACGTTCACGTTTACGTGACGATTTGTATGGAGAAATGTGCGGCGCCTCTAGCGGATAGTTTGCAAAACGATTGTTTTTATAGATACTTTATGCGTAAACGCGAACGCGATGGTAAAGTTAAAAACGAAACAAAACTCTCACTTTTATTATCACTACCATAAGAAAGGGCTCATCATGAGGATTCCGAAAATATTACAAGTGACACATTAAATAACGGACGTGTGGCGAGCTCCTAAATTACACAGTCTATGATATTGTGATACAGTGACGTTATCTAATTTATTAACTACTAACATAAATCATTTAGAACTACTAAAATAACAATAGAGGTGTAATAATTGACACGGCAGTCGCGTTATTTAATATTTTAAATTAATTTTGTTATTAGATTAATATGAATGTACGACTGGAACTGCACATTTATGCTGTTACGCGAACAGAAAACAAACCTCACGGCCATTAGTGTTCGTTGACACGAAGCCGCGTATTTTGTTCGACAACAAATAGTTTTATCTACAAAGTACCTACCTAGCTGTGCTAAATAGATTACTTAGTAATTATCGCTTCTATGGGTACGATGCATGTAATACCAATATATATCATATCACGAATTCATTACCTTATTAATTAAGTACATTTTGCGTAAGTTGATTTTGCGCCATAGGTAAGAAACGTCGTCCGATATAGGACTGTTTAATGACAATGCCGTGAGTATACTAGCGACCCGCCCCGACTTCGGGTGCAGCCACTTTCAAACCTTGCAGAAGAAATACTCTAAATATCAGTGAAAACCGTATCAAAATCCGTTGCGTGGTAGAAACAGACAGAGACTTTGTTTTATACTATTTATTAGTTAGTGATTAACCGTAACGGACAAAATACGCGGCACGTTAAAAAATCTGTCTGTCCTAGTAAAAGAGAACGACCATTTTTGAATTCTCAAAATAAACACGCTACAATCGGTTCCAAGACGCTGTAACTAGCATTATGTAATGTTTCATCAAATTCAAAGAAACATTGATGCCATGATAAAATATACTCACCAAATCCATTAAAACTCCATCGCAGTTATTTCTAGAGCATCGACAATACATCAATAACGTGCTCATGAATATTAATCAACGTTTAACATTGCTTAAACTGGATCTATCGACACATTTTTAATTACATCGACAATTCGACGCGTCACTAGAGTATGGAACGGTTATAGGGCGTGCAAATATTCGATTAACTTTGACATTCGAGGGTTGACTAACTTGTTCTAAATTTGAATAGAAAAGGAACATTGAAAAAATTGCCGCGCGACATTTTGGTGGGTTTCAGTGAGAAGTTGCTATGGGTGAATATTTAGTTTGTGTAAATTGTTCTATGTTGAAACGGGAGGGAAAACAGTTAATTTGTTTAGTTTATATAACAGCAGTGTGCATTCTCTAAAAACTGGCCGTTCGTACGACGTGCACTATTTACACGAAGTCAAAGTCAAGAAAAAATTTATATCACTTGAAAACGTCACATTTTTTATCTTAATACTTATTAAAATTATTGACATTATTGCTCATTCGCAAAGCAGATTCCCTAGTGAAGAACGAGCAAGAAACTCAAGGGTTGCTCTTTTAAATAAGTTTGGGTTACAATTATGTTATATTGTATAATTAGGCTGAATATCGCCGAGCGGTCTATGTCCATGCTTGCTTATCATCCAGATAGTCAGAAATTTTATAATAGCCTTTGGTAAATAATGTCTGTTTTATGATGGTTTTGAATTTATTTAAAGGTAAATTTTGAATGTCTACCGGAACCTTATTATAAAAGCGTATACATTGCCCCTTAAATGACTTAGTGACTTTGTGTAAACGGCTGACATGAACAGCAAGTTCATTTTTATATCTGGTATTAACATTATGTATATCACTATTTTTCTTAAACGATTCTATATTTTTTCTTACATTACATTAAGTTTTCGTAAACCATTTCGAGCCACTTTTTCATCCCCTCTATTAATAATTCTTCTTCTTATTTTTGAGGATGGCAACCAGTCAACCTCAAGTAATGTCCCTATTACAGCCAGTTTCGAGTGAAATTTTTTTATTTCTCTTATTTCTTCAGTTTATAAGTCAGTCTCAGTCAAAACAAGTAATTCATCGTATACAGAGTCTAGTCACAGTCATCGTATAGAAAGTGGCAGAATGCTTTACAAAAGATTTTGGCGGCTTCTTGTGGGAACCCGAAAGCTCCGTTACGCACTTTAATTTACACTTCCTTTCACCTGTACACCATCACTAACGTTTGCTGCACAATATTCTGCCATTATTAAGCTTCAAAAGTTAGAATGCACAAATTATAAGAATTATAAAGAAAAATGCAACTTCACTCGCCGAGATCCCGCCAAAAAGCCTATTAATAATTGACATACCAAATGTATTATTTTAGTCAGGTAATGTGACGAATTTTAATTTTCAAGTTTAAACTTAAACATGGCAAGTCTTGACTCACCGGCCATAAGTACGGCAGTAATAATAAAATCTTCAAAATTTTAAAATGAAACGTTGAATCAAGTATAAGATTTGCTGTGACATACCAATTTATAGATTTATTGTTCGACAATGTAAGTCTCATTGAAGCCATTTATTCGAAATTCTTGTGAAAAGACAAAAGGAGACAATGTATTTTGGTTTTATTTAAACTTGGCACTAGATCTAGATTTCACTCTATTGTAGGTCTATATAAGGTCTAACAAAATTAACCCGACAAACGTTGCAGGGTGTATGTATGTACCTATTACGAAAAAAAAATCATTAAAGTATTATATTTATAACGGGTAAATATTTATATAAACATCCATGTCCCGGGAATAAACGTTCGTATTCGTAACACAAACATTTACTCCTCGCGGAATTCGAACCCGCAACCGTTGGTTTCGTTAACAGGGTCTTTTTTTTTTATGCACGACGGGTTCGTACTTGACCTCAATCACACCTTATGTTAAGTGAAGATGAGGTCGCAGGTGGAAGCGTACTGACCCGGAAACTCCAACACATTTGGCGGACTGGCTATCTTATCTCTGACAAACGGAACACTACAATGCTATTAGCATTGCTGCTTGGCGGCAGATTTAGATAAGATGGTGGTAGAGCCAGGCTGACATTTAAAATGCCCTACCACCAACCAAACCGAGTACTTAAATATGTACCCCGCTGGGGATCGACCACGCGACCTCCGAATCGTAAACCCAATGTTGTTTACATTATCCACTACACCATCGGTCCTCAAATTTCGAATTAACATTGCGCCCAATTTATTTTTAACATCCATATAATCCAGCGACATCTCATTTAACAAAATCGGCCCATTAGTGTGTTCGCTATCTATATACATACATACATATTACATAAATTTTTACATAAATAGTTTCTTGTACGGGTGTTACTCTGCCAGTATGATTCGGATACGATTTAAATTTGTTAAATTAGTAATAATAATTTGAGGACAATTAAATCCACTCGCACAATCACACATAAGTATTGAAAAATTACCAAATACCTACCTATATGATACCTTCTCTTGTCTAGTTTTTTTTATGGTTTATCACTTACAGTTGTTTTTGAGTTGATTTTAGATATAGATTTTTGTTTACCTTTAGTTAATGTTTAAATTTATTCATAGAGTAATAGTAATTAATTCCTTGGTGGCAGCAACTACTCTACTTGGGCGGGGATTGAAAATCAGCAAATCTGCTGAGTCCCTACCTTTTCATCACAGTTTGACCTAATTTATTATCAATTAATTACCTGTTAAATTAACTTTGTGGTGAATAAATACCTTTAATTTTATTATTTATTATTATACATATAAACTGCTAAAATCATAACCCCTTGTCCGGATAAAAATTGGTCCGTGTGTGACCGTACCTACAGGGAGTCCCTGTAATCTGCGACTTGTTTACCCTCAAGATGCCGAGGGGCAGGCTGTGCTCCCAGCCGTAATTACAATCTAATTAATCCAAATAAATCTCTTGATCACCTGACATAACACGACCTATATTGCCACTCACGTGTGTATCCTACTGACTGAATTATATGAAACGGAATATATAGGATAAATATAACATAATGTATAATCGAAACAGAATATTGACGATCGGTTTGGTGTAGTGGTTAGAAAATCTGCTGCTATATCAAAAGGTCGCGTGTTCGTATCCCGCTAGGGGCATATGTTTGTATATTGAAAATACAGACATGTGTTCCCGAGTTATGGATGTTTTTCATTTATATATATGTATTTATTTACAAAAAAAAAATGTATTTGTGTAGTTTATCAACCATCTGGTATCCATAACACAGGCCTAGATCCTTACTGTGGACCTAGATGACGCTGTGTGTATGTGCAAAGATATTTATTTATTATCATCAAGTTATATGACATTTGCAGGGTATAAACAAGGACCATTTTCCTATGTAAGACTAGTTTGACAATTCACTTTGAACTAATTAAAACCATTTTAATAAAACAGCAAACCCTTCGTTGTTCTTCTCAAGGGACAGTTGCCTTTTAAACAAGCAGTGGATTGAAAAAGCGTAAACGAAACTATTTTAAGTGTACCCTGTCTTAAAATAAAGTACAAAAGAAAGTTTGTTTTACTTTACTAGTTCTAACCTCAGAACAAAAGGTATCCTCTATTTTCACCCGTCCAAGAGAATGTGTTTGTTTTACAGCTAGATCATTTGAATAACCGTGAGAATCATAGAATGGTTCTGCGATGGATCTCATAATCGACAGTTGAAAAATCAAAACATCATTTTGACAAGTGGTTTATTTTTATATGATTAAAAACGCATTATGGAGATATACACACATACACCGCCGTCAAATACAAACCCTTGTCGTTTTTGTCGGGGGTGGAAAACCAAAAGAAAAACAAAGTTAACAAAGGTTAAAAAGCGCTGTCCACAAAGCGGTGCGCGAGGACGCCTGACAGCCCGGAATTTCACCAACTTGAAGAATTTACACCAATCAGTGTTTAATAAATAAATATTTCGGACACTTATCATCTAGTCCCAAACTAAGCAAAACTTGTGCTATGGATACTAGATAACGGATAAAT
This sequence comes from Oegoconia quadripuncta, assembly GCA_949316235.1. Taxonomy (NCBI): domain Eukaryota; kingdom Metazoa; phylum Arthropoda; class Insecta; order Lepidoptera; family Autostichidae; genus Oegoconia; species Oegoconia quadripuncta. Next base: position 2,929,247 of record OX438751.1, read on the forward strand.
ATACATAAATATTTATATAAACATCCAAGACTCGGGAATAAATGTTCGTATACATCACACAAACATTTACCCCTCGCGGGATTCGAACCCGCAACCGTTGGTTTCGCTGATAGGGTCACTATCCACTACACCAATCGGTCGTTAAATGGCATAGGTGGCATATAGCAATGATGGCATAGACGGCAAGAGGTTTTGAAAAATTCACAACATTTCGCTGTCGCAATGATTTATGCGAGTTTTACGATTTACAGACTCGAATATTGATCGACACATCTAGATCGATATCTGATTCGGCGGGACAACGTATGATCGGGAGATAACAGTCATAAAATTGAGAATTTATTATCAAAACGTGATACCATGCATTTGGTTATCTACAATCTAATATTAGGTCCTTACCTATGAAATTGGCGTTTTGTATGAAGAATTTCATTAAGACTGTTTTCTCCATACAAACATTTTTGTATTTTTTTTGGGAACGGCAAATCCAAATTTAGCTTAACTTTGTGTGTATTATCGGATAACATTAAGTTAAGTATAGGCAGCGTTAATTTTTAAAAGTAACCGCTTTATAAAAGTTTCAGCGAATCTAAGAAATGACATGAAAAGAGCTCTGTTCAATTTTTTTTTATTATGTAATTTAGCCCAGAAATAAAAAAAATATTTCATGTGAAACCTTGAAATAATATAAAACAAATAAATTAATTTTCCAAATAAAAAACAAATTTGGATATAGCTTTGAAAATCGCAGGAATTGGTACATTATGATTAACGAAGAATAAAACTCCAATTACATAGGTAAAGACCCAATATAATAGGCCGCGAGAACCATTTTAAAGTCATCGATATTAACGGCTAATTCTTCTTGTGGCAATGACAAAAATGTATGATGGACTATAGTTGTGTAGTCCAAAAAATAGCTCGTCCGTCGCTGGCACTTTGGTGTGTCTATGTTAAAAGTTAAATATAACGCGGCTGAACCAGTGGCGTGCCCTTCATACAGGCAGAAAGGCACTGCCTACCCAAGGAAATTGTCCTATAAGTATCACAAGATGAAGAAGTTATCAGACTGTACTATCACTGTCAAAATTCAATAGTTCAGATTTTACAATGGCTGTAAGCTTTCCTCAAAATGTGAACAAATATTCTAAACGGCTGCCAAGGTTGCTATAAGAATAAGTCATAATTTCGTAGTTGTATTTTTTCTCATTTAATAGTAAATTTTAGCATTCTTCTCTATAATCTTTCTCTATAATGGCAAAGGTTGGCCTCAAAAAGCTCCTCTTCTGCGCAAGAAATTGGGGAGGTACGATCGTAGAGCACATCAATTGCTCCATAGATTGCGTGGCGTCGCATTCATACTTCTCGTTATTAAAGAAACCCCACCTATTCCTGAGTTCTCCGCACCTGCTAACGCTCGACATATTCCAGATTTCTAGAGGCCAGGGGATATCGTTTCCTAATGGCAATTTTCCACAAGGGGGCATTACGGGGAAACTTTTTGAACACAGCTCTATCCTAACTTTGGATAGGTCTGTCTCAACTCTGGCGCAAAAGAGTTCAAAGGTTAAGTAGTTTCATTACGGCACAGTACAATAATATGGCGCATTTACCTACGACGAAGACAAGTGCTATTAGTAATTTGTTACATAATAATGTTGTGGGTAGGTAACTACTCAATAATTTCCGGTCAGTGCGTAGTGTGGAGAGAATGTGACAGCTGAGAGACTAGCGGAGCGGGGAGCGGATTTAATCGATTATGTGCATGAAACTGAACGATATTTTATAAAAACACTGGTGGGTACTTCGCTATTCGTTTTCAATTAGCGAAGTTATGAGGGATAGGTGACTACTACTGTCATTTTACGAACGTTTCAAGTACAACGTTACAATTTTTGTCAATACTATTTAAAGTACGAGGGTACTTTAAATAGTCTTGACAAAAATCGACCCGCATTGGGCCCAGTGAGACGTGGCTGTGCCCCAATAGTGGGAACGAGTAAGGCTGATAATGAAATACCTTTTGTGCAAAGAAATGTGATTTTAGAAGTCCATAAATGTTTGGTTGTACGGTGTCTGCATAATTTCACGACACCATCTCTATTGGACTATTTTAATTTGTAAAGAACAATTATAACAATACTAGAGCAGTTGCCAAATGTCACTACATCTCCTCAAACAATTTGACGGTAACGCTCCCAACAGTACATTTAGGCCGTTAATCATTTTTGAAAAGGTGGGGCATGTCTATTACGACCATAGACACCGGTTGCATTAAACATATACATACAAAATACAAAAATTAGTTTGGCATAAACTGTTTTCAACCTACCGAGTATCTCCGCTAATGCTGTGACCCTACCCTACTAACGCCAACTACCAATGATTCACGCACGCGATTATTTACATAGATGTATTTAATTGGTATACAATTGAGTAGTTTTCGCAATGTACCAAGGGCCGTCTCAGACGCGTCACACATTTTCAAGCTAAATTATTAGCAATGCGGTTATCCCTTAAATGCTATGTCATTGTCTGATAGATAATATATTAAAATGGACGGAAATATGTGTTATTTTCTTGGAATACACGCGTAAAACACGCAAGATATCAATTTTTAGAGCGAATACGTCAAGAGGATATCAAAGTGTAGTAAGTAGGTAGGTACACTCACCATAAAATATATCTGGTTAGAAATTTCTTAAATGTAAGTAAAATCGACAGCATTTCATTTTAGTAATTACTTTAGAACTGATAGTTTTACAAAACGCTTTTGTCAGTAACGCACTAAAACGTGTTCCACTATTTATCATCAGGCCCTCGTCATCAAGTGTAATGCCTGGGACTCTGGAACTCGTCACAACACCGAATGGAAGCCTTCGAACAGTTTCTTTTTTATGGTTAACTGGATACGCGTTTGACTACAATCTCACCTGATGAAAAGTGACGTGAAGATGAAGCACGTGATCTCAGTTGATGCCTATTTATCCTGCTCTTGAAGATCCCCGGGTTGTAGGATTCAGGAGAGACGCCATGTAGGGAGGGAGCGACACGTCAGGGAGTTCCATGCCTAGGCTGTTCGTATTATGAATGAAGACTCGAACCGTTTAGTGCGAATGCTCTACTACTATTCAACTCCCGGCTTCACCATCAGATCGTCTCGCTGGTACCAAATTATTGTATTATCAATAGAATTACATAATCTGCCAAAGTTTAAAATCGATATGACCATTAAGCATCATCAACTTTACACGTACCCACTGTTTACGACAGTTAGAAGTAGGTTAAAATCGACTTCCTGAATCTGTCTACACCTTATAAGTGAAGCTAATAACACGTGTTAAAAAGGATCATTCAGCTGTCATTAAGACTTACAAAAGAGTTAAAATCTAGATCTTTTACAAGTTCCAAGAACTATTCAATGCCTATAATGGAATACATCTTCCCTTTGATATCTACCATAAGAGCTTTTTATAAATTCTTTCAATAAGATCTAGCGTTAAACAATAATTCTCTCATTGGTATATTACAGAATATTACGCTGTGTAATTTCGGCACTCAAGTAGAATAGAACCAACCCGTCTTTTCCCGTGGGTGTCGTAAAAAGCGACTAAGGGACTTTCCAAAAACATCTATAGACTTTCACGTTTCAACGGCGATGGGCTCACCCCCTGTCTCGTGTGCATTTCTGAATATTTTTCAATCATAAAACTCTTAATGTTTGTACCACCCAAACACTATTAGTTGGGATATCTCTGGCCACCCCATTTGGTAATTTAGGTCGTGACGGTATGTATGTTACTTGATTTAAAGTTCATACAAATTATAATGAAACCTTTAAATTACTGAGATCGCCGATGTGATGGATCACAATTCTCCAAGCCAATGAGTTTCCAGTCAAAATAAATTTTGTTACACAACGGAACAATAAAATGTTTAATAACAACGTTCATGCGAAAAGAAATAATAAGAAGGTATCTCTCGTTAACTCTTGTTGCTCGGGCACATGCCCCGGCACGAGTCGAGAGTTTTTAAAGACACAGAGAAAAGAAAATCATTCGCAACGTTTTAAAAAAGAAGCGGCAGAAGCTATACCACTATTAGACAAATATTAAATAGTAGATAGAAAGCTTTATTTATCCCATTTCACGTAGATACCAAAGAAACAATAGAATACAACGCATGTGACGCTAGACTTCACACAGCGTAATTCAGCTACTTTGACAGTGTCAAAAAATGGTGCTGAAATTGTGTCAAATAGTGCCCAAAGGAATATATTAGTGCCACTGGATTTTAAGAGTTATGGTGCTGGACGTACCACATGACGCCAGAATACTCTGGGATAACGAATCAAGGACATTACACCCAACGTCTAGTATGATCTGGTAAAACGTATCACCGTAACATTAAAGAACATTACATACGACGTCTAGTGCGTTCTGGGATAACGGATCAAGAACATTACTTACGACGTGTAGTTACGATCTGGCCAAACGGATCACCGTAACTTTATCAAGAACATTACATACTACTTATGTCTAATACGATCGGGAATACCGGATCACTTTAACATTATCAAAGATAGTACACTCGATGTCAGTACGATCTGAATAACTGGTCAACATAACATTTGCTCTTGAGCGCAGAGGTTAGTATTTTCCGCCCAAAGCATTGGCAGTGGCATCGTGAATATCACTCACAAGAGATATACTCATATTGGTGTAATTATTGATTTTAGACCAACGTTCCGAGAATTAATTGTGTAAGGAAAAACGATAATTCTCTATCAGGACATATAATAAATCTGTATAGCCATACGGGCTCGTTCGGGCGTCATCTATGACGCACCTTAACGGCCTAGTTGATAGTTTATTTGACGTTTTTAGGCCTATCAATTATTTGGAAATCGAGCTTGAGGTTGCAAATACTTGTGCAAATACAGGGTGCATTTGAATTCGTGTAATATCTTTTAACTGGTGGCACCACTCTTGATTACGAACAACTTTCCCTAAGGAACGATAGTTGAATTCGATACGATACGAGCACCACCAGAAATTACCAGCATCTGAGACCTCGGGGTGATAATAAGGCACCTGTCACTATTTGACCCAATATCTGAGATCAAAAGTGTCAACATTGTCTGGTATTTATGTCGTATGTCGTCGTCGTCGTATGGAACACTAAAAATGACAAGACAGAACACTTGCAAATACAACATACATTTATTTCCAAAACACAATTCTTAAAAATTATAAGTAGGTAGGTACGTAAAACACCACACAGCTAATGTGATATACAAGACATGTATACTAAATACAAGAAATTGCAGAGTTACTGTAGGACCACACACTGGGTTAAACCTGTATTGCTGGAAACACATTTACCTGAGTAGAGGTGTATATAGAAATCGATTTATGACAATCATTTCGGAGTCTGTCACACTCATTTCTTTCAGAAATCATTTGATGTCACAAGCGAAATAAACATTACGGTAGGTACGTCACGCGTCATATATTTTCGACCTACAGGGACAAACGATCGTGAACCTCAAAAACAACATACAAACGGCCGAATTGAGAGCCTCATCCTTTTACCACTGACTGTCAAGTGGTCTCTAGTCTGACACAGAAACAGATTATGGCCCATAATCTCTCCCAGTTAGACGAGGCTGTGCGCCAACAGTGGGAATGTATACCTAACGCGATAGATGATATAATGATACACATACACAGCACCTCAGAAGCTTGAAGTGTTAGCTTTTTATTACGCAGCACCTCAAAAGCTAACACTTCAACAAACAGGGGTTTTGAAAAGGAGTCGCCGAAGTAGTTAAATTTTAAAGATACCTACAACACGAAGAAGGAACAATAAAAATTTAATTACCAGAGCTCATTCAATTTAGTAAAAAAAAGACATGATTTTACATACAGTGCCGCGTTCGTTCAGTTAAGTGAAATTCAGTTTTCATTACATCGTGAATATGAAGTTTTACATGAATATAAGTAGGAGTATATTTCACATTGAAAAGCTAATTGGATTTTCGAACCGGTTTCTACTGGTTATTACATTATCTAATCAATCAAATCAATCAGTGTTGTAGTGTTATTGAAATAGGTTCATTGTTCCCAACTCACTCGTATATAAATGTATGCGTTATTTTTTTATTTTTTTTTACACAACGGGTTGATACTTAACCTCAATCACACCTGATGTTAAGTGAAGATGAGGTCGAAGGTGGAAGCGTACTGACCCAGAAACCCCAACACATTTGGGGGACTGGCTATCTTATCTCTGACAACCGGAACACAACAATGCTATTAACATTGCTGCTTGGCGGCAGATTTGCTTTGGCGGCGTTAATGATAAATCACTAAATAACTCAAATTGCAAATTTTGAAAACATCCAGGAACTAAACATTAAATATCTTCGGAACGGCAGAACCGATTTTCATGAAATTAGTCATTAATATATAAGTAAATAAACTAAGTACTTAAATATTTAAAAAACGAAAAACCCGACAGCATATTTTGTAATTTGCCCCATGTTGGATTTTTTATCATAACATGTATCCTATGCCATTCCAGGCATCCAAAATCTAACGACACCAAGCACTTCAAAATCGATCAAGCCGTGTAGGCTACAGGTTGCGCCCAAAGAACAGACATACATTCATACACTCGAAAAACATGACCCTCCTTTCTTTGGCAGTCGGATTTGTTTCAGTTTGGCATCTTAACAAAATAAGAGAAAGATAATATTGGGTCTTTACCTATGAAATTGGAGTTTTTTTTCTTCATTAATCATATATGTACCAATTCCTGCAATTTTCAAGGCTATATCCAAATTTGTTTTTCATTTGGAAAATGGAATATTATTTCAAGGTTTCACATGAAATATTTTTTAATTTCTGGGCTAAATCCATAAATCACATAAATAAAAAAAATTGAACAGAGCTCTTTTCTTGTGCTTCCCATAATCATTTCTTAGACTCGCTGAACCTTTTACAAAGCGGTTACTTTTAAAAATTAACGCTGTCTATACTTAACTTAATGTTATCCGATAACACACACAAAGTTTAGCTAAATTTGGATTTGCCGTTCCCAAAAAAAAAAAAATGTTTGTATGGAGAAAACAGTCTTAATGAAATTCTTCATACAAAACGCCAATTTCATAGGTAAGGACCTAATATTTAGACTGTTACACTGACTGGTAAGTTTACCCTGCAGGCTGGTAGCGGCGAAGGTATTGGAGGTAAATGAGAGTACTTGCAATTTCAATGTAGTACATACCTACTTACACGAATCGACTATATCAAAGGGTCATATTTATATACCCCCAAAAAACATACAATATAAACTATGTACATACCACAATGTTTGGTACAGGGCTCAGAAGACTGCTTCATTCACACACATTCCACACTGCACCAGAAATCCATAGGAAATAACGAATAATCCACAACAATCCACAGGAAACACACAAACTACGAATGAGATCCACTGAAAGGGTCCAGTCGTGCGTACGACACCTGCATTCATCAAGAGCTAAACGTAAACTGAACAGAATACAATAGTAACAAAGTCAACAGGCAGTGTACTTATTAATTTAATTGGAGATAATTACGAGAAAACCGCAGGCTGTGACGTACGTCAACGACTAACCCTCCCCTCTGATGTGGGGGTACAGTCCACAACGCAAGGGGGGCGGAGAAGGTCTACAGTCCACGAGTTTCCTCGAAGCGGTCGTCTTTCCTGACCATTCATCTCAATTACGTCGTAATCTGGTGTGCATTGCCTTCCGAGTAGTTCCGAGTACGAATAAATACAACTTAGGTTGCTATAAATATACAGGGTGACGTGGAGTCGTTGGTCGAATTTTTAAAATGACCAACTTTACTATGAGATCAGGAATTCTGAAACTTCAGAAAAAGAAATCGGCTATTCTATACAAAAGTTCAATATATTAAATACTAGCTGTCCGCCCGCGGTTTTGCCTGGGTGGTATAACTTTATCGCGGATATGTTTAATTTGTTTATCCTGGCCGAACTAGTTTATCAGGATAAAAAATATCCTATGTTTTAATCCAAGGTATGTTCAACCTATAGTCGTAGTACAACAGCAAAATGGTCGTAAGCTTAAGGAAAATTTGACGAATATATTCCTACTTACAATAATTATAATCCCTTTAGTATCAGTCAACCGATTGGTGCAGTGGATAGTGCCCGGTTGCTGGTTCGAATCCCCCGAGGAGTGAATGCAAACAGTCATGAACATTCATGAAACAGGAATAAATGTTCATAGTCATCACACAAACATTTACCCGTCGCGGGATTCGAACCCGCAACCGTTGGTTTCGTCACTATCCACTACACTAATCGGTCGTCGATGGTCGGTCAAATTTTAATCATAAAAAATAATATTTGTCATACGATTTCAATGTAGGCACATAAAATTATTGATGATACAATTTAAATCGTACAATTAATGGCGGACCTGCAAGGCTACTACAACTTAGAGCGATTCGAGTGAGAAAGAGTCGCACGCAACATAGTCTCAGTCTCTTGCAGCTGATTGGCTGTCGCTTGACAGCTGTCAACTTGACCGCCAATCGGCTTTGAGAGATGTAGGCTATGTCGCACGCGACTCTATGTCACTCGACATGTAGTAGCCCTGCTGATTTGGCCCCTAGTGAAGTTTGTCAATCAACTTCCTATTTGACGTTAGTCGTAACGACTTCGGTGTCATCCTGTAGGTAATTAAACGCTGTCAAATTCTTATTAAAATAGAACAAACCCGTCCTTCCCCGTGGCTGTCGTAAAAGGCGACTAACACACAATTAAATCTAAAGCTTGCAGGTTTTAACAGCTACAGCCTCGTTGTCACGTGTGCATTCCTGTGTATTTCGTAAAGTGAACCGTGGATTGCGATTTTAACGTTTGGAGCACCCAAGTGCATGTACCTCTGATCACCTCATTTGGGATAAAGTAACAAAAATATAATCATTATTAGAACCAAGGGAAGAAGGTGAAATGGGATTACCGAGTATTAGGGCATACTGATTTATTCGGCAATGTTAGCCAGTATTTATAGGCTACAGGAGCAGGTCCACTCATCGAAAATTTTGTAGCCACGCTCTTGTCGTCCGAGTTTTGGACAGAAATAACTGGAGAAATGCTTGTGTCAACAACAGAATAAAATATTTACTATTTGGAGTCATTTAGCGTTAACATTGACGCTTATGTCTAGCAATGATTTTTTTTAAGCTTCTGATGTGTTGTGAAGATTAAAGACTAAGTAATCTTTCAAATTATCATAATGACGGACTTTACTAAGAACGGTAGCGGTCAAATTAATCACTTATACAGGGATGAATCTAGGACGATTAATGTGAGTGGCGGCTATGTTGATATAAAAAAAACCTATTTACTGTCTATTTAGTTTTTGTAAATATGTACAAAATTTATTACATTCAAATATAATGTAAAAATAATAAATAAGTAAAATTTGTACTAACACCTATGGACTGTCATTTTGTCTGATAATAAAATATTTTTATTTATTTATTATTTATTATAAATGACGCGCTGTCTATAGTTCACAAAATTCTTAATGAATCGTAATTATACTTAGTATAAAAAAACAAGAAGAACCCGACAAACTTTGGCAATTGCACGTACATGACAATAAAATAAAATTTTCATTAAAATCACTAGTCTTAAAAATTTTGTTTCCGAGTAAAAAAATTAAATGTAAGTGCAAATGAAAATACAAATTAACAGACATGCTTCATTTCGATTGTACCTTGTTTTATCAATAAGAAAAAAACAGGCAACGTTCCATTGATCCAAAGGGGGTGGCGGGTGGCGGGGCACAGGGCGCAACCAATCACAGCAAGTCGCGGCGGCGCCGGGGCAAGCGCCGGCGGCGAGCGGCGAGTGGTCGCCTTTCGGCGTCTTCAAAGATACCGGGGCACGTGTTTGTGTGTTGTGGCAAAGTACTTAGAGCGCGCGGCCATTAATGTCCAACTCACAAAATTTACATTTCTAAATTTTATTTTTGAATAAAATCTGTTAACTTAAATGTTTAATTTGTTAGACCTTATATTTGAATTAGGGGATAGAAACTCCTTGGTTTCCCTATTTTAAACTGCTAGCAGCTTATTAAAATAAAACTAAATTACAATCTAATAAGAATAATGAATAAGATTAAGAAAGACTATGCATAACACGCTGTTGGGAGCAAATGTATTGAAATATGTATAACGAAGGAGGCGATATTTCTTCAACGAGGCGCTATGCTAGAATACGGCCCAGGTGAAATGCCGGCGGCCATAAAAGGCTGGCATTGGTCGAGGAGCGTCAAGCTACGTGAGGGAATTAAAGAGCAATTTGTTTCACTTGATCTATACTGGCGTACCCGTAGCTTTTTGTTTAGAATCTTTTTATGAAACTGAAGTAATTATGTAGGTATTAGAAAAACATAGGATGGATTGAGGTTCAGTGTTCTATAAGCAAGAATTCTTTCTCGTGATGGTTCCTCCACAGGTCATAGAAATAATAATAAATATCCTTAGACATACACACAGCGTCATCTAGTTCCACACTAAGCAACTATAGGCTTGTGTTATGGATACCAGATGGTTGATATACTACATAAATACATTTTTTCTTGTGTAAATAAATACTTATTATAAATGGAAACATCCATAACTCGGGAACACATGCTCGTATTCATCACACAACCATATGAACCTAGCGGGATTCGAACCCGCAACCTTTTGGTATAGTGGTTAGAGTTGCTAACCACTACACCAAACAGGTCCAAATACAATAGCGAAACTGAAAGGTTCGTAATTTTTTTGACATTTAATGTATTTTTCATTACTCTACTCGGGAAGTAGGTCTGAAGTTGCCTAAGGAGCGGGTGGAAAGTAATACTTTTCAGCCCTAGGGAGAATCGCAAAAAAAAAAAACAAAACTTAATAGGCGGGAAAGCGGCAACCCGATCTTCATTTGTTTTTTCGAGTTGTAGAGTTTTGTTTATACATCCGTGTATATACCGTATAGCAGATATTTGTATTCACTCATGTTATTTTTACTTCCCTTGTATTCGTAATGAAAAGCACAGTGTTTACCCTCGGGTTAAAGACTTATTTAGTCCCGACACGGGGTTTAGCGCCCAAGCGTAGCAAGTAATTTCACCCCTAGGTTAACAATTAACAATATACTATTGAACAGCAGCGCAAACGAGACAAGGGAAAGTCGTCGATGTATCGTTTACGAAATACAAGTGATATTGGGGAAGTACGGACGATTTTATTCCGGCACGAAGTATATTCCTAGATTGCCGCCGCCACCTTATGGAAGTAACTACCTTATACCTACCGCTTATAAAACCACAATGAACATCATACATTGAAAATGTAGAAAAGCCCCGAGGATCATCCAGGTAAACTATACTTGACAAAGTATAGTTTTTAACAAAAAAACCTTGAAAATACCATACCTTGAAAACGACTGAAATAATTTCCAACAAAGATGGCTTAAAGTAATTTCGAAAAAGCTTCAGACATTATGGCGCTACAATAGTACACTATACCGAAAACCCTAGTTAAGTTAGTGTTAAAAAACAAAGCGAAATATTTTGATGTCTCCATCAATGTTTACTGTGGTGCTTTTATATGATGCCCCACAAATCGTAGAGCTTCTTTCAGGGAGCTATTGTGAAACACTTCTACACCTAAACCTGTGTTATACACCCTATATTCTGTGGCCTTAGAAGCCGCGACCTTGAGTTAGCAAGCAGTAGCGAATTGGAGGATTTTTAACAGCTTCACATAAAATGAGTACAAATTACTTTGGCGCTCGTATCAATGATTATTAATGGTATTTTCATATTCGAGTGACGTAAACGCGTGAGCAATACTTAAGATGAAGGTGATTGGTTTGGTAGAAACCCTATTGAAGCCGGTTCAGCTTTAGCGACTAAAATCAGACGACCTGATCCCGTAGCATGACATCGTATGTCGCGCGCGACGTTGAAGTGAGGGTAGTTAGAGAGGAGTAGTTGTATATTTCGACAAATTTTCCTTACCTATAAAATTGGCGTTTTGTATAAAGAATTTCATTAAGACTGTTTTCTCCATACAAACATTTTGGATTTTTTTTGGGAACGGCAAATCTAAATTTAGCTAAACTTTGTGTGTATTATCGGATAACATTAAGTTAAGTATAGGCAGCGTTAATTTTTAAAAGTAACCGCTTTATAAAAGTTTCAGCAAATCTAAGAAATGATTATGGGAAGCACATGAAAACAGCTCGGTCCATTTTTTTTTATTGTGTGATTTGGCCCAGTAATTAAAATTTCATGTGAAACCTTGAAATAATATTCCATTTTCCAAATAAAAAACAAAGTTGGATATAGCTTTGAAAATCGCAGAAATTGGTACAAATGATTAACGAAGAAAAAAAACTCCAATTTCATAGGTAAAGACCCAATATGAAGTCTGCTGCAATACAAAACAGCAGTTTTAAAACATTGTTGTATCTGTTTTAGTTAAGATAGCCAGTCACAAAAATATGTTGGGGCTTCGATCTTCAGCTTCATCTTCCGTGAAGTTAATGTCAAGCGCTGACCCCTTTTGTATTATATAGTATTTTATGCTGCTTTTGAAACAAAAGCCAAGCGTAATCGTCTTTAATAAGTACAGTTTGCATCGGCGTAGCAAGGATTTTCTCTAATAAAACTATCTAGTCCAGTAAAACCGAGAATAGAGATCGACAACTGTTTCAGTAGAGTTGACAATTTATCACTTCATCAAGAAATAGTGTAATTTCTACGGAAACTTTAGGCAGGATTATTGTCTAGGAGTGCATTGAGTTTTCTATCCATTTACAGTTTGTACTTCTCTTAGTCTGAATTGAAATAGGTTTGCTCGTATTTAGCTTACTCTTTAAAGTGCCATTCCGACCACAAAAGCATACATGCCAGTGTTCATAAATGCATTATTAATTGTATTTATCATTCTGACGTCCGAAGTCCATCCAGATGCCAAATGGTTTTCGAATCGGCGTTCTTTGTATTAGATTGTCTCAGACGGTGAGTAAATTGGTTTTTTATCTCACATTATTTGTTTATATGTTATTGTCAGTACAAAGTGGTGAACGACTTTGTGATTGAACATTGATTTAAAACTTTTATGTGAATCCCTATTTTATGTTACGCGCCTATTGTCAATATACGACCTTGATGTCGTAAATTTTGTGGACTTCGCCCTGCTAAGGTCACGGGATATGTACTTACCTAAAATATATGTTGAAAATATACCGGATCAGTTTTTATACCGTAAGTAAAGAAATAGGGCATATTAGGCATGTGAAATAGAAGTTATAGACATGGGTAGATTAATTTTCTTTTTTCAAAAACGCACGCGCCGGCCGTACGTTGCTATATGCGTATATGCGACTGGCGTGATTCTTATTTATTTATTTATAGTTTATTGTACACTAATCATAAAAACAGTACAGCAATAAAGAGGATGTACAAAGGTGCAAGCTTATCTCTAAAAAGAGATTTCTTCCAGCAAGACCGTGAGTGACCGGAGTGAGAATTGAAGTGGATAGACATACATACGTGTACAGATTTAATAATAATAATAAATACCTAATAATAGTAATATAATATATAATAATTGTATACACATACTTATATGTACAATACATATACCTACTTACATATCTGAATAGATAAATAAATACTAATATATACATATATAAATACATATTATGTACAGAATATTTAATTCTTAGGGTTCCTATCATGCGAAAATTTGGAACTCGTTTTTTCTCCAAGTTTTTTTTATTTATTTAATTTAATGATATAACTATGTGGAGTAGGCTGCAAACGCTAGCGTCACAAGACACAATTAACGCTTTATTCTATGATAGTTTTGAAAAAAAAAAACTACCTATACCTTGACTTTCTATTTCACTTACCCAATATGACCTATTTTTTTCTTTACGGTAAAAAAATTCATACGGTATAGTACTACCCTAGTACTACCCTAGTACTACGTAGACTTACCTGTAACAAAACAACATCATTATTAGAAATGGTTTAGTAATACTTTAATACATTTGTCATTTTAATGACCGATTGGTGATCACCTCTTAAAACTAACGGTTGCGGATTCCAATAGTTAGACGACCTCTTTGGTGTAGTGATTAGAAACCTTGACTGCTATCGCGGGTTCGAATCCCGCTAGAGGTGTATTTTTGTAATGAATACGAATACGTTTTGATTTAAATAGATATAGAAAAAAAAATGTTTCGTTCAACTGCTGGACACAGGCCTGCGCATAATACAGGGTGAATTTTCAATTCGTATAATCCCTTGACTACGAACAACTTTCCCCAAGTTAATAGTAACTTGGGGAAAGTTGTTCGTAGTCAGTTCAGTCAGTAGTTCGACTATAGAGTCGAATTGGCTAAAAAAAATTCGATCACCCATCCAAAGCAAACCATTCTGCAACCACCTGTAGTATGGAAGTGCAAGAATTTTCGGCTGGTGACTCTACTCTAATTCTTGACGTTTTTGCGAACTATATCACACCTGATGTTAAGTGAAGATGAAGTCGAAGGTGGAAGCGTACTGACCCGGAAACCCCAACACATTTGGGGGACTGGCTATCTTATCTCTGACAACCGGAACACAACAATGCTATTAACATTGTGCCACGGAGGCGGTTATATTTATTAGACTGATTAGCCGAGTGGCCTATGTCCATGCTTGCTTATCATCCTATTTGGATTACTTCCTCATCTTCACTTAACATCAGGTGTGATTGAGGTCAAGTACCAACCCGTTTAGCATAAAAAAAAAACTTATAACGCCGTTTTGTAGTTTTTCATTATTATTATTAAAGTGATATAACTTTATGATGGTTTTGACAAATTGGAAGGTAATCTCCATACAGATGTAGGCGTTTAATATAACAAAGGATATAGTTGGGGATAAAAACAAAGTCGGATATCTTTAGGGGCTTTAAACAAAGATTCTACCCGCTAGTTCAGATTTTACGAGCCAACTAAGCCAGGGCGCCCACGTTGATTGTATCGTCAACTTCCAAAGTTCATGAAACATGGACGAGTAAGTCGGAAGCATACGGGTTCGATATTACGCAGGTACATCGAAGAGACATTTGACTCTCAAGTGTAAAACAGCCTTAGGATTGAGGATGGAATTTGAGTTGATACCACTTGTGGAGTATAAACTGACCCTGACTGTTGCAAATTCTACAAATACGAGAGAAATTAACAAAAACACAAGTACAGAAACACCAAATATTTATGTGTGCTGCAGTATACAATAACTATTTAAAAATCAAAAAACGTGATAACATATTTTGCGGACGCCATGTTGGATATTTTATGACACTCCAGGTATCAAGACGAATCTAACGACACCATGCCCTTCGAAGTCGGTCAACCCGTTTAGGCTACAGGATGCACAAAAAATCGCGCTACTTTACAACGGTTTTACCGTTGAAGTAAGTACACCTATATGAAATAGAGTACAGTACTCTTGGCAACCCTACCTACAACACCATAATGTGGGACCTCCGACTCGAGTCTGGGACGTCTTCTACCAGGCAGATGAGCACTGTCGCCCTGTAGCACGCACGACTTCTCCTGACGACCGACCGTGAGCGCCTAGATAGCTGCCTTAACCCCAAAGAAGCATAATTACAGGTCAGTTGATAGCATGATCAGTGACGGATTAAGACTACTTGATGCCCTAAGCAATCCACGCCTGTGGGCCCCCCTATCCGTATGTCAACTAGAATCGGTCTTTAATGCCAGGCGGGGGGCCCGCGGGGAAGGGGTGGTTTGTGATTGGCTGATCGCAATACCGGTGCTTTCGAATTGCCGAATGCACTAGACTAGCGGGCAGCGAGTGGGCGCAAGTGGGAGAGCGGGGTAACTCTAGGTCGGCTCTTATGTTAACTTAAAACGCTCGAATTTTATTTAGTCCTATAAACTATTTTTGGTGTGGTTTTTGGTGACGTGAGAGTGAGACGTGATGCCCTAAGGACGGACTTTTTGTACGTCTTCTGGTGCCCCCCCAGACGTGATGCCCTAGGCAATTGCTTAATTTGATTAAGGGTTAATCCGTCACTGAGCATGATCCTTTAACACAGACCCAATTACCCTGTCCGTAGTAACGCGCAACGAGTGCTCCTATTGAACGGGACTCCCCTCGGTTAAGGTTACCATATGACAGGCATTTGCCACATTTGAGCGGCATTTAAATGTTGAGACAGGCGTGCGGCCGCCATAGTCTGTTACAGCCGTTTCTAATTTCGCGCGTTTAGTTTTTGGAAGAAAGACCTTTTGACCTATTATTTTATATAGATTCATAATTTATAGTGCAATAAAATTTACATTCAAATGTTTTGTCTTCATCATCATCATAACCACCACAGGCCATCAACTGCTGAACAATAGCCTCCCTCATAGAATTTCAGAATGACCGGTTGGAAGCGGCCTGTATCCGGCAATTTCCTACGACCTATGAAATTGGCGTTTTGTATGAAGAATTTCATTAAGACTGTTTTCACCATACAAACATTTTTGTTTTTTTTTTGGGAACGGCATATTCAAATTTAGCTAAACTTTGTGTGTATTATCGGATAACATTAAGTTAAGTAAAGGCAGCGTTAATTTTTAAAAGTAACCGCTTTATAAAAGTTTCAGCGAATCTAAGAAATGATTATGGGAAGGGACATGAAAAGAGCTCTGTTCAAATTTTTTTTATTATGTGATTTAGCCCAGAAATCAAAAAATATTTCATGTGAAACCTTGAAATAATATTCCATTTTCCAAATAAAAAACAAATTTGGATATAGCTTTGAAAATCGCAGGAATTGTTACATATGATTAACGAAGCAAAAAAAACTCCAATTTCTAAGGTAAAGACCCAATATTTTGTCTCACCTACAGAGTTTTACCTTATACAGCCATTTTTCTGACAATTCAAGTATTGTGGTCACTCCACACAGGCAACCCTAGCTCCGGATCAATTACCACATTCACTGTTCTCACAGAAGGGTGCGAGATGATTATTTGTTGTTCTTTATATATAACTTCATGGATGTACCTAGCTATATTATATCGAGTAGCGGTGACGTATGGTACTTCAGTGCGTTAATGACACATGACCTTGAACGCACGTGACGCAGTAGTTGTAGGTATTTCACGCAATCTTTATTACTCATAAAAAGAAGTAGGTACCTACCTACTTATTCCTATAGTATCTCTTCTTTCAGGAATGTAATTGCGCATTATGTAAGAACAAGATCGCAATAGATACCTACTAGGTATTCAGTGCTATAACAAAGCAGGATCACGTTTTCATGAATGCGTAGGCGTTGCAGCCGTACGTAGTTATCATGCCTTATATGCAGTGGCGTGCTCAACGTTTTATCACAGGTTAGACAGAATGATAAAATTTGCTATTAAATGAGAAAAAGTACAACTACAAAATAATAGTTTATGTTAGCATAGCAATCTTCACAACTATTTAGAATAAATAAAAGTGACGACTGAAAAAATCGTAAGAAAAAGCGATATGCCTACTTTGGATTTTTTTTAAAGTAGATATTTCTTTTACACCATTTGGGAGTTTCATTTTTATTCTAAGCAAATAAAATGTCTAATGTGCATTACTGAACATAATATCAACCGTTAATTGAGCTATTTGCAAGCTATTTATAATAAAAATATATATTGCCAGCTGGCGCAGTGACTAATAATTAAACCTACATAATATCCTCCTTAGCAATTTGAAATTTGGCATGAAAGAAAGTTTCACAGCGCAAGCAAAAAAAACAATCTTAAATGGAATGTCTGAACTTTGCCGTTTCTATTAACTACGTCGTCTGGAAATAACTATTTCAGTTTTGCTGTCAGTTCAAAAAGTTTGTCAATCGGGAAACCTAGTGCTACTCGTGCTGTCGGTTTTAAGAATAATAAAAAAAAGACTCCTTTTAAGCATAATGATGCCTGTGCTAGGGGACTCCGTTCTTCATGGCAATTTTTTACGTATCTGTACACAATTATTAAAAAAAAAACAGAAAAAATATATATTAAATGATCATCAGTGCAATAAAACTAAAATACAAAATAAAATAAAACTTATTCTAGTGTGTGTGTGTGTGTGTGCATTTCTGTGTCATCTCATGTTTTGCAATAGTGCCTCAGTCTCATCATAGGTAAGTACTTTTAACCAGTTTATTATCATTTTTTTGCAGTCATATAATTGTTTAGTATATATATTCATCTGTTTAAATGCTATCGATGAATAGCGATGTTTATCCGCGATAGATCTTTTGTTGTCTCAACGAGTTGCACTGAGTGTCCAAGATTTAGCGAGATGATTGTATCCTACTCACGCGGCTTCAACGTTCGTGTGAGTTTATTGAAATACTTGCGTATGGAAATATCGATAAATTTGAACGCGAACAGACTGCATAATGCAACAGTAAACACCTCCCTCCCCCGACCTGCAGTCCAGAATATCTTCGAAATGGGTCGACGCTTTTCCGCACATATATCTACATTGTTGCTTATTGTACAAAATGGTTTATTTTCTTCGTCTATGATACATAACAATATAAACAATAAATATCCTTGAACATACACACAGCGCCATCTAGTTCCACAGTAAGCACTATAGGCTTGTGTTGTGGATACCAGATGGTTGATATACTACATAAATACATTTTTTTTTTGTAAATAAATACTTATTATAATGAAAACATCCATAACTCGGGTATACATGTCCGTATTCATCACACAAACGTATGGCCCTAGCGGGATTCGAAACCGCGACCTATGGTATAGTGGTCAGATTTCTAACCACTAAACTAAACAGGTCGTCAATATGGTTGTGGGGTCCTTCTTTTAAGAATAAAAGTGCCTGTGCCAAGAAGATCCATTCTTCCTTACCTTATAAGAAGGTATGGAGCAAAATTAGAAGGTAATTTATTGAAAGTTGAATGATTATTATAACTCAACTAATTGATAACAATACTGAGCATGTACATGTGTACTCGTATGTTAGAGAGGATGCTTGGGTTCGTTAGGGAGTGTGTGTGTGCAACACCCACACTAACCAAAACGACTACTAATTATCCTCAATCATAAGAACTCGTACATGATTGACTTTACATTTCAAATCACCATGATGAATATCATATTTTTTTTTATACACGACGGGTTCGTACTTGACCTCAATCACACCTGATGTTAAGTAAAGATGAGGTCGAAGGTGGAAGCGTACTGACCCGGAAACCCCAACACATTTGGGGGACTGGCTATCTTATATCCGACAACAGGAACACAACAATGCTAATAACATTGCTGCTTGGCGGCAGATTTACATAAGATGGTGGTAGCTAGCCAGGCGGACATTTAAAATGCCTTACCACCAACCAAACCGAGTACTTAAACATGTACCTGGGGATCGAACCCGCGACCTCCGAATCGTAAACCGAATGTTGTTTACATTCAGCCATGGAGGCGGTATTTATTCTTATTAGAGTATTTCTTTTTTATAGATCTATAATTTAGCAAAATTAGTCCAGTAGATTGATCGCTACGAATAAACTTATAACCCATCCTTTTCGGCTTGACGTAGTCGGGTAAAAAGAAACGATCAGGAAAGTGTTTAGAAATAAAACGAATCACGTCGTGGCAACAGCAGTAACCAACAACTGTAACGTCTTAAAGATAGGTCTAATAACTAAATGAGGTGAAATACAAAAGAGAAATAACCTTGATTTGCTGTATACTGGTTAAGGGTGACCCACAGTTCCAAATCAAAATATTTTATTTCAAAGGATAAAATTATCACTTGAAAACGTCACTATTAATATTACATTTAAATTTACTGCTAATTCACAAAGCTGACTCGCCAGAGAAGAACCAGCAAGAAACTCTAGGTTGCTAGATTGTGGGTTACAATTTGTGATTTGATAATTATATGAATAAGACAGTTATATCCATGCTTGCTTATTTTTCAAATAATCAGTGATTTTATAATAGCCTTTTTCTAATAAAATCTGTTTTATGAATGCTTTAAATTTATTTAAAGGCAAATTCTGAATGTCTACTGGAACCTTTCGATAAAAGCGTATACATTGCCCTTTGAAGGATTTACTAACTTTGTGAAGTCGGCTAACATAAACAGATAACTGGTTCTTATTCCTTGTATTAACATTGTGCCTATCAACTACTTTTAACGAATAAGGTTATTTTTTTTTTGCTTATAACAAATTGGTCGTAAATGTACTGAGATGCCATTGTTAAGATATTAATTTCCTTAAACTTATCTCTAAGAGACACTCTAGGTCCTAATTTATAAATGGCACGAATTCAGGTTCCTTTGTGTTTAGTCTCAGTTAAGCTTAGCTCCATCTTGCTAATGGGCAGATTACTACTAATTTGAGCAGTCAAAAATTTCTAATTGGCTTGACTTCTCCAACTATGGCGCATCATCAGATCTTGACTAGATTTGTATGAGACCCATCAGAAGGTAACCATTCAAAAAAAAATTAAGATGAATGAATAAAATGTAAAAAATACCGTCGAAATGAGAACCTTTTCCTTTTTTGAAATAAAACATAAATATAATGACTAGATTTCCTCCCGCGTGTATTCTTTATCGCGGACTTTTTCAGGATCACAGTAGCCCATGTCCTTCTCCAGATCACAGGCTACCTCTCCGCCAAATTTGAACTCGAAGTGTTTTAAATAGTCGAAACTATTTTAATATTTTATTTGTTTTTTTTTTAATTATTCTATGAGCGCCTATAACCTCCTACAATGGTGCCAGCTGAAAATCAGCGCTGTGGCACAGAATTAATATACTCATTATGGCTCATGCCACAGCATTATGCTGAGCTGGAACCTATATCAGCTTGCATTATTATGTGTTAGTATTATTATTTCAAAATTTTCATGTACATGCCCATTGTAAACTGAATAAATGTTTTCTTTCTTTCTTACTTTTTTTTTAAACGAAATGCAAAAAATATTTTACAAACTATTCGTTTTGAGAGCGTTGGCCGGGATATAAAAGTTTTGAATCTATTTAAAATTCAGTAGTTACTAGTGTCGACCGGCTTTGTACACAGACACTGTGATCACCAAGGTCTCCTGATAGCGCGAGATTAGATAAGGAGCCAGCAGGTCGGTAGATACGGTGGCGTAGAATTACAAAATCGCCGGCGCATGGATTATCGCGAGGATAGCTTTGCATATTTGCAAAATTACACATTACTTTAAGGACAAATAATATACTCATATAAATAATATATTCATATATTACCCGGGAGAGGATGACACCCCCCGGTGCGACCCGTCCTCTCTACTGCCGATAAAGGTCGCCGCGGGGTTTTAGTGGGTATCCCTCCCGACAGGGAGGGGAGTCCCACATAACCGTCTCGCCGTCCCCCAGGCGAGCGGTACACGTAATGAGTTTGCCCGCGTTAAAAAAAGAAAAAAAAGTACAAATAATTTAAAGGATATCCCTTAAATTGTATACTTTCGACTGCAGAGGGGGGCCCCGTGAACCAGATTATAACATTTTGACTTTAGTAAAAATTTTACGGTAATCCAGATTTTTTAAATCTTGTACTTAAAATCCGTTCGGTGCTGTTTACAACGTCCCTAAAACAAATTATTGTTTATATGTTATTTATTTCGAAGATTGATCAATAAGGGTTACTTGCCCAATAACTTGCCCGATAACTGTATGTCATGACGATTTCAAATGTTATTCTTATAACTTACGAAATAAAAACATTTTTGATTTGATTTGATTTGAATCTTCTCTGTGTAGTGTGTGTGTCACCCCCACCCTCCCCTCATGTACGTAGCTCTAAGTATTAATGACGAAGCCTTGATGGACAGTTAATATACATTTGTCATAAGATAATGTTCGTTTAATTCCTCTCGCCAAGTCCCAACACCTCATGGCGACCCTGCCAATGCTGCCCTTGAGGGGAGGGGGGGGGGGGGCGGGGGACACACACACACACTACATCTGGGTATTACAGCATTGGAAATGAGCTACATCGTTTTACATTTATTTTTTCTTAAATTTTGCCTCTGCAATTCAAGTAGCAATAAGTTTTATTCAGTAAGAGAAATAATGAGTATAAAACGCATTTCAGAAACTAAATGTAATAGACATTTTTTCGAAACTTCATTATTACGTTGAGAAAAACACAAAAAGGTAACATGGTGTTTGCTATCTAATTGCTCCCGAGTTATGGACGTTTTTCATTTATATACGTATTTATTTACAAAAAAAATGTATTTGTGTATTTTATCAACCATCTGGTATCCATAATACAAGCCTAGTTGCTTAGTGTGGAACTAGATGGCGCTGTGTGTATGTGCAAAGATATATATTTATTTAGATATTTAAATAAGGAGTCAATATTGTAGTGACGTTCAACAGTGAAATGCTTTCGATTCAGCGTCCATTGGAGCGGCAAAGATTCAATTTGTGGGGCAGTCGCATTCGCTATTCGTCTTTGATTACTAAAGTTAAGCAAGGTCTGACACGGTCAATCCTCGGAATGAGACATCGCATTTTCTTATAAGCGTTTCATTCATAATGCGAACAGCCAAGGCATGGAACTCCCTTTCGGCGTCAGTCTTTCCTGAATCCTACAACCTTCAAGAGCAGGGTGAATAGGCATCTACTGAGATCGCATGCTTCATCTTCGGCCACATCGTCACTTCCCATCAGGTGAGATTGTGGTCAAATGCGTATCCAGTTACCCATATAAAAAAAAAAAAAAAGCGTTTCTGTGCTTAGGACTTCTAGTACCCCAGTATCCACTAATTAGCGCTGGGCCCGCATGGTGGAACATGGT
This sequence comes from Oegoconia quadripuncta, assembly GCA_949316235.1. Classification (NCBI taxonomy): domain Eukaryota; kingdom Metazoa; phylum Arthropoda; class Insecta; order Lepidoptera; family Autostichidae; genus Oegoconia; species Oegoconia quadripuncta. The sequence goes on from OX438751.1 coordinate 2,952,196, forward strand.
TAATTCCCTGCCTCGTCTAGGGAGAAGATGTTATACCTACTGCTATTGAGGCTCATTGCGCCGCCGTTACCGTATACTTAATCCTCAAGTGGCCAGCCAGCATTATCAATGTGCATCGTAATCTTGAGTTATTTACGCACACTCGATAACTACAAAGTAGATTACAACATTTAGTTGTAACACAAATAAACAACACAATAATGTAACTCATTACGATATCTACCCATCCTCACTTATAGCTCTGACACATGACCATACTCAGCTACGAAGGTGTAATAGGTCTTTCTTCTTCAATTTAAGAGCTATGCTCTTGTCGGTGGAGTAACGACCATATCTCTCTACTTTCCGCCCTCGTTTTAACCTCTTGGTACGACACGACATTCACCTTTTCTTTCACTTGGTCAAAGTAATTACGCCTAGGTCTTCCCCTTCTTCTCTTTCGTTCAATCTTTCCCTCAATTATGTTCTTCAAAAACATATCGTGTCGAATCAAGTGACCTATCATCTTTCCTCTTCGGTTCTCAACTGTGGCTAACAGGCATCTCTTCTTCTTTACCATCACTAACACCTCTTCATTTGTTCTCTTCTCGGTCCAGCTTATTCTCTCCATTCGTCTCCAGCACCACATCTCGAATGCCTCTAACCTTTCCGTGTAATAGGTACTTGCGCTAAATCAGGCAATGGAAGGCGCAATGTCGGACGTCTGATTGGACACAATTGGGTACAAAAAACAAGAAAACTTGCGAGAGATTATAAATAATATATCATATAGGCAAATAAAAAGCTAAATATTTTCAAAACAGCTAACCCGATTTCCATTGGCTGAGAATTACTGTTTCCCGTTGGGGTACAATACAATACAAATACACTTTATTGTACAAAAGGAGAAAATACATTTTACAAAACACAATACTGATAAGAGTACAATTAGGCGGCCTTATCACTCTCCAGGCAACCTTTGGGTGTAGGAGTATAACTTTATAGAACAGGCAGGTTGTGCAAAATACGGATGCAGATATGAAATACCTACATAATCAATTACTTATTTAATAAACATAAACTAAAACCATACATTTATTCATATATATATAATATACATAAATAGCTATATATATAGGGGTATAGGCAGAGACTATTGATTTCCACTTGAAACGATCCTGACATACTACTTTTGCTACTTCGTCTCATTAAATTCTTCATACACGCTCGTCGGTTAGTGGTTGATCGCATCTGACCTTTGGTATGTCTATTATATACTCAAAAAACAGATTAGTATATATATATATATTTCATATCATGCTGTGGCGAAATGTCACAGACTTCGCCGTTGGTGAGATTAACAAATTGGAGTCCAGACAGCATCTCTTACGGATATATTTGCAGATATATAAAGAAATTATTATTTCAACATTAGCTTCGCAACACTTTTACCAACTATTGACCTATGTAAAGAAAAAGAAGTAATTGTTTAGGAGAAATAACTTGACACTGTTTAGTATACACAGTGTCACTTCAGTTAAATCTTTGTGTGTTTTCACGAGAACACAAAAATATGATTAGCTTAATTAGCTTAGCTTAGCTTAATTTGCTACTTTTGCCTCTTCCACTCTCATCAAATGCTTCATACTGCTAGTCGATTAGTGGTTGACTGCACCCAACTTTTTGTGAGCACGGCAGTCTCGTAAATACCAGCTTTCGAAACAGAAAAAGCGTTTTCATATTGGAGCTACAACACTTTCGCACTTCGGGGTATTATTATACCAGTTACTCAATAAATTAACTCCCCTCACCAAAGTTTTGTAACCGTAGAATATTAAAAAGAAAAAACGCGCCCGTGTCCCTGAAGAACGTTGGCGCACAAATTTTCAATATGAAAATATTCGGAACGGAATTAGCATGTGAAATTTAGACATTCACGAGACTATATATAAATATTGCTTGTTTACAAAACAAAATAAGTACGTATAAAGTATTAGATAAGGTATTAATAAATTCGTAATCTGAGCCATATAATTAGGAACCATTTCTAGACATTTCCTCATAGGTACGTCGAAGCCTAAGCGTGGCTATACTTTTATATGGAAAGTCTACGTTATTCAATCGGTATGTTCGGTCTGCTACTATTTGCAAGTCTGTATTCTAATAAGTAGAAAATATATTCGAAAACCAGTATCGAAACTAAATTAGAGCGGTTTTTATCCCGTCGGAAAGCGACGGATGTTCTAAGTTTGACTGCGTTATATCTGTATGTATCCAGTCTTTTTTTTATGTTCTGTTTAATTTAGGGGTGTTATACACTGAGTACATGTCAACCCTATCGGACCTACGCTAGCTAACGCACATAGGTAGTCAGTCACTGACAGATCAATCGAAAGACCATGACTGCGGCATCAGAATTCAGTACGGATAATACGCTCTGAAAGACACTATTATCTACTCGATTTAATCTAGTCTTTGTCCCGATGTAATCTAAATAATGGATCGATTTAAAAGCGGTTTTTTGTATTTAAGATATAGGGGAAAGGTGAAATGCCATGTTTGATGAAAATCGGTTCAGACACTTCGACTTTTAACGAATTTACTACGTATGTCTGGACGATATTTAGTTCTATGTTATTAGTTTTTCATATAGATAAATGAATTCTTCATTAAATTAAACATTCCGACAATGTTTTTTGCTAACTTTATGTAATGTCTGACCTCGATATCCTACGGTCCCACGTCTGGTGCCCGACACGCACTTGGCCACATTATATTATACCGACTAGTGTTTATGCAAACATTTTCTTTGAATCAATCAAGTAGCGAAAGCAAACTTTTTCAATTGTTGATGAACGGGTACAACTTTTTGCTGTGGGATAAAAACTTAATTGGGCCTTCCCCGTTAATACGCTTCCTAGCCGTTTGGGTTATACCGAGCTATTAGGTAGTGGTCATGTCAATTCAACAACAGATTGACTTGATATCATGAACTTTTTACGTCCAATTTCCATCGTACAATACACCTTTACACGATTGTTGCAATGGCACCCCGTTGTTACGATTTCATTGCTTCTTGACAAGAGCGCGAATAGCCGCGTCTCGCGACCGAACGATCAATGGTTAAAAATTCCTTGTAGAATGCAATCTTCGAAGCGTCAAGTGTAGGGACAATGAAGTGCATTAACTGGGACCGCGTTCGTTATCATTGACACTGATATTATTCTCTCTCCCGTGCATCAAAAAAGGATTACTTAACTACATATGTACTAAAAAAAATATCTCGCATTTTTTCTCGAAAGCGATAAAAAAATTTATAAACAAAAAAGATTAATTTGAATCTTTAAAAACTTCAAGCGTTTAACTTAAGATACGTAATATCATTTGTGGAATGTTAACATTTATCTGTCGGTCAGTATGTCCAAGTTTCACGTTACTTATCTGCAAAATTTCAATATGATCGGGTCAGCAAAATGTGAAAGCCGGACAAATAGACAAACAATAGTCATCATTTCATCATTTCATCACACACATTTCATCGAAATCGGTACAGCAAAAAAAATTGTTTATAAATTAATCCAGGACCTAATCTGTCTAGCAACCAAATTTCATCCAAATCTGTCCAGCCGATTAGGTGTGAAGAGGTAACAAACAAACATAAACTGTGCATTTGTTAATATTGGTGTGATCAGTATGGATATTTAAGGATTTTGAGGTCATTTATGTGCTGAAAAGACACTGGCACCCTCACCTCAGACCAGCACCAGGAGCATGACAGGCACGACAAACGTTTATGTCGCGCGAGATAATACAATACAAATACAAATACTCTTTATTGCGCAAAATAATTTACAATAATTTTTGATGATAACAATAGTTCTCCTGTTCATTCGTTTGGACGAAATATACAACTATCCCATTCTCACGTCGCGTCGCAGGCAACAAACGATGTCTTGCTACGGGGGCAGCTCGCCTTATCGCGTATTTAGATAAATAGACGCTATCAAAACTACACAATATATTTTTAGATCACCTAATATCATAAAAACCGCACTTATCATCTGCGTGACGTCCAGCCGCGCACGCGCATACCTAGCGGCTTTTTGCAGACATTGAATGGAGCTTTGCCAAGGCCGTGTTGCTCAAAAGATGCCGCTTAATTTTTAACCAGACTGCCCAAGAATGGAGGGTAATGTTGTTCGAGTGTATATACTCGTATGTATGTCTGTTCCTTTGGCGCATCCTGTAACCTAAACGGCTTAACCGATTTCGAATTGCATGGTGTCGTTTGATTCGTCTTGATACCTGTGTAACGATGTTGTTCTTTTGAGCTGATACTCATTGGTGGGTTTGGGTTATTGGAGTTCAAATACGAAATTTTAAACTGACTGACTGACTGATGAACTGACGGATCCTTTTTTTTGCACATTGATTTTCAGATTTCAAGTCAGTCGCGCCGTTATTTTAATCATTTCTTTTACATCTCAACAGTTATTTTTTTAGTTTTAAGGCCCTTTCGGTCCTCTGTACTACCTGTTTCTCTCAATAAATAAGTTGGTGTGGTGATCCGTGTTCTGTTTTGACCCTGGCCTGAGCTGTCCCCCCCTTTCTGTACATATACACCTCTTGACTCGGCCCAGCTAGGCATAGGTGGGCTAGGAAGGTCACACCTGGAGTATATTAGGATACATTTTATGGTTAAAAAATCCAACATGGCGTCCGCTCAGTACAAAATATGAGGTCGAGTTTTCTGGTTTTGAAATACTTCTTTTTTTTTTTTATGATTGACTGGATTCGCGTTTGACCACAATCTCAAATGATGGAAAGTGACGAAGTGGCCGAAGATGAAGCAAAATACTTAAATAGTTATTGTATATAAATGTTTGATGTTTCTGTACTTGTTATTTTTACTTGTTAATTTCTCTCGTAATTCTAGAATTTACAACGAATGGAACGTTCAAGTACAAGTTTTTCGAAATTAATATACCGATTCTAATGGAACTTTATACGTATGAGCAGGATACATAGAAATAAAAAGTTAGTGGAACACGTTTTGAAAATATCGAATTTAAAAGATATGTTGCATTTTTTTTGTTAAGGAAACCTTAAAATCGCTCTAATTTAGTTTCAATCCTCATTCGATAATGTTCTCTACTAACTTTTTAGATCTATGTACGTGCTTTTGCGTATAAATAAAGTTCCATTAGAATCGATATATTCGTTATGAAAAATTTGGAATTGAAAGTTTGTAATCAATACCGCGTGAGATAAACCCTATTAATATAAAATTACTGACATTGTTCATTCACAAAGCTGACTTCCCAGAGAAGAATGAACAAGAAGCTCAAGGGATGCTCTTTTTAAGTAGGTTTAGGGTTTCAATGTGCAATATTATATAGACTGAATATCGCAGACCGCCCCATGTCCATGCTTGCTTATTATGCAAATAGTCAGAAATTTTATAATAGCCTTTTGTAAATAATGTATATCTTATGATGGTTTTCAATTTATTTAAAAGCAAATTTTGAATATCTACTGGGACCTTATTATAGAATCGTATGCCCCTGACTTTGTGGAAACGGCTGACATGAACAGCAAGTTTATTTTTATATCTTGTATATTTGTTTTGTGTCCAGTTTTGTGAACCGCTTAAAAAAAAAAAAAAAAAAAAAAAAAAAAAAAAAAAAAAAATATTTACATGATTTAGGTCACTATTTTTTTTCAAACGATTCTAAATTGAACATTATGACATCTAGGTAATATTACACATTACCAATATATTTGGTCCTTACCTATGAAATTGGCGTTTTGTATGAAGAATTTCATTAAGACTGTTTTCTCCATACAAACATTTTTGATTTTTTTTTGGGAACGGCAAATCCAAATTTAGCTAAACTTTGTGTGTATTATCGGATAACATTAAGTTAAGTATAGGCAGCGTTAATTATTAAAAGTAACCGCTTTATAAAAGTGTCAGCGAATGTAAGAAATGATTATGGGAAGCACATTTTTTTTATTATGTGATTTAGCCCAGAAATTAAAAAATATTTCATGTGAAACCTTGAAATAATATTCCATTTTCCAAAGAAAAAACAAATTTGGATATAGCTTTGAAAATCGCAGGAATTGGTACATATGATCAACGAAGAAAAAAACTCCAATGTCATAGGTAAAGACCCAATATTTATACCAAAAGTGTCAAAGGAGACACGGAGTGTTGTTTTTCCATGTTACGATTACAAACTTTTCTCATTTCGCTCGTTTCCCGCGATATTTCGCGCAACTGCTTCTAAATATAGCATACTTACCTGAATTTCCCAAAAGAAATGACCATTGAATTATGCTATAAATAGAAACTGGGTCTTCACAGCTATCGAAATTTAGATGAGCCGCATTCTTGTGTTGCAACAGCTGTTGTATGGCCCTCATAGCAATCTACCGTTAATACTAATTTGACCGTCATCCATCTTGTAAGCGGTCACTCTGCGGTTTGATGTGGCATTTGTAGTTGTGTTACGGTAACGCAGATTTCAGACGAAAATCAGATCACTTTGTCAACCGTGTGCCTGTCTGTCATATCGCGTTTCTTAGAGGGAACGGGATATTTGGTTGTGGATATTTTTATTTTAAACTATAATCAAGTTATATTTTAAAGAAAATTAAACATATTACACCTTATTAACATATTAAAATTAAACATATTACCAAAAGGTCGCGGGTTCGAATCCCGCTAGGGACATATGTTTGTATGATGATTTATATGTGTATTTATTTACAAAAAAAAATGTATTTGTGTAGTTTATCAACCATCTGCCTATCAAGTTTATCTGGCCTAGTTGCTTAGTGTGGAACTAGATGGCGCTGTGTGTATGTGCAAAGATATTTATTTATTTAATATTTTATAAGAATTGTATTAAAAAATAAGAATCTGTAATTGGTTTATAGATTAACTTTGGCTTATAGATTTTTTGTAATAGTTTTTATAATGATGCTGTTGATTCTGTATTATTGAAAAAAAAAAATAATAATATTTCAAAAGTGTTTAGCCACCTGCGTTTTACTACGAATTTCAAGATTTGATACCCATGTTAATAAACATATCAAACATAGTTCGAGAATCAGAATTCCCCGCGCGATATCCAGTAAGAGTTGGCGCTATTCCCGAATACAAAAATCGAAACGGAATTTAAAAAAATATCTTTTAAAAAAACATCATTTCAAATTACAAAAACAATATTTAGATGAAATATCAAATTAAAATACGGCTACATGTAGGATATATGTAGGAAACAGTTTTCTTTTAGAGTTAAGTATTAGGTCCTTACCTATGAAATTGGCGTTTTGTATGAAGAATTTCATTAAGACTGTTTTCTCCATACAAACATTTTTGACTTTTTTTTGGGAACGGCAAATCCAAATTTACCTAATCTTTGTGTGCATTATCGGATAACATTAAGTTAAGTATAGGCAGTGTTAATTTATAAAAGTAACCGCTTCATAAAAGTTCCAGCGAATCTAAGAAATGATTATGGGAAGCACATGAAAAGAGATCTGTTCATTTTTTTTTATTTTGTGATTTAGTCCAGATATTAAAAAATATTTCATGTGAAACCTTGAAATAATATTCCATTTTCCAAATAGAAAACAAATTTGGATATAGCTTTGAAAATCGCAGGAATTGGTACATATGATTAACGAAGGAAAAAACTCCAATTTCATAGGTAAAGACCCAATATATGTCCGTAATCTTTTTTTATCGAGCCATACAATTCAATACATACATACATAGGAGTCACGACCTTTATCTCAAATGGGGTGGTCAGAGATATCCCAAACTATAGCGTTTGTGTTATTAACATTAAAAGTAACAGCATCCACGGTTCACCTTCGATATGCTTATGCGGAAATGCACAACAGCCCAGGGAAAATACGGTAAAAAATTAGCTTAGCTAGACATAGCTTTTAACCGCCTCCGTAGTTCAATGTAAACAACATTGGGTTTACGATTCGGAGGTCGCGGGTTCAATCCCCAGCGGGGTACATGTTTACTCGGCTTGGTTGGTGGTAGGGCATTTTAAATGTCCGCCGGCTAGCTACCACCATCTTATCAAAATCTGCCGCCAAGCAGCAATAATAGCAGTTGTCAGAGAGAAGATAGCCAGTCCCCCAAATGTGTTGGGGTTTCCGGGTCAGTACGCTTCGACCGCATCTTCACTTAACATCAGGTGTGATTGAGGTCAAGTACCAAGCCGATGTGCATAAAAAAAACATAATTCAGAACCGACTTATATAATTGCTATCTTATTCTATATTACAATTATAATTTTGAATAATTAAGCCTAAAAGAAAACGAGCGCTTAGTCTAGATTTTTTTAGAAAACCCTATTTTTAATTTGTATTACAATAACAATAAATACTAACTGATATTTAATTAAGTAGACTTTTGTTAAACACAGTTAACTTATTGATGGATAAAAAACTAATCATGTTATAGTTAGGCATGCATGTGTTTTAGCTGAAAATGTCGTCGAGCTGCATTGCTTATGAAATAAAAATGAGAACCAATATTTTGTAACGATAATTTCCCTAAATGTTTTGAATCTAAAGAAATACCCATCAATTGAGCACTTTTTTTTTCAACTTTAGCTTATTTTGTTACTTAGTACTTGCGTTTCTTACAAAATTTTAATTTTTAGCAATTGTTACAACATTTACAACACTTTATAAAATGTTTCAAGAAAATCGCGGTTATTCGTTTTTCCGATGTCAAACCGTATTGTTCTTGGGCGGAGTAGTCCATCGCCGTTAAAACGTGCAAGTCAATATATGTTTTTGTTTTTTCTTGGTGGTCGTGGTTAGTCGCCTTTTGCGAAACCCACGGGAAGCTATTCTTTCTTGGAAACAACAACGGCATACACAATTCATGTCTTGCGCCTTATAACATCGTTACTTCCCTTAGTTTCTTACAGAGGTAGTATCATTTTCAGACGCATACGTCACTAGTTCTGTTGAAGGATGGTATCCTTAATACATTTTTCTCATACTGAAGTCTTCATAGACAAGACAAATGTAATTTACAATGACAATTCCAGATATATTACTGAGAATATTAGGTAAATTCTTTCAACCTATGTACTACGTTTAAAAATAACCAGCAATGTATCCCGAATTGTCATTGCCAATTACAATTGTCGCGTTAATGAAATAAGGGCCTGGAATTAAAAGCCTTTTAAATTTATTCCATTGGTCTTTTCAAACTATAACAGACCGAAACATCAACTTGTTTTATTAATTGACAACAAAGATGAAAATAGCTCACCTCTAACGACTATTTGACGTATATTGCAATTTAAACTCTGGCCTTTATTACCATAGATCTTTGTATGGTTTGACATCGAGATGGTGAGACATACCTTGTTATCGAGACATGCCATCTAGTTGGATAGTTAAACTAATTGTCATTACCAGTTTATGTTTGTTAATACTATAATTTTCTTTTACCATAACATAAAAGAAAACCCTATACTAAGTCGGTAAAACAGTTCATATCTCATGCTGACAATAGGTACCTACATAGGCGGTAAAACATACATACATACATAACGTCACGACCTCTAACCCAAATGGGGTAGTCAGAGATATCCCAAATAATAGCGTGTTTTTTTTAATTTTTTTTTTAAATCCTCTCGGAGAACGTAAAGGGGTCTAAGCCCATACAGCCATGTCTTATTTCTCTAATGTCTTCAGTTTAGTGAAGTCAGACTCAGTAAAACAAGTCATTCGTCGTATAGTTGGCGTATACAGAGTCTAGTCATGGTCAAGTCATTCTTCAGTAAAGTGGCAGAATGCTTTACGGATTTTGGCGGCTTCTTGTGGGAACTCGAAAGCTTTGTTACGCACTTTAATTTATACTTCTCTTCACGTGTATACCATCACTGACCTTTGCTGCACAATAAACTCAGAACGCACAAATCATAAGAAATAAAAACAAAAATGCAACATAACACACCGAGTTCCCGCCCAAAAGCCCGTAAAACAGTAACCGTCCTATTCATAAAAATTTACAAACGCTTTATAAGCCTGTTTAGTTAAAGTATGTTTTATCTCTGTCGTTCATAAGGAAATCTTGCAATGAAAAAAGTGACAAAACATAGTTTAACTAAAACAGGCTTATAAAGCGTTTGTATTTTTTTATGAATAAGAGGGTAAGTTTGCAACGACAATTGGAAATATAACTTTGGGTGGAGCAACCATGTGTTCACGCAAACTGCTCCCGTTATAGTAAACTATCGTTATGTCACTGTCACTTGCATCGTCAACGAGACGCAGCCGAGCCGACAACGATGTAGGTAGTTTCATACATTTGCAACTAAACGTAAGTAGGGTTGCCATTCGAGATTTCGCAACCATGCTCGGACTCGTAATTTTATTACCTTCGGATGTTTAATATTTACTAATAATCACGTGTAATTTTATAACTAAGTGTATTTCCGTATTCTAGTAGTGTATGTATGTAAATAACATATTATATTGTATACCTATATGTATAGTATATTTGTATAACTGCACTTTTTCTTCACCGTCCCGCACAATGCTCTAACCACCACTGAGGTTGGCTGGAAGAGATCTCTATTAGAGATAAGCTCACCTTTGTACAATATTTCCGACTGATTGTCAACATGTTTTTTTATGTGCAATAAAGAATATATATATATAATACATATTTACTCACACAGCTAATCGATTACACCTATCCACTCGATTACACCTAGCCACTCCCTTGTTAGTACAGCCTGCAACTCTCCCACCACTCACCCCAATCCCAACTAATATCAGAAATGCGAAAGTTTATGTGTGTTTATGTATGTATGTGTTTGTTACCTCTTCCCGCTAAAGGTAAAGGCTACTTTTTTGCTGAACCGATAATCAGAGATAAGATAGCCAGTCCCCCAAATGTGTTGGGGTTTCCGGGTCAGTGCGCTTCCACCTTCGACTTCATCTTCACTTAACATCAGGTGTGATTGAGGTCAAGTACTAACCTGTAGTGCATAAAAAAAACCGATCTTGATGAAATGTCGATGAAATCGCATATAACCCGCAGCTCTTTAAAGTCAGGTTAAATAGGCATCTTCTGGGAAAGCTCGTTCCATCGTAGACCTTATCTCGACATTAGTCCAGATTAAGGTCAAGAGCGATCCCATTCTAATAAAAAAAAAAAAAAAAAATGTTCCATGCGAACGAAGTCGCGGGCAACAGCTAGTAAGTACATAAAAAAAATTTAATATTTTTTTTTTTGTTTTATTAATTACTAATATCCAGATACCTCACTTCCCCTGTACTGTATGTATACTCTACATTAGTTTTACACCCAGTTTTCCCAATGTCTATAACTGACATTAGAATTGAAATTGCAAAAAAAAAAGCTTTAATATACCGAACATTCGCACTAAGAAGTTCGATTCTTCATTCATCATCCGAACAGCCAAGGCATGGAACTCCCTTCCGGCGCCAGTCTTTCCTGAACCCTACAACCTTGAGACCTTTAAGAGCAGAGTGAATAGTCATTTACTGGGATCGCGTGCTTCATCAGGTGAGATTGTGGTCAAACACGAATCCAGAAATAGTATAGCAACCCAAACAACACTTGCACATTGATCGTTGTCGTCACCGATATCGTCGCCATATCGGCGAATGGCACAGTACGGGGTGAAGCAGAGCAGCGGGGAGGAGTAGGAGGAGGAAAACCTTATAAAAATTATTATGCCATTATTATCTCGAATACACTTTTGGAATAGCGCTGTAATCAAGCTGTATAACGATATCGTATCGTTGTCGTCCGAGCTAACGATATGTCGGTGTGGTGTCGTTATCCGTCGTGAAAACGCCGATCGTCCACGTAAACTTATGATGCTTGACCTTTTCATTCTACGAGTATACAATTTGCAACGTAGTAGTTAATATTCTAGCAAATGCCGCAAATGCTCTGTTTACCTATGGCTTGATTACATAAGTATTATAGTTTATGCGAATTTATCATTATATCAACTAACGCACTGTTTGCGTTTCGTAAGTCAAAACATCTCTTATTGGAGGTGTGTCACGCGGAACTTAGGTATTTACACAAAAGATAGGTTTTATAGTCTCAAAACTAATAAAATATTTGTTTTATCTACAATGGTCGCAATCTTGTTCTATAACGACAATGAGGTAACACAAGTTCAACATGCACGACTTTTATTAGCCGAGAATTCTCGTTCTCGATTCCTCCGAGAAATTTAGTTCGAGAATAGTCGATAAAACGAGAAATTACTAATGGAATTTCTAACTTTTTTTATCGTGATAAAAAAGAAATAAAACCATTCAGACAATCAAAGTCATATACTATTTTAACACTTTCGCGGACAACGGAATAAAATAGCGCTGCCTCGTCATACTGTAATATATTTATTGACTTTTGATCTGGTAACCCTATCCATGAGGGAAGGCACGTGCCCTGCAGTAGGTCGTTTGTATATAGGCTGTCGATCTGAAGCGTTAAACCAAAGTCCACAACAAAATTAGACACGCAAATAATAGTAGTTTGCGTCACGTCAGATAATATTAATAAAACACATAAAACGAAGTTGTAAATAAATTCTACATTTAAATACATATAATATAGATAAACTTAATATAGCAAACATCACCACATGTTATCAGCGAATGATAAAATGTCAACGGATGATGATTTTGCCTATTTATATACTTACGACAATATCAAAATGTGAAACTGTTAGGGTTATTGTGCAATAAGAATAAATCTTATTACCGACTAGAACAAACTACTACCCTAGTGAAAATACACCTTACAGTCTTATTACGTACAAAAGAATTTCAACCTTTGGGTGGTAGACCACTTTTTTTGTTGATTGTACCGACGGCTGGACTCAATCACACGTGATATTAAGTGAAGACGAAGTCTAAAGTGGAAACGTGCCACTCTGAACCCCCATTTATTATTATCAGGCTATCATGATGGCTCATCGTGTATAGGAGCCATTAATTAGGTCGTCAGGCTGCCGTGTGTATAACTTTTTTGACTACTTAAGTAACACACTCGTTTAGTAAATCTCCTGTTATTACCCTGAATAAATAATATAATTTTTTTTCCAAATATCCCCAATTAACCTCCATTTGCCATATAACTTCATACTTCGCCAGTAAGTACATGCTCGAGTGCTTTGAACGAGTACTATTAATGTCAGATTAAAATATCGAGCGATATCATCATTCACTGTATTGGACTTTCATTCAGACAGAAGAATTTGAACTCGTGAGATTATGAAGTGATGACGCAGTGGCAATAACCTGTGTGCGAAGTGTGAGTTTTGCCTTATTTTTAACTTTACCATCGCGTTCGCGTTTATGAAAAAAGTCCCTATGAAAAAAATCGTTTTACAAACTATCCGCTAGAGGCGCTGCACATTTCTCCATACAAATCTTCACGTAAACGTGAACGCGGTAGTAAAGTTAAGTCGAAACAAAACTTACACTCCGCCCTCTGGTCACATCTGCCGCGGAACCGAACGCCTCTGGGGAAAACTTCTGAGACACATGACTGGTTCGTAGTAGGGCATTTTAAATGTCCGCCTGGCTAGCTACCACCATCTTATCTAAATCTGCCGCCAAGCAGCAATGTAATAGCATTGTTGTGTTCCGGTTGTCAGAGATAAGATAGCCAGTCTCCCAAATGTGTTGGGGTTTCCGGGTCAGTACGCTTCCATCTTCACTTAACATCTGGTGTGGTTGAGGTCAAGTAGGAACCCGTCGTGCATAAAAAAAGATATCGCCAAGTTTTCTCAAATTATTATTGTAGGATTCATTAGGGTTGTAGCAAGCGGCAAGGTAAACTTGTACGGTTTCGCTAAATGCCAAAAGCAATAAGTGCTACTAACGCAAATGAATCGTTCGCCGAATGGTGAACAGAAAACAGATGCGGTTGCTATACTAAGTTCCATTGAAATAGAACATAACCAAACCGATTGCGTGCACGTAAGAAGCTTATTATGGCCTATTATCTCATTGTTGGCCCAACAGCTAAAACTTAAGAGTAGGTGATTTTTATTTGATTCATGTGCACACTTCTATTACCTGTAATACTTTATTATTACTAACAGTAACCTGTAATACTTTATTAGTACAGTATAGAACAACTCAATTATTCAAGAAGTCAATTTTTAAACCAAAAATGCATCACTGTTATCAAATTTGGTTGCATTGGTCAAATAAAGGTAGGTATATTTATATTCGAAAAACGATAATTGGTCCTTCAATAAGCGCGAGCAAAATAGGTAGGTTTTTATGCAAGAGTATTTCATAGAGGATATAATGGATATTGAATTAGGAACATTAATATTGTTCTTGTCTTGTAAAGAGATCGAACAAAAATATTGTATGAAACTTAGTAGTTATATTTGGGGTTTTTTGGCGGGATCTCGGCGAGTGAAGTTGCATTTTTCTTTATAATCCTTATAATTTGCGCATTCTGCTTTTGAAGCTTAATAATGGCAGAATATTGTGCAGCAAACGTTAGTGATGGTGTGTACTTTAATTTACACTTCTCTTCACTTGTAAGTGAAGGGAAGTGTAAATTAAAGTGCGTAACGAAGCTTTCGGGTTCCCACAAGAAGCCGCCAAAATCTTTTGTAAAGCATTCTGCCACTTTACTGAAGAATGACTTGACCGTGACTAGACTCTATATACGCCAAGTATACGACGAATTACTTGTTTTGACTGAGACTGACTTATAAACTGAGCAAATAAGAAAAATAAGACATGGTTGTTATGGGCTTAGATCCCTTTGCTTTCTCCGAGAGGAGAGAATAAAACGAAAAAAAAAGTATAGTTATATTTGTGTGTGTCACTCACATGGACTTATTATTTAAACAGGACTGAGTACTCGCCGCTGAAAAACGAGCCGAGCAGGATGTGTAACGTAGAGGCCGTTTGTCTCTGTCTAACAGGGTGACCACAATATATTTGTTACTTGGGACAAATGTTGTAATAAAATATTTGTCAAAAAACTTTGGCGTTTTGACATTAGCCGGCGTGAGCCATTTATTTCGCATTTCTTCATTTTTTGGGAAACTGCAATAATAGTACAACAGTCAGGACCCTAATCAATCACACATATTTCACATATTTCGACTCATTTCAAGAATTCATGGGCATCCTACTTCTTTGATTTACAAAAATATTATTTTTAGCTTACCTGTGGAAAGATATGTTGCAACCACCATAGGATTCACTTGGGCAAGTATAAACGCAACACTTTTTCACCATTTTACTCCTTTTACTTGTTATAATATAACAAATACTTTAAAAAACTTTTAATGCAAAGAAAATTCAAAATCACACCGAACCGCCATGACATGACATGCTCTTCAGGGTTACCATAAAAATAACAAAATCGAAATAAAAATGTATGTTTTCTGTTTGATTTAAGAATATATGAAAAGAAATTAATGCGAATGTTATTTGTTTATTTATAATTGTTAAAATAACATAAAAATATAAGTGTTTCAATGGAATTTTTGAGTAGCCAAAACTGTTGATCATAATCATTATTTTTTGCTGGCAAGATGTAAGAACGAGACACACGGCCTCCGTTATTTCTATCTCTCTCGGCTCGGATTTGCCTTTGTGTATGGTGCATCCAATTTAATACCTTATTGCGTTGACATAGTGATCATTTTCCTAAATGATTCTTTTGATAGTTATCAGTCCTGTTTAAATAATAAGTCCATGGTCACTCACTACTAGACCGCAAATTAATTTTTACCTCGGGACAGTTGAATCCTTCGCGCTCGAAACTCTTAGTCTAGCTAGAACCCCTCGGTCTGGATTCAAAATAGCGCTCTTATTGTAAAAACATTATTTTGCTCCCTTGTAATACATTTTTATGTCACAGCATGACAAACGAGCAATTAACTAGCTCACCTATTAATTACAAGGAGCAATTAGCACCTGGTGGAAAGATAATTGGGGCAAAATGCAACTTGTTTATGTAGGTTATTGTTTGGACATAAGTAACTGTCAGGGAGCGTAATAAGAACGCACCTTACTGCGCTGTGGCTGAACGCATCCGTTCCCCACCCAGATATAAACTATGGCCGCCGCGCGTGTCGTGTTCCTCTCGCATGTTTTAAAATAATAATTAATGTGTATTGTGCAATTAATAAAATACAGTTGATTATCTATCTAACATTTTATCTGATTAAGCTAGGTATAAAGATAGCTTAATTACAATTACAGTAACTATTGAATAAGAAGATTGCCAGGTTGGGAAAATAAATATTATCCTCCACATGATCGGGAGTTTTTATTTTCAAAAACACGCAAAATCTGTCTAAATGTAGACGTAAGTAATAAGTGGGTAAATTTTGGCTATAATATGATCTTGGCGCCAAAATACAAGTAAAAGTACTTAATAATGTAGGTACCTATATTCAAGATTGACACGTTAAGATGTAAAATCTGTATGACGACAAAATGTTGAGTCAGATTGGGGTTAGTGTTACAGGCTGTAAACCAGTAACCAGCTCACTTAGCAGTGTTTATAGCGAATCAGTTGGAACAGTGATAGCTTGATCCACAAGGTCAAGGCCCAAGGCTGATTAGAACGCTGCGCTCGCGCTCAATTCGCTACAACACACGGAAACAATAGCCGTCTCGTTCACACGAACGCGTTTATATTTGCGAGCGAGATGCCAGAACTAATCAGTGGGTGTTCGCAAACTGCCTAACAGATCCATCACACGACTTCAGTGGCGTCCGCATTCTTCGTCTGAAAATAAATCATTAGCGAAATTAGATGTCGAGTGATACATCACTTCTAAGACAAACCATTAATGGTAATTACTTTTAAACTAGGCATAAAGGATCTAGAATATTCTTTGAAGAAGCTATAGTTAGTTTTACATATAGACAGGGTGTCCCATAAGTTGGGGTCCTTTAAGGGGGTAGACATTGACATACTTATCATATGACCCACTTTACTATAAAATGTCAAAGATTTGAACCCTATTGTAATTTTTTCTTGTTGGAAAAAATCCTACATTTGATCAGTTATTAAATAATAATTAAATAAATATCCGTACACATACACACAGCGCCCTCTAGTTCCACTTTAAGCAACTATAGGCTTGTGTTGTGGATACCAGATGATTGATATACTACATAAATACATTTCTTTTGTAAATAAAAAATTATGAAAACATCCATAACTCGGATACACACTCCGTAATCATCATACAAACATATGCCCCTAGCGGGATTCGAAGCCGCGACCATATGGTATAGTGCTCAGATTTCTAACCACTACACCAAACAGGTCGTCAAAATTAACTTGCCATTTCTGCAAATTAAATCATATTTAATTTCTAATTATTACTGAATATTCCTGAATAGTGCTGCTAACAATAAAATTGCACATCAAATTTAATAAAAGAATTAACATCAAATTACAATAATTTCAAATAAATTGAGCATCAATTCAACTTATTCAACTTATTTTCAACAGATTAGTTTGACCCCCTGTGTTGAAAAAACAAAGTGCTAACACCATAACTAACCATGATTTAAAAAATACCTTATTTAATGTAATTTCCAAATTAGTAAAACAATTGATAATTTCTATTGCTGGAAAAAATTATTGTTATTTGAATTGTAAAGGGTTATTATCTAACAAAGTTTTTTTGTGTATTTTCGTACCTACCTACTTGTAATTTTATTATTTCAAGAATCAAAGCCAAAAATGCTTTATTTTGTAGGTACACAGGGTACTCTTAGTGGATGTTGTTGTTTCAAGCATTAAATTGTTAATATTTGGAACACCCAAATGCTAATATTTGTGATATCTCTGACTACCCTATTTGGGATAAAGTTATGTATGTACGCTGCAATTTTAAGCTTTCTGTTATGTCATTTAAGGGGCAATGTATACCTACGCTTTTATAATAAGGTTCCAGTGGACATTCAAAATTTACCTTTAAATAAATTCAAAACCATCATAAAACAGACATTATTTACCAAAGGCTACTATAAAATTTCTGACTATCTGGATGAGAAGCAATCATGGACATAGACCGCTCGGCGATATTCAGTCTAATTACACAATACAATATAATTGTAACCCAGACTTATTTAAAAGAGCAACCCTTGAGTTTCTTGCTCGTTCTTCTCTAGGGATTCAGCTTTGTGAATGAGCAATAATGTCAAAAACTTTAATAATAAGATAAAAAATGTGACGTTTTCAAGTGATAATTTTTATCCTACGAAATAAATATTTTTTTGATTTTGAGTCTATGTCTACGATAATGCAATACTGAATAAAAACTTTTTCTATCTTTCGCAGGTGTTTGAGAGAGTCCGCTAAAATATCTTCATTTACACTTCGTGTTATTCTAAATTGACTCGACGTAATATTATCTGTTGTCAATGAGGGCCTATTAAACAAATTGTAGTAAATAGAGACTCGTGGTGCAATGATTGACACTCGACCTTGCAAGCAAATGGTAAGGACCTAGGTACCTAAATACTTATCACGGATTTTATTAAATAAATAAAAGGTAGATTTAAACATTAAATTGCAAGCAAATAATAAGGGCCTAGATATACTTAATGTGGATTTTGTTAAGTAAATATGAGGTAGATTTAATCATTAAATTGCAAGCAAATGGTAAGGACCAGGTACCTAAATATTTATCGTGGATTTTGTTAAATAAATAAGAGTTAGATTTAAACATTAAATTGCAAGCAAATGGTAAGGATCAGGTACCTAAATATTTATCGTGGATTTTGTTAAATAAATAAAAGGTAGATTTAAACATTAAATTGCAAGCAAATGGTAAGGATCACGTACCTAACTATTTATCGTGGATTTAGTTAAATAAATAAAAGGTAGATTTAAACATTAAATTGCAAGCAAATGGTAAGGACCAGGTACCTAAATATTTATCGTGGATTTTGTTAAATAAATAAGAAGTAGAATTAAACATTAAATTGCAAGCAAATGGTAAGGACCAGGTACCTAAATATTTATCGTGGATTTTGTTAAATAAATAAGAGTTAGATTTAAACATTAAATTGCAAGCAAATGGTAAGGATCAGGTACCTAAATATTTATCGTGGATTGTGTTAAATAAATAAGAAGTAGAATTAAACATTAAATTGCAAGCAAATGGTAAGGACCAGGTACCTAAATATTTATCGTGGATTTTGTTAAATAAATAAGAGGTAGATTTTAACATTATATTGGCTACTATTTGAATTGAACCAACCTGTCTCTTAGGTTAGTATCATAAAGGGCGTTTAAGGGACTTTATCAAAAAATATCAATAGCATTACACGTTTCAACGGCGATGGGCACATCCCCTGTCGTAAGTGCATATCTGAATATTTCGGTATGTCAATCTGGATGTGGTTTCACCCAAGCGCTTTTTGGTATAACTCTGACCACTACTCTGAAAATATCGCTAATGATGAGATTTGAAATATTATAAGAGACTGACAGTATGCTAATTCAAAGGACGTGTAGTGTTCACCCCCGACGATAAACGATGAACGAATGGGTATAAATACCTATATAATCGCCTGTTTTCTCGAGGGTTTTCTAAATTTTCAATTTTTAGTTATTATCAAATTAATGTAAGGTTAATTATTAAATATTATTTCCTACAAATACTAGCTACAAATGAAATTATAATCTATATTTAGTTATAAAAAATAACTTATTTGATTTTTTTAATTGTATCGGTAAAAACTTTAAATTTAGATGCGTAATTATCGAATAATAGAGTTTTTAGTAAAGAGGTAATTGTTCTGAGGTACTAATAAATTCAAATGAATTACGTAATAATGATAAAAATAACATATTAATTGTGAAATTAGTCTTGCAATACAACAGAAAGTAGTTCCTGCTGTTCTATACCATGCAAATGATATTCAACTTTCGGGTGATGGAGGACTTTCTTGGACGACTGTACCTACAATGATGATTGCACCGATAAATGACAAAACTCGCACTTTTGATAACAATTAGAGTTTTTGCGCAACAATTGCCACAACACTAAACATAATTTTTTGCGAGCCATACTTGTCAATTCCTGATTGATTTCCTCATTGGCTGAAATCGCATGTACGGAAGCGAGACTGTTGCTATACACCGGTCAATGTCAGGGCGACGGCGTTTTACGGTAAAATTTTAAGCTTTAGCAATCCAGCAAACAAATTCACCTATACCGAATGTTTTTTTTTGCCGCAAGGAAAAGGGCATATTAGGCAAGTAAAATAGAATGTATTCAAATCAAAATATTTTATTTCATAGGATAAAATTATCACTTGAAAACGTCACTATTATTACATTTAAATTTACTGCTCATTCACAAAGCTGACTCCCCAGAGAAGAACGAGCAAGAAACTCTAGGGTTGCTCTTTCAAACGGATTAAGGGTTACAATTTGTTTGTTTGTATTGGCATAGGTAGTTTTTTTTTAAAAAAAAAAACAACATCGCCTACAGCGTTTTGTCATTTGACGGTCGCGTTTGTAGCCTAATCCACATATTTAAATAAATAAAAAAACATTGTGAAAATATTAAATAAATAAATAAATAAATTTCGCATGATAGGAACCCTACACATCCCGCCAATCGCATATCAATCTCCGGCCGGCGCGTGCGTCGATGATGGTTTTGGAAAAAAAAAACTGCCTATGCCAATAGTTATCTTCTATTTTACTTATCTAATATGCCCAATTTTTCTCCTTGCGGTAAAAAAACTCATCCGGTATAAACTCGAAAGTTATATATCTCGAAATTAAGTAATTATAATTGAATTTATCAAACTACCTATGCCAATAGTTTTCTATTTTACTTACCTAATATGCCCAATTTTTCTCCTTAGGGTAAAATAACTCATCCGGTACAACCAGGCAGTTAGCAAGTTGAAGTGGCAGTGGGCAAGGCTAGCTCAAATAACTGAGACCGGTGGGGTATTAACAGGTTCACTGCCGACCACGCACCGGTGCGTTGGAGTGGGTTCACGCGTCATGCCGACCAAGCACCGGTGCGTTTGAGTCGGTTCACGCGTCATGCCGACCAAGTACCGGTGCGTTTGAGTCGGTTCACGCGTCATGCCGACCACGTCCCGGTGCGTTGGAGTGGGTTCACGCGTCATGCCGACCAAGCACCGGTGCGTTTGAGTCGGTTCACGCGTCATGCCGACCACGCACCGGTGCGTGTTTCTGTGGCAATAGAATATGACCGTAGTGTTTAGAAGAATGTTGCTATGTGTGATAGAATATTACTTATTAGGTTGTAAGTCAAGACGAGCTCATCTCTCCCCACACTCTATACTTTAAGTGGCCTTGGCCGCTGTCTTTATCTTGACATGTATTATGTAAGACCAATTTTACAACGAACAGATGAAATGCGTTGTCATGTCTGTCAATCCAGCTCAGTTAGTAGCCGTGTGCCATACCGATGTTAACACAGTCATAACATACGCGCACACGTCACGTGTTTATAGATCGTTAACAGTTGATACTAAACACGGTGAGGTAACCTCGCTAGCGTTTATTCGCGAAGTTCGAATTCCGTCTGAACTGTTTTAGGTGGCGTGATCTTGACCCTATGTTCGGTGGTCAATTAGTTCTGTCTGAGATAATGTTATCTGGGTTTATGTAACACTGTAACTGAAGACGTCAAGTGAGCCCTGCGGGACTAGGTTGACCCGTAATCTCTAACGAAACGACAGCTATCTCATGTAAGGACATACGTAAAAATTTCTAGGTGGAAGGACTACGGGTCATGTTAGTGCTTGCATTTCTTAGTCAAAGTCAATAAATATTTATTTCGTAGGATATCACTTGAAAACGTCACATTTTTTATCTTAATATTAAAATTATTGACATTATTGCTCATTCGCAAAGCAGATTCCCCAGAGAAGAACGAGCAAGAAACTCAAGGGTTGCTCTTTTAAATAAGTTTGGGTTACAATTATATTATATTGTATAATTAGGCTGAATATCGCCGAGCGGTCTATGTCCATGCTTGCTTATCATCCTGATAGTCAGAAAATTTTATAATAGCCTTTGCTAATGTCTGTTTTATGATGGTTTTGAATTTATTTAAAGGTAAATTTTGAATGTCCACTGGAACCTTATTATAAAAGCGTATACATTGCCCCTTAAATGACTTAGTGACTTTGCGTAAACGGCTGACATGAACAGCAAGTTTATTTTTATATCTGGTATTAACATTATGTATATCACTATTTTTCTTAAACGATTCTATATTTTTCCTTACATACATTAAGTTTTCGTAAATATTTTTTTTTTTTTAATTAGAATGGGATCGCTCTTGACCTTAATCTGGACTAATGTCTAGATAAGGTCTACGATGGAACGAGCTTTCCCAGAAGATGCCTATATAACCTGACTTTAAAGAGCTGCGGGTTATATGCGATTGGAAACACAGACGGAGGCAATGCGTACCACTCGTTAGCCGTGCGCATGAGAAACGAAGACCTAAAACGCTTGGTCCTTATAAATGGCACGTCAACTAAGTGCGGGTGATATCCTGCGGTACGTCTTGAATTTCGATGTAAGAACGGGGATGGCGGGATCAACTCATGCAGTACTTCAGCACACTCTCCGAAATATATCCGATAGAAGATTGAAAGGCATGCGACTTTCCGTCGGTGTTCAAGGCTGTGTAGATGGGATTCTACCAACTCTTTGTTGCCTATCAATCGCTTGGCTCTGCGTTCCACCGAATATATTGCGATGCTAATGATAATATATTAATTTCTTTAAATTTATTCCTAAATTAATATTCCATAAATCGGCATCTCGTTGTAGGTGTGGGTAATCAGAAGTCAGTCAGTTGAAATGTAACTAACTATTATAAATGCGAAAGTTTGGATGTTTATTTGTTGATCAATCACGGCGGAACGGATAAACGGATTTTGTTGAAATTTGGTATATAGGCAGAATACACCCTGGATTAAATCACATTTTTATCCCGATATAAAGAGTAGTTCCCGCGGGATAAACAAATTTCCGCGACAAAGTTATTCCACGCAGGCGAAGCGTTTGGTAAAAATTATTGATAAAGAAAGACTTATCTTTTTTTATTTGTTTACAAAAGATTTTATTGCTAAATGCTGTAGCGTTATCGCTGTCTGGTTTATTTATCACTGAAATTACTTAATTTAACTACTTAGCTACGAGTAAGTAAAATGATCGTTTAGATTGCTCCGATCTTTTAAATACTCGACTTGTTACTACGCGCATCATCTTATCATCATTCGGATATGATTTAAAATTTGTTAAATTAGTAATAATAATTTGAAAACAATTAAATTCACTCCCACAATCACACACAAGTATTGAAAATTTACGAAATACCTACCTATATGATACCTTCTCGTGTCTAGCTTTTTATGGTTTATCACTTGCAGTTGTTTTTGAGTTGATTTTAGATATAGTTTTTTTCTTTTTGTTTACTTTAGTAATAATAATTAATTCCTTGGTGGCAGCAACTACTCTACTTGGGGGGGGACTGAAAAATCAGCAAATCTGCTGAGTCCCTACCTTTTCATCACAGTTTGACCTAACTTATAATCAATTAATTACTTGTTAAATTAACTTTGTGGTGAATAAATGCCTTTTATTTATTTATTTATTATTTATTTATCAGCCACACGTCCACTACTGAACATAGGCCTCCCTCATACGTTTCCCATCGACCGGTTGGAAGCGACATACAGCGACTTTCCGCTACCTTCATGACGTCGTCTGTACTACGCTCGCCTACCGATGTGTGGTCTCCACTGAAGAACTAACATAGCTAGATAGAAAGAGCGGTTAATGTTACTCCACTCGCCAACATACATTTTAAGTTTGGCAGGAATTTTTATAAAACTTATACTGTAGGTATAACTACAGAAGATGTCTATTAGTAACTTATAACTAAAGTATATGTGTGCTGCAGCAGGACAAATGGGTCACAGCTGAGTGTATGAGATTCAAAGAACAAAACACTGATTTTATTTATTTATTTATTATTATTATTACGATACATCATCATTACAGTCGAAACCAATGCAATAATGTACGAACCAGTTAAATAGTCAAAGTCAGAGTCAAAGTCAAAGGCAAAAATGCTTTATTTTGTAGGTACACAGAGTACACTTAAAATAGTCAATTTTACATTTTTTAAGCTACTGCTTGTTCAAAATGCAATTTTCCCCTGAGAAGAACATGCAAGGAACTCGAAGGGTTGCTCTTTTAAAATCAGGTTTTGATTTTACATAAAGGTTTTTATATTACAAAAAGGTTTTTATATTTCATTATTAATCGTGAAATAGCCTGGCATGCGAACAATCTGATTATGTCCAGGGATGATTATCATCTAAATAGTCTGATATTTTATAATATGCTTTGTTAATAAGTTTCTGTTTTATAGTATCTTTAAATTTATCGAGAGGAAGATTTTGTATATCAACTGGGACCTTATTGAAAAAGCGTATACATAACCCTTTGAATGAATTACTGACTTTGCGGAGGCGACTTATGTGACCTGCAAGTTTATCTTTATTTCTTGTATTGACATCATGTTTATCACTATTTTTCCTAAATTATGCTATATTTTTTTTGACATACATTAGATTTTCAAAAATGTACTGTGACGAAAAGGTTAGAATGTTATACACTTTAAACCTATCTCTAAATGACACTGCAGGTTTCAATTGATAAATTGCGCGAACGGCTCGTTTTTCTAAAACAAAGATTATATATATATATATAGATATCCCTTTGGGCACTTTGTGGCTCCAACGTGCCGTATAGGTAGTAATTATTTGATCCATTTTCACAAGTTGATCCGGGGGTCTTTTGTTGATCCAATGCCAGCTGACCATAAATATGTAGCTCCGTTTGGAGCCACAAGTGTCACGATGAGTAATAATAATAATTAAGGGATTTTTATACAAATCTACCTTTTTGGCGTCTGAGCAGTTGTTGATCCAATTCAAATGGGCCAATCAGGGCGCAGCATTTGCCAAGGGCTTCCTCATTGGCAGGTTTGGGCTAATATTACTGGCTACAGTAACTTAATAATGTCTACCTAGTATTTCTAATTCTCCTCAAAGTAGTAGAGAACCTTTCCTTAAAAAAAGGAAAACTCACAAGAAATCATCCAGGTACAGAAAGTTGAATTCTTAAAATGTTGGGTTTGCAAAAAGTAGAATTTGCGGTATGTTGAATCTAAAAATGTTGAAATTGCATAAAGTTGAAATCTCTAAAAGTCGAAATTGCATAAAGTGGAATTTGCAGCTTGTAGAATCCAAAGATGTTGAATTTGCATAAGGTTGAATTTGCTGTATATTTAGTGTCGCTCACGACTTGAACAGGATTGGTCAGAAATAGCGGAAGCCCACGAAAACCTCGACGATTTCGATGTCCACAATATGGAGGACATATTAGTCTGGAGTAATGTGACTCCAGATCAAACCGCAATACTTGTTATTTTTTGGACGGGACTCTTTCCTTTTGTAACAACGTTACTGAGCGAGTGAATTAGAAGATGATGCTCGATAGTACACAAAGGTGCAACAGCCACAGCGGAGTGGAGCGAGTGAACTAGAAGATGATGCTCGAGTGAGTAGTGAACTAGCGAAATATCTATGACGCATTGGCTACAACTGAGTGTAGAAAGTGGTATACGAGACAGCGATGGACTAGAGTGGAGTGCAGCGAATTACCCATGGAAGACGCATCGTTTACAGAAAATGCCATGAGAAAAGAACCAGAGGATGGTGACGCAATAACCACAGCAGAATGGAGCGATTGGTAAACTAAGGGACAAAATAAAGACTACAGCGAAGTGCAACCAGTGAAAACTGGTACACCACTCACTCCACTCTCCTTTAGCTGTCGCGTTGTCATGTACTGCTTTTTCACTTGCTCCAGTCCGTTGTAGCTGTTGCTTTGCCATTCAGTTGTTCTTCACTCACAGCACTTTGCTGTAGTCGCTACATCGTCCTCTATTGGTTTACTTGTCTTTCCTCTCCACTTGCTCTTGCATTGTCATTCTCTGAACGACATGATACACTGAATAACAACGCAATAGCTACAGAAGAGTAAAGTAAGTGGTGAACCAGTGGACGACGACGCAGCGGTTACAGCTGAGTGCAGCAAATAGTGAATCGCCGGACGACGACGCAGCGGGTACAGCGGAATGCAGCAAATAGTGAATCACCGGACGACGACGCAGCGGTTACAGCGGAGTGCAGCAAATAGTAAATCACCGAACGACGACGCAGCGGTTATAGCGGAGTGCAGCAAATATTGAATCAGCGGACGACGACGCAGCGGTTATAGCGGAGTGCAGCAAATATTGAATCAGCGGACGACGACGCAGCGGTTATAGCGGAGTGCAGCAAATATTGAATCAGCGGACGAAGACGCAGCGGGTACAGCGGAGTGCAGCAAATAGTGAATCACCGGACGAGGACGCAGCGGTTACAATGAACTAAGAAGAACCAACAATTACAAAGGAGTGAAATAATGAAAAGCATACGACGACGACGCAGTACCTATAAATGAGTGGAGCGACTGAATAAGCAGTCGCTCCACTCATCTGTAGGAATGAAAGTGCTTGTGTTTATTTTGTTGATTTCGAATAAAAAACTTTAATGTTGATCGAAAGAGATTTTATTTTCATTTTCGAAAAATAATAAAGTCATTATTGTAGTGTTGATGTTTACAATAGAAAAAAGACAATGGTAACTCGCAAAGAGTCATTCATAATCATATCATAAATGTAAGTAGGTGCTAGACGAAAGGGGCTTTTCTTAATATCTAATCAACCCTAAAATAGTAAAACTTCAGCTATTTCACTGTTATTTATCCATCATTTTCATTAAAAAATAATGAAACAGCTATTATTTTTTGCACGATCGGAGTGTTGGTGCAATGGTATTAATTATTAGAAAATTTATTTACCTATTTCAAAAACCAAACGGTTACATCGGAAAACATTGTTACTCAAAATATACCACTTATATAAATAAACCATTGTTTCCCTTATGCTAAAACACAATATTGAATTCAATGCAGTCTTATGCATTTTTTCTTGTCTAAGTTGTAACAAAAATATAGAAATAAAAAAGAGAAACAAGAATTGTGGCTAGCATTAATAAAAAACTAAAAATAATTGTTATCTTGAGTACTTCGAGCTCTTTTCAGCTGAAACAGACTTTTCCGTGAAGCCCAATAAAATGAAATTGTACACGCGCCAGCTAGTTTTGAGATTAATGTGTATAAAAATTGCAACACAACCTTACCATCATTAGTTCTGCTTGACACTGATTGCTCGGAGGTAGAAAATCTTCTTATGAGACTAGACTCGGATAGTGCCCCGGGCTGGGACAATATACCAACCAAATTCTTAAAAACAGTAAAATTACAGATAATACCTATTCTTTGTGACCTTTTTAATCTATGCCTAGAGAATGGCGTGTTCCCGAGAACCTTTAAAAAGTCCATAGTAACACCAGTTTTCAAGAATGGGGACAGAGACGATGTAAATAATTACCGCCCAATTTCGGTACTGCCAGCCATTTCAAAAATCTTTGAAAAAATCTTAAATACTAGATTAATCGGTTTCTTAAATTTTTAACATCTTGGCAGACAGACAATATGGATTCAGGCAGGGCACGTCAACTGAAGACGCTCTTCTCAAGTTCTCTTATTGTTGAGAAAGTGGATACTGGAAAGAAATGTTTAACAGTATTCTTAGACCTAAAAAAAGCGTTTGACACCGTCTCTATCCCGATTTTACTAAATAAACTGGAAAGAATCGGTGTCAGAGGCACTGCACTTGCAATTTTTCAGAGTTACCTTAATCAGCGCACACAATGTGTCAAGGTTGGTAATGTCATTAGTGAGGAGAGGGATATAACTATTGGCGTACCCCAGGGAAGTGTTCTTGGACCAACTCTCTTCCTAATATACATAAACGACCTTTGCAGTAAAATAATTAATCATGGAAAAATATTTTCTTATGTAGATGACACAGCCATTGTCTTTTACGGGGACACATGGGAAGAAGTATTTCAGTATGCTGAGGAGGGTTTGATTGAAATTGGCAATTGGCTGAAAATTAACCTGCTTACATTTTACATTTACATATGGAAAAACAAATTACATTTGTTTTTCCATATATCATTCGTCACAACCCTCATCCAATCTCAGTATTAGGACTCATTCTGAGCGTCACGGTGTTAACGCAACGTGTAGTTGCCCTGTGTTAGAGAGAGTTGATCACACCAAATACTTGGGAGTGAAGATTGACCAGAAACTAAATTGGCACCAACATTTGGATTTAATCTTCACTTAACATCAGGTGTGATTGAGGTCAAGTACCAACCCGTTATGCATAAAAAAAAAAAAAAAAAAATCTCCAGTCGACTCAGAAAGCTCATTTGGATATTCAAAATACTAAGACACGTCTGCACAAAAGAGCTTTTAATAAAAATTTATCTAGCACTCGGTCAATCTTTATTGGTGTATTGCATCCCAGCATGGGGCGGCTCCAACAAAACAAAATTTCTGGAACTGGAGAGGGCTCAAAGAGCTCTTCTCAAAGTTATGTTTTTTAAACCTTGTAGATTTCCAACTTCAGAACTTTACTCATTCTGCAATGTGATGACTGTCAGACAATTGGCAATTATGTACAATATTATTAAACGACATAAAAGTCTTACCTACAGACCTATCACATCAACTGGGAGAAGGATTCCTAACGTCATCAATTCCTACTAAAACTAAATATGCACGTAAACAGTTCAATTTTTGGTCTGCTCACTTATATAATAAAATAAACCGAAATATTAATATCTACTCCAAAACTTCATTTGAAGTCAAAAAGGCACTAACGGAATGGCTAAAGACATTAAATTATCAAGAGACTGAAGCCATTGGATCGATATAAATTCCTTTACATTAATAACACACGTTGTAATGGTGCTCAACTAAAACCATAAGTATTCCTTTTTAAATATTTTTAAATATTTATAAATCTAGGTGTCAGCAAATTCTGCAGATGTGTCCCTCCACATCTGCAGAATTTGCTGACACCTAGATTTATAAATGTGATGTATGAGTGGAGAAAGTTTCACTGCTTCCTTCTGAACCCAAGGATGACATCCGTATGGCATGTGCAGACACCATCTAGTACCTACCCTTTACAGAAAAACTAATTTATCTCTGGAGATACCCAAATTCAGAAATTTTATCCTTTACTTTTTGTATCTTATGCAATTCCTTACTCACTTATAACTTTAAAATAAAATACATAAACACACACACACATACATAAACACACACACATACATAAACACACACAATACATAAATAATTACACGCACGCACACCGACACATATCTGACCAAGTAACCTCTCATATTATATTTACAACTCACATAAGCAACTAATCCAGGTTTTCAATTTCAATTAAGCATTAAGTAAAAATCTTATGTAAAATGTACAAGAATGAAGAGCAGAGTATCCTAACACAAGTTTTAAGAAGCTTAACAGGATACTCTCACAATTGTGTACAAGATTGTTATGCTTGAATGAAAATAAATACATATTTTGAATTTTTGGAATTTTTGAAATTGTCTTTAATTCAAAGGTGCGCAAAGGTCTAAAGGGCGCGGAGTGCGGTGTACGGTTCTCCCCCGTGCCTCCACCGTTACAACCTAGGCGGATCTTACAATGTATGGAGAATTGCGAATATAAAATGTCCAGACTAGGTATAATAATTTGATCGACCGTTACGGTATCGGTACCTATTCGGATCAAAATAAGTATTACTGGAAGTACGAGTATATAAATGGATCAACACAAGTAATTGATTTTTGAAATACAAATCAGAGCCAAAAAGTCTTCGTGCGTTTAAAAAATTTAGCCGTTTCGGATCCACTATTCCATGAAATTTACGGTAGGTAAAAGTTACGGTATCGGTACCTATTCGGATCAAAATAAGTATTACTGGAAGTGTGAGTATATAAATGGATCAACAGAAGTAATTGATTTTTGAAATACAAATCAGAGCCAAAAAGTCTTCGTGCGTTTAAAAAATTTAGCCGTTACGGATCCACTATTGCATGAAATTGTGGAAAAAAAATATTTCGAGTATCGAGACTATCGACGAATACATGTAGCAACATCGCCTAATAGAATGCGACGTTGCCATTCCGCCCGAGAAACACGCAACTGGATTTAAGTTATTCGGTGCTAAAGGCGGAGTCAGCAAGGTACGGGATCGTGGCTTGATCAACTAAGTGTGCAAAGAGGTGTTTATATATATATATATATATATATATATATATATATATATATATATATATATATAATATATAAAACATATATAAAACAATAAAATTATAATAAAAGTATAATAGTTAATATATAAAACAATAGAATTGTAATTTAGACATACTAATCATTAGCTACTTATATAACATACAACATATAGCGCGACTTTTGTGAATTCACTCAGAGGACATGAGAACAAGTCTATTCTCTCTGCTACCTCGTTTAAAATTTGAATCGCTCGCGTCAAGGGAGCCTTCCTCAACAAGTTGCTGCTGATTTTCAGCTATTACCCGAGGAGAATCATAGGTACAAGTGCGACACAAATCAAAAAAATCAATATTATAGATATATGAAATATGTTTCTGTATGCGTGTTGTATGTAGGTAATTACGAGTATATTAGCATAACGAAACAATATAAAAATACAAATAGAAACAGGTATGTAAGTAAGTATAATACTTTTATTATACAGTTATGGACTTATACGTTTATCCACGTATATTCTCGCTAAATAACAGTTTATCGTCTTACAGCAACAGGTTCACTGCCGAATCGTGAGGACCGGGTGGTGGGCATTGCCGATTTTTTTTTCTAAATTTGCCATTTTGAATTGCCAACGAAAACTAAACGAATATAGATAACAAAAACGACCAAAAAAAAGACAAAAATCCAAGCTCAGTGCCGCTCAACACAATACGACTTACACCCCTTGCCGGTCGCAAACTCCCTTAAGAGAATTCTAAGTTATTTAGATGAATTATTTAGATATAGATTAGATATAAGAATTTATCCGCCTCCGTGGCTCAATGTAAACAACATTTAAATGTCCGCCTGGCTAGCTACCACCATCTTATCTAAATCTGCCGCCAAGCAGCAACGTTAATAGCATTGTTGTGTTCCCGTTGTCAGAGATAAGATAGCCAGTCCCGCAAATGTGTTGGGGTTTCCGGTTCAGTACGCTTCCACCTTCGCCCTCATCTTCACTTAACATCAGGTGTGTGTGATTGAGGTCAAGTACGAACCCGTCGTGCATAAAAAAAAATATGTTACTCAGTGTTTACTGAGACTGTGCCCCTCACACACGCACTCATTGTAGTACCTAGTTAGTCATAGAGCCGTGTTGATGGATCGATCTTGAGATTGGGATCGCGTCTCGGTCTCGATATTATAGTTTTCTATATCGGCTTTTTTGTTTTTTTGATACCGTTTTAATATGCAACAGATTCTCAAGCGTCAGCTTGTGGCCATATCAGTCTCGAGAGCGGTTTGTGGGATACGGGCTTTAGTCACCTCGGTTTTTGATTTCTTGTTTGTTGTTGTGGTGTTTTTATTTTCGGTGTGTGGAAATAAATGATTTAAAGGGTTGCAAGAAGTCACTGTATACGGTTTGTCTTTAACATTTCTTATAAGCTATCTTTGGGTTGGAATCGGTCCACGATAACGCGTGCTGCAAAATTCCTGTTTTGGTCGGATAATGCAAAAAAAGAAGTTAATTTAATCTAAAACATGTCGATACACGGACGTGATGTGATGGGGCTTTTAACGATTGTTATCAGATGCTGCTATACCTAACTAGTGCATATTAGCATAAGAGTGATAATCAGCCGGCTTTGTGAACAGAGTTGGTTGTCGGCCCCACACCAACAAGTTGATTGTGATAACTAGGCATGATATAATTGGGTAGTCTCAGCTGTTGGGGATCGATTCTCGCGCACTCGACATGTGAATGTCGGTAGACATCGATAGGTTCGTCACTTTTGCACTCTATGTGAAAATGATGGACATAACAACGTATATAGAGTAGACCTTTATTGAGATAATCTTACAAGTAATTTTTTTTTATGCACAACGGGTCGGTACTTGACCTCAATCACACCTGATGTTAAGTGAAGATGAGGGCGAAGGTGGAAGCGTACTGCCCCAGAAACCGCAACACAACTGGGGGACTGGCTATCTTCTTTCTGACAACCGGAACACAACAATGCTATTAACATTGCTGCTTGGCGGCAGATTTAGATAAGATGGTGGTAGCTAGCTAGGGGGACATTAAAAATGCTCTACCACCAACCAAACCGACCTCTGAATCGTAAACCCGATATTGATTGAAAATAATAAAATAAAAATGAAATGTCATCTCAAATGGCGTTCACTCAGCTCTGCTTCAGCAGGAAGTGCAATTCTATAGCGCTGATATTCTGTGGAGCCAGTGCGGTATGAGTGAGCGAACAAGAAGAAGCAGTTATTGTTATAATTATATTGTGTGATAAAAATTTGTATGAGCGTGAAACAGCAGCCAGCTGTCATTTCAATGCCCAGTAAGACTTACAACAGCCTGATGTTAAAATATACCTATCAATCCTACGTTATACGTGCGCGTAGCATACACGTGAATGAGTGCGTATGTGTGTATTGCTCCTTCCTGTCCTATCAATGTCTGTACATTGATATGACAAGTGTGCATGAATGTCGGGACCCAGGGGGCCCACTTTTATCGGGTATAAAATTGTCAAATCTACTGATTATGGCACCGGCCCTCGAAGTTCCTTACAAAACAAAATGAAATCAGAAATAACATAATTAGAACTTTTTTTTATCCATTAACATTGGGTTTACGTTTCGGAGGTCGCGGGTTCGATCCCCAGCGGAGTACATATTTAGTACTCGGTTTGGTTGGTGGTAGAGCATATTAAATGTCCGTCTGGCTAGCTACCACCAACTTATCTAAATCTGCCGCCAAACAGCAATTAACTTAACATCAGGTGTGATTGAGGTCAAGTGCTAACCCGTTGTGGATAAAAAAAATATAACTTTTTAAATAGTAACATTTCACAAAGTATACGGACAACCTTCTGAAAGTCGCGGGAAGTCGCTGGCTGCAGGTCGCTTCCAACCGCTCTGGAAATCTATGGGGAAAGCCTATGCTCAGCACTGAACATCCTGCGGCTATGATAATGAAATTGTCACATAATTTATGGCCAGACCTTATTTAACACGGCATTCCAAATTTCCTATCCAAGTTTTTCGAAATTAATATACCGATTCTAATGGAACGTTACACGTATAAGCAGGATACATAGACCTAAAAAGTTAGCAGAAAACGTTTCGAAAATGTCGAACTTAAAAGAATATAATTGCATTTTTTCTGTTACTATGGAAAACTTCAATTCGCTCTTATGTAGTTTTAATACTCTTTTTCGAAAATGAAAAATAGATCTATTGTACGTGCTTTTGCTTATCTAATAGATTAATGATATTCTCAGGTATAAGGTTATAAAAGCGTATACAGTGATGTATTAACTTTGCTCAGTCTGAACATAGGGGTGACTAATTTGTCCTTATATCGCTCGCTCGTAAAAAGCAGCGGATTGTCCGTCTCACAAAGAAAGCCGCCAGTTCGTAAGAATTGTGAAAGCCCTGTTTCTACCATTTCTGAAAAAGCGTCTCTCCGCAAAAACCGTCAGTACTCTTCGCTGTGATATCACTAAAGGCAGCTTCGTCGCATTCAAGACGTGAACCCTCACCCTTCCGGTAGCAAGATTTTCCAGACCTTGTTCAAATTAGAGTCTGCTGAAATCTGAGGCATCATCAGTGCATACTTCGATAGATAAACCAGATTTATTTGCGTCTCTCCGCAAACCCGCCAGTTACTCTTCGCTGTGGATATTACTAAAGGCAGCTTCGTCGCATTCAAGACGTGAACAAATCAGAGGTATCTCCCATCTTGACACACCTGTTTCAGACTCTCCTTAAGAAGCGATCAAGTTCTTAAAGTGTGGCAGCATGCAAGGATGCTACCTGTTTTCAGAAAATTACAGACCCATCGCAATTACTTGCTGAAAATTATAGAGCATGTTTGAACGGGGAGCATCAGTCTGTTAATGTGTATGTGATACTGATATGGGAGTAGAAAAAGAAAGTTAAATAAGCTGTTTTGAAGAATTCGAGTTTTAAAAGTCGAATTACCAAAATCGGTACCTTAAATCAACAGCCTTAAGTCCTCACTGTTGGCGCACAACCTCCTGTCACTGGAAGAAGGTGTGGACAATAAGCCTGACAGTGTTTTTAAGCCGTACCTATAGGCCACAGACTCCAATTGAGAACAACCGGGACCAACTATTTAACGTGCCCCCGGAAGCATAGAAACACTCGTATAAAAATGCCACCAATCGTCACCTATTCAAGCATGGGGTGTTCATTTTGTGAGCTTGTTTATGCGGGTCGCCCCTGTATCTGTGGTGAGATGCCAATAGATATGGACTTTAAGGGACTCAATTGCGTGCATATTGGCATAAGTTTATTTATACCGTTCATTCCGTTTCTTGCGCACGCAAAAATCTGCTCGAGCATAGATCTCCGCTTGAGGAAGTTAAAAAGGGACAGCCGTATGTATCTTGTATAGCGGCATCTCTTTCTAACTATGCTCAAGCACAAATCTATGCTCGAGCAACATTCTGAAATGCGGGCCTTCGTATCTACGAGGACATTAAATAATAGAAAGTAAAAAGATTTAAATGTATAGTGACTGAAAAGGTACAATGAATTTTGATACATTAGTGGAGGCGTACGCCCGCCGTGGTGTCTGAGGCCAAAGAAAGAGATCCGTGGACGATTGCTGTGCGAGTGGGGCGGTGTCCCCTGGTCGCGAGCCGTAGGCGCGG
The DNA here is from genome assembly GCA_949316235.1 of Oegoconia quadripuncta. Lineage (NCBI taxonomy): Eukaryota > Metazoa > Arthropoda > Insecta > Lepidoptera > Autostichidae > Oegoconia > Oegoconia quadripuncta. The sequence goes on from OX438751.1 coordinate 2,987,257, forward strand.
ACACTTGGGTATTTCCCTTTTATTTCGAAATTAATGCATATTTCGAAAATGTAAAACACATAACCCATCATATTTAACTCCCTCGTTACACGAGGGAAGGCCTATATCCCTGCAGTGGGATGTTTACGGGCTGAGATCAGATGCATGATGATCACCCAAAGTTTCACGATTTTGCATAAAATATTTATGTAATGTCAGCCATTTATTTATACTTTCAGGCGTAACTATGGATTTTTTTTTCTATCGAGAAAATATTAAGGAGTCTTGTTGTTGAAACACACGATCACTAGGATAAGTCCTGTTTTTTAATTAAATAATACAAAGTGAATGCTTAGCGCGTTGATAATGAAACTGAGTTGGTCTAAAGACAAGTGAGTCTCGCACGGTATTCCATACTTCCATACAAACTATCAAGTAAATTTTTTTTTAAATTAATAAACCGATTCTAACGAGTCTTCACACATAAAGCACGTATAAGTCCCTACATATATGTAAACTAAAAATTTAGTAGAGAATATTTTAGAAAAAGAGTGGAAGTACTAAATTAGAGTGATTTTAAAATTTTCATAGTAACAGAAAAAATGCAATATATTCCTTTAAATTCGATAATTTGTAAAAAAAATTCTATGTGTGCTATTTGAAAGTTGTTTGTTTTGCTGTTGTTTGTATCTATACTTTTTTTGTTTGTTCTTGTTTTATCTTTTTGTATGATATTTTTTTGAAGAACATAATTGAGGGAAAGATTGAAGAAACGAGAGGAAGGGGAAGACCTATACGTAATTACTTTGACCGAGTGAAAGAAAAGGTGAATGTCGTGGCGTACCAAGAGGTTAAAACGAGGGCGGAAAGTTGAGAGACGTGGTCATTACTCCACCGACAAGAGCATAGCTCTTAAATTGAAGCGAGCGTATGCTGTTTATACGCATAAAGTTTAATTAGAAATCTATTAATTTCGAAAGTATTTCACTAGAAAATTTGCATGGAATGTCGTGTGGGATAAACCCTCTTAAGACATGACCGTAAAGTTTGTAGTCGTTTGAGATATCAGCGTGAATTCCTGCTGACCGCGCCAGAGGTCGAAAACATGCAGCGAATACGCCACACTTTGGCGGGATCTCGGCGAGTGAAGTTGCATTTTTCTTTATAATTCTTATAATTTGTGCATTCTAACTTTTGAAGCTTAATAATGGCAGAATATTGTGCAGCAAACGTTAGTGTTGGTGTACAGGTGAAAGGAAGTGTAAATTAAAGCGCGTAACAGAGCTTTCGGGTTCCCAAAACAAGCCGCCAAAATCTATTGTAAAGCATTCTGCCACTTTACTGAAGAATGACTTGACCGTGACTAGACTCTGTATACGCCAAGTATACGACGAATTAATTGTTTTGACTGAGACTGACTTATAAACTGAAGAAATAAGAGAAATAAAATTTTTCACTCGAAACTGGCAGTAATGTTCGACAGTGAGGTTGACTGGTTGCTATCCTCAAAAATAAGAAGAACTCGCACTTCGCACACAGGTGTCCAGAAGCAACTCACTCTTAGTGAAACTAGTTGCACAATAATATTAATCCAACCATTGCAACGTATCTTTAAGCTAAATCAAATCAACTGACCACATCCACCGGTCGTTGACACTTTTCATTCACGTCGGACCTAAATTGGTTATCTTATCTGTGGCTTCCCTTGTACATTTACTCAATTAGATATGACGTCTTTTACCGTTTTGATGTTATAAAACTAGCTTGTCCACCCTACATTCACACTTTATAAGGGTTTACAGTATTTCGAAACAATATTAATCGAATGTTGTTGGGATTTGGTCTGTGATTAAACCGTTTAATCACAAATCCCATCCTAATGGACGTGGAACGCGGAACATTTTTTTTAATACTGTCAAATTAAGAAGTAGGTATAATGGTTGGTAGGTATAATATTTGCTATGTATACATACATAACTTCACGACCTTTATCACAAATGGGGTGGTCAGAGATTTCCCAAACACACGGTTCAGCTTTCGAAATATTAGAAATGCGCGAGACAGGGGATGAGCCCATACATACATACATAATGTCACGCCTGTTTCCCGTAGGGGTAGGCAGGGGCCACGGACTTCCACTTGCTACGATCCTGACACACCTCTTCTGCTTCCTTCACTCTCATAAGGTTGTTCATACATACTCGTCGGTTTAGGGTACTCTTGACTTGGCCTTTCTTTAAGACGTCCCCGATTTGATCATTACCATCCACATTCGCTATGTATATCTCTTTCGTAAGTCTTCCTTCATTCATCCATGAGCCCATATCGCCGTTAATACGTGCAGATCTATAAATGTTTTTGTCGGAAAGTCCGTTAGTCGCCTTTTGCGACTCCCACGAAAAGAGACGGGTTGGTTCTATTCTATTCTTTTTACGTGCCGAAGCCACCTCAGTATTTACCACAGTACATTAAATTAATGGACATAAGTTTTGATTCACTCCGGTACGTAACGTAAGTTGATTTGATTATTGATCCACGTAACCGCGTACCTATCTGTCCATTAGTATGTAAATAATTAATTTAACATTCTTGCTAACATATTCCTTTGAAGGTGCCCAAGAAAATTAATAGTAGCCATTGTTCCAGAAATTGGAGCTCCTGAATTTGTACCTGGATGGGATTCTTTCGGTAATTTAAATTATATGTATTATGTAATTTGAGCGACCTGTTTGGTGTAGTGGCAATATTAATTCCGTGGTAGTGGTTAGAGAGGTCGCGAGTTCGATTTGTGTTAAGAGCATTGTAAGCTGAATACGGACACGACAGCAATTAACAACAATCTGGTATCCATAATACAAGCCTAGTTGCTTAATGTGGCCCTGTGTGTTTGTCCAAAGATATTTATTATTTTATTTAATAAACTCTAGTATGACTTTTTGGCGGGATCTCGGCGAGTGAAGTTGCATTTTTCTTTATAATTCTTATAATTTGTGCATTGTAACTTTTGAAGCTTAATAATGGCAGAATATTGTGCAGCAAACGTTAGTGTTGGTGTACAGGTGAAAGGAAGTGTAAATTAAAGTGCGTAACGGAGCTTTCGGGTTCCCACAAGAAGCCCCCAAAATCTTTTGTAAAGCATTCTGCCACTTTACTGAAGAATGACTTGACCGTGACTAGACTCTGTATACGCCAAGTATACGACGAATTACTTGTTTTGACTGAGACTGACTTATAAACTGAAGAAATAAGAGAAATAAGACATGGCTGTTATGGGCTTAGATCCCGTTGCCTTCTCCGAGAGGAGAATAAAACGAAAAAAAAAATAAGTAGTTATATTTGTGTGTGTCACTAGGCCGCAAATAAATTTTTACCTCGGGCCAGTTGAATCTTTCGCGCACGAAACTCTTAGTCTAGCTAGAACCCCTCGGTCTGGATTCAAAATAGCGCTCTTATTGTAAAAACTTTTTGTAAATTGTCTTATTGTAAAAATTTTGCTCCCTTGTAATACATTTTTATGTCACAGCATGACAAACGAGCAATTAACTAGCTCACCTATTAATTACAAGGAGCAATGTCCCTCGACAGTGAGGTTGACTGGTTGCCATCCTCAAAAATAAGAAGAAGAAACACTAGTATTTACTCGTGGTTTCGCTCACGTGGAGTCGGTTTAGGCATAGATGATTTCCCTTTCAGAAGCGGAGTAACTTAGACGTACTGACTGACAGATTACATCCAATAGATTTAGCATTCAACAAATTACGTTGAATTAAGTGCTTGAAGTTTGAGATTTGAAGCCTATGTCCAATTCCAAGGCGTAAGCTACCTGTGTACCTTTTACCGAATCCTTTCATACGTTTCGCCGTGATTGAATAACAGACAAACATACAAACTTTCGCACTTTATAATATTAGTTGAATTTTTTCGTGATGACGAAGTTTTATGAAGACTTGGCTATTAACAGAACTGGAGATTGTTTATTGTGATTAATGTATAGGTATGTTCATATTTGCATTAATAACGTCTCGACATTTATCCCAAATGGTGTGGTTAAAGATATCCCAAACATTAGCGTATGGGTGTTCCAAACAACCACATGCACTGTTCACCTTTCCTTTTTTCAATAAATTTAAAGATACTATAAAACAGAAACTTATTAAGAAAGCATATTATAAAATATCAGATTATTTAGATGATAAACAATCATGGACATAACCAGCCCGTTCGCATAACCAGGCTATTTCACAATTAATAATGAAATATTATAATATAAAATAATAATTTTGTAATATAAAAACCTTTTTTTAAAAGAGCGACCTCTCGAGTTTCTTGCTTGTTCTTCTCAGGGGAAAATTGCCTTTTGAACAAGCAGTAGCTTTAAAAATGTAAAAACTGACTATTTTAAGTGTACCCTGTGTACCTACAAAATAAAGCATTTTTTGATTTTGATTTTTGATTTCGAAATATACAGAAAATGCACACGTGAGAAAAATCTATATGTTTTTTTATGTAAAGTCCCATAGTCGCCTTTTACAACACCCACGAGAAGAGACATTATTTACAACATTCAAATATCTTGAAGATAGCTGTCGGAATTTTGAAATAGCTCGTTAAAATCTAATTAAGTAAAGTAGGTACTTAATGCTTCTTTACTTTGTTCATTTGCATCGCGCGCCGCGTGACTGGAGGCACATTATTAGATGACTTAATAATGGTAACTATCACCCAATACAAATTTGTTAATTTAACACATTAGAACACGAAGAGTTAAGAAGACTAACTATTGTTCTCTTTTATCTTAAACTACAGCGGTATTTTAAATCAGTCAGCTCTCAGTCGAGCGACCTGAGTTATCTTAAGGCTCGGTGTTATCGTTGTGCCAACCATTATCAAGGGTCAGACGCGGCCGCGCACTCCGCTCTGTTTACAGAAACGATATGCGCACGCGTCGATCATATGACTGAGGCTGGCTAGTTTGTACTGGCTTGTCCACCTGATCACCAGCGAATTTTGTTGATAGAAAAGATAGACTGATTTTGTTAATAACTTTTGTATGCTATGCTCAGTTTTTAACCGCCTCCTTAGCTCAATGTAAACAACATTAGGTTTGTGATTCGGAGGTCGCGGGTTCGATCCTCAGCGAGGTACTTGTTTAAGTACTCGGTTTGGTTGGTGGTAGGGCATTTTAAATGTCCGCCTGGCTAGCTACCATCATCTTATCTAAAACTGCCGCCAAGCAGCAATGTTAATAGCATTGTTGTTGTGTTCCGGTTATCAGAGATAAGATAGCCAGTCCCCCAAATGTGTTGGGGTTTTCGGGTCAGTACGCTTCCACCATCGACCTCATCTTCACTTAACATCAATGTGATTGAGGTCAATTGTGCATAAAAAAAAAGTTGTAATCATTTATTCACTTCACACATCGGTACATTTTAAACAAATACAATACCTACACAGTGGCGTGCCTAGGGTTTCAAAAGAGGGCAAGCCCGACCATGTTTTTGCGGGTTTTACACAGCTCGTGAAATTCGATAGTTAACCAAGCACGACGTTTCAGTTTGACAGTTGCGAATATTAAAATCAAAGATTTCCTATACTATTTAAATAGTTAATAGGCCTGATTTTTTCCTGTGTTTCTTGCTCGTTCTTCCCTGGGGAGACTGCCCAGTGAATCGATAACTGTATGTCATGACGATTTCAAATGTTATTCTTATAACTTACGAAATAAAACATATTTGATTTGATTAATGTTACCTCCACACCCCAACCGAACCGTGTAAATAAGAATAGAATAGTAATTCGAAAACCCATTTGTACCTGTTTAAAGAAAGGATGTTATTCAATCTGTCGTGAAAAGGTTACGTCGTCGACTTGAACGACCACTAAAACCCAGTTGTTTATTTCGTTTTGCTCGTCGATATTTTGAGCCGGAACTGGAATAGCGTCCGCAAATTAAATCTGGACCGATCCTTTGATCTATATAGCAATAATATTGACTGATATTCAAATTAAATAAATAATTCACGCACCTATAATATAGGTACCTCTTTTATTTTAAAATTAATCTGTTTGTTGGTTTAGCGATGTGGAACGGGGCAAAGTCCTTATTATCGTAAATCAAATATTTAAGACTAACTAAATAAATTCAAAGGATGCGGTAATTGTTTTGATCTATGTCCAGCAGTGAACAGGTGCTGACTGATGATGATATTATTTCGATAAAAGAGATTGTGTACATATAACGTCACGACCATTATCCCAAAAGGAGTGGTCAGGGATATCCCAACATATGCGTTTGGGTGTTCCATCCCACACATTTGATACAAAATCTACGATTTACCTTTCGTTCGTGCAGAAAAACATGCGGGACAAGGGGCGAGTCCATCGCCGTTGAATTGTACGTGTAGATGTTATTGGTGTAAAGTCTCTTAGTCGTCTAGTACGACACCCACGTAGAAGAAACGGATTTACTCAATTCTTTTTACGTACCTGAAAAGTGACACGGCTACCAACAATTGAGACAAATAAATGCTGTTTATTAACCTGCTTAGCGTAGGTATATCTTATGGTAAGATGCCAGTTGTATCAAGGTGTTACTTCCAGTTGATACCTACCTATATGGGAGGTGATCATTTAGTAGCACAGACCAATAAACAGAAGTGTTTATTGGTCTGTTTAGTAGTAACAGACGCAAGGATTTAGTTCGGTGCAGACAACGAATTTGGTACGCTCTTAATCATATCTGAGGGCGGAGTGTGTGTTTTGTTTCGACTTAAATTTACAACCGCGTTCACGTTTACGTGACGATTTGTATGGAGAAATGTGCAGCGCCTCTAGCGGATAGTTTGCAAAACGATTTTTTTTCATAGGGACTTTTTTCGTAAACGCGAACGCGATGGTAAAGTTAAAAACGAGACAAAACTCACAACTTCGCACACAGCTCGTATGGCGAATAGTTCGGAGCACATAATTATTATTTGGTTCGCTGTGGTCCGATGGTTTGCACTATGGATTTGGTAAACCTCAATTACTGAAATATGTAATTTAATTTGTAATAACGACAAACTTCATCCATTAAGAGATTTGCTCATACCTATTTCACCCAGTCTTTTTTTCGCAAATTTATCGTTTTCGCAATTTTTGCGCACATGGATAAGAATGACCATGGCATGATGATATCCGTACGCAATGAGTACTTACAGCTTCTGTTAAGTCCGGCTGTTAACAAACACAATCGGATCGTGGATTTGTTATGCCAGAAATCCGATCGTCTGTTAATGCTTTTAGTACAATTCACAAAAGTAATATGACCAAATCTGTATCATACACCTATGTTGGTAGGTAAGTACAATTTGGTAACGTTCTGGCTAAATCGATCGATGCAAGTTTCAAGGTCTAGTTCTGGTGGTAAGCTTTCGTTAAAAATGTAGGTATATTAGACGCTTAATTTTTCTCATTGTTCGCTTCCTGATGATGAAAAATGAGATGCGATTCCCAACTTTGAGATGTATTATTTTCTTTATAGCATAGAAAAAAGACTAGGTAAGTAACCAAGTACCTACCTACCTACTTCTTCTTATGATGCCCTAAATTAGTTGTAACGCGGATGGCTCTTTGGTTGGCCTCAAGAAGGTTCTCTGGGCAAGAAACTGGATAAGCAGGGCACGACAACTGCGCCATAGATTGCGTGGTGCCGCAGTCGTACTTATCATTAGAAAAGGCCCACATCTTCCTGAATTTTCTGCACCTGTCACAGACTGAACTCTATTCAGGGATTTCCGGATGGGTTAGGGGAATTATTTTCCGGGTGGCAGCTTTTCAGCAATGTGTATAAAGGTGTTATTATCAAGGAACCTTTTCGACCTTTGTCGTTTCTTTCCTTTCCATCAGGTGACCCGCATGCTCGTTTGCCGCCCTCTCATATAAAAAAAAAAAAAAAAAGACCTCAGCCCTATCCTGGCCTTAGGTCTGTGTCGAGTGGCTTGGACCGTATTAATAAACCATTGTCAAGATTGCGAACAGTCTTGTGACTGGTCTCAAGTAAACGTGTTGATTAATAAACCTAACTTGAGACCTGACAAGCAGTACTCACTTGTGAGGTGCGCGTTGCGCGTATTAATAAACGAAACTCAAGACTATCATTCATTCGCCGCTGAGGCGTATACTTCAGAAGTGATCTCAGCTGAGTAAACCTCAAGATTGGTTTATAAATTAGCACGGAGCTTGAGATAGCGTCAACTGCTTAGGACGCGTCTCGGGTGATACAGCCTCAAGTCTTGTATTGAGATTCGTTTATTAATACGGGCCTTAGTGTATTGGAATTTTTTTTAATAGAACAGGCTATCGGACGCCGAACATATGGTGGTGCAATCCTAGCTAGGATTACTCCCTAGCGAGTATTTACATCTATACATATATTATATCTACATATACAGATGGCTTAACGATGTTGAATTCAGGGTGTCTGTAACTATGGGACAGGCTTTAAGAAGAGCCACGTCCACATCTTTGTATGCCGATCGTACCCATACCTAGATACTATAAAACAGTAAATGTAAAATGGGAGCTTATCTCCAAGAGAGATCTCTTCCAAGCACCTCAGTGGTGGGAAGCCTCTTCATTTATTAATTTTTTTTTTCTCTGATTCCATCGAGTTTTTTCTAATCTTCCGAATCGATCGATTCGAACAAAAATAAAACGCGATCGAGAATCTAGTTCTTTACCCCGGAATCCACAAAATATTTTGAAATTCAGTCGAGTACAAACTCGATTATAGGGATGTAGCTAACTGCTGTTTGTTAGTACGTAGTCGAGTATTATGCCATATACCATACTTGTAAATAAAGTTACCGTGACTACTCTTCAATGCCTTAATATGGTTAATTAAGCATATAGGTATATAATTACATGCCTAATAGGTAATTACATTTTTCCCAAATTCCCAAAGTCTAACGGCATTGGTATCGTTACACCTACTAATTAGTAGGTACTTAACATGAAGGAATTACTTTGGCCGTTGGCGACAAACCAAACCTAACTAAGTAGGTATACTTACCACAAAGATCACTCTAATAAATAATTCTGTGCTTGTACGTTTCATTGGTAAGAAGTTGGTACTACTTATATCAGCTGCAAGCCACAGAAAGCAATAAATGAGGTAGGTGGTTCATCTGTAGGACAAATAGATATGTAGATCAGATGACTTCTGGCCGACCGAATATATGGACTAAGTTTTCGAGAGTAAAGTAGATTGAGTACGACAGATAGGGTATGCTGGGCTGGTTATTCAATACTTAGATATTATATTATGATGTTGAGTACCTAGATAACGTAGGGACTTACCTCTGGCGACATTTCCCTGGCTGACCGGCGTACCGTTCACTTTGATCCTCCGCCCGTCCGCAGTACATTTTAATAACATATTTCCTTATACACTAACTTGTAGTTCCATCCATTTAAAACCAATTTCCAGGTGTAGGTGCACACAGTTCCAGCAATCGAAGGACCAAAATTGTATCAAAACACTCAGCATTCAACAAGTGTTATTTTTTCTTTGGCGCCAACTGATTGGTCGCTTCGAGTGACGTCAAAAGTCAATTTGAAACCACTCGAATCGACACAAAAACTTGATAATTAAACCAGTCCTATAATCATTAACATTCAAACACGTATTAACCTCAAAATCGTTTATTCACACAACACGATTATGGCACTGTTATTTTTATTGTGTCGCACAAATTGATATCTTTCGTAAACTCAAAATGTCAAAAGACTCACAACACTAGTTTATCTTGGCTCTGTCAGCAGCTCACTGAAATCTGCTGCGAGCGAGTCCAGTTGCATTTAGTATTATACTCTTTGGTTCAGACTGCCAGCCATTTTTTGTGCCTGGCTAGAACGTGACGAGAGCAAATATGCCGTATGCCGCGCCGTATGATATGTCAAGCAAAATGAATGGTATATGTATGAAGTTCGTGAGTAACATGAATTGCTTTGCTTGGTACTAAAAAATACCACGGCGTGCGGCGCTATGTAAAAGATAAGATTCACTTCTTTTCAAAAAACTATAAAATACAGAATAAAATTGAATATTAGCATGATCGATCACAGATAATTATTATGAGTAGGTACGTAGTAAGGAGCAAGTACTTTAGCTACGTAAATGAAGTGCTCTTTGGTAAATAAATGGTAACATTTTTTATAATATAATGTATTGTTGCCGTTATGTTGGTTTACCTGTCTAGCTAGTATTGCCATGTGAGATTCTAGCTACTAATATCTACTAAACTTTTTGCAATTCAAATAGAGTACCTCTCTGCAATCAAATAAAAATGTTTTCTAACAATTCTGTAGCTTGCTTCAGGTATAATATAGGTATTTAGTTATAAAACCTACTATAATAAATTAAAGTTATCACTGTAAAGTTCATTGCGTTGTAGAAGATGCAAGATCTACTAAAACATTTTTTTTTAAATAAACAAACAACATGAAAGTACAATACATCAATATTGAGTTCGGTGAAATATTTCATAAATGTAAAGAAGTATTGAATTTTTTTTTAAATAGTTACAAGTATATTCTCCGACGTAATGAAATTCTAAAATTCGTATGTTTTATTTTATTACTAAATATCCATATTATATCTAAAACAAGCTACAGATTTGTTTAATTTTTTTATTCAATTACTGACAGGTACTCTATCCATGTGCAAAAAATCACGGCGTTTAAAATTATAGGAAGTTAAAAGTGTGTCCTTACTGGAACACGAGGGCTTGTGGTTTTTTGGGCAAGTTTTAAATATTTCTAATCATAACTAGTTCTTTTATTGAAATATGTTTATAATTATTTAAAACCTTTTTTTCTAGAGTCTTCGAAGTTTAGAGCTTATTTTCGATTCTAGCCTTGGAGGTCAATCAGAAACAGACCAGCACTTACTGGCAAGTTGGCAACACTGCTGCGGTAAAGCCAGGCGCGGCGCCATCTTGGTACTTTTCAAGGCAAGAACGCTGTCGAAGCGTCGGTTTTTGTGTTTTCGGAGTTTTTGTGGTTAGTTCTATTCTAAAACGATGGGTAAGAAAGATAAAAAAGAAGAAACTAGTGATGGTTCCACTGAGGAAGAATATGTCGTGGAGAAAGTTCTGGACAAACGAACAGTTAAAGGAAAGGTTGGTTGACATTGCGCTCTTTTCAATTATTTTCTACGATTAAAAAATGTCTTTTATTGTACGGCATGATTTATATTACAATAATATCCTATTGCTGGTGCTAATAGCTAAGCTAGAAACCTAAATTAAATTTCACCATGTTGCCGGTAACCCACCGAGCCATGTCAGTTGTGTCGATTCTGATTTGCCATGTCTATACTAACACCAGTTTTAAAGTAGTGCTGTTGCTTTCTTCATGGATAATAAACGCGACAGTCTAAAACTTGTTTTAATATAGACATCAGAATCGACACCATTGTCAAGTATTTGTTTAGTACCTAGCTATTCTTATGCCTAGCAAGTTCATAACACTTTAGGCCAAGCCAGAGTTAGAGTGTCGATAAGAGGTTGCAACAAAAAGTTATGCAAAAATTTTCTAAGTGATGTTTTTTCCACAGTGCCATTTAGCGATACCCTAACACATTTCAGAGATATACCTAGTACCTATTAGCTATGTAACTTACTTCTTTGTACCCCTAAGTACCTTTCTAGATATCTGTAGTAATACCCATAGTGTGGTATAGTACCTAAGTATAGAGTGAAGAATATACCCCTAAGTACCTTTCTAGATATCTGTAATAATATACATAGCGCTTTCGTATAGTACCTAAGTATAGAATGAAGCAACCAGCCTGGGCTAAGCCTCTAATGATAGAATATCTAATGATATTAACACTTGATCATTCATGGACATGCACAGAAAAGCAACACCTGAAGCCTATAGTGTGGCCAACCTTGGAATGTTGGACTGAGGGCGCACTGAGGAACACAATTACTAATATTTAAAAGAGATTGTCCACATCTACAATGCTCCATAATAGTCGTTGATTAGCAGAGTGCAGAAACATATTGAAACCTTCGATGACAAATATGAGTGAAGGAAAAAGGCGAAAGATAATTTTGTAACTGCTCTGCCCACAGATCCAGTACCTGTTGAAGTGGAAAGGCTACAAGGAAGAAGAGAGCACCTGGGAGCCTGTGGAGAATCTCGATTGTGAGGAGTTGATCAAGACTTTTGAAGATAACCGGAAAGAGAAAGAAGTTAGTTAACATGTTAACTCCTGTGGTGCAGACACAAGTAACAATAAATTATTTGCGGTCAATGGTGAATGTGTTGGTGCTCAAAGTGTTAATAGTTTGACTTCTATAACCTCATGCTCAAACAAGCGAGCCTGGTGGAAAGTGAATAATTATTATCTATGTCATCTATAATCTACTAGAGATTGTCACCCTGAGAATTAATAAGGATTGTGCATTTAAGCCTGTAATTCCACAAGTATTCTTATTCTTTACACTGAAACATAAAGTTTTGTGGTGGAAATGGATAAGAGGGTTGTATGCACCTATTATATTTTATATTGATTAAAGATGGAGACTTGAAATCAGATTTTCAATTGCAAATACCAAAGAAACCAAAGACTCCTTTTTAAAATTAAAACAAACTTATAACAAAATAGAAACTTAAGAGAAAGTGTGGTCTTTTGGACACACTACCTTTCCAAACCTAGTCTTTTGGATATGGAAATATTAGTATCATCAACACTTGGCAGTACATTAGACTGCTGCTAATGTGTGTCACAAGAGATGTAACCCTATCATGATTATAATAGGGATAAAAGTTAATGGTTTTATATTTATATACAATTTATTGCACATGTGTACACAAAAAAAAGAAAAACAGATTACTAGATACAAGACATACAAAAAGTGCTAGCGTAACTGTAAAAAGAGATTTCTTCCAGCAAGACCCTGTGAATGCAAAGGAGAACAGGTTCCATAAGATATTAAGGCTATTCCTAATAAAATTCTTTCATACCTAATCCTAACAGCAGCACTATATTATATTTTATATTCATAGATGGAGACTGAAATGATAGTCTTGGGATTAAATATGAAAGAGGAAGTTTACTTTATAAAACCACAGAATACAACAAGGCTCTGTTGGCCTCCTTGCAATAATGTTTAGTATGTTAACCTTTTCATGTTATTGTTTCATATTTTAGTCTTGTAAGTGACACTCACTTACAAGACTAACTGTTACCTATTCAGCATTACCTTATTGTTATTGTATCATGTAGTGATATTCTGTAATTGGCTGTAGTTATTCTATTTTCATAGTGTGTGGTGTCATGTGTGATGATGATGATCCTAACAATATTACCACTAAACATGAATATAATTATAGCTGTGGATATCATGAATGTAGAGTTTTTGAAGTTGACTACTGTAATTTATCACTATATGTAGTAATTGTATGATGTACCACCTGGTTTTATCTTATATTTTGAAAGCCCTTCATAGGTAGCTAAGACTGTGAGTATATTTACTGTAACATGTAACAATATTCTTGACATTACAGAAGGCCAAAAAACCGGAAGACCGCATCAAGAAACGCGTGCGCGAGTCCAGCGAGGAGACAAGCACCAGCCGCAAGGGACGCGGCACCAGTGTGTCTTCTGTTGAAGAACAGAAGGACACCAAGCGGGAGAAGAAGGATGATAAGGCCAAATCTGGCTTTGACAAGGGACTGAAAGCTGAAAAAATTATAGGTATATCCTTGTCTTGATATGAATTTCTGTTTCCAAGCATCATTATAAGCATTAATATGTTCTGTGGTGTAGGATTCCAGAGCTAGTAAAATTATTGGCATTGAGATTACCAAGTGTATCCTTGGTGACAATGATTTGGCACTCACCATTTCTGTCTATTTACATAAATAATTTCAAGCTTCCACTTAATCTTGGAGCTGTACTTAACATTTGAATATTGAGGTTAAAAAAACCGGTCAAATGTGAGTCGGGAGTGCTACGTACTTTCAGTTTTACTGCAACTCTAAAAGTAATTGTAATACTTGACAATTGCATTGTAACTGTATGTAATATTTACTGCCAAAGTAATAATAGTAAAATATATTCGTAACTATTTCTATTGAACTAGCTTTCTTTCTGAGTAAAAAAGTAAACTATAAAAGACAATACAAACCTGACAATTTTCTCTAGATATTATTTTAAGTTTTTATAATTTGAATGTACTAATAATTTATACTTAGTGGGATTAGATGAGAACTGTTGATTTTGAAGGCAGGGTCATCTACTAGCCTTTAGGCGGACGCGGACACCGATCGGTGTTCAAAAAACTTTTATACCGACAACACTCGCGGTGTTGCGGAATCGGTGCTAACGGACACCCGACTTTCAACTCTCAATTGTAATGATTATGAGTTCCAATTCCTTTAGACTGTGTTTGAACTTGTTCTCTATTAAATTCCGCATCCAATAATATGCGCCATGTCATGTTAGCTATGATATTTAGTCTGTATTTGCGAAAATATTTTTTTTCTCTTTGGCTGGGAGTATAGGCATAGAATTCCAACTACTGTTTTTTATTAGAACAGGCTTAGGAACCTGCCATAGAGCTTCCAATTCTCATAACAATTTATTGAATTACCCGTTTTTTTAAGAAAAACATGAAATAAATCTGTACTTTCCGTAAAAATACCAATTATATCGTGGATATAGGGATACCTACATATTACAACTCGTAACATTTTTCTGATTTTTTGTGTTATAGCTGTAGTAGTGTTCATTCATTATATCCATAGATAATATATTCCCGTAGCTATTGCTTTTCACAGATTACAAATACACCCAGTAGAAGAGTATCTATAAACGTTTTTAACACCGCAGGTATTTTCGAAAATTTGACAGGCGCGCCGAGATACTTGACCCGCAGAGTTTTTGCGTGGGAACGGAGGACAGAGAGGCTAGACAAATATCACTCACCGTAACTACAAACTTTGCACTCTGACTTGCCAGTTTCACAACTTCTGCTTATTTCTAGTCATTAACTTGTTCTCTTCCAGGTGCGTCAGATGCAACGGGAGATCTGATGTTTTTAGTAAAATGGTCCGACTCCGACGAGGCTGAGCTGGTGCCAGCTAAGCTCGCGAACGCGAAATGTCCGCAACAGGTGAGACTGCTTCAACTTACTTCGGTATCGGCACATGGTTTCGCTGGCGACTGGCGGCCGATTGGTAAATTTGATTGATAAAATCTTATTAAAGCTATATAGAAAAACGGGCCAAGTGCGTGTCGGGCCACGCACAGTGTTGGGTTCCGTACTTGCCCTCACAATATCACGTATCTAAAGACGACCGTTTAGCTGGTAGGACACGACGCCAGGGGGGACACACACACTTGACTCATAACAAAAATTATTATTATTATTATAGATTAGGCGAGTAGCAGATGCTGATGTGCCTATATACGAACTGGTGTATTGTTAAAAACAGAGAAAATGTCACAATTTTGGATTAATAGTCCACATGGTTTCAGAATTTGTTCACTTTAGACCACTTGTCAACTCTATTTTTAAAGTTAAATTAGCACTTTAAAGCTCTTTATTCTTTCTTATTTCTTAAACGGAAAACGAAAAACTACTACGGAACCCAAAAAAAATTGTATACGTATTGACATGAAATCATACATGTATACGTAAGTCACGCCTGTTTTCCGTAGGGGTAAGCAGAGACCACAGACTTCCACTTGCTATGATCCTGACACACTTCTTTTGCTTCATTCACTCTCATAAGGTTGTTCATACATGCTCGTCGGTTTAGGGTACTCTTGACTTGGCCTTTCTTTAAGATGTCCCCGATTTGATCATGGTACGTTCGCCGTGGTCTTCCCCTACCAACACTCCCATCCACATTTGCTTCGAATATCTCTTTCGTAAGTCTTCTTTCATTCATTCTCTCCACATGTCCAAACCATCTCAGCATACCTTTTTAAATGTTTGTCACTACGTCTTCACACATACATTTAATTTAAAATGTGTGGATGGTAAATCTATTACAATATTCCCGCAAAAATTTACATAATTTAGGCATGCAAAAATTGATAGGTGTCATATTATAAGAAATATAAAAGAAACAGGAAAGGTGCGTGAAGAGCAAACGCCCGTGTGGCGCCCACATGCGTATATGATTGAATAAAATTACATCAAATTAAAATTGTTGTATAATAAAGCTATTGTGTACTAGGTAGAACTATTTATAAAGTTAGGTGAGGTTAGAGAACAAAATTATGTTGCAGTGTCTTCGAGGGGTTTATATTTATGTTATCTTAACCTCTGCCTCTATTGTAAAGGCACTTCTATATCTAAGAATGATTGTAAAAGATGAGTTTACGAAAATTCTTTTATTCCTAGGCATATTCATAGGCATTATTATATCCACAAAATAGTACTGCACAGCATGATGTTGTAAGTCATTGTGAAATAGGTATACTAAGTCTTATTATTCAAGCTAGTTTCCCTTTGGGGTAGACAGAGACTATTGATTTCCACTTGCAGTGATCCTGACATACTACTTTTGCTACTTCCTCTCATCAAATTCTTCATACACGCTCGTCGGTTAGTGGTTGATAGCATCTGACCTTTGGTAGGTCTATTATATACTCAAAAATCAGATTAGTATATATATATTGCATATCATGCTGTGGCGAAATTTCACAGACTTCGCTGTTGGTGAGATTAACAAATTGGAGTCCAGAGCATATCTTAGGTATATATTTCCAGATATTTAAAGAAATTATTATTTCAACATTAGCTTCGCAACACTTTTACTAAGTCTTGATCTATGTACAGAAAAAAAACTAATTGTTTAGGAGAAATAACGATTACTACACAGTGTCACTTCAGTTAAATCTTTGTGTGTTTTCACGAGAACACAAAAATATGATTAGCTTGAATTTAATTTTGTTAAGTATGACATGGAATCATCCCGACCCTGAAACGCCAGCTGTTGACACATGTTGTTTTTAACGTTATTTTGTTTTTCTTCAGGTGATTGCATTCTACGAGGAGCGATTGACGTGGCACACGCCCGCTGACGCGGAGTGATCCGGTATATTTAGTTGTAATTTGCAATATAAGTGAAGTGAAGACTTGAAAGTTGATCGTAACGTCAATGCGGTATGAGGTTTAACTTTTGTCTATTCCCACTAGTTCTAAATCGTCGTCGTCTTATTTGTTTAAAATAAATCCATAGTTGTTAAACCGAAAAAAATTCGTGTATGAGCTTTGTCTCATTCTTTAAACTTATTTTGCGGTTAAAGTGGCATATATCTCTTGGAATCTGAGAAAAGTAATGATATAAATGTTACCTTGGTGCTGCAGGCTGATATCAAACAATAGAAATGGATTGTATTGTAAATGTGTCGCATTTTTCTTAAATAATAATTTGACCACCATAATGCTGACTGTACTAGAGTTGTAACGATCTCGATTTTGTCATATCGAGATGAACCGATTGGAGCATACACACAAACGGGTTTGCAAACTGAATTGACGAATGTTTGTTCTAAAACTGGTTTACAGAGATGACAAAATCGATCACACTAAATTGCCTATTACATACATGACTATTGAGTCATTTGTTAAAGAAACATAATGAATGACATGAAACTGATTAAAGATTGTTCATTTCTAGACGCTAGATAGAGGTCTATTGCAAAGGATTATCACATAATTAATAATCATTTATTTAACGTATAATATTTGATCAACGTAAAATCAACTATGTAACCAAGTTAGCTATTAGGAAAATTGTATTACACAACTACCCTATTATTAGTAATAACCAATTCCAAGTGCAAACCGGTTTAAACTAGATGTGACCTGGCTTAACTCGGTTTAACAAGATATGGCAAGTCAAGTCATTACATCTCAACTGTATCGGCTATATTAGTCTGAATATGGTGCAGCTGTCACATCACTTGTGAAGTAATGTTTATTTTGTTGCTTGTCCCTCACACGAAGCAGTAGATGGTATTAAGAAAAATACACAATATGCGCCATATATATCGTAAGATGTTGGCTTTCCTGCATTTTGGAAAACACTTCGTATGAAAGGACAAGCATAAAATATATAATGTCTTTGCCATATATAATATAATGTACGTTAGTGTGAACAGAGGCCATAAACCTAACAAAATTTAATTCCCTTAAAATATACCGTATATAATTACCGCGCAAGTAGCTTTAATAATTGAACTGCCGAAAATTGGCAAAAGAATCGAGTTTAGTAATACAAAAGAGTAATAAAAAAACAAACAAATGAAGTTATTTAGATGTCTTTGTGAAATGACGGACTATTTGTCGGTCGGACAATTTTGTCCGCGAGGATGGAATGTATGGCATTCTCTGCAATAACACACACGGGTAACAAAAAATTCGAAGTCTGCGCTGCTCTTTTCACAAATACATCAAAATAACTTCGTTATTTTTTAAGTATTATTTATGGGAGCTGTACATATCGGTGGCACTACACTTACAGTTTTTGTGATATAGATGATAGGTAAAGAAAGCGTCTTTGCGAATGAGAATTCCCGCAACACGTGATGCCAGAATGCCCATAACTCTTAAACTGCAGTGGCATTAATTTAGCTCACTTTTTTGACAGTATCAATATAGCTGAATTCTACTTTGGGTATTCCAGCAACACGTACGCGTTCTGTATCAGCTTCTGAATTACGTGTTTCGCTTGGCCCCTGTTCATGCTAAAGGCCATTTTACACGGTTCAATCAAATTGATTCACTGTGGTTGAAGCAGAAGTCAAAGGTAATGCTATTGAATATCGTACATTGAACGATTCACTTTCATCCAAATTGAAAGGCCGAAACCGTGTATGCGGTAGAACACTATGTTGTAAAGAGGAACATATTACCCTACCTACAAATTATAAGCGGCGAAGGGTTGCACCGATATGTGTGAGCCGCACTTTGGCGCCGTCTTTGTGTTGTCTAAGGCTTTGTTACTTGCGATTTCTGAACCATTCGTCATAGAGAGACAAATGATGTTACTCTCGCCTAAACTGCCTCGTAGTGCGCGTAAAGCAGAGACGGTTAATTACGTTATTATAATAGAAAAAAAATGTAATTAATTTAATTGAATATATTTTTCAAAAATATTATAAATTTTTTTTTTTTCTGAGATTCCAAACCTTCAGTCATTAAACTAATTTCAAAAATAATAAAATACCTGTCGGGTGTTATCCGCAAAGCATATCGATGTGGATAGGAGACGATGACAGACAGCTATTTCAGATATGAAACCCCCCCCTTCCCCTAAATCCTTAACAAACTATGGTTATGATGTACGAGTACCTACGCGATATAAAGTATTGCCTACCCTAAATATAAGGTTGCCAATAGTAAAATCAGTGGATTAGGACAAAGTCGGTACATTCTTTATTATTTTCATTCTTATAGTTTCTTCTTAGCTACATTCGATCTTACGGCTTTCGCATATTTGTCTTTTCGATTAAATGGCCCATCGGCTAAATGGCGTTTCGTTCATATGACACTTCGATTATCTGGAAGGAACATTGTTCTAAAGTAAGAACCAGTTCCCGATTTCAATAGTGATTTATCATTCTGTTCTGTGTTGTTTCTTGCTCGTTCTTCTCTGGGGAGTCAGCTTTATGAATGAGAAGTTAATTGTAACGCGTTTTCAAGAGATAATTTTAAGTTTATGAATATTTTGTAGCGCTTTAAATATTAAGTGAAAATAAACAACGTTCGTGGTAGATAGTGGTGTTTTTATTAACTATACTTTATACTTAGATAATTCGTATCAAGTACTTTGTACAGACATGACAGGTCTACAAGACAGACTCTAAAGGTCAATGTAACGTAGATCACTTGTGCATTTGTTGCACAAATCGACAAGAATAAGCTTATAACGAAGCGTGAATGGAAGGGTCGGTAAATGTCAACCAAGAAGGAAGTACGTCCAATCAAAAAGGTCTGGGGGTCAACGAAAATAATCTCTAGCGAATATAAATTTTCTTTTGCTAATAATCCTTTATTTGCATAACTTCAGACGTTCCTTGCGTCCCGTACTAACTTGTGATGTGCAACTATATACAACAAAAGTAAAATAATGATGATTGGTTTATAATTGACATAGAAAACTGCAAAGATAAAGTCAGAAGTTACGGCCGTCCGAAGCTATTTTCGTTAGAGTAGACCCCACGGCCCGCGGTCTCGACATAGATGGCAACCGATTTCGGTCGTTAACTCCTAATGATCTTATTCTAAATGTTATAGTGTTCATAATCATATCGGTTTTTGTTGGAAGCCTGAATCGTAGTTTCAATGGAAACCGATATTTTGATACTAAAGACTAATTCTCCAATTAAAATAACATTGTTAGGATTTAACGAATCGGTGGTATAGCGATCGCTATCTATGTCGAGACTGCGGGGGCTGGTGTGGTCAACTACTAACAGACAATTATGAACAACTTTATGACAGTGAATGAAGCAAACGAGGTGAGTGTCAGGATCGTAGCAAGTGGAAGTCTGATCTCTCTCAAGTGAGAATTCTGAACGCCTTTTTACATTCCGTAATAGGACCCCGTAGCATTACATCGATTGTCGCGCGCGACGAGACGTGAGAGTGGGATAGTTGTATATTTCGTCCAAACGAATGAGCAGGACAAATAATATCTCGCGCGACAGATGGTATCGCGCTTGTCATGCTACTAGTGCAGGATAAGAATACATTAAACAGTCTGTAAACATAGTTATTTAATTTATGCTAAAATACATTTTTTTATAGTATTATGATATAACTGGTACTATACATTAAACAAGATATATATTGAGTCAGTCTTTTAACTGAGTAACAGGTGTAATGGTTATTCCCGGTTATCTGATTTTAGTTACAATATATGCATTTCGAAAATGTTCTCTATTAATACTTGTTTATCCTACATAAACGTACACTAACATTCTATGGAACTTGCTATGTAACCAAACCGCCATATTGAAATTGTCTCTGAACGTGTTTTCCTGCGCCGCTTCTTTTCCCACAGACAGATGAATTCCCTTTCCGAAGCGGTAGTAGCTTGGACATACCGACTGACAGATAAATGCAATAAACCTTTTTTTATTTCCAGTAGATTTAAATTGACATTCAACAAATGATATCATGTAACTTACGTTGAAATAAACGCTTGAAGTAATGAAGTAATGATGAATTCACTAGTGATGGGCAAGACTCTTACTCAATTACTGTCAAACCATATCGAATAATAAAATACCGAAAGTAAAAAATAAGTAGGTACGAGAGAGATCTGAGATCGTCTTTTGTTTACATAGTTAGCAAGTTCCATAGAATGACACTTTATGAATGGTATTTTGAACATTAAAGATTTTAAGAGCCCTTCGTGGGGAATACACCCCTCTATTATAATATTTTCTATGTACATACAATAAACAAAAAACGAGTACCTACCTACTAATCCTTGTTTGGACAATTGATGATCGTCCGACTGGAAAACCTCGATAAAATACTGAATAATTAAAAAAAAATAATTGAGTGTTGTAATCACACAATTTTCCTCCGGGTGAGCTAATAACGTTTATTGACATAAAAAATGAAAATAAGGGCTCGAATTCCGCTAGGGGTATATTTGCATGATGAATACGGACATGCGTACCAGAGTTATATATGGTTACATTTATTATATGTACATATTTACAAGACCAAAAAAAAAAGGTATTCATATAGTTTATCAACCATCTGGTATATATAATACAAGCCTAGTTGTTTGGTGTGGAACTAGAGAGGGTTTGTGTACATACAAGGATATTTATTTATTTTTTATCTGAGATAAGGACTTTGATTTAAAATGAAGTGAAAAACGCTTATGTAAATACATCATACAATCAACACACATAGGCGGATAGGGGTGGAATTATAGATTACAAAAATTAGCGTAAATATATCAAATATCTAACTACTTAACCTATAATATTAGGTCTTTACCTATGAAATTGGAGATTTTTTTTTTCGTTAATCATACCAATTGCTGCAATTTTCAAAGCTATATCCAAATTTGTTTTTTATTTGGAAAATGGAATATTATTTCAAGGTTTCCAATGAAATATTTTTTAATTTCTGGGCTAAATAACATAAAAAAAAAATTGAACAGAGGGCGGAGTGTAAGTTTTGTTTCGACTTAACTTTACTACCGCATTCACGTTTACGCGAAGATTTGTATGGAGAAATGTGCAGCGCCTCTAGCGGATAGTTTGCTTAACGATTTTTTTCATATGGACTTTTTTCGTAAACGCGAACGCGATGGTAAAGTTAAAAACGAGACAAAACTTACACTTCGCACACAGAGCTCTTTTCATGTGCTTTCCATAATCATTCCTTAGATTCGCTGAAACTTTTATAAAGAGGTTGCTTAATGTTATCCGATAATACACACAAAGTTTAGCTAAATTGGGATTTGCCGTTCCCAAAAAAAATCAAAAATGTTTGTATGGAGAAAACAGTCTTAATGAAATTCTTCATACAAAACGCCAATTTCATAGGTAAGGACCTAATAGATCGATTACAAATAACTTAAAGGTAAATAATGCCACCTATATATTTTCTAGATTGTCTATCGGGTCATTTTTCTCGTTGACTTACGCCTCTTATGCTTGATACTTGAAGTCGTGTTTGCTGACTCCATTACTGCAACAATATGTCGGAATTAAATACTGGATTGCGTCGATCTGAGTTCCAAATTAAAGTTAGAATGCGGAAGCTTGTCCACGCGCCGTGTAGTGTGGGTGATAAGTTCAAGACAATCATCAGTTAGCAATTTGTTATTTTTCCCGTTTTCTTAAAAATACATAAAAAGAAATGGCACGATCAATCTGTAGGTATGATTATTGTACACGCGGCCGCATAACTGTGACACTACCAACCAATTTTAATCTTGCGGCGTTCACATTTTGGCGCTTACGTGAAAATGAAAACTGTTTATTTCAGTACCATAATATAACAATCAATGAAGTATCGGGGGTCTCCTTTTAAGTATAAAATACCTGTGTTAGGAGGAAATGTGAAATATTTGCTCAATTAAGGTGAAGGTGAAATAGGTTTATATTATGCTACTTATAAAATAAGAATGAAATAAAAATGTAAAAACTAATTTGTTATGTATGTGTGTGTGTATGAGTGTGTGTGTGTATGAGTGTGTGTATGTGAGTGTGTATATATTTATAGTGCAGCATTAATAACATTGCTATTCCAAGAGCCATACTTGTGCGTGATCTCGGTGTACTTCTGGATAGTAAATTAAATATGAACGCCCATTATGAGAAGATTCGCCACAGGGCTTACAAAAACCTTGGTTTTATAATGCGAGTTTGCAAACCTTTTATAGATATTCACAGTGTCAAGGTGGTTTTCAACGCATATGTTCGTAGCATTTTAGAGTTTGCTTCCTGTGTTTGGTCACCTCAATATGCTGTTCATATTAACGCGATTGAAAACATTCAACAACGTTTTGTAAGACACCTTCAATATAAAAATCGATCATATCAAAGTAATTATGAGGAGCGATGTAAGACGTTTAATTTGTTGCCACTGGTTGATCGCAGATTGGTTATGGATATGTCCCTGCTACACGATATAGTGAATGGACGCATAGAAAATCCCCACCTTGTCACAAATTTTGGACTTTTCGTGCCTCGTAAGCGCACGAGACATACTAAACTCTTTAGTACTCCTACCCACCAGATATGCTCAAAACTGCCCTATGACTCGTATATTCGTAAATTATAATAAGCAATTCTCAGATTTAGATCCATTCAGTCTTACGAAAGCTGCATTTGTGTCTAGGGTTACAAAATGTTTGAAGGACAAGAATTATTCATGATATGACTTTACTAATAAATTATAATAATTACGATTTCTCTACGCATGCATACGCAGCCACACACTCACATCACAATAGTTGAATAGTAGAAGTTGTTTTCGTTAGAAAGTAGAGCCCCAGGCGTGAGCATATGTATGTATGGTTTACACTTCACTTGAAGTATTGCGCGGTATACCTGAGCTGAGCGACGTGTGAGGGCGCCGCTATGACGAGCGGGGCGAGCCGCTCGCCGAACCGCTGCAGGTTCCGCTCGAGCTCGCGCTGGTACTCGCGCTGGTCGCTGCCGATCAGGTTCTTGTTCTTCTTTAGAGCGTCCTGGCATCTGTCAGGATTGAATACCGTTTTAGGCAACGTGTTTGGTTAGCGTCTAACTTCAGTAGCAATAACTAACATCATCTCCATCACGACTGGTGATCTAATGCACTGAGCTATGGACTCGTTGCATGACTGTTGTACACATCACATGAATAAGTACAGTCGACGACCTGTTTGGTGTAGTGGTTAGAAACTCTGCTACTACACCAAATGGTCGCCGGTTCGAATCCCGCTAGGGGCATATGTTTGTATGATGAATACAGACATTTGCTCCCGAGTTATGGATGTTTTTCATTTATACATGTATTTATTTACAAAAAAAAAATGTATTTGTGTAGTTTATCAACCATCTAGTATCCATAACACAAACCTAGATGCTTACTGTGGACCTAGATGGCGCTGTGTGTTTGTGCAAAGACATTTATTTATTATCATTTATTTAATTGTTTTAGTTTTCATGTATGTTCCTCTGATATTTGTTAATAATGTGATTATTGTGTTTCTTGTACATATGCCAGATTATTCAATAAACTTTTTATCTATCTATCTAAGGGTTACGTTGACACATGTCTAGTTCGCAAATTGGCTACCAGCTAGGGCAGGATCAGTTCACCGAATAATTTTAAAAATGTTCATTTGTGGAAATGGCTTGCCTTGAATCTAATTAATATTATAAATGCTAAAGTTTGGATGTTTGTTTATTTGATTGTTTGTTTGTTACTCAATCACGGCGAAACGGATGAACGAATTTGGATGAAATTTGGTATATAGGTAGAATATAACCTAAATTGAGACATAGGATATTTTTTATCCCGATAAAGTGAGTAAGTTCCCGCGGGATAAACAAATTTTCGCGACAAAGTATTGCCGGCGGGCGGGAAGCTAGTTTTGCTTTCACATTTTTAGAATTCAAATCAAATATATATTTATTCATTCAAAAATTCTTAATGGCAGCTGTAAAGTACCTGATCTAGGAAAAAAACCTGTGTTTCAGGCAATACTTCTACCTAAAATAATATAATCAATCATATACAAATAATAAATAAATAAATATCCTTAGACATACACACAGCGCCATCTAGTTCCACAGTAAGCAACTATATGCTTGTGTTGTGGATACCAGATGGTTGATATAATACATAAATACATTTTTTTTGTAAATAAACATCCATACCTCGGGTACACATGTCCGTATTCATCACACAAACATATGCCCCTAGCGGGATTCGAACCCGCAACCTTTTGAACAACATATATATGATTATATACGACGACCGATTGGTGTAGTGGATAGTGACCCTGTCAGCGAAACCAACGGTTGCGGGTTCGAATCTCGCGACGGGTAAATGTTTGTGTGATGAATATGAACATTTATTCCTGAGTCATGGATGTTTATATAAATATTTATGTATGTTTATCCGTTATCTAGTATCCATAGCACAAGCTTTGCTTAGTTTGGGACTAGATGATTGGTGTAAGTGTCCGAAATATTTATTATTATTTATTATTAGTTTAGGTTATAGAAGTATGAAGAAGCTGTAAAGTACCTGATCTAGGAAAAGCCTGTGTTTCAACAACACAGGTTTTTCTTAATTCGGGTAGTTTACAGCTGCTATTAAGAATTTTGGAATGAATAAATATATATTTGATTTGAATTCCAAAAATGTGATTCTAACAAAATTAAGTTATCTATGGAAAGAATGAATGTCACGGGCTGAGCGCTCTCGCGAATCACTCTTGTATTACATAACGTACCAAACATTACACACAATAGAATGTCTATTCGGCCAGTGATGGCCAACTCGGCGAATTAAGGTCTTAGCATACGTGACGTGTTTATTCTCGTGCCGGACGGAACGGGACGATTTTTTAACATCGTTGCATTTGAAAACATAGCAATAAAATACACTTGGCGAGAAACACGGGCGGAACGGGACGGCAATAGAAAAAACATCGTTATGGCATCTTCTTCATCTAATACTACGGCAACCATTGCTAGTTCTTCAAAAGTAAAATCGAACATTTTGTGCTGAAATATGGTTGCAGCACTAGCACGACTATCGTTGAACACCGTCCTGTACGTATGTTTTAAAACCACTTTCACGTTAGGAACTATGCCTGTCCCGTCTCCGTTCCGTCCGAGAAATTACCCGTCACGTATGCTAAGACCTTTAAAGGTTACCCATTAGAGCTAGTTCTGTATGTATATCCCGTTTTGGATCCTAGTGTATATAGGAGTAACGTTACATCCGCCTCGCGAACTTTCAAATTAATCTATATCGGCATTTCTCAATTCAGTATTACAGTATGATAGAGCTACAGTGATGAGAAAATTACGTAAGGTCGAACGACCTTTACCCCAAATGGGGTGTTCAGAGATAACCAAAACATTCGCGTTTGGGTGTTCCAAACATTAATAGTTGCTTGAAACAGCACCCACGGTTCACCTTCCGAAATACACGCAGAAATGCACGCGCCCATCGCCGCTAAAACGTGCAAGTTTATTGATGTTTTTTGGTGGAAAGTCTAAGTCTAGTTATTGATGTTTTTTTGGTGAAAATTTATATAATTAAGTCTATTAATATGATATTATTATTAGTTATTTCTTTAATTGGTAGTATCGTGCACCCTACCTGTTTTTCTACCTACAAATGTCCCATAGCTGTGGGTTGTCTGGAAGAGATCGCTTTTAGTGATAACACCGCGTAATTGTGTTCTATTGTTATCATCAAAAATTATTGTAAATTATTTTGCGCAATAAAGAGTATTGGAAAGTCTCATAGTCGCCTTAATCCTGGTAACACGGGAAGAAAATTAAAGGTGAGTCCATACGATGTAGATTCAATCAATTCTGGGTAAACCTGCCCTTAGATTACGTAACTTCATCGGTATCGTTATTGATTACGTTGATCAATGAGAAATGGACCAACCAATCACATGTGAGAACGTAATCGATGACGATAACGATGAAACGATGAAATTATGTAATAGAACCCCTGGATCGGGATCGGCTAGATACGATACGTTTGTATTTTCTCATCAGTGTATACGATTAACGATTTGTACGATGACACTGTCATATGTAGAAGGACTCAAGTCCCTACATTATATAGAAATTTTAAAAAGTATTGCAATAGAAGTAAAGCATACTTTTTGGAGAAGTCCTTGAACGCGAGCCGCAGCTTATTGGTGAGCCGCGTCGGTGGCTGTGTGCCCTCGGCCACCGGAGCCAGGAACACCTGCAATATCAAACAAAGTTTATTGACGGTTCACAAATAAGATTTATTTGTTTCATTTGGTAATGGTAATAAACAGTCGTGTATCCTTTGTATTCCTCTTAGAAAAGTTTAACAAATCATCTTGTAAAGATATATGAAACGAAACACATATGTTTATGTTCCATTTACCATCCTTATTGGTAATACTGTGAAAGTCATAAAAGTTTAAATAAAGCGTTACAGTTACATTATAAGATTATTAAAGATCAAGGGAGTATATTTTCTGCCCATAAACTATTTATAGTTTGGTAGAAGTGTGTGAAATTGTAACTCTTAAAAGAAACTCAAAATAAACGTTTTATTTATTTATTTATTTTATCTGATATTAATTAAAGACCGAAAGTGCTATATGCAGGGTGAACTCAGCTATGGTTCCTGGTGGATAATTGTTCTTAATCCGACAACCGAAAATTGTTGGACTTCCATGCTAAAGGTGGTTTCAGAATGATTTATTTTGTATGGGTAATCGAAAATCTTTCGATCGTTCCTTGGGGAAAGTTGTTCGTAATCAAGAGTGTATTCATGCAAATAAATTATTCATTATTGACAATCAATAATCAATAATTTATTTGCATGAATACAGTTATCTAAGTTCTTAATACAATTAGAGTTCGGTGTATCCAGTCTGCTTTACACTTTAAATCTTACACCATTTACAATTAAAAATAACAATGTCAAGCTTAAGTCATTAAAATAAAAATTATTACTTATACATGTCAATTATGGAAATGTCGATTATAAATATATTTTTATTGTCATTGAGTAGGTAGAGAATGCAATATATTACGAATCTATGTACCGTTTCACACTATAAAAACATTTATTATTAAGCCATTTCGTCAATTCCCTTTTAAAACTCTCCGTATTCATTGTTTTAAGATCGTCAGGCAGTTTATTATATAGTATTATGCACATATTAAATGAATTTTTTTCATAAATAAATGTATGACAGGGAGGTTGATATAATCGGTGTGCATACTTAGATCTTAGATACTAGATAGATACTCAGATGTATTATGTTGTATAATTAATTAAACTATATAGCTGAGCGGCCAATGTCCTTGCTTATCATCCAAACTAAACACAGTCAGAAATTTTATAATAGCCTTTGGTAAATAACTGCAAAGATGGATGTGTGGTGCGACTAGATGGATAAAATGAGTATATCAGAGGAAGTCTGAAAGTGGCACCGATAACAGAAAAGTTGAGGAGTAATAGGTTAGCATGGTTTGGGCACATTATGAGGAGGGATGAAAGACACTTAACGAGACGAGTGCTAAGTATGAATGTGGAGGGATACAGAGGTAGAGGAAGATCGAAGAAGTGTATGAAAGGGGTGAGTACGGAGATGACGGCTGATAGAGGAGAGTGGAAGAGAAAGACATGTTGTGCCGACCCCACCTAGAGTGGGATAAGGGCAGGAAAATTGGTTAAAAATTACTGTTCTGTGTTTTAAAATTTATATAACGGCAAATTTTATGTCTACTGGAACTCTATTATAAAACTATAAATTGCCCCTTAACTGACTTAGCGCCTTTGTGTAAACTACTGATAGGAACAGCAAATTAATTTTTAAATCTTATATTTACATTATGTATGTCACACGATTCTAGATTTTTTCTTGCATAGTATATTCATACATTATTTCAAATTTTCGTAAACATATTGCGATGGTAATGTTAATCTGGGGGCACGGCAGTGCCCCCGCCAAGTCGAGCGCGAAGCAAACACTGCCGTACCATCCTTTACTGGAACCATTTCGCCGCATTTTCAGGCCCCTATTTTAGAACCTCTGGATAAGACTAGAACGCAGAAATTTTCGTCATCCAGTAAGCTATAATCACATACTCAAAATCCAAAATTTCAAGTCTGTAGGTCATTTAGTTCCGAAGTTAAGCGAAAGCAAAGTTTCGCATTTACGACACTCACTCACTCACTCACTCACTCATGATCATCAAAATAGAACTAGTACTTCCCATAAACTCAGAGAGCTGAAATTTGGTACAGAGTTATGGTTCAATGGCCACATAAAGGGAAAACTATAAAATCTAGGATAATCGAAGATCTGGAGTACCTGGTGACCCTGATTAGGAAACACAAGAGCCCAACCAAACTATTAGAGATCGACATATACCGCCTTTACAAAAAATATTCAACTTTGTGGGCCGCTTCATTTGATGTCAAAAATCGAAGGTCTGAAGTATCTGATGAAGAACCCTCAGCTGGTCTCAGCTGTATTAGAGATATGGTAATGCCCCCTTCTACTATTGGTAGAAAAATCGACTGTCATTGCAAAAATCTTCTGACATCGACACATCTTCTAATTTAATCTAGCCTATAGCATCCCACTGCTGGGCGCATGCTTCCCCTTCTGCTTATAATACGCATATAAATAAAATTAAAGGAAATCTCAGGATAAGACTACACTGGTTTTTATACTTATACTTACAAGTTTACAAGAAGAAATAGTCGAACGATTAACTTTATATCTGACGAAGAACCATCAGCTGGTCCCAGCTGTATTAGAGATATGGTAATGCCCCCTTCTACTATTGGTACATAAAAAAATCGACTGTCCAGCGTAGTGGGACACATCTTCTAATTTAATCTAGCCTATAGCGTCCCACTGCTGGGCGAATGCCTCCCCTTCTGCTTTTAATACGAATATAAATAAAATTAAAGGAAAACTCTGGATAAGACTAGACTGGCTTTTATACTTATACTTACTTATACTTATTACAAGTTTACAAGAAGAAATAGTCAAACGATTAATTTTATTCTACTCGAACATTACACAAATTAAATAAA
The DNA here is from genome assembly GCA_949316235.1 of Oegoconia quadripuncta. Lineage (NCBI taxonomy): Eukaryota > Metazoa > Arthropoda > Insecta > Lepidoptera > Autostichidae > Oegoconia > Oegoconia quadripuncta. The sequence goes on from OX438751.1 coordinate 3,017,565, forward strand.
CAAACGAAAATTTGGTCAAAATATAATGCATTGGCTAAGAGTGGCGGTGATACCCGCACGCGTCGCTAGATGGCGTTGACTGTATTTTACTTTACGTTTTGTTTTTCCGATAACCTTATATGGCAAAGTGGCAACCGGCCGCGTTACAGTCGTTTACGACATTCTTCTATTGCGCTTAAAAATGTTTTTTTTTTTTTTTTTTTTTTATGCATGACGGGTTGGTACTTGACCTCAATCACACCTGATGTTAAGTGAAGATGAGGTCGAAGATGGAAGCGTACTGACCCGGAAACCCCAACACATTTGGGGGACTGGCTATCTTATCTCTGACAACCGGAACACGACAATGCTATTAACATTGCTGCTTGGCGGCAGATTTAGATAAGATGGTGGTAGATAGCCAGGCGGACATTTAAAATGCCCTACCACCAACCAAACCGAGTACTTAAACATGTACCCCGCTGGGGATCGAACCCGCGACCTCCGAATCGTAAACCCAATGTTGTTTACATTGAGCCACGGAGGCGGTTGAAATTTGCTAGGGATTAGGAGGGATTATTTGCATTTCGTTGATTTCGCTGATTATTTCGTGAGGTTTGCTAAGGTTAATTGGCAGGTTGTTATTATATTAATTCAAAGATTTAAACAGGTTAGGAATTATATGGTTAGTGACGGATTACTGATTATTACTTAATTGTCAGAATTAAAAGAAGTTTCAATTGAATACTTTATTTAATTGTTAATTATTTAGTACCTACTTTTAGTTTTCTAGGTTTAATTTACAGTTAGGCAGTACTTCCAATCGCGTTCGTGTTTATATCTAGTTTAGTTTATTTAGTTAGATATTACTTCGTTTCGTTTAAAAATATCATTAATTTAGCTGTATTTCAGTACTAGGTAGGTAGTACCTTTGGTAGAAAGTTCATTCATAATTAATTATATTGACACTTGTCTAATAATTAAGAGTTAACGTTTTGCTTATAGTTTGTATAGATTGAGTAGGCAGAGTAATATTTTCTTTAAGTTTGTTTTATTAAGACAAAAGAAGTCTTAAAGATATAAGTAGGTTTTAGTCTAAATATTATCGGTATTTCTGATTTGTTGTCCATATACTAAAGGTCGTTGAGTTTAATTGTGTTTGATTTCGCAAGATAATAATTATCGTAAAAAATGTCGATAATATTAAAAGACAACGATGAACTTAGTGGCTACCAAGTAGTTGGTATGCCCAAAGACGGGTCTTGTCTCTTCCATTCAATATCTTTCTTGGTGTATGGTAGAACTGACTCAACTTTCAGTATCAAGTATATTTGTAGAAACGTGGGCATATATATAATATGCCCACGTTTCTACAAAAAGAAGTGAAATCCCACCAAAAACATTCTGTAAAAAACTAGCCAAGTCTCGATGGAGCTGCTTGATTATCTCTAAAAAGTAATGAAATCTATACAAAGTCGTGCCAAGTGTAAGGTTCCTTACTGCGATTTCTTTATTATTATAGTTAATGTTGTGTGACTTGGCCGTTGAAGGGTACACAGGGGTACAAAACCAGGTGCTCCATGACACCATTGCACCAATCTGTCGCCAGAACCGCTACGCATTGACGATGGAAAATTGCCACTTGGAAAACGTTGATTCAGTAACCAGTCAATTGTAGGCTTGATAAAGCCAATAACGTATAAAGAATGTTATGTAAACGCCACACAGATTATTCGCTAATAGTTTGCCGTTGAACATTCTTAATAACATAATTAATAACATTAATAGCGGTTCTGGCGACAGATTGGTGCAATGGTGTCATGGAGCACCTGGTTTTGTACCCCTGTGTACCCTTCAACGGCCAAGTCACACAACATTAACTATAATAATAAAGAAATCGCAGTAAGGAACCTTACACTTGGCACGACTTTGTATAGATTTCATTACTTTTTAGAGATAATCAAGCAGCTCCATCGAGACTTGGCTAGTTTTTTACAGAATGTTTTTGGTGGGATATATATTAACATTAGCATCAACAGTATATTTCGTTAAATATAATGTCGCCAAAAAGTACAACATACTGTCGTTACGTTTTTGTGTTATTGTTTATATATGTTGGGAAATAAAGAATATTTTGATTTGATTTATAAATTTCGCGAACCTGCTCTCAGTTCAATCTCACGGGATCTTCAAGAGCAGAGTGAATAGGTGAGTTTGTGGTTAAACGAGTATCCAGTCAATTTATATTCATACATACTTACAGAGATATAGTTAGAAATTTTACAGATGACATTTGTATTTGACAGAATTTTCATTTTATTTTGCTGAACCCCGTCAATGACATTAAGCAATAACAAAAATGGTACAAGTACATATTTAGGACATTGTATATAATTGTATTTGAACGGACCAATCATAATAATATGTAATTAAGTTGAAATTTTTCGTGTGTTCTATAATTTGCACTAATATTTTTCCACGTTTAAAATTTGCATGATTGTGAAATCTGAATGTATGAAACTAATTATTAAGGGAACATCTTTTGTAACTACATTTCAAGCAAATAAATTATCTTATCTTAACAAATAACTATTCAAGTATTTATATACCAAAAAACCCGTTAGCATATTTTGCGGACGCCATGTTTGTTGCGGCCTCCTTTCAGTTTTACTTTTTACAAGTGTCTATGGATATACTCTACAATTTTTGTCTATTCCTTGTCAAATTTTACAAATATTAAAACGTCTGCGAATTTATATTTTTCTATTAATTGACCTAGCAGACAAATTATGGTCCTATAGAGCCAAGGATAGTATCATGTTGGCCTACAAGTGATTACCGGCACGTCTCGCGAAGAAACAAAGCCAATACGACGTGCACAAGTCGCAACAATTTTATTTTTTTGCAATATCAAGCGGAGTATCCAGGTAGTCCAGTGTTTGCCACCACAACAAATGGGCAGCAGCTACAGCTTCGGGAGGTAAAGCAAGAAAAGCCAAGGAAATTATAAAATCAAAAGCAAACGAGGTATTCACAATCAATTTGTATGGCAACGAATGAGATGGCAATGCAGCTTGCAGTTAGCTAATGGGAAAGTGAGTCAGTATTTGTCATCCCATTATTTCTCATCATCATATTATCATACATTCATTTAAACATCCATTTTCAACATAAGTATTCATATTTAGCAAAAGATTATTTTTTCCAATTGTAGATTTTCATTTGTTTTTCAAATCAATCGATAATTTCACCAACTTTGACGGGTTCCAAAATTCAAATTCAAACCAAGTTGCGCTACTATCAGTTGTCAATTTGGTAGAGCGTTTAGATGTACTCGCCTGAATTTAAGGTTCGTTTACACCTACTCCCCTATTCTAAGGAGCGTTTGGAGTAACTTGCCTGTTTTTATAGTTCGTTTACACCTACTCGCTTGGTTGAAGGAGTGTTGAGACAGACTTTGTTCAAGTAGTTTACGTAACAAGTGCTTTCTTTATAAGCAATTCAATTTATTTTATTTAAAAAAAAAAGCAATATGGCAGAGTCTGAGGAGCAAATGCTTGCGCGCCTTCACAAAGCGAGAGGAGTTATCAAGAGAAAGTTAACGATGCATGAAAATTTCATAAAAACTTTTGACACTGAAGATGCTCTCTCAATATTAGATAAAACGCAAATAGAGATCCGTCTTAGCGCACTGGAGCCATTGATTCGCGAGTTTGATGAAATACAAACGCAAATAGAATTCATTGTCGAATCTGAGCTAGAGTTCGAAGAGCGTACGTCCTTCGAGAATAGGTACTATAAAGATCTTGCAATAGCCAAGACTCTAATGGTTTGTAAACCTATGGGTCGCCCTCGGTCAGTATCAAATGCAAGTTCGTTCGAATCGGTAGTTGACAAGGGCAATTTTACAAAAGATATCGATCCAAAGTTTTGCACCTCTAGAGAAAGTCTTGCTAGGGAAATACCAATTTCTTGTAAACCATACCAGGTCAAATTGCCTACAATAGGTCTTCCCAAATTTGATGGCACGTACAGTAGTTGGCTTGAGTTCCGAGATGTGTTTAGGTCCTTAGTACACGACAACCACCAAATCGACGCTACAAGCAAATTCTTTTACTTGAAGGCCAGTTTAAGTGGCACAGCATTGGTCTTGATAGAATCTCTCGAATTGACGTCAGACAACTATGAAATAGCCTGGAAAAGTTTGGTAGAAAGATTTGACAATAGAAAACTTTTGATTAATAATTATGTTAGAGCACTTTTCGAGGCCAAACAAATGAACAACAGCTCGAAAGGATTGCGCAATCTTATTGACATGTTCAATAGGAATCTACGGTCACTGGAATCTTTAGGCGAGGTTATTCAAGGATGGAGTACCCTATTGATTCACATTATGACATCGAAGTTGGACCCTGAAACGAACAAAGAGTGGGAGCAACATCGCAGTCAAATACAAATAGTTACTTATGAAACTCTCAATCGATTTCTAATGAATAGGGCAGACTTGCTGGAAACAATTGAATATCGGACTAAGTCTTCTGGTGGCTATACAAACAAGCCCAAAAGCTTAGTCGTATCTGATCCAACATCTACACCTAAGCAATACAAATGTGTGGTATGCAAAGGGGACCACTCGATATACAATTGCGCTGTTTTCCTCAAGGAATCTATGGGACAAAGAGAGGAAACAGCAAAAAAGTTGAATCTTTGTTTGAACTGTTTGCGGCTTGGTCATGACGTTAGCAAATGTAGGCATCGATCATGTGTATTGTGTAACAAACGACACAATACTTTGCTCCACCCCAATGAAAATGAGAAAGTCGAGTCCAAGTCAGTGGCCTTGTCAGCCAACATTTCAAGGCAGGCAATGTTGTCTACGGCGATGGTTAAAGTATATGACAATTCCGGCCAAGCTCACATTGTCCGAGCGTTACTTGACAGCGGCAGCTCTTCGTGTTTTTTAACTGAACGCATTGTCAATATACTTCAGCTTGACCTTGCAGATGTTCATACACAGGTACAGGGCATCAATGATGCAACGACTATCATTTCAAAGAAATGTGTTATCACAATGACATCCAAAGATGATAAATATAAAACTGATAATATGCATTGTTTTGTCATTCCACAAATTACACAACCATTACCAGCCTATCAAATGTTTACTAAAGGTATGCAGTTTCCGTCCAACCTTAAACTTGCCGATCCAAACTTCTGCAAATCAAGCGAAGTAGAAGTCGATCTTCTTATAGGTGCAGAATTGTTTTGGGACCTTCTTGAGCCCGGGAGGGTACTGCTTGGAAAACATCAACCCATTCTCCAAGAAACAAAGCTAGGTTGGATTTTGGCTGGAAGCATGGACCTTTCTTCTAAAGTTCATTGCAATTTTTCGAAATGCGAAGTGCAAGATCAACTTGAGCGGTTTTGGGAGCTTGAAGAGATCCAACATGTGAAACCGTGGACAAGTGAGCAACATTTGTGTGAGAAAATCTTTCTAGAGACAACTGAGAGGGATCCTACTGGAAGATTTATCGTGCAAATTCCACTGAAACAGGAGGCAAGTGATCTCGGAGACTCTTTACCGTTGGCAACTAAGAGGTTTATTGCGCTTGAGAAAAGACTAAATCGAACACCAACGTTGCATTATGAATACAAGAAGTTTTTGAACGAATACGAAGAATTGTCGCACATGCGGAAAGTAACAAACAAGCAAGCTAGTGAAGATGCATATTATTTGCCCCATCACGCTGTGGTCCGAGAAGATCGCACAACAACAAAAGTGCGTGTAGTTTTCAATGCATCTGCTGAAACGTCAAACGGTTTATCACTAAACGATATACAGTTAATTGGTCCTACAGTACAAGACGACGTGTTCTCCATCTTACTACGATTTCGGCAACATTCAATTGTAGTATCTGCGGATATTGCCAAAATGTACCGCCAAGTTTTAATCAAAGAAAATCAAAGATCACTACTCTTTGTAGTTAAGTATATTGTGGCGAAATAGTAGTAATGATCCGATAGAGACATTTGAGCTCAATACAATCACATATGGAACGGCATCTGCTCCATTTTTGGCTATACGATGTCTCCAACAATTAGGTCTAGAATGCAAAGATCCTGTGATTGCTACGATTATTGAGCACGACTTCTACGTCGATGATCTTCTTTCAGGCGCAGAAACTGTAGACGAAGCCATAAGTGTCTGTCAAGGTGTGAGTCAACAGTTAATGTCAGGGTGTTTTGAGTTGCGCAAGTGGAGATCAAACAATGCTGATGTACTAATAGGTTTGGCTGATATCGCTCCTGAAACCGAGTATGCGTTTAATGAAACACCGGTATCAAAAACTCTTGGGATGCTATGGAATGCTCAGGAGGATATATTGACTTTTAGTTTGAATATCAACGAACCAAAGGAAACAACAAAGCGCACAATACTAGCCTCAATATCACAAATTTTTGGTCCCATGGGTTTAGTTTCGCCCACTGTAATACAAGCAAAAGTGTTGTTACAGCAATTGTGGTTACTTAAACTAGACTGGGATTATACCATTCAAGACGATAATATCTTGGAACGTTGGCGTGCTATAACGAGTGTATTACGTCATCTCAACGACATCATGATTCCAAGACACGTTATTTGTCAAAGAGCAAATTGTATTCAAGTGCACATTTTTTGCGATGCTTCGGAATTAGCTTACGGAGCATGCGCATATGTCCGTTCAACCGATACCGAAGATACAGTCCACACACATTACTATGTTCCAAAGCTAAAGTAGCGTCATTAAAAACACATTATGGTCCAATTATGATTAGTTCTAATAGGGGACGAGGTGCAAAACTTTTGAAGTCGTATATTTGCCTATTTATCTGTTTGCGACCAAGGCGATTCATTTAGAGCTTGCGACAGATATGTCTACAGAGAGTTTCCTATTGGCTCTTAAACGATTTAGAAACGTAGGGGTAAGCCGTCAGATATCTACTGCGACAATGGCTCCAACCGAGTCATTTAACTTATGAAGAGTTGAGGACTACGCTTTGCCAAATTGAAGCGATTCTCAATTCACGTCCTCTCACCCCACTCTCATCTTCACCCGACGACATGCAGCCACTTACGCCGGGTCACTTTCTCATTGGTCGGCCCATGACTGCATTGTGACAGCCAACGATTGATTCAAGGAATCACCTACCACGTTACGAAAGAGTTGAAGAATTGCGCCAACATTTTTGGAAAAGTTGGAGCATGGAGTATTTGTCACAATTATAACAAAGGTCAAAGTGGAACAACAAACTAAGCCCGTCGATGTTGGTACAATGGTAGTTATAAAAGAGCTTACGGCACCACTGAAGTGGCGACTTGGCCGTATTGAAAATACTCATTCAGGCCGAGATGGTGTGGTTCGCGTTGTCACCATAAGGACTGCATCGGGAACACTGCAGTGTCCCATATCAAGGCTCTGTATTTTTGAAGCTTGAACGCTTCAAGACCGGCGGCATGTTGCGGCCTCCTTTCAGTTTTACTCTTTACAAGTGTCTATGGATATACTCTACAATAATTTTTGTCTATTCCTTGTCAAATTTTACAAATATTAAAACGTCTGCGAATTTATATTTTTCTATTAATTGACCTAGCAGACAATGTTGGCTTTTTTACCATAAAATGTATCCTATGACACTCTAAGGGTCAAGACGACCGAACCGAACGACATCTTGCACTTCAAGATTGGTCGAGACGTTTAGGCTACAGGAGGTAACATAGAAATCTACATATGTATGTAGTTTTTTCGAGTGAATGTTCACTCGAAAAAAATAACCCTCGTTTTTGAGGCAGTCGGGTCAAAAAAAAACTCCATGGTTAGACTTGGTCCTATATTGAAGTACCTGCGCGAGCTCCAGCGGGCCCTGGTTGACGGTGGTGCCGATGCAGCCCTGCACCACCATTTGCAGCATCTTGGGGTCCGCAGGCTCCTGGCTCGTCGCCGCCGCCAGCTCGTTGATCTAAAATTATTTACAGCTCGTTATCTTTTTTTTATGCACAACGGGTTGGTACTTGACCTCAATCACGCCTGATGTTAAGTGAAGGTCGAAGGTGGGAGCGTACTGACCCGGAAACCCCAACACATTTGGGGGACTGGCTATCTTATCTCTGACAACCGGAACACAACTATGCTTAACATTGCTGCTTGGCGGCGGATTTAGATAAGATGGTGGTAGCTAGCCAGGCGGACATTTAAAATGCCCTTCCACCAACCAAACCGAGTACTTAAATATGTACCCCGCTGGGGATCGAACCCGCAACCTCCGAATCGTATCTTGGGTCCGAGTACTCAAATTTAGTGCCCCCTAAACATTGTATCGTCGCTTTAAATTTAACTTTAGAGCGACGGATAATGTTTCAATTTTACCATTAAAGATAAACATTATTGATTGATTGCTACCCCCATATCGGGCATTAGCAGCTCGTCTATCAGCCCTACTTGCATAGTACTTTTAGTAATACGACATTTGACAACCCTAATCCGTCTGACAGCTGCCAGTGATACGAAACTTGTCTATGAAGTCTCTATTGTTTCCAATTGCCCTAAATTGACCTCTTCCCTATTTGATATCCTCCCCACTGGCATTCCGCGTCCCGTTAATCTTAAGTATTTGTTATCCATGGTGTTTACTCCCATTGTCCAAATTTTAGCATACCATATTAGAATTAACAAGATTAAACTGTAGATAATAATCCGCTGGTGTTGGACTAACTTGTGTTGTGTTGTCTTTTGTTTTAGACTGCTCAGCAGGAAGTAACATTGCTGCATTTATTTGGCCCAAATCTATATACTGTGTCACCTTCATGACTCACTTGACACTGGCAAAATTCATAAGAGTTGCCACTAAACAAACTGGAACTGGAAGTCTCCCACTGAGTAACAATTCATTGTTATGCACTTTGGTTGGAGTGGGGAGTAAAAAAAAAATTAAAAGAAATTTAACGTCAAATTGTCAGCGTTAGGCAACCTAACAAAAAAAAACAGCCACAAATATTACGTAATACCTAAAAAAAAAAACAAGTCAGTAATCAATCGATTCAGGTTGTCTTCAATAGAAGCCGCAGTAGGGTCGCTTGAAGCATTGACTGTTAGGCGGTCACTAGTCTGACAGAAATGTACCAATCCACGCTGGGCCAGCGTGAAAGGAGACTGAGCCCCAACAGTGGGAACGTAAAGCTGTTAATGTATATCAGGAATTGTAGTTTGAGTACCTTTTTCTGTATATCTTCGATAGCCACCTCAATGGGCGAGAGGATTATTTGAGTTCGCTGCACAACCTGTAAGAACATAAAATACATATAAAAACCACCTCCGTGGCTCAATATAAACAACATACGGTTTATGAATCGGAGGCCGCGGGTTCTGTTTTTTATGCACAACGGCGTAGCACTTGTCTTCAATGATGAGGCCGAAGGTAAGACGTACTGACCCGGAAACCCCAACTTATTTTGGGGGACTGGCTATCTTATCTCTGACAGCCGGAACACAATGCTATTAATATTGCTGCTTGGCGGCAGATTTAGATAAGATGGTGGTAGGTAGCCAGGCGGAGATTTAAAATGCTCTACTACCAAAGATCCCCAAGAAAGAAATGATTAACACGTTTCGGGATACTGTAACGCCGAGAGTAAAAGTGTGAGAAACGATAAACAGTCCAGCTGCCGTTCATTAAGTATAACTAATTACACATAACGCACGACCCTTATCCCAAACGGGGTGGTCAGATATATCCCAAATAATAGTGTTGGGGTGTTCTAAACATTTTTAATGATTGAAACAACATCCACGGTTCACATTATGAAATATACAGAAAAGCACACGTGACAAGAGGGTGAGTCCATCGCCGTTGAAATGTGCAAGTCTATAGATGTTTTTTGATGGAAAGTCCCTTAGTCGCCTTTAACGACAACTACGGGAAGATACGGGTTGATTCTATTCTATTTAAGTGCCGAAAATACAGCACAGTTTATCTAATTATGCTTTCAAAATACAAATATTAGAGAAAAATTCACTTATACTGAATGTGATTTTTTATCGTAAGGAAAAAAATAGGGCATACTAGGTAAGTGAAATAGAAGGTATTGGCATAGTTAGTTATTTTTTTTAAAACCATCATCGAATAAATCCTTAATTGTGTCATTTGACGGTCCCGTTTGTAGGTTATTCCACATAATTACATAATTAAATAAATAAAGAAAATTTGGACAAAATATGAGTTCCAAATAAATTTCCAAGAAGATTGAGACCCAACGAATCCCGCCAGTCGCATATCAATCTACGGCCGGCGCGTGCGTTTTTTGAAAAAAATAAATAAACAACCTATGCCAATAACTAAACACGTGTTCACGTCAGCTATTATACATTATGACGCTTGTTCGATTGGACCCGAACACATTTTAACTCCAGGATATTTTAACCATTGCACATTTTGACGTTCATACTTTTGCTACATAGACAGTCGATCCGTATGGACATATTGACCCCTGCACATTCCAACCCTTGAACATTTTTTCAAGTTGACAACCCATTCCCTGGAAGCTTCTATTTCACTTACCTAATATTGGGTCTTTACCTATGAAATTGGAGGTTTTTTTCTTCGTTAATCATATGTACCAATTCCTGCGATTTTCAAAGCTATATCCAAATTTGTTTTTTATTTGGAAAATGGAATATTATTTCAAGGTTTCACATGAAATATTTTTTAATTTCTGGGCTAAATCACATAATAAAAAAAATTTGAACAGAGCTCTTTTCATGTGCTTCCCATAACCATTTCTTAGATTCGCTATCACTTTTATAAAGCGGTTACTTTTAAAAATTAACGCTGCCTATACTTAACTTAATGTTATCTGATAATACACAAAAGTTTAGCTAAATTTGGATTTGCCGTTCCCAAAAAAAAATCAAAAATGTTTGTATGGAGAAAACAGTCTTAATGAAATTCTTAATACAAAACGCCAATTTCAATAAGTAAAAAAACTCCTCCGGTACAGATGAAGTAATATTTTTCTTTTTTTTGCACACAACAGTAACGAATAGGGTCTTGTATCAGGGTGATGTCTATTAACCTGTATCCTGGTCTTGACGTAGGGGAAGTGATGCGCGGTGGTGAGGATGGTCTTGCGCTTGCATTGCTCGGCGATGTCGCCGTGCGCCCGCCCGTCCACCGTGAAGGGCGTGGCGTACATGAACCGCTCTGCGGACACCACGGCGCAAATAAAGGATGAAGGGATTTGTATGAAATTTGGTATATAGGTAAAATATACCCTGGATTAAAACATAGGATACTTTTTATCCCGATAAAGTAAGTAGTTCCCGCGGGATAAACAAATTTCCGCGATAAAGTTACTCCACGCAGACAAAGCCGCGGGCGGCAAGCTAGTAAATAATAATATAAATAATAATAATAAATCTGCTTAGACATACACACAGTGCCATCTAATTCCACAGTAAGCAACTATAGACTTGTGTTGTGGATACCAGATGGTTGATATACTACATAAATACATTTTTTTTTGTAAATAAATATTCATTATAAATGAAAACATCCATAACTCGGGTACACATGCCCGTATTCATCACATAAACATATGCCCCTAGCGGGATTCGAACCCGCAAACCTTATGGTATAGTGATCAGAGTTGCTTACCACTACACCAAACAGGTCGTCACATATGTAATTTGGTACATAGGTAAAATATACCCTGGGTTAAAACATAGGATACTTTTTATCCCGATAAAGTCAGTAGTTCCCGCGGGATAAACAAATTTCCGCGTAAAGTTATCTAGTCCCAAACTAAGCAAAGCTTGTATTAGGATACTGATAACGGTTAAAGATTGATAAATATTTATATAAACATTCATGACTCGAGAATAAATGTTCGTATTTAACCCCCTCGAGGAGTAAATGTTTGTGTGATACATTTACCCCTCGCGGCATTCGAACCCACAGACAGGGTCACTATCCATATACCATTCCATTTATCCATCCATTTTTATTTTGTACTGTAAACTACATTATGACTATTATGAGATAGGAGTGCCTATCCTATTGCATGAAACTGTTTTGTGTATTACTTTTATCTCATTCGGTGCCAAATTGATTGTGTATATTTTCACATTTCATGTAAAATAATATGTGTGTCGCTAATTGGCTCAAATAAACGATTCTTATTCCACTGTTTGTAAAGTAAGACAACTGAAGATAAAACTGCATATCTACTCACTGATATTATAGTTCCTCTCGTAGTGAGTGACACGCTTGCGTAGCTCGTGCGGCTCGAAGTACGGTTCAACGTACGTGATCTGTATATACGCCTTGTCCGGGTCGAGAGTGCTAAGGTCCACGATATTAGAGTCCTTTATTATCACCACGTTGTCGGCGCCGAAACGCTGCCCGTAGAAGTTCTAATGGAAGAATTTAAGGGTTATCATTACAATCATGACACATAACGCAATCAAGTAATGGCGCATTTGCTCTTCATTTATCTGTGCCCCTTCACCTGTACCAAAGAGGACCTTTACATGGCTGTAGACAACGCCGTAGTTATGGCAAATTCTAAACAGATCACATTGGACGCATTGACACGAAGAATATTTCAATCAATGTAGATTGAATAATATTATTTCACCGTCGCCTTTCTATCTTCGGACCAGCACCCCTGAGGATTTCCACGTGTTAAATGTTGGAAATAATAAAAATTGCAGCGAGAATAGAATAAAAGACTTTGTTTATTAGGATAACATAGTGACAGACAAATTCATTTTTAATAGAACAAACAAAAGTATTAAACATATCATACAATTATTGAGAATCATCACACACTACGGAAGGTAGACGGTGCCTTACGTGACTCTATTGCTATCTTGGATCCCAGACTAATTACACAAAGAAATGCGGTGTGTCTGTAGGAAAAGAAGTTTCCCACGGACTTGCTTTCTTGTACACCATGGACTTCGTCTAGATGCAGTGAGAGGGAAGGTAATGGAAGTTAGAAATATTACAGGATCATTCGTAATTACTAGTGTTATGTTATTATATACAGCTCACCTCGAGGCGGCTGAAGATCTCCGGCAACTTGGTGAGCGCGTGCTCCTTGTAGACGAACTCCTCGCCAGCGAGGTCGCCGAACCGCGAGCCGTAGAACGACACGCGGAAGTACGTGCCGAACACGCGCTTGCCGTGCAACTGCTCCACGCGGGAGAACGCCTCGTGGAGTTTACTGAGGGAACAAGGGCAAGACTAAGGCTGGGAATACGTGTCAGATTATCTTGCCTTCCGATAGCCTGATCAGACTATCGGAAGGCGTTGAGGACATTATATCCCACTCAACAGTAAAAAATCATATGAAGAAGAAAATGTTGATAGAGCAAAGAATGCAATTATGAAGGATTTTAGAACTGGCGATGTTGTGCTGTGCTGTTTTTTTTTTTTTATATGCACGATGGTGGACTTGACCTCAATCACACCTGATGTTAAGTGAAGATGAGGTTGAAGGTGGAAGCGTACTGACCCGGAAACCATAACACATTTGGGGGACTGGCTATCTTATATCTGACAACCGAAACACAACAATGCTATTAACATTGCTGCTTGGCGGCAGATTTAGATAAGATGGTGGTAGCTAGTCAGGCGGACGTTTAAAATGCCCTACCACCAACCAAACAGAGTACTTAAACATGTACCCCCGCTGGGAATCGAACCCGCGCCCTCCGAATCGTAAACCCAATGTTGTTTACATTGAGCCACGGAGGCGGTTATGCTCTTATTATATCATTGAATTGATAAAAAGGACCGATCACAAGAAGTAGTAATGTTTGTAAAAGTTGGGCATTTTTTTTTGTTTCATTATTGTACAGCAGCAAATCCTACTTTATAATATTTAATACCTATTGAAAGATGTTTGTTTGTGATGTGTGCGTAAATAAAAATAAATACTGTAGTAAGGGGCAGGCTGAAAATCAGTGCTGTGTGGCTGCGCCGCCCAGCGTACGCTGAGTCTGTTCCCACCACACACGCACGCATATCTTTATTTTATTTATTATCTTTTGTAAAATAGCTTCTTTTTTTTTTGAAAACTAAGGGCCGTATTTACGGGGCTGTCTCAGGATTGAGATCGAGTCTCACTCTCAATTATATATTTGATACTGTTCAAATTCAGATTAGACGGAAGAAATGGAATAATCTCAAGTATCATTCTATAAGTTTTTCTCAGTCTTGGGATAGTTTTATTAGTACGAGCCTTCTTTAATGTCTTGTTACACTTGTATACAGCATATATTTATGTTTATGTGTGTGTGGAAAATAAATGGTCTTAATTAATTAATGGTATTATTTGGCTTGAATATTCAATACGTCCGAGTCGGACACAGCGCCGAGGTTTTTTTCTTCTTTTGCGTCAACACAAGCAAATAAGCAAAAACGTAGGATTGATAGGTATACTGTAACATCAGGCTGCTGTAGGTTTTACTGGGCATTGAAAAGACAAAACGGGGCTGGTCCTAAGCCAAGCGAAGTTTAATCGACTCTTAAGAAGGAATGCTCTTCTTAGTCATCAGGATGACTACACCTTGGTAATCTATTGGCCATATCTCTAGAAGGTTACATATATCCTAGCCAGTAGTGGTCACCACCCGATGAGGACTTACCATCACCTAAAATCTACATATCTAATTGAATGCTGACCTGTGAATGTTGGCTAGCTTCTTGTAGTCGCGGTGGTCCTCAGCGATGGGTATCAGCACTTTGTAGACCTCGTTCACCGTCTCGTACATGCCGGCCGTCATCAGTTCGCCCGCCGCGTGCTCCAACAGCGCCTGGAATGTTCGTCACGTTTAGGGATTTCTTCTCCTGTCTCCCTATTGGCAATCGGCAGCCTAATGTCGAATGTAATAACTCCTATGAAATTTTCATTAGTCTTCAGTTAGTGACAGAATCTTCGGACGATATTGGCAGCTTCTCGCGGAAATACGAAAGCTAAGTCATACATTTCCATTCATGTGTACTCATTACTGACTTTTGCTGCACAATTTAGTGCCTTTACTCCCCAAACAAATGGAGAGTTTGGGGGAGCGTGTTTTCACTTTGGGCCTCATCTTCACTTACCATCAGAAGTGATTGAGGTCATACAATAATTAATAATAATAATAATTATTTCGGACACTTACACTAATCATCTAGTCCCAAACTAAGCAAAGCTTGTGCTATGGATACTAGATAACGGATAAACATACATAAATAATTACATAAACATCCATGACTCAGGAATAAATGTTCATATTCATCACACAAACATTTACCCGTAGCGGGATTCGAACCTGCAACCGTTGGTTTCGCTGACAGGGTCACTATCCACTACACCAATCGGTCGTCAACAATGTTTAAAAAAAAACTCAAACTTATCAAAGAGAAACTTAACCGCTAAAAATTTTGCAAAACGACTTCAGTAAGGTTACGTTCTGTTTCCCCAGTGCATCATCAGAACCTTATCAAAAATATATGTGGGATCATCATGGCGGTATTCCTATTCAAACTTAAAGAGGATTATTGAAATAGGCTCGAAAATATCGGTGAACATATAAATACCAACGAATTGATAATCTACAATTCGTAGGGAATAATGTTATACAACGATATGACGCTTTAACAAATTAACTTATTCAGGGCACGTAACAATTTTAACCAAATTAGACCGCCAAGTAAATGGCAAACGCCATATTTACTTTTTGTATGTGTCTCGACGAGTATATTTTTAAATACCGACGAATTGATAATCTGCTCCTTGTTGTTGGCTAAAAACTGGATTGACATTGTCATCACCTGTATTCTATTTCAACTTCTTGGAAAAACCAATAGCTGTTTTACACAATACTTAAACTAAAAAACTGAAAGTTAATTAGGTCCAGCCCGTTGTGGGTGACGCGCTGCAGCAGGCCAGCTGCTGGAGCAGCGCGGGAGCAGCCCTGGCGCGGCAGTACCTGCAGCTCGCTGTGCGTGAGGTGGTGGTGCAGCGCGTCGGCGCAGCTCTCGTCCAGCGCGTTGTGGGTGACGCGCTGCAGCAGGCCAGCTGCTGGAGCAGCGCGGGAGCAGCCCTGGCGCGGCAGTACCTGCAGCTCGCTGTGCGTGAGGTGGTGGTGCAGCGCGTCGGCGCAGCTCTCGTCCAGCGCGTTGTGGGTGACGCGCTGCAGCAGGCCAGCTGCTGGAGCAGCGCGGGAGCAGCCCTGGCGCGGCAGTACCTGCAGCTCGCTGTGCGTGAGGTGGTGGTGCAGCGCGTCGGCGCAGCTCTCGTCCAGCGCGTTGTGGGTGACGCGCTGCAGCAGGCCAGCTGCTGGAGCAGCGCGGGAGCAGCCCTGGCGCGGCAGTACCTGCAGCTCGCTGTGCGTGAGGTGGTGGTGCAGCGCGTCGGCGCAGCTCTCGTCCAGCGCGTTGTGGGTGACGCGCTGCAGCAGGCCAGCTGCTGGAGCAGCGCTGGCGCGGCAGTACCTGCAGCTCGCTGTGCGTGAGGTGGTGGTGCAGCGCGTCGGCGCAGCTCTCGTCCAGCGCGTTGTGGGTGACGCGCTGCAGCAGGCCAGCTGCTGGAGCAGCGCGGGAGCAGCCCTGGCGCGGCAGTACCTGCAGCTCGCTGTGCGTGAGGTGGTGGTGCAGCGCGTCGGCGCAGCTCTCGTCCAGCGCGTTGTGGGTGACGCGCTGCAGCAGGCCAGCTGCTGGAGCAGCGCGGGAGCAGCCCTGGCGCGGCAGTACCTGCAGCTCGCTGTGCGTGAGGTGGTGGTGCAGCGCGTCGGCGCAGCTCTCGTCCAGCGCGTTGTGGGTGACGCGCTGCAGCAGGCCAGCTGCTGGAGCAGCGCGGGAGCAGCCCTGGCGCGGCAGTACCTGCAGCTCGCTGTGCGTGAGGTGGTGGTGCAGCGCGTCGGCGCAGCTCTCGTCCAGCGCGTTGTGGGTGACGCGCTGCAGCAGGCCAGCTGCTGGAGCAGCGCGGGAGCAGCCCTGGCGCGGCAGTACCTGCAGCTCGCTGTGCGTGAGGTGGTGGTGCAGCGCGTCGGCGCAGCTCTCGTCCAGCGCGTTGTGGGTGACGCGCTGCAGCAGGCCAGCTGCTGGAGCAGCGCGGGAGCAGCCCTGGCGCGGCAGTACCTGCAGCTCGCTGTGCGTGAGGTGGTGGTGCAGCGCGTCGGCGCAGCTCTCGTCCAGCGCGTTGTGGGTGACGCGCTGCAGCAGGCCAGCTGCTGGAGCAGCGCGGGAGCAGCCCTGGCGCGGCAGTACCTGCAGCTCGCTGTGCGTGAGGTGGTGGTGCAGCGCGTCGGCGCAGCTCTCGTCCAGCGCGTTGTGGGTGACGCGCTGCAGCAGGCCAGCTGCTGGAGCAGCGCGGGAGCAGCCCTGGCGCGGCAGTACCTGCAGCTCGCTGTGCGTGAGGTGGTGGTGCAGCGCGTCGGCGCAGCTCTCGTCCAGCGCGTTGTGGGTGACGCGCTGCAGCAGGCCAGCTGCTGGAGCAGCGCGGGAGCAGCCCTGGCGCGGCAGTACCTGCAGCTCGCTGTGCGTGAGGTGGTGGTGCAGCGCGTCGGCGCAGCTCTCGTCCAGCGCGTTGTGGGTGACGCGCTGCAGCAGGGCGGCGCCGCGCCCCCGGCAGCACATCTGCTCCGCCACCAGCGCGGCGCCGTGCACCAGGCACATGCCCGCCTCCGTGTGGTTCGAACGCTGCCACAACCATACGATTATTTAAAATTTATTCCGCCTTTTTTAAATTAACAACACAGCAACCAAATCCCCTGGAACTCACCTCCATATGCTTCTGCGCCATGTTGTTAAGCCACGTGAGGCGCAAGTCGGGGCTGTGCTGGTACCCGCGGGCAATGCGGTGCATCAGATCCAGCAGCATCTCAGGATCTTCCTGGAACTCCTTCATCTTCACCGTGTCCGAGAGGATCATGTGCAGGTTGAATACTAAATCTTTCACCTAAGAGAAAAAATATTTTGGTGGCTGGAGAATCTTAGGAATGACGAGGCGGGTGGATGAAGACAAATCCAAGGTTCAGAGTGTATTTTTCTTACATTTTATTGGGTCTTTACCTATGAAATTGGAGTTATTTCTTCGTTAATCATATGTACCAATTCCTGCGATTTTCAAAGCTATATCCAAATTTGTTTTTTATTTGGAAAATGGAATATTATTTCTAGGTTTCACAGGATTTTTTTTTTAATTTCTGGGCTAAATCACATAATAAAAAAAAAATTACCAGAGCTCTTTTCATGTGCTTCCCATAATCATTTCTTAGATTCGCTGACACTTTTATAAAGCGGCTTTTATAAATTAACGCTCTACCAGAGAGTGTGGCGAAGGCACCGAGGGAAGTACCACTTTTTACCTTAACACAGGAAGTGACTCGTTCGGGTATGATGGCCTGGTACAGCTGTAAATTATTGTCCTAGGTAGAGGTAGCAAAGAGTCAGATAAAATATTGGGTCTTTACCTACGATTGGAGTTTTTTTCTTCGTTAATCATATGTACCAATTCCTGCGATTTTCAAAGCTTTATCTAAATTTGTTTTTATTTGGAAAATGGAATATTATTTCAAGGTTTCACATGAAATGTTTTTGAATTTCTGGGCTAAATCAGATTCTAATCTTTTCATGTGCTTCTTCCCATAATCATTTCTTAGATTCGCTGAAACTTTTATAAAGCGGTCACTTTTAAAAATGAACGCTGCCTATACTTAAATTAATGTTATCCGATAATACACACAAAGTTTAGCTAAATTTGGATTTGCCGTTCCCAAAAAAATTTCAATAAGTTTGTATGGAGAAAACAGTCTTAATGAAATTCTTCATACCTAACGCCAATTTCATATGTAAGGATCTAATACAAAGTCGCTCGCACAACTCGCCGATCGTCGGAAAACCAGCTTTACACACCTGTTCAGGGAACGAGGTGTCCTGCAGATCTGTGTCGTGTTCCGCGTACACCAGGATGGTCTTCAGGGCGCGTCGCAGCGAGTCCTCGCTGAAGGTGGTCGAGGTGCCGACCAGCGAGGACAGCGACATGGTCACCTGCATTTTCACTCGGCTGAAGTTCTGATGAGGGGAAAAGAGAAATCGTGTGGGCAAATGTATGACATGAAATACAAAAAAAGAAGTTAATCGTCGATGTTCGTAGAAAAATTAAACGAAATCAACAGTTACGTTATGGATGACGACCTGTTTGGTGTAGTGGTTAGAAACTGACCACTAAATCAAAAGGTCACGGGTTCGAATCCCGCTAGGGGCATATGCTCGTATGATGAATACAGACATGTGTAGCTGAGTTATGGATGTTTACAAAAAAAAAAAGAAAATGTATTTATGTAGTATATCATCCATCTGGTATCCACAACACAAGCCTATAGTTGCTTAAAGTGGAACTAGATGGCATTGTGTGCACGTCTGGTGTCATGCAGAGGCTGGTGCTGGTATATCTCACGTTGCCGAGCTGGAAGTGCTGCCGCATGAGCGCGTAGAGCGTGGCGGAGGCGGCGGCGCGCGGGGGGGGCGCCAGCGCCGCGCAGTGCCGCAGCAGCACGCGGCAGATGCCCGACTCCTCGCCGCAGCAGGACCAGCCCAGCTGCCGACAACGTCGCAAACGGACATCAGCCCCAAGTAACATGGACCGCCTACCCCAATACAGTCCCGTAAAAATACGAAATGTTTATGGTGAAACTAAGTTCCCGATTTTTTGTAGAAGGATAGAGTACCCATCATTAATAGAATAAAAATGTTTTCTGACCATTATGTAGCTTGCTTTAGGTATAGTACAATTCAAGGTATAGTTATTTAGTTATGAAACCTACAATACTAAATTAAAGTTGCCACTGTGAATTTCATTGCGTTATCTTTTTAACACTTTATTGCATATAAGGGGTAGTGTTATTCCTCTATGATATAAGTATACAAACATACATTGAACAATCATATGACAGAAATTACTATACACAAAAGTAAGAGATTTCTTCCAGCAAACCCTCGGAAGGAAAAACCAATTTAAAGTTTTTTATCGCAGACAAAGAGCGATACTTAAAATATAGTGCTCTATACATTAACAAAACATCACTGTTATAGGATAGGAAAGATTAAGATTTATAGCAATGGTTTGATTATAGAACTAGCTTATAATATAGCGGAATAAATTTATAAGACCAACAAATATATAGATATTTGTTGGTCTTATAAAATTATTCCGCTTAGCATCTTCATGCTAAGATCTCCTAAAACAATTTTCTAGCAAAGTACTTTATATATTAAGATGAGGTCGAAGGTGGAAACGTACTGACCCGGAAACCCCAACACATTTGGGGGACTGGCTATCTTATCTCTGACAACCGGACCACAACAATACTATTAACATTGCTGTTTGGCGGTAGATTTAGATCTAGCCAGGCGGACAATTAAAATGCCCTACCAGAAACAAACCTAGTACTTAAACATGTACCCCGCTGGCGATCGAACCCGCGACCTCCGAATCGTAAACCCAATGTTGTTTACATTGAGCCACGGAGGCGGTTCGGTTGTAAATCTTCCAAAAAGCAAGTAAATAGCAGACAAAATATCAGCGCATCTGAATGTACACACCTTGAGTATGAGCGCGCGTACGGAGGCGAACATGTGTTGCAACACCGCGGTGCTCTGGTTCCGTTGCAGCGCTCGCAACAACACTTGCAACGCTGTACTGCACACACTCTGGCCACATTCCAGATTGCTACACGACTGTGAAATTAAACAAGCGATGTATCTTACTATTTGTTTTATAAGTATGTGCGTATGTCGGTAGTGAAAGCACGCTTACAAACTCTGTATAATATGTACATATTTTTTTAAATAATTTTTTTTTTTTTAATTTTTCGTTTTATTACAGAACTCCGACGGCCACCTTCCGGATCCATCGCCAGATCACTTTAATGACATCATAATATTGAATTCTCAACACAAATAATAGGAATACGATTAAACTTACAGAACAGGCTTGTATTCTCATCATCTCAGTCCGTAAACATCCCACTGCAGGGATATAGACCTTCCCTCGTATAATGAGGGAGTATGGGCCATAGTGCACCACGCTGGCCCAATGCGTGTTGGGGACTTCACGTGCCTTTGAATTTTTATTTCTCAGACATGCAGGCTTCCTCACGATGTTTTCCTTCACCGTTAAAGAGCAGTCGGATAAATGCACATAAGTAATTAAATTTAAAAACTCATTGGTACATGGCCTGCCTGGGAATCGAATCCGGACGTCCCAAATTGGGAGACCGCATCTTAACCGCTGAGCCACCGAGCGACGCTCCGACCGTCTGTATTCTAAATGGTTCAAATAAAAAGCTGAGCCAAACTACAGTACGGCTAGCAGTACATCTCTTTTACGCGCATAAAGAATGAACGAGACAGCAGACTTCTGTGACATGTCGTTGAAGATAAACCTAACGATTAGAGACGATTCGACGATTTCATATGAGAATTGTAGTGTTTCGGGAGCAAGTAACTTGTCAGTTGTTTTCAATTGGAAATCGTGATCTGTGTGCGAAGTGCGAGTTTTGTTTCGTTTTTACGTTCGCGTTTACGCAAAAAGCATCTATGAAAAAAAAAACGTTTTGCAAACTATCCGCTAGAGGCGCTGCACATTTCTTCATACAAATCGTCACGCAAACGTGAACGCGGTAGTAAAGTTAAGTCGTAACAAAACTCACACGCCGCCCTCTTGTGTGATCGATGCATGAAGAGTACCGTTGTTTATATGATTGGCCAGCTCCTGGCTCCTAGACTGGTTGATGGCTGACCTGCACGATGGTCTCCAGCGCGTGGAGCAGGGTCAGCGACACCTCGGCGGCGAGCAGCGCCGACAGGTCGGGCTGAGGCTGCAGCGGCGAGGCGGGCTGCTCCTTGCTGCCGCGCACCCACTCCTTGCGCCAGCGGTCGCGGCCGCATCCGCTGGCGTTCGATGTACCGCCTACAATGGACAAGTAACATCATAACAATTTAAAACTAAACTAAATAACAAAACTAACAATCCATGTATGTTATGACTTGTATTGTTTATTTTTCTTTTTGTAAGCCATTTGGTAGATCACAGTGATCCAGCTATTTTTATATATCATTGTACCTGTGTATCACAAAGAAATAAATGAATATGAAACTAAAAAACCTAACTGAATATAATACTACTTAAAAATCTGTCAAGCTATTCGTGAATAAGCTGACGCCATTTTGTATTTTGAGGGCGTCATATTGAGTTTTGTACCAAAAAACTCTGTGGATGAAGGGCAAGCCGCTTAGGCTAAAATTGTTATTATCGTCTTGACTTCGAAGAAAAGAGAAATTCTTAACTATTTTACTCATTTAGTGGGCGCTAAATTTAAAAAAATGGGACAATTTCAAATGATCATTTGTATCCAATGAAATAAAAAACCCTTTTTTTTATTATTTGTGCGATTGATTAGACCGTTGTTTCTATTGGCAAAATCCTGTAGTAACTTCTGTCAGCCCCTAGTAGTGAGGGATTGGCTATCTAATATATCAAACAACCGGAATACAACCGCTATGACACTGCTGCATTCTGGAAGGCTTATTACGAAAAGTTTATCAGGGTGTACAAGAAGCAGCCAAAACCTACCGTCAGTCACTGTTACCTAAGCGAACATCAATGAAAACGTGAATAATTTGCTAACTGGAGTTATGACACTCGATACTGGCAGAAATGCCGCATGAATACTGTGACGATTGCTAAAAGTAGGGAGAAAGTAAAATATGTTTAAATTCCCAACCTTTTCTCCGCATGATGAAGTCAGACCGCGCGGACCCCTGCCCCAATATGACATCTTCCAATTTCGACTTGATATCTGTTGTCTTACGAACGTTTTGTTGTGCACATTTCATTATTTCCTTGCGGCCCTGGAACAAAAAATTTAATCAATGATAACTTAGAAATAGAAAAATTATAATTGACCACGATAGTTCTCCGTTAGTCAAAGAAGCAGAAAAATTCTTTATTGTACACAACTTAAAAATATACACAATGAAAAATAAAGATTACTTCATGTAGTCAATTGAAATTTGGAAGAGTTGTAGAATATAGTGACCCAAATACAGTCGTGAACTTGAAAAAGAAAAATATGATTTCTGATGTAAGAAATGGACACGACGAATTTTTCTTTCATTTGTTAATAAATTTCGTCGTGTGTCCATTATACATAAGCTGATTAAAGTAGAATTTCAGAAATATTCTATTGTTTTTCTAATTACTTTATCGAAAAACCTCTTCAAAATCGCTGATGATTTTAAGAGCGAGGTAAACTTTTCAGTTCCTAGATTGCCCGGTAGAGACGGGATTGTCGATTATAGCAAAACGCTAGAGCGTCACGTTGCTGTTCTTAATTTTCTTCTCCATGTCAATGTGTCCAATTATATTTGGTCCGCCCAGAATTCAGTCACAATTACGGCGTTGTATACGGCCTAATAAAGGTCCTCCATGCCACAGGTGGAGGGTCACAGAGGGCAGGAGAGAAAGTGCGCCATGTTTTGAGATGGGCTTCCACAATCGCAGTGCTTTCGTGACTGGTCAATGAATCCCCACTTCGCCACGCTTGCTCTGCAGCGACCGAATCCAGCCCTCAGGCGACGGCGTCTTTCGGGACGGCCACCGCAGCTTGCTTTTGGTTTAACAAACTCTGGAGGAGTTGAGCATTTTGCATTCCACAGTTGCTCCCTTGCCGACCTTGGTGGTCTATCTGGGGTAATAGTGGACCTTAGGAAACTGTTTTTAATAAGTAATACCTATTTAATGTTTGACAATATATTGTACAATTTACTGCTGTCTCACTGCTTCTGTAAGTTACAGAACAAGGCGAACCGGTGCTCCGGTCGTATTGAGATAAATTGGAAAGCATGCTGAAGATCACCAGTACATAGTGACGTGGTATCCACCCACCTTGTACTCCTGGCACTTGAAGCAGAGGTCGATGAGGGAGAGCAGCGCGTGCACCCTTGCGGGCGGCAGCTCGCTGACGCAGGCGGCCAGCACGCTACGGTCGGTCCACTTGAGCACCCACACCAGGCACATCAGCAGGTTGCGGCTCGTCTCGCTGTTGAAGGGTGGGCGACCGTTCTGGAAGTTATAATAGTGATTTCTTCAATGGGAAAGCAATCGGTTTTTGTGGCGAGTGCTGATTATGAATCCAAAGCAAGTGAAGGATCTTAACTTAACTTAATAACCGCCTCCGTGGCTCAATGCAAACAACATTGGCTTTACGATTCGGAGGTCGCGAGTTCAATCCCCAGCGGGGTACATGTTTAAGTATTCGGCTTGATTGCTGGTAGGGCATTTTAAAATATCCGCCTGGCTAGCTACCACCATCTTATCTAAATCTGCCGCCAAGCAGCAATGTTAAAAGCGTTTTTGTGTTCCGGTTGTCAGAGATAAGATAGCCAGTCCCCCAAATGTCTTAGGGTTTCCGGGTCAGTACGCTTCCACCTTCGACCTCATCTTCACTTAACATCAGGCGTGATTGAGGTCAAGTACGAACCCGTCGTGCATAAAAAAAAACTTGATTCACGAGGGAAGCGAGATTTCAATCTTCCCGTGCTAGCATCATAGTCTCCCCACAAGTCTCCAATCGTAAACAAAGCGTACGCCTTGTAATGAGACTAATAAATAAATAAATTTTTATTTCTGATCATGCAATCCATAATTTACTAGTAAGTTAGTAACAATTTGTACTCAGTATCATCATCAACAGCCCTACACGTCCCCACTGTTGAGGGTACAGCCTCCTCTCACTGGGAGAGGGTATGGGCCATAGTCCACCACGCGGGCCCAGCGGGCATTGTTGGATTTGTGTCAGACTAGTGACCACCTGACAGTCAGTGTTTTTAAGACGCTGTAGGTCACCGACTTAACGACTGCCTTCAATTGAAAACAACCGGGACCGACTATTTAACGTGTCCTCGGAAGCACTTAGGCCTGAATTAATAAACCAATCTCAATACAAGTCTTGAGGCTGTATCAACCGAGATGCGTCTTAAGCAGTTGACGCTATCTCAAGCTCCGTGCTAATTTATAAACCAATCTTGAGGTCTACTCAGCTGAGATCACTTCTCAAGTATTCGCCTCAGCGGCGAATGAATGATAGTCTTGAGTTTCGTTTATAAATACGCGCACCTCTCAAGTGAGTACTGCTTGAGTATGTACGTGCTTTTCAGGTCTCAAGTTCGGTTTACTTGAGCCCGGTCACAAGACTATTCTCAATCTTGAGAATGGTTTATTAATTCCGTTCTCAAGATTGAGATGACCTCAAGTTTGAGAATCTGTTTTTGTTACATTAAATCCTTGAATCTTGGAATGGGGCAGTCCGGTCTGACAGCAATCATTCTCAAAATGCTGTTACTATTGTTGCGCAGACGCTGCGGCAGGCTTACCTGTTATTTTTTAAATTTTGTTACACCACAGACTATTGTCAGTGCCCTTATTAGTTTACTTTCTTATTTATTGATCTTATTGTTTATTATTTAGCATAGCATGCTTACCTGTTTATAGTCGCCTTCTGTCGACGATGTCGTGTACAAACTGCCGAGTTGACCCATCTCGCTGTCCAAAGGCGGCATTTCTGTAAAGGGTGAAGTTTTAGTTTGCTTCTTTTGTATATCTTGTTTTAGGTAAAAACGAATAGGCGGCAATTTCTATGGCTTTGGTGTTACGCAGGGGCCGCACTTAGGTCCACTATTTTTCATTATCTTCATTAACGATCATAGTAATCGATCATAAATAATTTCTTAGTCGTGTACGCCGATGGTCTGAAAGTTGTTCTATGGTTGATAACATTGTAGAGGTGTTAATTTCTCTGGGGAACATGAAGCGACCGTAAGCCGCCGTAAAAATAGAAAGCTGTGGCAGCTTGTCCAAAGCGGTGCAGTTTTTTTTATTATTTTTTAATAAATACATAAATATCCTTAGACATACACACAGCTCCATCTAGTTCCACAGTAAGCAACTATAGGCTTGTGTTGTGGATACCAGATGGTTGATATACTACATAAATACATTTTTTTTGTAAATAAATATTAAAGATAAATATTACTATTAAAGATATCACCTCGTTTACATCCAGGTTGCACTATTTACAGGAAGATTAGGTATTGACAAAAGGTGTCACGCAGGGGTCACATTTAGGTACATGCCTTCTCATTATCTCCATTACAATCTTATTGATCATTTACTAAATGAAGATAAACTTACCTCTGGTGCCAGTGAAGCCGCGGTGGAGCTGTGGCAGCGCGTCCATGGCTATGCCGAGCAAGGGGAGGTAGAGCGCGGCCACGCGAGCCTTCACCTCCGGCGAGGACAGCCGAGGATCGGCGTCATGAGCCGTCAGCAGCGACAGAACAGCGTTTACTGCTGCGCATTGCAGCACTGGACTCCTGGAGAGGTTTTGAGGACAACTATTACTACACAAAGAAGCGTCACTCATCACCCTCTAACAGTTTATGACAACCGCATTTAAGGCTGGGAATATATGTCACATTTTTCTATCAGATAGTTGGATGCGATAGTCAGATCTGACTATCGGAAGGCGTTGGAGCCATTATTTTGTTTGAACATTCAATAAATAGTAACGACCGATTGGTGTAGTGGATAGTGACCCCGTTAGCGAAACCAACGATTGCGGGTTCGATTCCCGAGAGGTGTAAATGTTTGTATGATGAATATAAACATTTACTCCCGAGTCATTGATGTTTATATAAATATTTATGTATGTTTATCCATTATCTAGTATCGATAGTACAAGCTTTGCTTAGTTTGGGACTAGATGATTGGTGTAACTGTCCGAAATATTTATTATTATTTATAGTATAAATATACGCATCCGATAGTCGGATCGACGTCCGAGTCGGTAACAGCGGCGAGGTGTTTACGATTTTTCATTTTTTCATATTCATTTATTCGCTTGCCACATGGTAGGATAGCTGTTACAAAAATGAGAATGTGTTATTTTTTTTTCTGCAATAAGTAAATGTAATAAGTAACAGTTATCCGTCGTACATTTTTTCTTTCTGTTCCCCATGCAAGGGATAATAGCTCTAGAATTACTGTGTTCAGAAAAAGGCTAGCGTAACAATCGGATAGTATCGAGTAAATACGATTAGATAGTCTGACCAGACAATAGGAAACCAAATTAGACTTATATTTTTATATTATACATATTTTTTTTAGTGACGACACTTACATCAATCTTTTTATTTATGATTAATTGGATACGCGTTTGATGGAAGGGACGATGTGGTCGAAGATGAAGCACGGGATCCCAGTAAATGCTTATTCATTCTGCTTTTGAAGATCCTAAGGTTGTAGGATTCAGGCCAGTTCCATGCCTTGGCTGTTTTTATTATGAATGGTCAAACTTCTTAGTACGAATTTAGTCCCAAACTACGCAAAATCTTGTACTATGGATACTGGATAACCGATAAACATACACGACTCGGGAATAAATGACTGTATTCATCACATCCCGAGTCATGGTTATCCGTTATCTAGTTTTAAGATTAACTGGATACGCGATTGACCACAATTCACCTGATGGAAAGTGATGATGTGGCCGAAGATGAAGCAAGCAATCTCAGTGGATGCCTATTTTTTTTTTTTTTAATTAGAATGGGATCGCTCTTGACCTTAATCTGGACTAATGTCGAGATAAGGTCTACGATGATATTCACCCATTTTAGCTAAATGTTGCCATTTGTTAAGTTCTAATTTATTCTGGAATGCTTTGAGGCTGTGTGTGTGCGTGTGTGTGTGTGTGTGTGTGTGTGTGTGTGTGTGTGTGTGTGTGCGTGTGTGTGTGCGTGTGTGTGTGTGTGTGTGTATGTGTGTGTGTGTGTGTGTGTGTGTGTGTGTGTGTGTGTGTGTGTGTGAGTGTGCGTGTGTGTGTAAGCGGTGCACTGACTGCGTGTGCGCGGCGGTGAGCTCGGCCAGCAGCAGGCCGGCGGGGTAGTGGCGCGCGCGGAAGGGCCCCGTGAGGCGGAGGGGGCGCGCGGGGGAGGCGCCCGACGACGCGCGGGAGGTGGCCGAGGGGGCGGGGGAGGGGGCGTCGGGCCCGCCCGCCGGCAGGCACAGCCCCACGTAGTGCTCGTGCGAGCAGATGATGCGCAGGAACGCCAGCTGCCGACGACAACTCGAGATTTCAATACATACATAATATACACATGATACAGCAGTCAGATCGCCCAACTCAATTGCTTTGGTAATTGCTATCGTTTATGACGTCAATGCACTGTCCGTCCTTATTATATTGGAATACAGTGACCAAGATAGACAGTGCATTGCTATGGCTATCGCTATAACTTTGAGTTAGGCGGTAGAGCCCGAGGTCTTCCCTAGTATAATGAGGGAGTATGGGCCCTTAGTTGACTACGCTGGTCCAATACGGGTTGACTTCACATGCCTTTGAATTTTTATTTCACAAGCATGCAGATTTCCTCACGATGTTTTCCTTCACCGTTTAAGAGCAGTCGGATAAATGCGCATAAGTAATTAAATTTAAAAATTCATTGGTACATGATCTGCCTGGGAATCGAACCCGGACCTCTCAAATTGGGATACCGCGTCTCAACCTCTGAGCCAACGACGCTCCTAATGTTTATCGGCATTAAAACAATACACACCCTTGTTACTAAGCAATCAATTCTTCTATACTATAATTTCCTTGTATATTTCGATATGGCAGATCAACCACTGGAAAAATTTTATTTACAAAACTTGTAGACACTCGTCGAAAGACATTAAAAACAATCTTTGAACGCCAAATGAGGGACTAGCTTAAAAATAGCCGCGTAAGGTTATACCCGTTTTCAGTGGAAAGTTATATATTTAAGCAAAAATTAGATTTTGTTAAAGTCTCTTCGTTTTTGTTGGAAGAAAAGAAGATTATGGACGTCGCATTACAGGCACAAGTCTCTGTATCAAATGTAAGTACTTTTCTTTAAAGAGTACTAAGATAGTTTTTAGATAACAGTACTAATAATCTATAAACGTGAGTCTGTAATAAATAAGATTTATGTTTATTACAGACTCACGTTTGATTGATCACAGTGATTTGCACTCGTATTGTCAGAGTACTAAGATTCTCAATTACAATGTTTTAGGTAAATACAACGTTTGGAGTACCTCTGGGATGCTCCTTTGGACCTGTACTTTTCCTGATTTTTATCACGTGACATCGGCTCATGTTTCAAACACGGTAAATTATTTTTATATGCTGATGATATAAAAATATTGAAGATCATTAACAGTTTGTCTGATTTTACAATAGCGGGAGCTGGCTTCGTTTAAATCGAATTAAACGTATTCAAACTCAATTAAAAAGAAAATTTAATTCCATAGATCATTTTGGTTGATAATTGTAATACTATAATGTAAAATTACTATTACTACTGCGTATAAATAAAATATACAATGAATGCCACCAATAAATTAAATACAATGTTTGTAATGTGACATAATCTTTTCTAGTCAATGGAGATACATACCTTGTAGTGAACAAGCGGCACTGCCATGGGCAGCGAAGCAATCTTGGCGCACATCTGCTTGTGGTAGCCGCGGATAAGATTGAATACATAACCGCGATCCATCACGCTCAACAAGTCGAAAAGAAAGAAGGCGAGACTGTTGTTCAGGCTTTGTGTGAGGCGGCTTTCCTTGCCATATCTGTAGAATCAGAAACAATATATATCCATGTACTATAATCATTTGTACAGTGAAACCAAAATGGAAATCAAAGTATAACGCAACAGTTATAACAATAACACGCGGTGCCTCTCCGCAACCTATGGCCCATCTCGTTACATGCCCAGCGTGCCGAGACATTTGCACACTTGAAGACCAATGACAATTCTTTACGTGGCAAATTACTGGGCTTCAAAAAAAAATTCGATACGAAAAGAAGAATAATATAATGCATCACAATGCTGGGATACAATCTTTTTGTCATTAGCGAGGGTAAGGGCCAGATCCACCTCGAGGGCCAAGTTTGGATTATCAGATTTGTGGCCCCTTGACAGTGTTGTCAAGCCGCCTCTATAGCCCACTGACTTGGCAACTGTCTGCAATGGGAAACAACCAAGACAGACAGTTCAGAAACACTCATATGAAGTGTCACTAGTGGTCATGGGTGAGCGCGCCAGGCGTTAACTGCGCCATGACAGCTTTAATATTATAATGTCCACGGTATATTCCGTGCTTATTACAACATTATAGTTCCAATTTCGAAATAATCACGGAAATCGGATAAACCACATTCTTGGAACTAATAGAGATAGTGAAGCATTCGTAGCGCAGCCGCATTCGCTATTCGTTTTCGATTAGCGCAGTTAAGCAATGTCTGGCGAGGTCAGTCCTTCGATAGATACCACCACTAGTGGGCATTTTAACAAGAGTGTTTCGAGTTTCGAAGGATACGTCAAATGCTCGGTCCCGGTTATTTTCATTAAGCCAAGTCAGTGGCTTACGGGCTAATCTGATGCAAATCCACCAATACGCACTGAACTCGCGTGGAATAGGGGCCCATACCCTCTCCTAGGAGAGGAGAGGGGGGGGGGGGGGGGGTCCAACAGTGGGGACGTGCGAGGCTGTTGATGATAAAAATACATGAACTAAAATTGTGTAAGGAATGGTACAGTACCTGGCAATGATCTCGGAGGTGAGGTTGTTGACGAGAGTGGTGAGGTCGTCGGTGAACTGGTCCGGGAAGCGGGACTTGCGAGGGGCCTCGTGGGCACCGCTCCAGTACAGGTACTCCACCATCGACTTGTTCATCAGCTCGAACAGAGCCCTGATATTGAGACATCAAGAAATCACGATTCGGATGTAAACCAACTAAACTAAAACCAGTTTTAGAGTGGTGCCGTCGCATCGTACTGTTCCAGGGAGAATAAGACAGTACTACTCTAAAACTGGTTTTAGTTTAGTTGGTGTACCGAATCGACACCAATATCTTCCCCATATATTTTGTACAATAAGTAAATTTGGTAGGTACTCGTACGTAACAAATTATGTTTGTCATTTAAAGGTGTAGAGAGTTTGGAAAGTATATAAATATAAGTAAATAATATATATCTACTAAATTCTTTGTGCACTTATGTTACATTTCATTTTTTTTTTTTTTTTTTTTTTATTGAAGAGGTGGGCAAACGAGCAAGAGGCGCACCTGATGGTAAGTGTCACCGCTGCCCATAACCATCTACGGAAACGGAAGATCCGCAGTGGCGTTGCCGGCCTTTAAGGAAGGAATATGCTCGCTTCTTGAAGGTTCCCAGATCGTATCGGTTCGGAAAGACATCCGCTGGGATTATAGAAAGACATCGGAAAGACATTATATAGTAACATATAAGTTGATACACACCTGTATAAATAAATACATACATTTAATTATTTAATTAGGTTAGATTCTGAATAGCATTGTATAAATTGTGCACAGCATTTGATCAGTTGATTAGAAGCAAATTTACCTAGAATAATTTTAAAACTTAGCTTGGACAACGAACTCCATAAACGACGTAAGTCATAAAGAAAAAACAAACTAATATCAAAATTAATATAAAAGTAATACAGTCTAGAAAAGGTTGGCTGGTGAATCTGTCACTCACCAATAGAAAGCAAACGACCCAAAAACTGCTGCCCTGGTCGTACTTTTTAGGTGGTATAGATTAAAACTTCAGGTTGGGAGTATTATAATGCTAATCATTTGGCAGTAAACGTATAAATATTTACCAAGAATTCTGCATGGCGAGATCTCTGGTCGCACCGCTGGCTACTACCCATTGCAATGCCAACTCTTCGTGGAGGATCTTGCATGACCCATCGATCATTACTGAAAAAAAAAGTTATTTGTGATATTCCCAACAATCTCCAATCCCATCTTCTTTTTCTTCGCCCGACAATTTTAGGATCTTTCAGAGCAACGGACATCTACTGAGATAGCGTGCTTCATCTTCGACCACATCGTAGCTTTGTGTGCTCTGAGGTTTCGGTACCAACCAAATAGAACCAACCCATCTCTTCCCGTGGGTGTCGTAAGTGATTTTCCACCAAAAAACATCAATAGTTTTTTTGCATGTTTCAACGGCGCGGGGCTCGCTCCCTGTCACGTGTGAATTTCTGTATATTTCATATGTACTTTCAATCAATAAACTTTTAATGTTTCTAACATCCAATCACTATTTTTTGGGATATCTCTGACCACCCCATTTGGGATAAAGGTCGTGACGTTATGTACGTATCGCCGCTTTCTTCGACGTCATCGACCACTCGTATAAAAATTATAGCATTAAGTATTTCAGCGTTATATGATCGTATACAGAGAGTGAATGACATCGGAAATGTCCAAATGTTTTGCCACTCGACAAAACACGGCGCTTTTTTAAGTTAACAACTTGGGCTAAAGAGCTCGACAGAAAGAGATGCGGGGTTATACGCGGAATAACGTTATCTCACTTAGCCTATTACATAATTCATATATTTATGGAAGGTGAAAATAAATATGTATATGTCGTAAATAGCGATAAATTAGCGACAGAATTTATTATTTCAATAATGAAATGAGTATCATAATACGCGGTTAATGGGAAGTAAACCTGGTGGCGCTGGTATCGCCGGAAATGGCGCGGTGACGACGTTAACAGTTATATTAGGTCTTCACATCGAAAATGGGACACACTTTGCTACCAGCCGTCGAAGGAGTCGGACCCCCCCCTGGACATCAACTACCATGAGGGACTCTGATTACCTACTACCATCGACGCTTGAAGAATTCGGTGAGTCGTTACTGAATGAGACTTTGATTATGGAACTTGAGCAAGGAGGAATTATAAACTAGGTCCGGTTGAATTCCATAGACTGCACGCGAGGGCCAAGTTGTATGGCATGAGGGGCGTGCATATGTGTACTTTTCACCAGTAAGCATCTCGGGTTCCATGATCATAATCGAATTTATTTATTTATTTATTTATTTATTTAGGATCACCAACAGTTGTTACACTAGTACATAGTCCATTTAACAATTAATGTAGTTGGTATTAAATTTAAATGTACAACCTTTTATAGGTGAACACATCATGCAAAAACCTTTAAAATCAGATAACAGTAAAACAAGAACTTATTACTCTAAATTTACCTCTATTAAGCTTTGATTGGTTGAGCAGTTCCGTGCCAAGTTGCGGTGTTAAGGTAGTGAAATAGTAACTAGAGAGTATAATATATTATGTATGTTGTTGAGGGAATGTGTAACGTTTAAACAATGATATATTAGCTAAGTATTGAGGCTTCTACTAATAGTTTTGTAAAACTTAGACACAGTGTCGCAGTGAATGTCGATAAGGTCACTGTTAGCATTCAAAATCCTGCACAGCCTTGGGACTGGAGAGCCAGCACCGAGAACTGTTCTGCGTGTTGGTGGATAAAGAGGCGTGATTGGGTTGCAAGGCATTCTGTTTGGCGCACGAAATCTGAACTGTGCTAGCAGCTGGGGACAGTCAATGAGGTTTCTAAAAAGTTTGTATAAAAACATCATGTCCATTAAGTCCCTACGAGCTGATAGAGAGCACATCTTGAAGTACTGCAATCTACTCTCATAAGATACTCTTTTTTTAAATGAGAATACGTTGTCGATTTCCTATAGTAGTTTGCAATAATATCGCCGTTGCCCTAGCCACCCTTTACCACGCGACTGGCACCGTCCCGGTCGCTAGCAACGCCCACCCCCGAACCCATCTCCGACATATATATTATATTCACCTTCCAAATTTGTACATTACAGTACTGCCAAATATGAGCAAATTGCTCGATTTGTGGAGAAACAGGTTTTAGTCTTCCGTAAACTACAGACTACTTGGAAGCTAACATTCACTTGTTACTGCCAATATATACCTGTTTGAATAGGTGATCGAAAATTGGGCTTGTTACCCTTTATTCGAGCTAGAATTTATCTAAAACAATATTGGTATAAAATTATCTTTCTAATAATAAGGATATTGCCAGGATTTTTATGTGTTTCATTTCATTTTAAAGTTCTGTCATAAAGTCATCTCTAAACTACTGAACCGTCAAAAATTGCCGTAAACCGACTCCAGTAAAGTACTGTTCTCTAACTCCGGAGTCCATCATCAGATCTTCACCGAACTAAAGGGGATCACGATGACAGTATACACTTTTGAACAAAAATATAATTATTGAAATACGTTGACAAATATCGCAGATATCCGATATAGTTTACGTCAATTATCTTTCTTCTTCGTATACACATTCTTTAAGTTACGTGTACACACTACGTATCCTTTCAAAATTGTTTCGCTTTAGCGGGTTTGCTGGAAAGATCTCTTATTGACATAAGTTCGCCTTTGCACAATTGTATTTCATTCTCGTTATTGTGTATTTCTATGCAAGTGTACAATAAAGTGTTAAATAAAAGGATTGAGAACCTCCCGTCTTTTAAACTATCTTTTTGTTCTTGTTTCAAGGTGTCACGATGTCTCACCTGTGGGGGGCAGCGGAAGGCCAATATCCCGGTCGGTGAGCGAGGGCCGGGGGATGGTGCACTGGTACTGTATGTACGTGGTGATTAGACTACTTCGACCGTGAGCGTCACAGGTCGCACCGTCGTTCATGTTCTGTTGACGAAAGGCATTATGAACTTAACAGAGTATATCTTTCTTATCATAGACACAGCACAAAAACAAAGATAAGGCCCTTGCAAACCCATACCCATACTGCCGTAGCGCCATCTAGCGGTGCCATTTATTGTTGGATAGGAAAAGACTTTTTTCGTATTTTTAATTAATAAAAACATTCCTTTGACGTAAAATGCAATGCTATCAATTACATTTGAGAAGCTGCCACAAAGACTTTTACATGAAATATACAATACTTTATCGTCTTTCATGTACAGCGTACTTAATTTTTAAAATAGCGTGAACCGAACAAGCGATGCCGTCATACGAAGCCACACCCACTACGATGACGCTACGAGCTCATTGAGTATCACGGGACACAGTCCTATACGCCAACTCCTCTCTCTTCTTGTTTTGTGGTTATGGCCCTTGATTCAGTTTAAAGGGGATTTTTAGAAGCACTTGTAGCGCAGTCACATTCACTCTTCGTTTCGATTCGAAAAGATAAGTAAAATCTGGCGCGGGGTCCTTGGTTGAGTGACCATAGTGGGTGAGTGTCATTTAAATGTTATGCTTCAGCACTTGAACTGAATAGCTGTTGAAATCGGTGGTGTACGTAAACACTGAGTCAGATAGTCAATATGTGTATATCATAGCATATTAACCGTTTCCGTGGCACAATGTAAACAATTTTTTACAATCTAAGGTCGCGGGTTCGATCCCCAGCGGGATACATGTTTAGTACTCGGTTTGGTTGGTGGTAGGATGTCCGTCTGGCTGGCAATGCCGCCAACCAGCAATGTTAATAGCATTGTTGTGTTCCGATTGTCATAGACAAGATAGCCTTGATAGCTTCCACCTTCGACCTCAGCTTCAGTTAACATCAGATGAGGTTGAGGTCAAGTGCTGACCCGTTGTGCATAAAAAAAATCATTTCATCAATCATTCATCATACAAACATTAACCTCTAGAGGGATTCGAATCTGCAACTGTTATTTTCAAAGGCAGGGTCATTATTCACAACGCCAATCGATTGTTAAATCTATAATATAATGGTTGGTACCAAGCTTGCTACTTTGAATATTTCGGTTGAATTTTGAATCTAAATCCCTCGCACAGCTTAATTCAATGTTACTTACAATAATAATAATAAATAATAAAAGGTATTTATTCACCACAGAGTTAATTTAACAAGAAATTAATTGATAATAAATTAGGTCAAACTGTGATGAAAGGTAGGACTCAGCAGATTTGCTGATTTTCAGTCCCCTCAAGTAGAGTAGTTGCTGCCACCAAGGAATTAATTACTACTACTCTATGAATAAACTTATACACTAACTAAAAGTAAACAAAAAAAAATCTATATCTAAAATCAACTCAAAAACAACTGCAAGTGATAAGATAAACCATGAAAAGCTAGACACGAGAAGGT
Source organism: Oegoconia quadripuncta (assembly GCA_949316235.1). Classification (NCBI taxonomy): domain Eukaryota; kingdom Metazoa; phylum Arthropoda; class Insecta; order Lepidoptera; family Autostichidae; genus Oegoconia; species Oegoconia quadripuncta. Next base: position 3,053,677 of record OX438751.1, read on the forward strand.
ATCATATAGGTAGGTATTTGGTAAAATTTCAATACTTATGTGTGAATGAATTTAATTGTTCTCAAATTATTATTACTAATTTAACAAATTTAAATCATACTGAAGAGGGTACTCACAGTGATGTCAGTGAAGAGATTCGCGAGGCAAGTGAACACGTCCTGCGATATGTTCAACGTCTGCCCTGCAAGGGCGGGCGGCGCTACTAGCAGGTAAAGCAGCTTGTCTGCTACCACGGGGAGGTATCGGGCCAACACCTCGACGTTCGCCGTCGGCAACTCTGTTATACTGGTGAGAACGAAAATGAAGTCTTAGGCCTGTATTAATAAACTATCAATACAAGTCTCGAGGCTGTATCAACCGAGATGCGTCTTAAGCAGTTGACGCTATCTCAAGCTCCGTGCTAATTTATAAACCAATCTTGAGGTCTACTCAGCTGAGATCACTTCTCAAGTATTCGCCTCAGCGGCGAATGAATTATAGTCTTGAGTTTCGTTTATAAATACGCGCACCTCTCAAGTGAGTACTGCTTGAGTATGCACGTGCCTTTCAGGTCTCAAGATCGGTTCTCAATCTTGAGAATGGTTTAATAATACGGGCCTTAGCGTAGGCACAAATGTTGTTCCAAGTCCAGAAGCCGATTCTCCGGTTCCGTCCCTATTCTATAACTCCGACAAGACCTAGGCTCAGTTCTGTGGCGTAGGTGAAGTTGTGCATATAAAATGCATGTATGAAATAACTATGTATGTATTTGTGTATGTATGTATGTATGTATGTATTGCAAAACTTTTAACAGTTTACCACCGGAAACTGACCTATTCTGCACTAGCATCGCGTCGATTAGGCGTGCCAGTGTCAAAGATTTCATACATGAGTAGGAGCGTGTCACTTCACGAGATCGAACTTTGCGTACCAATTTTTTTTTTTTCTTTTCGTTTCTTTTCTGTTCTTACCCCTTTTCATGTAGAATTTTGCTTACATTATGTAGTTGTAATACCTACTTATATTGACCTAATATTGCTGTGTGCTACTCTTAATTTTTATATATCGGCGGAGATTTTTTATAAGCATTGTTTTTACTGATAGGTTTTTGTTCTATAGTTTATATAAGTCTGTAAATCTTCCAAAAAGTAAATAAATAAATAAAATTTCAAAACCAAAAAATCCGACAGTATTTGTATTTGGTGGACGCGGCGGATTTTTTACTATTAAATATATACTATTACTACCATGCATGACATACATCCAGACAGACTGAACACACACAAACACACAACACGCGTCGATTTTCGTCAGGTGTTAAAAAATTATGTGGATTGAAGGGGCGTTTTATTATGCTACATGCATCATCAGATGATATGTAGGACCTCCCCAAAAAATCGATTAATTCGGTTTACAACATCTAACTAATATTATAAATACGAAAGTTTTGATGTTAGTTTGTTCATTTGTTGCTGAATCACGGCAAAACTTATGAACGGATTTGGATGAAATTTGGTATATAGGTATACCATACCCTAGATTAAAACATAGGATATATTTTATCCCAATAAAGTGAATAGTCCCCGCGGGTTTAACAAATTTCCCCGATAAAGCTATTCAACGCAGGCGAAGCCGCGGGCGGAAAGCTGGTGTGATAATATATGCGTCGAATTCTGAACTGTCACCTGATTAAACACGATTGAAACAGGATTAGCATATATAAGGTCTAACAAAATTAACCCGACAAACGTTGCAGAGTGTATGTATAGGATGTACCTATTACGAAAAAAATAAAACATTAAACTTAATAAAATCTGGTTATGTAAATTTTGTGAGTTGGACATTAATGGCCGCGCGCTCTAAGTACTTTGCCACAACACACAAACACGTGCCGCGGTATCTTTGAATACGCCGAAAGGCGACCACTCGCCGCTCGCCGCGACTTGCTGTGATTGGTTGCGCCCTGTGGCCCGCCAGTATGGCGTTTTCCATATCAATGAAACGTTGCCTGTTTTTTCTCATTGATAAAACAAGGTACAATTAAAATGAAGTAAGTCTGTTAATGTGTATTTTCATTTGCACTTACATTTATTTTTTTACTCGGAAACAAAATTTTTAAGGCTAGTTTTTTTAATGAATATATTATTTTATTGTCGTGTTGCCATTGCCAATTGCCAAAGTTTGTTGGGTTAATTTTGTTAGACCCTATATATAATAGTATTATTATTAAAAAAAGTACCTTGCTCTTAGTTCGGATTCCATGTTGGATAACCCAATCCTCGGAGGGATATTTCCCTCCTGTACAGCCTCACACGCCATCGCAAACCGTTCGATGTACCCGTCCTATAATAATAAAAAACAAATTATACAAAAAATATACTTTTTTTTATAGAAAGCAGCAGACGATGGCAGGGTTAGGGGACCATTTTGGATTTCTACTGAAGGTAGATTGTGTCCTAGCCCATTCTAATGCTGCGTTGGATAATCAGAGAACCATTAACGCCGGTACCAGGGCACAATAACCGAGTAAGAGGTAACTCTTCGGCTAACAAACGGCAGCATCGATTACCCGCCTTCACATTTTATAATTTCACTTCACGATAACTTTAGAAATTCAGGATATGGTAAGCAGTATATTTTACCTGACTCTTTGCTACCTCTACCTAGGACAATCATTTACAGCTGTACCAGGCCATCATAACCGAACGAGTGACTTCCTGTATTAAGATAAAAAGTGGTACTTCCCTCGGGGCCTTCGCCACACTCTCTGGTACTTAATACTAGACAACTGCAAAGTATACACATATCTTTTATCTACTATATAAATATTTCGGACACTTACACCAATTATCTAGTCCAAACTAAGCAAAGCTTGTACATGGATATTAGATAACGGATAAACATACATAAATACTTATATTAAAATCCATGACTCGGGAATAAATGTTCGTATTCATCACACAAACATTTACCCGTTAGTTTCGCGGACAGGGTCACTATCCACTACACATAAAAACAACAAGATTTTCTCGCATCTTGTATTTTATAGAATGTGAATGATGGAAGAGATTGTGGGCATGCACGCTGGCATGCATGCATAGCATTAGAATCATGTTAAAAATGAAATGGCAGCATGCATGCGCACAAGAAGCGTTGACATAACAAAAACCCTTTAGGTTTTGTATCACATTATTGCTTTAACGTTCCTTTGAAGTAAATTGCTCTACTTCTTGAAGTTCAATTTGATGCAAGTAGTCACATGTAAAATTTTATAGCAATTGCTGTAAAAAACTACACTTTACCAGCGGGTGAACTGTGGTGACTGCGTCGAGCGTCAGGCTGAATATCGGCTTGTGGTTGTCTATCCACCTGGTGCCGGGCAGCTGCACGTCAGGGAAGATGTAGGAGTAGTTGGGGGGCGGCTCCTCCTGCATCACTGGCAGGTTGAACTCGCCGCAGGTCAGCTTGCCGTTGCGGCATAGGGGCAGCCACTGGGCGGAAATACGAAAGGTTTCATTAAAGGGCGATGGGTCGTCATATCTCCATGCTGCTCCATCGCGTGCATGTTGGCACAAATCTATGTATATTGCTCAATCTGTTTGTTGCGCACACAAAAACTTAATTCTCATGTAGTGTATATTTCGAAAATGTAAAACGTGTAAGCACTAGATCATTTTGATTTGCTGTGCGGTTTTTTTTTTTTTTTTTTTTTTTTATATGAGAGAGTGGCAAACGAGCATGCGGGTCACCTGATGGAAAGTAAGATGGAAAGAAAGGTTTCGGAAAGAAAAAGAATAGAACCAAGCCGTCTCTTCCCGTGGGTGTCATAGAAGGCGAAATTGCTTCTATAACTTTGCACGTTTGCGATGGGCTCACTCCCTGTCACGTGGGCATATCTGTATATTTAGAAGGGTGAACCATGGAAGTTATTTCAAACGTTAAACTTTTCATATTTGGCACACCCAAACGCGTGTATTTGGGATATGATCAATTCAATTCAATTCAAATACTCTTTATTGCACAATTACAAAAGCTACATGAAGAATACAGCGTACATCATTAATCGCACAAAAAGGCGGCCTTATCGCTAACAGCGATCTCTTCCATGCAAACCTTAGGGTAAAGATACAAGCTACCAGTAGGTGAGGTTTGCACTAATAGTAGCAATACGGGTGTATTTTATAGTTGGTAAAAAATATAACGTAAAGATAAAAATACATAAACTAAGCCTACCAACTATAACTAGATAATTTAACTGCACTTAAACATATAATATATTATTGACTACATAACACACACAAATTTATATATATACATATATATATTAAATATATAATATTAAATATATATACATATATAAAAATAATAATAATAATAATAATAATTAAATAAAATACATGCCATTTGTTTGCTCAGAAATAACTTAGAAATCATATTGACAACCACGGAGAAGATAAGAGGAGTTTCAATGATTTTTTTTTTTTTTTTTTGTATCACTAGCATAAGACCTGTTTTTATTACGTAATTAATACTAAGCGAAAGCTTAACGCATTGTTGATAAAACTGGGCTGGTCATAAGCCAAGTGAAGTCTAATCGATCCTTTGCAATTGTTTCGTCTTTGATAACTGAAACGGTGTTCAGTATAGAAATGGTGTGTTGTTCAAGTATTAACAAGTACTTAAGAAATAAATTATTTTTCTTTTATATGAACGAGTTAGAGCTTAACCTGATTTATTCTTTGTCTACCAATTCAAAAACCAAGATAGGATAAAAATATTAGGACTCACCGAATACCCTACAATGGTCTCGACGTTCTTCTCCTGGTCCGGTGTGACCGGCTTCCTCTGGCATGACACGTGCATGAACGTGAAGAGGAGGTGGTGCTGGTCACCGAGGTCGGCCGGCAGCTTGATCTTTATCTCATCGTACAGCGACGGGTTTCTGAAACGTACTTTTTATAAGATTGGGCACGATCGGGAATATCCCATCTTCACATTTCCTGTAAGAGTAAGCATACTATGTTTTTTAACCTCAATCACAACGGTTCCGTCACAAATTATTGTTGAAGAACATACCCCGTATGTCAGTAGTGAAAGTACAGTCACCCAAGTGAAATAAAAACACAATTTCAAATAGGTCTCTCTGAAGAGGCCGTTCATTAATATATCGTTAACCAAACCCTTTTGTCTGTCCTCATGGAACCATCAAAAACTACTCCAATCTTAGTGGTCTTGCAGTTTTCATTTCACTCATATTTTCATCAATTGATAACTGATTTTGATGATTGTTGTTTTGTTTGATAGGTTTTATTACCAGGGTGGTCCCATATTCGTTAAGGTCTGATGATGCCCTCCGGAGATAGAGAGTGACTTTACCGAAGTTGGTTGTTTTGCCAATTTTGGGCGGTTCAATTACCTAACTTCTTCAGTGTCTATGGGAATAACGTGGTTCCAAAAGATTTCATATCCTATAACGTCTTATGAAAAAGGTTATTTTAAAGTACAAGGTTCTTAATTTTTATGCCATTAGTAGGATATTATTGGGCATTCTAGACCACCATCCGTTCAGTCGGCTACGCACCTGCTTCGCCTCCTTCACTTCTGGTGTTCTAGAATGCCCAATAATATCGTTGTGCATTCTATCCCACCATCAGTTTACGAGGTGAATGATCGTACGTCTCACTCTGTGCAATATGTCATTTAAAGAATTGGCGCTGTTATTTCAACCCTCCATCACGATACCTATATAAATCACCTGTAGTTGTAAGAATATCATTTTGTGCTACAACGTAGACCGGTTACCTTACTCTGTACTCCGGGGTTACCTACATTCATTAGTAGTGAGATATCGTTCGATCGCTTTTAAATATTTCTGCGTTCATTGCAAAGTTTTTTGCGTTTCATGCAATCGATATTGAAACATATAGAACAATTTTTGGTCCTGAAAGGACCTTTTAATAGCTGTTGATTATATCTGAAGGTTATGTATGAACATTATGAAGACGTATATTTGAATCATCTATGTACATCATGCATGCAATGGAAACATGTGCGCAGTCCATAAAATATAGCATAACCATGATTCGTAATCAAAGCTTCATTAATTTCACACATTTCTAAAGACTGATCCCTGACGTTCATCTTGACTGGAAGGCCTGTGGTAATTAACCTACCTACCGATCTACCTTATTGTTTTAATAGTCGAATTGCTTACCCCCTCCTTTATGATAGCATAACATTATTTAATAATATGAACACATGGTTCATAAAGTTCATGTATACATAAAAAATATTTCACTTTCATTTGAACGCCTGCCCGATGCAGATTGAATAGGTTGCTGTTCCTGAAACATGAAGTTTGTAAAGCAACCACATTCATTAAATTTAGAAAAAATTTGCGCTGATCCACGGAAGACAATCTCACGTCACGGAAAACTTTTACCAAATACAATACGTTGTATTATTTCTGGACCCTCTAATTGCGGTAAAACAAATTTAATGATAGGTTTGCTGTTGCATGAAAATGGTTTGCGATATCAAAATGTTTACCTTTATTCTAAGACTCTCTTCCAACCCAAGTTCATATTTCTACAAAAAGTTTTCCAAATGGTTCCAAATGTATCTTTTACGAAATATCATGAAAACGAAGAAATTCTTAGTCCCGCGGAAGCTGCTCCTAATTCCATCATAATTTTTGATGACGTTGCCACCGGGAATCAGAATAATATACGTGATTATTTTGCAATGGGTAGGCACAAAAATGTTGACTGTTTTTATTTAAATCAAACATATAGCAAAATCCCAAAGCAATTAATACGTGATAATGCTAACCTCATTATACTGTTCAAGCAAGATGATATCAATTTGCGTCACGTTTATGACGAACATGTTAATAGTGATATGAATTGGTTACAGTTTCGAGACATGTGTGCAAATGTATGGATCACACCTTATAGTTATTTAGTAATAAATAAAGACTGTGAAAAAAATAAGGGTTGCTACAGAATGAAATTTGATACATTTATAATGTTTGATTAGTGATTTAAATACAACGATCAAGTTTTTATTTTCATTTTGTGCTCTGAACTTGGTAAGTAAGGTACTGCGAATATGGATAATGAACAAAAATTAAAAAATCAAATAATAAAATCTGCAGAATCTGTTAAAAAAAAAGTTAAAATGATGCGGGATATTAGATCCAACAACGACATGGTCATTGAATCTGTTCTCAAACCAATAACAGAACCTCTGAAAAAAATGGTTAACAAAAGGTTTCCTGTGAATAACGATAAGAAAGATAGAACTCCGCCAGAAACTACTAAGACCAAAAAACGAAAGTTTAATTATAGATATACTCCAGCAGCAACTGTTAAAAAACTTAAATTTAGCCCCAGTGATTCGCATAATGAATATCTAGATGATGATGACGAAAGTGATGTGGGTGCAAATGAAACAGAATATTTAGAAAATAATACATCTGATAATCAGTCTGATAGGTCTGATACTAGCGGACTGTCTTTTGGAACGCCTGAGAATGTTAGTTCTCACACTTCTTGGTCTATGTCTTCTGAAATGTTTGATAATATCCCGTTCGGTGTAAGAAAAGAACGAGGAAAGCTAATGATGGGAAAATCTCGTGTGACTGTAACCGACAGCAAAATTTCAGTTGCTGAACGAACTTATACGAAAACACCAGGATTAATGGATTTATTATTTAAGAAAACACCTAACTTAAAACTTCTAACTGAAGATGATAAACGAAATTACAAAATTATGTTAATAGATACTAACGCACATCGGCGAGATTATGATACTTCAAAACCTATTAAAAGTAATAAGGGTCTTAAATATACACAAATAATTAGACCATTATTCATGAAGTTATGTCATAAAGATTCTGAAAGTATGGACGACTTAACTCAAGGATCAGGGTTACCGAATAAAAAAATACTAAAAAAAAATGTTGATTACGTTTATTGGGATAATCCAAATGAATTAATTGATCGATTGAAACTTCTATGGGCTTCGCGTGATGCTGGAAATACTGGAATGGATAATGAAATAATATCCATAATAGAGGAATTGAAAGAAAATGGTATCGTAAATTAAATATAAACAAAGTTAATAATAATTCTTTACAGTTTCATCTTAGACTTTGATTACAACAGTACTCTAGGAAATGAACCTTGATAAATTTGGGCATCACGTTCATAAGCGTCTACGAAGGTCTGAGTCTTTTGATTTTGATAAGGTGTTGGTAAAGTCCGAAAAAGGAGAATTCGATTTGCATTTCGCGAGGTTGAAAGGTGTAAAATCCCCTTTAACTGCAGATGATGCTGTAAATAAGGAATATATAGACAACTTGATTAATCAAAAGCAAGAAACAGAATCAATCGACTTTTCAAAAACCTTGATCAAATCTGAAGAGGGGGAATTTTATTTACATTCAGCAAGATTGACGGGACTGAAATATCCTTCTTCTGCAAACGATGCAGTGAATAAGCAGTATGTTGATAATATAGTCGATAACTTTTGCACAGAACAACAATTAACAATAAAGTTTAACGATTTCAGAGCTGGTATATCTTCGTTATTATCGAAGCTCTTAGAAAAATATTATACTAAATCTGAAGTAAATGCCATGCTGCAATCAATAAAAAATGATTAAACAACAAATTGTTGATGAAATTCATAAAGCAGCACGAAGAAATTTTGTTCGACGATCTGTCATATTAAAAGGCATTGATGATTTGTGGCAAGCCGATTTAATTGACATGCAAAGTGTTGCAAAAGTTAACAGTGGTTACAAGTATATTTTGGTTATTATAGATGCCTTTTCTAAATTTGTATGGGTTATGCCTATTAAATCAAAATCCAAGGTTGAAGTAAGTAATTCATTCAAAAAAGTCCTTGTTAATTCTAAACGTACTCCTATTAATTTGCAAACAGATTTAGGCAAAGAATTTTATAACGATTGTTTCCGTACCTTAATTACTTCATATAAAGTAAATCATTATTCCACTTATTCTACCAAGAAGGCATCCATTGTTGAAAGAGTTATCAAGACTCTTAAAAGCAAATTATATAAATATTTTAGTTTTATAGGAAACTATAAATGGGTAGGTAAACCCTTGAGTAATATTGTTGATTCTTACAACAATAGTGTTCATAGAATTACTAAATACAAACCAAAAGACGTAAATCTAAGGAATCAGTCTACAGTATTGTGGAATATAGCAAATTCTTCAAATATTCCGTTACTAACACAAATTAAATTTAGTATTGGAGATTCTGTTCGAATTAGCAAATACAAAGGAAGTTTCCAAAAAGGGTATACTCCTAATTGGTCGACTGAAATATTTACTATTACAAAAGTAAATAAAACTAATCCAGTTACATATCAAATCAAAGATCAACGAAATCAAATAATACTAGGGTCTTTTTATGAGCAGGAACTCCAGAAGTCAAAGTATCCTGATGTATATTTAGTTGAAAAAGTTTTGAAAAGAAAAGGCAACAAATTATTTGTTAAATGGTTAGGACTAAGTAAAAGCGAAAATAGCTGGATCGATAAAAGAGCGGTTGTATGAAAACTATTAAGTTTCTTCATGGTATTACAAAACCAATCACATGTTATATATAATTCAAGGGTTTACATTGGAATCACATTAGTTGCACAGTTATGCGAGGAAGAGGACTCCTCAACAGTGCAATAAATAACTTACCATTTGAATTACACATACCAGGGTACAATTACTGCGGTCCTGGCACTAAACTAAATGAACGCTTATTACGAGGCGACAAAGGTATAAATCCTTTGGACAACGCTTGTAAGAGTCACGATATTGCTTATTCGAAATTCAAAAATTTGGAAGATCGTCATAAAGCAGATTCAAAATTATTAAAAATGGCTAAAAGAAGAGTTCGTTCGAAAAATGCGGGCACGGGTGAAAAAATGGCATCGTGGTTAGTGAGCAAGGTTATGAAAGCCAAGTTAAAGGCTGGTGCGGGTATTAAAGGATTAAAATCAATTGTTTCTAAGATTCGCGCTCAATTAAAGAAATATAAACCAAAGAATAATAAAGCAGCTATTAAATTTGCTTTGTTCTCAGCAAATAAGTTGCTTCCTAAAAACTCAAATATTCGTTTACCTCGCGTAATTCCGATTCCAAAAAGCGGAGGCATTTTGCCATTAATACCAATTTTTGCTGGACTATCAGCCCTGGGTGCATTAGCTGGTGGAGCAGCAGGTATTGCAAAAACAGTTAATGAATATAAATCGGCTCAAAAGAATTTACTAGAATCCAAGCGTCACAATCAGGCTATGGAGTCGATTGCGCTAGGGAAAGGGTTATACATCAAACCCTACAAAAAAGGAGCTGGTTTATTTTTTTCTCCTTCAAAAAACTAAGCTTTAGGCTACCCAGACGAGCTCTAACTAATTTAGATATTATTAAATATGCTAAAGCTATAGAAATACCTTACTTTAGAGGTGTTTTTATGAGAGATAAATTGCCAAAAAAATCAAGACTAATTGAATGTGCTATTGTCAATTTAGACAGTTACAAAAACGAAGGCACACATTGGGTAGCCTATGTTAAATTAAATGAATATTGCGAGTATTTCGATAGTTTTGGAGATTTAAAGCCTCCTTTAGAGCTGTCTAAATACTTGAATAATAAAAATATATTTTATAATTATCTTAACTATCAAAGTTTCAATTCTGTAAATTGTGGTCACTTATGTTTAAAGTTCTTAAAAAATTTTTGGAGATCATTTATAACAAATCATATCTATTAAATGACATCATTATCAACATGTCCTTCACACTGTCAATATCTGACATAAAGTCAACTTTGACAACACACTACTCACCTGCTTTACAATTAGATGGAGAATATGAATGTGGTCTGTTGTATTTTTCTACATTTAATTCTATACCAAACGTAGACAACAGAAACAATAAATTCTACTACGGTGAAAATTATGTGATTGAAATACCAGAAGGATCGTACGAACTTCAAGATATTAGTGACTTTTTGAAAAGTAGAGTAAACAATTGTACATTTAAACTATCATGCAACAACAATACTTTGAAAACCACAATTCTATGTTCCAAAGATATGCATTTCATGAAAAGTGATTCAATTGGCAAAATTTTAGGCTTCGGAAAGGAAACCTTGAAAGCTAATATATTACATGAATCTCGTTATCCTATCAACATTCTATCTACAACAGTGCTAAGGATCGAATGTGATATTGTTAGAGGATCTTTTGTAAACGGAAAGCCTAGCCATATAATTCATGAGTTTGCACCTAATGTACCACCAGGTTATAGAATCATAGAAATCCCAAAAAACATTATTTATTTTCCTGTAAATCAAAATAGTATAAACTCAATTAATATACGGGTGTTGGATGTAAATAATAATTTGGTTAATTTGCGAGAAGAAGAAATACAACTTTATTTACATCTTAAGAAAAAATGATAGATTTTAATAAATATCCTACACCGATATGTCGCAGTACTAGTACTAAACTCACCATCAAAGAAACAACATCTTGCAAACTACTTAAGAAACAAAAGAAGAAAAGCACGAAAAAATTGACAAAAGAAAATAAGGATTTCCTCAAGATCATCGGGCTGTTAAAATGAGTATTCTTAACGTAACAGATGCTCCCATCTATGATAATTCCATAGAAAGCTATGAGTTTCATTCCTACAAACCTTATGTGACAAGTTTTGGTCTAAATGATGAGATACGTATACCAATTAATCAACAAGACCTGTACGTTTTACCGTCAGCTAGTTCGCTATACATAGAAGGTTATGTTAAGATTATTAATAGGGAAACTAAAGCTCAAGCATCTGAGTTTTATTTTACCAATAATCCGATTTTATATTTATTTCAAGACATTCGCTATGAACTTAACGGAGTAGAAATTGATAAAATTAAAAATGCAGGTATTACAACGACTATGAAATCTCTCTTATCTATGAATGAAGGCGATTCGAAAATGTCTCAAAGCTGGGGATGGAATATCGATGGGACAAAAAACAATGGAGGATATTTTTCAGGTTCCATACCACTCAACAAAATGTTTGGCTTTGCAGAAGATTATAACAAAATTATAATAAACTCTAAACATGAACTTATTCTACTTCGAAGCAATACAAATGTAAATGCGGTTAAACTCGCACCTCAAGAATTCATTGAAAAAGTTGAAATCAGTAAAATTGTGTGGCGTGTACCTCACATTAAAGTCAACGATCGAGAAAGAGTTAACTTACTCCGTCATTTAGAAAAAGATCGTTCATTAAATCTTATTTTTAGGAACTGGGATCTATATGAGTACCCAATACTTCCTAAAACTTCAAAGCATACATGGTCTATAAAAACATCCTCTCAGATAGAAAAACCAAGATATGTCATTTTAGGACTCCAAACTGATCGTAAGAATCATGTCAATAGAAATATGACGCAATTCGATCATTGTAATTTGAGAAATATTAAAGTGTTTCTTAATTCTACTTATTTTCCCTATGAAAATTTCAATTTGAGTTTTGATAATAATAATTATTCTTTATTATATGAACAGTATACAAAATTTCAACAGTCTTACCATGGACGTCGTCCAGACCCGTTGTTAAACTTTGAAGATTTTAAAATTAAAGCACCTCTATTTGTGATAGATTGCTCTCGCCAAGTGGAAAACTTGAAGTCAGGCGGTCCCGTGGATGTTCGAATTGAATTAGAAACTGATACATTAATTCCTGACCAAACGTCTGCCTACTGTTTGATATTAAACGACTGCATTTTTGAATACAAGCCCTTGACTAGTATTGTAAAGAAAATATCATGAATGCAAATGATATATTCGTTGATGTTCAAGGTTTTAAGGACATGAATAATGACTTCATCATTAAGGAATTGAGTTTGGCAAATGCAGATTCTAGTGAGGTGTTTCTAATTAAACCTCCTTATACATATTCCAGTTTATCAAATAATGAACGTAAACAAGTTTCTTGGATTGAACGAAATAGAGGTATATATTGGAATCAAGGATTTATCGATTACAGAGAATTTAAACGAATTGCTGAAGAACTTTTAGAAAACAAAAATATATTTGTGAAAGGATTAGAAAAAGTTAAGTGGATAAACGAACTATGCAATAAGTGTAGTGTAGTAGATATTGGAGAAAAAGGTTGTCCTAATTTTTTTACATTGCATGAAAAATATTGTAAAGGTAAATCTCTAAATTGTAGTTTTCATAAAAAAGCGTGTGCTTTAAAAAATGTAATCTGTATTCGGAAATGGTTTTACGAAAACAACATGTATCTTTTTAATTTAAATAAATGATTTGTGACTACATAATAAAATCTTTTATTATTTTTTTAACTACACACACTCTTCAAGAAAGCTACAGTAATAGTAAAAAGAAACAAAGTTATTCTGTTTTAGTTAAATGAGTAATTTATTTAAAAATAATTTAAACAAAATTTAAATTTAAATTAAAACTACTTATAAAATAAATATTTAAAATTATTGAAATAAAAAGTATTACAATAATAAATTTAAGGTACAAACCAGGATTATGGTTTAAAAACTGTAGTAGCTATTGCACAATTTTTTTGAAATATTGCTAACTAGACGTTCCGTTTGGTCCATAACGTCATCACACACATCTTTTACAACATAATGTGCACATAATAAAATATTTTTTTCATTTTCACTCTCACTATCACTTTCACTTGAGTTTTGCAAGTCCAATATTTTAATCTTAATAAGCCTTATTCCTTTGCTCGGTTCTCTGGTGAGGACAAACGAAGTCTCTCGACGAGATTTCTTTGTGACGTTCGAACTGCTAGCCCCCTTTTTGCTTGGTTTTGTCTTCTTTTGTGTTCTATTTTTGTGTGCTGAATTTTGAGTTGAGCACTGCACGTTCGGAAAGTCTTCAGAAAATCCATCCAACAGATCTTGGTGATGTCCGTATAGAAACACGGGAGAGTATGACAGCTCTCTAGGTTCGGCGTCAACTGGTACAGCAGTAACATCGGCGTCTCGAATGTTATTCTGTAACAAGAAATTTCATTATTGGAAAGAAAATAACACAATTGGTATAGGTATACAATAAAAGAAATATTTAATTTAACTTACCATTGTAAATTAGGTGATAATTTATTTCAAAAGCAGGAAGATGCAAATTGTCTGTAGCGTTGTACAAACTAATGATGAGTGACGATTGGAAGAGGTGTATGCGTGATACAATGAACCGCTCCCTCACCTCGTACCCCTGCGCTGCGCGCCCGAGCACGTAGATCACATACTTAGCTCTCCCGCTTTTACCACCGCAAGTTTACACCTGTTCCATTCGCACCCAGCATTTTTGTACAAGTACAAATTGCGCAATAGCTATTTGCAACATGTTTAAACTTGTCATAACCATTTCAAAACATACAGGATACCTTGGATTAATTAAATGAAACTTGGTTTAGAATATATACGATTTTTTATTTTCTAAATATTAAAAACATTTTCAAATGGCACGTTAACTATTGTTATATATACAATATTATGTGTTACGATATAATAATTTGTTCACTCACAGTCCGAGTAACAATTTCGTGTATTAATATTTTGAATACATTTATTTAATCTTAATAGTTCGGAATATAGTTAGATACAGCAATGTTTATCTTCTAAATACTTAAAACATTTTCAAATATCATGCTACAGTTATTTATATAATACTTATGTGTAGATGCATCATAAGAAATTATTTACTTACAGTCCGAATAACAATTTCGTTAATATTTTGAATACATTTATTTATATCAATATTATAGTAAATTTAAACTAAATCCTAATAGTTCCATAAATCATACTTTTAGGCTGTACAACCAAAAATATCTTTATGACCCCAAGCAATTGTAGACACTTTGTTGGATTCCAACAATCGCTTATCGTCGTTGCTCGAAAGGGCTATTTTATTTACAGTCTGAGTAAAAATTTCATGTTTTATTGTTTTGAAAAGTACATTCTTTTTACGAATAACATCACAATGGTACAACACATGTTTATAGTCTGAAAGACTTAAACCTTTAATTACATTTCTTTTTGTACCTTTTGCCTTTTTTATCGTTCTATCTAAGGTCTTAACACAGTAAAGTTTTGACCTGAGTCCTACAAATTCTTTAATAATCTTACCACCCATTTCATCCTTGAATAGTCCAGGTATCTTTTTATTTATGATAGGTAAACCAAACTCATTGCTCGGATCGTAGTTGCTAGTGTCAAAATATTTCAAAAAATTTACTTTACAATCTTCGTAAAAATCATCAGTTTGTACAGTGTATACAAAGCTATCGGTATCCGTATAGCATAACTCAATCCGATTTTCATAAAATGGCTTCATTATAGAGTAGTGGAAATCGTACATGTGACTTTTTGACAATTCCAGTACAGCAAATCCAATGTAGATTGGCTTATCAAGCACAATCCGCGAACGTTTCATTTGTATGGCTACTAGATCATCAGAAAGTATTGAAACACTATGGAAATTTGGACTAGCTATCAACTTTTCTGCACCAGTACATTTTTTAGTCTGATTATTCGTGTCTGACCACATATTGACCAATCTTACATCCACCCGTTGTTCTGTATTTTCCAAGGTTTTTCCAAATATGCTGTTGTTTAACAATTTGAAAAAATCTTGTTCAAAAGTAGATTTAGCTTTTTGACGTAGCTCTGTGTTGAGATCTATGTACTTTTTCAGAAAATTGCTTTGCTTAAACGTGACAGCTCTATGAATTTTTTTCAACAACAAACCATGTTCCAAACATTTTTTTAAGTGTACGTAATGTATTACATAGTGGTATTTATCATACAAGTTAGGTATTAGTTTTTTAGTTTTTCCTTTAGGTGACACGATTTTATCCGGACAGAATGGAAAATCGTTATGTTCGCTGTGTAAATTGGAAGGATAAGATAAATCTACTTCAAGAATGAAACCATTTTCCGCATCGTCCGCAACGTTTGTAATATTTGCCTCCAAAGATATTATCTCAGAGTTATTTAAAAATCTAAAGTTTGAATAAGGTAATGTGTGACACATACTGTATCCATACAAATTATTACAATCTAAATAAACAATATAAGAACTTGGTTCAGTTGGGTCAAAGGTTTCCAAATATCTATGGTTTGCTTTAGCGTGCCGTTTAGAACACATGCACACACCACCTCGAATACCTTGTTGTATCATTCGGAAAATTTCTATATCGCTTATAAGTTCTAAACGAACGCGGGTTTTCAGAAGCATTGCATCAAATGAAAGACTCGGTGCAGTAAGATAAAATGCAGGATCGAGTTGGTAATACTGTTTGCATGTTAATCTATAGTTTTCATAGATATCTGTCAACAAAAGAACGTCTGTCTCAAGATACAAATCGGTGTATTCACCCATATTTATCAAAGAAAATTCTGACCATACCGCCTGAGCATGCTCGTAATCACCATCCGTGATCGGATCATTGGTTAGCGAATTATAAAAACTATCTTTTGAAGGTAAACACGTGTCGTTATACCGTTCCCAATTGCACATGTAATCATATGGATATACGCCCTTCCGAGTAAGCAGATTGAAGAGCTTTTCATCAGGATAGTAAGATCGCAAATATCTAAAATCATCCTTCTTCATTGTTGAAGCTAACTTTTCTAAACTAGTGCCTAAAAACTTAAAAGAATCTACAAATCGTATTTGGAAGTGCTTTTCCGCAGTAATCGGAATAAATTTTGTGAAAGAAATATAATTTTCTTTTGTTTTAGGTATGACTTTGATAGGTCCAGGAGCTTTACCTAATTCTTTTATGAAAAGATGACAATCATATCCCGTGAGATTATGGAAGAATACAGGCAAAAACTTTGGCGCTTTAAATTGCAAATTACAACGGCTGTGAGCTGCACCACGGTATCTACCAGTCATGTGACAATGGTCTCTCACTTTATCTAATACTAGAAGACGATCGCATATGTGACACGTTTCGGCATTTTCATAGTTGCGAGCGTCACACTCTGTGAAAACCATGGACACACTCTGATTTAATATTGTGTCAATTCTCTTTGCATCGTCGTAAATTGATTCAATAAACTTTTGTACGCAATCTCTACCTCGATATAAAGATATATGATTGTACCGTTCATCTACAGTACAAACAATGTGATAAGCAAAAGCAATTGGTACGTGTCGCTGTTGAGTTATCGTGCTCGACTTAAGAGGATCGGGTTCGCATGTGTCGTATCGTTCAAGCATGGCTTCAAAGTCTGCATAAACAACAAAAGGGATATTTTGCTTTCTGTTATAATTTTCAAACTCTATAAAAGAACCTTTCGGCGGTAACACGGTAGCCACACCTCCACAACTATGAGAATTTAACAGACCATTTGAATCGAAAAATAGGAGACAGTGTTCACAAAAGTGCAATTTTTTATGATGTTTAGAAATTTGGTTTCCAACGAGGCGTGACAAATCTTTAATCAAACAGTAATGTGAAATATCGCCTTCTTCTAGATAAAGTATATGAATTACTTTTTTGTTCAATGGTTCTGATTTGTAAAGCGGCCCAACAACTATTTTTTTATCTTGTAAACCGTAAACAAAAATACATAACTGCGGGTTGTTGACTTCAAACCGAGCGATATCCGAAAAACTCATTGGAAACTTTAAATCGTTCACGTTCAACACGTCTTCGAATTTGGGATAAGATGATACTCTGTCAGGGTGACGCTTAGCCGGATACAAAGCAGCTGTTACTGACCATAAAAAGCAAAAATCGTCACGATTCTTTATGTTTACACACGCTTTTTTGGACTTGATCGCAGCAGGCAGCTCGATGAAACTTGAACCGCGCAAGGGCTGGTATTTATTAATGTTAACCTCTAAATGAGAATTATGTAAAAATGTAAAACCACTGTCGCGCTGTTGAAATTCACTTATTTTTTTCATTAAATAATCTTTAACTTCACACATTAATGTATCATGATCGTAATTTTGATGAATAGTATAGTTTTTCGTGTTAAATGATTTCATCTCTTGGGAATCATTTTTAACCAAAAGAAAGAGAGCGAAAAATTCAAAATTGATCTTAACACAGTAATTTTGCTTTAAAGACAAATCAATTAATGTTTTAGTTTTGTTTTGTATGTCGTCAAAAAACCTTTCCACGGAAGTTGAATCCAAAGAATCTGACGCAATTATTCTATATGAAGCTATCCGGTTGCGAAATGCGGTCTTTATAATTTCAATACCTTCGCTAAAAGGGGAAATATTTTTGTTTTTGTGGTTAATGCTTCGCAAATGACCTGCCCAATGATCACGATCAACGGCGATTTTACAAACGGTACAAAATGGCATTTTATAAGTAGATGCTATTACTAACGTGTAAGTTATCTGGTACTAAATAATATTATGAATCTAGTATTAATTAATTAATTAAGTTGAATAGAGAAGCGGCACAGTGACAAATGAAAATGTTTTTAAATAGATACCTATATTATATATGTATTTGAAAATGGTGGTTAACCCTCATGATAATGTAGGTACCTATTTAAAAATCTTTTCACTAAAAAATACGGGCTCGCAGTCATTAAATAGCTCGTGACTCCGCTTCATAAAAGCTTGCAGCTTTTCCCACTGCGGAGTCCCCCTATTTAATTTGACCTTTAACGTCACCTCCGCGTGTTTCCACCTCTGATCCGGGACTGCAGAGGTCGCCTCCTCCGTGTTGTATACACGCACTTCCAGGAAATATTCACCGCTTTGGTGAAAAGCTTCCCGGCGCACCCTCCCGCCAGGGACTCGGGTCGTTAAGTAAGTCTGAAGTACCTGCTTCGCCGTGGAAGACTTCGGCTTCGACGCCTCGGGCTCCAGGCCAAATAGCCCTCCGGAACTGAAACAATATTATATAGGTAAATAAACATCAAATATGTCCGCGTGGTGGCTCAGAGTAGAATAGCGCACCAACCCATCACAAGTAAGGTGTTATAATCAGACTAATGATTGAGGTAGAATATTTACTACGTCCGCAGACATAGAAATGGGCAGCAGTATTTTATGATTGAATTCAAACCCTGCTATCGATGTCGGACAGTGGTCTGATGTGGCCCGTTGAGTTAAATACATTGGCTATTTTTTAAATTTGATAGAGAAAGTGTAAGTTTTCCTTACCTTGTCAATGTCGAAGTCGAGGTCTCGGTAGCGTCGCCGGCGGTTGTGTCGCGACCACGGCAAGACTTCTTTTTGTTGGAACTGTAAAGTAAAGTTTAACCATAAACACACAATGTTGAAATATGTATGAGTGGAAATGTGTAGGTCTAATTTTTACCTATTTGATGCTGATAGCTCGGCAGGCGCGTTTCTTTTCACCGCTGCGGGTGCCTTCTTCTTCGGGGCCTTCTTCAGCACCGCTTTCGCAGGCGGTGAGGGCGGCGAGTCAGAGCTGTCCGACTCGATGAAAGTATTATATTCAACGTCCGACCTGAAAATAGAAACAAAATTATTATAATAACATTTTAAATAAAATATATCAAATATTAGACCATAATTCAAGAATTATTTATGATTATGTTTTATATTCAAATATACTTACTAACATTTTTTTTTAATTGGAGCGAAGATGGTGCCACAGTTGCAGATGATAGGTATCGTCACAGAAACAATTGTAGAATGAATAAATTTTACTCAAATATTGTGTATTTATGGGTATCAACAATACAAAACTGCTACATACCTAACTACATTATTGATTCATTATCAAATCAAACTTAATTCCTACGCAGGAAGAAATTTTAATAACAGCTAAGTAAAAGCACTTACGACCTATTGTACCGAGTCACTTGATCGCCTCAACTGTCCCACGATGATTTGCTTAGTTGCAGTTATTTTTATAGGAAAATAAATATATGAGTGTATTTGTTTCGCGCAACGCGCTGCAGTTTCCACCGTATTTGTAAAATGAAACCTGACTAAGCGATTGTATTATCAACTACGACGAAGTCAAACGAAAGGTAATGTGTTTCACAAGTTGTATGTACTCGTATGTTATTCTAAAACATTTTAACCGAATTTAACAAATGAGATATCACTAATTCGTATAAAACCAAACGAAGATAGTTACGCGGAGTGTATACTTAAATTTACACTGCTGTATCATTGCTTAGTTCGGGAGTACTTCAATATGTTATCATCATCCGTTCCTAAACATCCCACTGTAAGGGGATGGAGGAGAGTATGGACCATAGTCCACCACGCTGATCCAGTGCGAGTTGGGTACTTCATAGTAACTTCGATTATTTCTAGAGAATTAAGAGTTTACGAGCAATCAGATAAACACACTTACCTAAGTTCAATTAAAAACTCATTCGCACATAGGTAGGGGAATCGAACCCGAATCTCCCAAAGGACCCGCATTTCAATCACTGAGCCCATATGTTCAAATATCAAGAGTTATAATTAATTATCAGACAAAATACCTTAATATCATAATCATAGGTCGATTATTTTTATCGAACATGTTTTGTGTATTTTCAGCACTTTCAAAATCAGATAAAGTCACGGCTGATAGCTAGTGAAGAAATAAATAATTTTCATTAAAATACAAGTAACTCGGGAGGTGACACTATAGCTAGCAATTCCACTTATCGGTCTTTTGTCAACTGTGCATAATTCAAGCTGCATTAAAACTTTAATTTGCGTCAATTCGTATATTATCTAGATAAAAGGTGTCTCACTAATGTTAATTCAATAGTACAATTCACAAGCAAATACATATATACATTCACGACTCTTATCCCAAATGGGGTGGTTACAAATATTTATAATATATATATATATATATATATATATATATAGCTATTTATAAATATTTCAATTTATTAACATAAGCTATAAACGTTTACAGACTTAAGAAGATATACGATATGTAAATGATAAAGGTGAGGCGACTCGCATTCTCATTTTCATCGCAAGACCGAACTCGAGAAATAATAAAAACCGGCCAAGTGCGAGTCGGACTCGCACACTAAGGGTTCTCTACCATTATCTATAAAACGGCAAAAAATCACGCTTGTTGTATGGGAAGCCCCTTAAATATTTGTTTTATTTTAATTATTTATTTTTAAAGTGAATATAGAACTAAATATTTTGTGAATATTTCAAGCGTCTACCTGTTGCCGTTATCGACATATACAATATCGACCAAAAACGAGCAAAACAATCACTTTATTTATTCTGTTTGTTTAGTATTTGTTGTTATAGCGACACTAGAAATACATCATCTGTGAAAATTTCAACTGTCTATCACTGTTCATGAGATACAACAGAGTCTTAGTAATAGGGTCCCGTTTTACCCTTTGGGTACGGAACCCTAAAAATGGGTGGTGTACTTTGCGATCTATCTTTGTACCTACCTAGACATTATAACATTTGACGCTAAGGCATGCACGTATTTTGATTTAACCAGCAACATAGCGAAACATGAGCAAGCGTCAGGTTGCAAACTTATTATAACAGCAGCAGTGTTGTCAGGTGCATGGCTTTCCTCTTTTCCCACGCTTTTGTTAAAACGGTTCTGCTTTCGATTATAGTATAACAATTCAAGATTTATGTATTAAATAATACGGTCTATAGTACTTAAGGTATATTCAATACCCTTAATCAACGGTTATGGGTTCAATTCCTGGCAGGAGAAAATATTAATCAAAGGATATGTACCTATTAATTCTCATGATTTGGTTTATTGAAAGGTGATATTAACGACGGCTTGCGTAGTGAGTACTATACTGTTTAAGAAACGAGCCGATGCGGGTTCGATTCCCGCTAGGGGTAAATTTTAAACGATGGTTAATTCATATAGTTCTTATGATTTGGCTTATTGGGGTGAGACTTTGACGACCGACTGGTAGTGTCCTGGTTTGAAACCAAAATACTGCGGGTTCGATTCTCGCTAGGGGCAAATATTTGTCAGATAAATACAAACATTAAGTGTCTAACGATGTTTACATATTTACATTAATATATTTTTATCCATTATCTAGTGTGTATAGCACCGGATTTGTTCATTTATTTATTTAAGTAATTAAATATTTGCGATGTGGTTTAGATTTGGGAGAGATTTCATTCGAAATGGACGTCATAAAGCGGTCTATAGAAACTTATGTAGAAGTTGAGAAAATATGTGAAATATGTGAAATACAAGAGGCCTTAATCACCAAACACGGTTACTATACAATGTACGGGTTCCGATCATGTTTCTGGTGTTTGTTTAAATTGTGTCCTGATACGGCATGTATTAAATACTTGGAAGATTTAGATATTCGCACTCGTATGGCTGCAACTAATAAGCTTCATGAATATTAAAAGGTTATTTTAAGGTTCATACATTATAAAAAGGTCCTTTCAGGACCAACAAACTGTTCAATGTTTCCACGACAGATCATTTACAACTACAGGTGATTTATATAGGAATTGTGATGGAGCGTTGATATAACAACAATTCTTTAAATTAGAATTGCACAGAGTGAGAGCGAACGATCATTCACCTCGTAAACTAATGGTGGGATAGAATGCACAATAGATCGAACGATATTATTGGGCATTCTAGGACACCAGAAGTGAAGGAGGCGAAGCAGGTGCGTAGCCGACTGAACGGATGGTGGTCTAGAATGCCCAATAATATCCTACTGCCATTCAATATTACTACAACTTTGAATCTTTTTTGGAAATACATGCATTACTAACATCTAGACTTTGCAGTACTTGGATGTGTGGCATTCATACGAGTGTTACTGTGCTACTTTATTTTAACTTGAAAACTGACGGGCAGGTCTAGTCATAGATCAGAGAGGTAGATTGATTTTCCTAATAATCTAAATTCAACCGTATTTATTATGTGGTAAAGATTAGAGTTAATAAAAGCGTTAATGCCACTTACGTTCTTATTAAATTAATAAATAATATTAAATTGAGAAGGGATAATGCAGTATTGGCATTGGCTAGTCCAAAGCAAAATTTTTATTTATCAGTTTTAAAAGGATATAAGTCGCATAAAAATTTTGATTAACTTTTATACTTATCATACAAGAAACATGGTTCAATTTAGCTTGTAAGGGAAATCCAATCTACCTATTTCGATATATGATTATACCCTCTCCTAGGCAGAGGAGGCTGTGCCCCAACAGTAGGGACGTAAGGCTGATGACGAGATCTGTATCGATACCGTGATTGTAGAAATTGTGCGACTTACTTGTTATGGTAGAGTACGGTAGTGTATGCCTCCTTAGTGAACTCGGGGCACGAGCTGCGGCCGAAGATACCGGCCAACGCCGCCGCTTGGTCCTCCCCACTCATCAGCTGCATGCGCACCTGATGACGCCATCAATAACTTCAAAAACTTTTTTTTGGAGAATAGATTATTGACACTTTGGAAAGTCCTGTTGGGGGATATCTTCTGCTGCTGCTCTAACTGCAGCTGTGGTTGTTGTTGCACCGATTGGAAGAGAGCGAAAAACTGGCCGCGCCCCAGTATATATACATTTAGATTTGCGCCATCTATCGGATTGTCCTGGAACCCGTGAGAAAGGTACACTTGTACCCATTGAAGTGAATAGATTGATTAGTGGTGGGTACACGGGTTCGCCGATAGATGGCGCCAGTCTTTACGTGCCGACAGCGTCAGGCGAAGTTCTATGCTGAACAAGTCCCTTTTAAATCGATCAAATCGAATTAAAAAAAAGCCTCCAATACATGGTAGCAACAGTTAATTATTAAAAAAAAGAGGTAGCTCTATGGATAGGTAGGAACAATGTGGAGAGGTAGGAACAATGTGGAGAGGTTAGGACACTGTGGACGGGTAGGGCTATTGTGGAGTAGGAATATTCTGGACAGGTAGGCATATTATGGAGAGGTAAAGACAGTGCGGAGAGGCAGGAACACTTACGGTGATGTTTCTCGCGGAGCCGGCGCGCGAGGTGTAGGCGGCGAGGTTGATCTCGCGTACGTTCACGTACAGCAAACCGCGGTACTGGTAGTGCGGCACTAGGGGCGGCTGCAGGGGGAAGGGGAGCACCTCCTTGCATGGACGGATGTTGTCATCTAGAGGCGAACATGTGGGGGTTGTCTTAAATACAAAAACTAAACTTCAAAGAAAATACGAAATGATTATTTTTCTACCCTCGAATTGCAAATTCGACGTAACCAAAAGTATTTTAAAACGTCATACATTATATCCAGGTTTCATTACAGCACAATTTTAATAATCAGACAGACACTTTCAAGGCTTTTTAACACTATAACTACTAGGCTCGCATAAGCTACTACTTGAAAAAGAACAGCCGTATAAAACGAATTAGTTAATTGTGTGATTCATAAATTAGTCTCATGTTTTTAGACATCCGAGTAAAAAAACAAATTCGGTGCATTAAAATATGCATAGTCAATATTATTTTTCCAATATATTTTGCGTTTTATTGTTCTAAATCATTCAAGTCACCTCCGCAAGGGTTCAATTTCGCCAGCTCCGGAGTGAGTCCATTCTTGATCTCCTCAGGGCACGGGCAGACTTCGATCTTCAACGTGCCCGGGATGCATTTCAGCTTCTTAGGAGCTGAGCTCGGGCGCTTGATCTCTGCTAGAAACTTGTAGAGGTCCTCGTCGCGAAGTTTATCAGTCTCCTGATGGAGAAATAGCAAGGTTCTGGTGAAATTTTGTGGAATGCACTGAAGTAAGTTCCTGGATAGCCTAATGAGCCTTAACAACTCATTCGAGAGAGGCAGAAGTAGATGATTTGAACAATGCTGCGGTTTCCCGTGGCATCTCTGCTCGCCTAGTACCGGTGCTTGTAGTAAACAGTTCTCCTAGCTGTCTGCCGATCCTCACCTGTTTGTAGGAACTGGTGCATGTATGGTGCGACGCTGATGGAGCCTTCGAATGAGAGGTCATAACTCTCGGTTATACTAATCTGGTACCTGTGGTAATTAATCTGGCTTCCAAGGTGAATACCCCTGCTAATCTTCGAGACGCGGAAGTGGATACAAGACGTTCCCATGGCAACTTTGCTCGCCTACTCCCTCCCAGCTATCCGCCGAATCTCACCTGCTTGAAGAAGCTGGTGACAGTGATGGCGATGGGCTTGAGTGAGTCAAGCTGGTGCGCCAGGTCGTCCGGCTGGTGGATGGTGCGACGCTCGATGGAGCCTTTGCGGGTCAGTGAGCCTCCAACCTCGCCGGCACGGCGTCGCAGCTGCTCTAGGCTGCTCGATGACGCTTTACGGTCTGGGGAATGCATCATTTGTTCGTTGAATGAAGTGTACTTACTATGATTGTAAAGATCAATGTTTGATGACGATCTGTTTGGTGTAGTGGTTAGAAACTCTGATTGCTCTAACAAAAGGTCGTGTGTTCGAATCCCGCTAGGGGCATAATGTTTGTATGATGAATACAATATGCATGTATTTAACAAAAAAAAATGTATATATGTTGGTAGTTTATCAACCATCTGGTATCCATAATACAAGCCTAGTTGCTTAGTGTGGAACTAGATGGTGCTGTGTGTATGTGAAATGATATTTATTTGTTTAAAAAAAAAACTAATTTGCTACTACGCAAGCATTTAAGAATGGTGACCCTGCCACGACGCAGTTGAAAATCAACTGTTTGTGGTCACCGCGGTCACCGCATTGGCATGCACAGATTATAATTTATATTTTATTAAGAATTCTTAATCTAAAGAAACTACACAGAAGAACATGCGTCACTAATATCCACTCACCCAAACTGTTAGTATTAGAGGAGACAGACAAGCTGTCCTTATCGGCCTGTTCGCGCTCCAAACTGTTAGACCCGCTGAGGATGTTGAGAAGCGAGACACAGCTCCAAGCTAGAGGCATCCGATATTTGCCCAGCCTTGTGCATGCAGCTTGAGCGCTCGCTCGGACTTTCTCGCGGTTCTGTCAAACAGATGCAGACTTAGGCCCGTATTAATAAACCAATCCCAATACAAGTCTTAAGGCTGTATCAACAGAGATGCGTCTTAAGCAGTTGACGCTATCTCAAGCTCTGTGCTAATTTATAAACCAATCTTGAGGTCTACTCAGTTGAGATCACTTCTCAAGTATTCGCCTCAGCGGCGAATGAATGAGTCTTGAGTTTCGTTTATTAATACGCGCACCTCTCAAATGAGTACTGCTTGAGTATGCACGTGCTTTTCAGGTGTCAAGTTAAGTTTATTAATCAACACGTTTACTTGAGACCGGTCACAAGACTGTTCTCAATCTAGAGAATGGTTTATTAATACGGCCCTGAAACTCAATTTAACTTCCATCACGAAGAGGTTTGAAGTCCACCATGTGGGTCCAGTGGATTGGTGTATATGTAGCCACCTGACAGTTTCCAAACCGCTTCTCTAGGCCATCTTCCTTCAATTGAGAAGCACTGGTACCGACTATTTATCGCTTCTTGCGAAGCACGGACACATTCGAATGAAAATGCCAAGAGTGGTTCAATCCAAGGACTGATTGGGTTCGAATAGGCATATGTTTGTATGATGAACACAGACATGTATTCACGAGTTATGGATATTTTTCATTTATATATGTATTTATTTACAAAAAAAAATGTATTTGTGTAGTTTGTTTATCAACCATCTGGTATTTATAATACAATCCTAGTTGCTTAGTGTGGAACTAGATGGCGCTGTGTGCATGTGCAAAGATATTTATTTATTTATTGTGCTAGAAGTTGCTTAACTAATGGAAAACGAATGTGTCTGCGCCACGTTAACGGGAGAGAATTTAATTTTAATATAGACACAGAAAGACGGAGCTCTGACGACCTATCGCCACTTAATTAAAATCCATCCAGCAGTTTCGGGTTACGAGGGAGTAAAGAAACCCACATTATATATAGATACGCGCGAAAATCATAACCCTCTTTTCAGTCTAGTAGTACGATTGGTGGTAGGGCATTTTAAATGTCCGCCTATTTTAAATGTCTAGCTACCACCATCTTCTCTAAATCACACGCCAAGCAGGAAAGTTAATAGCCATGTTGTGTTCCGGTTGACATTGTGAAATTTGTTGGGGTTTCCGAGTCAGTACGCTTCCACCTTCGACCTCATCCTCACTAAACATCAGGTGTGATTGAGACCAGATACCAACCCGTTGCGCATAAAAAAAAAGTAAAAATTTGCAATAACACTGCAATTTTAGAGCGTAACTGATTAGCGCTGCCTATTGTTTATGTTTCTGTGGATTTAACAATAACCTTGACAATAACCTTCATAAGAATCCTTGTTGAAGATACAGCGCATGGTAAACATAATACTGATGGGAAGTAATCAGGCGCCGCTTCCTATTATAATCATTCTGTATGTAACTATTGATTTCATATATGTTTGCTTCCACTTACATTTGTACCCTCCCCTTCCCGAATAACTTCTCAAACCCATAAAATGCACATGCTAATACCCCAGCTGTAATCACTCTCACCAACCTTATCGTCCTTAATGTATGGCTCGACGCATTCGTTGACGTCCCCCTGGAGAACCTTCTCCACCCTGACGACTAGGAACACGTCGGGGGACGGGTTGAGGACGTCGAACACCGCGCTGCGACTCAGGGTGGACAGGTCGGCGTGGGGCACGTGGCCCGACAGCATCTGACGGGTGCACTCAGAGTTCATGTTGAAGTAGAAATTTTCAGATAGCTTCTTTCGTTCTTTGGCGTCGTACAGAGCCATTGATGCGAAGAGAGGCTCCACGTCGAGTTCTAATCTGGAATGTTGAATAATTTGTCAGTATTGACGAAAACGCTAATGACATTTTCATCGACGTATGGTGTCTTTCACGGAATGTAATATTTTTTTATTAAATCCACGAAGCACAAAAAAGCGGGCAAACCTCCCAACACTCTATAATCGTAATATCATCATCATCATCAGCCCGTAAAAATCCCACTGCAGCGATAATAAATGTTCGCTCGTGTGACGTCAGACTAAGGTCTGTATTAATAAACCAAGATTGAGAACAGTCTTGTGATAGGTCTCAAGTAAACGTGTTGATTAATAAACCTAACTTGAGACGTGAAAAGTACGTGCGTACTCAAACAGTACTCACTTGAGAGGTGCTCGTATTAATAAACGAAACTCAAGACTACCATTCATTCGCCGCTGACGCGAATACTTGAGAAGTGATCTCAGCTAAGTAGACCTCAAGATTGCTTTATAAATTAGCACGGAGCTTGAGATAGCGTCAACTGCTTAAGACGCATCTCGGTTGATACAGCCTCAAGACTTGAATTGAGATTGATTTATTAATACGGGCCTTAGACAGTCATCTGATAAAACCATCACTGATGCCGTAAATATAAATGTCAAAATAAATTACGAGTAATTAAAGAGCACTCCAGTATCTTTTGCATGGCACCAAAAATTTTCAATAATAATATAATATAATAACTGCCTAATGATGTTAAATGATGATGATGATGTTAAATGTATGACGATAAAGGAATTTAAAACCAGAATCAAGGCAATCTTAACTGACAAATGCTACTATTTATTTATTTTATTTTCTTGGGAAAACTATGATATTAATGAGTTTTTAGCAGATAAATTGTGAAATTCTTTTGATGCTTTTTGTGACATGTACTTTTTAATTTTCATGACATCTAATTTTCATGACATTTAGTTTTAATGGCATCTCTATAATCAGTTATTGTTATATTATGAGTCAATTGGAAATTATTATTGTTACTGTTAAAATTACTCATGCTCAAACCCTTTATTTTTAATAAAAAAGAAAAAAATCTTTATTGTACACAGCTTAAAAATATACACAGTGATATTATTTTAACAGGTGTACAAAGGCGGTCTTATCGCGGCGTAATCTTAATAAGCAACATTTGAGCACCATCAATTATTGGCAGCGCATCTAAATGCCCTTTGACATAGATCTATTTTTATTATAGTTATAGTGTGTAGTGTATAAGCCTGAAGAGGCCAGATCCAGAGATCATTCCAAAATTATGTATACCTTTTTTTTACCTGGTTCTATGCCCGAATAAACATTTCATTTCATTTCAAAGTCACAGTAATTAGAGCAAATAAGATCCTATGGAAGAATAGGCAATATTCCGTAGGTGTTTCAACTTACTTGAGTTGATGGCAGATGACTAAGATCCTGTGACCCATGACTTCGCAGGGCATCTCGGCCGCCAGCCGCCTCTCCACTGCCTCCTCCTCATCAAGGTACGGCGTGTAAAGGCCCAGGAGATCGGCCTGTCGGTTCTCCAACCTGAAACGTGGAAAAGAAATGAAATTGTTATTACAATATTTATTGGTAGACGGTGCCGTATACGGGCCTTATTGCTGCCTTGGACCCCAGCGTCATTAGAGGAGGTTTAAATAAAGGTGTGAAGTAGGAAATAAGTCCCAAAGCTGTTGTTGAAGATGTCAACATCTAACCAACTGGAATAGAATCAGAATCAATGTTATGTTAGATGGAGTAGACAATATATTATCTACTGCATCTTGGGCAATGAAATAGGTCATACCTACTATGCATACTCTTTTACTTCAAATGCGCCATCAAGTAAAGATCTGTCTCTTGGTCTGACTTGGATTTGCAGTAGTCTCACCTTCTAGCCTCATTAATAGCGTCCAACTGCTCCGGAGGTTTCCTCTCGAACAAGTCTGGCAGCAGAGGGTCTGACGACGAGCTCCTCAGGTCCAGGCTTGCCCACGAACCTCGAGGAGTGAGGGTCTCGTTGCAGGAGGAGGACGATGATATTGATGCCACTGACTGACGACCGCTGGACGGCTGAGATTCGGACTGGGGGAACATATTTATTTAATTAAAGTAACACACCAGATATTTTATAAAATAATTGACCATTACTACTTGCGCACGTGCGTGGTAACTACACGAGTATGATATAAGAGGGGCAGAGATGAGAAGTGACTTGCCGTGGAAAGCGACTCTACGAGCGGAATGCTAGAATTTGCTACGCGAATTATTGTTCCAAGATGAAAACTGGCGATGTCACTTGCATGACAAATAATAAAGAGATTCTTATTGTAGATTTCCGAGATCATGTAATAAGTTTTGCATACCTGTCTAATAAGCCATTGTTTTCCTATTACAGCATGAGTAAGATTGGTTATTGTTTACAGGCAATCACCTATAATTAAAAGTAAATTAAATAACTTAGGGATATGTAAAAATCTGCCATTTGTTCATGTCAGTCACATTCAAGATTTGCATAGTTATGTAAAGTTAAACCATAAATGCTCAAAACGGAGTGTTGGGGATTCTGATTAAACGGTTTCCACGACGGCATCATCTTTACTTCATCATGATTGCGAGCTCATTTCGATCAAACACAGTTCGGTCCGTGTCTAGCTCAAACCCTCAGCTTTTCGAGCCGCTCGCCGAACAACGTCACCATCATCTGATTCACTGGCAACCACGAGCTTATCCACCTCGTATTGCAGCCACGACATCGTCAGCTGTCGGTGGAACCGCATGTTCAGCTTCAAGAACTGTTTGCGCTGCTAAAATTTGTACGAATGCTCGCGTCGAACTTTCCAACCCGCTCGCCGACCAACATACACCTACCCAATGCATAAATTATTCAGCAGTGATCACAAGCTTGCCCACTTCGTACTGCTGGCCCGGCGCCCTCTGCATACCGTGGAACTGCGTATCGAGCCGCTGGCGACGTCAAACCAACATACGGTATTTATATTGCTAGACTATGTATTAGGTCCTTACCTATGAAATTGGCGTTCTGTATGAAGAATTTCATTAAGACTGTTTTCTTCATACAAACATTTTTGTTTTTTTTTGGGAACGGCAAATCCAAATTTAGCTAAACTCTGTGTGTATTATCGGATAACATTAAGTTAAGTATAGGCAGCGTTAATTTTTAAAAGTAACCACTTTATAAAAGTTTCAGCGAATCTAAGAAATGATTATGGGAAGCACATGAAAAGAGCTCCGTTCAATTTTTTTTTATTATGTGATATAGCCCAGAAATTAAAAAATATTTCATGTGAAACCTTGAAATAATATTCCATTTTTCAAATAAATAACAAATTTGGATATAGCTTTGAAAATCGCAGGAATTGGTACATATGATTAACGAAGAAAAAAAACTCCAATTTCATAGGTAAAGACCCAATATGTATGCTTGGATCATGCTCGCCTCGAACCCCTTTCCAACCGCTTCCCGGGCGATATACTGTACTAGACATGCGCTCACAGGCTGAATTAGCTGGCGGCCGCGCGCTGGCTAATTTTAAGGGATACATTTTTTTAAAGTCTCATGGGAAAAACAGGAGCAAAAACATTAAAAGAGATTAGAAAGATTTCGAATACTAAGTTTAGGTGTAAAAAAATGTTGCTTTCATTCAAGATCACAGTTTTCTTTGCATAACTAGTAATTATCGTGGACGAATAATATCTTGTTGACTCTCACAGGCAACATAAACAAATTATGGCCAAAATATATATAAAAATAGACGAAACGGTTCAGAAAAGATCTAATTCTATGGTGTTTAAAGGATTCGCGTTTGACCACAATCTCGCCTGATGGAAAGTGACGATGTGGTCGGAGATGAAGCACGCGATCTCAGTAAATGCCTATTCACTCTGCTCTTGAAGATCCCAAGGTTGTAGGATTCAGGAAAGACTGACGCCGGAAGGGAGTTCCATGCCTTGGCTGTTCGGATGATGAATGAAGAATTGAACTTCTTAGTGTGAATGTTCGGTATATTAACTATATACGGGTAGAATGTATCCGAAATGTATCCTGTAAAAAACTGAGAGACAGGCGACTTTGCGACGGTGTTCAAGGCTCTGCAATTTAGCAGTCATCGACCTACCACCTATAAGTCAGTCTCCACTGTACCCACCTGATGCGTGGGTTCTTCAGCGGCAACTGCAGGCTCGTCCACCTCGTACTGCTGCCGCGGCGCCGCCTGCAGTCTGTCGAGACGCGCGTCGAGCCGCTCGCGGCCACAAGTCGACCCCGAGTACATGCGGTGCTTGTACTCTACTACTGTGTAGTCTGATGTGTAGCTGCGGATGCAGTCGCGGACAAACAGTGGCGCTTTGCTCCTGGTAAGTAAAAGTATTGACCACTGATTGGTGTAGTAAATAGTGACCCTGAATGCGCACCAACGGTTGCGGGTTCGAATGCCGCGAAGGGTAAATGTTTGTGTGATGAATACGAACATGGATGTTTATATTAATATTTATGTATGTTTATCCGTTACCATATCAAGTATCTATAGAACAAGCTTTGCTTACTTTGGGACTAGATGATTGGTGTAAGTGTCCGAAATATTTATTGTTATTATTATTAGTTTATCTATTTCACAATATTAGGGTTTGGAAAACAGTGATAGGTGACCCTTCCATCATACTCACAGATCTTCATCAGGCAGCACATGCGATAGGGTCCTCACGCGACGCGGCACGGTGCACAGCTCCATGTCTGCTGAGGGGTACGCGAGAGGATCTCGCGGACCCATCAGCCGCTCGCATACTTCCTCGTAGTCGGGTGGTTCAATCATGTCGCACAGGGATATCTAGGGAATTGATTTATTTTGTTAGTATATGTATATGGCATTAATAGTCTCTGTAGCTCAATGTAGACAACATAAGGTTTACAAAACGGAAGTCGCGAGTTTGATTCATAGTGGGGTACATGTTTAGTAATCGATTTGGATTTAGAACAACAGAAAACATAACATCAGTGGGATTACAAAGTGCAACCATCTCAGCCAAGCCAAGTAAAAAGCAGGCAAGCACAAACACACTGCGCCATCTAGGTCCACAGTAAGCATCTAGGCTTGAGTTATGGATTTATTATTATTATTATTAGTCGCGGCTATGCTGGCGAGCGAGGAGGGTTGGAGGGCAGCGGCCTCCTTCTGCGAGGCAGTCATGCTCCAGAAGGAGGCCGCAGAGCGGGATCGGGAGAGGGCCGATCCCGCTCGCAGGAGGCGACGTCGGGGGGGCGGCAACGCTCGCTAGCCCCCCTGCACGTCGCCCGGGGTCGCGGGCGGCTACATCTCGGGGCGATGTAGCCGCCGGACGCGACCCGGGAGAGGATGACACCCCCCGGAGCGACCGGGGGGGTGTCGTCGCATCGGGCCCTGTCGCGCCTCATACCGCTCGCTGATCGCGGTGTGGGGCTCGACAGTGCTCCCGCGGAGGGCGCGCTAGCCGCCCTCCGGGAACGGGCCTCCCTTCGTGAGGGGAGGCGGGGCGGGGGACGACCTGGAGCCGCTTATGCGTTCCCAGGTCCTCCCTACTGCCGAGGAAGGTCGCCGGGGGGTTTTAGTGGGTAGTCCCGCTCCTGTCATTGGAGCGGGGAGTCCCACATATCCCCGTCGCTGCCCCACAGCGGCGGGTCGAATGCGTAAACGTATTTCCCCTCGAAAAAAAAAAAAAAAAAAAGAAAAGGCTTGAGTTATGGATACCAGATGGTTGTTAAACTACAGAAATACATTTTTTTTAAATAAATAAATACATGTATAAATGAAAAACATCCATAACTCTGGAACACATGTCTGTATTCATCATACAAACATAATGCTCCTAGCGGGATTCGAACCCGCGACCATTTGGTATAGTAGCAGAGTTGCTAACCACTACACCAAACAGATTGTCAAACACTTAACAGATATTCAACACTTGTATATTACCAGTCCTCACATATGGGTGTGAACTTTGCCAAACAAAGAACCACATTAACAAAATAGATACCTGTACATGGAAAGGAGCATTACAGGCATAAAGACAGAGAAAGGAGAAAAATCACAGAAATAAGAAAAATAAACAAAAACCAAAATGGAAATAGACAGAACACCTAGTCAGAGGTCCCAGATAAGAGGCGAGCACAATGCGGTACCCAGCCTGCGTAGCATAACAACGTTAGTCGCGCGCGACGTAAGAATGAGAGTGGGATAATTTTATATTTCGTCCAAGCAATGACCAGAGCAAATATTATTTCGCGCGACATTAACGTTTATCGCGACTGTCATGCTACGGGACAGGAATGAACACAGGAGCAAAGGAGGGCAGTATAAAAGATGAAATAAAAGAAATAAGTGAAACAGCTGGGAAAATATGGCCAAAGAAGGCTGGTAATAGTGCAGAATGGAAACAATGGAGTAGGCCATTGTCTTTTGAATTTTTAAACGACTTCAAAAAAGGAGGAGGTTCTGTATTCGGGTCGTATTGTTTTTTTTTTTATCTAATTAATTTTGATTAGACATGAAATACATTTGACTACAATTATGATTGAAATCAAATGCAACCCTGAAACTCACACAAATGAGATCAGTTAAGCCTCATAATGATGTGTTGTTAACCTGAGAGCTAAAATTACTTTCATTAGGCTCTAATAAACAATATTTAATTGCACCGAATTAAATTACATAGTTGAAGCTTTGTTATCCATGGTAGTTAAAAATTGTGTTAAAGATAGCTCAATTTCATATGTTACAATAACTGAATTGATTGCAATTTTAAGATTTTTCAAATCCATGGTTAAAATCCTTCAGATATCTCAGACCAACTGTGTATTAACCCACAAATACTTAGGTAACATAGCCTGTGTGCCGTTCCAAGCCTTCACTGACCCTTGTTCAATTTCCCCTCTGTATAACATACCTGTGCAGGGACATATCGCCCTGGGTATTTATAAATAGCATGATATTATTTTTGTATCTAAAGTATTGATTGCAAAATCTGTGTGTAGGTATCCTAACAAGTTTCATAATGTCCATGAAGGAATTTCAAAAAAATTTTGTTTTTGATTTATTTGGTCTACCAACAAATTGTTTGCTGGTAAAAAGAAACATGCTGAATCTTACAAAACAAGTGTATAATCTATTACAGGCAAACACAACATGCAAATATAATTAAACAGAAAGAGCATCAAACACTGGATCTGCCTAAAAGAATCTGTCTGATCTAACAGTGACGTATGACGCAAGTCTACAGATTCACTGTAGTCATTGTACAGCCGACAGAATCTAACTGTTGGGGAATTTGCATCCAACACGTTCAACCGCTGTGGTGTATGTATGTACTATGCACCAACATGTAAAATATATTAGGTCATTACCTATGAAATTGGCGTTTTGTATGAAGAATTTCATTAAGACTGATTTCTCCATACAAACATTTTTGATTTCTTTTTGGGAACGATAAATCCAAATTTAGCTAAACTTTGTATGTATTATCGGATAACATTAAGTTAAGTATAGGCAGTGTTAATTTTTAGGTTCTTGATACCCAATGATTCAATTCACAAGGTGAACTGGCAACAGGGGGTGCCAGCGGGTTTTCAAAGGTTAAAAGTAACCGCTTTATAAAAGTTTCAGCGGATCTAAGAAATGATTATGGGAAGCACATGAAAAGAGCTCTGTTAAAATTTTTTTTATTATGTGATTTAGCCCAGAAATTAAAAAATATTTCATATGAAACCCTTTCCAAATTATTATTATTATTATTAGGAGCCCATACTGTCCCACTGCTGGGCAAAGGCCTCCCTCCTCTCTCTCCACGGCTCTCTATTGCAGGCCTCCTC
This sequence comes from Oegoconia quadripuncta, assembly GCA_949316235.1. Lineage (NCBI taxonomy): Eukaryota > Metazoa > Arthropoda > Insecta > Lepidoptera > Autostichidae > Oegoconia > Oegoconia quadripuncta. Next base: position 3,089,312 of record OX438751.1, read on the forward strand.
CGACCAGTTGGTCCTTTCCAAATAAAAAACAAATTTGGATATAGCTTTGAAAATCGTAGGAATTGGTACATATGATTAACGAAGAAAAAAAACTTCAATTTCATAGGTAAAGACCCAATATGACTACAATAATATGATGGAATCAGTAGCATGCCCTCCATACAGCCAGAAAGCAAATCTAGCAAATTGTAAACTTTCCTCGAAATGCATTGTCAAGACAACTAATTCACATTGATGTGAACAAAAGTATTTTTTTTTATGCACAATGGGTTAGCACTTGACCTCAATCACACTTGATGTTAAGTGAAGATGAGGCTGAAAAGTGGAAGCGTACTGACCCGGAAACCCCATCGTATTTGGGGGACTGGCTATCTTATATCTGACAACCGGGACACAACAATGCTATCAACATTGCTGTTTGGCGGTAGATTTAGATAAGATGGTGGTAGCTAGCCAGACGGACATTTAACAAAACTTACTGTAAGTGTAAATTATTATTTTGGAGTTGTATTTGTTTTCATTCAATAGCAAATTTTATCATTCTGCCTACCCTGTGACAAAACGCTGTGAACGCCACTTGATGGAATAATGGGTGAGTGTGATCGGGCAGACAATCGGATATGGATATACTCGTATGCAGTTGTTTCTCTAACAAAATCGCTCATCCTTATATGGTGACTGCTGCCAATTGAGATGGGCTTGCTCGAGGGGTGTTATGTACCACTCATGAATCAACCAAAGCAAACCTCAACCAAAGGTTTGATTGGGTTCCTAACTGGCTTATGGGGAACACTGTACATGAGCAATGAAAGAAGTTTGGGAATTTATCATAATAAAGCCCTCATTGATCTCCTCTGCTGGAATAATCTCCTTTTATTAGATGACGGTATGTTCGTAAAACGCATCACCATGGAATGATTAATAATTTATCTACAAGCATGCAATTTATACTGCGGTTATGGACAGCAGGATGTATCGTGAATCACTAGAACTTTAATAAGAATTTATAGAAAAAAAGGTTTTATTACTTACAGAAGACGAGCAGCCTGAGAGAGTGCCGACCTTTGAATGACTAGCATAGACCTTACGAGGGTCCCCAGCATTCCTAAAATAAGAAAAAATCAATCGAGAGTATATAAATACGCGATCCTGACCCTAACTTCATGCATCGTTAATCAACTCTTCCGAACGTAAATAATAAAGCCTTTTACCCGTAAGAAATCTGGTCTTTGCGTCCGAGTGTCATTTAAAATGTTATGCACTTAAAACTATGAGCAAACTATTAATCGTTAATGTTTTTAAAAATTCTGCTGATTATAAATAGGAAACGATTTCTGTTTACAGCCTTTGATTCAGTCAGTGTCTCCACATCAAATTATGATTCGCTCACAAATGAAATTAAATTCTAATGGAACGCATTATTGCGCTTTATTAACAGAACAAGTTATTTTATTTATACAAAAATAACAGAAAAAATAAATCAGATGAATCAAAATTTGGAAGTTGTACAATCTGTACCTGCTACAAATGATTTAACTTAGACCACAAATTGTAACGACGAAATTTTAAAATTGGGCGAAATCCTAATAGTGGTAACATTAATTTGACATAAGAATGACAATTTTTTTTAAAATGAAGCTTTGGCTACTAGGCCATCAGCTGTTTATGTCTGGTGTTGCAAGAGTATACAATGGACGTCCTATGCTGCGTCCTATGGCCACATTCGGGTCCTCAAGAATTTCATGTTTTTGCCATCGGCTCGTTAGGATGAAGAAGGGTGTAAAATTGAAATCTACTTTTTAAAAATAAAATAAATTCACTCAATGACTCAGACTAACAAAACTAACAAAACCTACTCAATGATCAAAAAAACCCTGATAAATATACAGAAATGCACTCGTGACAGAGGGTGAGCCCATCGCCGTTTAAACGTTCAGAACTGTAAAGTCCCTTAGTCGCCTTTTACGACACCCACGGGAAGAGGCAGGTTCGTTTTATTCTATTTCGAGTGCCGAAACCACACAGCACATGCACCTGCATTTTTCATAATTCTTTAAACAAACTTTTTTTTTAATATGACTATTCGTTAGCATTTGTTTTAATGTAGGTATAGCGCAACTGTATTGAATATAACATTATAGTTATTTCTATTATTTCGAGTTCCTTAAAGTGCAAGCGGAAAGTTAGCATAAATGTAAAAAAACAGGCCAAGTGCGTGTCGACCCACGCGTAGTGTAGGGTTCCGTGTTTGCCCGTCACAATATGCGGAATTAGAAGGGGGTTTCTTTCAACGGAAAGTAAACTACAATGCTCAATGTAAACAACATTGGGTTTACGATTCGGAGGTCGCGGGTTCGATCCCCAGTGGGGTACATGTTTAAGTACTCGGTTTGGTTGGTGGTAGGGCATTTTAAATGTCCGCCTGGCTAGCTACCACCATCTTATCTAAATCTGCCGCCAAGCAGCAATGTTAATAGCATTGTCGTGTTCCGGTTGTCAGAGATAAGATAGCCAGTCCCCCAAATGTGTTGGGGTTTCCGGGTCAGTACGCTTCCATCTTCGACCTCATCTTCACTTAACATCAGGTGTGATTGAGGTCAAGTACCAACCCGTTATGCATAAAGAAAAGAAAGAAAGAAAGTACTAAAATATATTTTATTTTTGGAATATTACTCAAAAACCTTATAAAGCCTAATTAGCTGGTTTTCCTTTTAACTTTGTTATACAGATATTACTATTGCTGTGAATTTTATCCCATATCCAGAACTAATTTAACCAAGTATTTGTATTTGTATATTATATCAACCATCTGGTACACAACACAAGCCTGTAGTTGCTTACTGTGGAACTAGATGGCATTGTGTGTATGTCCAAGGATATTTATAGTTATTTAATTGATTAACTGGCGGGGGAAGGCGGAGGAGACACTTGAATATGACAAAATATGCACTTTAAAGCTAATATTATAAATGCAAAAGTTGTTTGTTAATTTGTTTGTTGCTCAATAATATTTCCCATCCCACACGGGTATAAAAATAATTAGGTGAGTATCAAGGAGTGAAATTACTATTCAGGATTCCAGCTTTCAAACATTAAGAGCTTCTGAGCTAGCCCATGGACAGGCAGACAGATACGGACATGGTAAATTATAGTGTGCCCGCCCAAGACCGACTTTTAGTAGGACCGATAATCGGGCCGATTTTTTCTTCAATACTTTTATCACCGATGTTGTGACCGATTTTTTGTAGGCGTTGAAACATTGCAATCAGTACGTTCCATTTTTCTCCTACAAAAAATCGGTCATCGATTATCGGCCCTGGGCGGGGCAGCTTTAGGGTTCCATGCTGACTACGTAACTATAAAAACAAAGACTAGAGGGCACCAATTGCACGTTTTCCTAACCTAAACTAATCAATCACGGTCATACATATTCGTAGTGCGCATATCGGTAATCCGTTTGTCGCCGTCACACGTTGCTAATTGGATTCAAGTCTCGTGGCGAGGGCTTCCTCGGCATGAGACTTCGCATGCCGTCGGATTATTAGAAACTACTTGAATGTATACCTATAATAGAATTAGAATTGAAATACAAACAGATTACAGTCAGACAATATGTACAAAGGTGAGCTTATCTCTAAAGAGATATCTTCCAGTCATCCCTACTGGAGGTTAGAAATGTTACACGGAAGGGGGAACAAATAAAATAAAAATTCTAAACGTAGTTAATAATAGATATTTTTGATACAAACGCATTTAATAATAAACTAGGTTACAATATTAGAAAACAAATTATTATTGGATTCGTATCTTTTCTTGCCCAGTCAACAATATAATAACGTTAAAGTTAATAACAATTGAAGTATTTAAAAAGCAAAAAAACCCGCCAGCTAATTTTGTATTGTAAATAAATAAATATTTCGGACACTTACACCAATATCTAGTTCCAAAATAAGCAAAGTTTTTACTATGGATGCTAGATAACGGATAAACAGACATACATATTCATATTTAACATCCATGATGCGGGAATAAATGTTCGCGTTCTTCACACAAACATTCACTCATTGCGGGATTCGAACCTGCAACCGTTGGTTTCGTAGACGGGTCACTATCCACTACACCAATCGGTTGTCGAATTTATGCGGGCGCCACGTTCGATTTTATCCTATGACGAAACGAATCTGACGACACACTACACTTCAAAATCGGTCAAGTCGCATGGGCTACAGGATGGGTAACACAGAAATCTAAACACATACCATACCAGAAAAACATTACCATCCTTCATGGGGTAGTCGGGTAATGACTTACGCAAAGGGAAAGTTCGCCCAATGTAAATAACATTAGGTTTGCAAAACTGGGTTCGATTCCCGGCGAGGTACAGGCTTGGTTGGGAAAGTTCGCCCAATTTAAATAACAAAGTTCCCTTGTCACTTCTGTCAACATGCATATTCTCCCTCTATCAGCCACTCACACTGCTCCAAATTGTACGCCTACACTCCTTGACCTAATTCTTGTGTCTAACTTGGACAATGTTGCCAATCATGGACAATTCGCTTCTTCTTTCTCCTATCATGATCTCATTTTTCTTTCATACAAGTTGCGTCCTCCGCGTCGTAAGTGCAAAATTCTTTATCTCCGAAGCTACAAGGGTATTGATTTGGAATGCTTAAGGGGGGAGGCGAGTAACTTGGATTGGTCACCGGTCTACGACTGTGACGATATGGATGGCAAAATTACAGCTTTTAATGAAATAGTAACTGGGCTATATGATACTCATGCCCCTGTCAAACGTGTGAAGGCAAAACATTTACCTGCCCCGTGGCTCACTCCTTCTATCAAAAACGTGATGTCCAAGCGTGATAAAGCGAAGCGGAAATACAAAAAGTTTCCCAATGACGACAGCCTGTCCCTTTATAAAAAGCTTCGAAATCGCTGTAATAGGTTGTGCAGAGACGCTAAAAGACGACACATTCATGGAGCAATTGAAAATTGCAACACTGCACAGGTATGGAGATTCTTAAGGACGCTTGGCATTGGTACATCTTCTAACGATTGTCCTCTACCTTTTAATTTAAACACGTTTTTAACAACCACTTCTCTCTGCCTCCATCTTGTCTGGAGGACAGTGTCAGGTGCTCTTCTTTGAATTATTTATCCAACCTGCAGTTGCCTAAGTGTGATCCCTTCAGCCTCATGGAAGTTAATTACGCAGATATTAAGAAATCTCTTCTCTCCATTTCATCTAAGGCAGTGGGTGATGATGAGCTTAGCTATCACATGTTCCATCCTATTATTAATGAACTAGTACCTACAATTACTCATCTCATAAATCACTCCTTTGCTACAAGTTCATTCCCATCTGCTTGGAAAAAAGCTCATGTCATTCCACTTCCGAAAATCTCCAGTCCTACATCTTTGTCCCAGTTTCGACCAATTTCTATTCTACCCTTTTTATCTAATGTTCTCGAAAGTCTCGTCCATAAGCAACTTTCAAAATTTCTCTCTTCAAACAACTTCCAGTCTGGTTTTCGCCCTGGACATAGCACAGTAACTGCCTTAGTTAAAATTTCTGATGACATTCGCCTTGCCATAGAAAATAAACTACTTACTGTTTTAGTCCTACTGGACTTCAGCAGTGCCTTTAATTCTGTTGATTTTGATATTTTACTAGCTGTCCTTTCCTCTCTTAACATATCTTCTTCTGTCATTACCTGGTTCAATTCCTATCTTCGAGGCCGCACACAGTGTGTTCGCTCAAATGACTCTACGTCGGACTGGTGTAGCCTCACAGCTGGTGTACCTCAGGGTGGTGTTTTGTCTCCTCTTCTATTCTCAATTTTTATAAACACAATCACTCTTGTTATTTCCTCCCATTTCCATTTATATGCAGACGACGTACAGATTTATCGTCATTTTAAAGCAAATGAGGTCTCAGAGGCTATCACTAGGGTTAATGACGACCTCACGAAAATCTACAAATGGGCGAAAGAATTTGGTCTCCTAGTTAACCCAGCCAAATCACAGGCTATAATCATAGGTAGCTCATATTCACGCGCTCAATTGACGGAATCAGCTATGCCGCCAGTAATGTATGATGGAGTTGTGATTAGCTACGCGCAGACCGATAAAAATCTGGGTGTCATATTTAACCAGAACCTGTCGTGGTCTGACCAGATAGGTTCCATTAGCAGAAAGGTTTATTTTTCGTTCCAATCCCTCAAGCGACTCCAAAAGTTTCTTCCTCTTCAAACTCGTATCACCCTTGCTCAATCACTTCTGCTACCGTTACTCGACTATGCTGATGTAACTTTTCTTGATGCAACTGAGGACCTACTTAACAAGCTTGAACGTCTCCAGAATTTATGCATTCGTTTTATTTTTGGGTTGCGCAAGTTTGACCATGTTTCGCAACACCGATCCGAGTTGAAGTGGCTTCCGATACGACGTCGTCATGACGTACATGTTGTATCCTTACTGTTCAATATCCTCAACAACTCTTACTCTCCCCCTTACCTTCGTGAGCGATTTGACTATCTTGTTCCCCGAGGTAAACCTTGCAGAACAACCAAATCCCTCATGCTTAAATGCCCAGCACACTTGACAACACGTTATAGTGATTCGTTCACGATTCGGTCAGTGAGACTATGGAACGCACTACCGCATGCAATCCGCGCAAGTCCATCGTTAGAAATTTTCAAGAAAAGAGTAAAAGAGCATTATTTGTCTTTATGATTTCTCCTCAGTATTATAGTAATTATTTAATTATTTATCATAATATGAGTATTGATAATGTATATACTTGTTTATACGTATATATATTGCATAGGTTATGTGGTATATTTATTTATATATATTATTATATTATTTTATTTTATTTTAAATAATTTTCAATTTTTGTGTACACTATTTTCTGCCCAATCTAATAAACACTATGTATCTCTAAGGTTTGCTGGTAGAAAACTCTATCGGAATTAAGCTCGCCTTTGTACATTTTATATACAATGCATATTCCTGTAACAATTTTGTGTACAATAAAGATATTAAGAAAGTTTACAAAATCGGGTTCGTTTCCCAACGGGGTACTGGGGATCATTCGCGCTATTTATCGTGGTTTATAAACCACCACACGGGCCCGTGTGTGTAATGTGGGACTAGTGGCCACCTGACAATCCACTGATTGATACACTATATAGCCAACAACTAGGCTTACCGATTGTCTTCAATTGAAAACAATCGGCTCTTATATAGATTATGTAAATTCATCATATATCATACATAGTCATCGATTACGTTGACCAATAAGAAACCGTCAAATTGCCGAACGAACAATGAGCCAACCAATCACATGTCAGAACGACATTGTGACATGTGCTCATCGGTGTCTCATTAAGTGTGGCGATACAAAATTTGTAAAAGTCCCTGGAAAAACTTACAACCTTGGGATCTTCAAGTCTAGAGTGAATAGGCATTTACTGGGTGCGCGTGATACATCTTCGGCTGCATTGTCACTTTCCATCAGGTGAGGTTGTAGTCAAACGCGAAACCAGTTTTTCAATAAAAAAAAAACCCTTTAGATAAAAGAGAAATGTGACATGACACAAATGTTGGCTCATCGCTCGGTCGGTAATTTGACTGTTTCCCATTGGTCAACGTAATCGATGACGATACCGATGAAGTTACATAATCTAAAGGCAGTACCGACTACTTAACGTGCTCCATGAAACACGGAAACACTCGCATTAAAAATGCCACTACTGGTCACCCATCCAAGTACAAACCGCGCCAGACATGGCTGAACTTTGCTAATTCGAAATGTGACTGCGCCATGTGTGCTTCTCGTAATCTCGTTTCGGAGTCATAATCTGGGGATAACCTATTCCTGTACTTGTATACACCGTGTAACGGTTAAGTGTAGTCATATTTTAAGGGCTTGTTCTACCCATCAATACGAACAACTTTTACTATGGGGGCAACTTCGAAATCGCGAAAAAAAAATCAGCTGTTCCATAGAAAATTTCAATAACCTCCCGATGCAATGTATGAAACAGCTGATTTTTTTTTCGCGATTTCGAAGTTGCCCCCATAGTAAAAGTTGTTCGTATTGATGGGTAGAACAAGCCCTTAAAATATGACTACACTTAACCGTTACACCCTGTATATCTAATAATACCAAAGTAGATATTTCTGTCTCGCCGTATTTTTCACGGCAGCGCATAATAGTACTAACCGCATTCTTCCCTTGGGATTCGTAAAAATATAGCATATACGTAGGCATAACAGCATACAATGATGGGCAGCTACGTTAGCTATCAAAATATCTGCGATCGCAAACGGGCTTGCCCGCGTGGCCATTAAGCGATGCCGATAGCGCCATGGTAGAGGCTTATGTTCAGTAGTGGACCTTAAAAGCTGTACATGACGATGATGAGGTATCAGTCCGTTTCCTTTCAAGTTCAATCTAACTTTTATGTTAGTCCGTTTCGCCGTGATTGAGCAACAAACACCCTCAATCACGGCAAAACGGATGAACCGATTTGGATGAAATTTGGTATGTACGTAGAACATACTTAATGTAAAAACATAGGATATTTCACGCAGACGAAGAAGTGGGCGGAAAGCTAGTTTAAGGGTAAAGTAATACCAATTTTGTGAACAAATGGCCAGATAATTGCTACAAAATTAAATCTAACAACTTCCGAAACGAAGTTAAAAACAATAGACAGCCATTTCTATTGGAAACGCTAACTGAATTAAAATATGTGCGTTCGTCTTGAGCCTGCCCCGCCCTGGCTGAAGGGCGGGCGGCTGACCGCCCTCCCTCAGTAGCATTTGAGCTCCGTGCAGGAACACTCGTCGTAGAGCCTTTGCCTGCTCCCTGGATAAATTAAATTAAGATATTTGATTCGTTAAAAAATATATGGCGCGGAATTTATCGAATTTTGAATTTGACAGTCAGTGTAGTGCTGTTATCGAAATATTTATCGGTATAAAATTAGAGACGTTGAGTTTTTTAGAAGATAAATAATATAGCTGTATACGCCGCTTATTCTAAATTTCGACATAAACTGAATTTGTTAGTACAAAATAGTATAAATTAAATATATAGATAAATAGTACCAGGAGGACAGATACATTAGTTATCGAGTGTCGATAGTGCAACAAGTGACCGCAACAACAACTCTAGATATGATTTTGTACGACGTAAGTATACCCACTACTCATATATTAAATTTTATAGACACGATTCATTGAACACGTGATTGTAAATGTCCTAATTTCCTATTCCAAATAATAATTTTGCTTGTAAAAATAATCCATCGATTAATTAATCAAATACTCTTTATTGCACAATTAACAAAAACTACACAAAGATTGCAGCGTACATCATTAATCCCCTTAAATGGACCAAAGATAAATATATAAATAATCATGCTTGGTACACACAGCTCCATTCATCTTATTCCACATTAAGCAATTAGATAGATAGATAGATAAGCATTTATTTGCATCCATGTACACACACCTAACAAATTTTACTGAAAAATACAACTAAAACAATAAAACACAATACAGAAACAACAAATATTATGTGTGTTCCGCAGTATACAAAAAGGCTACAGCTCAGCGTATGGATTTGCCCATTAGGTCAGCCATAACTCGGGTATACGTGTTCACTTTCATCATACAAACCTATGCACCTAGCGAGATACGAACCTACGACCTTAGCTATTACTGATTGGTACGGAGAATAAAAGGTGAGGCGTTGCGTTGCTTGGAAGGACGGTCCACCCAAGGAATAAAAACGAACGGCCTGAGTACCATTAATACCATTTATTTTTCACACACATAAATATAAATATAAGCTGTATATAAGTGTAACAAGACATTAGAGAAGGCTCGTACTAATAAAACTATCCCAAGACTGAGAAAAACTTATAGAATGATACTCTATTCTATTTCTTCCGTCTAATCTGAATTTGAACAGTATCAAATATATAATATATTATTGAGAGTGAGACTCGATCTCAATCCTGAGACAGCCCCGTAAATACGGCCCTTAGTTTTCAAAAAAAAAAGAAGCTATTGTACAAAAGATAATAACAGATATAATAAAAAAGATATGCGTGCGTGTGTGGTGGGAACAGACTCAGCGTACGCTGGGCGGCGCAGCCACACACCACTGATTTTCAGCCTGCCCCTGACTACAGTAACAACTATTTTTTTTTTAATTTACGCACACATGATAAATGGACCCGTGAAGAAAAATCTGGAGGAGGCCTATGTCAAGGGAAACCGCGACAAACGTCAGCAAAGGATTACTTCTTAATTTATTTACATTTCATAAGAATAACTTCATTTTGTCAGAGAATAAAACCTTCTTCTTTTATTTTTAACACGCTTTTATTAGTTTCACTTCTAACTATAATGAAACAATAAATTTATAAAACACAATTAAAAATACCTATATCCAACTCGCCTCCGTGAGGCATAGTACCTAGTACGCTAGCACTATTGCCCCGCTGAATGCATAAGCTCAGCTGCTGAGCAATAATGTAATAATGTAATATAATGTAATCAAATCTAAATCTAAATATGTAATTCCGATGACAAAACTATAATTTGATATATTGGCGCTGATCTGATTATGGATCCAGGAGGTGGACGGTGAAGTTTGAGTTCATATGACTCGTTTTGACGAGTCTAATATATTATACACTTGGTGTCGACGATCTGGTGATGGCGTCAGGAGATGGATGTTGGAAATGTAGCGCGTTTTTTTTAGTTTAAACTACATATTATTATATTTATATTTGGATCCTTCAGCAACAAGAGTACCAATCTCGCTACTAAAAATAGAAACAATATTCCACATCGAATGCCAATTATGCAATTCAATGAATCGGAAGTGTACAAATAGATAACAGCCGATACCATATCATATTTTATGACATCGATGGTAGATAATATACCGTAATCCCGTACATCTCGTTCCCTTTCCGTAGGCGGTGAACTTGACATTCCCTGCACGAGCCATCAGACCGTGAAAGGGATATAGCTAAAAATAACACTTCATATTATTTATGGCTAGTAAAATACTATTCTTAGATCTTATGTTACTATAATCGTTATAAAATAAATCATCCCAACATTAAAATCTATAATCGCATCGATTAGCGACGTTAAGCAATTTCTATCGCGGTCAGTCCTTGGATGGGTGACCTTTACTGACATTTTAAAACGAATGTTGTCGTGCTTCGGAGAGACGTTAAATAGTCCGTCCTGATTGTTTCCAATTGAAACCAAATCGTGCCCTTAAAAACACTAAGGCCCGTATTAAGAAACCATTCTCAAGATTGAGAACAGTCTTGTGACCGGTCTCAAGTAAACGTGATGATTAATAAACCTAACTTGAGATCTGAAAAGGACGTGCATACTCAAGCAGTACTCACTTGAGAGGTGCGCGTATTAATAAACAAAATTCAAGACTATTATTCATTCGCCGCTTAGCACGGAGCTTGAGATAGCGTCAACTGCTTAAGACGCATCTCGGTTGATACAGCCTCAAGACTTCTATTGAGATTGATTTTTTAATACGGGCCTTACTCTGAGGTGGCCACTGGCAGACTAGTAAATTGAAGATTTGTGTCAGAACACAAATCATCAATTCGCACTGGGCCCGCGTGGTGGATTAGGTCCCATGTCCTTACCCAGTGAGAGGAGGCTATGCCTTAACAGAGGGCGATCTACAATATTCAAAGTTATGTTATGTGTGCTGTGTGGTTCCGGCATGTAAAAAGAATAGAACCAACCCGTCTCTTCCCGTGGGTGTCGTTAAAGAGACTTTCCACCAAAAGAGATATACAGTTTTGCATGTTTTAACGAGCGTGGCGTTGGACTCACGGGTACCTACATTTCTGTATATAACCGTAGATGTTGTTTCAGGCATTAAACTTTAATATTCGGGACACCCAAACGCTAATATTTGTGATAACTCTGATAATAGGGTGTATTTGGTATAACGTCGTGACGTTGTATGTATAGGTATACGTGTATACGCAAAAAAAAAATTGCGCAATAAACTGAATACAGAAAAACGAGGTCAAGAATCTAAAATTCCAGTTTAAAATATTAAATGCACCATGATAATGCTTTTTGTAATAAGTGTTTTCCTTTCATACAAACATACAGAAATATAGACACGAATACATTGCCCTCCTTTTGGCTTCGTCGTAGTCTGGTAAAAATAATTAATACCCTAAATTGTAAGGAACATTGGCCATTGAATGGGAAAATTACGAAATTACATTTCCAGCGCCACGGATGTCTGTCTCAATGCGAAGGTATTACGTCACATTGACAGTTAGAGTGTCATGACACGACGACATTGTATCCCACTAGCAGTGCTATACGGTTGAGTCGAGTTATACGAAACCAGTTCTTGGTACTTGGTTAAAGAGACAGGAACCAGCGAATGATTTAAATATTTGATACTCTTGAAAATCACAATCAATCAAGTGTACTTTACTGCATAATAAATAAGGATTACATTTGTTAAAGAAAACATCATAAAACTATGTAAATGTATGGAGATTGCTAAATTATAGTCATTTAATTGTAAGAAAGAAAAATTTATTTAAACTCATCTCATGACACAAACAATCGGGTACAAATATTACACAGTCGAGACACGTGCAAAAAATAACATTGTGTTTGCCATCTAATTGTCGGTGTCGCAAGGTGGAGACAAAAAGGTCTCCAACTCAGCATGGGTTGTAGCCGTTCACTACAACGCTGGTTGCTGGTTGAATGCTTAGCCGTCACGTATGGCGGACATTGCTTGAATTATAGGAAACTGCTCAGCTCGTAGGGGAGCCCTACTACGTCGGATTGCCCGATAGCATCTAAAGAAACCTAACCCAGCCTCATCATCACAAGCCTTACACGTCCCCACTGTCGGGAGATGGTGTGGGCCCTAATCTTCTACGCGGGCCCAATGAGGATTGGTAGACTATAGTGGCCATCATAAATCTTATGCAGCGTTACTCTGCAGCTGACCAAATGGTTTCAGGAAATTTCCTATAGAAATTCATGGGTATCATGAAACTTTAAATGCATGCTTTCAAAAATATTACTTTATACAGATTTTACAGATTTGGATCCACCATTTTCATTCATATAGTTTTAACGGTCATACACCGCATGTATGCACACTAACAATTCATACTAACAGTACTATCTACTGAAAGTGTTCGTCCATTACTTGAACCGGAATCAGATACCGAAGGACGTGGGAATCTGGTGATGATAAATGAACCTCTATGTCAAGAGAGTAGGGTGCAAACTGGGCTGGGGAAGGGAGAAGTGGAGGCTGTGCGTGCGCGCGCATCAGTTCTCTGTAGAGGTGGGCATGTGTCGATTTCTTGTTGAAAGGATGTGGAGATTAAATAATTAAATGCTTTTATAAAAAGAAAACATTATTTCGGGCAACTGGATCATAGTTTGTTTTATGCACAACGGGTTGGTACTTGACCTCAATCACGTATGATGTTAAGAGAAGATAAGGTCGAAGGTGGAAGCGTACTGACTCGGCAACCCCATCACATTTGGAGGACTGGCTATCTTATCTCTTACAACCGGAACTCAACAATGCTATTAACATTGCTGCTTGGAGGCAGATTCAGATATGATGGTGGTAGCTAGCCAGGCGGACATTTAAAATACCCTACCACCAACCAAACGGAGTTCTTAAACATGTACCCCGATGGGATCGAACCCGCGACCTCCGAATCGTAAATCCAATGTTGTTTACATTGAGCCACGGAAGCGGTAAATTATGGTTAGGTAGTAACAATAGTTTTGTTTAGTAACAATAAAATATAAATAAATAAATAAATCCATTACTCCGGAATAAAAATAAAAAAAAACTATATGTTATTCTCCTTGTTATTCTTTTCGAGTTGAGGCAAGTTTCATTTTTTTATTGGAATAAAACCTAGCCTCTCGAACAGCTCTTTGTGGTGTCAAGTTGGTCGACAAACGTGCAGCTGTCAGGACACGCGGAGCAACATAACTGTGATCCATTGTCTGCCGGGAGACCGCGCACTCGTAACGATCACCCTTGAAATCTGGGCTGCTCGTACATGTACACAACAACTTTATATCCCCACTATTGGGCCCACACGGGCTCAATGTGAATTGATAGATTCGTGTCAGAGTAGCGGCCACCTGACAGTCAGTGCTTCAAAGTCACCACTGCAAGCCAAAGCTTATCAATTCCATGAAACCCGGAAACACTCGTAAGAAAACATCACTATCACCCCATTGCTTAACTTCGGTAATCGAAAACGAATAGCGAATGCGGTTGCGCTACGAGTGCTTCTGCACACGTTGCTGAAACTGAAAAATTTATCGACATTTATCATCCTCCCTCTAGTGTCCAGTACTCAGCCAACAATGGCGTCGCACGCATTGCTGCGGTGCGGCTGAAGCGTTGTAACAAAAAAAAATTGTTAAATTAACGCATAGTTCACTTAATGTCATGTAAATTTGTTACTTGCTGGTGTTGTGCAGTGAAAGATGGGAGTAGACAGTCTACCGTTGCAACGGCCTAGCGTAAGTCGCTACATTTAATCTTTCTACTCTAGTGTGGTGCAGTCTGACTACAGATTTTGTGTTTTCAACAGCAATACAATTTTATGTGGTAAGCAACTGATGTTCTATGGTTTACCAATTTATTTGTTAATGATTTATTAAATTTAAAATTATAAAAGTAAAGTACATTTATAAATAATAATTTAATAAACTGACAATATGGATACTAGATAAAGGGTAAACATACATAAATATTTATACCATCCATGATTCGGGAATATATGTTGGTATTCATCACATTGGGCGAGATACGCCGCATTAAAATCTGTGTTTTGTAAGTGACGTACTTATTGATTTACGTTATTTTTCATATTGTAGATGAAATGCAAAACCGTTATTCCACATACCTAGGTATAGTTGTATTGAAGGTTTATTAGTTGATTTGTAGCTAGTGTTCCCGTACCTTGGAGGACACGTTAAATAAACAGTCCCGGTTGTTTTCAATTAAAGACAGTCGTTAAGCCAAGTCGGTGGCCTACAGGGGCGGCTTACGAGTAACACACGGACACTGAACCAGACACAATAGAAGTTTTATTGTTGCTACGGCTATAGGCGTCTACGTCTTCAGTGTCCGTCAACGTGTTAAAAATCTTTCGGTACAGTCAGGTGGCCTCTAACCTGACAAAAATTCACCAATCTTCATTGGGCCCGCGTTGTGGATTATGGCCTATGGCCATGTCCCAGTGACACGACGCTATGCCCCAAACGTGTATAGCATGATGATCTCCTAATTGGCCCATAATAACTGACCAAGCAAGCAAAGGAAGGGTTATGCTTTTTCTGCGAGTTAATTATGGCTACTTATTCCGTAGCAGTGCCCAAACGCGTTGTCTCATTCAATTCGTTTTGGTCCCGACAATGACGTCAAACCTCTGTATGTAGTTTGATTAATTTTGAGTATTCAACTCTCGACAAAAAAGACTGGCGTTGTCTGTGTGTATGTGTGTCATCAGTCTTTATTCTGACGCCTCTCAGGTCGCTTTGAGTGTGGTTATTTTTATATAAAAGACACAACGATGTGATAGATTCTTAGCCATGTTTCATGAAAAGATTTAGTTTTAATACTATCCAATCTACCTGGATGATAACTTCAAACTTCAAGCATTCATTTCAACGTGAGATACATGATATCATTTGTTGAATGTCAATTTAAATCTATTGGTAATAAAAATAGGGCTTAAGCATGTCTCGGTCAGTCAGTATGTCCAAGCAACTACCGCTTCGGAATGGGAAATCTGCTGTGGGAAAAGAACAGCAAATGAAACCCACAGGATCATTGTTATTTTCGTTTTTGTTATATAAAAGTATGTAAATAATGCAATTGTATAAATTTTTGGGAGCTGGGCGAAGTATACCGAACGTTTTTGTCATTCAGGTAGTCACTAATTTTGTAATAAACTTTTTTTGTTCTCATTTAGATTAATGATATAATCATTTGTTCAATGTTTTTCAATTTTTTATTCTTGTCATCTAGTTTAGGTACGAAATTCATGTGTATGGAACAGCTAGACGAGCAATATCCGAAAGGCACATTCTGCGTCATAAAGTCCGTAGACAGATTACCACGTTTATGTACTTTAAGTACTTAAATGTAGACTACGGATAATAACAAGAGACCGGTTGTAAACGCTTCACACAAAGTTTATTTGATAGTTTAATGTAATACGACTGAATTTAACCTCCGCCGAAAAACGAGGGGTGTTATGTGTTTGACGGCGATGTGTGTGTTGGTGTTGTACGTGTGTGTCGGCGTTGTACGGGTGTTGCTATAACATTGTTGCTTGGCGGCAGATTTAGATAATATGGTGGTAGCTAGCCAGGCGGACATTTAAAATACCCTACCACCAACCAAACCGAGTACTTACACATGTACGCCGCTGGGGATCGAACCCGCGACCTCCGAATCGTAAACCCAATGTTGTTTACATTGAGCCGCCGAGGCGGTGTCTCCTCATTACTTAGTTTCGAAGACACATGTTCTGCCCATGTGGGAGTGTGCTAAAGATGATTCATAGGTATGTATATTAGGTAAAGAAAGAAAGAAAGAAAGAAAAAATTCTTTATTGTACACAGCTTAAAAATATACACAGTGACATTATTCTAACAGGTGTACAACAAAAGGAACTTGGTATAATACGCTACTGCTGCGTAGCGTAAAGCAAACTTACAAAAGTAAAATATATTCTCTAAATCCTTATACTATAATATATATATATATAAATGATGAATATACCTAACATTCAAACAATATAGGTAAAGTAATAGATAAATAAATAAATTTAAAAATATCCTTAGACCTACACACAGCGCCATCTAGTTCCACAGTAAGCAACTATAGGCTTGTGTTGTGGATACCAGATGGTTGATATACTATACATAAATATTTTTTTTTTTGTAAATAAACACTTATTATAAATAAAAACATCCATAACTCGGGTACACATGTCCGTATTCATTACACAAACAATATGCCCCTAGCGGGATACGAGCCCGCAACCTTTTGGTATAGTGGTCAGAGTTGCTAACCACTACACCAAACAGGCCGTCGTCGAACATAAACTAATAAATTATGCGAAACTATGAATAAGCTTAAAATAGCCCATTACGAACGTACACCGCAGAATTACGAAGCTGAAGATAAAAGGTGGTCTTACTTGATCAGGGGTTGGTTTCAATGCCTCGCTGCACGAAATAAAGTTTTGATTTCAAAATAAACGAGAAACAAAAATGAAATAAAGTAATTGTCGATTAAGATATCCTTACAGGCAGTGACGGTATCTTCATATAAGGCCAAAACCCCGGCTTGATTTACTAAATACTCGATCAGGATTATTAACTATTTAAACAGTATAGGAAATCTTTGAATAAAACATTCGCTCTTGTCAAAACCCGAACAACATTAGCGGGCTTGCCCTATTTTGAAACCCTAGGCACGCCACTGCTAATAGGAGCCTCTTCAACAATGTCGGATTATTGGTTATCGATTTGTTTTGCGGCCTCTTGAGATAAGCCTCTAAGGCCCGTATTAATAAATCAATCTCAATAGAAGTCTTGAGGCTGTATTAACCAGATGCGTCTTAAGCAGTTGACGCTATCTCAAGCGCCGTGCTAATTTATAAACCAATCTTGAGGTCTACTGAGCTGAGAGCATTTTTATTTTGCAAAGGAGAGCAGTCCGCGCAATATATAATCTGCGTCGATATGACTCTCTTCGGGACAGGTTCATAGAAATTAATATTTTAACTGTTCCTTCATAATTTATTTACGAGAATATTATTGTACGGACGAAAAAATATTTCTGCATTCCCAAAAAATAGCGATAAGCATAACTTAAATTTGAGATATAAGGACAAATTAGCCACCCCTATGTTCAGACTGAGCAAAGTTAATACATAATTTATGGGACACTGTATACGCTTTTATAACCTTATACCTGAGAATATCATTAATCTAAATGACAAACAATTTAAAAACCATGTCAAAACAACATTAACAAGAAAAGGTTATTACAAAATTGGTGACTACCTGAATGACAAAAACGCTTGGTATACTTCGCCCAGCTCCCAAAAATTATAAAATTGTATTAGTTGTATACTTTTATATATATATAAAAAAAAAAGAATAGAAAAGAAAATGATCCTGTGGGTTTCTTGTGCCGCTTCTTTTCCCACAGATGATTTCTCTTTCCGAAGCAGTGGTAGCTTGGACATACTGATTGACCGAAAAATGCTTAGCCCTATTTTTATTTCCAATAGATTTAAATTGACATTCAACAAATGACATCATGTATCTTACGTTGAAATAAAATGCTTTGAGTTTGAATTTGAGTTTGAGATCACTTCTCAAGTATTCGCCTCAGCGGCGAGTGAATGATAGTCTTGAGTTTCGTTTATTAATACGCGCACCTCTCAAGTGAGTACTGCTTGAGTATGCACGTGCTTTTCAGGTGTCAAGTTAGGTTTATTAATCAACACGTTTACTTGAGACCGGTCACAAGGCTGTTCTCAATCTTGAGAATGGTTTATTAATACGGGCCTAAGTTTAGTTGTTGGGTGAGCGCTTTTAATCTTCAGGCGCGTCATCTTCAAAATCTGGATAGACGTTCTACGACCGTTAAATTAAATGTCTGTAGATATTTAACTATCCTATTTACCTACTGTAAACTGGTGTACAATAAAATTATCCATTTTGATTTTTGACCGACAGAAATAAACGAATGTTATATGAATGATGGCGTTGTGTGTGTCCAGTCTTTATCCGGATGTGTGCTGTTTTTTTTATTTGAAAGAATAAATGACGACATTAGTCATGTTTAATGAAAATGAAGCCGTTTCGCAGATATTTAGCTTATATATTTATTCAAATATTTCATTATCATATCAATCTTTAAATTAGAAATTTTTACCAAAAAAAAACAACCGACATCAGCCACAAGCTATATGGCCAGTTGGGTTGACAGTTTATACCAGGTTGACCTGATGATCTTCGATTTGTCATACTTATTCATAATCACACCGACCTCCTCTATAGTTTTTCGTCGATGTCACTTTCACATTACCCTGAACCCACGGAAAAAGATAAGAGTTTCATATAGGTGCATACAGTTGAGATAATGGTGTAGATTGATCAGTAGTAATCCTGCCGAAATTGGAGCTTTGGGAGATTATGGTAGGCTCAAATACACCTACATGAGAGTTTGCAATAATAATACATTTTGTTTTTGCAAGAAAGTATATAACAAAGTAGCTTACAAAAGCATTCCTGTAACAACAAAGAATAAACAAAACTATAGAAACAGTTTGTTGGAATTTATAAGGGGAGTAAGCTTATTGGTATATCCAGATAAATATGTACTAACCGCGACATGATGGTCTTTCACTATGGGCCTCATAAGAAGGCTCAGGGTCACCCAAATGGCAATGGAGAGAGCTAGGCTCGGAGTCTCCCTGCGGGATCGAATCAGAAATGAGGAAATCCACAGGAGAACCAAGGTGACCGACATAGCTCGAAGAATTATAAACAAACTCACACACTTACATTTTTTCCTTTCTCGTCTATTCTTTTCCAAACTATGTTATACTGTTTCCACTTTTTAATTGTATTTGCTATATTGCTATGTATCGATATTAACATTGTTACTGCCTGCGACACCTAGGGGGAGCCTGGCAATTTGAAAAACAGGGTTATTTTCCTAGTTCAGATGCCAGTCTCTCAGAAGAGAAATAGTATATTTTGGCCTGAATTTTATAATAATGATGTTGTTTAGATATTTTCTTAACTATTTACCTCGTGTGTGAAACAAAAAGATTATTATTATTATTAGGTCCTTATCTATGAAATTGGCGTTTTGTATGAAGAATTTCATTAAGACTGTTTCCTTTTCCAAGACATTTTTAATATTTTTTTGGGAACGGCAAATCCAAATTTAGCTAAACTTTGTGTGTATTATCGGATAACATTAAATTATGTATAGGCAGCGTTAATTTTTAAAAGTAACCGCTTTATAAAACTTTCAGTGAATCTAAGAAATGATTATGGGAAGCACATGAAAAGAGCTCTGTTCAAATTTTTTTATTATGTGACTTAGCCCAAAAATTAAAAAATATTTCATGTGAAACCTTGAAATAATATTCCAATTTTCAAATAAAAAACAAATTTGGATATAGCTTTCAAAATCGCAGGAATTGGTACATATGATTAACGAAGAAAAAGAACTCCAATTTCATAGGTAAAAGACCCAATATAATTGCCAAACTTAAGTGGCAGTGGGCGGCACATTGCTCATAGGACCGACGCCCGTTGGAGCGGAAAGGTTCTTGAGTGGCCACCGACTTCTTTGGGGGAGGCCTTTGTCCAGCAGTGCACGTCTTACAGCTGATATGATGACGACATATAGAAATAGCATTCGCCTATCAGAGCGAGTACGATTTCGTCACGAGTGAAAGAAGATTATTATAGATCCAGTAAGGCAAACTCCCCCACAACCATTAATACAACTTTTTGGATTGTCACCTTAATTCAAGACTTATATCGTATCTCAATCCTACTTTAAGTTGAAGTAGTTTAATTTAATGAAGAGTTCGTAGCAGTTGTCTACGCAGCGTAGGCAAGGCCCCTACGCCGTAACGGTTATCGTAGGCGGCTACGAGCAAAGGATGTTATTGAAACATGACGTGAATAGACTTCGAAAAGCATTTTTCTTGAGAACTCATTGGAATATTAATTTGGCACAACGTTGCCGGTTACACTCTAATGCTAAAATAGTTCGATAGTTTCAAGATAACCCCATGATTTATTGGTCGTATGTTCAAATTATAATAAACATAAAAATAATAATAAATATCCCTGGACATACACATAGCATAATTTCACACTACGCAATAAGACCTGTATTATGAATACTAAGTGGTTTATTATACTACACGAATACATTTTTTTTGTAAATATCTAACTAATGTTATAAATGCGAAAGTTTGGATGTTTCTTTGTCACCTTTTTAGCTGTTCAATTATACTTTTTAACATACCGAAATAGTCCTAACTTTATAATGAAAATGAAAAAATAAAAATGAAAATCATTTATTCATGTAGGCAATACAATATGCACTTATGAACGTCACTTGTTTTTTAAACTACCACTAGCTCGGAACGCGACCGCTACTGAGAAGAGCTAGCGAGAAACTCAGAGGGTTAGTCTTTTTTCAATCAGTCATTTACAATCTAGAAAGGTTAAAACAAGTTTTATATATCGTGTAGAGGAGCAGTGTAATCCCATGGATTACTATCACTAATGTAGTCTGAAATTTTGTAATATCATTTTTTACATAATTTTTGTTTTATAATAAGTTTAAATTTATTAAGCGGAAGATTCTGTATATCAATATCTTGTTGTAGAAGCGCACATATTGACATCTGAATGACTTACTAACTTTACTAAAAGGTACAGCTAATTGATTTTTGTTCCTTGCATTGACATTATGTCGGTCACAATTTTTCTCGAATGAATATAGGGCGTCCCAAAGTTATGGGACATGAAGGGGAAGTACCTTAAATATCGTAGATAGTGAATTTTGCTCAAAGAAGACTTTATGTTATTTTTAAAAGTTAGTAATTCTGCATTCATAGATTTTCTAAAAATTACTTGCTTCGGCTGGGAATCGAACCGACTTAAATGTGAAAAAAAAAACACCCTACTTTTATGATGCCAATCGAAAGAATAGCTAAAAAATAATAACTCTGCCTAAGTAACATAGTATTTTAAAAGAAAGGAACAACATAAAATGATTGAGTCAAATTTCAAGAAAGTTATTTATTGCCGACGACGTTCGAAAAGTAGCGATATTATCATTCCAAAGATAGCATTGATTATTCGTAAATAAGTACCCACTTCATAAAATAGGTACTAACATAGTTTTCCTTATTATAAGTGCACGTGTAGATGAAATGATAAAACTTGTATTTCAATACGTCCTCTGTAAGCTAGACAGAAGGCAAATTAAAAACAAAAATAAATAATTTATAATTTGAAAATGGAACAGTTTATGACAGCGTTTGTTTGAATGCATACTTTTTAAGATATTTTAAAAAGAAGTGATATTTTTAAATGTTGTTCTTAAATTTGAAAATGGAACAGTATGTGCGAGCGTTTGTTTTTCGGATATTGATCTGTTTAGTCTCAATTCACTTACACAAGTGTTATTGTGTTAATTTATTGCGAACATGGCATATCAAGTAAGTTTTGATCTAATGGAAGCATATTTTTTGAACGATAAAGATATCTCTAGAAGTTTGCGGTGGTATGGCGTAAAATATCCTGATAGACAAATACCGTCTCGTAAAGTTTTGAAAAGGCTTGTGAACAATTTGAAAACTCTGGGACGTTTCGATAAACGCCCAAGAGAACCACAGCAAGAAAACCATACGATCAACGACGAAGAACTTGGTATTTTAATTTACTTTTCGGCTTTTCCGAAAGCATCGGTGAGAGAAGGAGAACATGAAATTGGAGTTTCAAAAAGTAAAATACACCGTGTATTAAAAAAACACGGTTTTAAGAGTTATGTTGAAGGACGATTGGTTCAAAAATTACTTCCGGGCGATACAGAAAGGAGAAAAAATTTCTGTCTTGATATCCAGGCACGATTGCTCGAAGATCCAAATTTTTTGGATAATATTATTTGGACAGACGAATCTAACTTTAGCAATAACGGTATGTATAACCGCAACAATAATCGTATTTGGTCTAAAGAAAATCCCCTACGAGTGACTGAAACTAATAACCAAGTGCGTTTTTCACTCAACTGTTGGTGCGGACTTTTAAAAAACCGGGTTTTCTTAATCCATTTTTACCAAGGAACCTTGAACACAGAAAAGTATTTAGGAATACTTCAAATTTTAAGGGATAAGATAAGAAACCATTCCGCGGCGGAGCAAGAAAACTTAATTTTCCAACAAGATGGAGCTCCGGCTCATAATAGTCGGAGAGCAGCAGATTTTCTAAATGAATGTTTTCCTACATGGATTGGTACAAATGGACCGATTAGATGGCCGGCCAGATCCCCGGACCTCACACCATTAGATTTCTTCTTTTGGGGATACGTGAAAGATATGCTATACAAAAAGCGATACGAGAACGTAGGCGAGTTGCAAACAGAATTGTGCCATATCACATCGAGTGTTCACCATAAAATGATTAGAAAATCAACAGGCAGCGGGCTCATTAAAAGATTGGCGATTTGCGTAAGACAAGAGGGATCACATTTTGAGCATTTAATTAATTAATTTACAAAAAAATACCTACTTAATTGACTACGGCAGTTTCATGTATGTTTTTTATTTGATTAAAATGATTAATTTCACGTTGTTCCTTTCTTTTAAAATACTATGTTACTTAGGCAGAGTTATTATTTTTTAGCTATTCTTTCGATTGGCATCATAAAAGTAGGGTGTTTTTTTTTTCACATTTGAGTCGGTTCGATTCCCAGCCGAAGCAAATAATTTTTAGAAAATCTATGAATGCAGAATTACTAACTTTTAAAAATAACATAAAGTCTTCTTTGAGCAAAATTCACTATCTACGATATTTAAGGTACTTCCCCTTCATGTCCCATAACTTTGGGACGCCCTGTATATTTCTTTTAACATATACAAGATTTTCATATACTACTCTGTGTAAAAAGTATCGGGAATATGTCAATAAAAAGACCCGCGTAAAAGAGGTCGTTCTAATTTTTTTACTGCATATTGGTAGCACTGTACTGATTTAGCGCGCAAAATTTGAGCGGGATCTGTCATTTAATTTGTTTTAAACTACACTTTTTGTTGGTCATAGTTTTGAGTCCTCGGCGATTTTTACAATGGAAAATATTGTTGAACAAAGAGTGTGCCTTAAATTTTGTGTTTCAAATGATATTTCATGTGGTGAATCACTAAAAATGTTGCGAAATACCTACGGCGAATCGTGTATATCGAAAACAAGGGCTTATGAATGGTATAAGGCTTTTAAAGAAGGCCGAGAAGTAGTAGTAGACTTGCCTCGTTCTGGTAGACCTTCAACCGCTACGACCAAAGAAAACATCGACAGAATCAAGAAGCTAGTGCTCGAAAATCGACGTATGAGTCTGAGAGAGTTGGCTAGTGAGGTGAACATATCTTTTAAGTCCGTCCACAACATTCTCATTGACATTTCATAGGCATTAGTTCCAAAAGAGCTCAATTTTGTTCAAAAAGCGCAGCGAAAGCATGTCGCTGAAGACATGGTTTCCCGAGCTTCTACGGATCCGACCTTTATGAAACGTATAATAACTGGCGACGAGACATGGGTTTATGAGTACGACATGCAAACAAGCCAACAGTCTTCAGAATGGCGTCTCGAAAACGAGCCGAAACCCAAAAAACCGCGGCAAAGTCGCTCCAAAATCAAGGTGATGCTGACAGTTTTTTTTGACTACCGTGGTGTGGTTCACTCCGAATTCCTTCCAGAGGCAGAAACAGTGAATAAAGAATATTATTTAGGCGTCATGAAGCGTTTGCGTGAGAGTATCCGCCGAAAACGTCCAGATTTGTGGCAACACAACTCATGGATGCTGCACCATGATAATGCACCATCACACACAGCCATTATAGTGAAAGAGTTTTTAGCGAAAAATTCAACAAAAGTTCTCGACCAAGCACCGTATTCACCTGATATGGCTCCGTCTGACTTTTTTTTATTTCCCAAGTTAAAATTACCACTTCGAGGAAAACGTTTTGAGTCGATAGAAGCCATAAAAGAAAATTCGCTGAATGAGCTAAAGGCCATACCGCAAATAGCCTATGAAAAATGTATGGAAGACTGGGTGAAGCGGTGGAGATGTTGTATTGCAAGCGATGGGGCCTACTTTGAAGGCGATAAAATAAATTTAGATGAATAATTTGTATTTTTTGTTTTATTGACAAATTCCCGATACTTAGTACACTGAATGTATATGTATATATATTGTGACGGAAATATTAATTTCTTTAAATATTTGTCTTAATATATCTCTCTGTAAGACAAATATGTTGTATGTATCAGCAGCGTTTCCGCACAGCAAGATACCATATGACATCAAGCTGTAAAAGTAGCTGAAGTAGACTAAGCGCACTGTTTCAGTATCACAGATATTTCGAATTTTCTTAACAGCATATGCGGCAGAACTGAGTATTTTCATTCGTTTTTTTATATGGGGTCTCGACTGTAAAATCTAACTGTAAATAAAATCTAAGAAATTTCGTTTTGTTCTCATTAAGGAGCAAGTTATTGACTGTGAACCATTCGACTATTTTTGAGACAGCATTATTCACTTCGTCATATGCTATATATAAAATAGGGAAACTAAAGTCAGATATTTTTAACCTTACCAATTCTCAAATCACTTCTAGGCCATTAGATCTCCGTCATTTACGACGGTGACGTCAGATGTGAGCCTACCGGTGACCTATAGTGAAAGGGCAAGCATGAACCGAACCGTCCTTTGTTCAGCTCCGACCCGAAATGACAAACGCCACTTATGGACCCTTACACCTAAAAATAAAATTTCCATTCTACTGATATCTAAAAATATACGTCCGAATTATATTTACCGTGGAACTATAACTTAAGAGGGTTAATTAATACTATACAAACTTTCAAGTTCCAAGTTGTCGAAACGAATAAACCGATTCTAATAAAACTTTACACACAAAGCACATTAATTTTTTTTTTATGCACAATGGGTTGGTACTAAATACGTCATACGTCTAAAATGTTAGTATTAGGTCTTTACCTATGAAATTGGAGATTTTTTTCTTGGTTAATCATAATGTACCAACCCTACGATTCTATAGCTATTTCCAAATTTGTTTTTTATTTGGAAAATAGAATATATTTTCAAGGTTTCACATGAAATATTTTTTAATGTTCAGACATTAAATTAGCTCAGGCTAAATCACATAATAAAAAAAACTTGAACACAGCTCCTTTCATGAGCTTCCCATATTATTTCTTAGATTCGCAGAAACTTTTATAAAGCGGTTACTTTTAAAAATTAACACTGCCTATATTTAACTTAATGTTATCCAATAATACACACAAAGTTTAGCTAAATTTGGTTTTGCCGTTCCCAAAAAAATTTGAAATGTGTTTGTATGGAGAAAACAGTCTTAATGAAATTCTTCATACACAACGCCAATTTCATAGGTAAGGACCTAATAGAGAAAATTTTCGAAAAAGATTATTAAAACTAAATTAGAGCAATTTTAGGTTTTCCATAGTCACAGAAAAAATGCAATATAGGATATATTGCATTGCATTTAAATTCGATATTTTGAAAATTTTTAGATCTATATATAAGACTAAGAATAATTTAATATATAACCACAGGTAAATACAATAGTAGTAGTTAAAATTCCTCCTCTGTATGCGTCTAGGTAACCTAAGGAATGCGCCAAATTTTATGAACATGGTCCGTACGCTTGAGCTGCGGGATGATCTCTGGTCAGTAATGCGCACTCTGATTGGTTGTCTCAGTAATGACACCGTTTACACTGACCCCACAATATCGTAATTTTCTTCTACATTCTAGTAGTACATTCTATTCTTACCACTTTTCTGAAACTGTATTTTCTTTTCTGTTGTGCAATAAAGTGTATTTCTATTGTATTGTAGTGGGTTGTATTGTATTGTAGTTTTGAGGGGGTTTCATAAATTTTTAAGTTATCATTATAACACAGCTGTCTTGTATACCTGGATGCTAAAATCATATTAGGTCCTCACGAATTTTCTTTTATAAGTTATATTAATAAAGATTCTAAGTTCAGCTCAAATATAAATTCCGTCTGGGTTCTTTGTTCAGCTTCTGTAAGGTTTGAAAACGTTAATTAACGAGTAAAAATTGCTATTAATCTAAAAGCCTTTACAAATCCAGATTAAGCATTCATAGAGAAGCCTTTCAGACGACCTTTCGTTTAAGTAAGAATAA
Organism: Oegoconia quadripuncta; assembly: GCA_949316235.1. Lineage (NCBI taxonomy): Eukaryota > Metazoa > Arthropoda > Insecta > Lepidoptera > Autostichidae > Oegoconia > Oegoconia quadripuncta. The sequence goes on from OX438751.1 coordinate 3,116,445, forward strand.
TTATTAAATACTTATTAAAAAGCTTCTTTAACTGAGGTTGTCTGGAAGAAATCGCTATCAGCGATAGACCGCCTTTGTACACTTCATCATGTATGTTAAATGTTCTTTGTATTTTATTTTTGTGTGCAATAAAGAATTTAATAATAATAATAATAATTATTTGAATCTAAATGTTATATTAAAATGTTTAATGTACGTCACCAACAATGGTTCATCATCATATCATTCTCAGGACGTCTACGAGAAGACGTTGTTATCCTAAACTTTCAAGATTTTTATTAAGAAGTCTGAATATACATTGTTTCTATGTAAATTAAAGATATTAACAAAAACATACTAAAACACAGATAAAAAAGGCCCTGGAACATAAGTTCACGTCATAAGTAGAACACATGCTCCAGGTCACTGCTTTGTGGCATTCCGGGACTGAGCCGTCAACGTGACAAAGTGTCCAGTGGACGAATTGTTTAATGGTCATAAAGCACGAGTACAAACGTACAAATGTCAAAACGTATAAAACGAAATGGTCACAATGTTTTGGTGACAAATAATGTCATTGCTAAAATGTATGCGAGTTAGAATGTGTATATGACAAAATGTCCTTGAAGAGCTGATGCGATTCGCTGTTAGCGATAATGCCGTACGCGGTAATTTGTTAATTATGTAATAAAGAGTATTTGATTGATTGATTGAATAAATAATAGTCCCAAGCTAAACAGTGTTTGTACTATGGATACTAGATAACGGATAAACATACATAAATCCCAACTAATCAATCAATCAAATACTCTTTATTGCCCAATTAACAAAAGCTATATGAAGAATACAGCGTACATCATTAATCGTACAAAAAGGCGGCCTTATCGCTAACAGCGATCTCTTCCAGGCAATTACTAATATTATAAATGCGAAAGTTTGTGTGTGTGTATGTCTGTATGCATGTATGTATGTTACCTCTTTACGTCGATACGATTTGGATGAAATTTGGTGATTAGGACCTGGAATAACATATAGGCTAATTTTTTTGTGAACCGATCTTGATAAAATCTTCCACGCGGACGAAGTTGCGGGCGGTAAGCTTGTATTTATATAAACATCTATGACTCGGGAATAAATGTTTGTATGATGAATGCGAACCCCTCCCATAATCGAACCCGCAACCGTTGGTTTCGCTGACAGGGTCATTATCCACTACACCAATCGGTCGTCAATAATAATCACAATAAATGTAAGAACTATTTAAATAAATGAAATATTTGCAAAAGATGGTGCTTCTCTTATGAGGTTCGAAATTGATTAATTTGTTATACGAGTTTATATAAAACCTTATTAGGAACTGTGTGTTTTGTCTATGTGTAAACCATCCACTTTTTTAAATTATTGGATTCGGATAGACACGATTCCATATTTAAAAATGTAGTCATTGTACGCCAACGCGGTCACCTGGTAACCGCAAACAATTCATTTTCAATTGTGCTGCGTCGCGGCAGTTATTGTGTAAAGTAGGCGGACGAAGCCGCGGGCAACAGCTAGTAATCTAAATAAAAATCTATTTAATAAAAATACGCCCACCCTCATGTCTAAGCGGGACGTTGCCTCTTTGTATGGCCACCGAGGTACCCGCCAGCAGCCCTGCGGTCGCCCGAGGCCTCTACCAGACGGGCTTTGACTTCTCTGAAAAAAAAATTAAGACCTAAATCTTGTTAAATCTAAATAGATTAAAAAAAAATACGCTTAGAGAAATTAATTCATCCCTTGATTAACAATTTAAAACACTCCGGGTTTTATTTTGACTATAGGTACATACATAGCGTCACGAACTTTATCCCATATGGTGGGCAGAGATATCCCAAACAATAGTGTTTGGGTATTCCAAAGTTTAATGATTGATACAACATGCACGTTTCACCTTTTGAAATATAAAGAAATGCACACGTGACAGGGGGTGAGCCCATCGCCGTTGAAACGTACAAAGCTATAAATATTTTTTGGTGGAAAGTCCGTTAATCATCTTTTACGACACCCACGGGAAGAGACGGGTTAGTTCTATTCTATTTGAATGCCGAAACCACACAGCACGAGAGAAGTAAACAAATTACCAATTAAGAAGATAGAAACAGATTTTTTCCGTTGAATTTACTATGCGGACTACAGTTCCTAATCACAAGAAAAACTACAAAAATAAAGACATACTCTTTACAAAAAAATAATATTGGGCCAACTTATTTGAGGGCGAAGTTCTAGTCAACTTTTCATGCTAAAAGAAACATTATGAGAATGACTCGCCTATAAACTAGATTTATGGCTTCCAATGAGAACGGGGAAATTATTATATGAACAGAGACAGACTAAGGATTGTGGCGGGTCAATTGGTGACGCTTTCCACCTTTGTTTGCCAGAGAGTGAAGGTTTACGTGCAACGCCTAAATATCGTCGTTTTGTTAGACTAGCCTAACCCACCTCCACTTAGGGTTACCATATCTCAGGATTTCTCCCGAAATCTCAGGATTTTTAGGCTCCTACCAGTCTTGCGGCCGGATTTTGGAAATCTCAGGATTTTTAGGATTTTTAATAAAATAGCATTGATTTTTTAGATCTTTTTCACTAAAAGTTTACAAAAACAAAAAATAATTTTCTTTAGAATAGACCTATTCATAAAATACAACTCAAGTAAAATCAACATTTTTAGTAATTAAACCTTCATGATTGGTCTGTGTGATAAGTATATCATATATTTACTTTGCGAAGATACCTTTAAGCCCGCGCCCGTTTAAAACTATAATTTGACGTTTTTATACAAAATTATTTTATTTTGCGACAAAATATCAGGATTTTGCAATGGCAATCAGGCTTTTTCTCCGAACTTTGCGATCTGGTAAACCTACTCCCACTGCAATTAATGTATAGTCAGGATTCAAACCACAATAATCGGAACACATGTTATTGAGATACATCCCGACAAAGATTGACTACAGGGCAACAGTTGACTGGACTGTCGCCTGAGCTGGCAGGTCAGCCTTCATATAAAGAGAAACGGGGCATAATATTATTATCTAATCTAACTAATTCTAACTTTTTTTTAAATTTTTGTTATGCACAACGGGTTGGTACTTGACCTCAATCACACCATGCTAAGTGAAGCTTAGGTCGAAGGTGGAAGCATACTGACCCGGAAACCTCAACACATTTGGGGACTGGCTATCTTATCTCTGACAACCGGAACACAACAATGCTATTAACATTGCTGCTTGGCGGCTAACTAATAAATAAAAAATATTACTAATATTATAAATACGAAACTTTGGATGTTTGTTTGTGTATTGCTCAATCACGGCGAAACGGCTAAACGGATTCGGATGATATACCCTGGATTAAGACATTAATAATATTTTTTATCCCGGTAAAGTAAATCCAAGCAGGCGAAGCCGCAGGCGGAAAGCTAGTTATTAATATTAGACTAGCAGCTTTAAGCTGATGCGTGTATATCAGTGCACTTGTGTTTGGTCTAATATTTTTTTTTAATATTTGTCCAGTCTGTTTTTGTACCGATCACCGACTCTTGTAATTTGTTCCACACTTTCCCTACTCGATTCCACTGTGCATATGCTGTCAAATCACTGACTCTTCCCCCTGTAACATATTTACTAACTAACAGTTGCATAAAACTGTATACATCATTTTTACACATTATGTCTTGTAACAGACGCCTAGCTGACCGTATTTGGCTAATTGTACCCCGATTTAATGAATCGATCTGCCATAAAGTTGTTTAATGGGACGTAATTTATGGGGTTACGAGGCTGACAGTTATTGTGTTAGATGTACGTACTATACTAGAGGTAACGATGACCGAATAGCCGATGGATTACGCTCTGTGTGTTTAGGAGTCCATAATTAGATGACAATAATGAATTGAAATGTGCCAAGGATGAAACAAAAAGGTTTTTGGAAGCTATTAATTAATATGCTATTTTGTTGCTAAATATACTTGTTAGGTATATATAGGTACTTAGAAAATGATTATTTAATATTTCTGTTTAATATTATATATTTTGTTTCACTTGTTTTGATTAACTTTTATAGTAGGGCGGGGAGACAACAGGGTTTAAAATACAGGTAAAATATTTTTACCTCAAATCAAATCAAAAATCTTTTATTTCGTAAGTTATAAGAACAACATTTGAAATCGTCATGACATACAGTTATCGCTCATTCACTAGGCAGTCTCCCCAGAGAAGAACGAGCAAGAAACTCAGGGGTTGCTCTTTTTAAAGAAGTCTTAGTTTGGACACTGGACGTGTCACCATGTTTTTTCTTGATACATTTTATTTATATCACATAACAAGTATCTTTATGTATTTATTTAATTTACATAGCACATTTTTATTTCTTTGACAGGATGTCTTTATGCAACTAGCTGCTAACTCGTCTGCTCTGGATGTGACAGTGAACCAGCGCTGAGCTCTTACAAGCTTAGCATATAGCGGAGTCGTTTCCCTTTCTGTTCTGTTATTTTATTTGCCTAACAATTGTTGTATATGTGTCGAAGTGGCGAATAAACAGTTTCTTTCTTTTATTATAATATACATAATAATTTTATTGCAAATGTATGTATGTAAGACTATCGATGCAAAATAAACTATTTTTTTTTTGTTACCTATCATTGGTCTGCAGTATTAATCTAACTAACACTATAAATGCGAAAGTTTGGATGTTGGAAGAACGGATGAACAAATTTGGTTTGTAATTTGGTATACAGGGTGAAATTTAATTCGTGTAATTCCTGTTTACTGGTGACTCCACTCTAGATTACGAACAACTTTCCCCAAGGAACCATAGCCGAATTCGATCATAAATTTTCGGTTACCCATACAAAGTAATCCATTCTGAATCCATCTTAAGTATGAAAGTTCAAAATTTTCGGCTGAATTCGGCTATCATTCCTAGTAGTAATCAGGAGTAGAGTCACCAGCCGAAAATTGTTGTACATCCATACTAAAGGTGGTATCAGAAAAGTTTATTTATGGGTAAACGAAATTTTTTTGATCGAATTCGACTATGGTTCCTGGGGGAAAGTTGTTCATAATCAAGAGTGACGTCTCCAGTTAAAGGGAATTACACGAATTCAAATTCAGCCTGTATTAGAACATAGAGTGCATTACGACATAGGATATTTTTAATCCCGATGAAGCGCGCACGGGATAACAAATTATATATAGCCGTGATAAAGTTTTCGCGGGCGATAAACTAGTTATGTACCTATATATCTGAAAGATCTTCTAAATTAAAAGAAATAGAAAATCCTAGATACCAATATCATCTGCGTTTGTGTAATCACATGTGTAAAAATGTTTTCAAAATACCAGTTTCTCCTAAAAATTGGTTTCGAATGCGGCTAACCATATTGTATTGTATTGCAGTGCCCTAAACGGGGTTGAATATTGTATTTTGACTTCGTTTATAACCATATGACGCAATAAATGATATATTGTATAATATATATGATGTGATATGATATTATTGTGTCTACGTGAGAAAAGTAAAGGGACTGGACCCTTTAAGAGAGAAGAAGAAAAGGGTTTCAGCTTGAGATCATATTTCACATAGTTTCATTTCAGGTCGTAATATAATAAACGATATCAATGGTCTTACCTCTCCACCTTGGGCACATTTTCCTTCGTTAGGACAGGGTATGAGACATACCACGTGGCCCGGTGCAGTGCCCTTTCAAACAGACCCTGTAGGCCACCGACTTGGCTTAAAGACTTTAAAAGGCAATCGACGTCTCGAAACATTGGAACACTCGTATGAAAATCTAGTTGTCACTAAGGATTGACCGAAGTGAATCCATGATACGATTGAAGTTAAGTAATAAATAATAATTATTATTAGGAGCCCATACTGTCCCACTGCTGGGCAAAGGCCTCCTTCCTCTCTATCCCAGGCCTCCTCCGACCAGTTGGTTAGGAACTTATCCAACTCATCCCGCCATCTCCTTTTCGGTCTGCCGCGACGCCTTCTTTATAATAGTGGGCTCCAGGTTGTGGCGATTTTATTATATTATAAATAATATAATAAATAAATATTTCGGACACTTACACCAATCATCTAGTTGACGACCGATTGGTGTAGTGGATAGTCATCCTATCAGCGAAACCAACGGTTGCGGGTTCGAATCCCGCGACGGGTAAATGTTTGTATGATGAATACGAACATTTATTCCCGAGTCTTGGATGTTTATATAAATATTTATGTATGTTTATCCGTTATCTAGTATCCATAGCACAAGCTTTGCTTAGTTTGGGACTAGATGATTGGTGTAAGTGTCGGAAATATTTATTATTATTATTATTATCTAGTCCCAACCTAAGCAAAGCTTGTGCTATGGATACTAGATAACGGATAAACATACATAAATATTTATATAAACATCCGAGACTCGAGTATAAATGTTCGTATTCATCATACAAACATTTACCCCTCGCGGGATTCGAACCCACAACTGTTGGTTTCGCTGATAGGGTGACTATCCACTACACCAATCGGTCGTCCAATCGGTTCACCTATTTCTAAAGGTCTGAGATACCGAATACATCCCTGTTGGCTGGGGTGGTTCGCGTTTTATGTGCGCATGACTACAGTAATTACTGGGTTATCGTCATAATGGTGAAATTGGAGATAATTATTTTCATTTGTAGCATACATAAATAACATCCATATTATCACGACTCTATGTATTGTCACAGAATTGAGGGAAATATTGAAGGAAAGAGAGGAAGTGAAAGAAAAGGTGAATGTCTTGTACCAAGAGGATAAATCGAGGGCGGAAAGCAGAGAGACGCGGTAGTAGTAGTACTTATATATTCATTTGTGTGTCAATATATCAACAATATTTTAGATATGTATTTAAATAAATAAATAAATACCTTTGTACATACACACAGCGCCATCTAGTTCCACACTAAGCAACTAGGCTTGTATTATAGATACCAGATGGTTAATAAACTATACAAATACATTTTTTTTGTAAATAAATACATATATGAATGAAAAACATCCATAACTCGGGAACACATGTCTGTATTCATCATACAAACATATGCCCCTAGCGGGATTCGAACCCGCGACCTTTTGGTATAGCAGCAGAGTTTCTAACCACTACACCAAACAGGTCGTCAAATATTAGTTAAGAAAGCACTACAATTATATTAAGTAAAAAATAGATGTTTGTATAGTTCATATGGAGAGTTGTGTTAAAAAAGATTAGTAGTTATATAGTACATATGCACTCCCCTCATGCCATACAACTTGGTCCTCGCGTGCAGTCTTTGGAATTCTGCCGGAGTAGTCTACAATTCCTCCTTGCTCGAATTCCATGATCAACTTCTTATTAAATAACGACTCACCTGATTCTTCCAAGCTTCGGTGATAGGAGGTAATCAGAGTCTTCTTCTTCTTCTTATTTTTGAGGATGGCAACCAGTCAACCTCATTGTCGAGGGACATTACTGCCAGTTTCGACTGAAATTTTTTATTTATCTTATTTCTTCAGTTTATAGGTCAGTCTCAATCAAAACAAGTAATTCGTCGTATACAGAGTCTAGTCACGGTCAAGTCATTCTTCAGTAAAGTGGCAGAATGCTTTACAAAAGATTTTGGCGGCTTCTTGTGGGAACCCGAAAGCTCCGTTACGCACTTTAATTTACACTTCCCTTCACCTGTACACCAACACTAACGTTTGCTGCACAATATTCTGCCATTATTAAGCTTCAAAAGTTAGAATGCACAAATTTTAAGACCTATAAAGAAAAATGCTACTTCACTCGCCGAGTTCCCGCCAAAAAGCCGTAATCAGAGTCACTCATGGTCGTTGATGTGTTAAGTGGAGTTCCGACTCCTTTTACTGCTGATAGCAAAGTGTAATTTTTTTTTTTTTTTTTTTTATGCACGACGGGTTCGTACTTGACCTCAATCACACCTGATGTTAAGTGAAGATGAGGTCGAAGGTGGAAGCGTACTAACCCGGAAACCCCAACACATTTGGGGGACTGGCTATCTTATCTCTGACAACCGGAACACAACAATGCTAATAACATTGCTGCTTGGCGGCAGATTTAGATAAGATGGTGGTAGCTAGCCAGTCGGACATTTTAAATGCCCTACCACCAACCAAACCGAGTACTTAAACATGTACCCCGCTGGGGATCGAACCCGCGACCTCCGAATCGTAAACTCAGTGTTGTTTACATTGAGCCACGGAGGCGGTAATATTACAGTATAGTAAAAAAATATTACTGTAAACATCGTCACCGCACCATTTCCGGTGATACCAGCGCCACCAGGTTCACTTCTTGTAGCAAACCGCGTACCATGGTATTCCCTTTGGTCCGTTTTCGTAATTTTGATTTCATAATTGGCTATGAAAGAGGAATTATTTTTCGCTGTTTCGTAATTAATTATTGAACAAGAATTTGTTTTCCGTATTAGTAATCAGATATTTTTCCACATTCGTAGTTAATTACTAAACATACCTATTCCTTTTTCGTAATTAATTATTAAACAAGAATTTATCTTCGACATATATCGAACTCTTTGGTTCCTTAGCCTCCTTACTGAAACAAAATAAAATAAAAAAATTCCTTTTTGATTTTTTTTTCATCTGTCATTTGATTCATTCTAACAATTTTAAAAGCAAATTTCAATATTATTAATTCTTATCACCTAAGTGTGAATTAGAATGAAATGCTCTTGGAAATGATAAAACCAATTTTCAAAGTAATCAAGACAATTTTTCAAATTATAAATTTCGTCGCTAATTTATCGCTATCCGTGACATATACATCTCACAAACCAAACATTCAAACACATAACCACAGATTACTCAGATAATGTCTCACATAACACCAGTCGTTTTTTGTCGGGGTTTGAAAAGAAGCTCAAACAAGGTTTAATAGATACTGTCTGTCTGTCTGTCTAAACGAGAATTATACATGATTCTCGTGCTTCCCTAAGTTTTCCAATTTCGTACGGCAAGGAACGTAAAAACCATCACTCAATCATCCTTGTAAAATAAAAAGGAGTAAGTAATTGAAACCGTCGACATTGCGTGGGCTGAGTTTCAAAGAAGGCTTCGTTTTCAAATTATAGGAGTAGGGTGGGGGTAAAATGGATGACAGACGATGTTCTCACAAAGAAAAGTCTGGATGTATCCTTATTCTGTACAAGAGATACGAAACTACTTCGATAACTAACTTTGTTCTCTCCCGGTGCTACGATAAGAATACGCATTTTAATTCACGCCTCTCGAAGAAGGCAAAGGCATCTAATCCCATACTGCTATTTTTTTTTTATATGAGAAGGCGGCAAACGAGCATGCGGGTTACCTGATGGAAAGCAATCACCGCCGCCCATGGACACCCGCAACACCAAAAGGGTCACAGATGCGTTGCCGGCCTTTGAGGAAGGTGTAGGCTCGTTTCTTGAAGGTTCCAATGTCGTACTCGTTCGGGAATACCGCTGCCGGAAGTCCGTTCCACAGAGTGGTCGTACGTGGTAAGAAGTTTCTTGAGAAACGTATAGTGGTTGAGTTCCACTCATCCAGGTGATGTGGATGGAAATTTAATTTTCGGCGAGAAGTGTATCGGTTAAATTGAGCAGCGGGTATTAGCTCGAACAGTTCTTCTGTTCTTCTGTGAAGTGGTTCTTCGGTTCTGAAGTGGCTGATTTTGCCTGAATTTACACTTCCCTTCACTTGTACACCATCACTGTAGCTGCACAATATTCTGCTAATATTAAGCTTCAAAACTCAGAATGCACAAATTATAAGAAATAAAAACAAAAATGCAACATCACTCGTCGAGTTCCCGCCAAAAAATATTACTACGTGAAGTACATAAGCACAGGTTATACAACAGTTGATGTTGACTGAATGTAAGTAGGTAAACAACAAAGAGTTCACTCACACAAGCAGGTCGTTCAGCAAGTAGTCTACAGGCAAAGAATCAAAATGGCACAACTTAAAACCAATGGGAACTCACACACAAATCGACTTCGTACGCGATTTATATTGTAAACAGAAGTGACCAAGACCAAACACGCGAGTATCTTTTAAGTATAAGAAACATAATATAACATTGGTCAAACCATATTTTTAATCAATATTGTAATTTTTTCTGGCACGTTATGAGCACAGACTAAAAAAAATTGTTGTTCGCGGTGGTTTTGGCCATTTATTCTCAGCAGTCTTATTAGTTATCGAGAATTCCAAGAGATGGCGCTGTTTTATCTACTAAAAAAGCGCGAAAAAGATTAGCTCACGCGACCATGTCTATAGCTGAATTGTTCTTGTTATTTCAGGGGCTTGTTTTTTCTTTTTACTATATCTTTTTAATTTTTGTTATGTCCTCTAGTGTAAAATAATAATAAGTACAAAATTTGCTGTTGTTAATTCAAAATAAGAATAATCGCGGGTGTCTAACATATTAGATTCATTCACTTCAAATTAAAAAATACTCAGCACAAATGACAGAATCATATAAGATTAACATCTAACTTTCCGCCCGCGGATTCGCCTGCGTTGAATAAGTTAATAAGTTAAGAAAATTACAGTTTTATCAGGATAAAAAATATCCTACGTTTCAATCCAGGGTTTGTTCTACCTATATACCAAATTTCATCGAAATCCGTTCATCGACGACCTGTTTGGTGTAGTGGTAGTACTCTGACTGCTTTGCCAAGAGGTCGCAGGTTCGAATTACGTTAGGAGCATATGTTTAGTGGTTAGAAACTGACTGCTTTACCAAGAAGGCGCGGGTTCGAATCCCGCAAGAAGCATATGTTTATATGATGAATACAGACATGTGTTCCCGAGTTATGGATGTTTTTCATTTATATACGCATTTATTTACAAAAAAAATGTGTTTGTGTAGTTTATCAACCATCTGGTATCCATAACACAAGCCTAGATGTTTAATGTGTACCTAGAGGGCGCTGTGTGTATGTGAAAAGCTATTTTATTTTTATTTATTTTTTATCTGTTTCGCTATGATTGAGCAATAAACAATAAACAAACATCCAAATTATAAATGTGAAAGTTCTAACTAATATTAGTTAGATGAAATAAGGGATTTGTAGAGCATTTTAAATACCCATTAAATTCCAGCAGTTGGAAGCAAAGTATCACCTTGTGCTGACCCAGTCAATAATTTAAGACGTAGTGCCTAGTATATATACATATGATATAAAATTTCTCATCTTGGCTTTAAATGGAATCTGCTCTATCTTTGTTTCTCGCATTGACCATTGAGCAGCTTTACCGATAGCTTTCTATATAAAGAGAAAGGAATATGAGAATTAAGAGAATGCTTTTTCTTTATCAATTTAATGTGGTGGAGTAATGACCACGACTCTACTTTCCCCACTCGATTTAACTTCTTGGTACGAAGACATTCACCTTTTCACTTGGTCAAAGTAATTGCGCCTGGGTCTTTCTCTCATTCCTTATTTCGCTCAATTATTCTTTACAAAAAAAAGTAGTGTCGTATCAGGTGACTTCTCTGCTCTTCCGTTCTTAACTGTGCCAACTTAGGAATAAATTTAAAGAAATTAATATATTAACATTATCATCGCAATATATTTACGAAAACTTAATGTATGTAAGAAAAAATATAGAATCGTTTAAGAAAAATAGTGATATACATAATGTTAATACCAGATATAAAAATAAACTTGCTGTTCATGTCAGCCATTTACGCAAAGTCACTAAGTCATTTTAGGGGCAATGTATACGCTTTTATAATAAGGTTCCAGTGGACATTCAAAATTTACCTTTAAATAAATTCAAAACCATCATAAAATAGATATTATTTACCAAAGGCTATTTATTATAACATTTCTGACTATGATAAGCAAGCATGGACATAGACCGCTCGGCGATATTCAGTCTAATTATACAATGTAATATAATTGTAGCCCAAACTTATTTAAAAGAGGAACCCTTGATTTTCTTTATCGTTCTTCTCTGGGGAATCTGCTTTGCGAATGAGCAATAATGTCAATAATTTTAATATTAAGATAAAAAATGTGACGTTTTCAAGTGATAATCTTTATCCTAAGAAATAAATATTTTTTGACTTTGACTTGACTTTGAACTGTCTCCGTTAAGAGAATACTTTGCGTAAATTCATACATAATAGCATAGATAGCCAGCTCATCTCCATAGCGGAGATTAATGGTAGCGCTGCCTCTAGAAAATACAAGACACCGGACGTTTGAAAGAACACAAGATATTAGATAGCCGGATATATTCGGATAAATCAGTCGATTGGCAACCCTAGCGGCTATCAAAGTAAACATTACGTTATTTGATTCCGTTCCGTTATTACATTATCCCATCCATTCATCGTGATTGTGTTCCGTTGGCTCCCCAAGGAAAAATGAGTATATTGTTTGCTGATAATTTTGTTCTGTTGATATTTTATGTGGGACGAATATCGATGAGCCGTGACGGCTCTGTTATACGCAGTAAGGTCGAATATATTCTCTATTAACAACCGACGAAAAACTACGGGTGCTTGTGTTTGACAGCGGCGTTGTGTGTCCAGTGGCGGTACCTTGATATAAGCCTAAAAGCCCGGCATGCCTTTGCCTTAATAAAATAATCGATCACGAACATTGATGAAAACTTTATTGATCTTTAAACGGTACAGGAATTGCATATGAACCTACAGATTGAACAGAATAGAGGTGACTTCATTAGCTGTATAAAAATCACAAATCATTTACCAAACAAATCTCGAGCTTTCCCCACTCTGAAACCCTAGGCACGCCACTGTGTGTGTCCGCGTCCGGTTGTACGAGTGCGTGTATGAAAGAGTACACGAAGGGCAAGGTTCCTAGTCATGTTTGATCTTCAGCGTTATAGTCTCTCGAGGGTTTTCTATTTTTTTAATATTTAAGATTAATCATCATCATCATCTCAGAGATAAGATAGCCAGTCCCCCAATAAGACGACCGCATCTTCACTGATTGAGGTCAAGTGCTAACCCGTAGTGAATAAAAGAAAATCGTTTGTCGTGTTACAATTTCAGATGTATTTACCCCAAAACCCCAAAAAGTAGGGTAATGTTTTTATGTATGTATTCTATGATACTTCCTAGACCTAAACGGCCTGACCGATTTTAAAGTGCATTGGTGCTCGTTAGATTCATCGTGATCTCCAGAGTGTCATAAGATTTTATGGTAAAAAATAGCGCCCGCAAAATACTAAATATGGTGTCGGGTTTTCGGTTTTTAATACTTAAATAGTTATTTACCTTACGAAATATTTTTTTTTGTAATTTGACAAACGGGGACCCCTATATTAATCTGGGGGACTGGCTGTATCTGTATTATTTCAAGTAACCTCTCACCCAATAACAACAACCAGCCTTCGAAAACTTATAAATTAATACAATTTGTTTCCAATGAACACACAAAAGTTCTGTAACATATCGTTGCGACATAATCTTCCAAAACTTTGCGCAAAGTTTATTTACTACCATCCGGGCGAACGCATAAAATTAATTTGACGTGACGTCATTGTGTACAATATAGGCATAATATTTACCGTGATGTACGCGTTCGGAGCGAGTCAACAAGTTCGTTCCACACGAGCCTCGTGTGGTGAACGACGAGGCTTTACGAGTTGGGAGAAACGAGTGGGGTACGTTAAGAATTTATGCTGAAGTTTGCTACGGCTTTTATTACCAGTCGGGGCAAAAGCGACGGTTTACGCTTGACGCCTTACTTTGTCTATAGTGAATAGTCGCTTCATAAGCAACTATGAAAATAACATCCACACAAATAATCCAACTTTAAAAGCCTCAAAACCGCTGCTGAATGGATTTCTCTTTAAACACGACGAAGAACAATTGATGCAAATTTTAGCCTATGTTTATATTTCTTGTCTTTCAAGAATTGTTTTGTGGAATACAACGAGTATTGTAGAAACCACTAACTTTCTTTTAAATCTATTGACTGGTATATCATTGAAATGTATGCGAATGCAGCGTGTAATACAATTTTTTTTATTTTCTCTCACAAAAGTATAATAAGTGCCTTTTGTGCCATTAATGATATACCTATAATCCTTTATGCAGGTTTTGTTAATTGTGCAATAAAGTGTATTTGATTGATTGATTGAATAAGTATAGCTGAATAAAGATGCTTCAATCTAAGAGATATAAAAACATAGTTTTTGTGAGAGACTGGTGTCAGTACTAGGAAACCTGTGTGACAGATCACCATGTGAAAATCAGCAGCTTTGCTGAGTCCCTATCCTTTCATATCAACTTTGTGATAGTTCTGATATACACTTAGTTTGTTAATTAATTTTGTGATGAATAAATTTTTTTTTATTAAAATTGAAGTACTGTTAAACGTACATTTCATTACACCCAGAAATTTTTGTGTTCCGAAATATTTTTATGTAAAAAATCGTAAAAACTTATTCGCATGAGACGTGCAAGAAAGTACTTTTTACTTTGTATTTTTTATACGTTTTTTATAAGTATAATTTTACATATTCTGCGTTTAGGAAATGTACTCAATTAACACAGTGTACGTAGTTTAAGATTTGAAGTACTTAAATTTACACCCTGTACATTAATTTAAAGGAGAACTTATTCAAAAGAGAACTTTACTAATATCCAACTGACATAAATCTCTACAAGAGTCAACCGCGAAACTTTTGTTAAATTCACTGCATTTAATACAGTTAACTGGTATTCTGTACAACATCGCGTGAGCACTGACGCATGCAATGTCCTACACGCGACAGTAAAAATAAATTCATTTTGCATCCCATTCCAAAAGCACGAGGTTTTTTTTGTTAATCTTCTGTCAACTTTCGACCCAGTTTACAACTGTTCATTTGATATTGCGTTCAAGAGTAGACCTGCAGGTGTCTCAACATTAATTCTACTCTCTTTTTCTTTTTGTGGGACATTACTCAAACAGACGAATTATAACGAAGATACGATGATGACAGTTAACAACATGAAACTGTACATACAAGGCATATAAAATGTAAATGTAAAATCATTTATTGTGTCAAAAACAGAGTTACAATATAACCAATGAGGTAGCCCTGGTCCCGACACTGGGATTCCCTGTGTTGTGGGTTACCCACAACACCAGTCTCTTCCCCATCCAATTAACAAAAGCATCACAAATGTTCTACCATATGTCTTTGTATATACAATACAATACAATTACAAATACTCTTTGTTGCGCAAAAAAAAATACAATAATTTTTGATGATAACAATAGAACACAATTAGGCGGTCTTATCACTAAAAGCGATCTCTTCCAGACAACCCACAGCCATTAGATTTTACATTTTATTACATTTTTAGAGATCTTAATTTCTAGGTTGCTTGATACTGGTAATACTGGTAGAGGATAATACTAGTTTTGCCTGGAATAGTTAGCGATAAGGCCGCCTTTTTGTGCGATTAATGATATACATTATCTTTATGTGGTTTTTGTTAATTGTGCAATAAAGAGTATTTGATTGATTGATAATAAAAACCTGTTGGACCACCCGCTATATTAGGTTCCCCACTTCTCACAATATGCGGAGACTTGTTTTGTGATAAATAATTTTCCGTGGAAAGTACATTTTACAAGTTTTTCGACTATTACTCTTGTAAAATCTACTTACCTGTAATAGTTGTATTTACCTGTATCCGGTATACAGGTAGTTACAATCTCTAAGGCAAGGTTACCGTCGACAGTTTTTCGATTTAGGGATCAGTTTAAGATATATTAAGTTTTAAAGTGCTAATTTTTGTTAGAGTCGAGTGTGTCTCCCCCAACCTAAGAGTTAAACGGTTTGTTTTGGATACGTGAAAAAATGCATAGCAGTTATATTTTGGATGAGTTTTTTGGGAGTTGGGAGAAAATAGGGCATATCAGGTAAGTGACATAAAAGTTATCGGCACAGGTAGTTTTTTTTTTTTTTTGAAAAACGCACACGTCTGTCTTTTGTTGATATGGGACTGGCGGGATTCGTGGGGTTTCTGTCATGCGAAATTTATTTAGAACTCATATTTTATCAAAATTTTCTTTATTTAATTAATTTAATAATGTAATTATGTGGAATAGGGTACAAAAGCGACCGTCATGTGACACAATTAATTAGATTATAGTTTTGAAAAAAAAAAAAAAAAAGAAACTACCTATGCCAATACATTCTATTTCACTTATCTAATATTTTTTCCTTACGGTAAAAAACTGCCATGAATTTTTTTCACGTATCCAAAACCAACCGTTTAGCTCTTAGGTTGGGGGAGACACACTCGACTCTAACAAAAATTTGCACTTTAAAACTTAATATTAATATATGTTGCCGTAATGCGCGAGATGCGCGCATAATCTCAATTCTTTGGTTCTGGCAGAATTATCAGCGTTGTGGGGTCTCCCTGCAACTATATGCTGAGTCAGATCCAATTCGTTGGCCACATAAATTATAAAATTGACTGGCTTTTTGTACTTTTATTGCTTGTTGTGAATTGTTTCTGTGTACCTTGTATTTCTGTCAGCGAATAAAGTTATTCTATTCTATTCTATTCTATATATCTTAACACGTTCACGGACAGTGAACCAGACACAATAGATGTTTTATTGTTATTACGTCTACAGGCGTTCACTGTCTGCCAACGTGTTAAATGGATCCCTAAATCGAATAACTGTCTAAGATAACCTGTAATATTTTTGAAAGACCTATGCAACCACACGGCCATATGATGGGGTACAAGAATAAAAGAAAATTCACCCCCAATTTACGTGTAGGGGAGGTAAAAAAAAGTCAGTCAGAGACAAGATAGCCAGTCCTCCAAATAAGATGGGGTTTTCGGGGTTAGTAAGCTTCCACATTCGACCTTAACTTCACTTAACATCAGGTGTGATTGAGGTGAAGTGCTAACCCGTTGCGCATAAAAAAAAAAGGAAATATGTGAGCGTACTCTTATTCTTGATTACTGGAATTGTCGTTTATTAGTGTTATTTGTTACAGCTGCAAATTGAGGCGGGCTCCGGAGAGGGTCCCGGGCCCCCCAACAATAACGCGGAGGGGGCTGTCGCGAGCCCACCGCGCGATGACAACCACAACGCAGCGCAATCCCCACCTGAGCATCGGCCTACACTGCTCACGCCAAGTGGTAAGCAATAGTTTATGGAAAAACTACTTTATTTATTTTCAACAAACTTTTCAGCATATCCTTATATATTACTTAAAATTAAATTACATACTTATTAAGCCAATTATAAAGTTTAACATATATACACTGCGCAGTATTAATTATTACCCCTATATGCATGACACAACACGCGGTAAAACACGGGGAAATTAAAACTAAACTAAAGCACTGATTACTACTAAGTACCCTAAAAACATACATACATAAATTCCCGCCTGTTTCCTGTAAGCAAAGACCATAGACTTCCACTTGCTACGATCCTGACACACCCCTGAACCTGAAGCAAACGCTTCATTCACTCTCATAAGGTTGTTTATACTTGCTCGTCGGTTTAGGGTACTCTTGACTTGGCCTTTCTTTAAGACTTCCCCGAATGATAATGATACGTTCATTGTGGTCTTCATCTACCAACGCTATCATCCACATTCGCATCGTATATCTCTTTCATTTATCCTCTCCACATGTCCAAACATTCTCCACATTTCAACATAGCTTTTTCATTTTTTTTCAACTATTAAAAGGTATATAATAAACGTAATAAACACCGGATAACTGCGAACCTGACTCGCGCAACGCACCGCATACTTGTATGTAAATTATACATTGTGATAGGGGTGGTACTTCTAACCCGTTAAGGCTAAATACTACATCCAAATCCATCGACAAAAAAAATAATATGGGGGGTCCAGCCCCCTTCCCCCTAAATTTATGACCATTTTTATTTTATTTTCAATGTACTGCGGCGCGCTCGATACTTTATGCGATATCAAAGGTTTCATACGTCGTAGAAACATGAAAAAAATGGCAAACGGTACCTAATGATACTGGCTAACTAATCAATTACTTTGTTTTGTATGTTTGAGATTATTTTGGTAAGAAAAAAAAATTATTACTTAATTATTTTGTGATTTAAAATCACTTTTTTTATGTTTTCACGGATATGTTTTCACCCCCCATATTATTTTTTTTGTCGATGATTTTGGATGTAGTACTGAGCCTTAACGGGTTAGAAGTACCACCCCTATCACATTGTATAAAGCAGGGCTTGTAATCGATTTCGAAAATACCTATAAATAAATCAAAATGCTTTATTTTGTAGGTACACAGGGTACACTTAAAATAGTCAGATTTTACATTTCTAAAGCTACTGCTTGTTCAAAAGGCAATTTTCCCCTGCGAAGAACAAGCAAGAGTTTGTTCATCATTAAATTTTTTTATTAAAACCAACTCCGCAATGTACTCGGGGTTCGATCAAACGTTCTTCCCTCAAACGTTATTTGTTGGTCATCCAGTAATCCTAGTTGCAAAACGCCACGAAAATATGGAAAATGACACGAACGAAATCAGCAAAACCCTGCGTACATTACGGTCACATTATTATATCATATTCTAACCATAGACATATAAAGAGTCAGTACATATACGATTGTCTATCTAACACGTTCCACTCGGCACGTATTCGGGCGTAAACACTTTTTCCTTTCTCCGAGACGCAAATTGGTAATATCGTTATATGCAATATCGTAAAAGTGACAAGGTACCTATATTTAGACAGCGTTATCTGTGGGCACGAATAAATTATAGATTATATGATAAAAATAAAATGGATAGTACATACATACAGTCCGCACAAATAGGTATAGGTCATCTATACTTGGAAGAATGACGTCCCTTTTTTATCGGATAATAACCTAATTTATTCGTACCTTCAGTATAGTACCTGCCCAATCATACATCACGTTAATATATACACACAATGAAAAATAAAATATATCAATTGTATGAGACAAACATATACCTACATGTACTCTACATACGAGTACCTACGTGAGTTGTTGGAATGTCTCGGTTTAAATCGTCAGATTCTTATAAGAGTAACAGTGTTTTGAGCAGTTTATTGTGAAAAATTTAGCAAATATGAAATTTTTAAGAATAATAAGGGGGGGGGGGGGGTTCTTACACCAGTCACGAGCTACCGGAGACTTCAAAAACACCCCATACACGCGTCTCCCCCCTTGTGCTCGAACATGCAAAAAACCACTTCTTTCGTAATTTTCTCCAACTTTGCGCCCCTATATCGCGGCCGCCATCTTGAATATCCGGATGCCAATACTTTTTCTCTAGAGCCACACAACGCCCGTCTACACGCCGTCGGAGCCGTTCTGCCGAACTTCGAAGCATGGATGGGGAGGAAAGTCTGCGTCACCTACAGATTGACTCAGATACTCACCCACAGGTGCTTCGGTGAGTATCTGAGTCGAATCGGACGGGAGGAGACTGCATGATGCCACCAATGCGCGTCCGACCAGGACCAGTCAACGCTCGCTAGCCCCCCTGCTCGTCGTCTGAGGGTCGCCCTCCCGATAGGCTACACAACCAGGCTTTTAATCTATCCCGAAATCCTCCTCACCGAATGTAAACTTTTCCCCAAACTAAGATTCGCGTGAAAAAAGTCCAAAAAATGCGAAATTTTGCGCATCGCCTGGCGCAGTGGCCATATTGTTTTTTCTTTTTTTTTCAGAAACCCAAACTACATCATACCCTCTACGCGATTCTCGAATCATATTGAAAATCGTCTGGTAAACAAAAAAGCCGGCGCCAGTGCCCCCCAAACTTGAAGCCACGATTCATTTGCTTTCGGGAGCGTTTTCTAAATATTCATTTACAGCACCGTGAAAATATACTTATAGATAAACCTTATTGGAATCCATATAAACTTGAATTGAAAAAAAAATGGTAAAACTATGAAAAAACAAAACGATGGCACTTCCAATAGACTGTTACAATACGACACGAAGACTGTACCTACCTAATATCGTACAGCATCTCAGCATATCGAGAACAATGCCACCGGAGATTGTTTGGAATTTATTTCCTTCCTTCTCCACTGTCCTGTGCGTAGGAATACGTAGGAGTTGACATTCCACTACGCCTAATGGATGACTTTTATTTCTCAAGAAATACCGCACGACTTCTCGGAATATACAGCTGTGGGGGAAATTGGGGATTTCCCACGCTTAGAGTAAATGTCCCTAGATATTTGCTCGGGTGGATAAATGTCATTGGATAGTCTTATTACATCCATTCTGTTTATTGGGGAAAATAAATCCAATTACATATACACTAGCTTTCCATCCGCGACTTCGCCCGCATGGGCAACGAAATAAAATTTGTATAATAGCATACTGAAAAGTGTATATAATACGTAAGTGCGACGCTGGGAATCGCGACTAAACATTATATTACCTACTTATCTGTGGAAACAATTTGGTCTATGATCTATCCATAGCTACTTCATTATAGTGTTTTATAATTTACTGTAAGCTTCCCAAATAAAAAAATATAAAATTGAAAATTTTACATTTTTAAGCTACGGCTTGTTCAAAAGGCAATTTTCCTCTGAGAAGAACAAGCAAGAAACTTTTTTTATTACAAAAAGGTTTTTATATATCATTATTAATTGTGAAATAGCTTGGCATGCATTGGCATTATGTCCAGGGCTGATTATCGTCTAGCTAAATAGTCTGATATTTCATAATATGCTTTGTTAAAAAGTTTCTGATTTATAGTATCTATAAATTTATTGATTGGAAGAATTAGTATATCAACAGGAACCTTATTGAAAAACGTATACGTAACCATTTGAATGAATTACTGAGTTTGCGGAGGCGACTTATGTAACCCAGAAGTTTATCTTTATTTTTTGCATTGACCTCAGTCTTATAAAATATTACAATTTATGACGTGTAAATAATAAAAGGCTTCAAGAAAGAGCATGGTGATACTTCAGTGTCTTCTTCTTCAATTTAAGAACTATGCATTTTGGCCGTGGAATAATAACCACGTCTCTCTGCTTTCCACCCTCGATTTAACCTCTTATTATTTTGCCGATATTAGACTCGTCTCCAGTGTCTCCCCTGCTGATGATCAAAACAGACGAAACAAAAGATATAATAGTATTTCGATAAACGGTCTAAGGGGAAGGGTATCTGGTACAAAACGATCCAACCTCATCCGTGGAATTACTCCCTGGATCGATAACTGCCAACTGAACAGACAAGACCTTATATCATGGCTTTCAGACTTTGTTCCGGACACATCCCACTTAACAAGTTTGCTTTCATGATGCGGAAAGTACCTTCGCCCAATTGTACAGAATGTGACGTTATAGAAGACGTTTTTTCTTGAAATCCGTGTCCGGAATGAAGCATGTAGAAGACAAATTAATATTACATATGGCCATCCACTTGAAGCTGTTGGGTGCTGTAATATTGTATTAGCATTCCCTATATCCGAAATTGCATATAAATTAGTCAGAGTCGGTATAAATAATAGGGTGTAAATATTCACTGAGTCATTACAGAGCGACATAGTCATTAAAATGACTAAGCTCTTTAAATAAGTTTGAAAAAAAAAAGATATAATGAAGACGTCCTTGCTGTATATTAACGGTAAATGTTTATTTACTTATTTAGGTAAATGTTTATTTACTTATTTAGTAGGTACTTAATTAAAAGTAAAAATATAGAAAAAATTATTGCAATCTTTTTCCAGATATTTGACATCTTTTTTGTCTTTTAATAAATTTTCTATTTGAGGAGTAATTCTACAAACACAACCGAATTTTACCGATCGTTCCCTGCGCTTGCTCCGCCGGGAGAGCATCGTTAGCGCGCTTTTTGAATTGAAAAATATTATTGAGACATGTTCACGGGCCGCATCAGGAGTCTGTTCTTAAAATTGGATCGGGCCACGGAAAAACGTGCAAACCGCATGTTTGACATCCTTGGCCTAAAGCATCGGACGCTGCATATGCGATACCAAACACCACAAAGTCGCCAAAGTCACAACGTCGTGAAATTGCCGTGTGTGAAACTTAAGCCACCTAAGTCCACTTATCAAACCCCACACCGTCACTTAATACATTTAGGTAGGTCTATTAATACTTCATACGGCTTCCTTTAGGTCAGAACGTGTCAAGGGTACGCTGAGGTAGGGTCACTTTGCCGAATCTTACTCATGAGTGCTTATTTCGTAGCTATGGATAGAGCTATAAACTGCGAGTATCTTTACTACGTGACATACAGCGCCGCATTGTGGTCCTCAAGAATTTGATGGTTTGCCATCGACTCGCTAAGAAGAAGATCAGTTGGAGGCGACTGGTTGCTATGTCGCTCCCCTATATGGCTTATAAGCCAGGATCAACAATGGTACTTGACTCGAGATAGGCAGTGCCCTACGCACTCTATTGCTATGTTACGATATTGCTATGTCATAACATAGCAATAGAGTGACGTAGAGCACCGTCTATTTGGCGCCGTGTTGAGTACCACTGTTGATCCTGGCTTGTAGGAGACACAATGGGAGGAGTTTAGAGGCGAGATGGGGCATAGCGGATGAGTAAGCTGACTTACGACAGTGACGGATCAATGTCGCTCGTACCGATAATCAGTGGAAAAAAATAGATTCTTGAGAATTAGGGGAACCCCTACAGTTAGACAAGCACCGGTAATTGGTTCCAACCAACCTCATATTACACAGTTTTGTTCTGAAAGAAGAATCCAATTATATATTTACATACTTAATGGCAAATAACCTCCAACTCTATAATAAATGCGCAGTCTGTTGAATTGTGGTTAAATGCCTCTAATTCAGTCTGTTCCGCTTTCTCATTAATAATGTATATTTACAAGAGCATTACAAAATAACAGTGTTTCAAACTGCCGCTTGTAGACAACCTTCAACATCGGTAAGCTAGTAGGTACGACGGTCTTTAGTGTTTCAGCTAAGTACAGTAGGTAAGTAACTGTGTAAAGGGGCCCATTCATGGCAGTTCGCTTTGTCGTCCGCGTCTTTATATTGATTGTCGCAGCCTGTATGTCGTCCGGCAACACCGAACAGGATAGTGAATGGGCCCCTTATTGCCATGCGGATTGCTATGCAGGATAGTGAATGGGCCCCTTATTGGTGGGAATATACGTCAGATTTTTCTATCAAATAGTCGGATCCGGATATCCGAAGGCATAGGAGCCAATATTTTGTTTTAACGTTCAATACACGTCTGATCCGGATAGACGGATCGGACGGTCGAGTCGGAAACAGTTCCGAGGTGTTTACGATTTTATTATCAGCACGAGCAAATATTTTCAATTTTTTTTTTGCAATAAGTAGGTAAATGCAGTAACAGCAGTAATTCGTAGTCCATTTTTTTTCTGATCTGCATGCAAGCACTCGGGATAATAGCTCGAGAACGATTGAGTTCAGAAAAATCGAGTATCGAGTGAATACGATCAGATAGTCATCAGACACTCGGAAACAAAATCTGACGTATATTCCCATCCTAAGTGTGCCCGCCCACGACCGACTTTTTGTAGAACCGATAATCGGCCAATTTTTTCGTCAATACTTTTATCACCGATATTGTGACCGATTTTTTGTAGGAGAGTTTGAGCGTTGAAATATTGCAATCAGTAAGTTCCATTTTTCTCCTACAAAAAATCGGTCACTGATTGTCGGTCATGGGCGGGCAGCCTAAGAGATTGAAATCGGATTTTATGGTACCTATAGTACATTACTGCAGATACTAGTAAGTACCTATTCCAAGGCGAATGGCAATTAGGGCCGAAGCATTCTTTCTAATACTTCTCTCACAAATAATACGAACAATAAAATACATTTGAATAGAATACGAATATTGATTTAACAAAGACTTTTACAGTTTATTTTTTAAATTCGCATACAACCTCATAGTGCTCACCTCTTTAGTCATTTAAAAACTCTCGGTTACAGACATCACATACGTGGTTAGTTCCAAATTCAAATAATATCGTATGTAATGGAATTAGGTTTATAATAGTGTAACTATCTGTGTATACTTGTGGCGTTGCTTTATTCGCTTCGTTGTTTTGTTTTAGATTGGATCAACTTCAACTGGTGTATGTAAATAAATTAATAACCACATTAAAAATCTGTCAACCGGTTATCTGCAATGTTGTCGCTCCCATGACTGACTTGATGCTGGCAGAATCCTAAAAAGGAAAGCCATTACTCAAAAGAATTGAAATTGAATTGGAATTAGGTTAATAATCGAAGAAACTTTTTTAATTATTTTCGGTGCTTTTATTGATTCCAAATACAAAATTCTATTTCCTGGAGACTCCAGACTTTAAACTGCATCTCAGGGTAACTTTTTGACCTGTCATAAGCGTCTTTTATATAAAAACTGGTCACGATTTAAATCCTTATATTCCGTCTACTTTTAGTATTGTAGGTCTGTGATAATATTCTAAATTATGGTTAAGTATTAGGTTATGCACTAGCATGCCTATTTATTTTGCTTAGCATTTTCCGCGAACACTTGGTGACAAGTACATTTAGAATAGAGCTTAGCATATATTTCCATGGTCGTGGTCATCAAAACTTGTATACCACTAGTGTGACCGCTGACCGCTGCCCGCACTCCAATCTCTCACTCGAGGGAAATTAAATCCTTTGCCGAAGCGGACGTTGCGCACAACTATTTTTGAGGCCACAGTAATTTATGTATGACACAGAGTTTTCACAAACGAAAGTTACAAAATCCTGTTTCTATTGTAGTGTCACCATTTAGTTTGTTACAAATTATGTAGGTATTCAAGAAACTAAAAATCTCGACAGCATATTTTGTAGTTTGCGGACGCCATGTTGAATTTTTTTTCCATAAAATATTAGGACACTCTGGCGATCAAGACCAATCGTACCTTGCACTTCAAAATCAGTCAATAGGCTACAGTGGAGACTATGCATCAGCACACCAAGGTGGACTGACAACCTACTGGAAGGTCCGGGAAGTCGTTTCATGTAGGCCACTTGCAACCGGTCACTCTGGATATCTATGGAAGCCTATGTTTAGTAGTGGACGTCCTGTAGCTGATATGATTTTTTCATAAAATTTAGGAATTGGAGTTTTAATCCATCTATCAATCTAATATTATAAATGGGAAAGTACGCCCGTCTAGTTGGTTGTACGCTAAATATTAATTTACTTAATAAATATGAATAAAAACCACATTACTGAGATATATCCGGACAAAATTCGCCCAGCAGTAAGTAGTAACACCACTGTAACGGCAGGTTGTAGAGAGATGGTTATATTACTATTATGTATGTGGTACACATTTAAGTGGCCATGGCAAATCGTGTCCAGGAGGAAGAGACTCCTTGAGCGGGCGGAACGACGCAAGAGAGTATCTTTGCCGCTACAGGCTGCAGCGAGCATCCGAAGCCACACCTTGTACGGGAGCAACGCACTTTAAAAAGTTATTACGACTCTGGAGTCTTTGGGTCACTGTTGAATACTGGAACATCGGGTGGCGAGCATCACTCTCAAGTTTAGCCCTCTCAATGGAGCTAGCTATTTCTCGCCGAACATTTAAGTAGCTTTTGGATATATTTGTACCGCGAGCTATGTGCTCTATGCGTCACACTAAGGGACATTTAACGGTGGATCCCACATAGTCTATTGGCCAAAAGTCAATTTCTCTGTAGCCATATTTTTTATGACCGGCATGATCAGCCACGAGTATTGGCGGTTGAGCACGCGATATCGCGTAGTAAGGCATAGAACGATGGTTGCGGAACACTCGATATCGCGAGGATGGCAGTGAACGTGTTAAAAACATAATACATTGTTCGCCACAACACATCGATTGCGCGGAGAGCCGGCAGACGCGGTCTCCATTTATCTCAAGGGGCCCGGATGTAGGTCAACAGCTACCACACTTAATTGGACTAAGAAAAAAAACCGGCTAAGTTCGAGTCGGAGGGTTAGGTTGTAGTAATGTATTGCTGTAGGATAGTATTGTAATACATTTTTTAACCCCCACGTAAAAAGAGGGGTGTTACAAGTTTGCCCACTATGTACCTAAGTGTGTGTCGGTCTGTGGCACGGGCACCGTATCTCTGAAACGGGTGAACCGATTTGGATTCAGTTTTTTTTTTAATTTGAAAGCAGCTTTTCTAGCGGTGATTCTTAGCCGTGTTTGATGAAAATCAGTTAAGCCGTTTGGAAGATTTTTAGCATTTAACATAATTTGGTTTTTTTTTGCACAAACGGGTTAGCACTTGACCTCACCTTGACCTTGCCTAGAGTCTTATATCTGGATGAGATATTTCGGGGTTTTTTTGTATGAAAATTTATCACTTGTCAAAATTAATTGACAGTAGTCAGTTGAATCGACACCGCGATTAGTAATTAGGATTACGAACCTTAGTTGTGTGCATACCGGTTTATAAGCCGGATTAACGACGGATTGGTTGGATTGGTGATTTGACGACCTGTTTGGTGTAGTGGTTAGCAAGTCTGACCACTATACCAAAAGGTTGCGGGTACGAATCCCGCTAGGGGCATATGTTTGTGTGATGAATACGGACATGTGTACCCTAGTTATGGATGTTTTCATTTATAATAAGTATTTATTTACAAAAAAAATGTTTATGTAGTTATATCAATCATCTGGTATCCACAACACAAGCATATAGTTGCTTACTGTGGAACTAGATGGCGCTGTGTGTATGTCTATGGATATTTATTTATTTATTTATTTATTGGTGTGGTGGATAGTGACCCTGTCAGCGAAACCAACGGTTGCGGGCTCGAATCCCGCGAGGGGTAAACGGTGATGAATACGAACATTTATGTCCGAGTTAGGGATGTTATATAAATATTTATATATGTTTATCCGTTATCTAGTATCCATAGTCGACCACGACGACCATCCATTCGATCGACGATCCATCTACGACCTTTTGGTGTAGTGGTTAGAAACTCTGCTACTATACCAAAAGGTCGCGGGTTCGAATCCCGCTAGGGGCATATGTTTGTATGATGAATACAGACATGTGTTCCCGAGTTATGGATGTTTTTCATTGTATTTGTGTAGTTTATCAACCATCTGGTATCCATAACACAAGCCTAGATGCTTACTGTAAACCTAGATGGCGCTGTGTGTATATGCAAAGATGTTTATTTATTTATTTGTTTATTTATAGTATAAGCTTTGCTTAATTTGGGACTAGATGGTTGGTGTACCTAAGTGTCCGAAAAATTTCTTTATTCTTTCGCCTAAGTTCGGAGCATACTATGAATCACTCTCAAATGTCATGAGAAGGTGCAAGTCCTAGCTTTTTATACCGTATTTCCCAGTTCAACAAACTGTCGTTGAACCCGAGAATTCAACCATATTTGCCTCGCTAGTCAAAGCTTTAATGACTTCCCCAGACACGGCGCTTTCATTAGAAAATTCTAATTAAGGAGGATTTAGCTCTCTGATATGAAAAGCTGCGGATGTGGTGGCAGACAGGTGATTAGCACACGCATTCCAATTAAGGAGCTTTGGGCCGTAAAGTTACAGTTTTTTATTTCTACTGTGGTCCAGCCTCCTCTCACTCCCAGAATAACCCACCGCCAGTAGCGCCGCCGCCGCTAGACCAAATGTGGACATCCCGGCGGCAAAAGCAGATTTAAATGTCCGCCTGGCTAGCTACCACCATCTTATCTAAATCTGCCGCCAAGCAGCAATGCTAATAGCATTGTTGTGTTCCGGTTGTCAAAGATAAGATAGCCAGTCCCCCAAATGTGTTGGGGTTTCCGGGTCAGTACGCTTCCACCTTCGACCTCATCTTCACTTAACATCAGGTGTGATTGAGGTCAAGTACCAACCCGTTGTGCACTTAGGCACAACATTAGTGTTATTGCAGCTGTTGATTTTCCGAATAAATAAAAATAAAAATAATGTTGGGTTGAAATATTTTTTTTTACTCTTTAAAGTTTCACTAACTGAATTAACCAATTTCCTGTGTACACGTAATATAAACGGAGGGTGTACAGCCTCTACCTAAAACAATACTAAAACTACTAATGTGTCTCCTTCAGTGTCCATAAGGGTTAAGCTGGGTTAAGTTTCACACGTACATATTGTATACCAACTTACGGCGACCTAATCCCTAATTATTTTAGGCAACGGATCCAACCAACAGTTTTTGTGCTATATTATGGGCAAGTCTCTTTTCAACGGCGAAGGGAAATTCTCACGTACTGATGATATACAACGTGGAATTCAAAAATTCTGGTCTTGTGAAAAAAAATCATCACGGCATTTTGTACCGTTTATTGACATATTTATGGACAAGATACTGATTCCTGAGATACAGTTTCTATCAAGTTTGGGAAGCAAAGACATTGATGTCGATTCCAACAATTTAAAAGTCCAGCCTTCAAAGAAGTCGGAGCTTCTCTGAACTCATCACCGACTGTGAGTGATTTGATTACCTACTATCACCGACGCGTGGAAGAATCCGGTGAGTCGTTAACTAATAAGAAGTTGATCATGGGATTTGGGCAAGGAGGAATTGAATACCAAGTCCGGTTGAATTCCACAGACTGCACACGGGGCAAAGTTGTATGGCATGAGGGCGTACAAATGTTTACTATTCACCAGATTGGTCTAATTTGAGTGCTGTTTTTAATTAAAGGAATTCCTTTAAAGGCTCCTAGCTATGTTTGCTGAAAAACGGTTAAGCCATTTATACATATTGGTGTCGATTCGGATGTACACCAACTAAACTAAACTAAAACCAGTTTTAAAGTAGTACTGTCTTTTCTCCCTGGAACAGTACGATGCGACGGTACCACTCTAAAACTGGTTTTAGTTTAGTTTAGTTGGTGTACATTCGAATCACACCAATGTCTACAAGACTACGGTACGGTACTACAAGAGGTCCTTTTATATCTATACTGCTTTGTCTCTCTGTTGTCTGTATACAGTAGTTTACCATACAGTGATGTGCCGTGCACCCCTGGAAATCCAATCTATATGCCCACTCGCGCGAAAGTGACAACATCCAATTGATGTCCTTTCCTATGACTTTCTTTCACAATACGGACAGAACTACTGAAACGGCTTTCAAACATTATTAAATTGAAGGCTGGCCTATACTAGAGACGTTGGGGTTTTTCCCAGCGGACCCCGCGACCTTTTGTTGCGGAGAAAGCCGTAGCAATCACGACGAAAGCTTCCCTTCCGCTCACGTGATCAGACGCAACTGCCAATTAAATAGTATTTATCTCGAACCGATTGCGTAATTAGATAAAACTAGATATAAAATGTAATTTATACCTAGCGAATCACGTGTCAGTTCTAAACTTTAATTTGCTTCAGAACTGAAGCGTGTTTTAAGTTATTAAAAAAGAATTGTTTTTGCATGGGTACAGTGTGATTGATTACACTTAACTGTAAGCTGTGTAGCTGTGGCTGTAAATCAGTGGCTTGCCAAACAAGATCATGTTTGTATTTTGTGTAGTAAGTAAGTTTTTACTGTTTTTGACAAATAAAGATGTACTTAGACGACCTGTTAGAAACTCTGACCACTATACCAAAAGGTCGCGGGTTCGAATCCCGCTAGGGGCATATGTTCGTATGATGAATACGGACATGTGTACCCGAGTTATGGATGTTTTCATTTGTAATAAGTATGTATTTACAAAAAATATATGTGTTTTTGTAGTATACTAACCATCTGATATCCACAAAACAAGCCTATAGTTGCTTAATGTGGAACTAGATGGCATTGTGTGTATGTCCAAGGATTTTTTTTTTTTTATGCACAACGGATTTTTACTTGACCTCAATCACACCTAATGTTAAGTGAACATGAGGTCGAAGGTGGAAGCGTACTGACCCAGAAACCCCAACACATGTGGGGGACTTGCTATCTTATCTCTGACAGCCGAAACACAACAAAGCTATTAATTAACATTGCTGCTTGACAGCAGATTTAGATAAGATGTTGGTAGCTAGCCAGGCGGACATTTAAAATGCCCTACCACCAACCAAACCGAGTACTTAAACATGTACCCCGCTGGGGATCGAACCCGCGACCTCCGAATCGTAAACCCAACGTGTTTACATTGAGCCACGGATGCGGTTAAATTATTATTTAAGAATATATATTTTATTAGTAGTTTAATCTAATCACACGATCCGTTGGGAATAAATACTATTTACTTTGCAACTGCATCTGATCACGTGAGCGAATAGGAAGCAGTCGTCGTGGACCGCGTGATCTGCTGAGAATAACCCGAACCGTGACTTGTAGCTTGCTCTGGAAACAGTGACTCTGCTATTACTTCACTTTGCAAACGTGACGTAGCAACGTTATTGCCATTTTTTGCGGATATAAAGTAAAGTGGATCAGAGTACCCGGTTTCCTCCTCACAATAGAGCAGTTATGATCGCAAACTTTGGAGATTTTCCTACTTTTCTATATACAATGATTTGAGCGCGATCACGCCGTTTTGATTGTGAAACACGTGAAGTCATAAATACGAAAGCCATTAATTTTTAATCCAGTGAGGAATTCTTACGAGACAAACGTTATTTGTAAACACTTAACCTGCATGTTTGATGACAATCTGTTAAGCCGTTTCGAAGTTTATCGCAGTTATGTAATGTCTGAGAACACCATAGTCTTTCAGGGATTTTCTAAATCAATACATAGTTATTGCTAAAATGTTAATTAAATATGTAATGTTCTTAGCATTCTACTGTGCCTTGCAAAATTCCGAGAGCTTTGATTCAACAAAGTAAATTTGATATTTTTTTGTATAAGGCGCTAATTCCGCGCTGCTTTTTTTAAGCATGGCTCTCTAGGGATCCAGCCATTATGACCATTGATCACTGCATAGAATTTTACACCTTTTAATGTTATGAATTCTACAACTATTTACTTTGTAAAAAGAGTATCATAATATGGTTACCACAAAGACAGTATCTGAAAGCTGTAGACGCTCAAGTGACGTGGGTATACTTTTCCGAGTAGTTCAATCAATCAAATACTCTTTATTGCACAATTAACAAAAGCTACATGAGGAATACAGCGTACATCATTAATCGCACAAAAAGGCGGCCTTATCGCTAACAGCGATCTCTTCCAAGCAAACCTTAGGGTAAAGATACAAGCTACCAGTAGATGAGGTTTGCACTAATAGTAGCAATACGGGTGTATTTTATAGTTGTAACACTCCTCATTATATACTTAACAGGTTGGAAAGTTGATATATGGCGAAGAGCAGCTACCGGAACCTTTGTAGCTACTAAACATACTTAAGAGACTATCCCGAACTTTTGTTGTAAGTATTTTACTCCTGTACTTACAGACTCAGAAATGAATGTACACTCATTGAGAAAAATCCTTTTTTCAACAAAAAAGATACCCATTCGATCCTTGCCGATTATTGATATGTTATATAAGATATCTATCGGGTCAATCGAAATCCAGCCAGGTATTTGAACTCTTAGAAATCACAAAATTTGCCATCATCATAACAGATTCCGCCTCCACACTCCTCCCACTGTAACTCCTGTAAGCCAGGATCAACAGTGGTACTCGACACGGCGCCTACTGAAGGTAGACGGTGCCCTACGTGATTCTATTGCTACCTTGGACCCCAGACTAATTAAAGAAAGGAATAGGGTGTGTACCTAAGTAGGAAAAGAAGTTTCCCACTTCCCCCCTCGGCAAATGGGAGTGTAGCCAATTAAATGCAAACGGCAGTAATGCCAACCCTATGGGGAAGGCGGTCGAGTGTCAAGTCATCATAACAGCCGAAAGACGTCCACTGCTGGACAAAGGCCAGCCCCAAAGATCTCCACAACGACCGGTCCTGCGCTGCTCGCAGGACAGAAATTTCCATACATTTATTTTATTTTTATTTATTAGGGACAATAAACAGTTTTACAATTTGAATAACTTAAGCAAGATTGTAACAAACTAGTATAATCTTGAACACTATTACACTTCCCTTCACTTGTACATCATCACTAACGTATGCTGCACAATATTCTGCCATAATTAAGCTTCAAAAGTTAGAATGCACAAATTATAAGAATTATAAAGAAAAATGCAACTTCACTCGCCGAGATCCCGCCAAAAAGCTCCTATAGTATGATGCGTCCGGAATTGCAGGTGATACACGTGTACCCAAATATGGCAGTGTCGCCACGTGAATTATCAGGAGACGAGTGATACAACCAAATGACGATTAAATATTGATTTAAGGTCTTAGCATACGTGACGGGTAATTTCTCGGACGGAACGGAGACGGGACAGGTATAGTTCCTAACGTGAAAGTGGTTTTAAAACATACGTACAGGACGGTGTTCAACGATAGTCGTGCTAGTGCTGCAACCATATTTCAGCACAAAATGTTCGTTTTTACTTTTGAAGAACTAGCAATGGTTGCCGTAGTATTAGATGAAGAAGATGCCATAACGATGTTTTTTCTATTGCCGTCCCGTTCCGCCCGTGTTTCTCGCCACGTGTATTTTATTGCTATGTTTTTAAATGCAACGATGTCAAAAAATCGTCCCGTTCCGTCCGGCACGAGAATAAATACGTCACGTATGCTAAGACCTTAAATCGTAGTAAGGACACGTTATTATAATTAAACGTTGGTAGGTACTTTACCTAATCCCAAATAAGTACATTTTCCTGTAGCTACGTTGGTTACGGGAAATGTACCGGTTTGGGAGACTAATCATAACTTTTGGAGTATTTGATATCTGCAGACTATCTGTCTGCCTTTCTGTCTCTTAATCGCTTTAATTGAATACCAATCAGATAGTTTATATCTCACCCAAGTGGTGACCCAGGTGGATATTGCGTTTATATCTCACCCAAGTGGTGACCCAGGTGGATATTGCGTTTATATCTCACCCAAGTGGTGACCCAGGTGGATATTGCGTTTACGCCTCAACGGGCCACATTCACACAGCAAACATATAGGTGACTGAACACCTAATATCATAAGTCAATTATAATAAATCGCAGCTCTAAATAACTTGGTCACCCCCCGAAATATGAATTGTAACCTTTAACAAAGCCGGCTTTAGATTTACACCCTAATTGGAAATAAACATTTGATATCTATTTTCATTTGCAACATTTTAACAGAATACAGCACCTGTAGGTAGCACCTGTTCTGACCCAACCTTGACCTCCGCAACTACGCCACAGCATCCGTCCTTTAGGTTGGGGACACACTTAACTTAGTTGAGATACTGTTGTGTATTTAAATGGAATCAAAAATTTTGTTTTGAGAGTGAGACTAATACGGCACTGGTTTCTAGTAGTATGTACATATGTACATATAGCCTACAGACAGTCGTAGACTGCATTTTATCAAACAACCGCTTCATCGATTTTGAAGTGCATTGTCATTCGATTCGCCTTGGCCTCCAGTGTTATAGAATACATTTTATGGTAAAAAATCCAACATGGCAAAATACAAAATATGCTTTTTGGTTTTTAAATACTTAAATATTTTATTTAATTCTAAACTTCTAAAAAAATAATAATTTCAAATAGTTGAGTGTACCCTCAACCTTATTGAGGTTTATTCCCTGAAGTCCTCCAAAATTCCGTGCCTATTTTATTTCGTTTGAGGATTTTTACAACCACCGAGGTCCCTAATGGGGTTTCAATTTCGGTTGGTTCCCAGCGTAAACACAAAACGTCTTTGGATTCTCTCTCGGGCATTTGTGCACTACGACACGAGATTTAGGCGTGACATTTTTACAAGCTTTTATGTAATTATGTCCGTTAAAAATTTGCAAGTCAAATTACACCATTTCCTGTTAACCTAATGAGCTTAATGTTTGCATACTCGATCAGATCTGACGACAATACATTTATTATGATGGATATGCACTGATGCTGCAGCCAGGATCGTCTCCTCACGAATACGAGATATATATCTTATTTAAATCTGCCGCCAAACAGCAATGTTAATAGCATTGTTGTGTTCCGGTTGTCAGAGATAAGATAGCCTGTTGTGTATAAAAAAACAGTTTTTTGGCGTCTTTCGAGCGAATCCTAAATCTTTGTACAGTCATTGTCAAATACAAAGAACATTCGGTAAAATCGAAATTGATTGGGCCACGACTGAATATGAACTTATTAGCTCGATCGTACATTAACTCAAGTTTAGTTTTTTGGCTGTGTACAATTGTTGATTTTTTATGTAATTGTATGTGACTAAAGTAACAAGTACGAGTAAACGCTATATCTATCTGTGGATAGACAGATATATAAATAAATAAATAAATAATATATGCCGCGTTTATTTTTAAAAATAATTTATTTTGTTGCCCAGGTCTGTACCTATTTGCTCTGTTTTGGCGTCGAAACGTTTGGATCGTTGGGACCCACGCTCTTTTTAACCGATTTAATTAGAAAGTTATTTGAGCGGCTGGGGGATGCATTGCACGATCAGGGGTATGGCCAATACTTGGGACAAAGAATCAGTCTTATACAGCGAGGCAATGCGACCGGGAATTGGGGCTATTTTATTTGTTTTTTTTTTTTATTAAACAAATTGTATAATTATTTCCACGGCAGTACCTGCCACTTCTAAATAAAATTAGAAATATTTGGAATTCACTGCAACACCATCACCACACCATCCACCACCATCTTATCTAATCTGTCGCTAAACAGTAACGTTAATAGCATTATTGTGTACCGGTTGTCAGAGATAAGATAGCCAGTCCCCGAAATAAGATGGGGTTTCCGGGTCAATACATTTCCACCTTCGGCCCCATCTTTACTTAACACCAGGTGAGATTGAAGTCAACTGCTAACCCATTGTGCATAAAAAAAAAAGTTACATTACTGCAATGACACCTTTACAAGTTGTGCAGTGTAGTTGTATGCGTGAGGAAGGAGTACCTGATTTTTTCCAATAACGTTGTATTAGTGCACGAAAGTCCCGTTAAATATTTGTTTTCGGCTTTATTTTGCTGAAATTGTTGAGTTTTAATTATAAATTGCTTTTCCGAACAAGGTTTGTCATTGATTTGTGAAATTGCGGGAAGGTAACGGTACATAACAATACTTTTTATTTTACTTTGGGTTGATTTGATTTACTTTGGGTTGATTTGATTTACCTACAGACGAAAAACTATTGTGTTATGTGTTTGACGGTGTTGTGTGTGTGTCTGTGTATGAAGCTGTGTGTCCAGTCTTCGTGTGTGTTGTCTGTGTGTCCAGTCTTTGTGTGTGGCTGTGTGTCCAGTCTTTGTGTATGTGTTTGTGTGTCCAGTCTTTGTGTGTGTGTGTTCAGTCTTTGTCCGGACGTATATCAGTAATGTGGGTTCCGATTTGAGTATGATGTTTTACGGTTCCGTATGATTACGGAACCTTGTTGATACAAGGAACCCTTATAGTTTGGCCTTGTCCGTCTGTCTGTCAGTCTGTCCGAGTCTTAGCTCAAAAAAAGTGGTCGTTCTTGTGCAGTTTTTACCGTTTAATGAATATTAAGCTTTAAAGTGCTAATTTGTGTTAGAGTTTAAGCGCCCTAAAAGCTAAACGGTGGTTTTATATACGTGAAAAATTTCACGGCGCAGTAGTATTGTAAATAATAAGCTAATGAAGAAGAGTAATATTCGAAAAACTTATAAAAAATGACTTCCGTTGAAAATTATTTGGTAATTAACAAAAAGTCCCCTTCTTGTGAGGAGTAGTACGGGACCCTATACTGCGTGTGGTTCGACAGACACTTGGTCGTTTTTTTTTATATTTTAAAGACTAAACGAGGGAACAGGTTCTTTGACATGTTTGATGAAAATCGGTTAAGCCGTTTCGAAGACACTCGACTGTTTCTCTTTTAACACCGTTTTTTGGTGTATTCCGATGACGTCATAGGGTTTTCTAAATTTGATGTTTTTATATTTAAGATTAAAGTTGGGGATAAGTTGATGGAAATTCGAAGGCAGGTACCTTGGTTTAATCAGGATGACATAATCGCCTACTTTCTCGGGAGGTTTTTAAATTTTCAAATTATATATTCTTTTCTTTTTTCTGTGAAAACTTTAAATAAGTCAGTACCTTACCTACTTACATTGTATTCTTTGTCTTTCTTTTGTCATATGCATCTCCTGTCAAATAATTGTGTAAAGCCTGTTTATGTTTACACATAAGCTAGCTTCTAGAGTAAGAACCTTAGAATCTTAATAACGTACATAATGGACCTTATACCTGTGCTTCACGGTGTGGTTTCCACTAATCCGTCTCTTCTCGAGCGTTACAGGACACTATGAAATCGTGAGCCTAACAGCACATACCAGTAGCTGACCATGACTGATGGAGATAGGACAAATCCTCCCCTGTGTTATGTATTTTATCAACCTGTAATACGCTACTTGTGGTGTGTGTGGTTCATCTAGAGGTGTGACGTATAAAACGTAAACAAAGACCAAGATAACATGACAGAATGTTATATTTGACATAATATTTTGGGGTTAAAATGTAACTAAATAGAAGATAATAGATTAATACAGCGCTCAAACAAGGAGCTTCTCTCCCAAAAGCATTTTGAAGACGAGCGGCACAGTCATGCGGAGACAGAGAAAATCATAAAAAATCATCGCTCTAAAATCTTTTCGACTTAATTCCATTTTCGTTTTTTTATTACTAAGAAGTCTGCAAGTCGTTTCAAAAAATATGACATTCGAAATTCAAATAGTTCCGATTAGCTAGAAGTGCAAAAGTTTTAGTGTGCCCCATGTACAACAAGGAGTGAGGTCTCATTTATTTCCTCACTTCATGTACTCAGAAAACCTGTCAGCAATATCTTGACGAGTCATTTCTCGTACCTACTCGTATATCTTATTTAAATCCTGTTGTTATGATACTTGATACACAATTGACTACATTTCCATTTCATATAAATCATTTTATTTCCTGGAAAGAGAAGTATATCCCCTCCTGAATAGGGAATGACGTAATCCTACCTGAGAAGGGGTGCAAATCGTACTTCCTTTGTCTAGCAGTACTGTTGATGATGACAATGAAAATTCAACTTTTTTTACAGAAGCTTTGAAGCTGTATGGCGACAGACTGTCAGAGTGGGAGAGGAATGAAATACGCAAGTACCCAGAGCTCTGGTTCCTTGGTCTGGAGTCCAACAAGGTCAACGCCAGGTCCAATCTCTCCAACAACTGTGGCTTCGATGATGAAAATGGTAGCTACAACAAGGTGAGGTTCCATAAAAATGTTCTAACTTAAGTCATATGACAAAACTCCGAAGGACCACCGAAGCGAGGAGAGGATGCCGGTGAGAAAAATGACCATATAAAAAAGTGAGTCGGCCGTAGACAGCTTCAATTGTCGATTTATTAATTTTAAAAATCATTATATTTTTCCAAAAAAAAAAAAAAAAAAGTGCGTCATAGTGAGTAAAACCATATACCAACATTAATCTTTAAGCTTATTAATTAGTATGAGACTAATAAACCAAAGAACATTATTGCTACGTGAAGAAAAAAATCAGTTTATCTTGTCCGCTCTTAAAGGGTACAGTTAAGGGTACGCGTTCCACGGTTGCCGGCCGCTCGCCGAGTGCGCGTGTGATTTACGTACACACATAATCGTGTAAGTGCAGGGTAATGTGCACGTTTTAATGTAGGTAATTGTTGCCAATGTGAAATGCCGGAGCTGACTATCCCAGCAGTGTCAGAATGCATGAACGTGAAGAGATTTCCACCGCCAGTTTGGTCGCTCTTTACTTTATTTCCGGTGAATTCACTTGTCTAGCACACATGAGACTAATTGATAGATCAAGTTGTCTAATCCAAACATATTAATAAACACAAACAAACTAACAAACACCCGGGTAATGTTGACCTTTAACATTGGAATACTTACAAAGTTCATACAAATTCAGCCGCTCCAAAGGTCAGAGTGTATAGTCCAACTTGACTTATTGTAGAGTACACACACAGACGGGTCAATGATGAGGTCTGTTGTTAAAAAACTTTGTTTGACATGCCCCGGGACATGTTATCAGACACGATAGAACTTTTATTGTTATATTACAATGTTGATAGGCGAGTAGAACTACATTGGTGGAATAACTAACAGCCTCTTCATTTATGTATACAGAGTAATCCATGTAAGTATCGAGAGGACGATGCTCGGCGTTTCACTACGTGATCGAATCAGGAATGGAGAAATTCATAGGCGAAGGAAGGTCACAGACATAGCCAAGCGGATTAGCAAGTTGAATTTGGCAGTGGGCACATAGCTCGAATAACTGATGGCCTGGTTGGGCAATAAAGTTCCCGAGTGAAGACCACGCACCGTCAAACGCAGCATAGGACGTCCACTCACAAGGTGGACAGACGATTTGATGGTCTCGGGAAATCGCTGGATGCAGGGCGCTTCTAACCGGTCACTCTGGAATTCTATGGGGGAGGCCTATGTTCAGCAGTGGACATTCTGTGGCTGATGTGATCATGTTGAGTTATCCATAGAGATATTTCAGAATGGATAAATCTGAAACAGTAGATACGAGATAAAGATAGTCGTTCTAACGAACCATGACGTCGATTTTTGTGCTAAGAAAAATTGCCCCGTAATTAAAAATGTGGCATCAATCAATAGGAGGGTCAATAATAGGAATCAACTGGTTCTAAACACAAGAAAGATATAAATAATCATTGTTAAAGAAACACCGCGATATTTAAGTTATTTAAAATTCGAGTGAGTTATAAAACAATATTATTAAGTTACCTACTTAGTTTGCTCAAGCATTAACATTACAATTGGACTGATTGGGTATCCATCGTATCATAAAAAGCAAGTAAAGGGACGATGAGCACATTAATAAATCAGGAAAAGTAGCCGGACTTCCAAATCTGCCATGGCAACCTGTCATGGAATGCAAACCAACCCGTGGGAGAGGGCCATCAATGGACTTCTATAGACTGTTGATGAACATTCACGGTACCTACTTATCATCCAGTCAAACTAGCATGACCTAATATAATAAGACCGCACAACGAAAAAAATCGGCATGAGGTAGAAGCATGCTATCTTGGTCATGCTTTACTAGAAGGGCACAAGGCTTCTATCTTTTTTTTTATGCACGACGGGTTCGCACTTGACCTCAATCACACCTGATGTTAAGTGAAGATGAGGTCGAAGGTGGGGAAACCCCAACACATTTGGGGGACTGGCTATCTTATCTCTGACAACCAGAACACAACAATGCTATTAACATTGCTGCTTAGCGGGAGAATTAGATAAGATGGTGGTAGCTAGCCAGGCGGACATTTAAGATGCCCTACCAATAACCAAACCGGGTACTTAAACATGTACCCCGCTGGGGATCGAACCCGCTACCTCCGAATCGTAAACTCAATGTTGTTTACATTGAGCCACGGAGGCGGTATCTATAGCGTTATTAGACTCGGAATATATATAGATAAGTCCCCAACCCGCATTGGGCCAGCCTAGTGGTCTATGGCCCATACTCCCTATACGAGGAAAGGCCTACATTCTTGCAGTACATGTTTACGGGCTGATAATGATGATATATAGATCATATTATTATGTATACCAGAATGCTTATAAAATCAGTTTTTGTCTCATTAAAATTTCAGCAAATCCACGACCACATAGCGTATAGATACGAAATCCTGGAAGTTATTGGCAAAGGATCGTTCGGGCAAGTGATCAGGGCCATGGACCACCGCACCGGGAATCAAGTGGCGATCAAGATAATCAGGAACAAGAAACGGTTTCACCACCAAGCGTTGGTTGAAGTCAGGGTGCTGGACCACCTCCGACTGAAGGATAAAGACCAAATGCACAACGTGATACATATGCTGGACTACTTCTACTTTAGGAATCATTTGTGCATCAGTTTCGAGCTTATGAGGTGAGGATTCCCGATTCCCTAGACTCATCCCAAATTTGTAATTAACGTGTTAGCGCTCAACTTTAATCTATTCTATTCTATTAAGAGCCCATAGTGTCCCACTGCTGGGCAAAGGCCTCCCTCATCTGTTTCCAATCGTTTCTGTTCTTGGCGAGCACAAACCATCCCTTATCAAAACTGTCAAGCTCGTCTCTCCACCGTTTTCGCGGTCTGCCCCGTTTGCGTCTGGCGATTGTAGGAGTCCAAATAGTGGACGCATTTGCCCACAACTCGCACGGCATGCGGCCCACGTGCGGCAACTTTAATCACACGATGTTAATTTGTAGGACTGGCTATGTTACAGTCGGATCACAATAGTGCTGGGGAAATATTTTAATAATTTTCTTCCTAGTATTTAGTACGTGGAATGAGACTCTTTAGTTGAGAATCTATCCACAGCAAGGTCCAGAAGGTTTACAATTTTATGCTAAGCATTGCAATTATCACATTTCAGCATAAACCTGTATGAATTAATAAAGAAGAACAACTACCAAGGCTTCAGTTTGAGCCTCATCAGAAGGTTCGCCAGCTCATTGCTGCGGTGTCTAAGGCTACTGGAGTCGGAGAACATCATACATTGCGACCTGAAACCAGTGAGTCATCTTTTTTATCTGACTGAAGAGAGGGTTATGTCTTTTGCTCGTATCTATATGGGATTCTTTATTCCCTCGTAGCACCTAAAGGGCTGGATCAATTTTAATTAATGGGGTAACGTGAGATTCGTCGTGACAGTCCAAGTTTCCTAGATTACGTCACAAAAAAGTAAACCACAGGGGCCGAAAGAGTTAAAGTTTGAACTATTTGTGAGGTAAAATATAATACAGATTATACTATAGTTTGTCAAAATGAAGAAAAATATTGTTCTAGGACTACAATATGGGTATCGTAGGAAAGGGATCATCATTGAGGATTCTGATAATGTATATTGCAAGTGGGACATACTATGCAGCAAGCCTTTTAAGTAACTTAGGCGTTTGGATAATTTAGGAATTTTTTAATGATAAAGATTAAATTAAATTCAATCAATCAAAAGATTAAATTAAATTCTGTGGAACGACGTGCCATGAGACTTATAGGTGATAGTTCGATGACTGCTAAATTGCAGAGCCTTGAACACTGTCGCAAAGTCGCCTGTCTCTCAGTTTTTTACAGGATACATTTCGGGGAGTGTGCGTTGGAATTACATAATCTTATTCCACCGTCACCCTTCCATCTTCGGACCACTAGGCGTGGGGAGGGATTCCACCCGTATATAGTTAATATACCGAACATTCGCACTAAGAAGTTCGATTCTTCATTCATCATCCGAACAGCCAAGGCATGGAACTCCCTTCCGGCGTCAGTCTTTCCTGAATCCTACAACCTTGGGATCTTCAAGAGCAGAGTGAATAGGCATTTACTGAGATCGCGTGCTTCATCTCCGACCACATCGTCACTTTCCATCAGGTGAGATTGTGGTCAAACGCGTATCCAGTCAATCATAAAAAAAAAAAAAATCTATAATATACCGGATGTACAGACCCCTATCTGTAGCGAGCGAGCAATATGGGTCGGGGTATCCCGACACTGTTGGTTAGGTTCAGAAGTTCGATGTTAGGTTGACATAAATTTGTAATATTTTCGAACTCATCGCACAACTGTACATTAGATGTTATGGCTTTCGCATATTTGTCTTTTCGATTAAATGGCCCATCGGCTAAATGGCGTTTCGTTCATATGGCACTTCGATTATCTGGCGTCACACAAATGGCTTTCGCTTATGTGTCTTTCGAAATCGGGTCCTAAACACTAATATTATCGTGAACTAATATTAAATGAGTACTTAGTTACACCGTCAAGTTGCCGTCTCATAGCAAGCTCTATTATCACTTTTTTGAAATGTGACACAGATGACATTGTTAGGAATTATTGGAATATAAGTAACTATGTATTAATAAAAAGATTATTAAATGTAATGAGCAACAAGGGATCCTACTTTTAGGAGTCCTAAAAAAGATTGAAACAAAACAGTGAATTTGAGACGTCAAGAGTGTGACGGCTGCCATTGTGGAATTAATACGTTGGTGTGTTGCTACAGGGTGACCAATTTTTTTTTTATGCACAACATGTTTTTGTACTTGACCTCAATCATACCTGATGTTAAGTGAAGATGAGGTCGAAGGTGGAAGCGTACTGACCCGGAAACCCCAACACATTTGGGGGACTGGCTATCTTATCTTTGACAACCGGAACACAACAATGCAATTAACATTGCTGCTTGGCGGCAGATTTAGATAAGATGGTGGTAGCTAGCCAGGCGGATATTTAAAATGCCCTATACCACCACCACCAACCAACCAACCAAACCGAGTATTTAAACATGTACCCCGCTGGGAATCGAACCCGCACCCTCCGAATCATAAACGCAATGTTGTTTACATTGAGCTACGGAGGCGGTTTCATTGGTTTTTGTCTCTTTTACTCTTATTGTTACGCCATCTCCTCTTTCAGGAAAACATCCTTCTGAAAGCGAGAGGAAGCTCCTCCATCAAGGTGATAGACTTCGGCAGCTCCTGCTACACGCACGCACGTGTATACACCTATATCCAGTCTCGCTTCTATCGGAGCCCTGAGGTCATCCTGGGCCTTCAGTACGGGACCGCCATCGATATGTGGAGTATGGGTAAGCTTCGGTGTTTGTACTTTTACTGTGTAGCAATATGTTTATTTTTAACCTACTTCAAAAAAGAAGCGGTTGTATTTTTTTATGTTTGTTACCTCAGAACTCAGTCATTTTCAATACAGCGATTAGGAAAATTCTTTTATTTAATAGGACATACTTCCACGGTAGTCCCAATATCAGCATTATCCTGTTCTGATGATGAGATCTATGAGGAACTGAGGAAACTCCTCACATATTATAGACATTTGCACCAACGAGTTAAGAATTTGCATTCAGAAAATATCATTTCGTGAAGTGGATATGATGGAGACTATCAGAGATTGCCACCAACACATCTTGTTTCGTCACTTGTTGACGTCGTTATTTCTTTGTTTGAGATCTGATGATGCACCCGGGAGTTGGAGAATAGAACTTTACTAAAGTCGGTCGTTTTGTCAATTTTTGTAACGGTTATTGGTTCAATGGAAATGTATCTTGTCATATCTTATTGCACTAAACACCAAGACACAGATTACTAATAAGTTACTAAAGTAAACCAAGACTTAATCTATTATCAAGAACTACTTTCCCATCTGAGTAATCTCTATGGTCATTACATGTCGATCGTTGAAATTTGACGTATAGGTTTGTCCTGTTTGGAATAACACAGGATATTTTTCAAGATTATTTTACCACGTTGTCGGCGTGATTATTATGTATAGGTACACTCATGCCAAATTACAGCTTTCTAGTACTAAAAACCTCTGAGCTAAGCCTCGGACAGACAGACAAATGGACATGGTGAAACATAAGGGTTCTTTTTGACTACAGAGCCGTATAAACCATTTTCAAATCGTTACTGCCATTTTATCGATACAATGCTACAGACAACAGACAGCCTTAAAACTACAAACTCGTCGTTTGTAGAAATTGGTCAGCCCATTTAATTACATTTAAACTATTACCTATAACTTTTGATAGCCAATCATTATCTTTCATTACTATTGCACTCAAAACTAATAAGTAAATATTAATATTGCCGGTTACGGTTACTGACATAATCACAGTACCTAACCTAAATACTTAATAGCTATGTAGTCTAGGCACTGAGTGATTTATACGTCAATCGTAGACATTTCATAATTGCTCATCATAAAAATAAGTTGTTAAACTTCTATCGTCGAGACTAATACTTCTACTTTTTCTCGTAGTGTTAACGCTTGACCGCAGATGCCAATTATCAAAACGTTGGAGTAATTATTCACGCTCGTAAAATATTCCCAAACGATTTCGCATGCGTAAGAAAAGCTGCTTAGGAGAAACGTTGCAACAACTTACTATGAAAAT
Organism: Oegoconia quadripuncta; assembly: GCA_949316235.1. NCBI lineage: Eukaryota > Metazoa > Arthropoda > Insecta > Lepidoptera > Autostichidae > Oegoconia > Oegoconia quadripuncta. The sequence continues at coordinate 3,160,470 of OX438751.1, forward strand.
GTAAAAATGATTTATTTCAAACATGGCACAAAAACATGAATATGATACGTATAAATGTACATATTTGATATCGATCTAATCGAACTTCTAACATATCATAGTAATAATAACTGGTCTAATTAATATTAGGTCCTTATCTATGAAATTGGCGTTTTGTATGAAGAATTTCATTAAGACTGTTTTCTCCATACAAACATTTTTGATTTTTTTTTGGGAACGATAAATCCAAATTTAGCTAAACTTTGTGTGTATATCGGATAACATTAAGTACAGGCAGCGTTCATTTTTAAATGTAACCGTTTTATAAAAGTTTCAGCAAATCTAAGAAATCATTGAAAAGAGCTCTATTCAATTTTTTTTTATTATGTGATTTAGCCCAGAAATTAAAAAATATTTCATGTGAGACCTTGGAATAATAATCCATTTTCCAAATAAAAATAAATTTGGATATAGCTTTGAAAATCGTAGGAATTGGTACATATGATTAACGAAGAAAAAAAACGCCAATTTCATAGGTAAAGACCCAATATTATAAATGCAAAACGGATGAACGGATTTGAAAGAAAATTGGTATACAGGTAGGGTAGAACATATCCTGATTAAAACATAGTATATTTTCGCTCACTATTTAGGCATTAGGACCATTTTTTTCGAAATTATTGTCTGTTTATATATTATGTTTGTTTGAACACGCATCTACATACATCTATCTATATAATATAGTCTACACTTATGATCTAACAAACGAGGTTTTTATGAAAACATATTGCTTAACTCTGAGTAACATTAACTATTTATTTCATTGTAATCTGTTCACGCAAATGAAAGATTTCAAAAAGTATATACCCACCTATAATTAACAAGGGTTTAAGTCCTACTGATCACTTTTATAAGAATATACAGGGTGGATAATTTTAGAGATATTGCAAAACTGTGAAGTGAGGAATATGCATTGCTGAATAATATAATAATGATAAGAGTGCTCGATTATGTATTTCCAACGAAGGCAGCCACTTTCAACATCGTATTCATTGAAATATTAAAAAAGTATATATTAATTTTACCGGAAAATATTTGATTTCGTTTAAATAAATGGTGCTACAAAGTAAATGTATGACAGTTGCAAAAGTATAATTTCTGAACACATGACTATTTCTTTTTTCGGTATTTTTATATCAATTAATGCATTAAGCGATGCAGATTCCATATCACTTTACAGTTTTGCAATATCTTTAAAATTGACGAAAAAATCGTCTGGTCACACTTAACCTTTCCACCCTGTATATATTTGTACGCCATCCTGCTGGTGTTTGGGGACTTTTCATCCTGCACCATTGTAGAAAGAGTATCAATTGGTGTCGTAAAAGGCGACTAAGAGACTTTATACCAAAATACATTTATAGAGTTGCACGTCAGGACGGCGCAAAGGCTCTCCTGTTAAGTGTGGATATCTATATTTCAAAGGTGAACCGTGGATGTTGTTTCAAGCATTCGCCCATACGCGTACAGGGTAGCAATCTGGTATTAAGTATTTATGCTGTTCGACATTGAAATTCTTGTGGTTATATGTGACATAACAGAGGTCCTTTCAGTAAAGTTTGCTATCAATTATACTTTCGTTGATTTCTATTCTGGAAGATTCCTTTGACCTGGGACCTGTATAATTAATTATTAGTACAATTATTATTGAATCGTTTCTCTCTTCACATTTTTAAGTTAAGTATTAAAAAAATTCTCATTTATTTGCCATAATATGTGGTTGCCGTTAAAGAATATATCGTCAGCGAGGCGATTTCATTAATGACTAAGTATATAATTTCAAATTCAATATTAATTTCCAATGGCTAGTTTAGAAAACAGCCTACAGAATAATAAAAAGATTTGCATAATTTAAAGATAAACAAACACGCAAGCTTTTATGATTTTATTAAAGAAATGATTTTCCCGTTTCCAGTTCATAATATTCCCAATGTATTATGATGTCCATGGGCTTGCTCGAATAATAAAAATCGTATTGTGCAGCCTTTGCAGCCCCAAAACAAAAGTTAAACAAGGACAAATATGACCGATTTACGTTACATACACTTAGGAAAAATGTAAATGGACCCATGATGGATTTTCGATGGTACATTACGTAATGAACCGAGAGAGCAAGAGAAAGGTGACCCGAACAGCTAATATTGGCACGTGTCCACTTGTTTTTATGTAACGATGCCATCTTGAGGTTGACAGATGTCATCTTTATTATTATTATTAGTACAAGTTTATGACAAAGGTGTGGTAGTGCCTAGTCAATCCATTCAATGTTACAAGCTTCAAGTCTAAGGTGAATAGGGATCTACTGGGAATACATGCTTCATCATCATTCTTATCATCAAGTGAAATTGTGGTTAAAGACATCGCCTATCCGTCGACTTAATCGCCACGCGAAGCAACCGCGTTGGCGATGGCAGACTTTGAGGGCTTTAGGCCAGTTATGCTGCTGCTCATCATTGGAACAAAATGTAGCACAACTTGATATTCATTCAGTTTAATTTTATTTCAAAAATCCACACTTCTAATTTCCTTGACCGCTTAAGCTGGCTTATAATAACAATAATTGACTGTGGTTTCTTCATGGTACTGTCCTCAAGGACTGACTATGAAGCCTGCGCTTTTGATTCTCGCCATTTGCCCGGTTGTATTTAACCCCTTAAAAACACTTCTGTATGAGCATTACAAGTCTACCCAATAGTAGCAAAATTCTTGAGTTCCATCTACTCGAGCTACATGTCTCTTAACCCCCAAGCAATATTGCAATATCATTGCAATGTGGATAAGTTATAACAGAAGTAAACATGGCCCCAGGTTGCATCCTTGCGGAACTCCACACGGGCTACCCTCTCTTTCCGGGTGAGAATGAAGCGGAGCAGCTCGCCTGCATCATGGAGTTGATCGGCTCACCTCCATCGGATCTGCTGATACACGCTACAAGGAAAAGATTGTTCTTTGGTAAGATAATCATAGGTATTACTATAATCGAATTAGCCCGGACGCTTTTAATAGATCTAATTTTTACTCGGTATATTTTTTTGGTAACTACAAAATAAGTTTTTGTTCGATATTACCCATTTTTGTCAAATTTTCTGTATTATTTTTCAAATGGTGATGTCACTTAACGGATAACTAAAATTAATATGGTTTGTCACAGACTCAAAAGGCTCGCCACGCAGTATAACGAACTCCAAGGGAAGGAAACGACGACCTGGCTCTCGGTCATTATCAGCAGCAGTGCGAACTGATGACCCTGCCTTCCTACACTTCCTGCACAGATGTCTTGAGTAAGTATATTTTATATGGTATTCTCTCATGTCTGAATGTTTCTTTTTTTTTTTTTTTATGCATAACGGGTTGGTACTTAACCTCAATCACACCTGATGTTAAGTGAAGATGAGGTCGAAGATGGAAGCGTACTGACCCGGAAACCCCAACACATTTGAGGGACTGACTATCTTATCTCTGACAACCGGAACACGACAATGCTATTAACATTGCTGCTTGGCGGCAGATTTAGATAAGATGGTGGTAGCTAGCCAGGCGGACATTTAAAATGCCCTACCACCAACCAAACCGAGTACTTAAACATGTACCCCGCTGGGGATCGAACCCGCGACCTCCGAATCGTAAACCCAATGTTGTTTACATTGAGCCACGGAGGCGGCTCTCATGTCAATGAAGCCTGTCCTAATGTTTACACTCGTTAACGCATACGCATCAATACCTAGCTGATCACATAATTCCGTGCGCTGCGATAACCATATTCGTTTTGAAAATTGGCTTTACTTTACGTTAAATTTGCTCTCCGTCTTTCTTTTTTTTTGTGCTGCACTGCATTACACAATATTTAATCTATTAAGGTGTTAATCATACACTCAATATTTTCAAGCCGCCGCTATAGGCTGCCGACTTGGATTAAGTCAATGCCTTCAATTCAGCTGGGATCACCTATTTTCAAAACGCCAAACCATCCAAGAAATGCCGCCCAAGGCACTGCTTAAGTCTCGCTAATTGAAAAGAAATAGCGAGAGCGACTGTGCCACCAGTGCTTCTCTAAAAAGTAGTGTATGTGGTTCACTTGTATGCATATGATGTAGCACTGAAGCATTTCAAACTTGTTTAATATCTATAAAGGCCATAAAATAAATTTGCTAATTATGCAACCAACACCGTCAAATAGCATGAAACCCAAACACAAAATACCACCTGTTACGAACTAGCCAATTTGTACACAAATGATAATTATTGCGTAAGGATTAACAGTTTAGAAGCTATAAATTTTAAAGTCAAATCCGGATATATTTGGTGAGCAGGTACCGGCTCAAGTATATGCTTAAATTTATAAGATAATATTATGAAGTGATAATGGGCCGGATTTAGAAAAGTTTCGTGACGCAAATTATGATAAAATAAGCTACGGGGCGTAAAATAACAGATTTTATTTTAAATAGAGGTACGTTAAGTTCCTATTTACTGAAAATAAATTGTACAATTCCATTTATTAAAGTTGAAATATGTACTCGTATTTAGTAAAATAGACGACGATGTGATTTAATGCACTATAATAATTTTAAACCCAGACAAATCAGCACTCAATTTGACTCAAGACCCGGATCAGAGCCAACATAGAAAAGTTGGTTTTCTAAGGCCCGTATTAATAAATCAATCTCAATACAAGTTTTGAGGCTGTATCACCCGAGATGCGTCTTAAGCAGTTGACGCTATCTCAAGCTACGTGCTAATTTATAAACCAATCTTGAAGTCTACTCAACTGAGATCACTTCTCAAGAATTCGCCTCAGCGGCGAATGAATGATAGTCTTGAGGCTGGGGATCGAACCGGCGACTTGCGATTCGTAAAATCTATGTTGTTTATTAAACCACGGAGACGGTCGAACTATTATATTGTATTTTTCGTATTGCTTAAAATAAACAGGAACTTTAGATACCTACTACAAGATTACAATGAATAATGTTCTAAGGGGCGTTCAATTTCTTGACTCCTTAGTGCGGCCCCTTGATAGAAATATGCGGCAGGTCACAGGTAGTTTTATGTAACCGTGTGAACTTTACTACGCATCCGTTACGTTACGTTTCACTGAATGAGAGCTCGCTTACGTAGCTAGTTATAGAACGGGTCCAATAACCTCCCATCTGCGTGATCATCTGTATATATATATATATATATATATATATAATTACAATAATATGAGTAATCAAATAACTGCCTTGTAATTTGTCCGTATTATTTTCAGCCGATATAATCACATTAACAGCCTGTGACAATATGTATAAAATCAAAAATGCTTTATTTTGTAGGTACACAGGGTACAACTTAAAAATAGTCAGATTTTTCATTTTTTAAGCTACTGCTTGTTCAAAAGGCAATTTTCCCCTGAGAAGAAATAGTAGAAGAAGAAAGTAGAAGAAAAATAGTTTATTTGCAATTTACAAGCTCACAAATTAGTTTGTTAATCTTATGTTCTATCTACCAGTTATGCGGCATGTATTGATTTTATAATAATTTATCTTAATTTCTAATTAAGCATTATTGATTTAACAAATATATCTTAATTAAGATACGTACATTTTAATAAAAAAAAACACACATTCTTTGATTCACCAAATAGACAATAATCAAAAAGATTTGCTTGATAAGATAAAATTATCACTTTCATAGGTATATATAAAAGTCCACTATTGGGCATAAGTTTCTAATCATGGCGCAACTTCACTTTCAATGGGAAGATTTGCCATAATCCCCACGTTGGGCAGACTTGGTAAACGTAGATTGTTTGACAGCAATTGGCTTTGCTGGTACGGTATTCTCCTCTGCCGGGAACTACACGGAAATGTAATATATTACTGTAAATAAATCATATATTAATGAGAAGTTGACACATACCCAAAAAGTTGCCAAAAAATTAATTGCAATTTTGATAATGATTAACTCTTATTTTTGTAAGTGGAAAAATTGCACCATTAATATTTTGTCCTACCACGAATAATATTCGGCAATGAGGACGAGAACTTTTCGTGGTAGGCCCCTTATATTTTTTTTTATGATTAAATGGACCGCAATCTCACCGGATGGAAAGTGACGATGCGGTCGAAGGTGAAGCACGCGATCTCAGTAAATGCCTATTCACTCTGCTCTTGAAGATCCCAAGGTTGTAGGATCCAGTCAGAATGGGCATTGAGGAATAAAGCCACTTCTAATATTATTATTTAGCTTTTATATTGTTTGACCTTATATTTGACCCCAATCAAATCAATTTCCCTGTGAGTAATAAGTAATTCTTATATTTCTAAGCCAGTGATTGCAGTCTGCGCTAAAAAAAGCAATTAACACAGATTTTGTATAGTGGTGTATTACAGGTAACAGTTGTTACGAAAACCTCGATTATGTGCCAAAATTAAATACCCTGAAGCTAATGATATATACCGACTATTAAGGAGATAGGTAGGTACTTACAGGAATTCGAAACTGTTAGCCTTGATTCACTCCACAGTATATTATGCTGGTTTGAGGTATTATGTACACAATTAACCTGGGTTTTCACTGAACTTCGCTTAAAAACTGGTGTAAAACCACAAATCGCTTTGATCAGTTCGACAGTGACCTACTGTCGAACTGATCAAAGCGATTTGTGGTTTTACATCAGTAATTTTCTTTTGACAATAGTCACGTGGGCCTTTTGTTCCACATAAATCGTCCACAGAGGGCGTTAGGTCGGTGAAAGGAATTAAGGAAATAATAGTCGGTTCCCTAACAACAGTAGTAAATATCACATTGAGTAACAAATTTAAGAAATCCCAACACTATTGCAGAATTTGCATTGCATTGCATTGAAGAATGCAATGAATAAATAAATAAATATTTAAATAAATATTTCGGACACTTACACCAGTCATCTAGTCCCAAACTAAGCAAAGCTTGTGCTATGGATGCTAGACAACTGATAAACATACATAAATATTTATATAAACATCCATGACTCGGGAATAAATGTTCGTATTCATTTTTTTTTTTTTATTAAAAACTGGTTTTGCGTTTGGCTACAATCTCACCTGATGGAAAGTGACGATGTTGCCGAAGATGTCATCACATAAACATTTACCCCTCGCGGGATTCGAACCCGCAACCGTTGGTTTCGCTGACAGGGTCACTATCCACTACACCAACCGGTCGGTATGAATAAATATTTTGTCTAATTAAACCATATCAAATGGGTGCAATTTGCGATATTTGAAATGGTTTAATTAAAATGCTCTCGTATATGTTTATTACAGTGCACTTGGTATATTATACACTTTCAGAGTGATAATAACGATATCTATAAATATTTATAAAAAAAAAACCGACAGCATATTATGTTGGTTTGGTTGGTGGTAGGGCATTTTAAATGTCCGCCTGGCTAGCTACCACCGTTCTTATCTAAATCTGTCGCCAAGCAGCAATGTTAATAGCATTGTTGTGTTCCGGTTGTCAGATATAAGATAGCCAGTCCCCCAAATGTGTTAGGGTTTCCGGGTCAGTACGCTTCCACCTTCGACCTCATCTTCACTTAACATCAGGTGTGATTGAGGTCAAGTACGAACCCGTCGTGCATAAAAAAAATGTATTTAGCGGGCACTATGTTGGATTTTTTTACAATAAAATATCTTATATGAAATATCTTACGACACCTTGAACTTTATAATAAAGTAGAAATCTACATACATTTATACGAGAAACATTACCCTCCTTTCTGGGTCAGTCGGCTGAAATGTACCATGATAGCATTAACTACCAAGAAGCCGCCGCCGGTGAAACTCGATATGTCATTTTCGCCGATACATTTTCGCCATTCTCAATATATTTTTGGTTTGCATTTTATCTTATTTTAAAATTTAATGTATTGTTGTAGAGAGTGTTGATAATTTGGAATCTCATAATACCAACCTGTGAAATTGGGTAATCTAGTAAATACTATGATGCACAGGTGGGCCTCTATCGTTACAGTTTAGGCAACCTTAGGCAATCATTTCGTTTAACAAAAGTACTTACTACATGCACCTGGGGACCGACAGCAGACTCGATATTTTACGCAGTTTTTATTTCCGTCTTCCGTCTCTGTATTGCAAATCTGCACAAAAAACTAAATGACTTTTGTAGCGGCATATTTACGCCGACGACCAAAGATAGGAGATATAAATTGCTTGACTTTCTACTGGACTGTAGCAATGATTTTGTGAAAATCGTCGGTTAATTAAAGAATGATGAGTTGTGAAATGCTGTGAGCAAGATTTACGGGGCATTCAATAACAAAGTAAATTAGCGAAAGTGTTTGAGAAAACATTGGGGAGGCGATCCTAGGTCTAACCGCGTAGTGGACCTGATGACTCTACTATAAACAGAAACTTATTAACAAAGCGTATTATAAAATATCAGACTATTTAGATGATAATCATCTCTAGACATAATCAGATCATTCGCATGCCAGGCTATTTCACAATTAATAATTAAATATAAAAACCTTTTTGTAATATAAAAACCTTTATGTAAAATCAAAGCCTGATTTTGAAAGAGCAACCGTTCGAGAAACTCGAGTTGTTGAAAGGTTGCTTGTTCTTCTCAGGGGAAAATTGCATTTTGAACAAGCAGTAGCTTAAAAAATGTAAAATTTACTATTATAATAAGTGTACTCTGTGTATCTACAAAATAAAGCATTTTTGACTTTGACTTTGAATACTAATTTTTATAGGGCATCCAGTCCATAAAAGTTAACCAAAGTATCTTAAATATTGACAGCAAATTTTACTGAAAGAAAACTTTTTTTATGTTCAAAGATAAGAATGCCCTTTATTCAGGGAATTGTGAAAAGTGGCTTGGTGGACTCGGCTATAGGACGTCCATGAACATAGATCTCGCCAATTAATAAAATTCCGAAGAAAAATTTCTGTACTTTCAATCGATCGACAGCGATCAATCAAATTAAATCCACGCTAATATTAACACGTTCACGGATAGTGAAAATAGAAGTTTTATTGTTATAATGTCTACAGATTATTAAAAAAATAACATTTTGACTTTCAATAAGTGATATTTTTGTATTTGAATAAAGTAATTTTGATTTTGATTTTGAAAAGTGTTAAAAAGCGAAAGTAATTATATCTGTCTGTTTGTTACCTATTCAAGACTAAACCTCTGAATCAATCGTTTCGAAATTTAGTAGAGAGATAGGCTGGGTCCCGGAGAAGGACAGTTGGTGTCGATTCGGATGTACACCAACTAAACTAAACAAAACCAGTTTTTAAGTAGTACTGTCTCTTTCTCCCTGGAACAGTATGATGCGACGGCACCACTCGAAAACTGGTTTTAGTTTAGTTTAGTTGGTGTACATACGAATCGACACCATTGGCTAATTTTCATCCTGAGATAGTCCGCTGTAAAATTCCACGCGAAGTCGTGAGCGGTTATCAAGTGTACTTCATATTGTTTAAGGAACATAATCACAGTTCAGTTAAGGTTCAGGAAGATCACAAAATTTAATGCAGCTTTAAGTTTTTTCTATTTTATTTAAGTAGCATCCACAATTTCTTGTCTTTCAGAATAAAATTAAGTTTCCTTTTAGTACAATTTGCTAAAGTTATTGTTCTAAGATACTTTTCGTACATGACCCATTGATATGGCATCATTATATCAGCCGAAAGAAGTCCACTGCTGGACAAAGGCCTCCCGCAAAGAGCTTCACAACGATCGGTCCTCCGCTGCCTGATATGGCATATCCTGTAAATATTGTTGATATTGCATACCAAAACCAAAATATTAAGAAGAAAGTTAAGAAAGTCGATAATTCGTTATTCATATCTACCGACTCTTGAGTATAGAATTTGTCGACTTAAGTTATCAATAGGCATCATATATACCGCTTCTCTATCAGTCCAGACAGTTAGAAACAGGTTTTAGTATACTTTCTACTAACAGATAACAGACGTTACATAAAGTAGAAATCACATGTCGCATCACACCGGCTATACTAAACAAGGAATGTAAGAATTTTGCACTACAAGTTTCTGCGCGTTGAATAACTGAGGCCGTAAAGGGCAACGCACAGAAAAAATACGTGCGTGATTCTAGAGTACATATAGTGTAATTCAGATATTTTCATAATGACGAAAAAATTGTGCGTAAATAGTGCCAAATATGGGCTATATTTGGCACTATTTAGGACGAAAGGACAAAAATATCCACATTTTAAGTGAGCATTCTGGCGTCACGTGTTGCTGGTTTTCTCATTTCTTATACGCAGAGAGTAGCGCCAAATAGTGAACAAGGCAAAAATTAGTGCCAATGTAGTTTAAGAGCTATTCGATATGAGCATTATGGCGTCACATGTTGCCGGTTTCCTCATTTGTCATACGCAGAGACTAGTGCCAAATAGTGAACTAGGCAGTATATGTATAGTGCCAAATAGTGAACAAGGCAAAAAGTGCCAATGTAGTTGAGTTATTCGTTATGAGCATTCTGGCGTCACGTGTTACTAATCCTTATTTCTTATACACAGAGACTGCTTTACCTGTGATTTTAATTTGTATCCCTAAAAACTGTACATCAATACAAAGATATCTAAATAACTTCGTTGTTTTTGAATTACTTTTTATGGTACTTGTATACCACTGCAGGGTTAGCCTTCTCTCGTAAATGAGCGAGTATGGGCCGTAGTCCACCACGCTTTAAAAACTGATTGTTACATGGCTTGCCTGGGAATCGAACCCGGACCTCCCAAATTGTGGCGTCGCGTCTTAACCCCTGAGCCACCGACGCTTGTTAACTATTTGGCACTATTTACGCACTTTTACGTTATCAAAATAGTTGAATTGCACTTTGTGTATTCTGGCATCACGTACATACCTGAATCAATGCAACAGTCATGACTTACATACTATTACGTATGTACCAAGTCAGTCATTAAAACAATCAAAATGGCAACTCATTGCCCTGTTCGTCTAATATTTGTCACCAATTTGTATTTGAAAGTGAACTCAGCCACACGCCTATTTCGTTCATAAACTGTCAATATATCAAATGCAGAGTTGTGTTGATAAAAAACTGCACCAATTGTGACAGACCGACCGAAAGTCCGGAAGTGACCGAAAGAAGCATAGAGTACTTTTGAAGTTCTTAACAAACATAAATATCAGTGAAAGAGATTTATTAGCGCTACCATATCTGTAAGCATTTAAATCAATAGGAACAGTTTATTCCTAAAATGTTGTGTTTTCAATATTTTCCGGTCACTCTGGAATTCTATGGGGGATGCCTATCTTCACCAGTAGATGTTCTGTGGCTGATGTAATGATGATGATGAATATTTTCAACTGCTACAAACCCTTGACACTGATTGTGCTGATTTAAAATTAGCCTCGGACTTATCATTAAACTTTGATCAAAAAGTAGTAAGTAAAATAAGAAATTGTAGCATTTAGATTGGAACTTTATTTACCAGTGATAATGTTTTTAATTCTGCTAATTAATTGAAAAATTTTGGCAAAATACATGCCTTTCTTCTGTTAATGGATATTTTGTATTAGATATAAAATATGTCAAACTATATTCTATTCGAAGTGCGCTTACTATTGAAATTAATAAGTGCAAGAAACATTAATTACGGCTTCAAAACATGCATAACAGCTCTCTGTGACCTAAATACGTTTACTATAAGTACGATATAACACCAGACGAAAGTCAATTTTCTTAAAATTTTATTTTATTTAGTGCCTTCAGGTCGCACAATGTTGAAATAGAGGATGGAAAAAAATTTCAATTTTATTTTATAAATTTGTTGTTTTGGTGTATGTACTAAATAAATATTTATTAATAAAAATTATTGGCTCCAATAACTCAGATATTACCGAGCATGTAGAGGTCGATGTTATGTCGCTGATGGCCTCCTGCATAGGATCGAGTGAGAATAATTAACAAAAAGCCTATGAAATGAGAGAACGCATGTCACGTGTATATCGCCGTTGACATAGCCATGTGGCTTCTGACCAATCTTCTCAATCAACCAATTTTCTCAATCTGTCAAGATGTTCTGAAAATGACAGGATTTGTGACACGAGAAACTTGTTGAGTTGCTATATTCAACTCGCCTAATTCAAGTTGCGCTAGACCTGCAGCACTTTGTACAAATGCATCATCATCATCAGCCCGTAAACATCCCACTGTAGGGATATAGGCCTTCCCTCGTATATGAGGGAGTATGGGCCATAGTCCACCAAGCTGGCCCAATGCGGGTTGGGTTAGGTTGAATTTTTATTTCTCAGGCATGCAGGTTTGCTCACGATGTTTTCCTTCAGCGCTTCAGAGCAGTCGGATAAATCACATAAGTAATTTAATTTAAAAACTCATTGGTACATGGCCTGCCTGAGTATCGAACCCAATCGAATACATATGCATAACTTTAAACTAAAACACATTTGCTACAAATTGTATAAATATTTCCACAAAATCTTCCAAATAATAGTCTTTAACAGGAATATATTTAAAGTTCACTTTTCTTCACCGTTATATTTGGCACGAATGACAGTTCTTAATATACAACGTGACGTCGGTAAAAAAATGACTTTCTCTACCAAGTTCACACCTTTTTGTGTTAGTATAGTCAAGTGCGAGTCACGGAAGAAGGAAGCGTTACGATTGTTGTACTTAATAGATTTATAAAGATTACAAGTGTTTCATTGTTCTTTTCTCTCCCTTTATTTTATGGCTGATGTGACAGCGACCAGGCATTTCTATACATTCTACTTTTCTGATTCCCCGTATACACGTTGAACACTGACAACATACGTTGTCAGTTTTTACTTATCCTCAACGCATAACTTTCAACGTATAACGATTTAATCGACAACAGCATAACTGTCCACTGTTGGTTTTCCCACCCACGCAACGAAAGGATGTGCTTCAATCGCGGATCATGGGGCTTCAAACCATTATTACTGCTGCTCGTCACTACTCTATTATGATGTTTATTCCTGGTCCTTTAGTCACCTTGTAGAACTCCCATGGGAAGATATGAATGTATTCTACTATGTAGGAAACCTCACGTTCGCCTTAATTTTATGAATTTAAAATGCTTGTTTCTACTTGCTTGCTAGTCAGTTTGACTTAAGGTGGAATTTGATTTTCAAAAGTCCGTATGTCTAGCTATCACTAGAGGGTTTTAAGTGACTCCTCTTCATCTTCGGCGTCATTGTGAATCAGATCCAGTGCTACCTAATTAAGTATAATTGTCCTAGTATTAATATTTACGAAATCCACACCAATAATAAATGGTTCTCATTGTCTGTGACACTTATATTGTGTATAGGAAGTTATTGTTTATCTTTCGTAGTGACTATTGTCATTTGTTCAAAGAACAGGCAGAATAGAATGTGGGTGAAACCGCGAACGAGGCCGGTAGCAAACGACATTTACCTTATGTAATAGTGGTTCGATTGAGATGTGTTCTGTCGATGTAACAAAGAATAGTTCTTCACGACTTCTCTTGGAAAGTAATTAATTTTCTAATGAATGCATATGTATTTATTTATCAGATTTATAAACAGTCAAGATATCTCTCAGGCTTTAATATTCAATAAAAGAGAAGATTTTAAAAATGAATGTGTATGCATAATTTCAAACCAAATGTATCGTTTATATTATTTGTAAAATTTGAATTCAAAATATTAGTTTTAATGTCAGCTCATGGTCAGTTGTATCAAATAATTTTTCTAATTTAGACTGGTGCCTATAAATTATGAATCTCTACATATGAACGCAATTCTCCTGTAGCTTTCTGCAGTCGTATCGCGTTCGATAGCTAAATTTGGTACCACGTAAGCGCCCAAGATGGAAATTATGGTATCTCGATACGTTTATGCATTACACATTAATCCCCTTATTCTTACTTCTAGGACGCTTACGTGATACCAAATTTAGTGACCCAACGTAAGCAAACTAAACGGCAAATAACGCTAATTATGAAATTCAAAAATTTTTACATGTTATCACGGCTGGTTGATAATTAGTGGTGGATGTCCACTGGTGATTGTTAGATATTCTTATTCAATGTAATGACCCATTATTATGAGTTTTTTTAACGTAAGGAAAAAAAATTGGGCATTTTAGGTAAGTAAAATAGTAGTTATTGGCATTGGTGGTTTCCTTTTCTTTATTTTTCAAAAACACACGCGCATATCTTTCTTGATTGTAAATGGTTGATTGAAAAGAGACAAACCTTTTGAGTTTCTCGCTAGCTCTTCTCAGTAGTGGTCGCGTTCCGAGCTAGTGGTAGTTTAAAAAACAAATGACGTTCATAAGTGCATATTGTATTGCCTACATGAATAAATGATTTTCATTTCATTTTCATTTTCATTTCATTTCATTTAATTATCGGAGATTTATATGCGACTGGCGGGATTTGTAGGGTTCCTATCATTCGAAATTCATTTATTTCTCCAAGTATTTTTTATCTATTTAATTTAATGTTGTAATTATGTGGAATAGGCTAAAAATGCGACCGTTAAATTACACAATTAACTCTTCATTCGATGATAATTTTGCAAAAAAATTGGCATAGGGCCAATACCTTCTATTTCACTTACCTAATATCCGGCTTACCTAATATATCGGCAAAAAAACTCATCCAGTAGAATATACTTTATATTATGTTATTCTTTATTAGAACGTCGTTGGCTCAGCGGTTATAGTAAAATATGGTTATACTGTGGTATGGGATTGTTATCCTTTTTATTACAAGCTTTACTTTAACTTGTAATGTTCGTATTTAAGTTGCCCGCCTCATTTATTCTAATAGCAGCCACTCCTTATTGCAGCAAATCATATAGCCTTTAATAAAATACGCAAAAGCCGTTTTAACAATATAATTCGTACGAGTGTAGTAGATATCCTACAGGCCTCACGTTTTAGTATTGCTGACCTTTACAGTGAAAGTGGAATTCAAATTACGGCGATATTTGGTGATTAGTTGTATATCCGTATGCCTTGTTATTCACTAAATATCACCCGAGGGAGCATCTGCAGACTGATGCTGTTGGATGATGGATGCAGATGTTTATTTCTTTGTAAGTGCCACGTACGTATGTTATATCTACCAGGAAATAAGTGAATGGTGTGCCAAGAATACAGACAGTACTAAGGTACTAAATGGTCCAAAGGTACCTAAATGTAAGTATGAAGTAAGTATGGCAGAGGTGAAAGTGTAAGTGACATGGGCCAAGAGGTAGCAGGGCTAGGGCTGTCACATGATTATGTTCTCAAAGTTATATTTGAAAATACTTTAACAAATCTTAAATTCCTAGTGGTAGTCATTGCCCAAATTCAAGTACTGCCTTTAGTCATCAACAAACAAAAGATTTGAATAATAATTTTAAATGCACTCTGCTTTTGCACATAATGCGTTCACCCAATCCCCTCACAGAAAGTAGGTCAGATAGTTGCAAAATTCTATATAAACACACTGACAAAAGCTCAAACGTACTTACATATGGTTGAATAAAAACTGATAAAATGAGGCATGAATTGCAAAAAAGTGGCACAACAACGGAATCGTTGGAAAAGTTTTTGAAGCGATTTTGTAAATGGAGTTCTGGATTTCCTTGTGTCTACTTGTCAACACAATTTGCAATATACTGTAATCAGAAATGTAAATCTAAAGCCTAAATTTTCTCTGCGGCTGCTTCATCTCTCAAAGGGAATATATATATTTGTAAACGCAACTTTTTGGATTTCGGTGGGGCCTCGAGACAGTCAGAAATGATGTGATGTTATTATCGATTTCTACCAATTCTTATTATCTTCTTTAAGATGATGTAAAGCGTAGTGTACAGTCGACGACTGAGCAACATTAAACTATGGAACCAGCCTGATTCAAAAATATAGAAAAATTAAAAACAAATGTTTAGCTGCGTTTGGCTATAAAAGTTTATACTGGATGAGTTTTTTTACTCTAAGGAAAAAATAAGGCGCATTAGGTAAGTGAAATAGAAGTTATTGGCATAGGTAGTTTATTTTTTTTTCTTCAAAACCATAAAATATAATAAAACGTTGTGGCATTTGACCGTCGCGAATGTAGCCTATTGCACATAATTACATCATTAAATTAAATATATAAAAAAACTTGGAGAAAATATGAATTTCAATTAAAATTCGCATGAAGGAATCCCGTCAGTAGCATAGCAGTCTCCGACAGGCGTGTGGGTCGATGATGGTTTTGAATAAAAATACTCATATAACTGTTAATTAGGCGTCCTTTCGCGAGATTAATGTAAGGCTCAAGGTGAGCAAATGCCGAGTAACGACTTTTCACCATGTTAGACAATTTGTAATTTAGTTCACTCACAGGTCACAAAATAAATAAACAAGGTGTACCACGCAGATTCATAACTCACTAACTCTCCAAGATGTTGTTGCGCGTGGCAACCAGTGAAAGGTTATGTGACGTAACCGACGCGGACGATAGGCTGGCTTCAATCGACCCGGGAGCTATAAGCTAATAGACAGGGCCAACATACTATTTCCTGGTATGCGTTGGCGCACCGCAAGGAAGCATGTTGTCACCCATACTATTCTTATTGCATAGCAAGTAAGTAATTTATAAAGCCCTAAAGCAATTTGTACAAACTTGTCGAAGTCATTAAACTCTGTAGGTTGTAGATGCGTAGGGTACACTGAAATAGTCAGACAATTTCCTCTTTTCAATAATAATATTACATTCACAGACTATCATCTCTCAATCTAATCTAACTAATATTATAAACGCGAAAGTTTGTTTGTTTGTTTGTTTGTTGCTTAATCACGGCGAAACGGGACGGATTTGGATGAAATTTGGTATTTAGGTAGAATATACCGTGTATTGAGATATAGGATATTTTTATCCCGATAAAGTGAGCAGTTCCCGCGGGATAAACAAATTTCCGCGATAAAGTTATTACACGCAGGCGAACCCGCGGGCCGAAAGCTAGTATGTAATAAAGTAATTAGTGTTTAACGGTGCTGGTGGCACAATTAGATCTAAGTACTTAATGTAAGTTAATTATAAGTACTTTGTATTTCACTGATTGTTGGCCCAAATAAATTAAACAAAAAATGGTATTCGGCACATGGAAATCATTAAATTTTAATATATTATACGTCTTTACTTAATGCTGACTTCACGGTTGCTTTCGTCCTTTAAACATAGGATAATCCAAGGTTAATATTTTAAGATATTGTGGAGCAAAACGCAAATTAGAAGACCTTCCGAGGACTTGTTGTAAAATTGGGTACTTAGATACAACCTACCTATCAAAACTAATCAAAGAAATAGCCATATATGACATAGTGACAGGAAAAAGTTTGTATTTGATATTTTGGAAATTAGCGGTTCACCTGGTGATAAGTCATATGGATTCCTGCCGTGTCTAGTAGTTCACAGTAGCGTGCTGATCTAAACCGCATTAGGTTTACATAACGAGATGCGCAGGAGTCGGTGTACGGCGCGTTCCTATCTGATGATGAGATGGCCGATTAGATGCGGCGGTTTCACATTCTGTCGTGCGCCTGCGAATGATTCTAGGTTCATTTGTTAGATGACAATTCGGGTTCTCTGTGATGACAATGGCACGCGACTTTGCTTCTTTTCAAAGCCAGTTGACCAGGCGTTTTGGACTTATTACTTCTGGCCACCCTCCAATTATATTACTTTTTGAAGTATGATAAATAAATACATAATTTAACTGTATCCCAAATGGGTTGGTCAGAGACATATATGCAGAAATACACACGCATCAGTGGCTCAGCTGTTAAGACGCGGTCTCCCAATTTGGGAGGTCCGGGTTCGATTCGCAAGCAGGCCATGTACCAATGACTTTTAAACTTTGTTTAATTACTTATGTGCATTTATCCGACTGCTCTTAAAACGACGAAGGAAAACATCGCGAGGATGTTTGCATGCCGAGGAAATAAAAATTCAAAGGCATGTGAAGTCCATAACCCGCATTGGGCCAGCGTGGTGGACTATGGCCCATAATCCTTCATATATGAGGGAATGCCTATATCCCTGCAGTGGGATGTTTACGGGCTGAGATGATGACACACGTGAGAGGTGGTGAGCCCGTCACCGTTGAAATCTGCAAGTCTATAAAGTTTTTTGGTGGCAAGTCCCTTAGTTGCCTTTAACGACACCCACGGGAAGAGACAGGTTGGTTTATGTGCCGAAATCACATGGCTCGTACCTCGTACCAACCTATTTAGTGATCAGGCTACAAACATAAAAATGGTACAATAAATCATTGAGGAATAATTCCATTTGAAATTATCCAGACAAGTTTTACATTTTTTCTTTACGTCGAGTTTCCAAAAGGGTTTTCCTTTCAGTAACCGCCTCCGTGGCTCAATGTAAACAACATTGGGTTTACGATTCGGAGGTCGCGGGTTCGATTCCCAGCGGGGTACATGTTAAGTACTCGGTTTGGTTGGTGGTAGGGCATTTTAAATGTCCGCCTGGCTAGCTACCACCATCTTATCTAAATCTGTCGCCAAGCAGCAATGTTAATAGCATTGTTGTGTTCCGGTTGTCAGAGATAAGATAGCCAGTCCCCCAAATGTGTTGGGGTTTCCGGGTCGGTCAGTACGCTTCTATTTTCGGCCTCATCTCACTTAACATCAGGTGTGATTGAGGTCAAATACCTACCCGTTGTGCATAAAAAAAAAACTAATCGTAATATTTATTTATTTATTTATTTTTAATAGGGAAATCAACAGCTTAATCTTAACAAGTATTGCTTACATATTTCAAAGTATTTTTACAATGCAGAAGCCTTTATAGATTTCCACGACTATATTCAGTAGAAAAAAGAATACATGAACAAAATAATTTAAGGTACAGTCCCATCTTGTCTCATAACGCTGGGACACCCTGTTTAATTGCATTCTCAATATTAATTACAATGAAAATAGAAACGTATTTATTACTTTACTATAATATAATAATGAGATAGCTAGATAAGATTGTTATCAGGCATCTTACGAGTCATTAATGGGGAGTGTTCAGTGACATAACTGTGAATAAACGACTAGAGAGTGAGATAACGTTATGAATGAATGATATATAAGTAAACAATCGACTTGACACCGCTACCGGAAGTGACACGTAATAAGTGGAAACACTTGTCACGCTTTAAACAATGACTATAGTGCTAGATACCCACATTATTTGAATAAAAACCAGTTTTTACTGGGTCATAACCATCGCACTGCCTTCCCCGGAACTTTTGTGGCGAAGTATAAGGCCGGCAACGCATCTGTGACCCATGTGTGACCCGCATGCTCGTTTGCCGCCCTCTCATCATCATTTTCCTGCCCTTATCCCACTCTAAGTGGGGTCGGCACAACATGTCATCCTCTTCCACTCTCCTCTATCAGCCGTCATCTCCGTACTCACCCCTTTCACACACATATCATTCCTCACGCAGTCTACCCACACCTTCTTTGGTCTTCCTCTACCTCTGTATCCCTCCACATTCATACTTAACACTCGTCTTGTTACGTGCCTTTCATCCCTCCTCATAATGTGCCCAAACCATGCTAACCTATTACTCCTCAGCTTTTCTGTTATTGGCGCCACTTTTAGACTTCCTCTGATATACTCATTCCTGATCTTATCCATTCTAGTCACACCACACATCCACCTTAGCATTCTCATCTCTGCCACATGCATTCTACTTTCATCAGTTTCTTTCATTGCCCAACATTCAGATCCATACATGGTGACAGGTCTTATGATGGTTTTATAAATTTTGCCCTTGAGTTTCAGGGGCATTCGTGGGTCACATGTAGTCCCAGAAACCTGTCGCCATTTCATCCATCCTGCATTTATTCTGTTCCTCTGTTCCTCTGTTTGCCGCCCTCTCATATAAAAAAAAAAACAAAAAGTCGTATCAGCGCCATCTAGTTCCACACTAAGCAACTAGGCTTGTATGATGGATACCAGATGGTTGATAAACTACACAAATATTTTTTGATGTTGAAAGATAAGTCAATAATAATATAATAATAATACTATCGATTAGTGTGATAAAATAGGGAGTGTTTGTTTTTTTTAATTTTAGTTGGTTCGAGTCCCGGGCGAGGCAAGCGAGTTTTAGAATATCTTTGAATGCAGTTTTGTTTCTTTTTAAAAATAAAGGAATGTCTCCTTTAAGTAAAATGAGCCAGCTTAAGGATTAAAGGTAGTTTCCCTCCAGGGCCCGACTTATCTTTCCACACTGTATTTTTTTTTTTATGCATAACGGGTTGGTACTTGACCTCAATCACACCTGATGTTAAGCGAAGATGAGGTCGAAGATGGAAGCGTACTGACCCGGAAACCCCAACACATTTGGGGGACTGGCTATCTTATCTCTGACAACCGGAACACGACAATGCTATTAACATTGCAGCTTGGCGGCAGATTTAGATAAGATGGTGGTAGCTAGCCAGGCGGACATTTAAAATGCCCTACCACCAACCAAACCGAGTACTTAAATGTACTGTATATGAAATACTTTTATCAAATCAAATCAAATCAAATCAAATCAAATCTATTTATTAATTCAAATGGTACATTGAAACATAGAATCTACATAATAATACTGAATTACAACTGTACCACTAGGTATATGACGACCGATTGGTGTAGTGGATAGTGACCCTATCAGCGAAACCAACGGTTGCGTGTTCTAATCCCGCGACGGGTAAATGTTTGTATGATGAATACGAACATTTATTCCCGAGTCTTGGATGTTTATATAAATATTTGTGTATGTTTATCCGTTATCTAGTATCCATAGCACAAGCTTTGCTTAGTTTATCTAGTAGACTAGATGATTGGTGTTAGTGTCCGAAATATTTATTTATTTATATATATATAAATGAATAACATCCATAACTCAGGAACAGATGTCTGTATTCATCATACAAACATATCCCCCCAGCGGGATTCGAACTCGCAACCTTTTGGTATAGCAGAGTCAGAGTTTTTAACCACTACACCATAGTAGCTGGATTAACAACAGTATTGATACCGTACTACGTTTGCTGACTGATTCTTTTTCTAAAACGTTGAATGGTAAAATTAATGAACTTAACAAAACTACATTTCTACGTGGTTTTATCAAAATCGGGGAGACACTATAGGTACCTACGTACTCATTTTATATTCACTCTTTCGGCGAAAAGACATCAGCATTTTTGGGCCAGTGTTTTGTCACCTAATAAAAGGTACATCTAAAAAAAGCCGGTACTAAAGACTATCAACTTAGCTATTCAAAAGAATTTTTGGAACCTTAGTATAGTTATAAGAAATATTTGAAAATATCGCTCTCAGAAAACATTTTGGCTCACAAACTATACAAAAACTAAATTCTTTCCAAAAAAAAAAAAATAGACAAGTGACAACTGACATTTTTGACTGTGAGGTTATAATTTAAGTAGGGATAACAGCAACAGCGAGCGAGCGACGGACGACTTTGAAAAGAAAAAACAATTTTTCTTTGGCCTAGCATCTTGTTTCCATGCGTGAGAATGCATGTGGTTAATGTTGCCAGTATATAATTTCAAAGTTCCCCAAGCCATATTTCAAACCTCTTTTGTTCTTTTCTAAAGTCCTTTAAAAATATATGTGTTAGGTTTTTAGCACGTCTGGTACTAAGAGTTCAAGACTATATTTATTAATTGAAGTGACAACAAACTGGCCCAAAGATGTATGGATATGTGCTGTTGTCCTTTACAATAAAGTCGCTATACATTGACTTTGACGAAGACAACTGTTTAAAACATCTTAACAAAAACGTCAATGTACCACTCGTATTAAATACACTAACCACACTGTATACATCATTAATACCCAATATTGTAAGTCACAAGTCCCATAAATGTACCGTTCACTGTCGTAAAACTTTATAGGAGTATATTGAGTGTAAAAGTGATAGTGTACCTGGACACCTTGATCCACATACGAGAGCTCACTGACCACTACACATGACTGGATTAAATCTGTACTGTATTTAGCATTATTAATCTTATATGTCGCCCTTTTTTGTAATTAGGCATACATGTGGTTTAGCTGAAAATGCCGTCGAGCTGCATTAATAATAAATAAATAAATATTGGATAGTGCGAAAAGTTGGATAGGCGTTATGTGGGGTATGTGTGTGTGTCTTGCGGGATGTATCACAGTGATACGTGGTCATTTGAGCGTATTTGCTTCTATATTAAAGAATAAACGAGGAGACAAGTTATTCCCCGTCATGCTTTATAAAAATCAGTTAAGGCGTTTTGAAGACATTCAGCTTTTAATACAAATTTTTGGTGTATTCCGACGATGTCTCTCGCGAGTTTTCTAAATTTAATTTAATTATTAAAAATGCAAATATATGAACTATATGAATAAAAAGCTATAGCTAATAACAAAAGATTAAACCTAAATAAAATACTGATTATATTAAAAATATTTAAAAAAGACTGGTTAGACTGGTCCACGCCTCTGGAGATGTGAGAGCTGGTGCCAACTTTGCTCAGCAGCTGAGCTTATGCATTCAGCGGGGCAATAGCGCTAGCGTACTAGGTACTATGCCTCACGGAAGCGAGTTGGACTGCGTATTTTTTCTATAAGATATAGGTATTTTTAATTGTGTTTTATAAATTTGTTGTTTCATGTAAATAAAAAAAATATGTAATTATATACCATTTAAATAAAAATTTATAGGTATATTTAAGATTTAACTTGAAGACAGATTCTGTCTGAGCCATGTTTGATGGAAATCGGAACCGTTTCGAAGTTCTATCGAAGTTTTTTGGTGTAAATCCGTCACCGTGTACGTACCCGCAGGAAGAAACGGGTTTTGTTCAATTATTATGAAAATACAATATTAAATTCCGAATAAAACAAATAGCCGTGAAACCAAATTAATATCTACTTTTTAAACGCAATCAATGAGTTAATTCACAAAAGAACTTGAATAGGTACGGTTATATAACATGGCATACGCGTTATACAATGTAGCATACGCTACATAATTTTTTTAGATATGTCTATTACATCTAAACTCAATAATAAGTTGTCACGCGCCGAACACCAGCATTAAACATTATAATGCACTTATGTGATCGCTTCTGAGCGCGTGCCTTATTAGAGTTCTGTAGTAAAATGGTTCATAGTTTCGCCAATGCCGTCTGTTGTCGCAGCTGTTTTACTCATGTATGTAGTGCTATAGAGGTGAAATTTGACATGGCAACTGTGATACGTACCATGCTAAATAAATGTAGTACCCAGATCAACCGTGGCGTCTTGAAAATACTCTCGCCCTGTCATTGGGAGCGAGCGGACGTTCCACATTTGATCGTGTACCTACTTACTGAAAATAGTGGTTTTATTACAAAATCCAGACCCTGAACAACTGGACATCACAGCAACACATACAACTTTTCATTAAAAATAAATTGAGGCTACCTCCGCTCCCCGGCGCGGCGCGTGGATAGAATATATTAGTTATGTGTGTACTATATTTGAATTTACCGTTTTTAAATTTTATTCAAAGAGATCATGATTAGCATGGATATCGTAAATCTATATGCAAATAGACTTCTGTCATTGGAAAAAAGTAATATCTAAATTTAGAAAGTCTCAATGTTTTTAGGTAATAGGTACATTACGTGAGACCGCTGTTGTATGTAAAAGTTGTTATGAAATTTGACCTTCTGTTGCCCAGATTTTTATCCTCCGATACAATGTTTTTGTTGTGAACCCGCTGGAATAAAAACTAACTACCTTTATATATAAAAAAAAACGGATTTCTTCATAACGTTCCAGTTAAAAAAACATCGTATTGTAAGAAAAATAATCACAGGTATACAGGCTCTATTACGCCGATTTTCAAGGTCCTATACCAATCGTATCCAAGTGTGTATCCAAGTCATATTAACAGTGTGAGGATATGGGCTGAGTTTGACGATGATACCTGCTCTACGAGTAACACTCAATGAACTTATGAGTTATGTATGTATGATATGTAGTTTGGTCTGAAAGCTAATAGAAACTGTATTTAAACCAACAAAATTACATAAGTTACCTTTTGTTAATATTACTCTGACTACGGAACCCAACTGCTCGTGGTCTGACTTGTACTTGACCGGTTCTTATTATAATCTAAGATATGTTACAACCTGTTATGTATATATGTGCATTGTGTGTATTTCTGTTTGTTTAATTAGTTAGGGTCAATTTGAATGTTTTCTAAAAGTTTTTACGACAGCAATTGACCTCAATCTTACTTGAGGTTTAGCGAAAATGAGGCCAAATATAATATTGCACTCATGCAGAATCCAATAGTACGATCGATGGGCTGTTACCGGAATTTATTACGCAAAAATATTACCAGATAATAATACGTGTGCCTATTCAATATTTATCTATATTTATTATTTGTGTAGTACATTCAAAACCAACGGTAGCGAGTTCGAAATACGAACATTTTATTGCTCAGTCGTGGATATTTATATAAATATTAGGTTTATCCGTTAACTAATATTCAAAATACACGCTTTACCTTGTTTATAATTGGATAATTGGCAAAAATTGTGAGTCAAAAGTTCAAATAAAGGTGGCGATATGGTTTTATTTTATTATAGGCAAAGTCACCGTCTCAAGTTAGTCTTTACAATAAGTATAATAAATAACTTATACTACATAACATACTCCCAATTATAGATAAAACAGTATTTGGGTCACATAACAGCGTAAGCCGCTATGTGAATAAAGTTAAAATATAAAGAAATAGCTTTCCGCCCGCGACTTTGTCCGCGTTGAAGGTTAAAGTCGGTTCAGCAAAAAAATTGCTTATATGTTAATCCAGGTCCTAATCTGTGATGACCGATTGGTGTAGTGGATAGTGAGCCTGTCAGCGAAACCAACGGTTGCGGGTTCGAATCCCGCAACGTGATAATGTTTGTGTGATGAATATGAACATTTATTCCTGAGTCATGGATTTTTATATAAATATTTATATATGTTTATCCGTTATCTAGTATCCATAGTACAAGCTTCGCTTAGTCTGGGACTAGATGATCGGTGTAAATGTCCGAAATATTTATTTATAGAAAAAAACTGTCTACCAACCAAATTTCATCCAAATCCGTCCAGCCGTTTAGGCGTGATGAGGTAACAAACATACATACATACATACACACACACTAACTTTCGCTTTTATAATATTAGTTGGGATTTCAATAAGGTTCACGTCTTGATTTAGTATTAAATAGATTCAATTAGATCGACGATTAGTTCATACTGTAGGTATGAACTGAATTTGTAATTTATCAATGACAAGGTAAATCAAGTTTCATCGAAAAGTGTCTTTATTGCTGTAATAAAAAATTACTATATTGGATGAAAATTTCATAAGCACTCGCGGCGCGGGCGCATTTTAGATTAGCGAAGTTAAGAAATCTCATAGCATGATATAGTCGACGACCTATTTGGCGTAGTGGTTAGACACTCTGCTACTATACCAAATGGTCGCGGGTTCGAATCCCGCTGGGCATATGTTTGTATGATGAATACAGACATGTGTTCCCGAGTTATGGATGTTTTTCATTTATACATGTATCTATTTACAAAAAAGCAAAATGTATTTGTGTAGTTTATCAACCATCTGGTATCCATAACGCAAGCCTAGATGCTTACTGTGGACCTAGATGGCGCTGTGTGTTTGTGCAAAGACATTTATTATTATTTTTACCCCACTGCACCAGGAAAGAGGGTAATGTTTTCGGGTGTACGCATGTAGACTTTTATGATACCTCCTGTAGCTTAATCCGCTTGACCCATATTAATGTGCAAGATGTCGTTAGAGTCGTCTTGGTCCCCATCATGGGATATATTTTACGATAAAATATCCGACATGACGCTCGCAAAGCACCTACAAAATAATATGCTGCCAGGTTTTATGTATTTTAAATACTTACTTATTTTTTATATTGTCAATGATTCGTGAATATGTAAGCCAATTACAAAATTCCTCTTTTATCAAAAATAAATGTTATATTGTCATAATGTGCCTATATGTGACTGTTAGGCATATGGGTGTGTGAGTGTGTATGCACATGTGTGTATAATGTGTGAGTTGTGTGTATGTCTTTTTTTTCGTATTAACCACTAAAACATAAATTGTAACTAATTTATATTTATTTTTTTAAACTTAAATTATAATTATATATTCAATAGTTTCACTATGGGTGACCACTTACTAATAGTGGACATTTTCACACGAGGTTCTTCGGAGGCACAGACTATTATTGGTCTGTGTTCGGAGGGCACGAAACTTCATGTCATTAAGCCATCTAACGCTGCCGCACCGGTTCGAAATCCGCTTCGTCAGATCCATATTACACGGCGTTACAACGTACTGTGTGAGATTCGCCATATATTCTATAATGACCATCTTTATTTTACTCGATCTTCTTTCCAGATGGGACCCAAAGCGGCGCATCACGCCGACAGAGGCGACCCGTCACGAGTTCGTCACCGGGTGCCCTCTCGGCAGCGCCCCCACGGGTGTGCTCGCGTTGCCCCGCCTAGCGCCCCCGCGACCCGCCCGCACAGCGCTCCTGCACTCCCAGTCGGCTGGGGACGTGGCCGCCATGTTGGGGCGTGCGTGACTGGACTCCCGGGTGGTTGGCTCGGCGTGCCTCCTGTGAAGCAAAGTAGTGTGTTAATGTAGAAAAGTCGCTTCGTCCCTCTATTATAATTTAGAGGACATAAAACTCCACAACAGTTCAAAGAGGCGTTCTACCACCCGATGCAATGATTGGTTAGTGTGTCCACTGTATGAAACATTAGGGTGATAGCCCACGACGAGTTTTAACGATACAATAATGTGTGTCTGCACGATTGCATCGCATCATGTGGCCGCTTATCGTATTTGCAATGAGACTAGCGAGGTAGTTACAATGCAGTCGCACTTTATTGGAGGAAAGGTAGAGCGGAGGCGATATAGTAGTAGCTCTTGTAGGTTTTTAAGGTACTCTTGCATCGCAATTGTAACTATATTGATGCTGTGACTGTATCGCAGAATCGTGACTGCATTGTACACGGCTAGTGATAGCATTGCGACCGTTTTGCGACTGCATCGCTAAAAATTCGCTGTGTGCTGTCGGCCTTAGCGTCAAATTCACGAGTGGTAATTGTGTTCATATAAAACACTCGACATATGAAATTAACTATGAGATACAATGAAAGAGGATAGATTAGTCAGCCACCAGTCTCAATCTTATTTATGCTAATAAGGTATTATTTAAATGCTGCAACCCTAAAAGGTGATGTGAGTTTTGCTCGCGTCTCTCTCACGTCACGTCTCACGGGGACTCAAGTCCATTAAAAGAGAACGCTTCAAAAAAGTGTTGACAGAATAGTTTTTTGCGTCGACTGCTATTCAGTATTTCTGTAGTGTGTGAAATGAACATAATGACGATTATTCCACCTATATATACTAATAACGAGAGAATAGGCTAAAGTTTTCAGAACAGTCAAATGGCAAAAGGATCTCAATAGTGTTTTTGCAATGACAACTGTTATTAGGTTATTATTTAATTTGCAGCCAGGGATCGGTATGAGGCCGAGTTCTGCAGGGACAGGCAGTGAATTTCGAATATTGAGCGCGCCTTGTATCAACAGACTTCTAGCGTCAGTCACTAAAATTAAAATCAAAATATACTCCGCTTCCAATTTCTAAGTCTATTAAATTAAGGCCGGCAACGCATCTGTGACCCTTTTGGTATTGCGGGTGTCCTTGGGCGGCGGTGATTGCTTTCCATCAGGTGACCCGCATGCTCGTTTGCCGCCCTCTCATATAAAAAAAAAATATGAGAGACTTGAAGGTAATTTCACAAAAATCTGCAGATTGATTCGAAAATCAGAAGATTTCTTTTAAGACAGAAATAATAAGTAATGGCTTTAAAAACAGAAAGCTAATGGATGTAACCGAACCTTATCTGTATCATGGCTATTATTTGTTTGGGTAAATATTCTAGAAAGCATCGACAGTATAACACAGCCAGGCAATCATCAACTATATTTAGCGGAAAAGAGGTCAGCGTTCGAATCTCAAGAGTCAGTGCTGTAAAGTATTTAGATTGCATCAACTAGAAGTTCAAAACAATAAGTTTTATGTAATAGTACTTCATTGGTTTGAACATAAACTTAGAATATGGGTTTACGTCCTTATGCATGACTCGCGCCCACTTCGACGCTTTGTTCTATTTCATCTTCCGCCTCCGACGTAAACCCCGTTCGTGACGATATTGCGTTCCAACAGACACCTCTTGAAATGGACAGTGAAATATACAGGGTGTAATCGTTAAGTGTGCACAGGCGATTATTCCGTAACTATTATAGATATCAAAAGACTTTAAACTGATATCGAAAATACTTTAGCTAATGAGTAAAATGACATTAATAACTTTTTAAAAATAAAAACGAGAAATATCCAAAAAAAATACATTAAACACATTTACATACATTTAGCATGAGATAGTAGAGATTTTAGTTTCCTTATTTTAAGTGGAATAGTATCAACTTACCCTTATCATTTTATAATTATGTATTATGATAGTGATGAATTTCAAGTAGATACACGTGTAGGTTAATTATCTTACCACTTCAAATTAATAATAAACCTTGTTTCAATATCGCATTGATTTGAACTGGCTGAAAAGCAACATACTAAATAAAAACAAAAAAAAAGGTACTATTTGGTGTTCGTTCTAAATTCAAATCCTTTATCGCGGATTCTCGTTCCCGCCAATTTATTGCGCGACGTCACTTCGAACATCTGCTTTGAATAGGTACAAAATTTTGTACTTACTAAGAAATAAAATGTATGGGAGTGTTTAATATATTTTTTTTGGATATTTCTCGTTTTATTTTTAAAAAGTTATTAATGTCATTTTACTCATTAGGTGAAGTACTTTCGATATCAGTTTAAAGTTTTTTGATATCTATAATAGTTACGGAAAAATTGCCTGTGCACACTTAACGATTACACCCTGTATACGACCTGTGTATTCTACTAGGAGGAACCTGCAACATTTATAGCTAAATACGTGTTGATAATTACTGAATGGTCTGTATGGTGTCATGCATGTCGCAAAACAGGTAATGAATAGAGTTGAGATAAAGGAGGCACAAAGCCCGTTTATGCGCTACATATTACTTCAATAGATTTATACCATTCTATAGGATCATAAAAGTGTCGTTAGCCTAATGTGATTCGTTTATTTATAAATTTAGATGGTGGTGAGACCACATGCTCCTGAAAGTATCCAAAGATTTACTAGTAGGCTAGTCACAGCATCCCTAATGGACGTATCAGATTATATGAATCACAAGATAATCAGCATATTAATCTACCTCTGTAAGATAGAATAGATCGATCAGTTCTGCGCTACTTACCAAAGCATTGCATCTGCTTATTATGCAATACGCTTTATTAAAGGTGTGCTCTTATTGCGGACCGTAGCGGATTAAGGTATCGCGTCACTTTTCACTCTGCGAAAATATTTTCAAAAGCGTTGTAGGTTATCAATTTATCATCACAGTTACCTAATGCCTCCGTGGCTTGTAGTCTACTACTAACAAGCCAGTGCTCCAGTAAAATTTTACTCTTAGTTTTGAGGGGGCAAGTATCGATGTTTTTGTTGTAGAGCTTTTGATAAAAAGAATTGGTGCCGGTAACGGCGATGGTCGTATTCCAAATATAATAAGGAGATTTGGATGTAAGACGGATTATTCATTCAGGAAGAGAGACTAAACATTACTCTCTCTCTCGCAAAAAAAAAAAACTGCGTGCGAAGGATCTATTCATGCTAATTGTTAAACTTGTGAATTGTGGTGAGAAGTTAAAGGAATTTACTCTACCCGCTGCCGTCTTGCAATGTGCACTCACCTTTAAGATCGCTATTGCATCTCCACGCGATCTCAAATTGATGTTGTGATGGGTTTTGAAATGCCTCATATCGAAATCATAAAATGAATTGGTGGTATTATTATTTAATTTGCCAAAGTAGAATCGTGTATAAAATCAGTGTAGCATAAATCAGATAGTCTAACTTAGGAATTAATGAATTGAAAATTTCTTATAGTAGTCACCGATTAAGTACCTACGTATAATAATTGCGAATCTATATCTATGTGTGACTTCGATATATGTTTCGCTTCTTTTAAATCGTATAAATATAATCATAGAAAAGAGCACTTGAGGCCCGCTACAATGATGTTTTTATGAAAAGAATGTTAAACGTTTTTTCGTCTAAGTCTTTTTGCGAGGTCCGCAAGGTCTGCGTGGAAGCTCACGCAAGAGTTTAGAGCGATCTATGCGATCTTCCATTATGCCAAATTTAAAAACTGTATAAACCCCATCAAGTACGTGTCGGACCCACTAGCTTAAGTCAAGCGTAAATCCATTTAATTTACTTTAAACATGATCTCTATCGCTTCGTCTTCTTTATTTCTATTTTTTCATACCTCTATGTTATGTTACGATTGACAAAGTCGAAGGTTTAAAAATTCAAATAAAATATGTAAAAATGTTGCTTTTGTCAACTTTCACAGTTTTAGCATATTCCGAATTATGCGAACACATGTTTTCTAAGAAATTTTAACCTAGCTAAAGTGTATGATTTGTAATATTTTTAAATCAATACTTCCACTTCAGTTTGAAGCTGGCCTATTACGCCTCTACAATAGACATTGATAGACCGAGAAGAATGTTATTTATATCGATGATTTGAAATTCATAAATTCTAATTACGAAATATAATTATTTAATAGAAAACATAGCTAAAATCGTAACCCTTCCTATGCGGCTTACATAGCCGGGTAAAAAGGTATTCTTGTAGATATTGTTAGTATTGAAGAGTAGGTGTTACCTCTCTTCACACAGAAAGACTTGTGGTAAACCTTGTTTTAAAGATGTCTGTTAAAAATACAATGCATCTCTACATTTTTCAGTGCCAAATTCTTAGACTGAGTTGTTAAGTAAGTTGGCACCTAAATTAGTTGCCCTTATAACTTATTTTCCATAGTTTGCCAATTAATTTAGTTCGACAACGAAGATTAAAAATGAATGACTGAAAAATAGTACAAGAAACTATGTCTTCGGGTTATCATATCAACGGCTCTACGTTAGTAAATACTTCTAGAATTTAGTATACAATTTTCCTTAGTGTGTCTTATGACACTAATGCCGTACAATATTCCGAGTTGTAACATTACTAGTCGATATTCGGGCTCCTGATAGTAAGTTAAATCGATTTGATTTATAGTCGGACTGTAATCGATTATAAATACATGCACATAACATCCCACAAACCGGTCAGAGATATGCCAAACATAAGCGTTAAGTCCCAAGTCTTGAAACAAATTCCTCGGTTTACTTTTCGATATATGTATACAGATATTCACATGTGACAGGGGTGAGTTCATTGACATTACATAGAAATTCATTAATGAATATCCCTTTACGACACCCATGCGAAGAGACGGGTTGGTAGGTACTATTCTTTGTACAGTCAGCTGCAGAGAAATCAGAATCCAGTCATATTATATGAATAGGGAGGGAATACCGGAATCCACACGGCAAAAATTATACTTTTTTTTATGTACATCGGGCTGGTACTTGACCTCAATCACGCCTGATGCTAAGTGAAAATGAGGTCGAAAGTGGAAGTGTACTGACCCGGAAACCCCAACACATTTCGGGGACTGGCTATCTTGTCTCTGACAAAAACTACTAAAATATTAAGTGAGTTTCTTTTTCTAACTGTAGCAGAATCCTACTTAGTATAAACACACAGAATCTAATCGAAAACTTCACATAGTTACAGAAACAAACGAAATTCACAATCATTCATTTACAAGTACACATACAAAAATGGTGTTTGCTGGCATGGTACAACGCTGGTTTTCAGTAGAACCTCGAACGCGTGGACATACTCGTAGGTCAACAAAAACACGTACCTATAATAATTGTAATAAACAGGAGTAAACAGCAATATGTGTTAGCGTGAAACGATATATAAGTGTACCTATAAATCACATTATTTATACCTACATATCATATAGGAGCAGTAAATAAAGAGTAGATAAAATTATAAAATACTCATATACGTACTAACTTATTTCAATTTGCCTAAGAAAGTACAATTTACATAACTTGAACAAGGAACTTTCATAATACGATTTCAAAACTAGGATTTAAACCGATTCTCACAGGAACCGTATATCGGCTAATTTGCAACAAAACTGCAATAATTACTAAATAGACCCCTTTTACATATCTAAAAGGGCTTACTATACTTTCAATTATTCCCTTCTATGTGTTAGTTATTATTACTTAGTAACGACGTGCTGTTTAGAAAAAAGACGGTAATAATTAATTTAGGAGATTAGTAGAAAAATCAGGTATTTTACCTAATCATAAACTGTTATAGTGTGTAAATGTGATGTGTAGAGATTTTGTAATATTTAGTTAAGACGTAAATTAAGTGTAACTTTTATGTCTGTACTGTACCTACACGTATACTGTAGATTTTAGATTATGTAGGTATGTTCCTAATTTTGTTTAATAATTACGTTAGGATAATGAGACTATTTAGGACCAATATTTTGGACCGAAATTGTAATTTTTTTGAGTTAAATGATAATATTTATTTAGAAACAATTTAGGTTACAATTGTTGTATCATTTGTGAAATATTGCTCTAGCTAGGTATATTTAGATAGGCATGTGTCTAGAAATTTGATTTTAGTACCTAGCGAATAAAAAATTATGAAAACGACTATCAATATCAATGTTTTCCAAACATAACGTTACTTAATGTTTTTATTTCGTAAGTTATATTTGGCTTGAATTATAGTATAGGAATCTAACATTTTACTGATAATAATACTCATTTTTCAAAGGTAGGCGTAAGTAAACTTCTTAATATTTCTCTATCTGAAAACTGTTTTTTATTGTGTAAAGTCATTGAATGAGATAATGGAATTCTAGTCTATCAAGCTCCAAAAATGTGTAAACTTGTCTCAAATAGGTACACGTTAATCTGTGCATCATTAAAAGTATAAAAGTCTAGAGAAATGTAAACAGGTTCTTCCTTATCTTTTCAAAATGGCGGGCCCACGGTCCTGCGTGACCTTGGTGATTTTTTAAAATTTTTCGTGTGTCGAATTCAAAGCAAAATAAAACCTATCTACATTTTGCATACCTATGCGCTCGAATCGTGATTCTCGTATCAATAAAACGATCCCAAAATTGAGTTGTACTTAAATTTACACTTCGGATACTGTTGTGAATTTAAACAATATCAAAAAAGTAGTATAGAGACTACCTAAGCAACACAATAGGTAATGTAGTCTTCATTTTGGTTTGCATCTCGACCAAAGTGTAACCGCCCCCTGCACCTAGTTCCACATCTCAAAACATAGGCAGTTTCGTACAAAAATATGTATTTTAAAACGGTCTCAAGATTGAGATATACTTTGAATTTCAATTTTATTTTGTTGATATTGTTTTAAATACATAACAGTATTTCAAGTGTCAACGTAACTTCAACTTAATCTTGAGAACGTTGAGCAGGTAGTCTCTTGAGTTCTGGCTTCCATCCGCAGCACAGACCACATACCTCACTAGACATGTAATGCGACACAATATCAAAAATTCTGTAAAAATGAAAATATGACGCTTGTGAACGGACCAAGGGTAGCTTTATCATTGATGAGATGAATATAGAATGAATTTGGTTGATATTTTATCGATAAATTTTGCTACCAACGTACAATTTTATTGAAAACAACCTTTAAAGTCGAATACCTACGTCGTTTGGGGAGTGTGCGTTGGAATTACATAATCTAATTCCACCGTCACCCTTCCATCTTCGATTTTGCGGATACTTTGACGCGCTTTCTACCTATTTCATTTTGGATAACATGGCCACACATGATATATAATATTTTATCACACGTTATAACGCGCATCTGTCAAAATTCTACTGTACGACTGTTATGTCGCTCATTTTGACAGATGACCATGATAAAATGTTTGATAAACTATTTTTTTTTTTTAGTTTAATTTATCCACATAGGATAGGCAAAGGTTATGCACCATACAGCCTCGTCGTTGGTAATTTTCTTCTTATTCATTCTTTATTATAGGCAAAATCGCCAAGTCTTGTTTTTTTAAAATGGTAAGTAAGGCTGACGCCAAATCTTGATTTTATTCTTATAAATATAAAGCCAGTCCAGTAATATAAGTTCAATCCAAGTTACAAGTTGTCATATTGCTGTAGGTTGAAGGGGTCTATGGTCTGTGGTCCGCGGTGTGCACTCGCATCAAACCGAGAAAGACCGAGCGGGAATTCTTCGATAAGCTTTTATGTATATTGTGTGTGCTTGCCGTGTTTATATGCCGGCCCACGTATGTTGTATGCACAGAAAATAAAAACATTAGATCTCTCTAGTTAGGCATTTAGATTTGTTACTGTTAAGACAATGGTCTAAGTTAATGTAAATATTTTTATCATATAGAGCCAATTAAGTCAAGCCAAATTCGAATTGAAGATACGAGATGGAAGATATTACATGACTAAATAGTTTCTTTAGATAAACAACGTGTAACTAAGAGAAAGGTATCTTATCTCATACTACATAGGTAGTTACTTGTAATGTACATTGTTCATTAATTTATGTCAAATTATTACTTGTATTCCAACAAAGTTTCGTGTTCCCTACGAATTGTTGAAGCCAGTTTAATCTTATTTGGAAGTTATTCTATGATGGATAATTTTATTCCATGATAGGTAATTTTGATTTATGACTTATAATTTTTATTCATGGTTCGTCGTTTTATCGTGGGTAATTTTGATTCATGATGAGTAATTTTATTCCATGATGGGTAACTTTATTATATGGTGGGTAATTTTGTGTCCCTACTGGGCAACTTAGTTCCATAAAGGGTAATTTTATTCTACAATGGGTAGTTCTGTCCCTTTCTAGTACGGAGCACGATCACCGTAACATTACCAGCGTAAGCTGGCCGCGCAGCCCTATCGGTAATGTGAACGCGGCGGGACCTGCTTATATTGGAAGTTTTACGGTCGTCGTGTGGCCGAGTGTACCTTCCTTATGTATAGGTACTTATTCGAAGCCAATAATATTATGTCAGTATAGAGCTAGTATTTCACAAAAGCTGCTCTATGTCCATACTCGTATCATACAACATGTAACGTAAGAAAGGGAAGGGAATCAAGCCGAATGGGAGTGAAAGTACCTACCCATCATAACTAACAACTGTTGTTCTACAACTTTCAGATATTCGAAAAAAAAAAATAGTTTTTTCTTACTAAGTGGTCATGTGACCGCTACAGGGGAAGCGAATTTTTGTCACGAATTTCCAAAACTGTAGCACAAAAGCTGTTAGTGTTGATGGGTACTGACTGTGACTTTTGAATGTTCATGTTCATCATACAAACATTTACCCCACCTGGGATTCGAACCCGCACCCGTTGTTTCGAAGGCAGGGTTATTTCACGTAATGGTGCCGACCAATGTCTTTAGACCATATTTAGACTTATGTATCCTGCTAACTTAGTTAGCGTGAAAGGCCGTGAGCATAAACCCTCATGAAGCAGCCCTCAACTCTCATAATATTATTAGCTTCGGAAATTCGGATATAATTATAAAACAGCGTTATGTAAAGCGCTAAAAGATTTTACCTAATTATATCAAGAAGTTAGCTTTAGAAAATGGTTGTTATATGTAATAATATGTATATTATATCATTGTGTATTTCTGTTTAAAATGAATCATCATTAAATGATTATTGATTAAAGTTCTTCCAAGTGTATCGAAATTTGCCATCTTTTTATTTCAAATACCTACCTATAGCCGAATTAACAAGGGTTTTTTAAGTGGGTCTTGACAATAATTCCTTGACAAACTTTGCTCTGTGATAGAGTTATGTACAGGGTAGTTTTAATAAGTAAACAAATAAAATCAAAAATGTTTTATTTCGTAAGTTATAAGAATAACATTTGAAATCGTCATGACATACAGTTATCGCTTATTCACTAGGCAGTCTCCCCAGAGAAGAACGAGCAAGAAACTCAGGGGTTGCTCTTTTTAAATAAGTACCAACAGATATATGCATGTTGATGTCATGATTATAAACAACTTTCCCAAAGAAACAACATTTTTTAATTCATTTTTTTTTGTAAACTAAAGGTAAACTAAGGGTTCACCCTTGATGTTAAGCAAAGATCCAAGATGGAAGAGTGCTCTCAAAAAATTAATTATAAAAAGTGTTTTTTTTTTATGCTCAACGGGTTAGCACTTGACCTCAATCACACCTGATGTTAAGTGAACATGAGGCCGAAGGTGGAAACGTACTGACCCGGAAACCCCATCTTATTTGGGCGACTGGCTATCTTATCTCTGATAACCAGAACACAGCAATGTTATTAACATTGCTGCTTGGCGGCAGATTTAGATAAGATGGTGGTATAGCCAGGCTGACATTTAAAAGTCAAAACAAACCGAGTACTTAACATGTACCTCGCTGGGGATCGAACCCGCGACCTCCGATTCGTAAACCCTATGTTGTTTACATTGAGTCACGGAGGGGGTTCAAACTTTTGTTTGTCTATGGATTTCATCAATCCTGATTCGATCACTTAAAGCTAAGACTTAAAGTGTTCAACTATGTAAACAAAAGACGATCTCAGGTATTTTCTTATTCGATATGGTTTGACTTAAGTAAAGGAGTCCGTAAGAGTCTTGCCCGTCACTAGTGAATTCATCATTCAGAGACAATTTCAATATGGCGGTTTGTATACTTATTCTTATTCATAAAAATTTACAAACGCTTTTTATAAGCCTCTTTTTTCTTTTATGCACAACGGGTTGGTACTTGACCTCAATCACACCTGATGTTAAGTGAAGATGAGGTCGAAGGTGGAAGCGTATTGACCCGGAAACCCTTTTAGTTAAAGTATGTTTTGTCACTTTCTTTCTTTGCAACATTTCCTTGTGAACGACAGAGACAAAACATACTTTAACTAAAACAGGCTTATAAAGCGTTTGTAAATTTTTATGAATTAGTTAGCAAGTTCCATAGAACGTCAGTTTAGTGAAACGCCGAGCATCACCATCTCAATAGCTCGTTGCCTGACCTTGCGAAATGCTCTACCACCGAATATGTACTAAATATCTACCCCACTCAGAATCGAACTCGTTACTGCCGTTTTATAAACTTTGTTGTTCACATTTAGCCACGGAGGCGGTTGCTAACTAACAAAATATTAAAGCTAAATATTTTAGAAACCGTTAAACCAATTTTCACCAAATATGGCTAATAATTTACCATCACGCAAACAACTAGCTTTCGAATAGAGAATACCGCTTTCAAATCCGTTCAGTAGTTTTAGCGGCATACTGCCACAGAAAGACAGACAGACAACAATATTACAATCGCAACATTTATAGAAACTTTTACTTTTATCATCAAAATAATGTTTTTAGGGTTCCGTGTCAACAAGGATGGATGACCAGCACTGGGAACATGTCGCGCGAGATAAAATTTATCCTACTCATTCGTTTGAACGAAATATACAACGATCCCATTCTCATGTCGCGTCGCGGGCGACAAACGGTGTCATGCTACGGGGGCTGTTTGGTGCAGTAGTTAGAAATTCTGACTGCCCAAAAGGTCGTGGGTTTGAATCCTGCTAGGGACATATGTTTGTATGATAGATACAGATAGGTGTTCCAGAGTTATAGGTGTTTTTCATTTTTATGTATTTATTTACAAAAAATAATGTATTTGTGTAGTGTTTATCTACAATCTTCAACCTTGGGATCTTCAAGAGCAGGGTGAATAGGCGTGTGCATCTGGATTGAGGGCTCATTTTTCTAATTATTGCGAAATGAGGTAACACTTACAGGGATTTTAGTAAAAACTAGGTAAAACCTTAAGCAAAGATTCTTATTAAACGTGAAACAAAACCGTTACGATCAAATAACTTGGGCTCTCAATTCTCACGCCTGCATAAAGTGGCATAGACTGAATCTTAGAAAGTACTATCCCTGAGATAGTAATTTTTATTTGAGAATTTAGTTAAGATTTTCTTAAATAAATTAAGAAATTCCCAAATCCTAAGA
Organism: Oegoconia quadripuncta; assembly: GCA_949316235.1. Classification (NCBI taxonomy): domain Eukaryota; kingdom Metazoa; phylum Arthropoda; class Insecta; order Lepidoptera; family Autostichidae; genus Oegoconia; species Oegoconia quadripuncta. Next base: position 3,198,777 of record OX438751.1, read on the forward strand.
ATGCGATATAACAGATTTGTGGAGGTTTAGCTTGAGCCCTCAATTCATAAACATCTGAACTGAGGAATCTGCAAAACATGAATTTATCAAAACATCAATAGGACTTAGGTATATGTCATTCAATATCTCGGTAAATTAGTTAAAAGAAATAACGACACAAAGTAAACTGTTAAAAAGTAAATGAAATTCTAATTTTCCCAAAACGTCTGAACTGGGGGCTCAATATTTTTGGCAGTATGTTCCCTGTGGAACGGACTTCCGGCAGTGGTATTCCCGAACGAGTACGACATTGGAACCTTCAAGAAACGAGCCTACACCTTCCTCAAAGGCCGGCAACGCATCTGTGACCCTTTTGGTGTTGCGTGTGTCCATGGGCGTGGTGATTGCTTTCCATCAGGTGACCCGCATGCTCGTTTGCCGCCCTCTCATATAAAAAAAAAAAAGTATTGACTAGGCTAAGCCTTCTACATTACCGCACATTAGCTAATATATTTTAACCAATTTTTAACTAAAATGCAGCATAGCGCAGATGAAAAATTATATACGACTGGCTGTGCTGTGCCCGAACCTACTTATGCGTGGAAAAATGAAATAAAAAATGTATTAGTAATTAATGAAATACTGAACGTAATTAAATTAGTACCTGTATAAAATTTACATATTGAGCTTCAATAGACTACATAAAATGAAACAAACTCATCGGCCATTAGTACGTATATAATATAATAAGTAGTCATCGTATTTATGGACTATCTGTACCATTACAGAAAACACAATCAGCAAATAAATTATACAGGGTGTATGGAAAAGTTTCACCTTCCTTTAAACCACATGTATATTGTGTAGGGGAAGTACGTCACGAAAAACATGTGAAAATTTTTTTTGGAAGTAATTAAAATTTTAACATTGTTTAAAATTCTTCTCTACGTGTCGTCAACACCATCGGACGATTAAATCTACTGGGTTCAATTTGTTGATATATACATATATGTTAATAGTTGTAAGGCTTGTAGAATGTCAGTGTAGGTAGGAATAATTAAAGTAAGCATGATGATACACGCAAGTTCTCTCTGTTCTTTATAAGCCTAGATTCATAAGTATATTGATAATCATGGATTATCAATATACATATGTGTTGTCTCTCTTGGTGGAGCCTCTGTGCTCCTTCTAGGCGAGGCCTCTGTGCCTCTGAATTGACCTCCTAGGCCGCCCCCTCTATTGTCAATCCTCTGCCTCCATGTAAACTCTTAGTTTTGGTGAAATGGTTCTCATAGGTAATGTATGCATACTCACCCGAGAGCTTCTTTAGTTATGCAAGGACTCACCAATCTTTTAAATACTACCTCACTTCGTTATCTGCACACATTACACACAAACATTCTCATATTCATTTTTACAGCCCTTTTTATCTTGCCGCCATCTTCTTTTTTCTCCCTCTTCTTACACCGCTCTCACTCTCATAGTGTTGCCACCTTGCGAATCTTAAGCTATGTGTTTCGATCGACGCAGATTTGCATTACCACATTCGCGCTTCGCGACACTACGCGTCATACAACTAAACGCCCCTAATAAACTAAGGCCCGTATTGTCAGGGCAAATGCAGAACCCTTCGCTGGATGTGACCTGACACGCACTTGGCCGGTTTTTTCTGTATGTCATACTTTGACCAAGAATTGACCTAGGTCCCACTTTTTCTTCTTATTTGTAGGTGAATCGATATAGTCACGCAGTTTTTGTTGGCAATTATCATTATATTCGCCTCCGCAGAAAGTGGATGAATCACATCTATGGAGGTGCGTGTGCAATTAACTACACAGAGTGTAATTTACTTCATGTAGGCAATTGAAACTACATGGTCAGCTGGTGACAGAATTTTTCGTAATTAAAAAAGAACTTGGAAAAATTGATGGTGCAAATTCAAATACATAGGTACAGTCCGAAACAGAGTCTGAGGCCCGTATTAATAAACGAATCTCAACACAAGTGTTGAGGCTGTATCAACCAAGATGCGTCTTAAGCAGTTGACGATATCTCAAGCTCCGTGCTTATTTATAAACCAATCTTGAGGTCTACTCAGCTGAGATCACTTATCAAGTATTCGCCTCAGCGGCGAATGAATGATAGTCTTGAGTTCCGTTGATTAATACGTGAAACTCTCAAGTGAGTACTGCTTGAGTAATCACGCGCGTTTCAGGTCTCAAGTTAGGTTTATTAATACACATTTACTTGAGACCAGTCACAAGACTGTTCTCAATCTTGAGAATGGTTTATTAATACGGCCCTGAGTATTCAGGCCTGCGTATTACAAGATAATTTAAGATTTTAAATATAGAATAAATCAAAAAAATGGCTCTGACATTCACTCGAGAAGCCTCAGAGCTAATTATAGATAGCTTTAATTACGGTTATTTTCGAGAATTTCAAATTATTGAAAAAACGGCCTCTATTTTAAATTGTCGTGAATTTTGAAAATTTTTAGAATTTTTCTGTATTTAAAGAGAAATTTATCCAATGAGGACGCCACTGGACGGGATAAACTAAAATGTACAATGTACTAAAAATACTATAAAAAAACATTCATAATTGTTTGAGAAAACTAAAATATGATAGGACATTTTAGTGCTCCAAATAGATAATAAATAATTTCCTTGTCCAGTTTGAAACAGGAAATCTTCGACGTTTTTGGATATTTTTTTAAATACTTGCGGCAATTACTGAATACAATATTATACCAAAAGCACTAGTGAAAAATATTCAATATTTCCTGAGAAAATTTAGATTGTTTATATGTTTCTGACTGTACATATATAGTACATATAATTATAATTCCATACTAAGGCCCGTATTAATAAATCGTTCTCAAGATTGACATGGCCTCAAGTTGACGCTTGAGAATCTGTTGCATATTAAAACGGCATCAGAAAAAATGGTCTTGAGACTGACACGCGATCTCAATCTCAAGAACCATTTATTAATACGGGCCTAAGCTACTAGGCTTGTATTATGCACTTTAAGAATAGCGAACACTGCAGAATTGGGACGTTTCGACACCTTTTCGATGTCTGGACCGCCCCCAAGTAAGGACTACGGGGGCGGTCCTACCTTGGTACTATGTTGGCGGACCTAGGTATTATGTTGGATAAAGGTATCCAACATAATACCTAGGAGTAGAGTAATGTCAAGCTCCAACTCTTTTTTTAACTAAAACAGTACTAGCTACCTTTTTTTTATTTTTTTTTATTTTTTTTATATGAGAGGGCGGCAAACGAGCATGCGGGTCACCTGATGGAAAGCAATCACCGCCGCCCATGGGCACCCGCAACACCAAAAGGGTCACAGATGCGTTGCCGGCCTTTGAGGAAGGTGTCCACCCCAGAATAAGTAGGGCAGCCTGAGCGATGAGGGATTCTCCAGCAGTGCTGGTACCCTCCTGGGGTACTAACTCTTTAAATACCGCTACCATTCTGGAGAGAGACTGGAAGGTGGGCCTCCGGCGCCCTCGCTCACCGGACGAAGCGCAGTGGCAAAATGCCACTACTCAGACGTCGGTCTTCTGCGAGAGGGTGGTACTTCCCCGGTCGAGCCGGCCCATTCATGCTGCAAGCTAATAGCTTACAGCGTGGCTCTACCACTACAGAACTACCTATTTGGTGTAGTGGTTAGAAACTCTGACCACTATACCAAAAGGTCGCGGGTTCTTATCCCGCTAGGGGCATATGTTTATTTAACCCGAGTTATGGATATTTTCATTTATATAATAAGTATTTATTTATTTACAAAAATCATTGTTGAATTCCGATTGCCAAAGATAAGATAACCTGTTCCTCAAATAAGATGGGGTTTTCGGGTCAATACGCTTCCACCTGCGCTTAACATCAGGTGTGATTTAGGTCAACTGTTTTGTCAAACTATAGTGACTTTTTTTTATTTGAGCACATATTTTTCAAAATAGTTCAATTCCACTGTGAGGATTCTAGCACACGGACTTCGTGAATCGGATTCTGTCATTTATTTTGTAGTATTAAACGAGATATTTAACAATAATATCTTTTTTTAACGAGCCATAAACTCAGCCGTCCATCTCTGTTCTCACGGTTTCACCACAAGTGGCTATCTGAAGTTTGAATAAAATAAAATAAAATTGAAAATAATAAAAAGTCTGCGTGATGTTTCGAAAGCTTTTAGTGGATACGTGTGTCAGTTACGGTTTGTTGGCCAATGTTAAAATATATTGCGTTGCATCGAGTCCACTGGTTAAATTGCACTTTTGGACATCCGAAATCAAAAATACGTGATCTTTTTATCTTATTTCGTAAAAGCTTTCTAACACAATATATTTTTTTTAATGCGTTTTCCCCTCGTCAAAAAAAATAAATATTGTGTTGCATCGAGTTTGTAACATCCACTGGTTAAATTGCACTTTTGGACACCCGAAATCAAAAATGCATGCTCCTTTTATCTTATTTCGTAAAAGCTTTCTAACACGTGTTATGCAATATTTATTTATTTATTACAGCATTCGTAACAACATTATTTACACGACCAGAGAGATATTTACATCGACTTTTAATACTGAAAATTCAAATTCAAACTCAATCAAACTATTTATTTTCATTCAAGCATAACAATTTTGTACACATTTGTGAGAGTATCCTGTTAAGCTTCTTAAAACTAGTGTTAGGATACTCTGCTCTCCATTCTTGTATTTTTTAGATAAGATTTTTACTTTATGCGTAATTGAAATTGAAAAACCTGGACTAGTTTGGTTAGTGCTTATGTGAGTTGTAAATATAATATGAGAGGTTCTTCTTCTCATTTTTGAGGATGGCAACCAGTCAACCTCACTGTCGAGGGACATTACTGCTAGTTTCGAGTGATAAATTTTATTTCTCTTATTTCTTCAGTTTATAAGTCAGTCTCAGTCAAAAGAAGTAATTCGTCGTATACTTGGCATATACAGAGTTTAGTCACGGTCAAGTCATTCTTCAGTAAAGTGGCAGAATGCTTTATAAAAGATTTTGGCGGCTTCTTGTGGGAACCCGAAAGCTCCGTTACGCACTTTAATTTACACTTCCTTTCACCTGTACACCAACACTAACGTTTGCTGCACAATATTCTGCCATTATTAAGCGTCAAAAGTTAGAATGCACAATTTATAAAAATTATAAAGAAAAATGCAACTTCACTCGCCGAGATCCCGCCAAAAAGCCATATGAGAGGTTACTTGGTCAGATATGTGTTTGTGTGCGTGCGTGTATGTGTTTATGTATAGTGTAGTAAAAGGACGAGGAGAGCAGGGGCAACTAAGAGGTTGGATGGCGACTGGGTGGTCCGTCCATGTAACAAGCACCACATTGTACGCCATTCTCACAAGTTATCTATTTTCTTATTTGTTTCTCGTCTTTTGTTACCTACTGTATGACTTGACGACCTGTTTGGTGTAGTGGTTAGCAACTCTGACCACTATACCAAAAGGTTGCGGGTTCGAATCCCGCTAGGTGCATATGTTTGTGTGGTGAATACGAGCATGTGTACCCGAGTTATGGATGTTTTCATTTATAATAAGTATTCATTTACAAAAAAAAAATGTATTTATGTAGTATATCAACCATCTGGTATCCACAACACAAGCATATAGTTGCTTACTGTGGAACTGGATGGCGCTGTGTGTATATCTAAGGATATTATTATTGTTATTGTGATCGTAGAAAAAGTATTATATGAAGTGTAATTATCTATTTATAACACTAGTGCTGTCTTTTGTGAGACAAGCCACTCACTATACGTATTATATTGAGTCACGAGGCAGTTAGTACTTAACGTTTGGAGACTCCAGCAGCCGGACTTAAGGCGGAGGTATTCCTTCCTTTCTTCTATGACCTTGGCTGATTTCCTCTCTAGGGAGAAACAATTTATTCTTATCACGGACCCCTAAAATTATAACAGATCGTCTCTATTGCTTGATCTAGGTTACTCACATGTCATGTCATAGAAGACAGCTAAAAATAAAATAAAATTCGAAATCGCGAAGAGAATGGCCAGCATGTTTTGTAAGCTTTGGATATTGCTTGTTGGTCAATATTACATTGGTTCAAGAACCTACTGTTAACCTATTTTTTGCTGTACGTTCAAGAAAAAAGTTGACAAACAACAGGACTAAAATTGAAATCGAAAACGATGCATTCATTCGTCATGTGCAAATGCAGTTATTAAACGGCGAAATTAATGTGGCTACCTTTTTGGAAAAACATCGTGTAAATTAATTAAAAAATTAAACCAGGTGCAAAAGCTAGTCTTATTCACAACTGAACAAACGAGAAAAAAAGTTTTTTTTTATGCACAAGGGGTTGGTACTTGACCTCAATCACACCTGATGTTAAGTGAAGATGACGTAGAAGATGGAAGCGTACTGACCCGGAAACCCCAACAGATTTGGGGGATTGGCTATCTTATCTCTGATAACCGGAACACAACAATGCTATTAACATTGCTGCTTGGCGGTAGATTTAGATAAGATGGTGGTAGCTTGCCAGGCGGACATTTAAAACGCCCTACCATCAACCAAACCGAGTACTTAAAACATGTACCCCGCTGGGGATCGAACCCGCGACCTCAGAATCTTAAACCCAATGTTGTTTACATTGAGCCATGGAGGCGGTTCTGAGACAGTGTCATCATCGGGAAGATGCTTGTGGGAACACGAAACTTCAGTCATAAACCTATATTTACACTTCCCTTCATCCCATGGAGCGATTTACGTCGCTTTCCGTGGAAGGATTTGCTCTAGTCGCTATATGAGAGGGTTGGCAATCGCAAATTTCTAACTAAATAATAATAAATAAATAAATAAATATTTGGGACACTACACCAATCATCTAGTCCCAAACCACAGTATTACAATATCTTACTGTGCCCAAACTAAGCAAAGCTTGTGCTATAGATAGATAAACATACATAAATATTTATATAAACAACCATGGCTCATGAATAAATGTTCATATTCATCACACAAACATTTACCCGTCGCGGGATTCGAACCCGCAACCGTTGGTTTCGCTGACGGGTCACTATCCACTACACCAATCGGTCGTCGAACTATCCATCACTGGTCTATACTGTTATATTCACTAACGTTTAGTCAAATTTTACGACACCCATGGGAAGAGACAGGTTGGTTGCAAGAACCGGCCATTTCCTTGGCACAATCACTGAACATAGACGCCGCGCAATACTCTGTTTTCTCTGGACACCAAAAATTTACGAATGTCAGTTAATACCATATCATTTGCTGCATTCCCGTCAAAATGCCTGGAGTTGTTTAGCACTTTTATAGAAGACAGCAGCTTCAGAAACGAACGGTCACCGATTTTCTGTTAGCAGCGTCGCTGCAACTACTTTTACCTTCTTGAGCTGACCTAAAGATGGCCTCAAACGAGTCTAACAAATTAGTTTTACAACTGTCAGTATTGAGCAAAAGCGCGTGCCAAGACGGATTTGCTTTTTGCATCCATTAATCTGCTCTATTTCGTAAAAAAGAGTCAAGAGGTTAGTGTGTCCACAGCGTATTAACGGACGAGTATCTAGTAATCGTATTAAGTATCCTGATGGTTGCCATGTGTTAAAACATGACGCAAATACAAAACTGATTTTGTAAGTTAGAAGCCTTTGACAGTCTGTGGCCGAGTGTTTATGAGATGGTTTATAATATGTCTAACGATCTTAAATCGGCCCGCGTCTTATGAGAGTTCGGAGTACTTGTTCGATGCTCTTACATGACATTCGTACTAAGAAGTTCGACTCATTCTTCATAATACGAACAGCCAAGGCACGGAACTCCCTGCCGGTGTCAGTCTTTACCTACTGATTCCTACAACCTTGGGATCTTCAAGAGCAAGGTGAATAGCCATTTTATGGGACCGCGTGCTTCATCTTCGATGACATCGTCACTTTCAATCAGGTGAGATTGTGGTCAAACGCGTATCCAGTTAATCATAAAAAAACACAATTTTCTTGACTTTCTACAAATATTTATATTTTATATCCTTATAACCTAAGCAGTTCTCCCTTTTGGGGTATGTTTTTAAACATAAAGCGATTTCTAGACCTACCTCTGTAAAGGTGTTCAGATATTATAAGACTGTTAGCTTTTGAAACTGGCAAAGATCGCCGTGGTGTAATGGTTGAAAAGCCAAAACCATGATCATTAAATGCCGTACTTTTGTGCGTGTGGTTTTGTTTGAAGTTATATTACTGGCCTCCTTGAACTGCTATAGTGACTATAGTAACAACGATGTAGACACAACTCATGTACCGCAGGCAGTAACTGTGACTTATCCTGTGTACCTCGCTGAAGGTCGCGAATTGATGGATATGCCACTTGGCCTCAGTGGAGGATTTCTAAAGAAAATGTTTAATAATAATGAGGTGTCATATAACCGTGCCGTGGTTTTATTATGGTCCTTTAGGCAGAATCATCAGAAGGCAGGTTAAACAGCAGCGAAGGTTAAGAGGCAGTAGCGCGAGGCCGTTTCGTTAGCTCATTAGCAAGATATACATAGATCAAAATAGAACGCAAATCGACAAATCCGCATTGGCCCTGCATGATGGATTGGCCCTTTCAGAGGTTCCAGCTGTTGATATGATTTTATTTTGTTCAGGATTACCGACAAGATTGACGCATGCCAACCCAATGCGACAAAAAGGCAGTTGAACATAGTGCATGCGCCACCTTACTTAAAAGTAACCACGACCGGCAAATATTTGTAGCGGTAAACATTTAACAATATTACATGAAATATGGTAATAAAATTCATAAAAGTTAATCAATACCTTTTTGAAATTAGGTACATTACATTGAATGTTGAAATTACAATAGGTAATAAAATGAAACATAAACTACGTGAATTACAACACACAAAAAGTAACAATAAGAAACGACAAAAGAGTACAGAACACAATCCGAATCGTGCTTTGGAGTACATTACCCTCGTGTATACGTATGCTCATTGTATTGAGAGACCAACCCTCAATTTGAGGCTGAGGGAGGATACTCAAAGACATCTTTCCTAAACTTAATGATGTAAATATGCAGTCGCTTTACCTAAACAATAAAAAGGTTAAAGAATTATCTGCAAGAATATATAGCTGTATCAATTCTCAATTATTTAACCGCCTCCGTGGCTCAATGTAAACAACATTAGGTTTACGATTCGGAGGTCGCGGGTTCGATCCCCAGCGGGGTACATGTTTAAGTACTCGGTTTGGTTGGTGGTATATAGGGCATTTTAAAATGTCCGCCTGGCTAGCTACCACCATCTTATCTAAATCTGCCGCCAAGCAGCAATGTTAATAGCATTGTTGTGTTCCGGTTGTCAGAGATAAGATAGCCAGTCCCCCAAATGTGTTTGGGTTTCCGGGTCAGTACGCTTCCACCTTCGACCTCATCTTCACTTAACATCAGGTGTGATTGAGGTCAAGGACGAATCCGTCGTGCATAAAAAAAAAATATTAACACGGCGAACGTACCACTAGAGGATGAATGAAAGAAAACTAACGAAAGAGATATACAAATGCGGATGGTGGTGTTGGTAGGGGAACACCACAACTAACGTACCACGATCAAGTCGGGGACGTTTTAAAGAAAGGCCATGTCAAGAGTACCCTAAACCGACGAGCATGTATGAACAACTATATGAGAGTGAATGAAGCAACGAGGTTTGTCAGGATCGTCGCAAGTGGAAGTCTGGGGTCTCTGAAAACAAGCGTGACTTTATGCATGTAATTGTAGACACATAATTGTCATGACACGCATGACCTGGTTCGCTGAAGCGGTTATTCTCAAAATAATTGAAAGAAAAAAGCAAATCGAATCCACCAGAACTCAATAATTTAGCCGGTATGGTCAGACATTAGGAATTTATGTGGAGACGAGATTACATACATCACTTTCTACTGTAACCTTGGGATGCATAGAGAAAGTTGTACATGAGCTGGTAGAGTATTTTGTATAAACCAGTAAACCAAGTGAGTGTCCTTGAAATCATTTAATGTTCAGCTTTAGATCAAAGTCGCCGTGGGTTCCCAGTATTTAAAAACGAGTAATATCACTAGCTATAATATGGCTAGTAGAGCTAATATAATATAATATAATAATAAGTAGAGTATAATATACACATAATGATGCACGGGTGCGTAACTCAAGAGGTTTTTTTTTTTTTTTTTATATGAGAGGGCGGCAAACGAGCATGCGGGTCACCTGATGGAAAGCAATCACCGCCGCCCATGGACACCCGCAACACCAAAATGGTCACAGATGCGTTGCCGGCCTTTGAGGAAGGTGTCCACCCCAGAATAAGTAGGGCAGCCTGAGCAATGAGGGATTCTCCAGCCCTAATAGTGCTGGTACCCTCCTGGGGTACTAACTCTTTAAATACCGCCACCATTCTGGAGAGAGACTGGAAGGTGGGCCTCCGGCGCCCTCGCTCACCGGACGAAGCGCAGTGGCAAAATGCCACTACTCAGACGTCGGTCTTCTGCGAGAGGGTGGTACTTCCCCGGTCGAGCCGGCCCATTCATGCTGCAAGCTAATAGCTTACAGCGTGGCTCTACCACTACAAAAAGGTTCAAGTGGTTCCTCCCATAGGATACCCATAGGTTCCGGATAGTTTGATTTTTTTTTATGCACAACGGGTTAGCACTTGACCTCAATCACACCTGATGTTAATTGAAGATGAGGGCGAAGGTGGAAGCGTACTGACCCGGAAACCCAAATATTTGGGGAACGGGCTATCTTATCTCTGACAACTGGCACACAACAATGCTATTAACATTGCTGTTTGGCGGCAGATTTAGATAAGATGGTGGTAGCTAGCCAGGCGGACATTTAAAATGCCCTACCACCAACCAAACCGAGTACTAAACATGTACCCCGCTGGGGATCGAACGCGCAACCTCCGATTCGTAAACACTATGTTGTTTACATTGAGCCACGGAGGCGGTTATATAGGTACTTTAGTTAAAAGAGTTGTGCTACTGCTTCTGTATGGTATAGCGGAGACAGTTTGACCCCGCGCAGGCGCCTTACTAGGTTCGCAATGCTCACATCTCGTCTTGTAAGTTACATGTACCTACTTAATGTTACACAAAAAGTATATTGAGCAAGAACAAGCTGGGAACTGGAAGATGGATTGCATATTATTACTTAACTGTTAAGTTATATGCCTAATTTTTTTATATAAAATATTTTTGCATACAACTTATGTTTGGAGGTCGTTTTGCTATGAGTATTTTTTTAGATATAGGTACCTACTTATGCCCTGTTGTAGTTTAATATATATCTTACATTACATAGACTGTCTAATTGGTGTAGTGGATACTGACCCTATCAGCGAAACCAACGGTTGCGGGTTCGAAACATTTATTCCCGAGTCTTGGATGTTTCAAAAATTTACCAATTAGTACATTGCAGCCGTGCGAAGTTGGGGCGGGTCTGTAGTACCTGTAAAATGCTCTTCATGACTAAGAAGTGAATGTCACTTTTCGTTTTTAGTAGGTATATGAGTCTGTTCCTTTCCCTTAGAAAGGTAATACCAACTCATTTGACAACGAAGCCACTTAGGTAGATATAGGTACTAGGTATACACATAAATTTCTTTAAAATAACCTAGATAATTCCAGTGCTAATAATATTACTGAAATTGACAATATTGAAAATAAGGAAAACGAGGTTCCCGACGCGTAAACAGAATTGATTACTACCAGTCGCTTCTTGTCGGTGTCGTAAAGGGGACTTTACACCTAAAACACCGTGTAAAAATGTCAAAGGCGATTGGTTCAGGTTCAATCCCTACTGTCACGTGACATTTCTGTATATTTCAAAATATGAAACGTGGATGTTATTACAAGGTGATGTTAGGTACCTATGTATAAAGAGTTACTAAGACTCAAAAAATAAACAACGACTGTCGTCAACGTTTGTACATACAAATCTGTATTTGTTTGTATTTTGATGTTCAGTGACGCTACCGGGCTCACCCCAGGAAGGTGAACCGTGGATGTTGTTTCATGTTTAGAACACCCAAACACTGATATTTGGGATATCTCTGACCACCTTGAGAATTGGGATATATCATCATCTAATCCCAAACTAAGTAAAGCTTGTACTATGGATACTATGATAACGGATAAATATACTTAAATATTTATATAACCATCCATGACTCAGGAATACATGTTCATATTCATCACACAAACATTTGCCTTTCGCGGGATTCGAACCAGCAACCGTTGGTTTCGCTGACAGGGTCACTATCCACTACACCAATCGGTCGTCATAAATGTCGTTATGTATGTTGGTCTGTGGTATGTAATAATATCATCAAGGTACATGAAGGGGCGGCTTAAAACACTAACTATCAAATGACCACTTCTTCTTCTTCAATTTAAGAGCTATGCTCTTGTCGGTGGAGTAACGACCATGTCTCTCTACTTTCCGCCGTCGTTTTAACCTCTTGGTACGACACGACATTCACCTTTTCTTTCACTTGCTCAAAGTAATTACGCCTAGGTCTTCCCCTTCCTCTCTTACCTTCAATCTTTCCCTCAATTATGTTCTTCAAAAAAATATCGTGTCGTATCAAGTGACCTATCGTCTTTCCTCTTCGGTTCTCAACTGTGGCTAACAGGCATCTCTTCTCCTTTACCATCACTAACACCTCTTCATTTGTTCTCTTCTCGGTCCAGCTTATTCCCTCCATTCGTCTCCAGCACCACATCTCGAATGCCTCTAACCTTTCCCAATCCCTTTGTGTTAATGTCCATGTCTCACAGCCGTATAAAGCTATACTCCATACATAGCATTTTATCAGCCGCTTTCTAGCTTTGACAATGACCACTAGTCTGACAAAAATCCACCAATACGCATTAGGCCCGGGTGGTGGATTATAGCCCATATGTAAAAAACACCGCACCTACTTCCATTGACAAAATGTCGCCAAATTGCAGATCTTGCCTATCTACAAAAAATTGCACAAGGTTTGATAGATTGCCCCCAAATCCAATCACATATCTATATTAATGCGCCTAATAAGCTTCTGAGACATAATAACTTAATATGGCTCCCTGTAGTATCATCCAACTACAAGCAAAACACCTTTATGTGGCGTGCGAGCAACAACTTCAACAAACTGTTATATGACCACTTCAATGTCGATCTCTTTCACACAAGCGTTCCCACAGCGAGACGTATCCTTAGCTATAGTTTCTTTTAAATCTAAGTAACATATTTTATAAATGTTTACATGTAGGTATGGATATCACATATGTAAGCTACGTAGTGTATTTGTAGCGTTCGATCCTGCTGAGCGCTTTATTAGACCACTATTATATTGTCTACAATATTTCTATATGTGAGAACCTGTTATTAGCCGTCAGGTATAATTTTACATTGTTATTTTTTGAACTTTGATGTCGAACTTTGATGTCGAACTTTCAAGAAAAGGCTAAAATGTTCAATTTTAGAATTCCAAAAGTTAAATGTGTCAAGAAGGGATCGTGAGGCGGTTGCTGCTGCATTAAGATATTGAGAATTGAGAATGAATGAAAGATTATGCTGAGCACCTAGTGATCCGTTTTATTTTTTATTTTTTTATTATTGAATCTTAATTGATTGAGACAACGACATACATACATGTCGTTGTCTCAATCTTTTGTAAGCTAATTAGCATATTTATTTACTTATTTATTCCAATCTACCGACAGTGTATCTGTATCTATTTAAGTACCTATACTGCATTTGAATACACATATACCTAAGTGACATTATTCACTGATGCGCACAGTAAAATATGCTTGTCTGGTTGTTCTCTTTTGTACCAGTGTCTGCTCGTGGGTAATAGCTGAAAATCAGTGTTTTGCTCTCTGAGCAATTATACACACTGAGCTATGACCCATTTGTACAACTGTAGCACACACATACTCTAGTGTATCCTGATGTTACTTTTATGAATTGTTATAAAATATGCTTATCCAATTGCTTTGGAACTTATGGTATGTGTGTAACTGGCGATACAAATAAACGATTTATCTATCTATTTATTTAAGATGGCTGTTGTTTTTCCTTAACATAAATAAATAATAAAAACAATATCCTCTCCCAGTGAGAGGTGGCTGCTCCCCAACAATGGGGACGTGTAAGGCTGACGATGATGACACAATGGAACTGTGTTAAAAGTGATAATTATGTATTATCTAATAAGATGCCAAGTTGCAGATTGGCAGTGTCGGTCGAAACAGCCTGAATTACACGGCAACATAACAATAGTCTGCAACAATAAAACAAGACACAATTGACAGTTTCGTGTCACGCATGTTGACCAATACTGGAACATCATAATCATAACTTAACTTATAAGTAATAACATGACTGCGTAACATTTTCATCTACTCGTCTCGTCCACAAACTTGCGACCACGAATGAGGTCACTAGAGATGAACAAAGGGAATATGAAGGTCCGAGTAGTCAGAACATACATAATGAAAAAGTTATTTTTAACCGACTGCCTAAGAAAGGAGGGTAATGTTTTCGAGTGTATGTATGTATTATAAACGGCTTGATCGATTTCGAAGTGCATGGTGTCGTTAGATTCCTCTTATACCTTTTTTTTTTGACGCGGGGAAACGCATGACGCGTACCGCTCGCCTGGGGGATGGCGAGACGGTTATGTGGGACTCCCCTCCCTGAAGGGAGGGATACCCACTAAAACCCCGCGGGGACTTTCTTATACCTTTTTTTTATGCATAACCGGTTGGTACTTGACCTCAATCACACCTGATGTTAAGTGAAGATGAGGTCGAAGGTGGAAGCGTACTGACCCGGAAACCCCAACACATTTGGGGGACTGGCTATCTTATCTCTGACAACCGGAACACAACAATGCTATTAACATTGCTACTTGGCGGCAGATTTAGATAAGATGGTGGTAGCTAGCCAGGCGAACATTTAAAATGCCCTACCACCAACCAAACCGAGTACCTACTTAAACATGTACCCCGCTGGGGATCGAACCCACGACCCCTGAAACGTAAACCCAATGTTGTTTACATTGAGCCACGGAGGCGGTTAGACCTGGAATTTGGTTGGAATGGAGGTTACCTGGAATGTCATAGGTGGCATTTTACGGGCCTTAGCCGGATTCGAACCTGCAACCGTATGTTTCGAGGGCAGGGTCACTCAATGGATCGTCAACGACCTGTGTGAATATGGACCTTAAGTATCGAGGAGGTTAATGTTAGGGACAAGTAGCCACTTTCCCCCAGGTCCTAAGTCATGTATAAAAAGAAGTGTAACTCAAATTCTATATATTTTGAGAGCGTGACTAACTTGGATTCGTGCAACAAATTATCACTAAGATATCATGCATCATACACTATGAAGTAATAAATACTAATCACCAATTAATAGTTACTTTTAAATCAAGCGTACGTTCGTAAGTATAGAACCAATTAATCTACCGCACACAGAAGTAGACTTTAAAGTATGTCAATATGGTTAAGTTTTAATTGCAGGTGTTTTATGTGATGGTTTGTTGCCGAGTGTACGAGTAGCAATTGCACTTAATAACTGTCGTCAAGTGGAGCTACGAAAGTTGTTATTGGAGGCATTATTAAAAACTATATGTATAAAGGAGGTATAACGTTTATCCACACCATACGCTAATGCGAACACATATTACGTACACTATTACATCAACTTGCACGCACCTTTGTCTGTGCGTGCATAAAATCACACGCACACATAGCTTACCGCTGGCATCCGACGATTGCGTACCCTTAACCGTACCCTTAATTTAAATTAGAGTGAGGTGAGTGGCACTTATTAACCTAATTGTATTAATTTTAGCCACGGTGCAGTTTATCTTCGGACTTTGCTGGTCCGGAGCCCTGTCTTTAGAATCTCTATTATATCTAGTGACCTGATTTTAGACAAGAGCCTCGCTATTTACGGATTGTTTCTATAGTATGCATTGGCGTTAACTTCAGCCATCCTGAATATAAGCGATAGTTATTTATGCTACAGATACGACCCCACCTCTACACTTCTCCCATTGTAAGTCCTGTATGGTAGGATCAACAGTGGTACTCCACATCGCACCTACTGAGGTAGTCGAGAGTAGTAGAGATCAACAGTGCCCAACGTAACTCTATTGCTATATTGTAGGTACGCAAGGCTAATTACGGAAAGATATTGGAAGAATAAGAAAGGAAATAAAGAGCGTCGTTGGCTCAGCGGTTAAGACGCAGTCTCCCAATTTGGGAGGTCCCCGGAGGAGGAATCCGATTGTCCTGAAACGGTGAAGGAAAACATCGTGAGGATACCGCATGCCTGAGAAATAAAAATTCAATGACATGTGAAGTCCCCAACCCGCATTGGCCAGCGTGGTGGACTGTGGCCCATACTCCCTCATTGTACGAGGGAAGGCCTATATCTGTGCAGTGGGATGTTTACGAGCTGATGATGATAGGAAGAATAGATATTCCCATTTCTGTCATAGTTAAATAAATTGTGTTACATGCATTTTCATTGACCCGGTAACCATAACCTCTTAATTTCATGCAGTTTACTGTTAGACTGAGACGCACTTATGCGTTATGCAGGATTATCCCCATCACATATAAACTGAGCGGCAATTGAATGGAAATAAAACCCTGAGGTATAATTTTGTAGTATTTAAAGAGAAAGTCCACTTTTGTACTCCGTTTTAAGTAATGTTCTGGTGCAATAAAGAATATGATCGTAACCTATACACGATCCTCTATCTCTTTCGTTTCGTCTATGTAAGGAAATACCTCGGAAGGATCCATAATGAAATTTCACACACGGATATTATTACGTGATTAATTGTGGTCATTGTAGACCTATTTGAAAATGAATAGGTGTATTAGAGTGGACTAGACATCTATAACTAATTAAAAGTTTAGGAAGCCATCGTGGCTGTCAATCATGTTCGTAAACCATTGAGCTTAAAAAGAAATCCCGGTCACGGCCCCACTTTATAACTCCTCCGAAAGAAT
The DNA here is from genome assembly GCA_949316235.1 of Oegoconia quadripuncta. Classification (NCBI taxonomy): domain Eukaryota; kingdom Metazoa; phylum Arthropoda; class Insecta; order Lepidoptera; family Autostichidae; genus Oegoconia; species Oegoconia quadripuncta. The sequence continues at coordinate 3,215,847 of OX438751.1, forward strand.
AGAATAGAAATAAAGTGTGATATAGCCTATACATATATACTTAGGTATACATATATATTTCGGTATGTATGTAAAGATATAAAGAGATATAAATAGTTTGAGAGATAAATTTGTCATGAGAAGTTTTAAGGAGATTTTGAATAAGGAAACATAGATGTGAAGGTTATTGGCCCTGTGGTCGTCTAGTGTCCTACGTTATGATTTATATATATATATATATATTATATATTATTATAGTAATCCAAAACCCTTTAGGTAATAAGAAGTGTTCGAAATAACCTAAATAAACCAAAATTAACTATAATCCCTAACTTTAATTTATTACCGTCGTTGTCTATGTACTTATGTTAAATGTTCTTTGTATTTTATTTTTGTGTGCAATAAAGAATTTAATAATAATAATAAAAGTGTGGAAATATAAGTGTGGAATTGATATTTTTTCACGAATCACATCTGAGGCTAAATGAAGATAAGGCCGAAGGTGGAAGCGCGCTCAAATGGAACCCCTAATTTATTTAGCGGACTGGCTATCTTATCTCAAACAACCGAACTGCTTGGACGTATACTTACATAATGATGCTAGCCAGGCGGACAATTAAAAATAGGGTATTCCGTTTTGTGAACTGTGTATAGTTTACCTTTAGCCAGATAGGCGGTATGCATTAAAAAAAAATAGATATCCTTGGACATACACACAGCGCCATCTAGATCCACACTAAGCAAACAGGCTTGTGTTATGGATGCCAGATGGTTGATATACTACAAAAATACATTATTTTTTTTTCAAATAAATACGTAATGAAAACATCCCTCGGGTATACATGCCCGTATTCATCATACAAAAATATGCTCCAAGGCATGCTTGCTGAGCATGAATGCTGAGGTAGAATTTTGTAGTATTTTTAGGGAAAGTCCACCAATTTCAAACGACTACACCAAACAGGTCGTCGATGACATGCATTTGGCTAAGCATTTTCAATTTAGCACACATTTTTGGACAATAGTGGCTATACCACACGAATGTCGCGATGTCGACAAATCTGGGAAGCCACAATGCATTGTGCCCGATCTCTTTTTCGACGAGCGCAATAGCAGATCTTTAGTAACGAACGGCACATCACGCGATGTTGCGCTGATAATGAGTAAACATACATTTATGATTGAAGAATTGCCAAATTTAAGAGGCAGTGGGTGGGGCACATTGCTCGTATGACCGATGGCCGTAGGGGCGGAAAGGTTCTCAAGTGGCGCCCATGTGCCCGTGGACCGACGATTTGGTAAAGAGCTAGATGCGGGCAGCACAGGACCGTTCGTTATGGAGATCTTGGCCTTTGTCCAGCAGTGGACGTCTTTCGGCTGATATGATGATGATAATATACATTTACAGCCGAGTTTGCGCATCGCCAGAACCAGCGGATAGATTATTGAGATGCAGGCGCATTGCCCTTATACAATATATCTATGGGTTGGACATCGAGTAACTCATAGCGCCATCTAGTTCCTTAGTGTGGAAAACTTACGAGCAACTTTCCCCAAGGAAACATAGTCGAATTCGATTAAAATAATTTCGATTACCTACCCACACAAAATAAACCATTCTGAAACGACCGCTAATATGGAAGTCCAAAAATTTTCGGCTCAATACGGCTATGGTTCCTAATGGAATTAATAATAATATTTTTATTAATAATATTTAAGAAAAATAGTGATAAATAGTCAATACAAGAAATAAAGATAAACTTGCAGGTCACATAAGTCGCATCCGCAAAGTCAGTAATTCATTCATTCGTATACGCTTTTTCAATAAGGTCCCAGTTGGTATACAAAATCTTCCTTTCAATAAATTTAAAGATACTGTAAAACAGAATCTTATTAACAAAGCATATTATAAAATATCAGACTATTTAGATGATAATCATCCCTGGACATAATCAGATTGTTCGCATGCCAGGCTATTTCACGAGTAATAATGAAATATAAAAACCTTTATGTAAAATCAAAGCCTGATTTTAAAAGAGGAACCCTTCGAGTTTCTTGCTTGTTCTTCTTAGGGGAAAATTGCATTTTGAACAAGCAGTAGCTTAAAAAACGTAAAATTGACTATTTTAAGTGTACTCTGTGTACCTACAAAATAACGCATTTTTGACTTGACTTGACTTGATATGTTCGTAATCCGTAACCACTAAAGGTGGTTTCAGAATTGTTTACTTCGTACGTGTAATCGAAATTTTTTTGACCGAACATGACTATGGTTCCTTGGGTAAAGTTGTTTATAATCAAGAGTTGCGTCACCAGTTAACGCCACCACTACCACGAATTCAAATTCACCCTGTATAGGAAATTGCAAGACAATAGAATAGCACTAATATGTACAGCGTTGTTCAAGACAAGAGTTTCATTCACTACCTCCCAACATCGCATGGCGATCCTGCCAGTGCTGCCTTTGGCAGCACTAATAACTGTCTTCAATGGAGTTGACGGTGGAGATGTAAGTTGTTCATTGATTGTGAACCTCACGACCAACACTTTAATATGCTATTTTTTTACAGCAACAGATCAGCGCAGCAAGATGGCACCTTGCCACGACCTTATAGCGACCTTTCTTAGCTAACAGTCGTGTCGATAACACTGGTAAGATGGAGATGAACCGGAAAGAATTCAAGTGATTCATGCGCCCTCATTGTCACATCAACGGAACTCTGCGACTAATGCAGTTAGGGCTGCTACCAGATCAGTATTCGTCTTCATAATCAAATGGATATTGACCCAAACATACGTACCATTGTAATATGAAATACCTTATATATTGGCCGGATCTTATTGGAAATGCCTGTCACTGGACCAAGAGATTTGGCGCAATGGAGAAGAAGTCCATTGTCTGTCTTCTGTCTGAAGCATTATAAATGCGAAAGTTTGGATCATTGTTTGCTTGTTTCTTGCTCAATTACGGCGAATTGGATAATCGGATTTGGATGAAATTTGATATGGTGGACTATACATACCCTGGATTAAAACATAGGATATTTTTTATTCCGATAAAGTGAGTAGTTCCTTAGGGAAAAACATATTCGCGATAAAATTATTCCATGCAGATGACGCCACGGGCGAAAAGCTAGTCTTTCTATATACTAATACCTTTGGAGTGCATTATCAGATCTTCATGGTTAAACCCTATCAAGCAAAAAGTAAGCATCAAAATCGGTTACCAATTGACAAGGATATCGCGCAAGAAACATCAAAAAAAAAATACAGTCGAGAACCTCCTTTTTTTGAAGTCGTTTAAAAAGACAATTTACCGAACGAATTTGATTTTGCTTGAAATTTTTGTTACAATCTTCTCAACATGACTTTCAGTGTTACTATTAATAAGAAATGAATGGGTCCGATTATTGAAACATCACAAGCAACAAAAAAAATAGCAAATAGGCCAGCCCTATAGACGTTACGCAACTAACTTTTAGCATCTGACCACAACGAAAGGTTGTGTCATCTCGCAAGTCATTGCCCGCCTTATACGGGGCAAGATCGGTTACGGGCCAACCGTTTTGGGTATTTGAGTTAGTTACCTTTATTGCCTTTGCGCAAACACCACACCCGCCTTAGTTTCTCTGCAGCTGTGATCACACAACAGCCTACAAACCTCAGCTTGTTTGTGCGGGTCGTATCTAAATCCTCAGATTTCCAGTGAGATATGACCGTAAAGTCTGTAGTTGTTTGTGATCTTATCGCATATCCAGATGCGAGATTTGACTGTGAACTGACAGAGTAAAATAAATTAGATTTGGATTTAAATAGCATGGACCTTTACACTATCCGCGTTGCTTCGCTCAACAGCCAGATTTAGAGGTTGAGCGAAGTACGTGCCAGCCCGTAGATCACACAAGGCCAGTACCAATCTGGTTGAGAGATCGTGGAGGAACGTGAGGAGGTGGTAGCTGATGACCACGGTAGTGTCTGCAGCAAGGCCCACAAAGTCATAGTTACCTAGTAACAATGAGTATTTGCAGCGCTTAAGTAGCTGCGCAAGGCCGCGCCCCTTTCTCTCGTGGCGGATTTATGTATGTGAGAATAGGCCAAAGTGTCGACGTATGTAGCTAACAGCACAGTATATATTTACGTTAACTTAATGCACATAAGAAAGAATCTGCATTTGTTTAGGAAATATTTTGAAATACACAATGTTAATACAATAATACAACACAAATACAATAAAAATAAACTTGCTGTCCATAGCAGTCGCTAACACAAAGTCACTAAGTCATTCAAGAGACAATGTATACGCTTTTATAATAAGGTTCCGGTAGACATTCAAAATTTGCCTTTAAATAAATTTAACGGAACGGAAACGAAAACTATGTGCCACAGGCTATTATAAAATTTCTGACTATCTGGATGATAAGAATGCGTGGACATGAACCGCTCGGCCATATCCCGTATATTTTATTCTTATTTTTCTTCGTCGAATCATAAATTTTACAATTATTTCAAATTATATTTGTATTAACTTATTTAAAAAGAGCCACCCCGGAATTTCTTGCTCGTTCTTCTCTGGGGAGACTGCCTAGTTAATGAGCGATAACTGTATGTCATGACGATTTCAAATGTTATTCTTATAACTTACGAAATAAAACATTTTTGATTTATGATTTTGATTTTGACTGAAATATATATGTTTAAAGATTAATGGGTTTTAAGCACAACAGTTTGACCCTTGACCTTAATCAATCAAGTAATTTTATTGTGATACAAATAACATGCAGGTGGTTACAGATATTTCTTTGATCTCTGTGATCAGCCAATATAGGCTCAATCACACCTTAAGTTAAGTAAAGTTGAGGCCGAAGGTGGATGGGAGCTCACACGGAACGTCCATCTTATTTTGGCGACTACCTTACCTCTAACAACGGGAACTCGCTCAACAATTCTATTAACATTGCTGTTTGCCGACAGACTTAGATAAGATGGTGTAGCTAGCCAGACGGACATTTAAGTGCCGTACCACCAACCAAACCGAGTGTAAACATATACCCCCTGGCATGGGAAGCGAACCCGTGAGTTGCGGAGGTGTAATGTTTAGAAAAACTGTCACGTCAAAATTTAAATGGATTGCGATGGACCTTTGTACATACAGCCTAACGCTCATGATTATACTATGGCCCAACTCTTATTTTAGCATTATTGGATTAAAATTTACGAGTTGGATTACTTTTTATCTTAATTGGCGGCAAAAGTTAATTTGTGGCGACCTTGTCGAAACGCCAGTGGTTTTAATATTCCGTTGCCCTCTGATGAAATTTAGTTCCTTTAAAAAGTGTTGCCTTTTTTACAGCTGCAAAACTACAAATAGTGTGCTAGTATGTGGCAATAGGCCTCATCTGTTGTTGGAAAACTAAAGGCGTAGTTTAGATCGTTAAAGTAAACATTATTGAAATCGCGAAAAGACTGGCTTTTCCATACGCCGCGCGGTCGAGTAGTTATTGACGACCGGTTGGTGTAGTGGATAGTGACCCTATAAGCGAAACCAACGGTTGAGGGTTCGAATCACGCGAGGGGTAAATAGTTGTGTGATGAATACAAACATTTATTCCAGAGTCATGGATGTGTATATAAATATTTATGTATGTTTATCCGTTATCTTGTATCCATAGCACAAGCTTTGCTTAGTTTGGGACAAGATGATTGGTGTAAGTGTCCGAAGTATTTATTTATTTATTATTGAACTTTTTCACGGAACAGGATAATTCATAAAACAGAAATTGATAAAAAACCCTCAAGGAACAAATAGAATTTCATAAAGGTATATAAAGTTGTTCGTGTGCCGTTGGGACGGAAAGGTTCTCGAGTGGCGACCACGCACCGGAATCAGCGTCCCCCCCGAGCCCCTCACGAGGTGGATCGATGATTTGGTAAAGATCGCGGGAAGCCGGCAAAGATCTTTGAAGGAGGCCTTTATCCAGCAGTGGACGTCTTTCGGCTGATATGATATGATACAAAGTTTTCCAAGTCAAATATCTTCGAAACGGCTAAATCGATTTTCAACAAACATAGCTAAGAATATTTCCTATAGTTACCTTAAATTTAATTAATTAACACACAAATCGGACCTCGCATTATTAGATACATTCAGACAAAGACAAACAATGCCGTGAAACATATAACACGTCTTATCTAAAAAGTACATGAATGGAGAGCAGAGTATCCTAACACTAGTTTTAAGAAGCTTAACAGGATACTCTCACAATTGTGTACAAGATTGTTATGCTTGAATGAAAATAAATATTTTGAATTTTTAATCGACAGTTAAAAATTTAATACATCTTAGATCTCCTACATCCACCTAAGTCCATCTTCGTACATGACCTATCGTTTATACTACTTCATTTAGGGTGAATTGGAATTCTTGCAATTCCCATTAAATGGCGACGCCACTCTTGATTAGGAACAACTTATCCAAGGAACCATAGTCGAATTCAATCTCAATAATTTCGATTACCCAATACAAAGTAAACTATTCTGAAACCAGCTTTAGTATCGAAGTCCAACAATTTTCGACTGATTTCGGTTATGATTCTTAGTGGAAAATTTTCGTAATCAGGAGTGGTACACAGAAATTACATTACTTAAATTTCACCCTGTATATAATATGTAACCCTGTCTAACCGCCTCCGTGGCTCAATGTAAACAACATTGGGTTTACGATTCGGAGGTCGCGGGTTCGATCCCCAGCGGGGTACATGTTTAAGTACTCGGTTTGGTTGGTGGTAGGGCATTTTAAATGTCCGCCTGGCTAGCTACCACCATCTTATCTAAATCTGCCGCCAAGCAGCAATGTTAATAGCATTGTCGTGTTCCGGTTGTCAGAAATAAGATAGCCAGTCCCCCAAATGTCTTGGGGTTTCCGGGTCAGTACGCTTCCATCTTCGACCTCATCTTCACTTAACATCAGGTGTGATTGAGGTCAAGTACCAACCCGTTATGCATAAAAAAAAGAAAAAAAAAATATTCTGCTGTACCTAATATCGACTACCTGTTTGGTGTAGTGGTTATATAGCAACTCTGATCACTATACCAAAAGGTTGCGGGTTCGAATCCCGCTAGGGTCATATGTTTGTGTGATGAATACGGACATGTGTACCCGAGTTATGGATATTTTCATTTATAATAAGTATTTATTTACAAAAAAAATGTATTTATATAGTATATCAACTATCTGGTATCCACAACACAAGCCTATAGTTGCTTACTGTGGAACTAGATGGCGCTGTGTGTATATCTAAGGATTATTATTATTATTTTCAATTTCTTTTTCTCAGCATGAGCTGGTATTATCATACCATTTACGGGCATTAACCAAGTAAATGGTATATTCCTATTTATTTTAAAATCGTAAGTCAGTTTGTCCGTTTTCATCAATTTGGAGGAATTTTCTGACAATACGACAAGTATTTATTATCATTATATTATTAATATAGAACATACACATGTCTTTGGTTGTCTAGCCTGGGTTGACCCCCTCCTTGACAAAAGACTCCCCTATGTTGTGCCACGTCTCTCTCCAGTGCAATATCTCTCCACTCCTTGCTGAAAGTATCCAGGTCATCGAGCCATCGCTTTTTGGGCCCCAAAAACTTGGCCATCGCTTTTTCTATACACATATATGCCAAAAACCTGTCCTTGTTATTCTGCCTATCCTGCAGAAAGTCATTTTTTTTTGTGCGCGACAGGTTGGCGCTTGACCTCTTTCACACCGAAGAGGAGACCGAAGGTGGAAGCGTACTGACCCGGAAACTCCATCCTAATTGGGGGACTGGCTATCTTATCTCTGACAACCGGAACATAACAATGTTATTAACATTGCTGTTTGGCGGCAGACTTAGATAAGATGGTGGTAGCTAGCCAGGCAGACATTTAAAGTGCCCTACCACCAACCAAACAGACTACTTAAACATGTACCCCGCTGGAAATCGAACCGGCGACCTCCGAATCCCAATGTTGTTTACATTGTTGGTATACTAACGTACCTACGTGCTAATGTCTACTGTCCTAACTTATCTCTACATCATCTATTCCGTCTTCTTAATCTAAGGACACACAGTTCAAGCCAATTCCATCTCGTGCCCACCTAAAGCTACTTACATACTACACCAATAAGGTTACTACAGTTAAGCCTTGATTCTATAAGCTTATTTGTAGAGATATTTCCAGTGGTTATGGACTCTAAGATATTCCTGTAAAGATCGTATCCAATGCGGTTATGCCTGGCTATACAGAATAACATAGCAAACCGACCACCATCATACCAAACCGAGCACTAAACATGTACCCCGCTGGGAATCGAACCCGCGACCTCCGATTCGTAAACCCTATGTTGTTTAAACTCATATGTCTTCATACCCTAGTATAATTTTAGAGTATAGGTAATAAACATAGATAAAGGTAATAACATAGACAAGTAGGTAGGTAGAGTGAGATTTTCTGTATCAGAAATCTTTCGAGTATTTTGGATTCAGGGACCATCGATGTTAACATAGTTCAATCGTCGATATTCCAGTCGATATAGGAAATTTTCAAATTTCAAGCATTTTTGTTGATGGAAAATATCGATTCACTTAGAATTCGTGGGCTGAAGGGACTGAATGAGGAGAGCTGAACGAACAGCCAGCAGTGAACCTCAACAATGACGATAATAAAATAAAATAAACCAGAAATGTGTAAACATAGATAAGCGAGTAAGCTAATTAATTAAAAGGAAACTAGTACTATAAAAAAACTGCTTCAAACTTGATAATTTGAAACGAGCACTGTAATTTCCCTAGCATTTTGCAAGTGCAAATAAGTTAAAGTTTAAATTAATGTTATTTACTTAGCGTAAAATCGATCGGCCGTCCAACCGTGGACAATGTCGGTTCCACCCTTAATTTGTTTACAAGAAAACAAATTTGACTTTGCGAAATTATTTGATTTCGTATTAGGAATTCGACTTTCAAATTAACCTACAGGCAGGTCTAGCATGACAAGAGGTGAGGAACAATGAGGTGACACATTAAAGCGACTCGACAGTCTCTCTTGTCCCAAATTTTGTATTGTGTAAACGGACAGCGGGTCAGGAAGAGAAACAACATAGACCGTACACTTCTTTTAATCTTCTCGGTTCCACAGCAACAAACAAAAGTGACCGAATATATGCCAGACACGGCTATTTATAACACTGTAGTACCTACATGTACAAATCAGTAACTTATTGTACTTATATCGTAGTTATATAAAAATATCGATAAATCAACAGCGACATAAATGTGAATTAAATATAAATTGACCTCTTCAAACATTATTATCATAAATATTAACTATATCTTTCCAAAAAAGTATATCAGTGATTTACACAGGAAAGGATTGAACGGAAGTGAAGTAAGGAATCGATATCCTACTAAAACAATTGTTATTTATATAATAATAGAAGCTATAGCTATAATTCATTATAGAATGGAATGTCCATATACCTAAAACTGTAACACTCGGCTTTCCTGACAATAGCCGTGACCCACGGCTTTAGGATAGATAGATAGATAAAAACTTTATTGGCATTCTAGATACACACACAGTTATGGATGGATATTTGAATTAAATTTAAAAGAATTACGCTATATAAAATAAAATTAATGTTACTTAAATTTATAAAATATTGACATACTTCAATAATAATGTCTAATAATGTGACAATGTAGGACTATTATGAATAAATCTGAATCTATGTTATGCTATATTTAGGGGTATAATCTTCGCAAGGCTGGAGTTAGGGTATGGTTCCAGGGATGGAGGTTGTTGGTGCTGCTCCTTGCGCCCTCTACGGCGCCGTCGCTCGGCCACGTACTTTCTCATCTGACGCAGCTGGCTGGTCGGTACTGCGGCTTGTACCGCTGAAATGGAGAAAATTTTACAAAAATCAAAGTGTTCATTAAAGTTAAATAGTTTCGGAGAAGAATAATAAAGTGGTAGCTGTCAGATATAAATAAATAAATATCTTTGCACAAACACACAGCGCCATCTAGGTCCACAGTAAGCAACTAAATGCTTGTGTTATGGATACCAGATGGTTGATAAACTACACATATACTTTTTTTTTGTAAATAAATACATAGATAAATGAAAAGCATCCATAACTCGGGAAAACACATATCCGTATTCATCATACAAACATATGCCCCTAGCGGGATTCGAACCCGCGACCTGTTGGTATAACAGCAGAGTTTTAACCACTACACCAAACAGGTCGTTTAAACTGTATATAACCGATTGTAATTCAAATGTCAAATTCACATTGATTGTATTTATGGATCACAAACATTCATTAGGACAGCAAACAGCTCATATCACAGAGCTCGTGAGCATCACACATCAAGCGGTCTCATCACACATCAAGAGGGCATCTCACAGCAAGTGGGGATCTCACAGCACGTGGGCATCTCACAGCACGTGGGCATCTCACAGCACGTGGGCATCTCACAACTCGTGGACATCTCACAGCACGTGGGCATAACACAGCACGTGGGCATCACACAGCACGTGGCCATCACAAAGCACGTGGACATCACACAGCACGTGGTCATCACACAGCATGTGGTCAGCTCACATCACATGAGCATCACATGGCTTGTGGACAACACACAGCTAGCGGATATCACACAGCTCGTGGACATGACACAGCTCGTGGATAGCACACAGCTCGCGGACATCACACAGCATCGCGGTTAGCGCACAGCTCGCGGACATCACACAGCTTGTGGATAGTACACAGCTCGTCGACATCACACCGCTCGCAGAAACACAGCTTACAGACATCACTCATAGCACAGTATTAATAGCTTGCTCACACATACAGCTAGCACGAATCACACAGCTTGCACGCATCGAACAGTTTGCAAACATCATACAGCTTGAACGTATTATACAGCTCAAACACATCGGACAGCGTGGCTTGTATATAGCACATCATTCGTATACAAGGATTTTCGTAGATAATACGTAGCTCGTGGATAACACACAGCCGAAGATTACACACAGCCCATAGATTACACACAGCTCGTAGATAACATTATAACTCATAGAAGACATTATCAAGTATCTGTTAGTTACCGAAACATTTTAGTATTAATATTTTAACTGGCTTGTGCTCAATGAAGTACTTAGAAGTATGACTTACATATAAAACTTGTTATTTCATAGAAAAAGCTATATTTAATGAATAGACTAATAAACGCAAGATGGAATTGAAGTGGCTTCGATGCACATCATATTCAGTTAAAGAATTTTTAGATCATAAAGTAGGAATATAAACAGCAGGTATGTATTTAATTGAGTCGAGTTAATTTGCACTTAATTAACTTGATTTATGAAGCAATTTGTTACTATTCAATTCAATTATTGCATAAGTATAGGTATATTAAAGTGAACTTGTGAAATTTTATAGGGTTTACCTTGAATAAGGTGTGCAAAGACAAAGTGCCCACTTCATGATTCTACATACCATTAATTATTGGGTCATCATAATTAACTATTATGTATATCATAATACTAATGATTTTATCGACTTTAACTATTCAAATTAATTTAATATCTAGATAATTATGTAAATAATTGAAATAACTTTAAGAGCCTTAAATATTTGTGTGCCATTGAAATGGCTGAACGGGCGAGATAAGTAATATAATATACTATGTATTACATCCTTTCAAGAGCAAATTAATCATTAGTATTATTGTATAGTACACGTTTCTATATAGCAGTTTGTACGTAGCACCCAGTTCGTACGTTGCACACAGTCCGTACCTGCTTCGCACACAGACCTTACTTCGCACAGAGGCCGAACGTCGCACACAGTCCGCACACAGCACACAGTCCATACATAGCACATGTAGCATGTAGATGTAAGCGTAACGCGCACAGCATTTTGTAACAGAGTAGGCAGAATTATAAAATTTGCTATTAAATGACAATGCATTTCGAGGAAAGCGTACAATTTTATTTGCTAGGTAGGTAGGTAGGTACTGCCTTTCTGCTTGTATGGAGGGCACGCCACTGGATACAAGTTGACTTAAATAGAAATCACAATTATTCAGTAATAAATACTCTGATCGAACTTATAGGTACTGCAATCATTATAAAAATTAGTTCTCTAACATGTCTACGAGGCCAACCATATCAATCTGTAGGATCGTTCAGATTTGCAATCGAAGCTTTGTACATTCCACCATCAGAATGACCCTTCTCCTAGGCGAGATGCAGTTATCCAGTTAGCAAGATTTGTCCTATGCACACTAAATACAACTGTAAAAGTATTTTCACATTTGGATGCCATTACGAAGACTAGACCAACTCATTCGAATTCATCTGGTCATGATTCTTGTAGGATAGGTGCTCTATTTGCCAATTTAGAGATGGATATTTATCACCAGCCTAGGACTTCCTATAATATCATCTGTTAACCACAGTACAAATTCTATTATTAAGTTAAATCTGTTGTACCGCTTAGTTATTGATTGTTTACCTACTGAATGTACTCGTCCTAACGAAAATGTCGAATGTGATGTTATTGCTTATCTAGTCAGTTACCACTAAGCGCGTATCAGCGAATCTAGCGCGAAATTCTGCATAGTACCACACTCGCAAGATGCCAGATACAAGTTCCTTCTCCATCGATGCAGCCCATATGGCCACAGAATACATAATAATACGATATATGGCTACACACAATTGGTTACAGTTTTTACGGGAAAACATGTAAGACACATACACCCGGAACATTATCAGCGATAATTTCCTACCACAGCGGGTCTCTTGCTCATATAATTATGGGAAAGCTGTTCGCTAATCTAATATTTGTCAAAAAAATATAGGTAGCATCATTTAGGAAAAATCGTGATAATCATGATGTCAATACAAGAAATAAAGATAAACTTGCAGGTCACATAAGTCGCCTCCGCAAAATTAGTAATTCATTGAAAGGGTTATGTATACGCTTTTTCAATAAGGTTCTAGTTGATTTACAAAATCATCCTCTCAATAAATTTAAAGATACTATAAAACAAACTTATTAAGAAAGCATATTAGAAAATATCTGACTATTTAGATGATAATCATCCCTAGACATAATCAGATCGTTCGCATGCCAGGCTATTTCACAACTAATAATGAAATATAAAAACCTTTTGTAATATCAAAACCTGTTTTTAAAAGAACAACCTCTTGAGTTTCTTGCTTGTTCTCCTCAGGGGAAAATTGCATTTCGAACAAGCAGTAGCTTCAAAAAATGTAAAATTGACTATTTTAAGTGTACTGAGTACCTACAAAATAAAGCATATTTGACTTTTACTTCGACTATCAATTACCCGGCTAAAGTACGCTACTGGTTTCATGGAATCGTCAGAGTAACATTGTATCAATATATCTATATACATTGCTTAGCCTGCCCTAACTCTCATCTGTTCATAATCATACAAACTTTTACTCCCTACCCCCACACTAAAGAATGTTACCTTTTGATATTTACCTTTGTGATGGATGAAAATTAATTGTGCCTGCTTTTACATGACACAATCAGTGTTAGTCTTTAGAAATAAGCACTTAGACATAATTATTCGACACCGCATAACAGTAACAAGAGTGACCATTCTAACAAGAAAATTAGACCATAATACAAAACAAAACTTTAACTGTAAAATCTAGTAGTAAGTACTCGGTCTAATAGATGTATACCCGTTATCTGTATTGAAAGACCTTGTGGGTAGAATAATATTGTAGTGGTGTCGTTAGTTAACCTTTACCCGACAGCCCCAGGAAGGATGGTAACGGTTTTTCTGGTATATGTTTGTATGTATATATATACAGATTTCCAAGTTACCTCCTATGTGACTTGACCGATCTAGAAATTCTAGGTGCTGTTCAAAAGGTCTTGATCTCCAAAGTATCATAGCGTTCCATTATAAAATGGGCAGGTACATAGGACACATAAAATCCAACACGTCACGAACAAAATACGCAGTTGGGTTTTTCGAACCTAAGCGCTATAAAGAATACATCAGGAGCATTGACCAGGTGAATTGGCATATTAAGAAATTCATACTAGTCCGGTGAGGTAACACAAAATCTTGAAAACACGTATCACCTACTGTTAACAATAATCCTGTTACCTTTCTTGAATTAAATTTTTAGGTGAAATTAATATCAAACGCTAAATTCTAGTCTTTTATAGTCGTGTGGTTTTCCATGACATACACGCTTGTAAATCGTCAATAATTAAATAATCCTGTAATATATACGTTCGCATAATTATTGTTTCGATCTACAAATAGTGATTATGCCTAAACGTTAAATGTATGTGTGTGACTGGAGAAACAGTGGCTTAGCTACGGATCACCACATAGATAAAGAAGGAATTAAAGAAATCATAATAAAGAAATATCTTTTTGCACATACACACACCGTCAAATAGTTCCACACTAAGCAACGGGGCTTGTATTATGGATATCGGATAGTTGATCGACTACACAAATTGTAGTAAAGATAAAATAATAATAAGTTATCTACATGAACTGAATCATGTATATGGATATTACTGTAGCAAAACCAAATGTTTGTTTGGAAATTGCATCCTCTATATAAATTAGACAGAAGGGATGTATTATCTGGGGTAATAATGATCTCGGATACCTACTTTACAAAATATCATAGTTATATAAAATGGTTACTGCAGACACAATTATTGTAGTTTGGTTATGGCTTAACATCAGGCTTCAGGCATATCATCACCACCACCATCATCATAATCATCATCGTCATACTTAAGAGCCCTGCTCTTGTCGGTGGAGTTTTTTCATATCTCTCTGCTCTCTGCCTTCCCAAGGCATATTACTTATCCGTAAAATTGACAACATCAATCGTAGTATATTATTTACGAACGAATTTATGCAACTGCCACGCACACCACGTATTATCACATAGGCGAACAATTTAGCAGATCTAATCTTTTCTATATACCTTAGATTTGAAAATATTAACCTTGCTACCTGCATGTATGCATTTAGCTTACGGCTCCTACTAAATACAAGTTTTCTAAAATCAAGTTCTTTATAGATTTAATGTGTACATCACCTTAACTGTAGTCCACCACGTGGCGCTTGCGGCAGACGTACCACAGCTTGAAGGATGGTGTCTTCAGTGAACCACGCCACGGATTCTATCGATGGGCTTGTTCCTAGCAGTCGCGTTCTAACGTAGACCGTAGCATAACTCTTCACGTATCGTAGACCTGTAGCATAACTCTTCAGCGGCGTCGCATCTGAAAGCTTTTACACTTGCTCTTAACTCGTTCGGCAGCCCTCTAATTAGACAGGAGATTATTTCTCCTACCTTTCTACAGTACCCTAGACCGACGACAATCTATGTACAATTTTATCAGAACAAATAAGGTAAAAGTGGTGTATCATGTTCGCCGCAAATGGAAGTCTATGATCTGTGTTTCTACGGGAAACAGGCGTAACTTTATGTATGTATTCCGTATTTATTACGACGCTTATCCACAAAATCAATAAATATAGAAATGATTATGATGTAGATAAAGCTGTCAATTGTATTCTTACATCTTTCGTAAGTTAATTCCTCATCATCCCTACATGACTTCACTGTTGGGGCACAGTTAATAGACATCAAGAGTTCCATACATTTTTAACACATACAATCTCATGTGTATTACAATAGCGTCGCTGCAATGGCATACCCGTCCGAACTGATCAAGTTTATTAAGCCTCGTCTTAGCCTAACAACTTGAGTCCTGTATCAAACTTAAGTCAGCACCCATGTGAGTGGTAACGAAAATTCGGATTAACGATATAAAGAAAAAGAAAAAAAAAATTATACCCTCTTATCGCCATGTGAATTCTTCAACAGATTTTCGCTTACCCAATCCGTCGTTGAATGGTCCCAAACCTGACATCGTAGCGGTGGACGTAGCTCATCCCACTTCTGAAGTGTAAACGGACAGCGGGTCAGGAAGAGAAACAACATAGACCGTACACTTCTTTTAATCTTCTCGGTTCCACAGCAACAAACAAAAGTGACCGAATATATGCCAGACACGGCTATTTATAACACTGTAGTACCTACATGTACAAATCAGTAACTTATTGTACTTATATCGTAATTATATAAAAATATCGATAAATCAACAGCGACATAAATGTGAATTAAATATAAATTGACCTCTTCAAACATTATTATCATAAATATTAACTATATCTTTCCAAAAAAGTATATCAGTGATTTACACAGGAAAGGATTGAACGGAAGTGAAGTAAGGAATCGATATCCTACTAAAACAATTGTTATTTATATAATAATAGAAGCTATAGCTATAATTCATTATAGAATGGAATGTCCATATACCTAAAACTGTAACAATTGTCTAACACATCTTGGCAAATTGACACAATTTGCGTCACAGGATTGGTCCGAAAGCTATCTCGATGGCGATACAAGTGTGATTATTCCATTCCTAGGGTTACCAGGCGTCGAGATTTGTCTTGACATTTAAGGAATTTAAGGCAAGTGTCAGGATTCCGGTCGGATTTTGAAAAAGGGAGGATTTTTATTTTTGTTATTATTATTATAGATTAATAGGCGAGCTGCAGAAGTCCTGGTAAAACAAATCTTATTCATAATTCATTTAGTTTCGACGACCCCGGAAAAGATGGATGGATTGTGTGAAGGGTGATATGAACGAAAAGGGCGTGAATGAGGAGGTTACCGCTGATAGAGGAGATTGGAAGTAAAAAGACGTACTGCGCCAACTCCAAATAAATTGAGACCAGGGCAAGAAGATGATAGGGTAGAAATTGACGTATTCAAATGGTCTTAAAGAAATAGGACATGGCTAAATCCATGTCATAATAACATGTAAATTAAATTATATGTCTCAGAAATATGTAATTCCATTTAGATATTAGATATGTATTTAATAATTATGCTTATTTTTTTTTACCCCCGTCGCAAAAAGAGGGGTATTATAAGTTTGACCGCTATGTGTGTGTCTGTCTGTCTGTGGCACCGTAGCATTTCAACGGGTGAATTCGGATGCGTTTTTTTTATTTGAAAACAGGTTTTCTAGCGGTGTTTCTTAGACAGGTTTTATCAAAATCAGTTCAGCAGTTTTGTTTTAATCGCTTGTTTTCTCGGGGATTTTCTAAGTTTTCAATTTATAGTTCTTTTCTTCCAGTGAATAGCCGGCTGATTCACAACACAACATTTACACCTACAAGTGTTATTATTATACAGGGTGAATTTAAATTAATGTAATTCCTATTAACTGGTGACGTCACTCTTGATTACGAACACCTTTTCCCAAGGAGCCATAGTAGAATTCGATCAAAAAACGATTACCCATACAAAGTAAACCATTCTGAAACCACCAACAGCTAGTATACATGTACATGTTTAGTATGGAAGTCCAACATTTATTTGCTGATGACTCCACTCCTGATTACGAAGAACTTTCCACTAGGAACCATAGCCGAATTCAGCCGAAAATTTATTGCTCGAAATCAAGAGTAGAGTCGGCAGTAAACAGGAATTATACGAATTAAATTTTATTCTGTATAGGTACCTACGTTGCGCCACGTGCTTTTGCGGTAAAATTTCTGGGATCAGGTTTTTTGTCTGGAATTTTCAGTTTTACATGTGGTAACCCTAATTCCACAGGCTCTATATAATAATAATAATAATAATAATAATAAATATCCTTAGACATACACACAGCGCCATCTAGTTCCACAGTAAGCAGCTATATGCTTGTGTTGTGGATACCAGATGATTGATATACTACATAAATACATTATTTTGTAAATAAATACATATTATAAATGAAAACATCCATAACTCGGGTACACATGTCCGTATTCATCACACAAACATATGCCCCTAGCGGGATTCGAACCCGCAACCTTTTGGTATAGTGGTCAGAGTTGTTAACCACTACACCAAACAGGTCGTCATATAATGTCGCGCCAGTGACTATGGCCCGTATTAATAAATCAATCTCAATAGAAGTCTTGAGGCTGTGTCAACCGAGATGCGTCTTAAGCAGTTGACGCTATCTCAAGCTCCGTGCTAATTTATAAACCAATCTTGAGGTTAACTCGGCTGAGATCACTTCTCAAGTATTCGCTTCAGCGACGAATGAATGATAGTCTTGAGTTTCGTTTATTAATACGCGCACCTCTCAAGTGAGTACTGCTTGAGTAAGCACGTGCGTTTCAGGTCTCAAGTAAGGTTTATTAATCAACACGTTTACTTGAGACCAGTCACAAGACTGTTCTCAATCTTGGGAATGGTTTATTAATACTGGCATATGTCTCGCTCGAGTCACGCTGGTTGTTCTATACTCGAAGTACAGTTAGCAGCACTAATACATAACCATACCTAGCTAGTAACAACAGTATTATTCTGTGTTAAATTACCAATAGAACTGTACTCACGTTACTATTAGTTCAGAAATGTAACTTATTAGGGTTCCGTGAATGAAAAAAACGGACTTTGTCGTTCGTCTGCATGACCCTTTTTGCGAAAACAGAGTAGGTACGGTACATGTATCGAATAAAATAGTTGTACTTATAACATCAATATTAGCCCCAGCTTTTTTTTAAGTAGGTACATACGGTTCGAACGCGGGAGCGTATCCAGCAGTGAAATTTTTTAGATGCGGAACCGTCTGGCTCGAATGTTAATCAGATTTGACGTTCTTTTTGTAACAAATTCGTTCATGGAAGCCAATAACAGCACTGTTGGATGCCGAGCACTATCTCATAAATATAATAAATATTTATTAATTTCAGTGAGGAAACAGAATGTAATAACAAAATCATCCTAAAATTGCAACCAAAATCGACATTAGGAAATTCAATAAAGTTTTTGTTGAATTTTGGCAGATTTTGACATTGTTATGTAGCTATTGTTGAATTTATGTCGCCATTGTCATCATCAATCAGATTTCGACGAAATTAGGTTACTGTCAATTTCATTTGTCATGGTTTTATTTATGTAATAATGTGAGCGAGAAATATGATTTTGATATTGATAACAGTGTAGTGCGCTAGTAATCAACCACAGAGCCTCTTAAAAACGGTTACCTATTAAAACGCATAACGTTTTTCACCATAAACTGACAATTCATAATATTATACTCGCCATAATAGTCATTTGCAATAAACCGTTATAGCATAACTTCATTACACATAATATCATATGGCCGAAACCTGTAAGGCATAATCATAGAAAGTCATAATTTTAATAAGCATAAGTAATGAAAGGCATAATTTTTGGATGCATACATGGTAACCTAACATAAAGGGTATGGCGGGCGATCCGGGCTCGCTCTGCTCGCCCGGCACGCTTCCGCCATACCCCTCGAACCTAACCTATGTTTATGCGTAATAATAAATTTGCGAAACACTATTATACTTATTAATTTGTATGCCATATGATGTATGTCAATTGAACTTATGACAATAAACATTATGCGTTTCAAAGTGTCACCCTTAAAAACAGATCGGGTACATCTGTCAATACAAAATTTTAATTTATAATAGTCTGTATTGCACTATAATTAGCGATGTCAAGGACACATAGATAACACCTTGGTAGGGCTAATCAGGGTAATTAGTTGAAAATTAGGGCAAATTCGGTACAGTATTTGGTTGATGGGGTGAATGATGACGAAATGGTCGGTCTGTTAGGTGGAAAGTTGCGTATCTGATGGCTTTACAGTCGAGTTTTCCTGCCTCGTCCCTGGGTTGAGGACGGGCGAGTCGGCTCCTTGGCATTGGCCAATCTGACGAGGTATTCTTCGCCGCTCGTCATCACGAGCCCCGCCTTGGGTGTGTAAAATCAGGGGTCAGACCCGGGGCGATGGGGTCGACGACCTCGAGCCTACCCTAGAGGGGGCAGGCAAGTGTCGACTCGGTCACATCTACTTCATTCTTCACACCGCCGATGCGCTTGAGCCCACCGGGTGGGACCCCGTTCTGGAGGCCCTGTGAGCCGTGAGTGTGTAGGTACCAGAGTTATAAATACAAAAAAAATGCATTTATGTAGAATTTCAACCATCTGGTATCCACAACACAAGCCTATAGTTGCTTAAAATGGAACTAGATGGCATTGTGAGCATTATTATTATTATTATGATTATTAGGAGCCCATACTGTCCCACTGCTGGGAAAAGGCCTCCCTCCTCTCTATCCCAGGCCTCCTCCGACCATTTGGTTACGAACTTATCCAACTCATCCCGCCATCTCCTTTTCGGTTTGCCGCGATGCCTTCTTTCTAACGGTGGGCTCCAGGTGGTGGCGATTTTGGCCCACATGTCATCTGGCATGCGACAAACATGGCCCGGCCAGTCCCACTTCAGCTTGGCGGCCGTTGTAGCTATGTCAGCAACAAGGGTCTTAGGATATTTATTTATAAATAAACAAACATCCTAACTTTTGCATTAGTAAAATTCATTCATAACATTTCCATTACACCAATAAATTCATGAGCAAAGTGCGTAGGTGTACATAGGCGACAAAGAGACGTAAACAACCAACTGAATCAGCAAAATTAAGTAACCCAAGCCAGGTCACTAACAGGTGTTGTAAACGCTGAAAATATCACAACTATCACAATGGACACTTACCACTGATGTCGGAATATTCGACGAAACATGGCATGAGTCAAAAACAATGTAGGTAGGTACAGTCATCAACAGCCTTACACTTCGCCACTGTTGGGTCACAGGCCCAAGAGTGTGGGGAGAGTTTGAACCATAATCCAGCAAGCGGATCCAAGTCGGATTGATGGATTGGTGTCAGACTATAGTGGCCACCTGACAATCAGTGTTTTTAAGCCGCCCCTTAGCGGCTACCTTCAATTTAAACCAACCGGGACCGACTATTTAACGTGCCCTCCGAAGCACGGAAACACTCCTATTAAAATGCCACTAGTTTAGATTACATAGCTTAGATTACAGTACAGATTTTAAAAGTGCTTACCATGAGAACGTAGGCTCAATGTTCGATGTTACCTACAGGAATCTACAGCTTAAACGGTTTGATCGATTTGTGCAAAGTAATGTTCGATTCTTTTTTTTTCTTCCTACGTCTATATTCAACACTTATTTTATAATTCTAACCAACTATGTGGTTTCGGCACGTAAAAAAAGTAAAAAGGTTTGTGACAGCTGACCTGTCACCTGTTCTTTTATTTACGGCCACGGGGAACGGCCACTGTTATATGTTCCTTTATCGAGGACAAATTACAGGCAGAACTCATTTCTGATACGCGCTAGCAACAGCTTCAACAGCATATGCAATGACCTTGACATCGACTTATTTTGCACGAATACTTTAACAGTGAGACGTATACTCACAAAAGATTTTTATGACTGCGTGGAGGGTGACACGTAAGTGAACCATTGTTATTGTGGCTGACTGTACCTACTATTGTTATCTATTTAATATTTTTTCTTCTTTTTTTTTTCTTCTTAACTT
Organism: Oegoconia quadripuncta; assembly: GCA_949316235.1. Lineage (NCBI taxonomy): Eukaryota > Metazoa > Arthropoda > Insecta > Lepidoptera > Autostichidae > Oegoconia > Oegoconia quadripuncta. The sequence goes on from OX438751.1 coordinate 3,237,419, forward strand.
TCCTAATTTACATGTGGGAACTTGTAATTGGCATTTTCATATACAATGGTCATAATGATATCTTATGTATTAGCTGTAAGTTTTCCTAAAAGCAAATAAATAAAAATAAATAAAACAGCTGTCCGAATTCCACCGAATTAAAAACCAGACTATATTATTCTTCTATATCTGACGACCTGTTTGGTGTAGTCGTTAGAAACTCTGACTACTATACCAAAAGGTTGCGGGTTCGAATCCCGCTAGGGGCATATATTTGTATGATGAATATAGACATGTGTTCCCGAGTTATGGATGTTTTTCATTTATATATGTATTTATTGCCAAAAAAAATGTATTTGTGTAGTATATCAACCATCTGGTATCCACAACACAAGCCTATAGTTGCTTAATGTGGAACTACATAGATGGCGTTGTGTGTATGTCCAAGGATATTTATTTATTTTTATTTATTATTTATATCCGTCTGACAGTTGCCGAAGCTGCCAGCAATAAATCCGCAATTTTTATCCACAAGTCCGCAAGTGATCCCACTGTGAAGGTATGTAGGTACTTATGATTGTTACGTTGTGTTTGTGACTCTACCCACTGTAGTTCAATCGGCTTCCGACGGAAAAATCTCGTCGTAATTTCTTAATGCCTATTTGCGGAGGTTATACAAACAAACAAACTAACTAAATATTCTTTATTGTGCAAGAATAAGAAGCATAAAAAAAATAAGAAAAAGGGGATAGTACAATTTGGCGGCCTTATCACTAAAATCAATCTCTTCCAAGCAACCTTTGGGTTAGGAAGCATTATGCACATGACATGTAGGTAGCGTGCACGGTAAACAAATTTTAATAAAATAAATAAATCACCCATATAAATACATACGTTAATTGAATACATTATTATTATAATTATTATTTTACATCTTAAATTTTCACAATACTGAACCACTGCAAAAGTTATTGATAAAAGTTACTTACGGACAGCGAAAGACGTGATGAAAATAACTATGTAAGTATTTAAAAACCAAAAAAACCGACAGCATTTCAAGTCAATTATTTTTATAGTCAATAGACAAAAAATATTGGAACTTATCATTGCGTTGCTACGCCCTGATATCTCCAATTTAATAATTTGTTTTTTTTTTTGAGCAGGAACATTTGCTGTCAAGCCTAAGGCTTTTTACAGCGTCGCCGGGCGGGTGGGCGAGCGCGGGAGCGTTTGCAAAAAACATCGATGTTTTGTATTCGATAAACATCGAATACTTATAATCGATGTTTTTGCAACATCCCTCGTCCCTACTCGTACTACACAATACGACAAGTCAGTCTCTTGAATGTTTGGAAGCAGGCGCTATTTTTCCCCGCCGACGATAAAGGACGGGTGTTATGTGTTTCACAACGACGTTGCGACGTTGCCGCTGTTGCCGTTGGCGTTTGTCCAATCTTTATCCGGATGTAGCTCAGTAATACTTCAACGATTTGAGTTGATAGTTTTTTTTTTGAGAATGGTTATTCGTATGTTTGATGAAAATCGGTCTAGCTATTGTGAAGATATTTAGCTATTAATTGTTTGGTGTATTTGGATGATAATTTAGTAATGCGTGGTCCGATTTTCAATATTATTTCGCTTTTAACACAGTTATTTAGTGAATTTGAAAATGATAGACTTTCGGGGATTTACTAAATTTTCATTTTTGCAGACGCCATCTTGAATTTATAACAATGAAAATATCCCTTTTGAAATCGATTAAGCCGCAGCTACAGAAGATCTCATTGAAATGTATACCTACCTACCCGAAAAACATTACCCTTATTGGTGCAGTCGGCTAAAAACGAACATATTTTCACTCGACACTAAATTCTCACATTAGTAAAATTAAGGCATGTAGAAAGAGAAGTTATTAAATCACACAACAATTGAGCCCTACTCTATCACAGTAATGCGCTATTTTGCAATCATTCTTACTATAAATTCTACACTTTATAACAGTGTACAATACATTCTACACCTGATGGACAGAGATAAGCGTTGCAAAACCCATTTAAATGGTGTAAAACGATTGTTGTACACCAATTAGACCCTGTGAGACATATACCACTATTCTTTTCACCACTGCCTGGCAGAATGACACAACTCCCTTAGCCTCTCCGGCCATTGTATTCGGTCATGGTGCGTTACGTTTCAAAACTAAGATATCTCGCTTGATTAATGATTTTACCATAAGATTTCCAGCAATTTGAATAGAAGTGCAATAGTTTGACGAATTTTGTCGAAAGTTTGCTTTGCTAGACGTTAAAAAAAAACTGGGGTCTAAAGAATCTCTTACAGCTAGTTACGTATTTGTTATATTATTGTTAGTAATTGAATAATGAACTGTTAACGAAGACGTCCGATTGGTGTAGTGGATAACCCAGTCAGTGAAACCAACGTTTGCTGGTTCGAATCCCGCTATGAGTAAATGTTTGTATGATGAATACGAATTTATATAAATATTTATGTCATGTTTATATAAATATTTATGTATGTTTATTATCTAGTAGTTTGGGATTAAATAACTGATGTAAGTGGCCCAAATATTTATTTACTTATTTTATGAATTCGCAAATGTTTTGTTTATGAAGCAAACACATTTTTTCTACAAGAGGTTTTGCAATAATTGCATGCCCTGAGTCTTGTAATGAAAAAAGACCTGGGTTTCTTCAGCGCATAATGATGGGAAAAGACGAGGGAAAAGATAAACGGATTGTGATTATTTTGTAGGGCATTAATTAGGTAGATATTTCAACATTATAATTCCTACAGGGTACCACATTTTTTATATTCGACATTTAAAATTATGCTTATATATTACGTAATTACTTGATGCTAGTATATGGTAGTGGAATTCAATTATTTAATAGGTCTGTCACGAATGCGAATTATTTTTTTTCGAATTTTAATTGTTCGAAAACGTTTCCCATATTTTTGTTTTCTATATGTTTCATTTCACCGAAAATGCATTTTACAGAAGTTCGAATGTACGATATTCAAATGTTATTTTTTTTAATTTACATATTATGTTCTAAAGTTCAACCGAATGTTTAGCCGAAGCATCTATTGCCAGACGTATTGGTTTTCAGAATATTATTAACAGAGCGATTCGGTTCTAGCATTGTTTTTCATGTTTCCAACCTAACCTAATTAACAAACAAAGTTATCCTAACCACTAAACCAATAACCATATCTGGGTCAAAAATTGTCTAGAAAAAGTAACTTCGACATAAAGTAATACTAGTAATTTAAATTATGGTAAGTAAAACATCTGTCAAACATCAAAAAGTAGTTCTGATAATCAGTTAACCGATTTTCTAGTATGTGAAACATATATAAAATAAGTTTATGAGAAAAAAAAAATATAAAATAATCACTCTGGCAATTGAAATTTCTTATTACCGTTTTCGAACAATTGAAATTCGAGCAAGAAAGTTTCGAAAGTATGATAGGTTACCATTTTGATAATATCAAAAAATTGTGCGTAAATAGTGGCCAACGGTTGCGTGTTCAATCCCGCCACGGGTAAATAATATGTGTGATGAATATAAACATATATTTTCCAGTCAATATATTAGAATTTTAAGTAAAGTGTTTGTTTAGTATAGGCTTACGTAAATAGTCCGCGTAATCATAAAAAAAATATAGATAACGAAGTCCGTGAAATTTCATTTCTACGCAAACGAGCCTCCAATTCAGTCAAACAAGGATGAGTAAAAAACTATCGCTTCCGAGAATTTACGACAATTTCAAATCACAATATTCAAGACCAGCATTTTTGCAGGCTATTGCCGCTAACCTAAAATTACACTAGGTAATGAATAATGATTCTTTATTAGTGATCAATCAATAATCAATGACATTACACTCTTTCATTTATCGTATTAGTTTCATTTCTCATCTTGGTATAATAATTACCTACTACTTCAGTAGTTTATGCGTTAAGATATTATAACTTTAATATTTATGGATAACAAAGTTATGGTTAACATAATTAGGGCAATTAATAATTATGCCAAATAAATAATACATTATGCGTAAAGACCATTATGCTAAAAAACCATTATGCGAAGTGACTATTATGCTAAACATTTTATGCTATTCGATATTAGGACAGAAAATGTTATGCGAAAAAAGGGGCACCCCCTGCAACAGCCAACAACAACAACAAAGACAACAACAACAATACAACAACAACATACAACCATACCAAGATCAAAGTCAAATGGTATTTACTACCTACTATGACCAAATAAGGAAACAATTTAAGACGTATAGCCAGTACATAGAGAACTGTAGGGCGATCTCAGTCTATACAAGTACCTACACATAACATACAGAGTTTTACATATCATTACCAGCAGCAAGTTAGCACAGAGAACCCTCAAAACAAAGTACTTGGATCGGACATATTCATCACGAATAGCTAAAATTACAATGCTAACAATATAATTATTAACAGCTGTTTAAATAAATAAATAAAAGGCTCATTCATAACATAATCGTACAGAAGAATCCGAAATAATTTAAATATTACAATAAATATTGAATGAATAGTTTTTTTTTTGTTTTGGTGGGGCACTAGTTGTAGCTTTGTGCCAATTTCGGGTAAAAGAATGAATAGTTTTATTAATAGCTTACCTGGCGGATATGGGATAACCAAAAAAGTTAAGCAAATGTGATTTTTTTTTATAATTGGCATACACTGAAAGGGCAAATGTTTTTGACAAATCCTATAAATTTAGACGTACATGTGACGACACTGCGTGTGTAAACTATAAAAATATAAAGAACCAATCGCAATTATAAAAATCATGTTCGACGCATATATTACCTAACAACATATCTACTTGAGGTAGGTAAGTAATTACTTTATGTGGAACGCAACCAATCCCATCACAGGAATCCCACATTTTATGCAATATTCAATTAACATCCCACAATCACAGCTAAGTATTTTAAACGATCGTCTCTATGTCCTTTCGAAACATCGAGAAGGGGACAACGGAGGAGGGGTGGTAAAACGCGGCAGCACGCATCTCAAGCGATACTGCCAACTAGACTGTCACCGCGCGCAGCCACCGCCACGCGATAAATAAAAAATAAATAAAATTAAAGAGCACCTGTCAAATTTCGCGCTCAAATTTAAAAGTTTCTTAAATATTTTTTTTAATTATCGCAATTTGGAATCGAGTGTCGTGTCAGTGTCTTTTTGGATTGTGGTTAAGCGAGTGCCGGGGGATTGTGTGGTGGAACAGTGGTGTGATGTACTCTGCCGCTCTATAGTTGAGAGTGCAGCATGAGGGGCGTTTGTTGGTTTTTATTGTTGGCGCACGCGGTCTGCGCCATAACTGGACCCAGGGTTGGTACCTTTTTTTATTTTTACATCATTACTAGTTTATTTTTTCAAAAAGCAAAATTTGGTTATACCAAAAGTGTAAAATTGTAATACCTTGTAATGTTTTGTTTGCCGTATTTATTTTCGTAACAACCTACTTATATAGATAATAAAAAATCTGTAGACTATGTAGTGCATATCACACAAACCACTTATTGAATATAAAAAAAGTAAGGCTGAAATTCCAGGATTAACATTTAAGAGTAAATCGAATTGAGAAAGTTGAATTTTTAAAAATAATTCAATACATTTCACTCTATAAGTCTGAAAATGTGTTATTAATATTAAGTACTTATGCACTCTGATTACTGTGTAAGATATAGGGACATTACAATCTAAAATATCATTTGAATGATTAAAACTTGGGTAAATATTTAGATACGAGTACATGCCTACCTTCTTATAAAAAGACTTTTGATACATTCATTAGGTAGGTATGAAAGGTACGTACCTAATTATTTTCTGTATTATTCCTGAAGTAGCCATACTTTATTTATGTTTACTTGTAAAAGGTATACCTACTGAAATTATATTTTTACTACAATTGCACAACGTTTTTAGCCAAACGAAACAAATGAAATATCCTATGTATTCTCAGTAATATTAACAAATGCGACAGTAATTTGTGTGTCTATTCTGTTGCATATGGCAGAGATCGTAGACAAAGTCTACGGCACAGAGATAACTAACTCTAATATGTATATATAAATAATAATAAAAATAGGTGACAGTTTTAGTGAGAAGCAGCAGAGTTTTAAGAAGACAAAATTTGTAGAAATATACTTCGACTTGCGATTCGTCTATTTCAAATCAAGACCACAGACGGAGAGGGCGTGTCATAGCCTAAGCAGAGTAATATAGTTTTTTAAAGTTGCCACTATATTTTTTAATATTTTGCAAACAAAGACATTGCAGTATTAATAAATAACTGAATAACGACCCGCATGCTCGTTTGCCGCCCTCTCATATAAAAAAAAAAAAAAAAACTTCAGTATTTCCGGATTGTATTCCGGACTTCACCAAAATAAGGGACCAATTTAGCGGTACGCGTTACAGATAAAAAAAAATATTGAAATAAATTGGCGCATGGCGGAAATATCGCGGAGCATATTTAAAAAATATAGTCGATGACCTCCTCATTCTTGTAAGCCGTTTAATTATAAAGTTAATAGGCAATTTGTAAATAACTTTTTTCATTATACGTATTTATGTGCCATTAAGAATAGTTCACATAATTACACACACAGTTAATAAGATGACAACGATCTCCGGAGCCCAAGGGCTTGTCGAGACGAAATGACTGAAATTCAACAATGTGTCATTGTTGAGTAAACAATACTAAATGTTAGTGTGTTTTACAATGTGAAGGTCTGATACAATGGAAAATAACATTGATGTTAATATGAAAGTTGAAGCTGAGCTTATTTTCTTAGTAACACAAGATATGCTTGAAACAGTCACAAGTTATATTTAGGCTGTGGTTCTTGTTCGAAGGGAAATTTTCCCTGAGAGGAACAAGCAAGAAACTCAACGATAAAATTAACATTCCTACATAACGTCACGACCTCTCCACCCCATCCCAATCGCAAATGGGGTGGTCAGAGATTTCCCAAACATTTTAATACTTGAAACAAAATCCACGGTTCACTCTACGAAACATACAGACATGCACAAGTAGGTAACAGGGGGTAGACCCATTGCCTTTAACGGCAAATCTATAGATTTTCTTTTGTGGACAGTCCCTTAGTGGTTTTTACGATTCCCACTGGAAGAGATGGGTTGTTTCTATTCTTTTAACGTGCTGAAACCTTTTTTTTTTAATAGTGGGAAATATTATAAAACTAAACGGCTAGACGGATTTGGATGATATTTTATTGTTAGAGGACCTGGATTATTATAGGCATTTTTTTTTGCTGAACCGATTTTGATGACCGTTTTTCTGACACAGACATTTTTATATCTAATAGAGGGTTCCACAACAACCAACATCTCTGGTCTTAGAAATTAACAATATTTGTATTTTTTTTGTATTACTTATATGCGTCATTTGGCGTAAAGATTTCATGATTTTTACGTCAAATGGCCCGTGCACTTGGGGGCCTGAAGTATGCTGTTTAGAAGTATGTGGTGACCGGAAGGCAGACAAGTGCATTCAAAGCGGAAACGTCGCCGGCCTTCTTATATTTGGGCCCCATGACGCGAGGTAGTGTTTTGGAAGATATTGTTTTGGTAAATACTCTGTCTGTTGTATAGTACTTTGGATAAATAAATGGTTTATATAACTTGATAATAAATAAATTAATTCTTGTAAGTATTGTGATCTAAAATCGACTAGGCACCATTTTTGACAAAAGAAAACCGTCAATGAAAATAACGCCAAGATTGTTGGAAAATCGTAAAATATTTAAAAAGTAAAGAGAGTAAAATGTTTAATTGATATAATGTGACCCTCATGAACCTAATCCGCCGTTAGCTCAATCACACCTGGAGACCAATCGCGCTATTTTACCACGGTGACCCGCATGCTCGTTTGCTGCCCTCTCATATATATATATATAAAAAAAAAAACGGATTTACCATTCGAAGGGAACGTTTTTGGTTTTGGTGTAACTTTAGTTTAGCTTATGTAAAAAATGATATCCCGCTATTTTTTGTGAACGCTTATATCGTAAACACTACCAAAGTAAAACTAAACACAAAATGTTTAGAGCTAACCACGAGTATTAAAAACAAACTAGGTTAATTTCCGTTCACTTAGCGCGATCGGCCCCCTGATGTTTTTTTTTATGCACATTTGGTTGGTACTTGACCTCAATCACACCTGATGTTAAGTGAAGATGATTGAACAAATTAATATTATTATTAATCACGCCGACAAAGTGGTGAAATAAAATCTTGAAAAATATCATATAATTATATAATACCTCTCCTACACGTAAAGAGGGATGAATTTTCTTTTATATTGGTACCCCATCGTGTGAGGTGTCGTTGGATAGGTCGTTCATAAATATTAGAGGTTATTGTGATGGCCCGACACTCACTTGGCCGGTTTATAAACATTGATTAATAAGACTACAACCTCGTTGTCTGCTTCTAATCTGTCAACAACCAACACTGTCAGATTTCGTGTTTCAGATAAATCTATCACATTCACACGAAAACATCGCTCTCTTTGATTGAATAATGCATGAGACATCGGCGCACCTTTTTATGTTCGTATCAAAACAAAAGAAAGTCGATAACTGTAATTAAGCTGTGCAAGATACAAATTATCGATGCATCGCGAAGTTACACATTCATTACGATTGTAATAAGAAGTATAGTCGAACGCATTTTGGTTTTGGAATTTTTTTTTTACATTAGTACAACCTGAAACATAAGCCTTTACAGGCATGTATAGAAAACAAATTAAGTTTGTGGCCAATTTTACTTTTGAGCTTGGCCTCCTACATTTATCTATAATTAATGCTAATTAATACCTAAGATTATTTAAGAGTTGTACAAATTCCGACAGTGATAAACTTAGTCATTAATTACACTTTATTTAGTTACCACAATATACCGGTGAGTTTTTTTACCGCAAGGAAAAAAATATATGGGCATATTCGATAAGTGAAATAGAAGTTATTGGAATAGCTTAATTTTTTTTTTGTAAACGCACGCGCGGCTTTCAATCGATATGCGACTGACGGGATTAGTAGGGTTCCTATCAAACTTCAATTTATTTGGAACTCATATTTCTTTATTTATTTCATTTAACGATGTAATTATGTGGACTAGGCTACAAAGGCGACCGTCAACGACGACGGTTTCGAAAAAAAAAATGAACTACCTATGCCAATACCTCTATTTCATTTACCTAATATGCCCTATTTTTTCCCTACGATAAAAAAACTCATCCGGTATAGATACTAACACTATCGTAAAATATTAACGATTTCCTGAGTAAAATAAATTATATTTTGCAGGACTGTAAAGGTTTATCTGTTTCAGACTGTACTTACGCGCTTTCAAACGTCAAAATTATTTCATTTGGTTAGTTATAAAAATAATATTTCAAATAATCCTATGTGTAACATACAATTAATAAGGCTTACTCTGCAGAAGAGCATGAGTAAGAAAATCAAGGATTGCTCTTTTTAAATAAGTAAAACTTTGTGATTCGAAAAAAACAAAGAAAAACCTGAATATCGCCGAGCGGTTCATATCCATGCTTGCTTATCATCTTAATAGTCAGAATTATTATAATAGTCTATTTGCGTATATTTTCCGTTTTAGAGTGGTTTTAAATTAAATACAGATGAACCTTGAACTTCCAATGTTTAAAACAGCGAGTAGAAAGTGGAAACATATTTCACGCTTAATATGTTAAATATAATGGACACGCCATTGTCATGATGTGTCATTATTGTACTTTACGACCCGTGAGCCATGGCCTTGTAGAACCGCATTCTGACTAAAAATGCATTTGCTTTTTATCGCCTCGGAAACATACTCGTAAACTGGTCAACGTTGGATTTCCCAACAGAAGCAATTAATGCATTAGTCTAGAGCCTTAGATTAGTCTAGGATAGGAGAGCTGAATCTTTGGAGCTCTGAAGAGATAATGTTCAAGTCGATTGAGATTGGAGTATTCAAAAACTTCATGAACCACTGTACAAGGCTGTAATTGCATCTTACATGTTGGCAAAGCAATTACTATCTTTTGCGACATAAATTTCCATATTTGACGAAATATCTGAATGAATATTGACAAAATAGTATCTTAATGAATAATGGAACCTATTCACTCATTTCTTTTACAAATTAAAAATCCCAACTAATATTATAAAGGCGAAAGTTTATGTATGTATGTTTGTTTGTTACCTCTTCACGCCTAAATGGCTGGACAGGTTTGGTTGAAATTCAGTTGGTAGAGAGATTAAGATCTGGATTAACACATAGGCTACTTTTATCCCGAAAAAAGATCATATCAAAATAACATTTGCAAAAAAAGGTTATAATAAAATTAGTGACTACGTGAAGCACGCTTGGTGTACTTCGACCAGCTCCCCAAAATTATAAAATTGTATTATTATATACTTTATTTAAAAAAAAAAGAGGACAACAATGATCCTGTGGGTTTCTTGCACCGCTTCTTTTCCCACAGCTGATTTCCCTTTCCGAAGCGGTAGTAGCTTGGACATACCGAGTGACAGATAAATGCAATAAACCTTTTTTATATCTGGTAGATTTAAATTGACATTCAACAAATGATATCATGTATCTTACGTTGAAATAAATGCTTGAAGTTTGAAGTTAAAAGTGACTGGTGTAGATATAACATACAGATAGAAAGTTTCATGATACAGCTCGGCTATGTCACGCCACACGGGCATACAACTTTGACACTTACACCTAGGTATTTCTAATATCATGCAGACATTATGACAACAATATAATACCACAAAAATTGGATGAAAAAAAAATACAAGAATAAACAAAAAATCTAGATGGATTTGTCATCTAGGTATACGTCCAGAGATAATTTTAAATAAATTCAACCCATCTACTTGTGCTAAGTGACTTAGGTTTCTTTATAGAAATGAGGTAACGTGCAAATCATTCTTTGTATTTTTTTGAGGATTAAAAAAAAGATTTTATTACAGTCGCAAATCGGTAATTAATAATAGGTACCTGCCTATAGTTATCCTTCCCAGTGGCCGCAATCTTGCAATTTGACACGAAGGTCTTGCGGCACAAGTGAAAAATTTCAAATGTTATTAAGGGACATTTATTTGCGGTTAATAAATAAATAATAAATTAATATTATCTGATCACATAAGTAACTAAACACATATCTAAAGGTTGTGGGTTTAAAAAGGTTATTAATGGCGCTGGTGGGCACGAAACCTTCAGCGTACGAGTACAACTCGCACTTGACCGTTTTTTCCGTTAGAATTTTCGAAAAAGTTGGAAAAATCAAAGATCACGCATTTATTTTACCTACATAACTAACGAAGTAAACATGTAAACAAATACAAGAAATCGATTTTAACCGACTTCTACCTTGTATCGATTTGAAACTTTGTAAGCATATGTAATGATGAGGACAGATCCCGCCTCCACACTCCTCCCACTGTAACTCCTGTAAGCCAGGATCAACAGTGGTACTCGACACGGCGCCTACTGAAGGTAGACGGTGCCCTACGTGATTCTATTGCTACCTTGGACCCCAGATTAATTAAAGAAAGGAATAGGGTGTGTAAGTAGGAAAAGAAGTTTCCCACTTCCCCCCTCGGCAAATGGGAGTGTAGCCAATGAAATGCAAACGGCAGTAATGCCAACCCTATGGGGAAGGTGGTCGAGTGAAGCTCGGCCCCCTGCTTTGTGTACACCAGGGACTGCGCCTAGATACAGTGAGCGGGACCGGTAACAGAAGGCTATATAATGATGAGGACAATAGAATAATATGGTACCATCGAGTTGATCTGATGGTGGAGATGGGTGGACAGGCCACTGTCACAGTGGAACTCTTCAATGGTTACCAGCAAACCAATGGAGGTTAGGTTCATTAGGTATGTTTTGACGAGCCCCATGGTGACGAACACTTGCTGATAGTGGAGGATGGTATTGTTAAATCAATTTTTATATCAATTTTCAAAACTGTAATTCAGCTGTATTGTATATCTACACATACATGACATACAATAGAGTTGCGCCTTACAATTTGTTACAATAAGGTTTTTGGGGATATTTTAACAGTATGTATTTTAACAATATTCAATGCAGATCAAACGAATCACACAGTACTTTGTTTAATTTACATAATCATCCGTTAAATCGTTCGATCTGTCTGTTCGTTGCGGTTTAGTACAGTTCACGAGATTCCCACACTGAATAGCGGTGCCACTCAGGAAATCAAGAAACAGCAACAGCGATTACCCAGTTATTATCAGCTCGGTTCGCGTGCGCAAGCGCCGCCGCAATGGCTACTTTCACCCCTCGGACTGCGCGAGTCGCGTACATTCTCCTTTACTCATCTCGAAATGTGTTATGTTGTAAAAGTGTTATAAATAAATAAATATTTCGGACTCTTACACCAATCATCTAGTCCTAAACTTAGCAATACACTGTACACTATGGATACTAGATAACGGATAAACATACATATTTATATAAACATCCATGGCTCGGTGATAATTTTTTTTTTATGGAAAACGGGTTGATACTTGACCTCAATCACACCTGATGTTAAGTGAAGATGAGGTCGAAGGTGGAAGCGTACTGACCCGGAAACCCCAACACATTTGGAAGACTGGCGATCTTATCTCTGACAACCGAAACACAACAATGCTATTAACATTGCTGCTTGGCGGCAATTTAGATAAGATGGTGGTAGCTAGCCAGGCGGACATTTAAAATGCCCTACCACCAACCAAACAGAGTACTTAAACATGTTGTTTACATTGAGCCACGGAGGCGGTTGAAAAATGTTCGTATTGATCACACAAACATTTACCCCTCACGGGATTCGAAACCGCAACTGTTGGTTTCGCAGGCAGGGTCACTAGCCACTACACCTACCGGTCGTCGTTATTTTGTTGGACAATCCCTAGAGTCCTGAACATTAATTTTAAACGTTCTATATTTCTTACTGTTTTTCACCGACTTCCAAAAGGGAAAATTTTATTAAGTAGTCTGATTTTTTTTGTGTGTTCAGCGATATTTCTTACATTGTCGAACTGATTTCCATATCGTTTTGACTTGTATAGGTAATGCTTAGTGGTGGTAATCTGGTGACGAACTGATTATGCATCTGTCCTGCGACAAGCAATAATTTTTCTACCGCAAACAATAACATAAAAGGCGGGAAAACACTTTTTGTATTTTGTAAACTCCGAATCATCCGAACAGCCAGGCATGGAACTCCCTTCCGGCGTCAGTCTTTCCTGAATCCTACAACCTTGGGATCTTCAAGAGCAGAGTGAATAGGCATCGCGTGCTACATCTTCGACCATATCGTCACTTTCCATCAGGTGATATTGTGGTCAAACGCGAATCCAGTCAATCATAAAAAAAAAAACTTTTTGGTGGAAGTTTTTGATTTTTATACCTTTAAAAGTTGACATTCCAGAAATAAAAAATAATAAATAAAACTATTTCGCATCATTTTTCAGTCTGTGTCAGTTCACAAAAAGCCTTTGTCTGACTTTAGAAAAGAAATAGACGTAGCGCTAAATATGACGTAAAGTGAAGCCACTTTTAAATGTGTGTGAGTAACCCACTACACGCGAAACTATGCGATCGCGCTTAGTTTTGATGCGTATGTAAAATTGGCCGCGCGTTTTTCTTTAAGTCAAAAGTTGTAGGTCGTACCTTAATCAATAGATAAAGTAAATGCCGATGATGTGTACTTTAAGAGACGGCTCCTATAATTTAGGAAACCGTTAACAAGAAAAATTAAAAACAAAAAATAGTAATACCGGATGATCAAGATAAATCGTCAAATTTTTAACTTAAAGTTACAGTACAAACATAGTTAACGTACAAGAACTAGTAGAGGGCTGCTCTATTATCTAAATACAGTGTTACAATTTGTGTTTCAATAAAACACACAAATAATACAAAATAACTTTCTGCCCAGAATCCAGCAAATTTTTGAAACAACTTGTGCGGCAGCCGTTCGTGGTGAAGATTCGGTCGGAGGTTGCATTCAATTATTGTTGCGTCAGGGCTTCTCTACATCCTAGTGATAGATTGCGGTGTTGCGTAGTGCTGCTTCCTTAAATTATCAAAGCTGCGTGCGCGCAGCTGCCTGCGGTCGTTCAGCCCTTTTGTTACGCAAGTTGTTACGCTACTGTTACTATTCATTAAAATTAACAGTTTATTGTAGTTTAAATATAATGTTGTAATATGTAGGTACAGACGGATCTCCCTAAAAGTATTATATGGACCGTATGGACCGAAGCACTCTATATATAAGCAATCAATACATATATCATCAATAATACGTTTTCTCGTGGTCCCATTGTTTTGTCCCATTAATGAGACCAAGAGGGAGAATTGATTCTCATAATCCTATTACTATTTATTTACTTCCTGTATATAAAAACAATCGCCGTTTCCTCGTAGTCCTACTAATTTGTCCTACTGGTGGAACCACGAGGAAGCCTAGTCCCTCGTAGTCCTACTGTAGAAATATTAAATGCACGATAGATATATTTAAACTCCCCCGGTGTAACAAATGAATGACGAAAAATTACAACATTTTATGTTCATAGAACGACAAACGCTGACGCTTCGTTCTTTTCGTTTATAGTGGCAAATATTTGCCATATTTGTCGCCAATTTTGTCGCCAATTCAATTGAACACTAAGCAGTACCGAAATTTTTAGATCCCAGTAAGAATTTATGTCAAAAACAATCCCACCTCCACACTCCTCCCACTGTAACTCCTATGAGCTAGGATCGACAGTGGTACTCGACACGGTGCCTACTGAAGGTAGACGGTGCCCTACGTAACTCTATTGCTACCTTGGAACCCAGGCTAATTAAAGAAAGAAATAGGGTGTGTAAGTAAGAAAAAGGTTTCCCACTTCCCCCCTTGGCAAATGGGAGTGTAGCCAATGAAATGCAACATGGCACTAGGGCCATCCCTATGGGGAAGGAGGGCGAGTGAAGCTCGGCCTCCTGCTTTCGTATACACCACGGACTGCGCCTAGATGCAGTGAGCGTGGCGGTAGCAGAAGGCTACCGCGAGTAATAGTGCCAGTAATACGAATGGCAAAAACGCTTGAAAGCTCGGAAGTTGTTTCTGTTTAAAAGTAGAATACCGGATGGATTCCTGAATTTAGGTCGTCAAGCATGAGTTCGCGTTCCTTACTCCAATTTTCACATTCCCATAAAATATGATGTGATATCAAAAACAGTAAGCAGACTTATTGTTTATATGATATTTTCTTCGGAAATTCGCTTGATCGTTGTAGTTTAAATAGCAGGTAGTTTGCTAGATTCTGGAACGTATAGACTATAATAAACATCTAGTACAGATATTGTTTATCAACATACAATTCGGTACGATAATGTCAATAAACAGTTTAAGTGCTCGTATATTATTACTCTAGCTATGGTACATGTCTACTAAATTACCGTCCGAGTTAAATGTGGCATAGTATTTTTATATTAACTAACATAGACACACAACGGCGCGCGCATCCAGCGAATGTTTTTTTTGTTGAAAACATTAAGTATTATAAATGTAGACACGTGTACCGTGTATATTCTGATGAATATACAAACATACGCACAAAACATGACATTTAGTTGGATGACAGAAATTTGAGAGGAGATCGGCTTTCTCCTTAAAGAAACCATCAAAATTGATGGTCACAACTGTCACCGCTGGCTCTGTCTTTTGTGGGTGCTGAGGTCGTGAGTAATTTGCCATATTGCCTAGACACTGCGTTACCGTCTCTAGCTATATCCAGGGTGCGCCGCGAGAAGGCTCCTTTCATACACTCCCAGATCCATCTAAGGCCAGAAAAAAGCTGTGGTTAAAAAGGTTCCACAGTAGCACCCGTTGCTGAAAAGCTGCCACCGGGAAAAGATCTCCCCTTTTCCATCTGGAAGTCCCTTAATAGACTTCGGTCGGGCGTTGGCAGGTGCATACATTTCAGGAAGATGTAGGGCTTCTTAATGATGATAGGTGCGACTGCGGTATCACGCCATCGATGGTGCATTTGTTGTCGTGCCCTGCTTCTCCAGTTTCTTGCACAGAGAAGGACAATACAATACAATACAAGGACCTTTTTGAGGACAACCAAAAAGTCATCGACGTTGCTAATTTTTGGGCCAAACTTCTTCAGGTCTCCTCCGCCTCCGTGGCTCATTGTAAACAACATAGAGTTTACGAATCGGAGGTCGCGGGATCGATCCCCAGCGGGATGCATGTTTAGTACTCGGTTTCGTTGGTGGTAGGGCATTTTAAATGTCCGCCGGGCTAGCTACCACCATCTTATCTAAATCTGCCGCCAAATAGCATTGTTGTGTTCCGGTTGTCAGAGATAAGATAGCTAGTTCCCCAAATATTTGGGTTTCCAGGTCAGTACGCTTCCACCTTCGGCCTCATCTTCACTTAACATCAGGTGTGATTGAGGTCAAGTGCTAGCCCGTTGTGCCTAAAAAAGAGGACATTATTATTTTTGTCATTGACTCGAAAAGAAGAAGAATACAAACATAAATATCTCAAGTGGGATTCGAACCCGCCACCTTATAATATAGCAGTCAGAGTTTCTAACCACTACACCATCCACGTTGTCAAAGACTTGATATGATAATTGATGGGACAGGACTAATATGAACTACGCGCGTAGGCTGCGCCACAGGCAAAAAAACTAGTAGAGAACAATAATACGTTAGGTGTTATTATATTTTGTATTGGAGACATGAAGTCATTATGCAGACAATATAATGGTACTTTACCGTCGCCCAGCAACTTTCACCGGACCTGCGCGTGCGTCGCTTCTCGACCCGTGGGCGACCGACGCTTGCGTGCTTTCTTTCAGAGCTTTCGATTTCGTTCGCCAAAGATTACTGTTTGACGTCAGACTCATTCTTTCTCATGACTGATGGGTACTCAATGCCAGTATCGCACGGCAAACACCTAGTTAAATATACTTCCACTTGAATAATACTTGCGGTAATTATGATTTTGATTAATGATGCATCTGACGGTTATGTGATTAGATGCCATGTGAAGTACTTAGAGGTATCTTCTTCTTCAATTTAAGAGCTATGCTCTTGTCGGTGGAGTAATGACCACGTCTCTCTACTTTCCTCCCTCGGTTTAACCTCTTGGTACGACACGACATTCACCTTTTCTTTCACTTGGTCAAAGTAATTTGTTTTAGAGGTATCTATTCAACTGAATATTACACTTGTAAAATATTAAGTTATCGTGTCATTTTTCATTTTAGACCTAATGGCCGTTTGAACAAATAAAATGTATTGTAATTTATCCTGGTTTTTATATGTTATGTTTATGTCACAGTATATTTTTAAAAATGTAATATCTTTAGGAAAACGTAAATCCCCCGAGAACACAAGCTATTAAAACAAAACGGCTGAACCGATTTTAATAAAACATGTCTAAGAACCACCGCTAGAAAACCTGCTTTGAAATAAGAGAAACCGCATCAAAATCGATTGACCCATTTAAGAGCTGCCCGTTTAAGAGATGCCACAGACAGTCACACATAGCGGTCATCCTTTTAACATTCTTTTGTTTGCGAGTTAAAAAATACAGATAAATATGATGTCAATACAAGAAATAAAGATAAATTTGCTGGTCATGTAAGCCTACTGCAAAATCAGTAGGTAATTGATTGAGCTATGATGTAACGTTTTTTCAATAAGGTTCCCGTTGATACACAAAATTTTCTTATAGCTTGTTAAGACGTTATATCAGGATATTAACAAGTTGATTCTATAGAGTATAATATAATGCCCACTTAGTAAACTAAACAAAACTAATGTGAGGTTAAATAGTAGGTATTACATAAACTATTCAAGTGTGTTATAATAACGTCCGGTTCACAGAGTCAACTCGTGAGCATTTCCAAAGGCGACCGGTCAGGGCTTTGGCGACCACTTTCGATTTTGTTGACGCATCTGTGTGTAATGAATGACTGTGGAAAGGTTAGTGATGTAATTTGCTTGCTTTCCGTTTCATTTTGACGATGGTACAGTATGTCGCCAATGTAAAGGTACCAAATAATTACGGTATGTTACATTTGGTTCTTTTTCTAGGATGAGCAAACTTGACCGTCTGTGATGTACTTAATGTTGGGTCGTTGTAAATATTCTCCGAGCGAGGCGTTTTATACTCATACAATATTAAATAGCATTAAAGTAGGGAATAGAATTTAATAACATTCACTTACCTAACCTACCTGATGATGATGATGAACTTGTATTGTAAGTCTCTGGGATAACCGATGTAATTTCCGTTTTAAACTACTCAGAAAGTCTCTATAAATTTGTTGGTCAACAATATAAAATTAAGATGCAGTCGGCATCATAAATGAACGCGAGAATTTCCACAAAATGAAGAAAGTTGCACTTTCGGTTCGCAGCTTATGTATAATTAATGTACCTACTTGTCTGCAATCCAATAATCTGTATTCCAAAAGTATAGCTGCCATATGGAGTATGATAATTTGGTTACCCAGAGTTACAAGTAGGCACACGTTGTAGATAAATATTCTAGTCTTTTCAAATGTTACTGTTTTGTATTAAATAATACAAAACAGTAACAGTAAAAAGTAAACAGTCCAGAATGGTAGCGGTATTTAAAGAGTTAGTACCCCAGGAGGGTACCAGCACTATTAGTGCTGGAGAATCCCTCATCGCTCAGGCTGCCCTACTTATTCTGGGGTGGGCACCTTCCTCAAAGGCCGGCAACGCATCTGTGACCCTTTTGGTGTTGCGGGTGTCCATGGGCGGCGGTGATTGCTTTCCATCAGGTGACCCGCATGCTCGTTTGCCGCCCTCTCATATAAAAAAAAAAAAAAGTAAATACGCAAACTTTATTTACCTAAGTTTCAGATACCAAAATTATTGATCTAATGTTGGGTGTATTAATACTTTTTTTTTATATGCACAACGGGTTGGTATACTTGACCTCGATCACACCTGATGTAAAATGAAGATGAGGTCTTTGGTGGAAGCGTACTGACCCGGAAACCCCAACACATTTGGAGGACTGGCTATCTTATCTCTGACAACCGGAACACAACAATGCTATTAACATTGCTGCTTGGCGGCAGATTTAAGATAAGATGGTGGTAGCTAGCCAGGCGGACATTTAAACTGCCTGAGCACCAACCAAACTGCTTAAGACGCATCTCGGTTGATACAGCCTCAAGACTTGTATTGAGATTGGCTTATTAATACGGGCCTTAGACACCGTTATGAAATTTATTGCAAATGAGGTAGTTAGCGATATCCCAAACAAAGTTTGGATGTTCCAAACACTGAGTTTGAAGCTTGAAACAACATCTAGTGTACACCATACGAAATTATACAGAAATACACGTGGTAAGAGGTGAGCCCATCGCCGTTAAAATGTACAAATCTATATATAGATGTTTTTGTTGAAAATTCCCTTAGTCGCCTTTTTCGACACCCACTGAAAGAGACTATGGTTGGTTCTATTCTTTTTACTGGTTCGTTGGTGGTAGGGCATTTTATATGTCCGCCTGGCTAGCTACCACCATCTTATCTAAATCTGCCGCCAAGCAGCAATGTTAATAGCATTGTTGTGTTCCGGTTGTCAGAGATAAGGTTGCCAGTCCCCCAAATGTATTGGGGTTTCCGGGTCAGTACGCTTCCACCAAAGACCTCATCTTCACTTAACATTAGGACTTAACGGCTTAGCACTTGACCTCTATCACACCTGATGTTAAGTGAAGATGAGGTTGAAGGTGGAAGCGTACTGGCCCGGAAACCCCAACACATTTGGGGGACTGGCTATCTCATCTCTGACAACCGGAACATCTTCACTTAACACACTTATCTTCACAGGTGTGTTTGAGGTCAAGTACCAACCCGTTGTGCATAAAAAAAACTTACCGAAACCACACGAAAATAATGCAGTTTCCAAAGGTTATTTAATTATTTCTAACAGTTACCTATTTTGTTTGTTACTAGGAAAATACTGAATTTCCCGACGCAGGAAATCTTAGTGGGAGACGTTAATGTGTTAAAAAAGTTAATCCCAATCCCAACTAATATTATTATAAATGCGAAAGTTTGTGTGTGTGTATGTATGTATGTATGTATGTTTGTTACCTCTTCACGCCTATGAAATTTGGTTGATAGACAGATTTTTTTGCTGAACCGATTTTAATGAAATCTTTCACGCGGATATTTAACTCTCACTCTCAATACTATTTTATGATATTGTATCTCAAGTGTCAACTTAAGGCTCGACAGAATTATTTTGCTTTTTGGCGTCTCGAGTGACAACACACCCCTATTACGACGAAAGGCCAGGTGACAATTCTTGAACCGGTCGAAAGCTTTCTCCTGTTTCAAAAATTATAAACTCTGATTCGAACAGGTTAGGTCCCGTATTCGTTGAGGGCCTTAAAATGGAGAGCATTGTTTTTAGTTCCCTATTGTTTTTGTTCATTTGTATTTAGGAGATAAGTAGAAAGTTCACAAACATAAATTGGTCTCATATATGTTAGGTAACAGTAGGTACCTACGAGTGATATTGTCTCCCATATTTTATGCACTGCATGTAGTAGGTAAATTACAAGTACTTACTTACATTTGCAAGTGTAATGTGTTGTTCATCTAAATATCACGGTTCAGCTTTAATAATTGGCGTCATTGTGGCACGCGCGGGGTCGACGCACTGCCTCGCTGAATACAATTGCAGAGATTAACAACATTTTCATAATTTATTCAAACAAGTAATGCACTGTCACATGTGCAACAGATATCTCATTAAACAAATTAAAAGTACATAACTTACATTAGTGTCTGTCTTCTTGTACAGAATTAAAAAAATACTTGTTACAAGTGTTTTATAGAGTGCGGAGTCTTTTTAGAAGTGAAAATTGTATATGTATAAAAGTGGTGTAGCTGTTAAGTTGCACCAGGAAACTATTTCGTAATTATTATACATATTAAAAGAAATCGAGTTGCGATATTGAATGAGAATCATAAATAAATAATACAATAGAGATTTGAACATAATAATGGTCATTGTTAAAATACAAGCTTCTAAACTGGTTTTTGAAAGACTAACCCGTTGCTTATGTAAGATACAGAGATACAGTGAATTCAAGGAATTCTGTCATATCCAAATTACTGTAAGATAGAAATAAATGTACAGAGTTTAAAAGAAGCTTTACGTAAGTATTCGAAAACATGTGGCCCAAGCAATTATTATTATTTACATGAGACAAAAAATTGCGGGTGTCCATGGGCGGCGGTGATTACTTTCCGTGAGGTGACCCGCATGCTCGTTTGCCGCTCTCATATAAAAAAAAAGCAATAACGCATCACTTTACGTTAGTTAAAGATGCAGAGAAGCCTTTAGTAATATATACTAACTAATGTCGACAGCTGGCAAGTTATGTTAATGCATTGACGATGCAATATAAATGGGTAAATTCATTAGCAAAGTAATTCTCTTCTGCGTGTTTAAAATTTTACAAAGACTCAAGATAATTAGCATAGTTTACACAAGTGCGACATCTTACAATGAAGAGGCAAAATACAAGGATTTTGCAATTAATTAACGTCAACATTTTCATCTTTAGGAACACAAAAATAACAAACTTGACATACTTTTGGGAAAGGTTGGCAATGCATGACACGACACTAGCAGTAATAGGTATCTTTTCGTATTACTACTTATTTATGGTATTTTAGATCCTTACCTATAAAATTGGCGTTTTGTATGAAGAATTTCATTAAGACTTTTCTCCATACAAACATTTTTGATTTTTTTTTGGAAACGACAAATCCAAATTTAGCTAAACTTTGTGTGTATTATCGGATAACATTAAGTTAAGTATAGGTAGCGTTAATTTTTAAAAGTAACCGCTTTATAAATATTTCAAAGAGCTCTGTTCAAATTTTTTTATTATGGATTTAGCCCAGAAATTAAAAAATATTTCATGTGAAACCTTGAAATAACATTTTGGAAAATTTGGATATAGCTTTGAAAATCGCAGGAATTGGTACATATGATAAACGAAGAAAAAAAACTCCAATTTCATAGGTAAAGACTACTTAATAACATATCGCATAGCTTAATGTGCTGGCACTATGTCACGCTATATCCATAATTAATATTTCAAAATATTCCGAAAGCAAGTTTGGCAGTATGTCGTTCCTTTCTTCAGATTGATACGGAGTATCAGAAACGTACGTCATGAGTCTGTTTCACTGTTTCCCAAAAAACTGTGCATAAATAGTGCCACCGAAATATACATGATCTTCAACAACTACGTTATTTAGATGTCCGCGAGGTTGGAATTTATATTAACACACACGAAGAACAAAAAAGTGCGACCGACAAAAACTTCGTCTGCGCTGCCCTTTTTCTTTATAGACTATATAACTTCGTTGTTTTTGTATAACTATTTCTCAGACGTATTTATTTGGCGCTACTTATGCACAGTTTTTTTAGATAAAAATTATAATAATAGGTAAAGCATTCTCTGCTTATGAGAATGAGGAGGATCACGTGACGCCAGAATGCTCACTTAAAATATTGAATAACTACAGTGGCACTATTTGTTTTCCTTTAGGCACTATTTGACACTATGTCAGCACAGTTTTTTAACATTGCAAAATAGCTGAATTGTAGAGTCACGCATGTCATCAGAATGACGCAACTTTCTTGCCCAAGAAGTTCTGTAGGCCCAATAAATTATAAAAAAAAATAACAAGAATAACACATACGTGATACTAGAACAAACAAAGGGGAGTTCAGCTATTTTGATAATGTCAAAAAGTTGCGTTTGTTAGTCGTACACCTCGAAATCAAAAAATCCTTGTAGCTTTTCACCTATTTCTGAACAGATTTTTTTTCTTGTAGTATAATTTCTGGTCGCCAGTTACAAAGGTGTATAAAGCTCATAGTATATTTACTTTCCTGACTTTCTTCACTGTAGTCGCTTGTCACCTCGATAGATATTTGATTGTAATTTTTTTTTTTTTTTATCTTGACATACACACAGCGCCATCTAGTTCCACTTTAAGCAACTATAGGCTTGTGTTGTGGATACCAGATGGTTGATATACTACATAAATACATTTTTTTTTTGTAAATAAATACGTATTATAAATGAAAACATCCATAACTCGGGTACACATGTCCGTATTCATCACACAAACATATGACCCTAGCGGGATTCGAACCCGCAACCTTTTGGTATAGTGGTCAGAGTTGCTAACCACTACACCAAACAGGTCGTCGTAATGCGTTATTACATATCACGATATTTCCTTTAAGCACTATACCTTACTTAGTACGACTAACAAAGGAAAAATGTGCATAGTAGTGCCGAATAAGCCACTGTATATTAGATAATAATCAAAAAAATCTGAGTTTGCCGTACGTCATTACTTCCCAGAATTCGTTCCTTACTAGCGACATTATCAAATGGTGTAATAATACAGAATGTATTTGTTTTTTCAAAATCAACGAGTTCGATTCCTGGCTAGGAATATAAATTTTCCAAATGATGCAGTTTTAGTTATCATCAAAATCGGGCCCGGGGCTCCTTTGAGTACTTTTCGCTATTCCTCGTTGTTTAGGATTTGGCCATTCATGCCCACTTAAATAATTCACCCTGTATATGCAGATATGAGGGTTTGGTTTCTGTTCTTTTGTGAGGGTGTCGGACGAATGAGAGATATACATTGTGCGGCCTTGTGATCTCCATTGGTTCGTAAAACATAACGAAAATACCACATCTGCTCCGGCGCCGCACGGCTGAAACTCTCCGCGGTGCGCATGCGCGAGGAATGCACTTTCATGTTACTGATGCGTCACGGACAATCTTCCTCGTGTGAGATGTTCTGTGAAACGCGAGACACATAACAATTCATCTGTTGTTTTTTTAACTAAAGAATTAAAAATATCAGCCATTGGTACCATATACCTACTGACTGATTGACTGATCAATAAAAAGTAATTTATGCGCCACCAGACTGCGGACTGCTTTAATAAGTTACACATCAAGGTAATTAACTATTAGAAAAATTTAACTAGTGAGAATAGGTAATTGGGAAATATCAAATCAAAATATTTTATTTCATAGGATAAAATTATCACTTGAAAACGTCACTATTAATATTAATATTACCTTTAAATTTTAAATTTACTGCTCATTCACAAAGCTGACTCCCCAGAGAAGAACGAGCAACAAACTCTAGGGTTGCTCTTTTAAACAGATTAATAGGTTGTGATTTTATAATTATATGAATAATAAGACAGCCACGAGTATGTCCATGCTTGGTAATCATTCAAATAATCAGTGATTTTATAATAGCAATACATTGCCCTTTGAAGGATTTACTAACTTTGTGAAGTCGGCTAACATAAACTGATAACTGGATCTTATTCCTTGTATTTTTAGCGAATAAGGTTATATATTTTTTTTGCATATAACAAATTCTCATAATGAGAAGTCATTGTTAAGATATTAATTTCCTTAAACTTATATCTAAGAGACACTCTAGGTCCTAATTTATAAATGGCACGAATAGCACGCTTCTGCAGAACAAAAATGATATGTATGTCAGCAGCATTTCCCCACAACAATATGCCATATGACATCAACAACAATATAGTTTCATTAGTTCCATTTCAGAGCCATAAGGAACAAAATGAAATGATAAAAAAATGTTTCGCTAGTTTCATAATGGAACTATCTAAAGGAACTAGTGAGAATTATTGTTTTATTGAATTATGATATCTTCGTGTGATCGAAATATTATATCAGTAGTATCCGCCCGTGGCTCCACCCGCATGTATTTCTTTTTCATTTTGCTAGGTAAAAAAGTAGGTACGTTCCTAGGTAGTAGGTAAAAGAGTCCTTAAATTACTCTTGTGCAAAAATTAAGTCTAATGTCCCGTAACGACGTAAAAGGAACACAAACAAACAGACACAAATTATCATTAACAATATTATATAATATCAAATATGTTATCAAGAATAATATCGGCATTAACGTCTGCCCTTTTTTTCGTTTCAGCCAGAAAATGACTTCGATAGAAGAAGACAAGTTTCCTTGGGACATCCAGGCTTCAACGAGCACCAGACAAGATTTGGGTTGAGCTCTCCGCTTCAGAACTTCCAACCACAAGCTACTCTAGTTAGCCAAACTCCTACTCCACTTCAATACCAGCAGACTCTCTTCCAGCAACAACCTTATGTGCCACAATTCAATAACCTTGTTCCCACCCAAAGCCTTCAAAATAATGTAGGCCTTCAAAACAATGTTCCATTATCCAGCAATAATGGATTCCAGTTCAGTCAAGTCCCCACTATCAGTCAGCCTGCACTGCAAAACAATT
The DNA here is from genome assembly GCA_949316235.1 of Oegoconia quadripuncta. NCBI lineage: Eukaryota > Metazoa > Arthropoda > Insecta > Lepidoptera > Autostichidae > Oegoconia > Oegoconia quadripuncta. The sequence continues at coordinate 3,262,927 of OX438751.1, forward strand.
TTCAACAGCAAAATTTGAGACAAGTCGCTCAACCTAACCATAACATACTGCCCCAACAGGTCCCAACACTACCGACTTTCCAAAGCAACGTACCAATCGCACCAGCACATACATTTCAAAATCCAAATATTGGAAACACTGTTCATATAGGACAGCAAAGACCGACACAGACTGCGTTTCTACCGACAATACCAACACTACAAAACCAACCTAGTTTCAGTCAGGCCAGTCCGATAACTATCCAACCAGCACCAAATCTAGCACCGCAAAATTTGAATCTCAACAATGCACAAATCCCCTTCCAGCAGAATTTGGGTCAAACTCCACTATTTTCGAACGGTCAAAGTCACCAGAATCCACAATTATCCCAAATACCGAGCCTTGAGCAACAATCTAAAGAGAATTTGGAAAAGTTAAAGGAGTTACATGAGAGGCAAAGAATAATCCAGAAGCATCAGGAGTTCGTTCAGAAGCAACAACAAAAACAACAAGAAAAAGTGGAAAAACTTCACGAGGAGTTCTTAAGTAAGCAAGCAACGAAAAACATTCCACTTTACACGACGACAGAGAGCTATGAAGATTATTTCTACAGAAATCAGGATAGACGCAGACCGATTTTACCACATGAGACGGATTTATTCAGGAAAGCCGTTGAATTGTACGAGAAGGAACATCCGACGACGACAACAAGCACAACTACCACCACCACAACAACTACAACAACTCGACCACCGCCACCCAGATACACTCCACGCCCGAAACCAAAACAAAGAGGACCCCCTCAAGATAGGAACAAACAAAAGCTCTATAATGAAATCAAACATCTTCTTGAAGAAAGCGAAACAAAAGGCTTCGATGACAGCCTACGAGCAAAGAGCGTAGCTTTACTTCAAAAACCAGACATTCTTAAACAACTCAAAGTGGCTTTGGCTGAAAATCCAGAAGACTTTAATGAGAAGAATTTCACATCGCGGGAGATTTCTTTAAATGGTCAGAAGTTTGAAGTTATTAGAACGACAAATCCCAATCTAATTCCAAAAGGAGCCATCACTGCTGATGGTTCCAACTTGGCACGTATTATGGCGTCAACGACGGCGGCGGAGCCACAGAAAGAAGGTCGTATCAATTTAGATGACCTAACCAAAGGTGTTTTACCACCTGGAGCGGACTATGAGCTTATTAAGCAAGCGGAAAATGGTAAACTTGAAGAAGTTTCCAAGATTCCAAGCGGAATCCAAAATAAAAAGAAAGTTACTTTCGTTTTTCTTGAAGAACAAGACGACGGGACGTACAAAGTCAAAGGTGTGAAGGCAAACGGACAACAAACCGAGGAAGGACCTGAAGTGGAGAATATTTTAAATAAAATTAGGAAGGGAGAGATCCAGTTGCCTGGTTCAACAAAAATATCAAACGGTTTATTCAGTTCCACCACTTCTAGTCCGACGACAGATGCTACGGACTATATAGCTGAATCCTCTCATCATCCTTCCAGTTACTCTAGCTTCGTGACCACATCAAACCACGGATCTACAGGCCATACCAACCCAATAATCCACACAACTTCATCACCAAACACCTATCGCAATTCCATCATTCAATCCACGAGGGTAACTCAGCCACAGACGCAAACATTTACTCCATCGACGCGAATTGTCACGACGACAGAAAGATACATCGCGAAATCCACTTCACCAGCTTATTCAGCAACAAGAAATAGCTTTAGTCCATCATCAAGAAGCCCGTTCCCTAGTTCCACCATTGTAAACACTACGCCTTACTATCGACCAACTCCTGAGGACTTAGTCGTGATAGGATCCAGCACTATAGCACCTGGTATTGATACAACAAACCCGCACTTGAGCATTGCTAGACAAGCAAACCCTACTCTAGTGGAGATTCTAAAAGAAAACGGTCTGTTTGCGACTGCTAAATATCTGCGCCAATCAGGATTGGATACAATCCTGAATGAAACGGGACCGTATACGATATTTGCACCAACAGATAAAGCATTCAGGACGCTGCTGGTACAGCTTGGAGGACCTGATAAAGCTGAAGAGAAGTTCCGTGACAACCCTAGACTGCTGAGTGGCGTAAGTAATTTACATTGTTTAACACGTTCCGGGACACAACTTCTACAAATTGTGTCTGATGATCTCTTCCGGAATATGTTAACAAGTTCAGGGACACATCACGCCTCTCGACAGTATTTATAAAATGTTCTGTTATGTCTGGTGATGCGTCTCGGAACGTATTAATGCATATACAAATGGTTTTCTTAGATACAATATAACAGCTTTACTGTATGAATTCACTTTGGTTCGACAATTAAGTACATACGAGGACCAAGAACCGTCTCGACACAGTCATATTTAATTTGCAGCTTCTTCTCCACCACGTCATTCCCGGGGCATTTGACATCGGGTCCTTACAAGATGAGATGACAGGCGTCTCTCTCGCCGGGACACAACTCAGGGTCAACCAGTACGATATGCACGACGTGGAATGGAACGAGGTTCGAGTCACAACCATCAATGGGGCCAGGGTTCTGGACGACAAAAAGGATATCCATATTCCACAGGTAAATTCCGGTTTTAATACAATTTTTTTTCAGGTTATGTGGAGAATCACTTCTGAGGCCCGTATTTATAAACCGTTCTCAAGATTGACATGGCCTCAAGTTGACGCTTGAGAATCTGCTGCATATTAAAACAGCATCAGGAAAAATGGTCTTGAGCCTGAGACGCGATCTCAATCTCAAGAACGATTTATTAATACGGGCCTTAGTCTACATCATCGGTAGGTATGAGTAGAGTACCTACATTACGCTGCGGTGACGCGAGACAAGTCATAGTATGAAACTTTATTTATTTTTTAATAATTAAATGGTCTAAACCTTTATGTCTGAATGGTAAGTATATACTTACTTATCATTCAAACAAACAAAAAAGAGTTTATATCAATCGGTTCACACTGCTAGAGATATCGCGTAACCTAGATAGTTTAAAAAAAACCCTTGAAATCATCCAACATGGCTAATCTTTTTTTTTTGACGAGGGGAAATACATTTACGCTTTCGACCCGCCGCCCGCGCCGCTGACTCCAGAAACAGGAGCGGTCCTACTCACTAAAACCCCCCGGTGTTCCTCCACTCGCACCGTAGCGACATGGCCACGGGTACCCCGTGATACTTTTTTTTTGAGTTCTTCTCCTCGATCTTGAGAACGGTTTATTAATACGGGCTAAAAACTGGACTCACACACATCTCGTAATACCCATCGTTTTTCGTACCTCCCTCTTTTTTGAAGTTGGCGCAATATTGTAGAAAGAAATAGTAGAAATCCACAAATGAGTAGAACCATTCTTGTAATTTTAAACAAAACGCTCCGCTTAATAAGCACACTTACACAAGTCAGACATGAAAGAAAATCGTGCAGCTTAATGTGATCTTGATTAATAGTTTCGATGTTTCATACGAATGGTCCGCCCACGTGGTGAGGTCAGGTCAATCTATTGCATCGTAATCAATGACCTTAATGAAGGTAACATCACGCCAATGTTTAATTACGAGTGTGTTAAATAAAATTATATAGGTAGGTACTTACATGAGTAACATCGTTTATTCAACTCTTACCAACTGCTCCGTGTTCGTCTTGTCTAATTACCTGTTTATCCGTTATTTAGCGTGACTATGAATTAGTTCTTGATACCAAAAGATATGCATATATGTACTCATGATTACAAAGAACTTTCCCAAAGGAACAACATTTTTAAAACTATTACACACTTGCTTAATCTAAACCAAGCCTGATGAAGGCCCAAGATGGAAAATTGCTTTCAAAAATTAATTTAAAAAAGTTGTACTATTAGTTGCAGACGAATCGACGACATGGCATGATTATGATTAATCAATAGAAGCTGCCTATACAAGCTATAGATTACGTTTCACAATATTGCTTGGTTTCACAAATTTAATTTTTATTTCACCTTGTTAATTCAATTGCAGTAGGATTAGGACAAAAAAAATGGATAAAAAATTGCATATTTTAATAAATCTAAAACAATTGCCTTTTAATAATAATAGTCTGCATATTTTTGAAGACCAGAAGTAAAGATAAGTCCTTGTGATAAGATCCAAAGCACTGGTTTTAACAAAAACCGACAGGTCCAAGGAAAACACAACACACTTTTATATAGGTACTCATCTGATACTATGTCCAGCAGACCGCATAATTTTTTACCTGATTCAAAAACAAAGAGGAAATAATAGTCGTTTACACGCACTGGCCATAATTTCATCTGATATAATGGTCAACAGACATAATATTGTTTCTCATAATTTCATATGTCATACTCATTGTTTACTATATACGTCACATGCTAGAAACTTTGTTTCCAATAAAGTCAATTTCAATAACATCATTTGTTATCATCATTGTAGCCGTAATTATCACATGCCATAACATCATTTGCCATCGAAATTGCTTCTAGAAAAAAATCATAAAATGGATTTAAACGATCAATAGGTTTAGGTTAGGATAAAACATGAAAGACAAGGCACGAGCCGAGCGAGCGAAGCGAGCGTGCCGCGGCAGCAGCCGGCGAAGTGCCAGAAAGTCAATCGCTTTTTAAAACCTGGATAGATTCGAAATTAATTTTGTATGGCGTTGAAATATTATGTTAAATAATATTATTGCAATTAATAAAATGAATAACAATACGTATGACACTCGTATCTTATGGAATTTAATGTACGGATAAACAAGACGTAATTCGGGCAAATGAAATTCGGGCAAGTAAAATTCAGGCATATGAGTATTATTGCATATAATTTTCGGGCAACAATAGAAATCCAATAATATTATTCAAGTCGAAGAGTTTCTCGCACAAGAGTCTGTCGTACCATATTAATTCCTTAAATGATAGTAATCTGTTGTGCAGTCAGCATACGGAACTCGTCAATGGCAAAGAGCATAACTACGTACCTACGAGTAAAGTATTTAAAATTTTAAGTTTTACCTTGAAGTCGTTTTCATGGTTTTACATTATGTACTGGATACGCGTTTGATCACAGTCTCACTTTGTGGAAATTATACGATGAGGTCGTAGATAAAGCATATGCGATTACAGTAAATATGTCATTTGCCAGTACTCCATTGAGTACCGCCTCCGTGGCTCCATGTAAACAACATGGGGTTTACGATTCGGAGGTCGCGGGTTCGATCCCCAGCGGGGAACATGTTTAAGTACTCGGTTTGGTGTGTGGTAGGGCAATTCAAATGTCCGCCTGGCTAGTTACCATCTTATGTAAATCTGCCGCCAAGTGTCAGAGATGAGATAGCCAGTCCTCCCAAATGTGTTGGCGTTTCCGGCTCAGTACGCTTCCACCTTCGACCTCATCTTAATTTAACATCAGGTGTGATTGAGGTCAAGTACCAACCCGTTGTGCATAAAAAAAAGAAACTAATGGTCACCCGTCAAAGAAATACTGACCGCTCTAGACATTGCTTAACTTTGCTAATCGAAAACTAATAGCGAGTGTTTGATTCATACATGCATGCGTACATAATGTCGCGCCTGTTTCCCGTAGGGGTAGGCAGAGACCACATACAAAGTACTTAGGCCAGTATTTCAGAATGTTACGCAAGCATAGATCTCCGCTTGAGGACAGTTAAAAAGGGACAGTTTTATGGAACATGTATAGCGTCTCTTTCTAACTAAGCTCAAGCTAAGTTTGCTGACTTTATTTATATAAACCAAATTTTCCTATTTCCAGGGAATCGCCCACGCTGTGGACAGAGTGATGTTCCCTCTGCCGGTCGGCGATCTGGTGCAGACATTACAAGCTGACAGGGACAGGCGGTTCACCACTTTCCTGAAAGCAGTATTCGCCAGCGGTTTCGCAGACACTCTTTCTGGTGAGTTCAAATCACTTTCTTTCTTGTAATAAAACCCCACTGATTGAAGTGTTGGCCACTTACCAATAGAACGACTCCTTTTAACTCATGCTGCCCATTTAGATGGACAGACGACATAAAAATGTGGCGGGTAGTTGTGATGCAGGCGGCATTGGACATCCTTGGGGGAGCCCTAGAGAAAGACTTAGATAATGATGATAAAGTTGTTATTGTTGATCGAAAATGATACGTTTAAAGCATGAATAAACGCAAGCGATTATTTTTAGAGGTATTACAAACACATAGGGGACCGCGATAAGGTGACTAGTAGAGCCTATTTAAAAAAAGCTTCTTCATAAGGTAATTCTTGCATTTGAGGCGACAACTTCGCACCACGCCAGACGCCATTTCTGTGTAGGCCTAGAGAGATCATGAAGCATAATAAGGAAAGGCGATAAGTATGCCCTCTAAATATTTGTGTGTATAACAATAATAACCTTTATTGTTTCACACACAAGGTAAATAGTAAGAAAATATCTAAACAACAGCATTATTACAAAATTCAGGCCCAAATATACTATTTCACTTGTGAGAGACTGGCATCTGAACTAGGAAAATAAACCTGTTTTTCAGATTGCCAGGCCCCTAGGGGTCGCAGGCAGTAACAATGTTATTATACCGATACATAACAATATAGCAAATATAATTAAAAAGTGGAAACAGTATAACATAGTTCGGTAAAGTATAAATTAAGGCTGTCAATAAAATTATCGATCACAATTCTTGATTATCGAAGCTTGTATCTATTTTAATATAATTAACGCAGTTAAGGCCGAATAATTTCCTGACGAAATATTGTAGGCAATTACGTGTCACCTCATACTACTCTGTTAATATTTCGCTTTTGAAAATATACTCGGTCGGAGTAAGGTAGCGGTCGACCTCTCTGAACATTTTTTATATTTTGAAGGAATGTGTTCTTGGTCGATAACTGAACAGCTTGTGATTGAGCCCCACTTTATGGGACTCTTCTTAGTGATCTGGCCTTAGAAACCCACGGTTGCGGGTTCGAATTCTGCTAGGCGTGTGTGACGAAAACCTATATATACGACCATGTTTATATAAATATTTATCCGTTATCTAGTATTAATCATACTGTTTGCCTAGTTTGGGACTAGATAATGGGTGTAATAAGTGAGAGGAGGCTGTCCCCTAACGGTGGGGACATGTAAGGCTGGTGATGTATGTATGTAAAAGGGGGAGGTGTCCCAAATATTTATTTATTGGGCCTTTACCTATGACATTTGAGTTTTTCTTCTTCGTTAATCATATGTACCAATTCCTGCGATTTTCAAAGCTTTATATATCCAAATTTGTTTTTTATTTGGAAAATGGAATATTATTTCAAGGTTTCACATGAAATATTTTTTAATTTCTAGCCTAAATCACATAATAAAAAAAAATTGAACAGAGCTCTTTTCATGTGCTTCCCATAATCATTTCTTAGATTCCCTGAAACTTTTATAAAGCGGTTACTTTTCAAAATTAGCGCTGCCTATAATATACACAAAGTCTAGCTAAATTTGGATTTGCCGTTACTTAAAAAAAAAAACAAAAATGTTTGTATGGAGAAAACAGTCTTAATGAAATTCTTCATACAAAACGCCAATTTCATAGTTAAGGACCTAATAATATTACAAAAAATAATATATTTTCGTCTCTTCTAGAAACCAAAACGTACACTGTTTTCGCGCCGACGGATGCGGCGTTCGCGCGCATGTCGCCGACGGAACTGGCGCGGTACTCCGACCGGGCGGCGGCGCGCGCGCTCGTGGCGAGGCACGTGCTGCCGGGGACGCTGTACAGCGCCGGCATGAGATACTACCAGCTCAGGAACTCCATGGAGGACGCCAAGCCTCTGACGCTGCAGAAGAACTCTGGTAATGATCCTGGTCTGGATCTGTGTGCAAAGTGCGAGTTTTGTCTCGTTTTTAACTTTACCGTGGCGTTCGCGTTTACGCAAAAAGTATCTATGAAAAAAATCGTTTTGCAAACTATCCGCTAGAGGGGCTGTATATATCTTCAAACAAATCATCACGTAAACGTGAACGCAGTAGTAAAGTTAAGTCGAAACAAAACTCACACTCCGCCCTCTGGTCACACAATCAAATGCTAACCTGTTTTTTTATGCACTACGGGTTAGCCCTTGACCTCAATTACACTCGTTGTTAAGTGAAGATAAGACCGAAGTTGGAAGCGTATACAGACCCGGAAACCCCATCTTACTTATCTGTGACAACCGGAACACAACAATGCTATTAACATTGGTGTTTGACGGCAAACTTAGATAAAATGGTGTTAGTCAGCCAGGCGGACATTTAAAATGCCCTACCATCAAACCAAGTACTAAACATGTACCCCGCTGGGAAACGAAACCGCGACCTCCGCTTCGTAAACCGTATGTTGTTTACATTGAGCCACGGAGGCGGTTAAAGTTATGTGTGAATAAGGCTGCCCGCCCACGACAGACTTTTTTGTAGGGCCGATTATTTCGTCAATACTTTTAGCATCGATATTGTGACCGACTTTTTGTAGGACGTGAGCGTTAAAATATTGCAATCAGTACGTTCCATTTTTCTCCTACAAAAAATCGGTCACCGATTATCGATCGTGCGCGGGCTTAAATACACCTTAGAACATGATTCGTGTATTCACATATACCAACCGACTACCCGACAAGCAGTATTACGTCACATTTTGTTTGTTGCAGGACGAATCAAAGTGAACAACGCCCAAGTAGTGACCCACAACATCCCGGCCACCAACGGCGTGATCCACGCGGTCGACACCATCTTGTGAACGCACGCGCATGCGTCAGCATTTACCCGCCAAATTAGCTTCAATGAAGCTTAGACCTTCATTCTTCCAAGTTAAATACTCTTAGCCGCCGCTGTTGGCTGCCCTTCCAATTTAACATTAAGATTGTAAATATAAAATTAGTTTAAGATAATAATTTATACACGTGTTAGTGTTTTTGTAAATAAATTTTTATAACTAAAAAAATTGTGCGTTATTTTGCCCAATGTTAAAAAATTGGCGGGAAACCGAAATATCGATAAAGAGGACATACGCTGGTTAAGTTTTTAATTTTCGAAGTCAAAAGTGGTATAAATGTGAAGCATGTCTATTTCAGGGATTGTCCAAAACGGCTGCACATATTAAAAATGATATTTTATATTCGAAAGCTGGTGTTTGCGAGACAGTTCTTAGCCATGTTTGATGAAATTGACTCGACCTTTTCTAAGATATTTAGTTTTTAACATAATTGGTTTATTTATCACAATGATATAATTCTATAAATGCGAAAGTTTGGATGTTTGTTTGTTTATTGCTCAATCACGGAAAAACGGATTTGGATGAAATTTGGTATATAAGTAGATAAACCCTAGATTAAGACAGGATATTTTTTATCCCGATAAAGAAGTAGTTCCCGCGGAATAAACAAATTTGCGCGATAAAGTTATTCCACACAGGCGAAGCCGCGGACGGAAAACTAGTATTATATAAATAGTAACAAATAATGCAACAAATTTTTCATAATATTCTAAATTAAATATTTCAGACATTTATACTAATTATGTGGTACCCAACTAAGCATGGTTTATAATATATGGATAATAGACGGACATACATAAATATTTATATAAACATCCATATCCCAACTAATATTATAAATGCTAAAGTTTGTGTGTTTATGCCTGTGTGGATGTATGTATGTTTGTTACCGCTTCACACCTATACGGCGGGACGGATTTGGATAAAATTTGGTGGGTAGACAGATCACGATCTGGAGTAACATATTGGCAAATTTTTTGCTGAACCGATTTTGATAAAATCTTCCACGCAGACGAAGCGAAGAATAATAAAGCTCATATTCATTGCACAAATTTTTCCCCCCCGCGGGATTCGAACTCGCAACCGGTTTCGCAGACATACGCACTATATTAATCGGTCGTTCATATTATTGGAACCTTAGCTTTGACTGGCTTCATAGTAATAAAAATCCGACTTATCTTTAAAAAAAATACTTTAATAGGTATCACTAACACACGCACACAAACACACATATAAACTGCACTAAGATTGGTAATTGCATTTTGCTAACATCATCTTCAATTTAGCTATTTCATCATCCTTAGCCGCCAATTCTTCTTTTAGCGACTGGATGGTGTCGTCCTTGTTTTCTGATAGATGTTTGAGCTCGTCCAACAGCTGCTTTGAATCTAGCCTCCTGGATGGTCGCCTCTGAACCAGCTTCCCAATTATATGGGCAATTTTAGGGTAATTGGCAGTGAGATGAGCAGGAATCTGACCTTTGCGGAGATCTGTGATGGTCTTGACGCGTTCCATATCAGTGCTGAACGGCTCCACCATCTCAAGGAGTATAATCCCAAGGCTGTACATGTCGCTCTGAAATTCGAATTTAAAAATTTGTTAAAGAAATGAATAAATAATAAATAAATACCTTTGCACATACACACAGCGTCGTCTAGTTCCACACTAAGCAACTAGGCTTGTATTATAGATACCAGATGGTTGATAAACTACACAAATACATTTTTCTTGTAAATAAATACAGAAATGTTTTAATATTTTATTGACTGCTGAGGGTAAATACAATTCTCCTGGTTTATTTATTTATTTATCATTTATTGCACACAAGAAAAAAACATACAGATACAACTTAATAGAGACGACAGCAGACCTACGAAAGAGAGATATGACTGGAACAGGCAGATAAGACGTGCACAATGGAAATATAAAGAAATGAATAAATATGATAGATAAAAAAAACCTAACTGAATATAAATATAACTACATACTAATAAGTACATAAATACATAAATAAGTACATATTTCAATACATACGAATATAAAATATAACATACATATAATACACGGAATACACTATGAAATGGAAAGGTAATGTTCCTTAACTCTTTTCCTAAAGACAGCGATCGATGGACTGGCACGGATAGTGTGAGGAAGAGAATTCCACAGCCTGGCAGCATGCACAGTGAAAGAATGTGAGTAGAAGTCTGAGCAGTGAGAAGGGATACACAGCAGAGTCCTGACGTTAGAACGGCAGGGCTCATCCTGTGGCCGCGAAAATAAAAACGCTCACGTAAATAAGAAGGGGAAGAAGGATTATGCAGGATAATATAAAGAAGAGAGACGACATGAGCATTCCTACGAAGATTCCGGATTTCCGAACCTAAATGATATATAAGTTACGCATATTTAGATTGGGTGTATTTTCTAGATTCCATTTGATGCCGCAAAGTGAAATAGATTACGTAACGAAATTAACAGTAATATTCTTTCATGATTAAAATCATCATGAACTATTGTACATACAATCACCTAGTTTAAAAATACACTACTGGGGAACCAGGAAGAGAGTAGATTTAAAAAGGAGTTTTTTTACACAATAAATGGTTTTTGGTTGGTGGTAGGGCATTTTAAATGTCCGCCTGGCTAGCTACCACCATCTTATCTAAATCTGCCGCCAAGCAGCAATGTTAATAGCATTGTTGTGTTCCGGCTGTCAGAGATAAGATAGCCAGTCCCCCAAATATGTTGGGGTTTCCGGGTCAGTACGCTTCGAACTTCGACCTCATCTTCACTTAACATCAGGTGTGATTGAGGTCAAGTAACAACCCGTTGTGCATAAAAAAAAAGTGTTTAAAAACAATCAACATTTACCTTGGAATTGCATTGTCCATCTAATTGTTCAGGTGCTGCATATAAATGGGTTCCTAATGCTAGACCACTATGAGATTGCTGCAAAGGGCATGCCAGCCCAAAGTCACCCAACTGAATAAGAAAGCCATTCTCATTCTGAGCCACAAACACATTGCTAGGCTTTATGTCATGATGGATAATACCTCTCGAGTGTATGTAGTGTAAACCATGAACTAGCTGTGTAAACATATCATTAATTACATCAATATGTGTCCACATAACTGGACAATTCATGTAATTCATAATTGGTGAATCCAAGGATGCGGAATCGCTAGATTCACTGTGGTGTAAAGTCAAGTCTTCGGAACCATTTCTAGACAGCATGGAATTATTACGCTCATCGAGCCACTCTTTTAAAGTTTGTTGGCAGAACGTCATTTGAATGTATAGTGTAGCCCATTTTAAGTTAACTCTTGAACAGTTTTCGTACTCCTTGCTGTAATTACAAATGGCATTCTCTTCCTGTGGTGGGTTTGAGTCCTCATCACTCTCAGAGTCTGTTGCTTCAACATCCGAGCTCTCTACATTCTCAAAACTGTTGGAGTTTTTGAAGGATATAATAAAGTCTGACTGGCTGTTATTCTTGGTTAATTCTTTGGAGTTGTGTGTTTTGAAGGATGTTATTATATCTGGGTATGCAGATGATATAATATTGGAGTTCGAAAACTCATCGCTGTCCGTATCCATTTGATTTTTCCTTTTCTGGTGTTTCTTTGTTACTTTTGATTCTATCATTGGCTCCAACCAGGCTGCTTTGTAATTTACTATATTCGGATGGTTGAGGCTGGCAATAGTTTTCACTTCAGACAGATGGTTCATGATTGAATTGACATCAGAGGATTTGATATAAACTTTTTTGACAGCATACTCCACTCCATCCAGCCTGTGCCTAGCTTTGAAGACACTCCCAAAACCACCTCCAGCAATAAAATATAGCTCTTCAAATTCTTTGTGATATCGAGACCACTCAAGTCCTGAAGGCTGTACAATAGGCCATGTAGCTGGCAGGCTTATAGGTATATCAGAACCTTTTGCAACAGAAACAAGTTGGTACAATGCTCTCTGATACTGACTCCTCATGGCTTCAAACTCGCCCATAGAGTATGAATTGTCTATTAGGTTCATGCTGTGAAGTTTTTCACATATTGTGTTGTACAGGAGGTTAGCTCTGGAAGAGTCTTTCTCAAGGAGTGTGCATAGTTGTTTGACGAGTGACTGGACAAGGAGACTGATGGGTGTAGTCGCCGATGGTTGTATAACGTCAATCTGATGCATGCTCTGCTGGAATAGGGAGTCATGGTGACTATTACGAGCTAAACCTGAAAATAAAAAAGAATGTGTTATAACAGACTATGTTTCTATTTATTTCGTTATGATGCATGCTTATTTTGTTTACAAATTCCTTAAGTTGTTGTAACTACAACTAGATTAATTAGGGATAAACTTTGTATAATGAATACGAACTTCATGTATGTTTATAATATTTATGTGTTTATCAACAGATACTATAAGTAATATATTATACCTCCTCCCGCCTCCATGGCTCAATGTAAACAACATTGGGTTTACCATTCGGAGGTCGTAGGGTTCAATCCCCAGCGGGGTACATGTTTAAGTACTCGGTTTGGTTGGTGGTAGGGCATTTTAAATGTCCGCCTGGCTAGCTACCACCATCTTATCTAAATCTGCCGCCAAGCAGCAATGTTAATAGCATTGTTGTGTTCCGGTTGTCAGAGATAAGATAGCCAGTCCCCCAAATATGTTGGGGTTTCTGGGTCAGTACGCTTCCACAGTCGACCTCATCTTCACTTAACATCAGGTGTGATTGAGGTCAAGTACGAACCCGTTGTGCGCCTGTAATATTTCAAACTATTACATCCATTGTCTAGTCCAGCAAAGCCCGCTCTATAGAGATAGCACAGGTTTCGCCTAGTTTAGGTCTAGAAAATTGGTGTAATTGTTTCAAATATTTACTTAATATATAAAAAGACGAATGTCAGGTGAGAATGCATTGTTTAATCAGTAGGAATTTAATGAAGCTTGTGAGGATAAACTAGATATTAGATTACTGTTCCAATAAGTGACACTACCAATTGAGGCGTAGATAAGAGGGCAATAAGTTTATTAGGGTGTGCTAGGTTTTATTTGATACAGGCTTTCCTCCCGCGGCTTCGCCTGCGTGGAACAACTTTTTCGCGGAAATTTGTTTATCCCGCGGTAACTACTCACTTTATCGAGATAAAAAAACATCCTATGCCTCAATCCAGCGTATATTCTACCTACACACCAAATTTTATCCAAATCCCGTTCATCTGTTACGGCGTGATTTAGCTACAAACAAACATCCAAACTTTCGCATTTATAAAAGACTAGTTAGATGATTCAGAACAATTTCTGTCAGACATCTAAAGGTCTTTTTATGTTTTCATAGCCGATTTCATTTGTCACTTCACCTTATCTATCATACCTATGTAACAATCTATCATTACTAACAGATAGCCTACTTGCTGCATATACTGTAAGTAGTACAATATTTCATCATTGTTGCAAAAAAGTTAAAAATAAACCATGTACTATTGGACTCAAATACATATTGCAGCTTACCAAATTGCAAGAAATAACCAGAATATGTACTTTAAAATAGAATAACCTACACAATCCCCCGATATCGTAAACTTAGTTTTTTTTGTGTTCAACAAACAAGCATAACTAAAACGCATAATCTTTGTTTGTCACACAATATTGTAATATGAAATAACATAAGATAACAACAACTCACCCAAGTCAAAAGCCTTAACCGTAGTTAGAGCCTCCCATTTATCCTGTTTCTGGTTTTGTTGCATTGTTCTATTCGAGATTGTATTTCATTGAAGTCTCTGTACACCATTTTCACGCAAAAACATATAGGGTCTTGTGAGACACCGACATTCTCATAGTAAACATTTCCATTTTGCTAACACAAAGCTTTTTTTTTCTTAAATCATCAATGCAAACTAGAAATCCAAAAAATCAACTAAATCAACAACTCAAATAGGTACCTACCTACCTAATCAAAGTTATTTACAGATGACTTTTACTGATGATCAGAGTTACTAACTCAAAAAAAGTACCCTGAAACTGAAAACACGACGAAGTACCCCAAAATTGTCTTAATCCAATAATAATTATTAGCCCAAAAATTTTAGTTTTATAAGGGTAAATAGGCACTATTGCTAAGATTTTTGGTTAAGTTTTTCTTTTAAAGTTGGGAATATACGTCCATTTGTGTTTCCGATTGTCCGATCAGATTATTTGAACGTATTCATGTTAGAGGTTGTATATGGTGTGTAACTTGGACACTTGACTGACACCTAATATTTTTTCTTTTCTATTACTATTTTTTCTTTTTCTTTTCTATTACTGTCTGTATATTCGTTTATATCTTATTTATTCCTGTATAATCTCGCTGATACTTCCTTTTGCTACATAGTTTATTTAATTTGTGTAAGGGAATCTTCTTTCAGTTATCTTTGTTTTTTTATGTAGATATTTTGACGTTACATTAAAAGGGAATTCTTACAAGCAAGTCAATATTTAATTTATATTAAATTCGGTTTTTGGTATTTTATGGTTCCAATACAGAGCGCCCTAGGCAATCACTTTATCGGCGCCCCTGTACCGGCCATAAATGGCCATCATAATACTATAAATTTTAACTATGTAGTTGTTTTTGCAATTACGATGACGTTGTAACATCAAACCCTAGAATTTAGTAGACCACCCTTGTACTTACGCTAATGCGCGAATGAAATATGACGTTATAAATAACTGTGAAGAAATCAAGAGGGACGACAGAACGAACATTAAAAAATTATTATTAATAAATTAAAAAAATAAGTTTTGAAATATTTATTGAAAAAATTATAAGTAGGTAAGAGAATAATAAACACAATTAAAAATTATAGATTTAGATTATAGATCAGCATTTAGTTCTTAATCGTCGATATGTTATTTTCTTTATTTATATTTAAAAATTCTGAGCTCGCACGCCCCTTGTAACTACGCGCCCCTAGGCACGTGCCTAGTTTGCCTTACGGATAATCCGCCTCTGTTCCCACCTGTCGTCCTGGAAACCTATGAGGTAGGTCGATATTCAGCAGTGGACGTATTGTGGTTAACTAAAATGATCTATAATTTGTACGTCTCGTGTGCAATTTCGAAGCGTAAATGTCAATTTGACAGAATGCCCAGCATGATAAAACAACACATCTTTTTTGAATGTTCTTCTTCTTCTTCTTATTTTTGAAGATGGCAACCAGTCAACCTCATTGTCGAGGGACATTACTGCCAGTTTCGAGTGAAAATTTTATTTATCTTATTTCTTCAGTTTATAGGTCAGTCTCAATCAAAACAAGTAATTCGTCGTATACAGAGTCTAGTCACGGTCAAGTCATTCTTCAGTAAAGTGGCAGAATGCTTTACAAAAGATTTTGGCGGCTTCTTGTGGGAACCCGAAAGCTCCGTTACGCACTTTAATTTACACTTCCCTTCACCTGTACACCAACACTAACGTTTGCTGCACAATATTCTGCCATTATTAAGCTTCAAAAGTTAGAATGCACAAATTTTAAGACCTATAAAGAAAAATGCTACTTCACTCGCCGAGTTCCCGCCAAAAAGCCTTTGAATGTTCGTCTTTCGGCATTCAGCGCCTTGTGCTGATGGATGGACTGATTGAAATATATGGGCAACCCGATCTCGTCCCACGCTCCTTAGAAGACTTACTCAAAAATACTTTGACTTTTATCCCTTTGTACAAATTTATATTGAATACTGTTAAAGAAATCTAAATAAACAGCTGTTGACCTGAAACCACAGATTACCCCCAATAATTTGTACCATTGACCCTTGTTTTGACATTCAATCTCACAAATGAATAAGCTATTGTTCAATCATGTAATGATTCAACGAACTATGACTTGACTTACGCTCTAAGTTTGACTATGACTGATATGAAGAATAGATTCATTCGATTCATCGAAGACATAGATAGATTCGACATTAGTCCAGATTAAGGTCAAGAGCGATCCCATTCTAATTAAAAAAAAAAAAAAAAAAAAATAGAACTGGATCCTGGAAATAAACAAGTTGAAACAGATGAGAAAGAATAAAAATCATAGAAGAAAGAAGACTGAAGACGTAACATTTAACAAATACTGGAAGACATAAATTACTGAAGAAGAGGCTGTATGGCTATGCTCCTTGGCCTGCCTATCAAAGGGCGAACATTATTAAAAAAAAAAAAAACAACAAATACAATCCAAATACTGGAAGATATAAATTACTGAGGAAGAAGCTGTATGGCTATGCCCCTTGGCCTGCCTATCAAAGGGCGAACATTATTAAAAAAAAAAACAACAGGCTTTTTGGCGGGAACTCAGCGAGTGAAGTAGCATTTTTCTTTATAAATCTTATAATTTGTGCATTCTAACTTTTGAAGCTTAATAATGGCAGAATATTGTGCAGCAAACGTTAGTGATGGTGTACAAGTGAAGGGAAGTGTAAATTAAAGTGCGTAACGGAGCTTTCGGGTTCCCACAAGAAGCCGCCAAAATCTTTTGTAAAGCATTCTGCCACTTTACTGAAGAATGACTTGACCGTGACTAGACTCTGTATACGCCAAGTATACGACGAATTACTTGTTTTGACTGTGACTGTCTTACAAACTGAAGAAATAAGAGAAATAAGACATGGCTGTTATGGGCTAGATCCCTTTGCCTTCTCCTAAAGGAGAGAATGAAAAAAAAAAAAAAAAAAAAAAAAACAACAATCGAAAACTGTTGAAGTCGAAATTTTTCATTTTTCACATACTTTAATTAATTATCGTATCAGCTGGTATCAGCTTCATGCAATAATGTATCTGTTACCGAAAAGCCACAAGGAATTCAGTGATAAAGATTATTGGAATAAGTTTTTTAAGAAACGGGGCAATAAAGCCTTTGAATGGTAGGTTACTTTTTCCTGTTTTCAAACGTTCTAGAAGATATATTTATTTTCCATGTGTAATTCACATTGCTCGTTTGTTTTGAAGGTACGGCGAGTATCTGGAATTATGCGGACATCTGCACAAATACATAAAACAAAAGGATTCAATACTTATAACTGGCTGCGGTAATTCTAGCCTAAGTGCAGACCTTTACGATGTTGGTTATCCAAATATCTCTAACATAGATGTTTCAGAAGTGGTTATTAAGCTGATGAAGTCCTCAAACTCGAAAAGAACGCAGATGAAGTTCATTTGTATGGACGCAATGTGTATGACTTTTGAAAATGGTGACTTTAATGTTGTACTTGATAAGGGCACACTAGATGCGCTCATGCCGGATGATGCAGATGAAACAAATGAGAGGATAGATAAATATTTTGCAGAAATTAAGCGTGTGTTGAAACTAGGTGGACGATACATGTGTATAACATTGCTACAAAGTCATATTTTAAATAAACTGCTAGCAACATTCTGTGATAAGTCATGGATGTTCAGAGTGGTCCGGTGCCATGAGGCGGAGCAGAAGAATTTTGCGAATGGTGACGGAGCAACATTTCCGGTGTTCGTTGTTATCGCAACTAAGTTTAAAGAAATGCCTAAGTTGGTAAGTTAGGTGAACTTTTAAGTATCTCATTAACAACAGTGTAGTGAGTAGTTACACTGCCTGCAAAATGATAGATTGGTGTAGTGGATAGTGGCCCTGTCTGCCAATGCAATGGGTTCGAATCCCACGAGGAGTAAATGTTGTTGTGAAGAATACCAATATTTATGTATGTTTATCCATCATCTAGTATCCATAGTACAAGTTTTGCTTATTTTGGGACTAGATGATTGATGTAACTGTCCAAAATAGTGTGAGTATAGTTGAGAGTTCGTGTTATGTATTGTGTAGGTGATTTATATGTATTTAGTTATTTGTTTATAATAAAATGTATTTGTATCATAGGTATCTATTCTTTTTTGTTTTTTTTTTAATCTTTTTTTTATTTGAGGCTTTTGTACACCCTGGGTGACTATGCCGGCTTCATTGATACATTCGCCTTTGTAAACCGCACTCTCTTTTTGCAATGGACAATCCAATAAATTTATACAGACTGACAGCACTCCTACAGAGCATATCAGCCAAAACACAGTTAAGCTGCCCATTGCATAGCTCCGATGATTTAATCAAAAGTCGTTCTCTAATATCTGCACTCCGGTCACAGTCCAACAAAAAGTGTAACATGTCATCTGGCTTGTCACAAACTGAACACAGTGGTGGCGGTTTAATTCCCATCATATGATAAAATTTATTTGTTGGTTTGTGTCCTGAGCGCAGTCTAAAGGCTGAGACCGCTGGGTAGACTGGCAGAGTCAAACCAAGGCACCCATATAGGACCATTCTGGATGGTTCTGTACCAAATACCCTTTGCTACCCTGTACTCCAAAGTGGTACTCCCATTTTTCAAGAGATCTCGTCTTAATTATATATGTGAGTTCACTGGCATAGGTGTCTATTATTAACTATGTATATAATTTTTGGGTTCCACATTTCTGTGTGGCCCATCCCGTGTAACTTTTCTAACCTCCAGTAGCATTGGCATGGAGTAATCCGTATTTGTTGTGCAATAAAGTATACTTAAGTGGTTGCTTGCTGGTGATGGTCTCTTCAGACATAAACTCACCTTATCTGTCTGATTGTATTCTGTTTGTATTTCTTTTGCAATAAATACAAACAGGTATGTTTATGAAAATAATATTATTCATACTTGTATTTGTATTGTATTGTACTCTTATCAGTATTGTGTTTTGTAAAATGTATGTTCTCCTTTTGTACAATAAAGTGTATTTGTATTGTATTGTATTATTTTAGATTCTAGAAGTATGCATGGCTGGCGATAAAATGCTCAGGGTTGAGACTCCAGAGGAGGTGCAGAGCTCTGTGAAGTCAGTTCAGGATACAGCATTTGTGACCAATGGAATAGCTAGGACTAGTTTGGAAGGAGAAGAGGAGGTAACTGAATCACTAAGTTTTTATATTTAGCATGGCAAAGTTAATTTTTGATAACTTACAGTGCCATTTCTAGTCAAATGCCTCTAATCTTTTTGCATTAAACTAACATAGTAGTTAAGAACTGGAATTATCTACCAGAACAAGTAGTAACAGCACCAAACATTAACGCATTTAAGACACACTGGATAAACACACAGGCTACAAAGAGTAAGTGAAATTAGCCACCACTTATCAGTTGTGCTATCTACCTGCTTGCATTAATAATAATAATGTGGTACAGGTTAAAGAATTTTTTTATTCAGTCTAGGATGTCAGAATATCACTTATTGAAGGTCAATATGGTTTTTACTATTAATTTATTAGATTAAATAATTAATTAATTACTAATTTGGCAAAAAATTTAAATTCAATTCAATTTATTAATGTGAAACACAGGTATAAAAGATGTTAGTAAATATTATGGTGTAAGTAACACTGTGATCTACCATTTTGGAAAAAATTATTAGTTATCTGAAGTACATAGGCTTATCTAAGATGGTAGGAAATTTTTGTAAAAAAACAAATATATTACAGTAGATACCTATTAGCTTAGTTTCGAAAATTAATATTATAATTCCATGTCAATTATTAAGGACAATGTTAAAATTGTAAAATACGATTGAAATAGGTAAATAAAAATGTCAAATTGAAATGAAATCAGATTAAAACATGTAGGTACATAGTCATGGAATATTTAACATGAATTATATTCATATTAAATATTAAAAAAAACACACTAAACTTGTAGAACATTTACAAAGAGTGGTAACAATAAACTGACCTGTTTGGTGTAGTGGTTAGAAACTCTGACCACTATACCAAAAGGTTGCGGGTTCGAATCCCGTTAGGGGCATATGTTTGTGTGATGAATATGGACATGTGTACTGGAGTTATGGATGTTTTCATTTATAATAAGTATTTATTTACCAAAAAAAATGTATTTATTTAGTATATCAACCATTTGTTATCCACAACACAAGCCTATAGTTGTTTACTGTGGAACTAGATGGCGCTGTGTATATGTCTAAGGATATTTATTTATTATAATAATAAATTAAGAAGGAAATTGATGCCACTCTACATAATCAGTAGCATTTTACTGGTCATTCTCTTTAATTATTCTCAATTCTGTTGTGTAGGTGTCCATAGACCTGATGCTGCCTGGCTTAGACATTCCTCGCTACACCCTCTTCATAGTGGACCAGAAGCAAACACTGCCCATCAATAAATATGGAGTGTTCATCGTCCCTCAGGGGAGGTGAGTATAATGGTTATTTTTCTGTCACAATATTTGCTTGGAAGCCGACTTACAGACTTTGCCCATTAAAGTGAAAAAGTAACGCTTTAAGTAACTCTGCAAGAAGTGCAGCGCTGTACATGTTTAGGTACTCGGTTTGGTTGGTGGTAGGGCATTGTAAAATATCCGCCTGGCTAGCTACCACCATGTTATCTAAATCTGCCGCCAAGCAGCAATGTTAATAGCATTGTTGTGTTCCGGGTGTCAGAGATAAGATAGCCAGTCCTCCAAATGTGTTGTGGTTTCCGGGTCAGTACTCTTCCACCTTCGACCTCATCTTCACTTAACTTCAGGTGTGATTGAGGTCACGTACCAACCCGTTGTGCATAAAAGAAAAAGAAAGAAAGAAGTTATTAAAAAACAAAAAATCTGATAGCTCATTTTGTGGGCATCATGCTAGAATTTTAGCATAAACCTAAAGATTGCTGGAAGAAATCTCTTTTTAGAGATAAGCTAGTGCCTTTTGTACATCCTGTATCTAGTATGTATTTGATCAATCAATCAAGTACACTTTATTGCACAAAATTCTACAATACACTTCTTAAATATAGCTTCAAAAAAATTATAGTTGTACAACCTATATATATTGCATATTATAATTGTGCTATTAAGCGATTTCTACCAGATAACCTACTACAGATAACAGACAACAATAACAAAATTGATATTTATGTGTACTCGAGTGCAATAAAATTATAAATAAATAAAATAAATTGTATCCGAAGACAATCTGGGGATCAAGACGAATTTAAAATCGGTTAAGCCATTTATGGTACAGGAGGTACACTCGAAAAACAATATAATATCCTGCTTCCTGGGGCAGTCGTATGATTTTATCAATCATCAATCAAGTTGTGTTTGAATTTCGTAATGAAGTTTGTCATACTTACAATTAGTGGCGGTAGATTCATATAAGTCGAGTACGTCAGCACGCGTTACTGTACTCGATTTGGATATCAACTTCAAACATGATTGATTGAGGTCAAGTACCAACCCGTTGTATAAAAAAAAACTTTATTGATCTATATTTGACGACCTATTTGGTGTAGTGGTTAGAAACTCTGCTACTATACCAAATGGTGGCGGGTTCGAATCCCGCGGGGGGCATATGTTTATATGATGAATATTATTACAAATTAAATAAATTTATTTACAAAAAAAAAAATGTGTAGTTTATCAACCATCTGGTATCCATAGCACAAGCCTTGATGCGCTGTGTGTTTGTGCAAAGATATTTATTTATTTATATTTAAACAATATAGAAAATGTTGATTTGAATTTTCGCAACTGTTCATTCATTTTCCTGCCCTTATCCCACTCTAAGTGGGGTCGGCACAACATGTCATCCTCTTCCACTCTCCTCTATCAGCCGTCATCTCCGTACTCACCCCTTTCACACACATATCATTCCTCACGCAGTCTACCCACACCTTCTTTGGTCTTCCTCTACCTCTGTATCCCTCCACATTCATACTTAACACTCGTCTTGTTACGTGCCTTTCATCCCTCCTCATAATGTGCCCAAACCATGCTAACCTATTACTCCTCAGCTTTTCTGTTATTGGCGCCACTTTTAGACTTCCTCTGATATACTCATTCCTGATCTTATCCATTCTAGTCACACCACACATCCATCTTAGCATTCTCATCTCTGCCACATGCATTCTACTTTCATCAGTTTCTTTCATTGCCCAACATTCAGATCCATACATGGTGACAGGTCTTATGATGGTTTTATAAATTTTGCACTTGAGTTTCATGGGCATTCGTGGGTCACATGTAGTCCCAGAAACCTGTCGCCATTTCATCCATCCTGCATTTATTCTGTTCCTCACATCCTGGTCAATATTGCCGTCGTTCTGAAGTAATGAACCTAGGTACCGAAAATTTGAGCAGATCGGTAGCAACTCCCCGCTTAAGGCGATATTGGAAAAACTGGATGGACCACCAAAGTCGCAGAACAGATGTTCGGTTTTCGTTCTGCTGATCTTCAGTCCGACACTCTCCAGTCTTTCCCGCCATTTTTCCAACCTGCTCTGGACCTCAGTCGCATTTTCTCCGACAAGGACAACATCGTCGGCGAACAACATACACCAGGGTGCCTCCTCCTGTATATTTGATGTCAGTGCATCCATAATCAGGAGGAACAGATAGGGGCTTAAAGCCGATCCCTGGTGTAAGCCCACCGCCACGTCGAACCTGTCGGTAATGCCGGCTTCCGACCGCATTTTCGCAACTGTATTACTTATAAAATTAACGGCCCCGTCACGACCTCGCCGCGACCGGTCGTGTGGCTAGTCACTGCACTACAGAGTGCCGACTGGCCGATATCAAGACAGCTTGATATCGGTCACTCGGCTCGTCCTCACGAATCGGCTAAATTCCGGGGGTTTTTTGACATACACGGCCGGCAACGCATCTGTGACCCTTTTGGTGTTGCGGGTGTCCATGGGCGGCGGTGATTGCTTTCCATCAGGTGACCCGCATGCTCGTTTGCCGCCCTTTCGTATAAAAAAAAAAAATACACGTACATAACGTTACGACCTTTATCCCCAATGGGGTGGTTAGAGTTATACCAAATATTAACGTTTGGGTGTTCCAAACATTAAAAGTTTAATGCTTGAAACAACTACTGCAGTTCACTTTATGAAATATATAGAAATGCACACGTGACTGCGTGTGAGCCCCTTGCCATTAAAACTTGCAAATCTATAGATGTGTTTTTGGTGGAGAGACCCTTAGTCGCCTTTTACACACGGGAAGAGATCGATTGGTTCTATTCTTTTTGCGTGCCAATTTATAGATAGGATGATTATCATTTATATATGTATTTATTTCCAAAAAAAAATGTATTTGTGTAGTTTATCAACCATCTGGTATCTACAGTGTGGAAAGATAAGTCGGGCCCTGGAGGGAAACTACCTTAAATCCTTAAGCTAGCTCATTTTGCTTAAAGGAAACATTCCTTTATTTTTAAAAAGAAACAAAACTGCATTCAAAGATTTTCTACATCACGCTTGCCTCGCCCGGGACTCGTACCAACTGAAATTCAAAAAAAAAAACAAACACTCCCTATTTTATTATACTAATCGATGGTATTATTTTTATTAACCACATGATAGATAACATTATTATTATGGTCTCTTATAGTATGTATAATTATACACACCCTAGTGGCTATCGTATCGATCCCAAGACTATGTCGCAGGGCAAGGGTACCTACAGACACACACACACACACACGCACACACACACACACACACACACACACACACACACACACACACACACACACACACACACACACACACACATAATTTAAGTCAATTGTTGTAACTGTCATCATGGAAGAGTAGACTGGAAGACTCCTGGTACAGGTATTTATTTACTTAATAGGGGTCCTCAGCAATGAAATACGGTTCTGTAAACTATGGTTACACAATAAATCAATTTTAATTTTAATTTTAATTATTATTCAGGATAAAATTTATCTAACAAACACTTGGTCTTACTCCGGAAAGTGAACATCTAGTAGTAACCTACTTACTGTTCACTTTCAACAAGTAAAAGACACGTAACAGTTCTCTTATCTCTCCAACATTCAAAGACTTCGTATGAAGTACTAATTTATCGTTAAGGGTTGCGGTAGAAAATGTTATTAGGGGCACACAACACTTTGCTGAAGGCTACAAGAAATGAATTTCAAAGGCGACTAATTTTCTGTAGCCAGAACGAGGAGGCAATTTCGAACAATTTATCAATTAAATAATTTAAGTGTAACAAATTGATAGTAAAATAAATTTAATGTTAGATTTAACGATCATTTTTATTTTTAAGACCAAATGTTTGTTAGAGAAATTTTATCCGGAATAATAGTAATAAGTAGAGAGACGTGGTCATTATCCACCGACAAGAGCATAGCTCTTAAATTGAACAATAATACTATCGATTAGTATAGTAAAAAACAAACACTCCCTGTTTGTTTTTTTTTAATTTTAGTTGGTTGGAGTCCCGGGCGAGGGCAGTTTATCTGAATTTCTCGAAGCAAATTGTAATGTATAATGCTGTAATTAACGCCACTCTCGACTGTCCGTGGCTCGTCACAGCGCGGCGCAGCGGCAGCGCTGTTAAAAATAATTGCACAATTTTTAGCACCAATGTACGTATTCACCGTGGTATATCCACGTTGATGGAGAACCAGTGAATCAAGACGAAAGGTGTATCTAGATACCAGATGGTTGATAAATTACAAAATCAAATCATCAAAAAATGCTTTATTTTGTAGGTACACAGGGTACACTTAAAATAGTCAGATTTTACATTTTTTAAGCTACTACTTGTTCAAAAGCCACTTTTCTCCTGAGAAGAACAAGCAAGAAACTCGAGAGGTTGCTCTTTTTTAAAAAAAAGGTTTTTATGTTACAAAATTATTAATTATTATTTTATATTATTTCATTATTAATTGTGAAATAGCCTGGTTACGCGAACGGGCTGTTCATGTCCATGAATGGTTATCATCTAAATAATCTGATATTTTGTAATATGCTTTCTTAATAAGTTTCTGTTTTATAGTATTTTTAAATTTATTGAAAGGAAGATTTTGTGTATCAACAGGAACCTTATTAAAAAAGCGTATACATAATCCTTTCAATGAATTACGACTTTGCGGAGGCGACTTATGTGACCTGCAAGTTTATCTTTATTTCTTGTATTGACATCATGTTTATCACCATTTTTCCTAAATGATGCTATATTTTTTATTTTGACATATATTAGATTTTCAAAAATGTACTACACAAATACATATATAAATGAATAACATCCATAACTCGGCAACACATTCGTCTTTAACCTGTTTGGTGTAGTGGTTAAATACTCTGCTGCTATATATACCAAAAGGTCGCGGGTTCGAATCCCGCCAGGGGCATAAGTTTGTATGATGAATACAGACTGTGTTCCCGAGTTATGGATGTTATTATTTATAAATTAGGTCCTATGAAATTGGCGTTTTGTATGAAGAATTTCATTAAGACTGCTTTCTCCATACAAACATTTTTGAATTTTTTTTGGGAACCACAAACCCTAATTCAGCTAAACTTTGTGTGTATTATCAGATAACAATACGTTAAGTATAGGTAGTGTTAATTTTTATAAGTAACCGCTTTATAAAAGTTTCTGCGAATCTAAGAAATAATATGGGAAAGTCATGAAAAGAGCTGTGTTCAAGTTTTTTTATTATGTGATTTAGCTCAGACATTAAAAAATATTTCATGTGAAAAAAATATATTTCATGGGAAAAAAATATATTCTATTTTCCAAATAAAAAACAAATTTGGAAATATCTATAGAAAAAAAAATCTCCAATTTCATAGGTAAAGACCTAATATGTACTTATTTACAAAAAAAAATATGTATTTGTGTAGTTTTTCAACCAACTGGTATCTATAGTACAAGCCTAGATGCTTAGTGTGGAACTATGTGGCGTTGTGTGTATGTGCAAAGATATTTATTTATTACCAGTGACGAATTGTGCCACTGAAGCATCTCTCACTATGGGCCTCATATGAAAGCTTCATGGTGCCTGAAAATAAGAGCTATGGAGAGGGCGATGTTCAGTGGTTCATTATACCCTGATCGAATCAGGAATGGTCCACTAATAAATAAATAAATATTTCGGACACTTTCACCAATCATCTAGTCCCAAACTAAGCAAAGTTTGTACTATGGGAACTAGATAACTGATAAACATACATAAATATTTATATAGACATCCATGACTCAGGAATAAATGTTCATATTCATCACACAAACATTTACCCGTCGCGAGATTCGAACCAGCAACCGTTGGTTTCGCTGACAGGGTCACTATCCACCACACCAATAGGTCGTCTAACGACGCGTATCCTTAGCTAATGCTAATACGCTTTTATCTTCTTATAATCTTAAAGGCCGTGATTTTTTGTACATGGATATAATACCTGTCAGTGATAGATTAAAAATGTTTTGTAACAAATCGGTTTAGATATAGTATAGGTATTTAGTAATAAAAAATAGACTATTAGATTAAAATTACCCCTGTGAATTTAATTGCGTCGGAGAATATACTTAGTTAATTATATCTGTGACCATTTTCAAAAAAATCGATCAATCATCATCATCAGCACGTAAACATTCCACTGCAGGGATATAGGCCTTCCCTCGTATAATGAGGGAGTATGGCCCGTAGTCCACCACGCTGCCTCAATGCAGGTTGGGGACTTCACGTGCCTATAAATCTTTATTTCCTCACGATGTTTTCCTTCACCGTTTAAGAGCAGTCGAATAAATGCACATAAGTAATTAAATTAAATTTAAAAACTCGATACTCTGTTAGGGCACAGCCTCCTCTCGCTAGGACAGGGTATGAGCTATAATACACCATGCGGACCCAGTGCGAATTGATGGAATTGTGCCGCAGTTGTGGCCACCTGACAGCCAATATTTTTAAGCCACTGTAGGCCACTGATTTTCGAAGATAGATCCCCCTGACAGAAGTTTAGCATTCGGTTGTATTTATTATTCATATGCTCTCCACCAAATTTAATGCGAATCGATTCAGTGTTTATTATCATCGCGTATTTATGACACGTGAAACATTAACCGACTAGGACGCGAGCGTCGTTGAGTGTGTGCTACGTATAAATAATTATGGTACTTATCTTCTTCGCGAGTCGAGGTACCTATAAAAGAATTTGATATCTATTTTCGCCGACATAAAACGGCTACCTGTGTTTTCGCCTGCGCTCACGATAAACGTTGCGTGCGTGTGCGCATGTGTTGAATGTTATATTACTGGTTGTTGTATGTACCTACTGAGCGAGCAGTTTACGCCGTAAGAGCGAACTTTCGGGAATAGCTGTGACGGTCATCAGGGTTGTAACTTCAGCTGTAATTTTTTTTTAAACTTAAAATGTTGTTTTAAAAAGTACCGAACAAGCTTTTCTGTTTAGTTAAGTATAAACCGCTACTTCTTCTGCGTGTGAATTATGGATTTGCATCAGTACGCCATATTATTATGTCCTTCTACCGGTATCACGTAACGTTTTTTTTTCTTTTTTTTATGCACAGCGGGTTAGCACATGACCTCAATGACACCTGATGTTAAGTGAAGATGAGGCCGAAGATGGAAGCGTACTGACCCGGAAACCCAAATATTTTGGGAACTGGCTATTTTATCTCTGACAACCGGAACACAACAATGCTATTAACGTTGCTGTTTGGCGGCAGATTTAGATAAGATGGTGGTAGCTAGCCAGGCGGACATTTAAAATGCAATACCACCAACCAAACCGAGTACTAAACATGTACCCCGCTGGGGATCGAACCCGCGACCTCCGATTCGTAAACCCTATGTTGTTTACATTGAGCCACGGAGGCGGTTTACGTCTCTGTCAAATGTCATGCAAATTGGTTCAGTTTAGCCGTGAAGAAAATATAATAAATAAACATCAGTCATCCAACCCAGATTTCCCAACATATATGCTAGCCACAGGACCACTACTGAACACAGGCATCCCCCATAGATTCCAGAGCGAGCGGTTGGAAGCGGCCTGTGACTTGCCGCGACATTTATAATAGTCGTTCGCTACCTTGTGGGTCGTCCTACGCTGCACCTTGCCGGTGCGTGGTCTCCACTCCAGAACTTAATGCTCCAGCAGCCTTCAGTTTTACGAGCGTTGTGCCCTGCCTATTGCCACTTCAACTTATTAATTCATTGGTCTATATTGAGGACTTTCTTTATTCCTGATCCGATTTCGTAATGAAACGCCAAGCATCGCTCTCTCCACAGCTCGTGACCTTGAACTTGCTTATAAGGACCATATTGAGATTGTGCCGTAAGTCATCACTACATAATTGTAACCCAAACTTATTTAAAAGAGCAACCCTTGAGTTTCTTGCTCATTCTTCTCTGGGGAATCAGCTTTGTGAATGAGCAATAATGTCAAAATTTTTGATTTTGACAGCTATGTGTGTGTGTCTGTATGTGGCACCATAGCTCTAAAACGGGTGAACCAATTGGAAGCATATTTTCTAGCGGTGATTCTTAGACCTGTTTTATGAAAATCGGTCCAGCCGTTTCGAAGATATTTAACTCTATATGGATGATATAATATTTCGAGAGCGATTTTCTAAATTTTCATTATAATCCAATTGGAAACAAGGTTTTTCATTCTAAAACAATTATTGTCAAAAACTGCCGAGGGAATTTTATTATGCAACGATGTTGATAGGGTCAATAGTTGAGGTTTGTTTTTTTTTCTTTCATACAGAAAACACAACAAAAACACGGTGTGCTATTATCAAGAAAATTTATTCCCTACTTTATCCCCTAGGCTTCTCCCTTTACGCAAAACTATAATAATACATACATACAGTCACACCTGTTACATTCATTGAAGACTCGGCTTAACCATTGAGGTTAGATATCTTGTTATATGTTAGATATCGAACCCGCGATCTACTTTTTGTAAACCCGATATTGCTTACACTGAGCCACGGAGACGGTATTTTCGCAATGCTAATTAGCCATCAATTTACTGAAAGTTTTGAAAAAAAATTGAACGTTCACGAAATATGAACTTGGATGAATCACAACCATGAGCTCAGCCGTGTAAAATGTGTTTACGAGTCCCGGACTTCGAGCTGTTTGTCGCTCATACCACAACGCGGATCCTGTGTCGGACAGACGTATCACGGACAGTTAGATATTTAAAAAAAAATATTTGGTTACAATTTTGGAATTGTTTACCGCTCTCATCACAAATCGGGTCCTGTGCCGGATAGACACACAACACTACCCAGACGTAATCCATCTAGAACTTCTTTGTGCTGAAAGAACGTCAACGTGCTAGATTTAGTTGTTAAAAAAAATAATTAGAACTTCTTTGTGCTGAGGATATATCTTCGGATAAACTGTTTGGAGGTACAATTGAGAGAACTTACCAGGTGGGTA
Organism: Oegoconia quadripuncta; assembly: GCA_949316235.1. NCBI lineage: Eukaryota > Metazoa > Arthropoda > Insecta > Lepidoptera > Autostichidae > Oegoconia > Oegoconia quadripuncta. Next base: position 3,292,972 of record OX438751.1, read on the forward strand.
AAGGCTTTCTTTTGGATATCTTTATTTAAGAATAAGAATCGTTTATTTGACCCATTTAGCGACACATATATTATTAGATATTACATGAAATTGGGTCCGACTGAGATAAAAGTAGTACACAAAACAGTTTCATGTGATAGGATAGGTACTCCTATCTTATAATGCAGTTTACAAAATACCTAAGCAATGTTTCACTTATAGACTAACGTCCTTAAAAATTAATTTTCGGTGTCGCAAAGTGGTATCAAAGAAGGTCCCCTTCTCAGCATAAGTTGCAGTCTAGAAGTTAGACTCCAACGCTGGTTTTCAGTGGAGCCTAAGGCGAACACACGGACGCCGATCGGACACTGACGGACATTGACGGACATTTGTATATCACTAGTTATTTGTCTACTTAATTACTTGCAGTAGAGGTTTCAAACTATTGATATTTGTTAAATAGTTATTGAACGTAGTCAACGGCTTATAAGGCCTGGGGGCCGTCCATATATTACGTCATTCTAAATTAGGAGAGGGGGGTTGGTCTGCGGATGACGGTAAATGATAGATGGGGGGGGGGTGTTTTGACGTCATTCTTATTTATTTATTTATTTATAGTTTATTTTTCACATACAAAAAGATTATTTCTAAAAAGAAATTTCTTCCAGCACACCTAGTAAAATACTAGCTGCCCGCCCCGGCTTCGCCCGTGGTACTTACATGTATTATACATATAAACCTTTAAGAATCAGTCTATCTATTTAAAAAAACCGCATCAAAATCCGTTGCGTAGTTTTAAAGATCTAAGCATACATAGGGACAGACAGCGATATTGATAATAAACACAATACTTAAATAATAACTACAACATTACATAATTTATAAAAGTACATATTAATACTATACTTATACTTAAATACATGTCATACTCTCTCTCTTAGCCTTATTGTAAAACAATTCCTTATTTTACTACTTAACTACAGGACTATATGGCCCGTATTAATAAACCAATCTCAAGATTGAGAACAGTATTGTGACTGGTCTCAAGTAAACGTGTTGTTTAATAAACCTAACTTGAGACCTGACAAGCACGTGCACATTCAAGCAGTACTCATTTGAGAGGTGCGCTATTAATAAACGAAACTCTAAGGCTATCATTCATTCGCCGCTGAGGCGTATACTTCAGAAGTGATCTCAGCTGAGTAAACCTCAAGATTGGTTTATAAATTAGCACGGAGCTTAAGATAGCGTCAACTTCTTAAGACGCATCTCGGGTGATATAGCCTCAAGACTTGTATTTTCTTTATAAGACTTTCCATCAAAAAAACGTTTGCACGTTTTAACGGCGACGGGGTCACGTATGGTTTTTTTGTACATTTCGAAAAGTGAACCGTGGAAGTTGTTTGAAGCATTAGTTGTTCCAAAACTTGTTTGGTTTATCTCTGACTATCCCATTTGGGATAGACGTTGTGACGTTATGTATGTAATTTGTGTTATTCTGGAGCCTGCCGAGTTTGACCCACCTGATGTAATAAATAATGTATAATGACGTTAAACTTCCAGTATAATGTGGTCGCGCTGTGTTCACATACAGTACCGGGGCGCGCGGCCCGCTTGCATTGGTAGTGGTTACGGTCGTCGTGACATCAACTATACCTATAGAATTTAGAACCAACGAAAATAACACTCACGGCTACCAAACTTCGGGTCGTATCGTTTAAAAAATTTCATAATACCTATTTATTAATAAGTATACAAAGTCCAAGATACATTGAACACGTGATTGAGTAAGTCCAAAGTATTCTTACGACCTGTTTGGTGTAGTGGTTAGCAACTCTGGCCACTATACCAAAAGGTTGCGGGTTCGAATCCCGCTAGGGAGATATGTTTGTGTGATGAATACGGACATGTGTACCCGAGTTATGGATGTTTTCATTTATAATAAGTATAAGTATTTATTTACGAAAAGAAATGTATTTATGTAGTATATCAACCATCTGGTATCCACAACACAAGCCTATAGTTGCTTACTGTGGAACTAGATGGCGTTGTGTGTATGTCTAAGGATATTTATTTATTCTAGATAACGCTTTTTTATATTTAAATACTAGCTGTTCGCCGCGGTTTTGCCTGCGTGGAATAACTTTATCGCGGATATGTTTGATTAGGTTATCCCGCGGGAACTACGTTATCGGGTTAAAAAATATCCTGTTTTAATTAAATAATTTTAAGTGAGTATTCTGGTGTCACGTGGAGCTGGTATCCACATTTCTCATACGTAGGGACCCTCACATTTGGGGCCGTATTAATAAATCGTACTTGAGATTGAGATCGCGTCTCAGTCTCGTTACATTTTTTTTTTGATTCTGTTTTAATATGCAACAGATTCTCAAGCGTCAACCAATCTTGAGAACGTTTTATTAATACGGGCCTTAGAATATTAGTTAGAAGATCATCATTCATCATAATCATCAGCTCGTAAACATCCCACTGCAGGGATATAGGCCTTCTCTCGTTTATGAGGAAATATGGGCCATAGTCCGCCACGCTGGCCCAATGCTTTAGAATTTTTATTTCTCAGGCATGCAGCTGTCCTCACAATGTTTTCCTTCACCGTTCAAGAGCAGTCGGATAAATGCACATAAGTAATTAAATTAAATTTAAAAAGTCATTGGTAAATGGCCTGCCTGGGAATCGAACCCGGACCTCTCATATTGGGACACCGCGTCTTAACCGCTGAGCCACCAACGCTTCTTGTTTAGTTGGATAGATTATAATAAAAAATCGAACTACTTACTTACAATTACCATGCCAGTGGTACCTCCTTTGTGCCGAAAGTTCCTGTGTCTTTTGGTTATTAATTTAAAAATAAAATTGTTATTTGGAACACTTTGGACCGGTTACGTGTTAATGGATCGGTACTTATAAATAGGACCATATATTTGCATGTACGACATATTAACGTTTATTTAAATCTAACAAAACAAACAAATATATTTTAACGTACTCATCAAATACTAATAAAAATAGTTGTCACAAGCTTGGAATCCGCAACTAATTTGAACAATATTTAAATAGTAGTTGAATTCCTGAAGTAACAGGGCCAGTTCAAGCTGACTTACGAAGCAGGATTACCATACGACGCGCGGACGCCCCGTGACGGATTAAAAGATTTTACTTCTGATGTATGGTTGACTAACAGCGCTGATGGAGCACAGCCCTCGTACAGGAGGGTATATGATTGTCAGTTTGTGTGCCCCTGCTAGACGATTGGCTTGCAATTGGCACTGTTTAACGTTAACGAAGACACTCCTATGAAAATACCAGTAACGGTCTCCAATAACTCGGCAGACCTAGCTTAGCTCCGTTAATCGAAAACGAATAGCGAATGCAGCTGCGTTACCCTTCTATGTCATACGTTGTCATAAATATGAAGTATTTATGAAGAAGCCGATTTAGAGCACTAGTTTAAAATATGACAGGTGTTACGCCGATATGTTTTAGTCAACTGTCTGGGGAGTCCTATTTTCGGTCCAGTTAAATTTGCGTGAGTTAGTTCCTCCCAACGACAACTAGATCACACGATTACTGGCCGACTGAAATAGGTACAGCCATGTCTTTATCATGGGGAGCATAGGTGGCTCAACGGTTAAGACGCGGCCCCCCAATTTGGGAGGACCGGCCGGGTTCGATACGCAGGCAGGCCATGTACCAATGAGTTTTTAAATTTTATTACTTATGTGCATTTATACGACTGCTCTTAAGCGGTGAAGGAAAACATCGTGAAAAACCTGCATGCCTGATAAATAAATATTCTAAGGCATGTGAAGTCCCCAAACCGCATTGGGCCAGCGGTTGGACTATGGCCCATAATCCCTCATTATACGAGGGAAGGCCTATATCCCTGCAGTGGGATGTTTGGCTGAGATGAGAGCTCGTAATACTGAACGGTTTAGCTCTTCAATTACAATGCGAATAGCCGATGCTTGAAACGCCCTTCCGGCGTTAGTCTTTCCGAAATTCTATAATCTTGGATCTGCGTAGTATGTGTGAATGATAAGATCAAGGAATTGTATGATTAGAGAGGTGTGTCGTGCAAGATGATATAGTGAGTAGGAATGAGTGAAAGGAGAATAACGAAAGCAGGAATGGAAGGGTCGGTAAAGGTCGACCAAGAAGGACGTACGTCAATCAAGTGACTGACGTACTCACAAAATGTCAGGTGCGGTCAAGCACTAACCGACGAGCGTGTTTATAGCATTTAATGAGAGTGGAAGAAGCAAAAGTAGTATGTCAGAATCGTTGCAAGTGGAAAACAATAGTCTCTGCCTACCCCAACGGGAAACAGGCGTATATATATGTATGTTGAATACTCGTTACCGTGTTTCATCTTCGGCCATATCGTCACTTTCTATGATTGCAGACAAACGCGAGTCCAGTCAATCGTACAAATAAATGTAACGTTAGTCGAAAAGGGGTATTAAAACGAAGGGGGTTATAAGGTATTTTCGTAATAATTTTTATCTCTTCTCTACTGTTACTAGCGTAATACCAGAAAAAAATTTTAGCAGGAGTTTCGTGATATTTTTGACGCACATAGGGACGGCGTCAGTCGCCTAGTTTATCGTAAATAACTGGCTGATTCGCGCTCTTTTCTAAATCGTATTCATATTTGATAACTCAATGGGTTTATTCTTGGTATGTTTATTTTCGGCGTACCGGCATGAGCAAGCCGGCGGGTTCGTCGACAGGCGTTTTTCGTACAATAATATTTTTGTTTACCTCAAGCGGGATCTAAAATTAACCAGAGCTGCACTCACGATGTGGGTGTGGCGAACGATCCCAACAAACATTGTAGGTGGTTAGGTTATTTTGACTATGACACATAGTCATGCGTAATTAAGAATTAAATTCAATCAACTTTAAACATTTATTTCATCGTAAGATTCATGATATCTGTTGAATGCCAATTTAAATCTACTGGAAATAATATATACATTAACTGACGCCTGTTTCCCGTATACAGAGACCACAGACTTCCACTTGCGACGATCCTGACATACCTCTTTTATTTCATTCACTCTCACAAAGTTGTTCATACATGCTCGTCGGTTTAGGGTACTCTTGACTGGGTCTTTCTTAAAGACGTCCCCGATATGATCGTGTGGTGTTCCCCTACCAACACTACCATCCGCATTCGTATGTCTCTTCTTTCACTCATCCTCTCCACATATCCAAAGTCCAAACCATCTCAGCATACCTTTGTCAATCTTTGTCACAGCAGCGTCTTGGTAATAATATCATCCAAGTAAATAAAGCGACTGTTGCATCTCGCCCAACGGGTCACATTCCGCGCGGGTGACTTGTTCCATAAGCCAAAACAATTTCCATCAAACATGACTAAATATAAAATAAACATTTCTATGGCTGTTCAGCCGTTTTGACGCTACACACTTATAACATATATCCTATATATCCTATTTTATTTAGCAAAAACTTGGATGATCAAATTTTCTTTAATAAACAGTTCTAACTGCCGCGTCGTAAAGAAAAGGCGGAATGTAGAGATGTGTGTAAAGGACTCCACCGACAAGAGCATAGCTCTAAAATATAAGAGAAAGTGTTCTTATTCTCTGACCTTTTTGAACTCCATAGAAACTTATGTTCAATATCAGTGAGAAATCGAATAAGATGAAACTTTCCAACCAGTAGCTCTGTCTTGAAAGATGAAACTTTCAATCAAACAATTAACAGGATTTTAACATGCAACCGTTGATTTCTTAGCACTTGACCACAATCACAACAGATGTTAAGTGAAGATGAGCCCGAACCCTCCCGACTTATTTGGAGAACTGCTGCCAATGTTATCAACATTGCAGCTTGACGGCAAGCTTAGATAAGATGATGATGATATGTAGCTTTCCAACCACCGCTGAGGTTGGATGGAAGAGATGTCTCTTCGAGATAAGTTCACCTTTCTACATTAATTCTGTTTTGTACCTGATTCTTTTTATTATTTTCTGTGCAATAAAGAATAAGGATGGTATACAGACATTTCTGTGCCCTACCACCAACCAAACCGAGCACTAAACGTATAGTGCTCCCGCTGGGAATCGAACACACGACTTCCGTTTTGTAAACCTTATGGTGTTCACTTTGAGTCACAGAGGAATAAAGTAGATAAAAATATTTGTTATTCAGTTTATTTGTTTGCCTCATTCCATCGTATTATTTTCAGAGAATCCGAGTGGTTGTTTGGTTCACCGTCAGGGCGGCGGCAGCTGCAGGACTCCGCCAAGTTCGGGCGGCTGGTGGTGGCAGTGTTGCACAGGGGACACCAGTACGGCACCCTGGATTCCGTGAAGGAGGAGCTCACCCACTGCGCCAAGACGCTGGCGCCTAGAGGGTTCACAGGACAGGTGTGTGGTAGATTTATTGTTAAAACTGTGTGACCCGCGTGTTTTCTGTTTTTGGAAAATTAGCAGTTTTTCTTACAGACAGCATATTGTTGACAAAGAACCCCGTAACCAAACGTATGGAAAATGTGGTTTCAGTTAAATATTCTGAGATTTTGATATAATATAGATTTTAACGTCCTGAACAAAAGTCTCTATGGGGGCTACCACTTTTGCCGAGTCCCTTTCAGAGTTAGGACTGATTTTGTATCAGATAACAAATCATTAATTAGATGCAATTACCAAGTATTTATTTAAACAATTGACATTAGATTGAACCTATATTGCGATAAATATATGTAGATAAGATTTAACGAGTAAAATATGTTCCAATATTCTGTGTGTCGTTGTAATAAGAACTTCGTAAAATATTTATGAAACGATTTATTTTGCACTTGAAAAAGACGCTGGAGGTGTCATATTACTGGTATTACCGTCACTGTGACAAGGTGCGAATTGGTACTAGAGTCCATTTCCTTGAGGGTACAAAATCAGTCGTAACTCTGAAAGGGCCTCGGCAACAGTGGTAGCCCCCATAGAGACTTTTGTTCAGGACGTTAAAATCTATATTATATCAAAATCTCAGAATATTTAACTGAAACCACATTATCCATACTTTTGGTACGGGGTTCTTTGTATTATACATCTAATATTGTTTTGTAAATAATACGTTATCGTGCGCCAGCTGTAATTTTAAAATTTTGGCAATATTACCTACCTAGCACTACTGACTTGCCGTAACGGATGACAATTAGGGCAACTTTAATGGAACTCGACCTTAGCGACCCTCATCGCTGAAACCTTTTTGGTCTGACTCCGATACCCGGCAGCCCACCGATATCCGCTCAAAATGGTTGGGGCTTTATAAATAAATAAAAGGTATTTTTTCACCACAAAGTTAATTTAACAAGTAATTAATGGATAATAAATTAGGTCAAACTGTGATGACAAGGTAGGGACTCAGCAGATTTGCTGATTTTCAGTCCCCCCCCCAAGTTGAGTAGTTGCTGCCACCAAGGAATTAATATTATTACTCTATGAATAAATTTAAACATTAACTAAAAGTAAACAAAAAGAAAAACTATATCTAAAATCAACTCAAAAACAACTGCAAGTGATAAACGATAAAAAGCTAGACAGCTATTTGGTAAATTTTCAATACTTATGTGTGATTGTGCGAGTGAATTTAATTGTTTTCAAATTATTATTACTAATTTAACAAATTTAAATTATATCCGAATCATACTGGCAGAGAAACACCCGTAGAAGAAACTATGTATCCGTCCAAGAAATTTATGTAAAATGTGTATAAATTATGTATGCTTTATGGGGAATTTATTCAAGACTTCTATATCTATCCAAGACTCTCCACCCGACTTTTTTGGGGGGGTTTTGCTCGCACCGTCGCACTTGGGCGACGGTAAGAAGGATACAGGCCGAGATTCTACAAGTGGAACCCTCGTGGCCCGTCGCTCATGTTGTGGAGAAAGCTCCGCCAGACATTTCTCTGGCCGGATGGAAGATTTTAATTAGCTTGTTATAGCGTTGGTGGACTGACACCAGAGCTTTTTTTTTTATGCACAACGGGTTAGCTCCTGACCTCAATCACACCTGATGTTAAGTGAAGATGCGGATGAAGATGAAAGCGTACTGACCCGGATACCCAAATATTTGGGGAACTGGCTATCTTATCTCTGACAACCGAAACACAACAATGCTATTAACATTGCCGTTTGGCGGCAGGTTTAGGTAAGATAGATATTATAAGATAGAATTTAGATAAAGATTTAGGCTTGGTCATTGGCTTACCGATTGTAATAACGGCGACACTAGCAGACTGGTAGCAATTGGTCAATCGTATTTCCAGTTCTTCATAAAAAATAACCTATCTATTCCAGATTCCGTTCCTGTCCCTGGGCGCTGACGTCGGCCGGCGAACGCGCGTGTACGCCGGCTCCTCCAAGGTGTCTGGAGACTTCGTGGTGGAAGATGTGGACGTGGACACAGCCGTGTACCGACGGCTGATATTCCTCGACAACCAGTTCCTCGTGCAGTCGGAAGCCAAGCTCAAGACTGGTGAGAATTAAAGTCAAAGTCAAAAATGCTTCATTTTGTTGGTACACAGAGTACACTTAAAATAGTCAGATTTTACATTTTTTAAGCTACTGCTTGTTCTAAAGGCAATTTTCCCCTGAGAAGAACAAGCAAGAAACTCGAGGGTTTCCAGGTCAGTACGCTTCCACCTTCGGCCTCATCTTCACTTAACATCAGGTGTGATTGAGGCCAAGAAATAACCCGTTGTGCATTTTATATTTTACAAAAATGCTTTTATATTTCATTATTAATTGTGAAATAGCCTGGCATGCCAACAAGCTGGTTATGTCCAGAGATGATTATCGTCAAAATAGACGATGCCTTGTGTTATTTTGGGTTCTTGACTATATAGCTGTGGTACCAGGCTAGCATAACCGGATGAGAGTTATTATTACTGCATCTATTATGATGATAAAATTACGTTTGATTACAAACGCACTCAACTTTAATTTGGCGATGCAAAGCGCTCTTTCAATGATTTGTGGTACAGGATCGCATCCGACTCCTTAATTGTAAACATTTGGTCCGCCATTTTAAAATTCGAATTTCGAATGCGTTTTAAGTTGACATGTCATAAATCTCATTATTCACTCCTCTCGGAAAAGGCAAAGGGATCTAAGCCCATACGGCCATGTCTTATTTCTTCAGTTCATCAGTCAGTCTCAATCAAAACAAGTAATTCGTCATATACTAGGTGTATACAGAGTCTAGTCACGATCAAGTCATTCTTCAGTAAAGTGGCAGAATGCTTTACAAAAGATTGTGGCGATTTCTTGTGGGACTTCTTCGTTACGCACTTTAATTTACACTTCCCTTCACTTGTACACCATCACTAACTTTTGCTGCACAATATTTTGCCATTATTAAGCTTCAAAACTCAGAATGCACAAATCATAAGAATAATGAATATAACCAAAAATGCAATTTCATTCGCCGAGATATCGCCAAAAAGCCTCATAAGTCTGAAATGAGCTTGACTTATTTATAAATGTTGTGAACCCCTGATTATTCCTTTACATAATTTATAGCTTCTCGTAACGGGCACTTTAGTAAGACAAATTAAGTTATAAATAAAAATACTAGCCCCAAGTCCCAATTTTTACAGCCGGTTCCGCTACCGGCTCGGCAGAAAGCGTTAAGCTGCGCAAATCTGACGGGTCTCAGTGGAAATCAGCTTCGTTTGGCGTAGAATCGCTTGGACCGTGGGGACCTGGTGCACTATTTAGAGAGTTATCTGAGCGTCTGGTTGATGCATCGCACGATCGGAGGGCTGGCCAATACTTTGAATAAAGAATCAGTCTTGCTATACAGCAAGGCAGTGCGGCCAGCCTTCTGTGTACGATTCCACCAACCAGAGATAACTCTCTAAATAGTGTGTGAACACCAAGTCCCCACAGCCCAAGCGGTTCTACGCCAAACGAAGCTGATCTCCACTGAGACCCGGCGGATTTGCGCAGCTTAACGCTTTCTGCCGAGCCGGTAGCGGAACCGGCTGTAAAAATTGTGTGACATTTAACTCCTGGCTGACGCATAACTGGTATTGAATAGATCAAAACCGAATTCTTTAGACAAATTATTGTACATACATAAAGTTACGTCTGTTTCCCGTAGGGATAGGCAGAGACCACAGACTTCCACATGCTGCGATTCATACATGCTCGTCGGTTTAGGGTACTCTTGCCTTGGCATTTCTTTGAGATTGCCCCGATTTATTCATGATACGTCCGCCGTGGTCTTCCCCAATCAACACTACCATCCACATTCGCTTCGTATTTCTGTGTTAGTCTTCTTTCATTCATCATCTCCACATGTCCAAACCATCTCAGCATACCTTTTTCAATCTCTGTCACTACATAACTCCCTAATTACACTATTCCTGATTTTATCTTTCAAAGTCACCCCACTTATATTTCTCAATGATGTCCTTTTCTATTCGAATTATTGTGAGGACCGATTGGTGTAGTGGATAATGACCCTGTCCGCGACATTAACGGTTGCGGGGTCGAAGCCCGCGAGGGATAAATGTTTGTGTGTTGAATACGAACATTTATTCTCGAGTCATGGATGTTTATATAAATATCTATGTATGTTTATCCGTTATCTGGAGCGTCGGTGGCTCAGCGGTTAAGGCACGGGTTCCCAATTTCAGACGTCCGGGTTCGATCCCCAGGCAGGAAACGTACCAATGAGTTCATAAATTTAATTACTTATGTGCATTTATCCGACTGCTCTTAATCGGTGAAGGTGAGGAAACCTGCATGCCTGAAAAATAAAAATTCAAAGGCATGTGAAGTCCCCAACCCGCATTGGGCCAGCGTGGTGGACTATGGCCCACACTCTCTCATATACGAGGGAAGGTCCATATCCCTGCAGTGGGATGATGAATGTTATATTTCCAGTGAAGAGGAAGCAAAAGACGAAGCTGGTGGTGGAGTTCGGCCGCATATCGTTGTACCACTCGTTCATGTGCGTGGGGGTGCAGCTGTCGCGGCCGCGCGCACGCCTCGCGGTGATGGGGCTGGGGGGCGGCGGCCTCTGCATGTTCCTCGCCAAGTGCTACCCGGATGCCAAGGTCAGGGCATAGGCGGGGCAAACCTGCCCGTATTATGCTGTAACAGTCTGCAACACAATTAATGTAGCAGGCTTAATTTTTGTGATATTGTTTGGAAGGTCTTGGTTGGATTTTGTTATATTAGGTCCTTACCTATGACATTGGCGTTTTGTATGAAGAATTTCATTAAGACTGTTTTCTCCATACAAACATATTTGTTTTTTTTGGGAACGGCAAATCCAAATTTAGCTAAACTTTGTGTGTATTATCGGATAACATTTAGGTTAAGTATAGGCAGCGTTAATTTTTAAAAGTAACCGCTTTATAAAAGTTTCAGCGAATCTAAGAAATCATTATGGGAAGCACATGAAAAGAGCTCTGTCCAATTTTTTTTTTATTATGTGATTTAGCCCGGAAATTAAAAAATATTTCATGTGAAACCTTGAAATAATATTCCATTTATCAAATAAATAACAAAATTGGATATAGCAGGAATTGGCACATATGATTAACGAAGAAAAACAACCCAATTTCATAGGTAAAGATTGGGTATTAAGAATTTTACGTAATTATTTAAATCAAAGACTACAATGTATATACGGAGATAGACGGGTATGTTGGCGTTTGCAAACGACTCGGGTTCACAGCGCCATCTATCCGCAATGATGTGTAACTAACCTCAAGGTCATGAAACCCAGCCGTACCTACCTAAACCTGGTAACTTGGTAGTTACTTCAGAGATTTATTTTCAATGAAACATTGAAATTTCACTTGTTTCATCAAAATTTCAATGCTGTCATCGAAAATAAATCTCTGAAGTAACTACACATATTATCTAGTTAGGTATCGGTATACAATAAAACACACGATTGGAAATGGAAAGTGAAAAAAATGCGCGTACACATCCAACGACAACCGACATTTTTCTCAGTGTTGCCAAATCATCATTACTTTACGTGTTTTACCTTCACAAAACCTAATGCTATCTCAAATATGAAAATTTAATAACTAGGCAAGAAAAAATCACTTTAAATATACTTAGGTACATATAGTTTATTGTTTTTGAGAAAATATAGACTAAATATTTTACATGGTAATCATGGTATTACCAAGTTATGACATATGGCGGCTAGGTGGCGCTAGTCTCTATTGGGACGGGAGTATTTGTTCTAAGAGACCACAGCATGATTTAAATTAGTTCATGCTATTCTCTCATGCTGCTGTGCCTTCACGAGGTCCTTATTGATACAGTACACCATAATGTCATCAAAACAAAACATAAGGAATGCAATAAATGATTTGAGTTTGAGTTTTAAAATCTACCTACCTACAGGAGCGATTTGAAAACACTGTCATACAGCCAATATTCTAACACAAATTCGCATTGGCCCGTATGGTGGATTATATGTTTATAAATTAACCTAATTAAGTAACATAGTATATTAATGTACCATAAGAATTAATAAATATATTTGATTTGATTTTCCCATACCACATTAGAGTGGTTAACACGCGATCTCTCAATTTACGAGGTCCGGGTTCGATTCCCAGGCAAGCCATGTATCAATGACCTTTGAAATTTAATTATGTATATGCATTTATCCGACTGCTCTTAAACGGTGAATGAAAACATCATAAGGAAATTTGCGTGCCTGAGAAATAAAAATTCATATGAAGTCCCCTACCCGCATTGGGCCAGCGTGGTGGACTATGACCCTCATATACGAGGGAAGGCAAACCTGCAGTGGGATGTGTACGGGCTCATGATGACGATGACCACATTAGATCCACACATCACATTGGTATGTGCCTAACCCTTAAATTAATTGATCTATGTAAATGCACAGATCACAGCTGTGGAGCTCGACCCGACGATGCTGGAGGTGGCGAAGAACCACTTTGAGTTGAAGCTGGATGAGCGGCTGCGTGTGGAGCTTAAGGATGGAGTGGACTTTTTGAAGGACGAAGCTGAAAGTGGTGAGGTGTATTTTTAATTAGGTGACCTTCACGTAAGAGTCCCATGGCTTGCCGTATTGTTATTTTGTAGTTCAAGTTCTTTATTACGAGGCTAAGTGGTATCTTATATTCACTTATGGTACATATACTTAGGTTGTTATTAAAAATTTTTGCACTGGTACCCTACCCTCGCTTTCTCTCGCAGGGCACTAGCTGAAAATCAGTGTCTCATCGCTATAGGTGAGGATCCACACTGAGCGATGGCCCATTTGTGGTACAGATACACATACAACTCTATTATAAGGTGTAACAGTTGTACTTAATTTTTGTTTTTTTTTTACTGTGAAATAAGGCTACATTGTGTAAGAATAACACCAAGCAGAATGATTGTTGCGTCGAATATTTTTGTATGTGTTTCTGTAATATGCAAATAAACGCTTTATATATCTATCTTATAATTATGTTTTGGCAATACTTAGCCATCCTTTGTGGGGCCAACAATTGTGGGTTGCTTTCTCAAATCAAATAAGTTTTTTAACATATCTGAAAACGTCATGACATATAATTTCCGCTCATTCACAAGGTCTTTTCGTCGCCCATACCGCAAAGCCTAAAGACAAAAGTCTTTGATCAGTGCGTCCTACCTGTTATGACATACGGTGCCGAAACGTGGACACTGACGGTGGGATTGGTCCACAAGCTTAAAGTCGCTCAACGGGCCATGGAGAGGGCTATGCTTGGAGTCTCTCTGAAGGATAGAATTCGAAACGAAGTCATCCGTCAGAGAACCAGAGTTACCGACATAGCCGCTCGAGTCAGCAAGCTAAAGTGGCAGTGGGCTGGTCACATCTGTCGTAGGACTGACGATCGTTGGAGCAAGCGAGTTCTACAGTGGAGACCGCGTTTAGGCAAACGTAATGTGGGACGCCCCCCGGCTAGATGGAGCGACGATCTGCGCAGGGTGGCTGGCAGCAACTGGATGCGTAAAGCCGAAGATCGGGCTGAGTGGCACGCCTTGGGAGAGGCCTATGTCCAGCAGTGGACTGCCGCAGGCTGGTAATGACGAAATGACAATGCTGTCTCCCCAGAGAAGAACGAGCGAGAAACTCTACCCGACTGCCCCAGGAAGGAGGGTAATGTTTTTCGAGTATATGCATATATTATTATAAATCATTTATTTTCCAGACAATAAGGGTCCATATTTGTTAGTACAGTCACCTATAACTATGTTAGTAAATAGTGGTAGTAATTGAAAAATTAAAATAACAATTATAAATTCAAATGTCAATTGAAAAATTGAAACATAAAAAAATCTAAATTATATTAATTTGAAATTATTTTGAAAATTGAATTGTTATTATTATTATAGAAATTGTAGAATGTGTAACGTCAAAATTACTATAATAATAATAATATATTATATTATATTATATGTATTTATATATAATGTTGTATGTATGTATTTGTGTATTTATGTTGGGTAATTTTTCGTTTAATGTATTATGTTGGTTTTATTCTTTATATGATATTTTTAACATTTTTTGTTTCTTCTGTTTCGTGTACACTTTATGTCTACCGTTTATATAAAATTTCGCTCTCACGGGTTTGCTGGAAGAGATCTCTTATAGAGATAAGTTCGCCCTTTGTACATTTTTCTAAAATATTTGTTAATGACCATTTCTTTGTGTGTGTGTACAATAAAGTGTTAAATAAATAAATAAATAATCTCTTTATTGACATACTAAATTGTTACAAGCTCCTATGAATACTCTGACACCTAAACTAGGTTAAATGAACCTGTATCTCAGGAGTCAGTGGCTTCTCCCAATTTAAACTTAAAACAAAGATGCCAAGAAAGCCTATTATCTAAATCACAAAGTTTTCAATTTTATTTTATTTAAGGATTGTTTATCATTTTTAGTTTTTAGTTGTACTATGTAAGTAAGATTCAAGTATTGCGTGTGATCTGGGGCACTGGTGCATTCAACGACAACCAGTGCTTCATGAATGGCCCATCCATGCGGCCTGCCACTACAATCAGGCCCCTATTTCACCAAGTTGACAGGTGCGACAATTGTCAAAAAAATATGACAAAGGAGAAAATTATCAAATAGTATATATATATATATATATATATATATATATATATATATATTATTTGTAATTATATTTCAGGAGAAATTTATATTTATTCTCTAATATATATTCTCCTATATGCGAACTCATATAAATCACTATCACTGTCACTACTGCTGCTTTCACGTAGAGCCATTTTGTAATTAACAACGAAAACACTACAATTGTCACGCTAGCCTGACACAGCCTCGATCTCATGTCAACAATTACCGACAAATCTACAAATATGTCGAGTTCAAAAAATGATTCTTGTTTCACAACATAATTGTCATTTGATTGAGATAAGGACAATTGTCACAAAATGCCTGTCATGTTTATAAGCTTTTCTGTACGAAATAATTTACAAAATTGTCATTTGTCACCTGTCCGTTGACAATTGTCAGCGACATATGTCGAATTGTCAGCCGACATATGTCGCTGACAATTGTCAACTTGGTGAAATAGGGGCCAGGAGGCTGTTGCCGCTGGCCCGTGTCCGCCGCGCCATGGAAGTCGTTCTCTTACGCATAGTAGCGTGAAAGCCGTCCTCTCGCGCTTCCGCGAACATCCCTGACGCGCTGCAGAAGCGAGGCAGGCGCAACAGCGTCCTGAATGCGTTATTATATAGATTTCTATGTTACCTCCTGCAGCAGTTAAATGGCTTGATTGATATTGAAGTGTATGGTGTTACATTCGTGTTCATGTTTTTTTTGCTTAAAAAGCCTTAATTTTAATGATATAAAACCCGCTGTTGCCAGGTAATCAATACGAGGCGGTGTTATTCGACATGGACAGCAAGGAGCGGTCGCTCGGGCTCTCGTGCCCGCCGCGACAGTTCCTCACCGAGGACTCGTTGCGACACGTGCAGACAATACTCGCTAATTGTGGTAAATATCTTACTATAGAACACAAAGTCTTTCAATGTCACATATTTCAAACTCTCAACGACCGATTGGTCCATTGGTTAATGGGTGGTGATCCAAAAGTAGTGCCTTCATATCAATGATTGCGTGTTCGAATCACGCAAGGTGTAATTTTGTGATGATTACTTGCCGTGACTTTCTTAGAGATGATCTGTTTAAAGAAACAAATATTTTAACTGTTGCATCCAGGGCTTGGTTTAATGTTAAGGCTGGGAATATACCGGGTGTTAGGCGGACGATTGTCCAAAGGGAGTCAACAGCAAGGCGGGGTATTTGCTACTCACCTGGCACAAATTTTCTGGACTTGGCCCCCACAGTTCCCAAATGTCCGAAATTAATCACTTAAACTAAAATAAATCAAAAAGTTATGGTTAGTCAGACAGATTGGGGGTGGTGTTTCAATCCTTACTGTCTTAGCATTCTTTGTCATCTTTGTCTGCAAAGCTTATCGCACAGTCAGCACCGTCGCACTTCCTGTCCTCGAGGGAGTGTGGCCGACGGCTCTTGAGGTTTTAAGAAGACCTGCCGCCTTTTATCGCAGAAGGGGAATGGAATGGTGTGATTATGGTTAGGGTGATCAAAATAGGATCGAACATCTATTTAAAGATGGTGTAGACGAGCGACTCTTCTCAGATTGGCAGCACTAAATTACTTAAACTTCTTTCCTACTTGACACCTTTAACTCTTCTTTAATTAGTCTGGGGCCCAAGGTAGCAATAGAGACACGTAGGGCACCGTCTACCTTCAGTAGGCACCGTGCAGAGTACCACTGTTGATCCTGGGTTACAGGAGTTGCAGTGGGAGGAGTGTGGAGGCGGGTAATAATGTCGTAGCATTCTAGTAAAAGTATTATTTTGTGTAGATAATCCACAGAAAAATAATTATGAGCCATCAAAGTACGCTTTGATGGCTCATTGTACGCTTCCACCTTCGACCTCATCTTCACTTCACATCAGGTGTGATTGCGGACAAATACCAAAAGAAGGGTTTACATAAACAACATTTTTGATCTTTAAAAAAAAAACTAAAAATATTCAAGATCTCCTATTTCTCTAAAATCATCTCCAATTTGTGCCCTTCCGAATGGTATACCACCCTTTTTTTATTTAATTTGTAAAACTAAGCATGTTATACTTAGGCGTGCATGTGTTTTAGCTGAAAATGTTGTCGAGCTGAATTGCTTAAGAAATAAAAATGAGAGCTAATATTTTGTAACATAAATTTCCCTAAATGTTTTGAATTTAAAGAAATAGCCATCAATTGAGAAACACATTTTTCAACTTTGCTTATTTAGTTACTTAGTACTCGCGTTTCTTACAAATGCTTAATTTTTAGTAATTGTTACTACATTTATTAAATGTGTCAAGAAATATTCATTTTACCGAGGTCAAACAATATTTTCCCTGGGCTACTATAAATGATCGATAATTGTATGTCATGACGTTTTCAAATGTTATTTCTATAACTTCATGTTCCAGGCCACCTCATCCTCAATCTGGTATGCCGTGACACAGAACTCCACGACTCAGTAATAGCAATACTAAAGCGCCACTTCTGCCACTTGGTCACTGTGAAACTGTATGAAGAAGTGAACGAGATTATATTTGCTACGAATGGTAGCGGTTATAGCGTTGAAACGATGGAGGCTGCAGCGCGGGCCCTTAATTCAGGTGCAAGGAAAAAGGGCCTTGTGAATATCAAGTGTCTTGATTTGAAAGACTTTATGCAATCTGTTACTGTTCTTGTGTAGATGAGCGGTCTAAGTCTAGTCATATGGCGATCTCCAGATAATATCGAACTTAAGTACACACTTGAGTGGATACCTGATGACTTAACCACCTCCGTGGCTAAGTGCCTTCCATCTTATCAAAAGCCCGTATAACAGAATGATACTCAAGTAGAGATCTCCGCTTAAAAACAGTTAAAAAGGAACAACTATGTAACTTAAATAGCGGCATCAACTATGCTCAAGCTCAGATCTACGCTTGAGCAACATTCTAAAATACGGGCCTAAGTGCGGAACAGCAATGTTAAAGCGTTGTTGTGTTCCGGTTGTCAGAGATAAGATAGCCAGTCCCCCAAATAAGATGGAGTTTCCGGGCGGGGTTCCACTGGCCTCATCTTAACAGAAAAGCAGAGTGTATAGGCATTTATTGGGATCGCGCGCTTCATCTTCCACCACATCGTCACTTTCCATCAGCTGAGATGTGGTCAAACGCGTATCCAGTTAACCAAAAAAAAAAATACATATTTTTTTTTTGTTTTATAAACGACTTTTTGGTTGTAGTGGTTAGAAACCCTGATTACTATACTGAAAGGTCGCGGGTTCGAATCCCGCTAAGGACATGTTTGTATGACGATTACGAACACGTAACCGAGTTATGGATTCTTAAACCGAGTCTTAAAAATGTATATATTTACAAAAAAAAAACTTACAGTCGTGGAATGAAAAGGTTCGTCATCTTTAAGTTGGCTTTTGCCTAAAGACAAGTTCTTGACTTGACATTCAACGCTACCCTGACGTTTGTGCCGCATTATGACATATTTATATACCGACCTTTATATATATATATATATATAAATATATATATTATTTTTTGTGTTATTTTTTTTTATAAAATAATTTTCAATTGTGTACACTATTTTCTGCCCAATCTAATAAACACTATGTATCTCTAAGGTTTGCTGGTAGAAAACTTTATCGGAGTTAAGCTCGCCTTTGTACATTTTATATACAATGCATATTTCTGTAATAATTTTGTGTACAATAAAGATATTAAGATAAGATATTAAGACCTTTTCCGAGCTCATGTCACCATTTGACATATTTCGTAAATATTGCATGGCATATTCCTCTAATTGGCTTTCAGTTTCTTAGTTTAAGTGATAATTTGTAAAACAGCTGTTGGTTTTCCCAAGAAAATAAAATAAAATATGACAAAGTTAGTAATAGCATTTCTTTCTTACAGCAATCGAATATAGCCGACTTTGTCCGATTTGCTGTTAGTATAGCAACAGGTAAACACGCTGATTGTGACGAACGGTTATTGGTTGATGCTATGGGTGATTTGAAAATATTAATGGCAGGTCAAACTAATAAAAAGCTTTTAGCTCAACTATTCATAGTCAAGGAACACTAGCTCGGCTAATTATGAACCCTGTCGTCAAAGAGTTAAAGCATAATTTTCTACGCAACAGGGTGGTGTGTTACTTAATTTAGAAATTATTTGAATACTGACGAACCTTTTCATTCTGCAACTGTACTTGTACATATATCAACTATTTAATATCTATTAATACAAGAGTAGTTGCTTAGGTACTAGATGGCGCTGTGTGTAGAGATCCAAAGATATTTAATTTATATTATACCAGGAAGAATGAAAACCTTAAAAAACTATTGAAATCTGATCACAGTTATAACAGACGAAATATCTTAATTGCTTTATGAAATTCAAGCCTGAAACTCAAGTAAATAATATATATCATAAACAAAGCCCTAACAGGGAATACAAGAATGTTTTATTATCACTTAACATCAGGTGTGATTGAGGTCAAGTGCTAACGCGTTGTGCATAAAAAACAAAAGTGTCTCGTTGATAATATTTTTTTTGAGAATTTGGCCTGGGTACTTCTGTGCGCTTGGTTGCTTGAGGTAAATTTGCTTACGCAACCTCCGGACTCCTAGCTAAAGCAATTGAGTTATTTCGTCTTGTATGTTTTTATTTAAACCGTTTTGTAATAAAACATTGATACCTGAAGTATATAAGTTTACATTTATAATATGTATACACAAGCAGGGTGAAATTTCTTCCCGTTTACTGATGACTCTACTCCTGATTACGAACAACTTTCCGTTAGGCACCATAGCCGAATTCGATCAAAAATTTTTCGATTGCCCATACAAAGTAGACCATTCTGAAACCAACTTTCAAAGTCAAAAAATATTTATTTCGTAGGATAAAGATTATCACTTGAAAACGTCACATTTTATCTCAATATTAAAATTATTGACATTATTGCTCATTCGCAAAGCAGAATCCCCAGAGAAGAACGAGCAAGAAACTCAAGGGTTGCTCTTTAAAATAAGTTTAGGTTACAATTATATTATATTGTATAATTAGGCTGAATATCGCCGAGCGGTCTATGTCCATGCTTGCTTATCATCCAGATAGTCAGAAATTTTATAATAGCCTTTGGTAAATAATGTCTGTTTTATGATGGTTTTGAATTTATTTAAAGGTAAATTTTGAATGTCCACTTGAACCTTATTATAAAAGCGTATACATTGCCCCTTAAATGACTTAGTGACTGTGTAAACGGCTGACATGAACAGCAAGTTTGTTTTTATATCTGGTATTAACATTATGTATATCACTATTTTTCTTAAACGATTCTATATTTTTTCTTACATACATTAAGTTTTCGTAAATATATTGCGATGCTAATGTTAATATATTAATTTCTTTAAATTTATTCCTAAGAGACACTCTGGGGCCCAGTTTGTAAATCCATTTGTATGGATATACTAGCCCAAAATTGTTCGACTTCTATACTTAAAGGTGGTTTCAGTGTGCGAAGTGTGAGTTTTGTCTCGTTTTTAACATTACCATCGCGTTCGCGTTTACGATAAAGGTCCCTATGAAAAAAATCGTTTTGCAAACTATCCGCTAGAGGCGCTGAAAATTTCTCCATACAAATCGTCACGTAAACATGAACGCGGTAGTAAAGTTAAGTCGGAACAAAACTCACACTGCACCCTCTGAATGGTTTACTTTGTACGGATCATCGAAAATTCTTTGATCGAATTCGACTATGGTTCCTTGGGGAACATTGTTTGTAATTAACAATGGCGTCACCAGTAAATGGCAATTACACGAATTAAATTTCAACGTGGGTAAAAACAGGTACTCGTGTAGTATTTTAACCATCTGGTATCCTTAATACAAGCCTGTTCAAGAATATTTGTTTATTTATTAATTATTCTTCCTGGTCCACCTAGAGACCATAAGGCCGCTAGTAAGTATGAACAAAATGGGTACTTATTAAAAAAGTTTCCGAGTAAATTAAGTTCGCATTGTCGTGTCCTTAACCGAAATAGTCCCGCTGGTACCGATCGGTATCAGTCGACCCGACCCAACTTTGAATTTTCAACTCGTGCCGCTCTCAGGTAGGTAGTCTGTAATCAACAGGTTATTATTTGTTTAGTAATATAATACCTGACCTGATTTGTTTATAGTTATGCGGCTCTGTTATTCAAAAGGCCAAAACAGTTTACAGAAAGAGATTAGACGCAATAGAACGTGAACCAGATGTGTTTATCTGAGACCGTGTAATTTGATCCCTTTGAGTGCGCACGGGAAGGGGGTCTGGGGATGTGGTGACGTAATCGGCCAAGGACTTTACATCATCACCCTATATGACTTTGTACGTACACGTATATAACAGTGTAATTAGTTGTATATTCCTGTATTAGCTTTGAAAAAGTATAATATGTAAGTGAGTTTGGTCTTAGTCATATTTGTATAAGGCAGTTTTAGACTATTGTTGTGAAAGAATATATTGCTAAACATTATGTAATGGGCTAGCTTTCCGCTCGCGGCTTCACCTGTGTCGAATAACTTTTGTGTGGAAAATTTGTTTATCCCGCGGAAACTACTCACTTTATCGGAATAAAAAATATGTTGTTTTAATCCAGGGTATGTTCTACCTTCATATTAAATTTCGCCCAAATCCGTTCATGCGTTTCGCCGTGATTGAGCTGTTGCTCAAACATCCATACTTTCCCATTTATGATATTAGATGCGCGAATACCTCGCGATAATAATGAATAGAAAATTTTTCAAACTCAACGTATTCCTATAGCTTCCGCGTCGATATGTCGTCAGAACATCTCGCTCCATAGCATTCATGATTGTATAAGTCTATTCCGCTTCTCGTGCACGCAAAACATTGCTATTTCCTCTATACAGAGGAAATTTATTGCGTCTTTTAGAAAACTGTAAAAAACGCAATGCAATAAGATGCAAAATTTTAGTATTTATCATTATTTATGTATCTACCATCATTATCATGCCCCCACTGTTGGGGCATAGCCTTCTCTCGCTGGGAGAGGTTACGGGCAATAATCCACCACGTGGGCCTAGTGTGGGTTTGTATTGTATTGGCTTAACGATTGCCTTCAATTGTAAACCACCGGGAGCGACCACTTGGCATTCGAAGCAACCCATCCAAGGACTGATCCCGCCATACATTGCTTAACTTGATGCGACTGCGTCACGAATATCATAGTATTAGCAATATTTTTTTAAAAAGCATCAATGTTTAATCTTCATAATGTAACAATATTTACTTCATGTATTGTCATTGAGCGTCGGTGGCTCAGCGGTTAAGACGCGGTTCCCCAATTTGGGCGGTCCTGGTTCGATTACCAGGCAAGCATGTACCAATGAGTTTTTAAGTTTAATTACTTCTGTGCATTTATCCGACTGCTCTTAAACTGTAAACGAAACCTGCATGTCTGAGAAATAAAATTCAAAGGCATGTGAAGTCCCCAACCCGCATTGGGCCATCGTGGTGGACTATGGCCAATACTCCCTCATTATATGAGGGAAAGCCTATATCCCTGCAGTGGAATGTTAACGGGCTGATGATGATGATTGTCATTGTAGAGCTATAATTATATAATTTGTTCAAGAAACGGCGCATGCTTTGTTTTTCAATTGCTATGAGCACTGCTGTTATTTTTATAAGTTGTAATTATATTTTCATATTTAGATTAAAGAACTATGTAAATATGTGACTGTTTCGTTCGGAGATGACGAACCATGTATCGTCAAGGCTATCCTTTTTTGATCTCGGGAACACAAAAAGGACGACAATGGTGTCGATTCGGATGTACACTAACTAAACTAAAACCAGTTTTGGAGTGGTGCCGTCGCATTGTACTGTTCCAGGGAGAAAGTTTGTTATAACTGGTTTTAGTTTAGTTTAGTTGGTGTACATTCGAATAGACACCATTATAGACTTGGACCGTGTTGTTCAAACAATCAAAATGGCGCCACTTCATTGGTGTTAAAACGGCAGTTTGGAACCAATGGGAACTCAGTCATACACAGACATCGTTCGCGAACTGTCGTATGATAATAATGTGCTGATTTGTCTTGTAAAAAATGCATCACTTACTACAGTAAAGTGACCAAAAAGATGCGAGTATCTTGTAAGGATATACCCGTAGTAAACCTCTTATATGTTGTGAGCACAGACTAAACAAAAATATTGATTGTGCACGGTTTTACTCCCAAGAGGACTACGACATCTCTAACTGCGTAAATTTCGCGAGAATTCTAAGAGATTGCGCTGTTTATCTACTAAAAAAAGCGCGAAAAAGTTGTTCGTGCGACACGTGCACTTATCCACCGCATGTTATAAATAACAATAGAAAACAAAAGCCCATCAGCATAATATTTTGTACTTTGCTGGCGCCATGTTGGATTATTTACCATAAAATTCTAAGAGATGGCGCCGTTTTACCTACCAAGGAAAGCGCGACAAAGATTTGTTCGCATATTTATATCAATGAGGACATGACAATTTAACTATGTCACTTTAGTTCTTACAAACAGGTCTTTTCCCGTGATTTTTCCTCTACATACGTTGTCATTGGCATAATTTATTGTGCTAGAAGAGCAAAAGGTTTTTTGAGCATGTGTAGACATGACAATATAAGTATAAAAACCGAAAAACTCGACAGCATATTTTGTTTTTTGTGGGCGCCATGTTGGATTTTTTATCATAAAAGGATTAAGACGAATCTATGCACTTCAGGAGCGGTCAAGTCGTTTAGGCTATGGGAGGTAACATAGATATGTAAATACATACACCCGAAAAACATTATCCTCCTTCCTGGGGTAGTCGGGTCAAAATTATTACAATTGTTTGAGGTTATGATTTCTGAACGAAGTGATAGGAATAAAATTATGTCGACCGTTTTTGTGTACTCTTATTCAAGAAAGGATTCGTTTAAATTTAAATAAACCGAATCGACACCATTCTTGTACTATAAGGAATGTTTTTATTTATTGTATCTGTGGAAATAATAAATATTAAAGCGTAGTCTGTGAGTTTAGTATGAATTTCCTTTTTCGTTAAGTGTAATTAGACTGGGCAACGTGATCTAAGACGTATCGTCTCCGTTCGAAAACGGAGTGAATTCAAGTTGGCCGCATGTCGAATATCACGAATTGTAAAAATACATAAATACGCAACCCTTGATTTCTTGGCTGGTCTTTTCTGGATCGTCAGTCTTGTAAATAATGCATGTATGTACCTATGTTATGACGATTTCAGGTGTTATTTTTATGATTTATAAAATGAAATTAATTCATATCGATTTTGTAGTTTGATGCAACGGTAACTACACTGACGTTAGCATCAAAATTAGTAGCAAAGGTAGTCCAATATATCTTAGCGTTTAGGAAAAATTAATCATTGCAAATGGCACCCTATGGCATGGGGCAATAAATCTATTTTTGAATAGCATCCTTTTTATTTAAACGTGTTCATGCATTTACGATTCGGAGGTCGCGGGTTCGATCCCCAGCGGGGTACATGTTTAAGTACACGGTTTGGTTGGTAGTCGGGCATTTTAAATGTCCGCCTGGCTAGCTACCACCATCATATCTTAAATCTGCCGCCAAGCAGCAATGTTAATAGCATTGTTGTGTTCCGGTTGTCAGAGATAAAATAGCCAGTCCCCCAAATGTGTTGGTTGGGGGTGGTACGCTTCCACCTTCGACCTCATCTTCACTTAACATCAGGTGTGATTGAGGTCAAGTACCAATCTGTTGTGCATAAAAAAAAATATATTTCTTACTGTTCTGTACCAGTATATTTTTATCATTATCTGTGCAATAAGGTAAATTATACTGTTATTTTTGACCACGCAGCCTACTTAATGCCGGCCGGACCAATGCGAAATAAGGATCATATCCACCACACGTATCCAGTGCGGATTGGTTGAATTATATTGGCTAGCGTCCCTCTATAAGAACTGCGAACCTTTGCAGATCTATTGTACCTTTGGTGGATACAAAAATACCTATGGGAAACAGATCATTCGTTACTTTATAGTTGTTTTACTTTTTTCAACATACTTGCTCGTAAAGTGGATCTAATTTCACCGGTTTTACATATATCATTTGTGTTCTATAAAGTTATACTCCTGCACCCAATGCTCTTAGTAATAAGGCCGACCAATTGTACTCTTTTCAGTATTGTGCTTTGTAAAATGATATTGTAGGATTTTGGGCTAGGCCAGTTTAAAAACCCCGCCAAACCGCCATTTCACCGACGTCCACAGTGAAGTTAGACAGGGTCTTGTTGTTAACTTCACATCGTTCGACGGTCTGTCACCGCATCGGTGTCGTCGTCTGTCTGTCTTCATCTCTCGAACTCGTACATGGCGGTAGCATCTCAAGCTTGTGCACCTAATCAAACTGGCGGGTGAGTGGTAGAACAATTGGCCATTCAACTTTATTATATTTTTTATATACAATTTTTCATAATCACTGATTTCATTTTTTACTTATTTATCGTGTAGGTACCACACAGATATATACATTCTTCTTTTGTGCAATATAGTGTAAGCAGCTCTTAAGTGAAGTTATATTCTATAACTGCACTATTTGCTACAGCAAAGAACATAAGTCTCATACAGCCAAGTGATAACACCATCAGCCCGGTGAATAAAATATCGCTGATCTCCATGTGTTATGGAGATCAGTAATAAAATATGCTTCAAATAGTTTTTTCTTTTTTTAATTTGAACTGGCCCGCCGCGCGGCGCCAGCTTGTATTTTTTATTCTGTTTCCTCGCAAGTATGTTGAAAAACGTCGTACGATATACGTGTATATTGGTTAAACACACTCGCCTCTATTACACCCTCGCTTTCGGCTCCGGCTGAAATTCCGCCTCGTGTGTTATAGCCCCCATAACGCACTTATATCGTAATATACTATTATGTATGCGACTGTAGAATCTATGTAGCTGATTGGTTGTGTTATGAAATGAGTTTAAATTTTGTATCTGTCAGTTGAGAGATAAAAATTGTGATAAGAATGATGTTTTCAAATGAAAGTAACCAAATAAAACCAATGCATTTAATGCCGTTTCTTTGTTTACTGAACTCACGCGACTAGTTGCTCGCATCCGTCCACAATTTCACTTATTGTCATCCCCTAAGGTACAACACAGCGCTCCAAGCACGCTGCAAGTGCTCATACACATCGCACAAATTAAAAATCGCAACAGGCTAACAATTAGGCTTCCTAATTTATCACAATTGGCACCTATTGAGGTCTAACAACAATACAAAATATACAATAATTTAAATACAATTACAATACAATTAATATTCGCAAGGAAATAAATTACAATAGCTTCCCGCGTCAGTTGAGGATGGTCATACGTGGGATAAGTAAAACAATTTTGCCAAAATTAGACTTATTTTTCAGGCAACCGTCAGCCTTTTTAGGCGACATTTGTGCCAATTTTCTAACTAAAACTATTTTCATTGTGGTCCCATCTCTTTCTCCGGGAAATAATAAGAACGGGGTAGTACCACAATAAAATTGGTATTATTTTGGAGAAGCGTCACTTGAACCGACACCGAAGTCAATTGTAATTAGCATATTAAAAAAAAAAAACTATTTTAGCAAAATGGTAGTACTTTAGGGAAGAATTTGGCAACTCTTTTAGATCACGACATCTGTCACGCACTATTATCTACACCTCAGAAATACATAATCACCGACATACGTGCAAAATATTTTACCACATACATTTGTTTGCTCTGCGTCCTCTCCATGTTCAAACCATACTTTGATAAAAACAACCTGCCGACCGACTCGAACTGGGTGAATGCCCTTGTCCTCTGTATACTTTGACTACGACGAATAATTTGAATATCGATAAGCCATTATTAAAACTCTTCTCCCATGCTAATGTATTCTAAAAATATGCACTTTCTGTTTATTTCTAAAAGTAATACACGTAATTCTGTTGTGATGCAGCATGACACAATTTCATGGTCATGATCCCTTCTAATACAATTAAAAGCCGAATGAAACTTTATACACAAGCAGGCCACGAAATTCTAGACAGTGTATTGACTGCGTTTACGAAAAGTAATCGTGACAGTATATATGATTTATAAGTTGTCCATTAGTACTCTTAAGTGATTGGTTATATTCAGGGTCAATACAGTACAATATGGTGGATTACGGTCCGTACCCTCTCCCAGCGAGAGGAAACTATGCCCCAACAGTGAGGACATGAAAGGCTGTTGATGATGATGAACCAATATACACTCCCTAGAGCTTAGTGTCCTGCTTCTATGTTCATGAAAACAGGGCATGCATCAGAAATTTAATCTTATGAACATTTTCTACATGTTTCATTATCAGCACCATGAATATGGCAAGGATCAGTGTCATCATATAGTAAATACAATTCGGCGAAATTAACACTAAATGCCACTTTTGTATGGGATCCTATACTACACATGACCATCCTCTTAAGCGGTCGAGAGATAGGATACAATCGTAATTAAATATATAATGCTCAAAACACTTTCTTCAATATATTTTTCAGACTTTTCTTCTTTTTACTACCACCACTTTCACTGTCTTGTAGTCCGTTCTGTGAGAGTTCTGTTGAGTCCGACCACAAACTACCTGTAGGCGATTCAGACGCCGCCTTTCTACTCAATTTCCCGTTGAAGATTGGCTCTAGAGTCCTTACAACAGGACTTGGAGTGCTCCTCGTGCTTTGCCTACTTAGCGTCCTTAGAAACGCCGGCGACGACAGCCGCCTCGTCTTAATAGTCTTAGATTTGAGGTTATTGAAGAACCCGTTGTTTTTGGGTAGTTCCCGTTTAGGCGGGTCATCGTTGCCGTTGAATTTGACCGGCTCCGACACGGGCGCGAAGAATTCCTCCTCATCTAACGGTATAGGGTTCTCTTGTAACGTTACAATGCTGTCCTGCCGTCCCCAATCTTCTTTACTTGTGTCTACGTTTCTGTGGAGAATGGACGTTTTTCGTCGTCTATTCTTTTTGGCTACTTGCCATCCGCCATCGTCGTCTTCTCTCTCTTCGGCGGACTGCCTCGCTATCTGCAAGGCTTCTTCGCTTGGCCTCCGCTTCTTCACTGACGGAGTCTCATGCCCACTCACGCCCTCAACTGATTTCCTCCTAAACTTATCTTGTTTCTTTCTAGCTCTTCTAGATACTGGTATCACTATAGGTTCGATTTTGCGTTTCCTGGAAACGTAATAGAATACTGCAGCTACTATGACAGTTTGGAACATAATGAATTTCAAGAAGGTCATGCTTCCAAACCAGCTATCCCTTTCCTCCATGAGTATTCTCATGGCAACGGCCATTTGGGAGAGCTGATCTTGCAAATTGGTCATTTGTTCTAGGTACTTCTGTTCTCTCTCATTACTTTTTCGCCGTTCCTCTGTCATCTGTAACACGGTCTTCTCGAATGTCTTCTGCATCTCCTCCACTTGTTTTTTGTATCGCCTGCTCAGCTCTTCGAGGTACTGTCCCGACAGGGACATGTTGCGCTCCAATGTCTGCAATGATGATTAAATTTGTGTTTATTACAAAGTTCAGGAAAAAATTATCTTCCTTCGGTTTCTAATAATATCCATCAGGCTGAGAAAGTAAAAGGCTATTCATCTGTAAACCTAGGTAGTACGTTTTACCTAAGAGGGAAAACTCCAATTTCTTTTTTACTTTTTGTAGAAAGTCGAATAGAATGGAATAACAAATTTCAAATAGATTTAAATTGGCATTCCATAAATTGAATCTACTACTATCCCAACTATTATTATCCCAACTAATATTATAAATACGAAAGTTTGTATGTGTCTGTATGTATGTATGTTACCTCTTCACGCCTATACTGCTGGACGGATTTGTGTGAAATTTGGTGGGTATACAGATTAGGTCCTGGATTAACATATAGGATAATTTTTTTTCTGAACCGTATTTGATAAAATCTTCCACACGGACGAAGTCGCGGGCGGAAAGCTAGTATTTCAAGTTTGAAACCATAGGGACAAAATCAAAAGAATGTGTAAGTAGACTCAATTTTTCAACTGTGGCTCAGTAAACCATATAGGGTTGTTTAGTTCGATTTCACGTGGGGTACGTACGTTTAGGCTAGGGGCATTTTTATATGTCCACATGGCTAGCTACCATCATTTTGGTTGGTGGAAGGGCATTTTACATGTCCGCCTGGCTAGCTACCACCATCTTATCTAAGTCTGCCGCCAAACAGTAATGTTAATAGCATTGTCTTGTTCTGGTTGCCAGAGATAAGATAGCCAGGCCCCCAAATAATATAGGGTTTCCGAGTCTGTACGCTTCCACCTCCGGCCCCATCTTTACTTAACATCAGGTGTGATTGAGGTCAAGTGCTAACCCGTTGTGCATAATAAACTATCTAAGTCTGCCGCTAAGCAACAATGTTGTTAGCACTATTGTGTTCCAGTTGTTTGATATAAGATAGCCAGTCTCCTAAACAAGTTGGGGTTTCCGTATGAGCCGTTTCCACCTCCGACGTCATCTTCACATAACATCAAGTGTGATTGGGGATTCAAAATTGGGGCATAAAGAAATCGCAGTTGTAGAAATTATGTTCAAGATACAGACCTTTACTCGGTTAGAGAGACGCAAGAACACAGACTCCTTTTGGAAAGTCGTCTGCGCTTGATTTTGGTTTTGTGATGCTGGCGTTCCGGCCGGTGTGGGATCCACTGCCATCTGATCGAAGTCCGACATGAAGCTGTCGTTGTCAATCATCATCGTGTCGTTGATCTCCTCTGCCCCATTCCCATTGGTGTCTTTTGGTTTATCTATATTATCAAATTTCCCATTTTTGGTATCAGTCTTTGCAGCAGGTTCTTTTTGCTCCTGCTCTGTTGCTTCTGGTTTCTCGGGTTCTGGTATAACTTTATTATCTTGTGATTCTTGCACTGTTTTCTCTTCTGTTACTGAAGGAATATCCTCTTTTTTATTATCTACCTCTTTCTCCTCTTTTGGGAGGTCTATAGGAACTGTACTACTTCTTTCTGTAGCCTGTTCTGAACCTGAGGGCTCAGATTGAATTGTTTCATTAATTCTGTCGTCCGTCGATGAATTATCTTTATCTGGCACTAATTTAATATCTTGTTCTAAACTAGTTTCACTGTTCATTTTCTGTGGGGTCTCGTCAACAGTTATATTTGTGGTAACATTGGATTCACTTTCGAAACTAGTATTTAATACAACCTTCTTCTCTTTGATAGCTAGAATATTACACAAGGCGGCTAAATATTTTGGCGGGAACAAAGCATTCATGTAAGCTACACGTTCTGCACTGAATTCAATTATTTTTGTACTTTTAAAGTCTAAACCGAACGGCTGACATATTGCCGTACACTTGAGTGTCTCTCTGAGGAACACTTGTCGCACTAAACTAGTTAATTTGTCCGAACTACAACTAATTAGTTCATACACTTCATTGTAAAGAGTTTCACTGCAGTTATCACATACTATTATATGGCTGGGGGAGCAACATCGTTTGTACATATTGTCTGTCGATGTATCGTTATGTTCACTGGACATATTTTTAGGAACTTCAGTTTTAACTAGCGCCTGTGCGGCTTTTTTCATAATAGACATGACTGCGTCTCTGGCCGAACCGAAAAGGTTTTTAGAAGGTTCCAATTCTGCAGCAGGTATATCAGGAACATCGATTATCTCATCGTCTTCATCTTCATCAGTATGAGCTGCGTGCTGGGAGCTCTCCTTCTCCAGCACTTCAAATTCTGAAGTCCCGTAAACTTTGAAGAGCGAAATTGGGCAGTAGTGTTCTGAACCATGGTGAGACAACATCTCGACTTTAATAAATTTTCCGAACAAATGCGGGTATAAATCAAAACTCTGCACGTCTCTCATATCTTTGGCTGCAAACTGACCGACGCTGGCCCATTCCCGTGTGGGGAACCGATCACTGAAGTACACAGCGATGTCTTTGGGAGTAGAGGAAAACAATTCGAAGTTGGCTATTTCTATTTTTTGAGCTTGAACAGCCTCGCAGAGTTCCACCACGAACCAAATGCGGCTATTGCATGTATTGAGCATGTACTCGTCTCTGTTTGGTGATAGTATTGAGCTGGCCGACCCTGCTTCTGGATTAACGGCGACAATCTTTGCGCCGCAAGCGAGCGAAGCGTAATTTTTCGACCGTAATTTAGTAGTTTTACTGCTAATATTTGTATTACTATGACTAGGTTGACTGGAGTGATTTAGGACAGTGTCTTTTTTCTCAGCTTCAGCCAGCTGCTTTTGCGCCCACTCCGAGAACGAAGGTATGTCTTCCTGTGGCGTTTCCGGTTTCACTGGAATGTTTTCCTGCTCTTTCTGTTCTTCTTGAGATTCTGTGGTGATTTCTATTTCAACTGGTGGAGGCGTTGATTGAAACGCATCCTCAGTCAGTCGGGTTTCGTGCATCGGTTTCGCTTTGACTACGAGGCGTGCTTCCGTACCTTCTTTCTCTATGCTCTCTTTGACGTCTCTGTCATCCTCTAATGCGTCGCTGCCTACTATTGTAAACCTCTTCGTGTCATTGTGCTGATCTGAATCGTTGACGAACAACAATTCGTCGGGGTTCGTCAAATCTAATTTGGCAGTGTCTCCTAAAGAGATGAGTATAGGTGGCTGTCCCGTGTCAGGTAACCTGGAAAAACAGAAAAGCCCAATGTTAGTTAGAGTGAATTATAGGAAATGTTAACTAATAAAGACCTAACGAATCGATTATCAGAAGGTAATTGGCAATAAAACGTTTATGGTTGGTAATTATTAATGTTTAAACGCCGTTCAAATTTATTTATAAAGTGGTTAAAGTACGAAGGTATGAAATAGCAAACCGCCTTCGTGGCTCAATGTAAACAACATTGGGTTTGCGATTCGGAGGTCGCGGGTTCGACCCCCAGCGGGGTACATGTTTAAGTACTCGGTTTGGTTGGTAGTAGGGCATTTTTATGTCCGCCTGGCTAGCTACCACCATCTTATCTAAATCTGTCGCCAAGCAGCAATGTTAATAGCATCGTTGTGTTCCGGTTGTCATAGATAAGATAGCCAGTCAGACAAATGTGTTGGGGTTTCCGGGTCAGTACGCTTCCACCTTCGACCTCATCTTTACTTAACATCAGGTGTGATTGAGGTCAAGTAGGAACCCGTCGTGCATAAAAAAAAACGTAATGGAAAGTTATTTGGATTGCTCGGAAGATTCATTGAAGCATCACTACTGTTGATCTACACGAACTGTCCGAGATAGAGGCGGCCCATTTGAGATTGCTAAGAGATTTACTTTCATTACCGGTTAATAAAAGTAAAAGTGGTCAATTGAGACGATCAATACGTTCCTATAGAGTCCCTTATAAATAAGTACGTTGTGTATACTTATTACAAGTTATAGTAAATGTGTAATTAATTTGTTTCTATAAAATAATTAAGTTACCATAAACGGTATAAATTGATTATATTTAGGTGTAAAATTTATTTTATACATAACGTCATAACTTTTTAAGCGCCTCCGTGGTTCATTGTAAACAACATAGCGGTTGCGAATCGGAGGTCGCGAAGTCGATCCCCAGCGGGGTACATGTTAGTACGGCTAGTTAGGCGGATATTTAATATGCCCTACCGCCAACCAAACCGAGTACTAAATATATACCCCGCTGGGGATCTAACCCGCGACCTCCGAAACGTAAACCCAACGTTGTTTACATTGAGCCACGGAGGCGGTTAAAAGTCAGTTCAGGACTTTAGCTCAGTTCATTCTAAATGTTTTAGAGAGCCGTGCACAAATGACAACTAAAAATAATTAAAAGGAGAGGACTAGAATATAGAATATTTAAATTTAAACATGTGTCAATGCTGACGAATGTGGAACAAGAGTTTCTTGTTATAACATGTCTGCATTATAACATGCAG
This sequence comes from Oegoconia quadripuncta, assembly GCA_949316235.1. Lineage (NCBI taxonomy): Eukaryota > Metazoa > Arthropoda > Insecta > Lepidoptera > Autostichidae > Oegoconia > Oegoconia quadripuncta. The sequence continues at coordinate 3,326,093 of OX438751.1, forward strand.
AGTGATATAGACCTCTTAAAACTTAACTATCTTATAATATAATATGCCCAAGGAGCAAGCAGCTCACCAGCGGCAGCGTCATAATTGTCATTAGTAATGAACTTCATTGCCATCTCCTAAGGCCTTTCGTCGAACTTTGAATCGTTACTTTGGTCTAATTTGACGTTTTTCTATTGCAGAACTTCGTCTCCTCGTGTTCCGTATTACACCCAGGAAACGCAACAATCGAACTCATCGAAAAATAACAAGACTCAATCTAAACAATACTCTTCTCGGAACCGAAGACATACTCTTCATTCAAGCGACGATATTCATCTGATAATCAGAACTCAGATGCCATTAGAATCCAAACTCACGTGTAAAATATCTTGGTGAGTCCTTGGTGGCCACCGTACGACAGCAGTTGACAAAGCAGGAGCGCCGCAAGCAGCGCCCGCGGCGGCGACATCGCCCCAAAGCCGCCGCCGCATTGGCGACGCACCGCTACACCTATCCCGCCAAACCACGAATCAACACTCAACGCACACGAACCACCAATAGCGTTCCAGTTCGATATTCAAATCTTAGCGTCAAATGCATTCACACTTCACCACCGTCACCGCCGTCTCGGTGTTCACCAATTTTTCATTTTAAACGTTCGAAATGTAAAAACACGTCAAAAGTTCCAAAATGTTTTCGACTTATTGGAGATTTGACTTACTCGCGCACTTTAAAGAATTTTCATTTAACAAGAGTTCGGCGATCAATTTTGAGGGCAATGCTTACGCAATCTAGTTATTCCTCGATCAAACTAGAGGCGCCTGCAAACTTTATTGGTCATTATCTGTGTCGTGATTCAATTAGCAAGTGTGGAGAACTGCTTTTCTAAATATTATAACTTCGAGAGTTATTTTGTAATTCGGGTAATTAAAGGTAAACTATCAAATGTTGGTGTGTCCCAAATTAATATGACGTAACGCAATTATTACTAATAGAACCTCATTATTAAAGACAAAAGAACTAAATAATAATAACACTTACACCAATCATCTAAATAGGTAATTATAGTGCAATAGAAAACGGAATAAGAACTACATTTATTTAACAATGGACACATTGAATATATCTTGATTGTGCGTCCAGCTCATATGGAAACAGGTTCCCTGAACTCGCCCACCTCTCGACGTTATATAATTTCTATTGTGTCTGGGTGCTATGTCTGTAAACGAGTTAAGAAGATACAGACAGCGACGTGATTATTTGTCTAAACTGCTCTATGCACCATGAACGAAACGGGCGTGAATGATGAGGTAACGGCTGACAGAGGAGATTGGAAGAAAAAGGCGTACTGCGCCGACTTCAAATAAATTGGGACCAGAGCAAGAAGATACACTATGCACCAATCGATCCAATGAGAGTCGATTCGGTTGGCACATCATAAACTAATTCTAGACTAATCTATACTTTTTTGGATACAAGCGCATAAAAAGGACATGACATTTTAGTCTGTCACATCGTTTACAAATCTTAACCTCCCAACGATTTTAATCATTTTTAGTTGTCATGTCTGTCTATATAATATGCTCATTAAAAACCTTTGAGAATAGTACTTTGGAAGACCTAAACTCATGTGACAGGACTAAACTGTCACGTTGTCCTTTTTGTGATCTTGTGTTAAAAAAAATAGACTAGTTTCTAGTTTATAGTGTGCCAACCGAAGCGACACCATTTATCGATTGGTGCATGGTGTGCTTCCCGGCTCAGACAAGCGATTATCCAAAAGTCCAATCTTCTTATTTTTTTAAATAAAGATTTCGTTTTACAATTCGAATATTTCTACATCCTTTTATGTTCCATTAATTTAGGACACCCTGTAGGTATACCTTCAGAGAGAGATTACAGTTCCTCCAATAAGGAAGTAAAAGTTAACTATTGAAAACCGATTGTTAGATTGGGAAATAAATCTTACTGTTTTTGGTAAAGCTGAGAAATGAATAAAGACCGTGGATAATTGGAAAAATGCATGTCAACGAAGCATTACAGTTATGACGCTAAAAACACAGACGAACAAAAGATTACGTACAGTTAAGAAAGAGGACAATGGGAGAATCTCCAAATAAGAGGTGGGAAATTATTCGCGCACAAAAGGAGTATAATTTGACGTTTTATTAGACACACAGTCTGTTGAGGTTTCTTGTTGGAACACAGCCAGAGGCGACTGAACAATAATCTCGATGGCAAATTGAATTCAATTGTGTGAGTGGAGCACATTGATTGTGAGATGGAGATGCGGGCGGCCAAATAGGTTCCACTGTTGCGTAAAGATTACATTGAATATTAAGCTGGCTCTTGTGCGCCGTGTTTTTATGGTTTTCTAACACTGTTGTTCTAACCAAATATGGGCGCGGGGCCTAACTGTTTTCTTAGCAAAAACAAACGAACATGTTATCTGAGGGGACGGAAAACATCCCCGCGTTCGCCTGCGGGAGGCGGGGTATTTTTCTTTCATCGTTACTTGCGAACATTGAGAGCGACTTGTTCGTAGAAGTTTGTTTCTGTTTAAAAGTCGCAGGAGACTACAATGTTTTGTTAACATGCTCAGCAAACATGTTTTGTTATTTTTTGGAGGAGATGACCCGGCTATAAAATATGACAACAATAATTAATTATGCTTGAAGCCCTAAAGGTATTTGGGTAAATCTTGAGCATAGCAGTATACAACAGGTACGGACTGCAGCGTCATTGGGGCCGATGTCCCAAAAAAGCTGCGATCGTTAACCCAGCGTGGCGATAGTAAACCAATATCGCGCCATGGGACAGTTTTATATCTAACATAGTGGACTGGTATGGGCTGGTGTGATTAATAGGCATTTAAGTACCTACTGCAATTTTTTGCTACATCATCATCATCCACTGACGGGCGCTACACACTTAATCGTGACGGCAGTTTCTGTGTGGCTCTTATGTCGAAGATACCACTACATATGAAAACTGAATGGTTTTGAACCAGCTTATCCGAGTGGCACATGCCGCAGGTTCTAAAAACTTGCGACGAAGCTAGGGTTGCCAGACCACAATATGAAAATGGAGGCCTGAAAGGTCTAAAAAGGAGGACTTACATAATTAAATGCTTTCTTCCATAACTTATTTTAAATATATTTAGCTGAACTCACAATATTAAACTTCATTCAACAAAAAAATATAAATATCTTCAAGTTGATTCTAACGAATCAACGATTTTACTGGCTCTACACTAAATCCCGTAGGTAGTAGAGAATGTTACTCAAGCAGAGATCTCCGCTTGAGGAACCCTTATTGTATCTTGTAGAGCGGCATCTCTTTCTAACTATATTCAAGGACAGATCTAACCTCGAGCAATAGTCTGAAATACGGGCCTATGTCTGATTCTTTCTTTGATCCATTACCCATTGTCCGTTTCTTTGCACCTCGCATGCACGGCATTTGTCATTGTATTAAAGACATAGCAAAAGGAGGACATACAGTAGGTAGGACATGTCCTCCTTTAAAATACCATCTCAACCCTAAACGAAGCGGAATGTGTCCCGTCAATTAATAGCGAATATAACCCGACATCTGATGGTCGAACATTTGTCTAGACATTCGATTTTTGCCGACCTACGTGTATACCACGCCTTCGACAGGCATTGCCATGTGGGTCCATTGAGATACGCTGCAAATGTCGCCATGGGGAGGCTTATCTTCAGCAATAAGCTCATGTAGACTGTTAGTGATGGATGAATACATATACCACCTCTTTTGCTGCTGTATTGATGTCTGACTATATTTGGTCAAGTAATTTCACAATCAATTATGTTATAATGCAGATATTCTATCTTTGACGTATTTGCCCACGCGTGTGTCGTATATCAAACGTGTCATATTTTAAATTCTAAGTACACGGTGAGTGCTAATGAGAATATTATTGCCATTGTGCAATTAGTATCAGATATATGTAATGAGATAAGAATTATTACTATTGCGACTCTTATTGGAGAGAAGGGTGGAAAAGTAACCGTTATACACAAGGTGGAGACGTTATGTGTGTCCAGACCATAGACTTATAAATAGTGGCAGACCAAGCAAGTTTATCTCGCACGGTATTCCATACAAACATTCATATCCAAATTTTTCGAAATGAATAAATCGATTCCAATGAAACGTTATATGCATAAAGCATGTACATAGATCTAAAAAGTTAGTAGAACATATTTCCGTAAAAGAATAAAACTACTAAATTAGAATTATAAGTTTTCCACAGAACTTTTAGGTCTAATAACGTCGGTAACGAGCTGTTCGCGCGATTTATCGATTGAGACCAGGACCCCTATTCTCGCACACTCGACATTTGTCTATCCATAGACATTGGCATGTCTATCTCTTTCACACTTATATACGTGTGTAAAAGTGACAAACCTATTGATGTCGTTCGACATTGAAATCTCGAGTATGTGAGAATCAGGCTCCAGCAGTGTCACTTAGAGATAGATTTAAAGAGTATAATATTCTAACCTTTTCATCACAGTACATTTTTGAAAATCTAATATATGCAAAAGGAAAAAATAGTGATAAACATGATGTCAATACAAGAAATAACGATAAACTTGCAGGTCACATGAGTCGCCTTCGAAAAGTCAGTAATTCATTCAAAGGGTTACGTATTACGCTTTTTCAATAAGGTTCCTGTTGATATACAAAATCTTTCTTTCCATAAATTTAAATATACTATAAAACTATAAAACAAATATCAGATTATTTAGATGATAAACATTCATGGAAATAAACAGCTCGTTCGCATAACCAGGCTATCCAGTTAAATACTGTTCGTAAGTGTATTATATATAGGTGAAGGTTCTTAGCATTCGTACATTGTAATGTTAATGACTTTGCTATTGCACCCTTGTCAGTTTCTTATCACTTAGGACTTCTTATCAAAAGTAAACTAAACTCAAAACTCGTGTAGTTCATCTTATTACATAACTGTATAGGTTACATTGTAAATTTTAACTACTATAGGTAATTAGAAAATTATTACGAGTGACACAGCGATTTTATCTAACTAACTAATATTATAAATGTGCAAGTTTGGATGTTGGTTTGTTTGTTCATTTGTTTGTTTATTGCTCAATCATGGCGAAAAGGATGAACGGATTTGGATCAAACTTGGTATACCTATAGGTAGAACATACCATGTATTAACGACGACGACCGATTGGTGTAGTGGATAGTCACCCTATCAGCGAAACCAACGGTTACGGGGTCGAATCCCGCGAGGGGTAAATGTTTGTATGATGAATACGAACATTTATTCCCGAGTCTTGGATGTTTATATAAATATTTATGTATGTTTATCCGTTATCTAGTATCCATAGTACAAGCTTTGCTTAGTTTGGGACTAGATGATTGGTGTAAGTGTCCGAAATATTTATTTATTTATTATTATTATTATATTAAAACATAGGATTATTTTTTATCCCGATAAAGTGAGTAGTTCCCGCGGGATAAACAAAATTTCCGCGATAAAAAAATAGAGCGCGCAGGCGAAGCGAATAATGCGAACAGTCAAGGCATGGAACTCCTCTTTCCTGAATCCTATAATCTAGGGATCCTCAATAGCAAAGTGTAGAGATTATGGCCAACGCGTACACGTTATTTAGTATCCATAGCACAAACTTTGCTTAGTTTGGGACTAGATGATTGTGTAAGTGTCCGAAATATTAATTTATTTATAGTATTAAAAATAATAGTATTAGATTCATGTCTCAAGCCTGTAAACATAGAAAAGAGCGGCCGATAGACCCGGTGAGTAAGCAACAGTCATGGTCGGTTCAGTTTTCATTAACGGTGTGTCCAAATTCGCGTAGCCAGTTGGTGACAAACCCGAAAGAAATCGACGGATTGTTCGAACGTTTTTTAAAATGTCTAATATTCTATTATCATTATAATAAAAGAATATGGATTGTGAAATATGTGTAGGAATAACGGTTTAAGTTTCTAATTTCAGAAATAATAGCCAAATGGAATATAAAAACATAAGATTGTCGATTCCAATATTCCTCAATAAAAAGTTGATGCGCACATTGAGTTTTAAATAATGTATGCAAATAATTTATTCATTAACGAACATTCAGATTAATAATCGATAAAAATAACATTGTAATAAAGCCTAGAAAATTCGCGGCGAGCGTAAACAGCCGATTTGCAAAAACTGATACATAATCGACATGTAGATATTGACACGAGTGAGCAAAGTTCATTTTAGAACTTATGCAAAATTACGTCAGAAATCAGAGACCTACTTTATAAGTGATTTAATGACATAACACAGAAGCATGCTCTACAGTCCCGTATTGCATCAGGAATCAACACTTTGGATGTCTTGTGGATCCACTTTTGATATGTTAAGGATCCACTTTGGATGTCAAAAGGCGTTTTATATTTTTCTATCTACTGCTAACAAAGTTTATTGTTCAATTACAAATACAGTAGGTTAAATAGGTTTATGTTGAAAATATAAAACACTTGTAACAAAGTCACGACCTTTATCCCAAATGGGGTGGTCAGAGACATCCCAAATATATAAGAGTCACGACTTACTATACTTAAAACAACATCCACGGTTCACCTTATGAAATATACAGAAATGTAGACATGACGGGGGGTGAGCCTGTCGCCGTTGAAACGTGCAAATCTGTTTTTGGTCAAAAGTCCCTTGACGGGCAGAGTCTGGTTGACAATTCTTTTTACACATAGCTGTTGTGTCAAATCGACGGGTAAGATACACATTTGAGAGCAATTTTTAAGATACCTATTGAGTTGTAAGTAGGTACGATATACCATAAAAGTACACCGACAAGGTTCAACTATTATTATTTTTAACAGCTTTGTAAAAATATTGACTTGTTCTATGTTTTTTTAATGTTTCTTTAAGGTGCTTATCGAACGTTAGATGTGTGATTTTTATAAGTAAAACATCCCCATTGCAAAGGCACACACACATTCATTTTATGTAGAGTACAGTCGACGAGACGAAGAAGTAACACTACCAGTGTAAGCTGGAAGCGTGACGCTACCGGAATTGTGCACGCAGCGAGACCAGTTTATACTGGAAATTTTAAGGATCTCTTGCGGCCGCGCAATAGAAAAACTTTTCATCTTCAAAGCGTTTTTCTTATAAAAACCAGACTGAACGTCACAAACTCAAAGGAGTTCGAAACTGTTACTATGGGAACAGTTCAGAAATTACGCAAAAACTAAATGTATCATCGATGTAGCGTTAATAGACGCTAGACGCACCATAAGGTCTAAAACATCCAGTTCAATAGGCACTGAACAACACTGTAACAAGTACCTACACGTGAGCGGCCGACCTTGAGTTGTAATTAGAACAGCTGACCATCAGAAAATATCGTTTTTGTTCTTCGCGATCAGCTGATGTTACGCTTACTACTGTTTACGTTTTAACAGTTTAGGCTGTCATTTTAAAGATTGTCAAGAATAAATCCAATTTTTTTTATTACAGACTAATTTTTTTAAAGCCCGTAGAGTCCATAGCTCTCTATGCTCTATTGGGTCTTGTACTGTCTTCATAAACGGCACTAAGTTGTGGTAACTCACAAAATAACTGCTTCGATGAAAATCTAGGCTGAGCCCTAAATCTTACCACTATCTGTGGCCTTACCCGGCATTTCCCCGGCCGTTCCGCAAATAATGAGACCTGAATCCTAAGGTGTCATGTAACAATAGATCTAGTTACCTTCAAACCATTCTTGTCAAATCTAGGCTAGTGAAAACGTAAACAGACACAAATTGCACACAAAATAAACTACCATGAAGTAAACGAAACTAGAGTCGGCAAAATTTCACCGAGCCACCGAGAAAAGTCAATCTGTCTTCAGAATGGGTGTCCGCCGCGAAATAACAATCTATCACATTAGCTCGCTAAGTTCTAGTAACAAGCGAGGCTTTTAGCTTTCCCTGTGCTAGGCCGCAGTAAATATAAATGTACAGTAATGAATTACCAAAGGCATTAACGGGCCCGCTGATTTGCGTTTATCGGTGTGTGAAGTGCAAAGCGAAATTCTAAATTATCAGGACCAAAATGTGTACTTTTTTGTAGAACTAGAAAAACAATGCTATGAAAAGCAGGCATCCTATTATGTACCTATGTTGGCGGAATAGACTTGCTCATCGACAAAGAATAATAACATGTTTACGTTAATTATTATTGATATCAGAAAATTAGTTGGCGCTCAGGTCAACAATTAAACTAAACTCAGAGAGAAAGCTCTATAATCAAGCGTACTAATAATAATTTAGCTTATATGTAATAGTTTGAAATTCATAAACATAGTACTCATCATGCATGACTACTTTCCAGCGTAAAACAGCATGACCGTCAATCACTCTGTCATTCGTTATCCGTAGTTCACTCGTGATTCATTCACACAAAGCCAACGTAATAGTTCCGTAGTTGGTGCTGAACGCGATGTCCTCAGCTTAACCAACTTCATGTAGCTGGTCAGCGCGTTAATTGTCAACTGAGTCGTCCAAGCATGTACCAAAGCCTCCAGGTGACGTCTTTGCTCTATCAGTGGATAATCACTAGAAACTAATAATATACTGAAAACCAAAATAATAATGAAGTATGTTATCAATTCGATGACATTATTCCCATCCGCCCTTGTTTATGTCACCTCATAGGTATAAATTGTGCTAGCCCTGACCATATGCTCGTAAGCCTCCAGTTATTGATCGTGTGAAAGCCGACATTACTGTCAAAGATGTCAGATTATTTCGAGCATTTCCACTTTCTACGACTCGTGCTTACCTACCTAGTTTCCCTACTGTGCCACGAGCAAGGGCAAGAGCCGCAGTGGGCGGGCCGGGTGCACACTGGGCTGGAACGACAAGGCGAAACCACTTAGACCACCCTGCCTAGTATGTTTGTGACAAAAAGCCAATTACCGTAAAAGGGTACTGCTGTAAATTTAATTGGTCGCTCAATGAATTTAATCACCAATGAATGACTATTAAAGGCTTATTAATGGAGTCGTAAGTGTGTTACTTCTCTATACAATAAGAGATAAGTTCAGATGAGCGGAGGAAACTTTGGGGAAAATATAACACCCAGTTTTGAATACAAATAAGTCGGGGGTTCCGTGTGAGCACATTTCCACCTTCGGCCTTATCTTCTCTTAACATCAGATGTGATTGAGGCCAAGTTCTAACCCGTTGTGGAAAAAACAACAGGCCGTCCAACGCCGAACAATCTTATCTCGACATCCATAGTGCGAGCATCTGTAGTGCTACTACAGTTGTTCGCACTATGCATGGATATCGAGACAAGATTGACACTTGTTTGCCAGTTTTGTCGGACAGTTGATAGCGCTGTCGATGGTGTATAGACGAGCATTGAAACTTAGGGTGCGTTTTCACTCATGCGGAGCGGAGGAAATTAGAGCCAATTAGATCACTTGTGTTTTGCAACTCTAAAGCAGAGTGGAGAAGGTAGATATTTCGCTTTGCTTGAATGGTACTTGTTCAACTGTCGACAAAACTGATTTTCTTATTATCCGTAAATTAAATATATTGAAAACAACCAAGTCGGACTATTTAAAGTGCCTTCCAAAATACGGAAACTACTCGTATTTTAATGCCACCCATCTAAAACCTTTGCTTAACTTCGCTAATTGAAATGGAAAAGTGAATGCTACAGCGCCACAAGTGCGAAAGAACGGGGAAATAGGTACATTGAAAATAAATTTCGCTTTGATCAAAGTGATCTCGAAATTGTAACGTTAACAGCTTCAAAATCTTCACACGGTTTTTGCAAAGATAAAACCCAAAACACGTATCTTCGACGACAACAATCACCGCACCAGGAATGTCGTCCTCTAAGACGTCGAACGAAAGCTCAACCTCTCTTTTCGATTAGACCCGCGCGAAAGGGACGGAGAGTGGTTCAAGATATTAGATCAAAGCCCACATTTCGCCTACTCGTGTCGCGAATGCGGCGTCGCCGTGGGCGTCGCATAATGAACCACCGTTGCAGTGACAGTGCAATAATCTGGTATTTACTATCCATTGTCTTTGTCTCACCAGTTGGTGCAAGTTGCGTAGCGGGTGCGTTTTGCGCCTCGTTCACAAGAGTCCAGTGGTCATTGGAAGCGAGTTACTATCCAAAGTAGCTGACTGACTGCGTTATAAATTTGAAAGTCGATGTATTGCCATAAAATTATGCAATATAGATATAAATACGAAAGAAAGACTATGACTTACGAAAGAGATATACAAAGCGAATGTGGATGGTAGTGTTGGTAGGGGAAGACCACGGCGAACGTACCATGATCAAATCGGGGACGTCTTAAAGAAAGGCCAAGTCAAGAGTACCCTAAACCGATGAGTATGTATGAACAACCTTATGAGAGTGAAGGAAGCAGAAGAGGTGTGTCAGGATCGTAGCAAGTGGAAGTCTGTGGTCTCTGCCTACCCCTACGGGACGTCACGCCTGTTTTTTCTTAACACTTATTCCTTACAAATAATATGAAATGAAAATAATTTATTCAAGTAGGCAATACAATATGCACTTATTAACGTCACTTGTTTTTTAAACTACCACTAGCTCGGAACGCGACCACTACTAAGAAGAGCTAGCGAGAAACTCAAATAAAGAAATAGATAGATATGGCATTTATTTGTTCCTCCAGTTACACACAAGAATTCAACTTTTAGGCACATTGATTTTTACCTATACCAATTTCTTGAACTATATTATTATAGTATCAAATAATGTTGAATTGGACTCTATCAAGACTTATGTCTTGCTAGAGTCGAATTCATCATTATTTGATTAACGAGTATGGGTTGCGACAGTATATACCAATTTGTATCGAACGTGCAGTGAGTCATGCTACATGCAAATGCATGAATAATTTAAAATGTATCTCGAACAATTGTAATAATTTATTAAATTCAACACAAACTACATAAACTTTTTTATTAATTACACTTTTAACTGCTTTTCTTAAACTAATGAGCAGGGAAAAGAAAGGAAAAATGCAAATAATTGAATGTCAATATTAATCAACTTCGAGCTACAGTCGTAACAAATTTCATAAAAATCCTTCATCTTCTTCTTGTCAATGTGTCCAATCAGATTTGATCCGCCCAGAATCCAGCCACATAAAAATCATTATTGCCGAATGTTGATTTCATTATAATAATAGCATAATTATAAGTAGGTACAATTTGTGCATCTCTTTGGTATCTTCTAGTATAGTATATTGACCAAACGACAACAAGAAATAGAATCAAAGCACTGGCCTCGTGTGAAGGAGGCATTATTTGCGGTTGCGGTTACTTTGATAGCCTGAAGTCCAGTTAATTGATAATGTAAATCATTTCAAGATGGCGGCCAACAGTTTATGATTGCAGTGGGAAGGGAATATCGGCTTAATGGGCCCTCGATAGGTAGATAATAGAGATATGCCTTAGAAATTGTATCTTTGGGGTGTGCCACAAGAAACTATAATTTTCAATAATGCGACACTTTAACAGCAGTAACCAAAAGCCAATGAACACTTAAAGAGGTTTGAGTAAGTTTCTATAGAACGATGGCGTTAACTTTTTTTGTTTGTTTGTAAACGCTTTATTGTACAAAAAGCAATACATTAATTTTGCATTGATACATAAATTGAGTACAACGGCGGACTTATCCCAAAGAGGGATTTGTTCCAGTCAACGATAGGGTTAGTTAGAAAACAGCAGATTGGGCGTATACAAATTACAGCAAATTCAAACTAAAGCAAAGCAAATACCTACACTACACACTAACACTACTTTTTTTTAGTGGCCACCCAATTTTTTTGTAGAATCTTGTAACATTTTAGGTAACTATGTCCTAGGTGACATGGGAGCTGAAATAATTGAGATTTAAGTGATTCATGCAAAAATGCAAAAAAACTGGAAAGTAAAGCATCACTGCCCTGATAAATTTATTTATTATTAGACCATCGTTTCTAACCGACTTACAAAAAGAATATATGTTCGTCTGTATGTATATTTGTTTTAGTAAGTTCACCTATATTTTAGTCATTTGTTAAGCAATTTTGGTGATTTTGCTTGATAATTTGGTTAAAATTAAATTTGATGTTGTACTTTAGAGATAGACCCAAATAGTATGTAATTGGTTGTATACTTTTTCTTAGCTTCTCTCTATACCTTAGCACAATCCTGTTGTCGCTTATTATTATTATTTTATATATCAATAAATATTTATTTAGTACACCTATATATTTACGTTTGTATTTTGTTGCTATTTTATAAATGTTATGTTTAAGTAGGTATATTTGTCTATTGATCTATGTATGTATGTGTATGTAAATATATGAAATTTATTCACGTAGTTTGTATCTGCATCCCTATTTAATACCGCACAACCTACCTATTTCAAATGTACTGTCCTTATACCCAAAGGTTGCCTGGAAGAGATCGCTTTTAGTGATAAGGTCGCCAAATTACAATACAATACAATACAATACAATACAAATACACTTTATTGCACAACAGATAAGAAAATACAGTTTCAGAAAAGTACATTCTATTCCTACCACTTTTCTGAAACTGTATTTTCTTATCTGTTGTGCAATAAAATGTATTTGTATTGTATTGTATTGTATACTTTGACGGAATTTTTAGCGTTTCAATTATGGTCTTACACTGTTCTATAGTAAGGTGCTAAACCCAACTAATATTATAAATGCGAAAGTGTTTGTATGTATATTACCTCTTCACGCCTAAACGGCTGGATTGATTTGGATGAAATTTGGTTGGTAGACAGATTAGGGCCTGGATTAACATATTTGCTAATTTTCTTGCCGAACCGATTTTGGAGAAACATTCCACGCGGACGAAATCGCGGGCAGAAAGCTAGTATGAGTGACAAAAATAAACGACAAAAAGACGCCAATGTTACTCAAAACCCTTTGAATTATGACTATAGAGTTTCATGTCTACATATGTCTCTGACCACCCCATTTGGGATAAAGGTCCTGACATTACGTATGACTACTTATTTTTTTTTTGTAAAACAATAAGTCTGTCATTAGTGGTGATACTGCTGAGACTTCTCTAAGCTAAAAGCAGTTTTGAAGTACTCACTTTCTCATTACCAAAAATTTATTTTAGTTTAAGGAAGGCATACATTCGTCATCAATGTTTATTATTTTGTTCAACGCAAAATTGAAAGAATTATAATAAATTATTATTAATAATCTATAAGCCTGTCTGCAAGTTGCAAATAATAAGCATTTGGAAAAAAAAATAGTTTTACGTCTAACAGCAAAAAGAAAATTGTGAATTGACGCAACAGAATACATAAAATTTAATACGAATGCTTTGTAACGTTTATTTTTATAGACGACCTGTTTGGTGTAGTGGTTAGAAACTGCTGCTATACCAAAAGGTCGCGGGTTCGAATCCCGCTAGGGGCATATGTTCGTATGATGAATACGGACATGTGTACCCGAGTTATGGATGTTTTTCATTTAAATATGCATTTATTTACAAAAAAAAAATGTATTTGTGTAGTGTACCAACCATTTGGTATCCACAACACAAGCCTAGTTGCTTAGTGTGGAACTAGATGGCGCTGTCTGTATATGTCCAAGGATATTTAGGTACATTTTTTTTTTTTTTTTAATTAGAATGGGATCGCTCTTGACCTTAATCTGGACTAATGTCGAGATAAGATCTACGTTGGAACGAGCTTTCCCAGAAGATGCCTATTTAACTTTAAAGAGCTGCGGGTTATATGCGATTGGAAACACAGACGGAGGCAATGCGTTCCACTCCTTAGCCGTGCGCATGAGAAACGAAGACCTAAAACGCTTGGTCCTTATAAATGGCACGTCAACTAAGTGCGGGTGATATCCTGCGGTACGTCTTGAATTTCGATGTAAGAACGGGGATGGCGGGATCAACTCATGCAGTACTTCAGCACACTCATGTGTAAATTACAATTTAAGGCGGCTTAACATGTGCCGTAAATGTAGTTAAGGTCATTTTATATGTGCGTACTTAGTTAAACTATAACGCCAACCACGTCCGGAAGCACGTAATACAATCGGCAACTACATTAAGTATACCTACACGCCATGATTCATAAAAAAATGTAAGGTAGATCCGACAAAAGAATATAATGTGGTCCATATATTGGGTCTTTACCTATGAAATTGGAGTATTTTTTCTTCGTTAATCATATGTACCAATTCCTGCGATTTTCAAAGCTATATCCAAATTTGTTTTTTATTTGGAAAATGGAATATTATTTCAAGGTTTCACATGAAATATTTTTAAATTTCTGGGCTAAATCACATAATAAAAAAAATTTGAACAGAGCTCTTTCATGTACTTCCCATAATCATTTCTTAGATTCGCTGAAACTTTTATAAAGCGGTTACTTTTAAAAATTAACGCTGCCTATACTTAACTTAATGTTATCCGATAATACACACAAAGTTTAGCTAAATCCGCCGTTCCCAAAAAAAAACAAAAATGTTTGTATGTAGAAAACAGTTTTCAATTCTATTCAATTTCAATTTCAAACCTATTTCAATGCTCAGGTTGGATGGAAGAGATCTCTTAAAGAGATAAGTGCACCTTTGTACGTGACCTATTGTTTGTACTCTGTTATTGTAATATTTTGGTGCAATAAAGAATAAAGTAAAACAGTCTTAATGAAATTCTTCATACAAAACGCCAATTTCATAGGTAAGGACCTAATAATTAGTGCAATTATTCTAGGTTGATCACGTTCCTGTTTGTTCATACTCCGAAGTGTACCATTTTCGACGCACATCCTATAGTTTTGTTTACCATTTTGATCCAAAAGTAAATATTGTATTATTTTTAAGGGTAATTACCACTAAGCTGGCACCACTGCATGACGAATCTACTAAAAAATAATAATAATTTGTTTTCCAAAACTGTGGCTAAAATTGAATATGGGATAAAAATGTGACGAACTGGAATAATCACTGTAACCAAAGGTTTTTTATTCAAAGTTTTATAAATTAAGGCCCGTCACTTAACAACTTAACAATTGGCGACCTGTTTCGTGTAGTGGTTAAAATTCTAACTGCCATACCAAAAGCTCGCGGGTTCGAATCCCGCTAGGGGCATTAGTTTGTGTGATGAATACAGACATGTGTTCCCGAGGTATGGATGTTTTTCATTTATTTATGTATTTATTTACAAAAAAAAAATGTATTTGTGTAGTTTATCAACCATCTGGTATTTTTATTACAAGCCTAGTTGCTTAGTGTGGAACTAGATGGCGCTGTGTGTATGTGTATTTAAAAAAAAAACTGTAAAGATAGCCTTTTTTCTTTCATAAATGTTATAAATTAGGGCCTTTCGTATATATAATTCTGTTGCCGAACACTCCTGCGATAGCAATCATACCAATCAAGTTTATTTAATTCAAGGACTCCCAGTTTGGTGCACAAACAAGTTAATGAGCAAATTTTACATATACTACTTGCTATACATACCTACTATTACCTACATGATGTACCTACGTATAACAAACGACTAAACAGTCCATGATTACTTATGCTAAGTTGGAATTAAGAAGCAGTCTCTAATGAACGGGCGTAGTCTTGCAGAACGAAAAAGTCTGTGATATCGATACGTCGTGCGACATTCCATTCCGTCACTTAATTTTCATCAAGGACTTTCTTTCAATTGAATGAAATTTGATTTGATTAGTCACCGACGTAAAGAGGGCTGTTATAGTTTTGAAGCTTATCTAACTAATATAATAAATGCGAATGTTTGGAAGTTTGTTTGTTGCTCAATCGTGGTGAAACGGATGAACGGATTTGGATGAAATTTGTTAGTTAGAACATACCCTGGATTAAGACATTGGACAGTGGGGGCCTCATATTGAGAAACTAGCGAAAAAGCTCGCTTCTGGAGCGTATGCAGTCAAAAAAATCAGAAATTTAACAGACGTTCATACCGCAAGACTGGTTTACTTTAGCTATTTCCACAGCTTGATGTTATATGGCATATTGTTGTGGGGAAACGCTGCTGACATAATGCTCGCTTCTGGAGCGTATGCAGTCAAAAAAATCAGAAATTTAACAGACGTTCATACCGCAAGACTGGTTTACTTTAGCTATTTCCACAGCTTGATGTTATATGGCATATTGTTGTGGGGAAACGCTGCTGACATACATATCATTTTTGTTCTGCAGAAGCGTGCTATTCGTGCCATTTATAAATTAGGACCTAGAGTGTCTCTTTAAGATAAGTTTAAGGAAATTAATGTCTTAACAATGACTTCTCAATACATTTATGAGAATTTGTTATATGCAAAAAAAAAATATAACCTTATTCGCTAAAAATAGTGATAGGCACAATGTTAATACAAGGAATAAGAACCAGTTATCAGTTTATGTTAACCGACTTCATAAAGTTAGTAAATCGTTCAAAGGGCAATGTATACGCTTTTATAATAAGGTTCCAGTAGACATTCAAAATTTGCCTTTAAATAAATTTAAAGCAATCATAAAACAGAAATTATTAGCAAAATGCTATTATAAAATCACTGACTATTTGAATGATAAGCAAGCATGGACATAGCTGTCTTATTATTCATATAATTATGAAATCACAAATTGTAACCCATAATCTTTAAAAGAGCAACCCTAGAGTTTCTTGCTCGTTCTTCTCTGGGGAGTCAGCTTTGTGAATGAGCCGTAAATTTAAATGTAATATTAATAGTGACGTTTTCAAGTGATAATTTTATCCTATGAAATAAAATATTTTGATTTGATTTGATTTGGATATAAAATAATGGCGTATAAAAAAAAATAATAAAATTCATAACACACGAGAAGGATAGAGGTTACTTTCAGATAGATGAGATAAGCCAATGTGAATTGCACGCATGCGTAGTCACGGGCGTAAAGCTGTTGAATAAGTATAAAATTCAACTCTAGCGCATAGCGCACAGTCGCGCAAAAATCTGGTTTCACAGGTTCCCAACTCCGCAGTGCAACGAACCAGATTATCGATTTGGCCCATACATAGATTTAATATTGCACGCACAGAAAACGGCAAACTGGTCATGATATGAGGAAAGAAAATAAATATCAACCTGTCACAAGCAGACACACAAATCGAGCCATGGAAGTTCTCGGAAGATACAAAGGATTGCTAGAGCTAAAGAGGCGATGGTATTGAGATATTCTATTTACTTTTCGCGTACGTTGATTTAGGTAAGGATAGAATAAAAAAATCCGAGGGTATTTATAATAGGCATGTGCCTGAAGTATAAAAACCATGATTTGTTTTTACCCGACTGGCGCAGAAAGGAGTATAATAATGTATATATATGTAGGAATTTTAACTTTAAATTTCATGTTCGAAAATCCGAATCAGAATTTTTTACCTCAATCACACCTGATGTTAAGTGAAGATGAGGTCGAAGGTGGAAGCGTACTGACCCGGAAACCCATCTTATTTGGTGAACTGGCTATCTTATCGCTGACAACCGGAACACAACATACTATTAACATAGCTGTTTGGCGGCAGATTTAGATATCATGGTGGTTGTAGTGATTATATCTCTATATTCACCACAACTAGACAATACCTACTTAATTTTTTATTTATTTATTTAGGAGAAGCCAACGGCGATACATTGTTGGTAAAACAAAGCATTGAGTAGATGAATGTACAGCTATTACAGGCTTCTACATATTAACAAAAAAAAATAAAAACTAAGTAACAGATATGCTTCCATATTGCATGTATGGTGGTATGATGTGTGTATATGTGTAGGTGTGTGTGTGTGTGTGAAGGGAGTGTATGATACGTGTTTGAATGACCAGAAAGATTTACACTATAAATAGCATATTACATGTTATAATAAAAGGGTAAGGTATGAAGACATATTAGAGTAATTATAATATTATAATAATTATTAATATTATCTATATGTATATAAATATTTATTTATTTATTTATTGTAACTGCAACATGTACACAATACTTATGCTAATAACAGGTAATTATAGTATAGTACTCATGCACATACCCTGTCAGGGTGAAGCAGCGGTCAGAGGACGTCCTGTCTAATTTGTTTATCTACTATGCAATTTTTGTGTAATCTCGCAATTTATTTATTTTATTTATTTCCCTTTTTAAAGAACCAACAACAACAATTAAGTACATGTGAGATAATTTATATGCTATATATTCAGTGAATATGTCATTAACATAACCACTTAGTAATTCGATACAAAGAGTTTATTAGTTATCCTACCTTTAAAGTAGTCTTTAGAGTTAATGAAGGGGTCAAAATCTGCAAAGTTACTGTTGTTTTATTACTAAAGTACAGAAAATATAGCGTCATTTTTTACATGTCATCAATTATAGTAGGAAATCTATGTCTCATTTGCTCGCAAATGAAGATGGTGCCAGAAGACTTCAATTACTCCAATATATTCCCAGTGACCTCAAACATCAGACATTAAACGCGGATTCCGTAAACTCAGTTAAATGATCTTCTTGTCCCAGATTGAACAAAACAAACACATGACCTAGATACCCAAATGTCGGTAGTTACTGGTATATTTTATGCTCATGGTTAGTTTAATGCGATTTTCGGAAATTATGTCTCTTTTTATGTTAGCCTAAGATACAATCGACACTATGGACCTCTATAATATGGCTCATAAGACAGCACGGAGAATAACTAAAAACCAAGAAAGAAGACAGCATATTTTATACGGCCTGCTTTGCGGCGGTTAGGGTTGTTCTTTGGGCGTTTAGCGCCCGTTTAGCCGCCAGCAGGTAGGTATAGAAAAAAAGAATACCAATTTGATTGAATTTAGTGGGTTTATTCTACAAACAGCTCACTCCCCTGCACCCCTTGGTAAATCTCCCGTACGGTCACTGGCCTGAAGGTCTTGGAGCTGCAGTGGACGTAGCCCTCGAGTCCTCTCGTAGACGACGCGACGAGGTCAATGCTGGATCAGCGGTTTCGGGGGAGGGTAGATCTACCCCGAATGTCTCCCAGGTGCAGACCTGGATGTCGACGTCGACAAGTCGTCACTCAGGACCTTGATCCCTAGAGGGATCTTCCGTAGTGTACTTAAGAGGGTTCAGGTGGCAACCGAAGCAGTGTTCTCCCGGTAGCAAGGTCGCGGTCAAACAGAGTACGATTCGGGTTCCCCCACTCTAATTAGAAATCGTCTTAACGACGTCATCGCAACCGGACAAATTAGCGTACCGCAAAACCGTGGTGAGACCCTTTTTAAATAAAATAATAATTTGAGGGTTCCGTAGGGAACTTTTATTAAAAAGATGAAGTAGTGTGTGAAATAATAAGTAACTTTAAAGGTACAATCGTAACGGCGCTAGACGCAACGTTACAGCTTGGTGTAGTGGTTAAAAATTCTAACTGCTATACCAAAAGGTCGGGGGTTCGAATCCCGCTAGGGGCATATATTTGTATGATGAATACAGAAATGTGTTCCCGGGTCATGGATGTTTTTCATTTATTTATTTATTTACAAAAAAAATGTATTTGTGTAGTTTATCAACCATCTGGTGTCCATAATATAAGCCTAGTTGCTTAGTGTGGAACTAGATGGCACTGTGTGTATGTGCAAAGATATTTATTTATTTATTTATTATAATTTGCCGGTGCCCTATTGGATATCACTCTAGTCACACTTCACATCACACTAATATATTGGGAAAGTTTGTGTGTGTGTATGCATGTGTGTTTGTTACCTCTTTACGCCTAAACGCTTGAACGGATTTGGATGAAAGGTTGGTACGCAGATTAGGATTTGGATTAACTTATAGGCAGAATTGTTTGCTGAACCGATATTGATGAAATGTTTTACGCGAACGAAGTCGCGGGCAACAGCTACATATATTCCATAAGATACCTTATAGGATATTTATGGTTGTTAGTATAGTAAAATTGTATCATTAAAAAACGTTTTCTGCGGCTATCAATTTGAAACATAAATATAAGGATACAATCGATATCGATATTTTGGATATATCTTGGCTTTTTTATAGTTATTAATATTCATTTATTAAGCTATTGATGTACTTTCAATATGATCAAAAGTTTTACATTAATATTATCTTAAATTAATCGCATCCGAACGAACGAAGGTCGCGGGTTCGATCTCCAGCGGTGTACATGTTTAGTACTCGGTTTGATTGGTGGTAGGACATTTTAAAAATGTCTGCCTGGCTAGCTACCACAATCTTATCTAAGTCTGCCGCCAAACAGCAGTGGTAATAGTATTGATGTGTTCCGGTTGTCAGAGATAAGATAGCCATTGCCCCAAATAAGATGGGGTTTTGTGCATAAAATAGAAATTACAGAGTGAGATCACTTATCGTTTACAGTCTGTGTACATTTTCGTTAGCCTTCCAAAGTACTTACTTGGTGCCGGGGTCTAATATCTAAATATACCTTTCATCTGCAACAAATTCAACTTGGTATAATTGCCTCTAGTTTCGGGTTAAAGCCTTGTGGCTAGTCCGTTTTAAGTCATACAACTTTAAGAGTTTATATAATTTTAGGTGTCCGTTGATCTGTTTATTTGTTTAAAATGCAAGTGTGTTTGTTTGGTCTGAGCTAGGCTGCGGTATGGGGGCTTAACCGAGTTTAAGGTACAAGTATTCATTAGATTAGATTCGTCTTGTACCGCAGAGTGTCATAGAATAAATTTTATAATAAAAGTAAGTAATATATTACGAATGACTTATTTATAGTTCTTAGAAGATGTAACTACTTTTAAAGAGCCTGTCCCGAGCGGACTTTTGGGCCAATAATGTGGACGCCTGGCGACGCTGCACGAAAGACCCATTTCCCGGGTTCTAACTCGCACGTATTTATTTACCTACATTGATCGACTAGGTACTTATACAGATGAGAGAGATCAAAGTTAGGTGGGCAACGTAGCGTAATGTCACTTTACGAAATCTCCTTCCGTGGGTGTCGTACCTATAGGGACATGGATTATTGCGCAAGTGTACGGCAACACAGTCAGTAAAGAGCCTTGAGACACATTCGCTATATGTACATATTATACACCGTGTAACGGTTAAGTGTAGTCATATTTTAAGGGCTTGTTCTACCCATCAATACGAACAACTTTTACTATGGGGGCAACTTCGAAATCGCGAAAAAAAAATGAGCTGTTCCATAGAAAATTTCAATAACCTCCCGATGCAATGTATGAAACAGCTGATTTTTTTTTCGCGATTTCGAAGTTGCCCCCATAGTAAAAGTTGTTCGTATTGATGGGTAGAACAAGCCCTTAAAATATGACTACACTTAACCGTTACACCCTGTATAAAGAAATGAAACTAATACAAAAAAAAAAAATTAAAATACAATGATGCTTTTACTGATAAGACCGCCTAATTGTGTTTTATTGTTATCATTAAAAATTATTGTAAATTATTTTGCGCAATAAAGAGTAATTGTAATTGTATAATGATGATCTATGTTCTGTACAATAAAAAAAATCTATTTAAGTATTTAAAAACCAAAAACTTAACAGTATAGTTTGCAGGCGCCATGTTGGATTTGGAGATCAAGACGCATCGAACGACACCTCGCACTTGGAAATCGGTCAAGCCGTTAAGGCTATACAAGAGGTAACATATAGATACTGACATACAATTGAAAACATTACCCACCTTTTTGGGGATGTCGGGTAAAAGAAAACACATCAACAGCCTTAACGTCCCCAATTTGCTCACGGTTCCTTCTATTTATATTTACGAGACTGCAATTTTTGTTCGGTCTAATCCTGAGCATTTTGAACATGTTAAACGAGCACGGCGACGTGATCAGTTATGTTTAGTATCCTGCAAAACTACACTTTTTAGAAATAGCATCTTTGCAATGGCACCAATAATATACCTAAATTCATTCGAGAATTTCATGATCTAAGTACATTCAAGAGTTCGTTGTTTAAATATTTAATAGAAAAAACACATTATTCCATTAAAGATTTCTTGAATGATAAATCTGCTTGATTGTTTCTGGTTGCTTCTGAGCGGGAAAACAGCACCTATTTTAAATTTGCAGTTGTTAATTTGCATTGAGTCACTATTTGACTTGTTATATTATTATTGACTCTATGTGTTGAATAATGTATGAATGACTGAATATAATTCATGTTAAATATTCCATGACTATGTAATTTTAATCTAATTTCATTTCAATTTGACATTTTTATTTACCAATTTCAATCGTATTTTACAATTTTAACATTGTCCTTAATAATTGACATGGAATTATAATATTAATTTTCGAAACTAAGCTAATGGGTATCTACTGTAATATATTTTGTTTTTTTTTTTTGCAAAAATTTCCTACCATCTTAGATAAGCCTATGTACCTACCTTAGATAAATAACTAACCATTTTTTTGTATGCCAAAATGGTAGATCACAGTGTTACTTATACCATAATATTTACTAACATCTTTTATACCTGTGTTTCACATTATTAAATTGAATTGAATTGAATGTTGCAGCCTCTTCTCACTAGTTTAATTTCTTTATCAATGTACATTATAGCGAAGGAGTATAGACCATAATCTAAGGCCCCTATTAATAAACCAATCTCAATACAAGTCTTGAGGCTGTATCAGCCGAGATGCGTCTTAAGAAGTTGACGCTATCTCAAGCTCTGTGCTAATTTATAAATAAATAGAAATATATTTCGGACACTTACACCAATCATCTAGTCCCAAATTAAGCAAAGCTTGTGCTATGGATACTAGATAATGGATAAACATACATAAATATTTATATAAACATCCATGATTCGGGAATAAATGTTCGTATTCATCACACAAACATTTACCCCTCGCGGGATTCGAACCCGCAACCGTTGGTTTCGCTGACAGGGTCACTATCTACTACACCAACCGGTCATCAAAAATTTTAAACCAATCTTGAGGTCTACTCAGCTGAGATCATTTCTAAAGTATCCGCCTCACCGGCGAATGAATGATAGTCTTGAGTTTCGTTTATTGTATAAGTACTATGAGTACTGCTTGAGTATGCACATACTTTTCAAGTCTCAAGTTAGGTTTATTAATCAACACGTTTACTTGAGACCGGTCACAAGACTGTTCTCAATCTTGAGGATGGTTTATTAATACGGGCCTAAGTACCACGCTGGCTCAGATTGGTGGATTTGTGTCAAAATATCTACCCACCAGACAGTCAACCATTGTATGCCACCGACTAGGTCTTTAATTAAAATAACCGCGACCGACTATTTAACGAGCCCTCCGAAGCACGGATAACATTTGACAAAGATTACATCTAAAAATGTTACCTACACTACGACCCGTATTAATAAACCGTTCTTAAAATTGACATGGCCTCAAGTTGACGCTTTTTTTTATACACGACAGGTTCGTACTTGACCTCAATCACACCTGATGTTAAGTGAAGATGAAGCCGGAGGTGGAAACGTACTCACCCGGAAACCCAAATATTTGGGGAACTGACTATCTTATCTCTGACAACCGGAACACAACAATGCTATTAACATTGCTGCTTGGCGGCAGATTTAGATAAGATGGTGGTAGCTACCCAGGCGGACATTTAAAATGCCCTACCACCAACTTCTTGACAATCTACTGCATATTAAAACAGCATCAGAGAAAATGGTCTTGAGACTGAGACGCGATCTCAATCTCAAGAACGATTTATTAATACGGGCCTACGAGTAGTAAGTAAAGCAGCAGAGAAAAAGTGTCATTATCTCTATTCATATTCATCTTATTTACTTTAGTCACCGTATAAAATGCAGACGGAGCACGCAATCGTTACGGTATAGTATTGTATTCAATATCACTAAAATCAATCAGTTCACAGGAAGACTGATTTGTCACAAGATAGCAGGTTAAAATACTAGGTAGTATATAGATAACAGTCGAGAAGTGCTAAGTGCATCAAAAGAATCATGACTAAACTTATAATATAATTTATTTATTGACGACTTGTTTGGTGTGACGTCGCGGGTTCGATACCCGGTAGAGGGATGTATTTGTATGATAAATACGGACATGTGTCCCTGAGTTATAGATGTTTTCATTTTATAAAAAAAGTGGATTTGTGAAGTTTATCAACCATATAATGTGGTATAATAATAGGCTAGTTGCTTAGTTAGGAATTACATACATACATAATTGACGAGATTGGTGTAGTGGATAGTGACCCTATCAGCGAAACCAACGGTTGCGGGTTCGAATATTTATGTATGTTTATCCATTATCTAGTATCCATAGTACAAGCTTTGCTTAGTTTGGGACTAGATGATTGGTGTAAGTGTCCGAAATATTTATTTATTATTATTATTATTATTAAAAAAAAAATTAAATGTCACGCCTGTTTCCCGTAGGGGTAGGCAGAGACCACAGACTTCCACTTACTACGATCCTGACACACCTCTTCTGCTTCTTTCACTCTCATAAGGTTGTTCATACATGCTCGTCGGTTTAGGGTACTCTTGACTTCGCCTTTCTTTAAGACGTCCCCGATTTGATCATGGTACGTTCGCCGTGGTCTTCCCCTACCAACACTACCATCCAAATTCGCTTTGTGTATCGCTTTCGTGAGTCTTCTTTCATTCATCCTCTTCACATGTCCAAACCATCTCAGCATACCTTTTTCAATCTTTGTCACTACGTCTTCATCCACACTGTTTAACTCATTGCTTTAGTATGGAATTCTGGCGATAATCTTGTATATACAACGTTATTTATTTTTTCATCATTAAACTATTCTGATTGGCGTGAGGTTTTCATCATGTAAAAGGTGCAGTTTTCGACCGATTTCAAAAAAGAAGGTTCTCAATTACACTGTATTATTTAGTTTGTTTCAGGAAGATCTGATTATCACAAGTGTATCCACTATACAGAGTGAAATTTAATTCTTATCATCATCATCAACAGCCGGTAAACATCCCACTGCAGGGATATAGGCCTTCCTTCGTATATTAGGGAGTATGGGCCATAGTCCACCAAGCTGGCTCAATGCGGGTTGGGGACTTCACATGCCTTTGAATTTTTATTTCTCAGGCATGCAGGTTTAATCACGATGTTTTCCTTCACCGTTTAAGAGCAGTCGGATGCACATAAGAAATTAAATTAAATTTAAAAACTCATTTGACTATGGTTGCTCAGGGAAATTTGTTCGTAATCAGGGGCGGCGTTTTTTTTGTAATGCACGGCGGGTTCGTACTTGACCTCAATCACACCTGATGTTAAGTGAAGATGAGGTCGAAGATGGAAGCGTTCTGACCCGAAAACCTCAACACATTTGGGGGACTGGCTATCTTACCTCTGACAACCGGAACACAACAATGCTATTAACATTGCTGCTTGGCGGCAGATTTAGATAAGATGGTGGTAGCTAGCTAGGCGGACATATAAAATGCCCTACCACCAACCAAATCGAGCACTTAAACATGTACCCCGCTGGGGATCGAACTCGCGACCTCCGAATCGTAAACCCAATGTTGTTTACATTGAGCCACGGAGGCGGTTAAACGGCAGTCACCAGTAAACAGGAATTACACGAATTAAATTTCACACAGAGACAGATAACAAAAACCCAATTAAATCTGTTGTTCTGCCACTTTTTCACATTCAATAACACACTTAAAGAATATTCTTACAATTTACGTCATCACATTACTATACCACACGCAATGAAAGGTACCTACTTTCCTCTACTTATACATGCAGGGTTATTTGTAATTGACCGTTTAAAACAAAATTCATACCATTAAAACAACTTATGTTCAGGGCATTGTACTCGTGGTCGCACGACGACCGTACCCTTCCAGTACTCTAAGGCCCGTATTAATAAACTATTCTCAAGATTGAGAACAGTCTTGTGACCAGTCTCAAGTAAACGTGTTGATTAATAAACTTAACTTGAGACCTGAAAAGCACGTGCATACTCAAGCAGTACTCACTTGAGAGGTGCGCGTATTAATAAACGAATCTCAAGACTATCATTCATTCGCCGCTGAGGCGAATACTTGAGAAGTGATCTCAGCCGAGTAGACCTCAAGATTGGTTTATAAATTAGCACGGAGCTCAAGCTCCGCTATCTCAAGCTATCTCAAGATAGCGTCAACTGCTTAAGACGCATCTCGGTTGATACAGCCTCAAGACTTGTATTGAGCTTGATTTATTAATACGGGCCTCAGTTATAGCAATACCAAAGCACTGTCCATCGATATGACAAGGACGGCATTGAAGTCATAAACGATTAAAACTCCCAGAGCAATAGAGTTAGTAATGTTACGGTCGTCGTGCTCTCGACTGTACTTTTTTAAGAACAGCTGAAAAAATTCAGACTTGCAAAAAGTCATGCAACAAAGGTATTGCATAAGTATATATTTATTTCGTGTGTATTTATTGCAGTATAAGTTAAGTTCAGTTCTAGTCAATACTCACAATTTTCCCTAAACTGTGAATGTTGATTTGCTTTGTGTACGCCCAATCAATCTGTCTTTTGGCATTTACCTGGGTTGACTGGAAGAGATCCCTATTTGGGATAAGTCCGCCTTTGTACTTACAATACAATACAAATACTCTTTATTGCGCAAAATAATTTACAATAATTTTTGATGATAACAATAGAACAATTTATATGTATCAATGCAAAATTAATGTATTGCCTTTTTGTACAATAAAGCGTTTACAAACAAACAAACAAACAAACAAGAACACAATTAGGCGGTCTTATCACTAAAAGCGATCTCTTCCTGACAACCCACAGCTATAGGACACTTTTGTAGGTAGAAAAACAGGTAGAGTGCAGGATACTACCAACTAAAGAAATAATTATAGATAAATATGCATGGATATAATAATAATATCATATTAATAGTCTTAATTATATAAATATAAATACTTAATATATAGTATAAAACACAATCGCTAGAAGTACTCAAAGATAGTCAACTAATGTTCACGAGGCGGGAGTTAACGAAAAGAAAAAAGTCACAGACCTTAAGTAGTGATTTTTGACTTGAAATTTAAAAATATTTAAAAATTGAGCTTTCCTAATAGATTTCTTTTGAATTTTAATTTAGGTATAATAACTTTGTAAATTGTACAAAGTACAATAAAGCGTTTACAAACAAACAAACACAAAGTTGTCTGCTCTAATGATACAAATTTGATACTTGTTTAGTATACTTTTTTATTTATTTTACTTTTCTTATCTGTGTCTTTAAGTAATTTGCGAGTTGTTTTTTCTGGTCTGCTCTGACAGCGGCGATTATAAAGAAATTGCTGAAATATAGTTTCGCCTCTGGAATATAGTCCTGGTTATTTAATTTCATACAAAATGATTTCAAATACCACATAAGGTTAACATCAAACCTCGCTCGCTCGCTCGCTCGGTGGCAGGTTAACAAAAGGACTGAGGGCGGAGTGTGAGTTTTGTTTCGACTTAACTTTACTACCGCGTTCACGTTTACGTGACGATTTGTATGAAGAAATGTGCAGCGCCTCTAACGGATAGTTTGCAAAACGATTTTTTTCATAGATACTTTTTGCGTAAACGCGAACGCGATGGTAAAGTTAAAAACGAGACAAAACTCGCACTTCGCACACTGAACTACCGTACATACCAAATAAACATGCACACACACATACACACACACACATACCCACAGACAATACTATCGAAGTCGTTAATTGGTGCACAAGCGACAACTTATTTTATTTCATCGTTATTTTTATTAGTTAAATTGTTACATAGATCCACAATTTGGCTTAAAATTGCTTAATTTCTTTAGTTTGACTTTTAATATTATGCAATTTAGACTCATTAACATAACGACTCGTATATTACTGAGGATTGTTTTATTGATAGGCACCTATATAATAATAATGTACAAGTACAAATTTTCATGTAATATAATTAAAATGTTACCCACTCAATTATAACGATAATTATTGTCAGTAACAATAAGAATCACTAATTGGCATAAGTTTCGAATTAGTTCACTATAATATAATTTCTGGAATAATGCTGTTGATAAATAAGTAAATAAATAAATAAATAAAAGTATCGAAGTACACCCGAAGCGATGTTACCCGACGTGCGAAAATGTAACGAACGCGTATGTCACGCGAAGTAGGTATGTATCTACCGTCACAAAACGTGACACATTACATTATGGATACCGTTACGTGTGTATACGGTAGGATTGACGACACGGTCAATGGAAGTGGCTGAGCAGTGGCGATAAGGAAAAGATGAGCGTCGGAAAAAGTTGATGCGAGACACATTGCGCGTTTTTATCGGTACTTGTGAACAAGTAAAATAAAAAAAATAAAAAATACGAAAAATTTGTTCCGTTTAGCGTTCGTATTTTTCCATTGCTATGTGATTTTCCTCCTTCGATTGGGTCGGAAAGCTTTCCGTGAAAGGCCCTCTGCTTCAGTACCTATATCGGTGATATCGGTTATTCTCAGGGGAAAACTTTTAATATCATAGCACCAAAAATTATTCTGAATACTAAATGGTTTCCCACTAATATACGCGACAGCCAGTCATTGCCCATTTTTCAATTCCGTGTGAAAGAGTATTATCTTGGGTCCTGTCAATAACCATTGTTTATTTATATATATAGTATATATATAATTATATGTAATAATATATTCATTTATATATCATGTATATGTTCGTGTATATATTCATTTATATATTCGTAGGCTCATTTATGTACTTAATAATTATTTTCTTATTTTCATTTTACTTGTGTGCACTCTATGTATCCACTTCACTATTGTTATTTCCTATGTTGGGTTTGCTGGAAGATATCTCTTTTAGGGATAAGCTCGCCTGTTGTATATCTTACTCTTAAGTATCACTGTAATTGTTTTCTGTGTATGCAATAAAGTGTTGATTTGATTTTGGTTTTGTATGATGCCAGCAACCGTATGTATACTACATGGAGTTTCAGAAGAAAAATAGAGAGAAAATCTAACAAACCTGTGACGGAATTCGGATGCTAGTATATTTTAATATCATAATAAAATGATTCGTATATCAAACCATGAATGAATAGCTTTGCACATGCCCGTCCGTCATTAAAAAATAACTACACATTAATGTACCTATAGGTACTAAATGCGCGCGTTTCGGTATCTGTCGGAAGATGTAGGTAAACCCCATACTTTATTCTTTGGGATATTAGACAAGTTTTTTTTTTATGCACAACGGGTTGGTACTTGTCCTCAATCACACCTGATGTTAAGTGAAGATGAGGTCGAAGGTGGAAGCGTACTGACCCGCAAACCCCAACACATTTCGAGGACTGGCTATCTTATCCCTGACAACCGGAACACAACAACAATGCTATTAACATTGCTGCTTGGCGGCAGATTTAGATAAGATGGTGGTAGCTAGCCAGGCGGATATTTAAAATGCCCTACCACCAACCAAACCGAGTACTTAAACATGTACCCCGCTGGGGATCGAACCAGCGACCTCCGAATCGTAAACCCAATATGTTTAAATTGAGCCACGGAGGCGGTTTAAGTATCATACATAAGGAAGCATTATCCTTCGCAACATGGACATAGCACGACATCTAACATAATAATATTTCGATATCCACGTACATAAAATAATTCCAGAATAAACCATCTCATCAAAAACATTAAATTTGCCAATACAAAAACAAATGTGTCATATCCGTGGCGAAGGGAAGATATAACATCGGCGGTGTTTATAAAATACTGTGTGTCACGGTCACAGGCGCACGCGCAGGCTATTCGTTACAGCATTAAGGTCTATTCAGACATAAGCGATATCGCTGTCGCGCTCGGTAGCGATAACGAATCGGTACGCGATATCGCTGTCGCCCTCGGTAGACATTCTAAATGCATTGTAAAACACACATATCTTCATCTCTTCAAACGTGGGTATAATGTGTAAAAAACTCCATGAATTTCGTGTTCTTCATTTATGTCGTGTATCCTAATTCGATTCCTTATTGGTGGGTCAAGCAAAGCTAATAACAATAATGCTGCCTCTTCATTGCTATCCATTATAAAAATTATAAATTCTAGCGGTCACAGACGAAGCGTACTCGTGTTTATTAATGGACGACTAATCATTTAACCTAGCGCCACAGTGATATCGCTCATGTCGCGATATCGCGTACCGATTCGGTATCGCTACCGAGCGCGACAGCGATATCGCTTATGTCTGAATAGACCTTTATATGGACGATATTTTAGTTCGCGGAAGACGTAATGACAACTATAATATCATTGATTACAAAACGCCCCGTGGTGTTACCTGCACCAATACCATTTTCCTCGTTCTCTTATCAACGTCGGTTTACGCATTTGGTCTGTGCGATTATCAGTTAGTCATTCAGATTTTACAATACACTAAGGCCCGTATTAATAAACCAATCTCAATACAAGTCTTGAGGCTGATCACTCGAGATGCGTCTTAAGAAGTTGACGCTATCTCAAGCTCCGTGCTAATTTATAAACCAATCTTGATGTCTACTCGGCTGAGATCACTTCTCAGCGGCGAATGAATGATAGTCTTGAGTTTCGTTTATTAATACGCGCACCTCTCAAGTGAGTACTGCTTGAGTATGCACATGCTTTCTAAGTCTCAAGTTAGGTTTATTAATCAACACGTTTACTTGAGACCGGTCACAAGACTGTTCTCAATCTTGCGAATGGAATTTAAGTGATGATAATTCATTGGATTGAATAACCAGGGTTGGCTGGAAATTATTTGACAATATCGTGTGATCTTGATCCTTTTGTTTATGGTATGGAAGATATTGTAAACAAACAAGCAGGTCACAAGTATGTCAATGAAGGTATGCTTCATTCCATCGATTTTTAGTGATCATTTTGATAGATTATCGACAGAATAGTTCTTAATCGTTTGGTTATTTCGCTAGTTATTTTAGACATAGAAACTTTTTAAACAGTGCCACAATACATTGTACAGAACCATAATTATTATTATACAGGAAGAAATCTTAGAATAATACAAAATATAATTGTAGCAGTGAAAGGGCTTGCTGGCTCAGCTAACGCTGCAAACACTGAACGCGCTTACAACACTGATAATTCTGAAAGTGCCTCAAGTGGAAAGTGACGTTCAGTTTAAAACAGAACTTGATTAACTAAATATAATGATAAACTAGCCTAAAATACTACTTATACTAATATTATAAATACATGCATCACCAACATAATATTAATAACTAACTCAAGCCAGCACGCTTTTCTAACGAAATACAACTTTAGATAAGTTATATATAACTTTATATACGTTATATATAAGTTATATAAGTTGTATTTCGCTAACTATAACTAACTCAACCCAGCACGCTTTTCTAACGACATACAACTTTAGATAAGTTATATATAACTTTATATAAGTTATATAAGTTGTATTGCGTTAGAAAAGCGTGCTGGCTTGAGTTAGTTATGAATATTATGTTGGTGATGCATGTATTTATAATATTAGTTAAGTAGTAT
Source organism: Oegoconia quadripuncta (assembly GCA_949316235.1). NCBI lineage: Eukaryota > Metazoa > Arthropoda > Insecta > Lepidoptera > Autostichidae > Oegoconia > Oegoconia quadripuncta. The sequence goes on from OX438751.1 coordinate 3,357,717, forward strand.
TTTAGGCTAGTATATCAGACGGGACGTAGGACACGGTCAGCTAAGTAAAGGAAATCAGTCTTCTGAGAAAAAAAAACTAAGTAAGTTATTAGAACCACCATACAGAAAGAATGCATGGAGAATAAACTACGTTTATTTATTGGCGGAGTAGATAAATTTGTATGCCATTTGCTAATTTTATAACAAATACTGTTTTCACCTGCAAATGAACGTCAATTATGTATCGAACGATTTATGGAAAACTTTAGTATACAGTCATTTAAGAATTGTATTTGTGATTTTAACTGTATCTACCTAATCATGTTCACCACGGAACAGATTGCGCGAAAGATAAATTTACAGTAATAAAACTAATACTTTAATCAAATAAAATTATGTATAACAGAACCGTGTCAATCGTACATTCGATTGGACACGCGCCACCGGCCGATAGCCGGTAAGTTATTGTAAAAGGTAAAAGCTATTGCGTTACAAATCTATTTAATTCGAATTTATTCTGAATTGGATATCATAGGATCACAGTTGAAACTACACAGAATATTAAAAGAGAAGGTAGAAGGCAAGAGATATCTAGGATCCCTAGGAATCCTGGCTGGATTGGGATTATCCACGTAAGCCAAGTTAAAGAAAAAATTGCTGTCGTCATACAAGGGGGTGAGAAGATTGCGTTGATGGTAGCCAAAGGAAAGGAATTGCATCGATGCGCAGACGATAGTTTGACTATTGATAGCGCGTATGACGATAGTCGTTGAAAGAAGATATACAACTAGCAGCCATATTAAAAAAAAAAAAACATTACATGAATAACCTTGTAGCAATCTACAATATTGCGAATTAAAAATTCTAGATAAATACACGAAAAATAATCCTCTAGGTGGCTATTTTTGAAAACTACGGATGGTATAACTTGAATACGACCTGTTTGGTGTAGTTAGAAACTCTGACTGCTATACCAAAAGGTTGCGGGTTCAAATCCCGCTAGGGGCATATGTTTGTATGATGAATATAGACATGTGTTCCCGAGTTATGGATGTTTTTCATTTATATATTTATTTATTTACAAAAAAAATGTATTTGTGTAGTATATCAACCATCTGGTATCCACAACGCAAGCCAAAGTTGCTTAATGTGGAACTAGATGGCGTTGTGTGTATGTCCAAGGGTATATATTTTTTATTATTATTATTTAATACGCAACATGATATACAGGGTGACTGGAAATTAGTGGCGGAACCGTTAATGGGTGATAGAATGAGGGAATTCCAGTCAATATTACTACGAGACCTAAAGTTAATCCTTTCCAAGATATTCCTACTTAATTTTTTTTACAAAAATTCCTACTTAGAATCTTAAAATAGCTGTAAATCCTAAAAATTGGTCTTTCTGACCCATTTTTTTTTGTTTTGCAACAAACATATTCTAAAATTCTTGCAAAACAAAAAAAAAATGGGTCAGAAAGACCAATTTTTAGGATTTACAGTTATTTTAAGAAATTTCCGGAAATTCCGCATTCTATCACCCATTTGGAATTTCCGCATTCTATCACCCATTAACGGTTCCGCCACTAATTTCCAGTCACCCTGTATGTAACCAACATTCATGTATGAATTTACTATGACGCCAATAAACGTACTTCGTCGTTCGTCAATCCTACCCTTACGCAAGGCTCTCAAAATTACTTCAATAAAATAATACAATACAGATGATGACCAATCCTTAAAGCAGCAAGTTCACTGGAAAACGACACCCTGACCAGGAACATGACCTACTGACACAACAATCTAATCATTCTTATTCAAAAGCATAACATTTACCATTAACGTCATGTGGGAACATTCGATACAAAAGAGAGCTGCAGCCATGTCGGAATGTTCGTGAATTTTACGAAACATTTAAACAACGACATTAATATGAAACATTGAAAGGAAACACGAGATATTTACAAACATACGAATAATGTAACTTGCATGTATGATGTGATGGATGAGAAATGTGACACTGTTTTGGTAATATGATGGGAGCATTCAAGATGCAGCTTGAAATTGACATCTGAATACGTCATCAACAGCCTATAGAATTTCCATCTCTATCTCATCTACTAAAGTGAAGAGGAAAGGAGATATGTCAAGCTAATCGCATTTAAACCGCCTCCGTGGCTCAAAGTATACAACATTGGGTTTACGATTGGGAGGTCGCGGGTTCGATCCCAGCGGGGTACATGTTTAAGTACTCGGTTTGGTTGATGGTAGGGCATTTTAAAATGTCCGCCTGGCTAGCTACCACCATCTTATCTAAATCTGCCGCCAAGCAGCAGTGTTAATAAAAATATTGTGTACCGGTTGTCAGAGATAAGATAGCCAGTCCCCCAAATGTGTTGGGGTTTCCGGGTCAGTACGCTTCCACCTTCGACCTCATCTTCACTTAACATCAGATGTGATTGAGGTCAGTTATCAACCCGTTATGCATAAAAAAAAAATATCATTATCATCCACATATAACGACATCTCTACGTTCCGTTTTGGTACTTAGGTGATAGGGCTAAAGTGAGAATATGCCACGCCTATGGTGGTGATTCTCGCACGTTCGAGTTATCAATGTCGATAATCATTAGTACCTATGTTACTTTCACACTTATGGGCAAGTGCAAGGGTGACAAACCAATAAATAAATGAATTGTCAGATAACTAAATATCCAATTAAATGAAACTGTTAGCGCAAATAAAACTAAAATTTCTATTATAGATGATGTCTATACATAGTCGAATCTCGAGTGCACGAGAATTAGAGGCCAGGTGGATGATTCTTCGAGATCTTCTTCTGTATGTCTGTTACTTTCACACTTACAGGCAAGTACAAAAGTGCAAAAGTGACAAATGTTTACAGTGCAAAAGTGACAAATGTATGGATGTCTATCGCAATTGAAATCCCGAGTGCGTGAGAATCAGGGGCTAAGGGAGTGCTTCTCATGTGTTCGAGATTTCAATGTCGATAGACATTAGCATATCTATTTCACTTATATGCGAGTGCAAAAGGGGCAAACCTAGCGACACTGAAATGTCGAGTGCACGGGATACAAGGATCTGGACAAATGAGTTAGGTTTTGTGAGCTCCGCACCAATGACGCTATTGTCTAATTGCCTATCACAGGTCTTATAATTATTAGGCTCACGATTCATTATTTGATTTGTGCTCCTGGGAAAATGCTCCTATTCTACTTTGCCTTACATTACATTATGGGTATTCATTTTCTTTTTCCCTTGTCATCATTGTATACCATGTTTTGAGAAAATAAAATAATTCTAATTCAATTATTATAAAACTATAATTTAACCGCCTCCGTGGCTCAATGTAAACAACATTGGGTTTACGATTCGGAGGTCGCGGGTTCGGGGTACATGTTTAAGTACTCGGTTTGGTTGATGGTAGGGCATTTTAAATGTCCGCCTGGCTAGCTACCACCATCTTATCTAAATCTGCCGCCAAGCAGCAATGTTAATAGCATTGTCGTGTTCCGGTTGTCAGAGATAAGATAGCCAGTCCCCCAAATGTGTTGGGGTTTCCGGGTCAGTACGCTTCCATCTTCGACCTCATCTTCACTTAACATCAGGTGTGATTGAGGTCAAGTACCAACCCGTTATGCAAAAAAAAAAAAAAAAACTGTATCAAATTTCACTGTTCTCTTGTATATTTTTCCTTGTGTTATTGTGTATTATTCACGTTATTGTAGTGCAAATATTTTGTTTCTTTATTTGTACTGTTTTCATAAAAATGACCTTGCTGCAGCGAATATTCAAGAATCTAAACTTGGATATCTATCTAAAAGTTAATTTTCAAAAGTGATAGTGACATAGCTGCCTATGATAAGAATAGCAAATAATTTCAGATAAAATGATTATATCAAAGTAATGATTTTCTTAATCCGATTTACATAACAACATCGAAATAATTTCACGACAATTAAGGAATTAGTCAAGTAGTTCTAGATAAATCTATGTATAACTACGCATGTCATAAAATTGGGAACAACAAACTAATTTTAAAATTTTTGGTCAATACAATTCTCAAGAATACACTTAAAGACATTCCAGGAAGCTTACAAGAGCAAACGAATTTCGCAAATAGGTGACAATTTGACAAACATTAACGTCAATTAGGTATATTTTTACGCCGTAATGGAAAATATCGCACGCGGAATTCTTAGGTGGCTTAAAATATTACAATGTTTGCCGACACGGCTGTTATCACAGCGATAACAATGTGCAGTTTCTTTTAACTTAATAGTATACGTCAAATTTCTCAATAACTAAACGTTTTAAATCAAGTTAAACACAACTTTTCGTTATGTGGACTAAAATGGCTTAGCAGTTGGAAATAAGTCTTATACCACGAATCTATCAGTGACCGTGAGTCGTTCTAAAACATTATCAAGGAAATTAATTAAAGGCGTCAAGGGTGTAAATGCTATTGTGAAAACAAAGTTGTTGCTAAATTGATCACCACAACGTAACAATTGAAGTTTACACACGCAAAGGATTTTCCCACAACGTTCGCGGAAATGCACACTCCTACACGTTAGGTACCATAGATTAAACAAATTCAGAAATTTGCGGCAGAAACACTTAAAGAATCCGAATATTGCAAACTCGCGACGAAATGCGACAATCAGTGTCCGAGATTGTAAAGTTGTTCGAACAATTCGCGGACACACATCCTTCTTCGACGCAGTCACGCGCGATACTGACGTCTGAATTAGTAATGCAAAGCACACTACACTTACTGCAGAGGCTAGTTGAGAGCGAAATTGTTTTCTGAACCGATGCCTGCGACAGATCGATTTCGACTTTCCGCCTCTGCGATTACATTGATATTTCAATGCAAGGTCGATGCTTTTTTTTTCATAAGCTAGACCGCGCAAACAGGTTGGGCACGAGAAATCTGCAGAGGCTCAGGAAGTCTGCGACCGTTGCTTGACCGATAGTTTATCTAGAGAATTTGCAAAGTTCGTTGCATTTTTTACACTCATCTACTTCCGCTTCTCTAATTGGGGGTCCAAGACAGATATTTTGTATACATATTTATGCCAGCAATGAATGTATTATGTATGAATTATGGTTTATTATTCACTATTCTTACAAACGAGTCGTATTTATACGGAACGGAAATTGCATTGGAAATTCAGCATTCATTGACAAATTCTGTTTATGTGGCATACTGTAGAAGTATAAGAAAGTGTTTAAAACATCAGTGCATAGGGATATGGAGACATCACAATGAAGACACAGAAGTAAAATTTTAGACGTATAGGATGATGAATTATGGGAAATTTTACTCTACTTTGTATGTCCAGGTGTAGCTGAAACTTTCATTACTAGCATTTAAAACACTTTCTTCGCAACTGTTAAAAGGTGTTTCAAACTGTCTCGACTTGTATTGTCAATTTTAATGTTTTAATTAAAATTGATAGACAGACGTGTAGTGCGCCGCACGTTACATTATAAATATGAGAATTCGAAGTAAAATTCATTCAGTCGCTCCGAGACTTCAAATGGTGAACACATCTAACCAGTGGTATCCAAACGAGATAGACCGAGGCCAGACTCCAATATTTTCATCAAGCATACTCTGGTTTTATTTTCGCCAGATCAGACCAGAGAGATCCCGCTTCCGTGGCTCAATATAAACAACATTGGGTTTACGATTCGGAGGTCGCGGGTTCGATCCCCAGCGGGGTACATGTTAGTACTCGGTTTGTTTGGTGGTAGGGAATTTTAAATGTCCGCCTGGCTAGCTACCACCATCTTATCTAAATCTGCCGCCAAGCAGCAATGTTAATAGCATTATTGTGTTCCGGTTGTCAGAGATAAGATAGTCAGTCCCCCAAATGTGTTGGGGTTTCAGTACGCTTCCACCTTCGACCTCATCTCACTTAACATCAGGTGTGATTGAGGTAAGTACGAACCCATCGTGCATAAGAAAAAAACCCGCACACACATTTAAAGCAGAAGGGTAGAGCTATCTTCTTTTTTTTGTAGACTAACTCGGTGACAGTCCTTAGACTTTTTCAGCTTTTCCGGGCTTAAAATCTCTTGCATGCAACAGGACGAAAGTAGGTAATTGCAACCGACGCCTAAGGGTGCCCACGCAGGGCTCGAACCTCGGCTTAGGGCGTTAGGGCTAGGCTTTCTTATAACATGTTACGTAAATAGAATTCGTCACTTAAGGCTGAATTTCCGGCGTTTCCCATTAAAGTCAGCCTTCTGAACGACCTTAGACCCGCTCGCACACCGCAACACCAATATGGCGTTTAATGTATGCAATGAAAATGCATTATAGCATGACGGATCAATGGCATGCCAGCATGCACATCCATGAATAATGGAACAGATAACCAAGATGCGTCGCGGTTCACGGTGAACCGATGCACTTCAATACTTCGGTTGGGTTGACTGAAGTTATTTATGATTTTTTTTATTTATGAAATGTTCAGTAGACTTCCAGACAGCATCATTATAACGATGTCTTTATATCATGCTTAGATAGCATTTTAAGTGTTTCAACTGGTTCATCGTGCGCCTGAGATTTTAGACAATAATAAATAAATTGCACATACACACTGCGCCAGCTAGTTCTACAATAAGCAACTAGGCTTGTATTATGGATACCAGGTGGTTGATAAACTACACAAATATATATTTTTTTTGCAAATAAATACATATAAAAGAAAAACATCCATAACTCGGGGAACACAATGTCCGTATTCATCATACAAACATATGCCCCTAGCGGGATTTGAACCCGCGACCTTTTGGTGTAGCAGTCAGAATTTTTAACTACTACACCAAACAGGTCGTCAAATTTGTATATAATGTAAATTGTTATAGAATTGAACCACCTTCTGCAGTTAAGGTAAGTCTTCACGAAGAGGGAGAGAAAGATGTTCTCTGTTTACATTTCGTTGCTGTTACCGATTGATTGCAAAATCAATTTATTGTATTATCCATAATGATAGTCATTCGCTATCAAAAATACCTCTTCCTGAATTGCCATGACACATGGAGGCCAATTGTTCGGCAATAATCTTATCTAAAACGGTCGTCAACATCGTTTCAGTTGCTTCGTTTTCTTGCGAAAGATATTATCTCATTGATTAATATAAATTACGTTGTACACCAATTTCATTCTTTGTTAGAACAAAGTGTGTGTGTCTGTGTGAGCGATAGAGCTCATCAAAACTCCAATCCTCTATACAAAATGAGATATTGCCTTATTTTTGTGTCGTAGTATGATGATAAATCAACTTGTCTTGCATATTTAGCTTGTTCTTATTCTCTCTTATTCTCTCTTATTCCTCACATCGGAATTTAACACAACTGCTATTCCTGCACGGCTTTATCAGTGGCGTGCCCTCCATACAGGCAGAAAGGCAGTGCCCTGCCAACCCTAGTAAATTGTAAGCTTGCCTCGAAATGCTTTGTCAAGAAAGTTTATTCATACTGATGTGAACAGAAATATTCAGAACAGTTGCGAGGATCGCTATAAGAGTGGGATAAGGGCAGGAAAATGATGATGAGGGTTTATAACCAGGGTGATCTTATATAATTTGGTGAATATTCTATAATGTACACGGAGATAGAAAATGGAACCTCATCGAAGTCGGTTGTTTTACGCTTACGCTATCAGAATGTTTATTTACCAAAGGCTATTATAAAATTTCTGACTATCTGGATGATAAGCAAGCATGGACATAGACCGCTCGGCGATATTCAGCCTAATTATACAATATAATATAATTGTAACCCAAACTTATTTAAAAGAGCAACCCTTGAGTTTCTTGCTCGTTCTTCTCTGGGGAGTCTGCTTTGCGAATGAGCAATAATGTCAATAATTTTAATATTAAGATAAAACATGTGACGTTTTCAAGTGATAATCTTTATCCTACGAAATAAATATTTTTTGACTTTGACTTTAATTTTTGGCTACGCAAAAGCTAATCTAACAGCAATAGATTAACTGCCTGCTAACTTTTAAGCATTGAATCAAAAATATTCAAAATACCTAATAGTATGTGAAAAGTTATCTTTTATTTTTCTTTTTTTTTATATGAGAGGGCGGCAAACGAGCATGCGGGTCACCTGATGGAAAGCAATCACCGCCGCCCATGGACACCCGCAACACCAAAAGGGTCACAGATGCGTTGCCGGCCTTTGAGGAAGGTGTCCACCCCAGAATAAGTAGGGCAGCCTGAGCGATGAGGGATTCTCCAGCACTAATAGTGCTGGTACCCTCCTGGGGTACTAACTCTTTAAATACCGCTACCATTCTGGAGAGAGACGGGAAGGTGGGCCTCCGGCGCCCTCGCTCACCGGACGAAGCGCAGTGGCAAAATGCCACTACTCAGACGTCGGTCTTCTGCGAGAGGGTGGTACTTCCCCGGTCGAGGCAGCCCATTCATGCTGCAAGCTAATAGCTAATAGAATAGAAGACCCGTTCTCTTCGTGATTTAGGATTTTCATTTTATTGAAAAATGCTTAATTTACTTGTATTTCACTCCCAAATTTTGCTCTGCGATCGCGCCCGTTGTCTAAGGAATCGCTTATCGTATTAACTCCGTAATAATAAAAATATTATATTTATTCAACTGCTTTACGTATATTCTACAATTTTATAACTACCTATAGTTTTTAAAGTCAATAAAGTCGGTTAAAAATACTTTATTTTGTAGGTATACAGGGTACACTTAAAATAGTCAGATTTTACATGTTTTAAGCAACTGTGTACAGTTTGTGATAAACCAGATGACGTGTTAGACATTTTGTTGGAGTGTGACCGGAGTGCAGATATTAGAGAACGACTTTTGATTAAGTCATCGGAGCTATGCAATGTGCAGCTCAGCTGTGTTCTGGCTGATATGCTATGTAGGAGTGCTGTCAGTCTGTTTAAATTTGTTGGATTGTCCATTGCAAAAAGAGAGTGAGGAAAGGCGAATGTATCAATGAGGCTGGCATAGTCACCCAGGGTGTACAAAAGCCTTTTTTTTTTATATGAGAGGGCGGCAAACGAGCATGCGGGTCACCTGATGGAAAGCAATCACCGCCGCCCATAGACACCCACAACACTTCAGTTGTCAGAGATAAGATAGCCAGTCCCCCCAAATAAGATGGGTTTTCCGAGTTAGTACGCTTCCACCTTCGGCCTTATCTTCACCTAATATCAGGTGTAATTGAGATCAAGGGCCTGACCCATTGTGCATAAAAAATGTGATTTTATTCCCATCATTAAAATTGCGTAGTACCAAAAATACATGAGAGATTTGACAATGTTTTTCTAGGAACAGACTCAAATACCTGCACGTCTATAATATTTCACCCGTCTAGAGTTTAGCTAGAGCATATTATTAAGCTTTGACGCAGTATAAAATTCCAGCTGAAAATAAAGAGACATTTTCAAGGGTAGCAGCTACATGCGTCAAACCTTGTGATTTTTAAAATAATCAAATTTGTATACCTGTTACCAATGGAAATTGGATGAGCTGTGTTTATTTTGTAATCGAAGAATTACAACGTATTGAATATTATTTATATAAACTACTGAACCTTTCTTGAGGCGTTCAACGATATAGATTTTTTTCGTATTTATTAGGTACCTACAATAGTTTCGACAAACTACTTATAAAAACACAAAATGAACCAATTGTCGTAAAATGTGAAAGATGTAAATGGACGAATCCGCAAAGTGTCTTAAATTAATGTCATATAAATGACAAAACGTTATTGAAAAGATTATCAAAACACAAAATATAGTTGGGTCGCCTATAGTTTCATACAACGCACACATTTGAAAAAATCGTAGAACAAAGTATACCTACCTACCTATTGGAAAAAATAATATGGTACAGCCGGAGCTTTTTAGATTGGCACAATAAAATCAACAGCAAACTGAATTGATATGGGAATGAATAGTATCCATAATATTATTATAAATGGGTCTGTGTGTCTGTCCGGCTTTCACCCTCACCTACTGAACCGATTATATTGAAATTTGGTGTAGAGGTTGCCTGGAACCCGAATAAGCACATAGGCTACCCTTCATATTGAAAAAAGCCGTGATAAAGTAATTAAAAAACAAAAAACGTTACGTACAGCACATTTCGTATCGCACTAATCATTTGGATCGAATTAGCCTAGTATTTTTTAATACTCGTGGTTAGCTCTAAACGTTTTGCATTTGGTTTTACTTTGGTAACGTCAAGGATTAAAATAGTAAAAAAGAAATTGTGCGCTACCATTTTCTACATCAACTAAACCAAATCATAACCGAAAACCTATCGTCCGAACGGTAAAACTGTTGTAAAATCGCTGACGGTATTTAAGTAACAGCTACTGTTACCTCAACCCTCATCCCTAGCACCTCATCAGCTGACATATGACGTACAACATCGTAGACACACGTCTACAAAGCTTGAAAGGTGTAATTTCGCGCAGGCCAAAGATTCTGCGACGAACTGAAACACGTGGGCGAACGTGGCGAATAAATAACAGCTTTATGCGAGAAAATAACAGTGATAATGTTCCTTTTTATTCGCGTTCTGAAAGAATTGTTTTATTTTCATATACAAGGTTTTTTTGACGGCTCTAATTATGGAGACGGTCGAAGTGTTTTACGAGGAAAGCACAAAACAACTCATGAAAATAGATTTCAAAGCAAACAGTTTTTTTGGTTGTTACCTACTTACGAGCAACTAAGTAACAGGAAAAGTTACGGATAAACACACAGTATGTTAAGAAGGTCGATGCAAAGCTAAGGTCCCATATGTGGGGGTGACAGTTAAAGTCATTTAGGACATTTTAAGTAGAGATGGGCCGAACATGGGTTTCACCGAATACGAATATTCGGCATAATTGCTTACGTAAACAATAAAAGTAGAAACTAGAAATATGATTATTTTTTTGTTGAAATGTTGTAATTTAATCAGGCGACTCTTGATTAAAACAAAAACTTGCTTAATTTCTCACAATAAAGGCCTGATTATAATATAAACATATTATTTTATTATAAAGAATTAGCTTAATCTCAAAACAGCTACACGCTTATATTTTGTTTTTAATTGGAAATAAAGCTACAGTGTCAACATAAACATAAAGCCTCACTGTACCCCATAAAAATAAGACATTTAACACTCAACTCATACATGGCTCAATACAGTAAAAAGTACGAGTACCACTTTGCCGAACATTCGGCCGAATATAAAACGAATGTTCGGCCCATCCCTAATTTTAAGCCAAACCTGTTTTAGTACAAAATCATATTTTATTTGAGATTATAGTGGCAATTAATAAAGAGTAACATAATATTAGTCGAAGGTAAAATCTCTGAAAATTACATGTACTAGTTTCTACTAGTTATTAGATAACGGATAAATATACATAAATATACATAAATATGAACAGTAACAGATGAACGTTCGTATTCATCACACAAACATTTACCCCCAGCGGGATTTGAACCTGGAAACCGTTGGTTTCGTAGGCACAACCGACTATAACAATCGGTTAGTAAATCTAACTGACAAGAGGATAGTAACCAGTGCCGGTAACCACAAGACATAAAAGCGTTTCGTTCGATTCTGACTAGATGCACCGATGAGCTGAAACCGGGATACCGGGAAACCGATCGATCAGGGGCTCTATTACATAATTTCATCGTTATCGTCATCGGTTACGTTCTGACATGTGGTTGGTTGATTCATCGCTCGCTCGGCCATTTGACGGCTTCTCATTGGTCAACGTAATCGATAACGATACCGATATCGATGAAGTTACATAATCTAAAGGCGGGACCGCTTGTGTATGTCCTAGATTTAGAAGCAGACTATAAAGATATAATGAACATAGATAGATAGATAGATAGACAAAAACTTTATTGGCATTACAGATACACACACAGTTATGTTATGCTATACATATAAAGCAAAAATATCCCCGGTTAAAACTTACATTACAAATCAAAGAGGGATGTATCAAATGATGATGATGCATCAAAATTTATCATACTTTAAGAGAATCGATCGATTTTATAAGTTACTTTTATTTTAAATTTTATTGGTTGGAATAGATATTCCATTATACTCTACAATCGTTAAAGTACAAAGAAATTAAATTGTTTCCCAAAACAAAGACATTACATTTTGAAACGTAAACAATAGTTGACTGACGCATGACTTATAGAGAGATCAGAGGTTTGCGTTCTATATTATTGTATTTAAATTAAATACTATTGTACAGTGGACTAAATGTCAAGCTTGAGACTGGAGTTTGTACCGATTCCATTTAGTGTCTGTCTATTATCAATGATTATTCAAAAGATGATACTTTATTGACAGTAAAATTATCATAATAAATTATATTTTCACTTCCTATAATGTAAAAGTGTCATCCTTAGGGACTAAAGCAGGTTTTCACTTTATTCGACTGCACCAGAAGGAGGGTAATGTTTATCAACTATCTATGTAAGTATGTATGTATGTATGTTCGTTCTTTTGGTGCATTTTTTTTTTATATAAGAGGGCGGTAAACGAGCATTCGTGTCAGATGATGGAAAATAATCACCGCCGCCCATGGACACCCGCAACACCAAAAGGTCAAAGTCAAATATGCGATAGAGGATGCAAAGGGACGCGACGTCTCTTCGCAACGCCAGGGGATCCAGTCGGTCAGTGACACTATCTTGGCCGACAATTCGGACTGCGCGACATTGAACGCCGTCAAAAGGAAGAAGGTGGTAATGAGGTGCCCCAGCCCATAGGTGAGAACAATACTCCACGTGCGGTCGAACTTGCGCCTTATAAAGTTGGAGGCAGTGAGCCGGCGTGAAGTAACGCCTGAACGGCTTGGCGGATTTTAATAGAGGCGACCGCGCACCGGAAGACGCAGTGTGGGCAGGCCCCCCACGAGGTGGACCGACGATTTGGTAAAGATCGCGGGAAGCCGCTGGATGCGGTCAGCGCAGAACCGATCGTTGTGGAGATCCTTGGGGGAGGCTTTTGTCCAGCAGTGCACGTCTTTCGACTGATATGATGATGATGATTTGAAAGGTTTTATATATCAACGGGAAGCTTATTGAGTAAACGTATACATATACTCGTAAATACCCCTTTGAATGAATACCAACTGATTTTGCGGAGTTGTGTTACGTGATCTGCAAATCTCTAAGATTTTACTCCCTATGTCAAGATCTCGAATTTCGTTGAAGTTTATATTAGAAGGCGTGACTTCATTTTTCTATATACACGATCTGAATGCCATCCGTTGCTGGGCTTCCGAAACATATCCGTTGCATTATGGATGGGTTGAAATATGGAACGCTGCCGTGGCTAGGGTTGCTAGGTTAACATTTTAAAACTAGGCTTCTGTTCTGACAAATGTTAGGGATAGAGATGGATATTTGGTATTTTAATGAGTTCAAGATAAGACTACTGTATACCCGATAACGACTTATAGGAAAACTATCTCGAAGTATTCCAAATACGTAGACCCGAAAAATTTCAGAAAAATATTGGGTCTTTACCTATGAAATTGGAGTTTTTTTTCTTCGTTAATATGTACCAATTCCTGCAATTTTCAAAGCTATATCCAAATTTGTTTTTTATTGGAAAATGGAATATTATTTCAAGGTTTCACATGAAATATTTTTTTTATTTCTGGGCTAAAATTTGAACAGAGCTCTTTTCATGTGCTTCCCATAATAATTTCTTAGATTCGCTGAAACTTTTATAAAGCGGTTACTTTTAAAAATTAACGCTGCCGATATTTAACTTAATGTTATCCGATAATACACACAAAGTTTAGCTAAATTTGGATTTACCGTTCCCAAAAAAAAATCAAAAATGTTTATATGGAGAAAACAGCCTTAATGAATTTCAAACGCCAATTTCAATATTTCACCTCTTGCAGTGACATGTACCTAATAGAACAAATGGATGACAAACGATATTAAGTGCTTATGCATACAAATTATAATTAAAATGTCAAAACTAACACTTATTCATTAAGTACAGTTTAATATAATTATATTTATAACATAATTATATTATTGAAGTTAAATAACAACTTTCTTATGATGGACGATCAAGTACAAGTCGGGGACAACCCTGAGACAGTTACCACAAAGTCTACAGCTACCACTTTAATATTAAAATCACCAAGGAACATTATTATGTCAGTCTTTTATAAATTTCTTGGCATATTGTAAATAGAATTTCATTCAGCTTCGTCCAGTTAACAGTTAACCCTACAGTGGTGAAGTGACCCCTTTCCGTGGGTCGTGAGCTAAATAGGTTAGAGGCCCGTGGCTCTGCCCATGTGGTATAACTTGCCTTACTGATGTCGTGAGCTCGTTTCATGCGTTTTATTGTTGAACAAGGTCACTTAACGTTAGGTTTTGGTTGGAAAATATACTGTAGTAAATTTTAATCCTTTCTTTATTCTTTACAATTATAAGTTAACGGTTTTACACCAATATACTTATAACGTTACTTGTCTGGAGACAGAAATGCAGATTACCAATATTAAAAATGGCATAAAAACAAATATTTTATGATCACTGTCAACATTAAACACGTCAACATTTTGGATCTTTTTCGTATAGTCGTTAATGATGTCAATAGCTCTAGCGGAGATTTTTTTTTATGCACAACGGGTTGGTATTTGACCTCAATCACACCTGATGTTAAGTGAAGATGGGGTCGAAGGTGGAAGCGTACTGACCCGGAAACATCGGATAAACATAGCTATATAATAATATTTATATTAACGTGATGTAAGCCTCGGGATTCGAACATGCAGCTATTAAAGCTATCTAAAGATTTTGAATATCAAAGTATGTGGAATGCCATACGGGGTAAACTCTCTAGCAACCCTCTTTAGCGCTTCCAGCGGAATAATCTCAACCTAGTTTCGTCGACGGTATTAAGAGGCAGACTTAAGAGGCGAGCACGCTGCGATGCAAAGTATAATTCAGCCTCAAAGTGGCTTAACATAACATTTAACTCAAATAATAAATAATGCGGATTTCTATGAGGTATAACAATATGTCATAAACATTTCGGACACTTACAACAATTATCTAGTCCAAAACATAGGCAAAGCCTGTACTATGGATACTAGTTAACGGATAAACGTACATAAATATTTACCCCTAGCGGAATTCAATTCCGGACCAGTTGCTTTCGATGGCAGGGTCACTACGTACTACACCAATCGGTCGTCTTATGTATGGATCTCGCTTATGGCCAAATGACGACTGAAGTCACAGACGTATAAATATTAGCAGACTGAGCATAACGATTAAATAGCGTAGCTCGTATCAATATAACAGTAATAGCCATGTTTTGCCTTTGACGAATGAGGAAATGTCCAAAAATGGGTCCTAATTGTGTGGCTTATCAGATCACGACTTTATTAATACCTTATCAAATACCTCGTGTTTTGTTCAGAAACAAATAATATTTAAAGGTCTCGTAATTTCCATAAGTTGCATGGGTAAAACGTCGACATCTTGGTCAGTATTTATATAAATATTTTTTTTCTGAACTTCAAAATTTGCGTGCGATAAGTCACGCAGACTATATGAATTAAACCGCATATTAACTGATAGAAAGTTTGACATTACAATTGAACTGAACGTAAGTACCAGTATAATAAAGCGTAGACTAAGCATTGATAGATGACCATCTTCCTATCTGCATGACGTGCACTGTTTGACATTTAGCCTGTCACGCGAGCCGGTATTCAGTTCAAGTTATAATTAGCTAAATGCGGAGATAACAGACGCGTTACGTCACACAAGTAATACTATTTCATTCACGTAATCGTAATAATTCATAGTTAATTTTAATGTACAGTCCGCTGGTATCTTCGTACAAAACTTTTGTATTTATATTCACTCAAGCACAGGCAAACTGTGAACGAAATGTGAGTGGTGGCAGTAGGCGATTTTTTGGTTGTCTGATTCCGCTGGTTTGGGAATACAGGCACCGGAAAGAAACGGGAGCTCGACAGCGCAGAAAACGATTATTAGCAGTCTGATTTCGCTGCATGGGCACACAGGCATCGGCAAGATACATGAGCGGTGACCTTAACATCGCAGGTGACAATTTCTAATTATTTGATTTCGCTGGTCTGAGAATATACTCACGGGTAAGAAACGAGAGCGGTGACTTTAACAACGCAGTAGACAATTTTTATTTGTCTGAGCATACAGGCACCGGCAAGAAACGAGAGAGGTGACGTTAACAGTGCAGTAGACGATTTTTAGTTGTCTGATTTCGCTGGTCTGGGCCTACAGGCACCGGCACACAACGTGAACGGTGACCTTGACAGCGCAGTAGACCATGTTTAGTTGTCTGATTTCGCTGGTCAGGGCCTACAGGCACCGGCAAGATACGTGCGCGATGAATGTTTCGTAAAAACTTTTCGTGGTAGGCCTTACTTAATCATCTGTCCGATTATACAAACATCAAACCTTAGAACGGAGAGACACTTGGTTTATTTATTGCTTGTTGTTTTACCAAAGCTAACTGAATGTAATCGGTTCTGAAAACGACTTAATATTCAATTGTACGCGCATCCGCAGATAACTTACAGTTGGCAAAATAGCACGTTGCAAGTGCTGCAATCCTTTTAGGATATTGTCAACAAGCGGCGCACAATTAACGCTAAAACGTTGCGTGCTTCAAATACGCTCGATTTCAAACAACTGCTGTAGCATTTTCTGTGGACATTCTTAAATGCAACTTGCTTAGTTTAACAATGGTGTTGTTTCATTTGGCAAATGTTCAAACTAAATTTAGACTAGTCCATCCTTTTTTGACTACGAGCACACAAAAAGGACATGACATTTCAGTCCTGTCTTTTCGTTCAGAGAGCGGAGTGTGAGTTTTGTTTCGACTTCACTTTACTACCGCGTTCACGTTTACGTGACGATTTGTATGGAGAAATGTGCAGCGCCTCTAGCAGATAGTTTGCGAAACGATTTTTTTCGTAGATACTTTTTGCGTAAACGCGAACGCGATGGTGAAGTTAAAAACGAGACAAAACTCGCACTTCGCACACAGATCCACATCCACAGATATATTAAATAATGTTTACTTGCCATGTCTACACATGCTCTCGAAAAACCTTAACAACAACAAAAACACTAAATAACAGTCATGTCACCCTTTTTGTAACCCTGACTCGTGATAATCAAGGCGCCGCGTTCGAGGCGCTCGTGTGAAAGCCCATATAGGTCGGTGACGTATCAGCAAATCTCTGTTAATGCAAACAGGATTAATAGTGCCACGTGTTTTCTGGCCACGTGTAAGGGCGCATGGCGTGGCGCGGTTAGAGCGTTGGAATTAGACGAGGTCAGGTACGAAACCTTGATATACTTACCTAACTATAGTAAACATATAACTTGCGTCAATGAATGCCGTTCATGTTTAATCCCTAACGCAAAATGAGGGTATAAGTTTAAAGCCCATATGTCTGTCTGGTCTGAGGCATTGTATGGATGAACCGATTTTAAAATCGGTTCAGCCGTTTTAAAACGGTTTTTTATTTTGGTGGTTTCGAGGTGGTTCTTATGGTTTTATGAAAATTGGTTCACCCATTTCAAAGATACGTGAAAAATTAAAAAAATACAAAAAATTAAAAAATTTCAAGTAAATCAAATTTTATGGATGCTAGATTTTACTATTTAAGGCGAAATTAAACTTGACGGCAGCTCGCTACCCGCGAAACCATTGAACACTACATAGTTATATAAACCTATACATATAAACCTTCCGGAAGCAATTCTCTAAATCAGCATTTCCCAATTTTTCTTCGGCGACGAAACCCTAATTGAACATATTTTTTGACGGATCCCAAAATTGAAAATAAAAGTGATTATACCTTGTAGTTTGAATATTCATTTTTGACATGATAATAAAATAATTTGTACCGTAACTACGTATTTAATGTGACCAATGATACTTTTCATTCTAACCTTCACACTGCTCTCTCACACTGGTGTTACGGTCAGGATTTAGTTGTAGGTGTCTTTCGCCAATTATTAATATTTCAAAAATTTTTTTTTCCTATTTTTTGGTCATATAATGCTTGCTTGCATATAGTTTGTAGCTAATGATATTGTAGTGTGCAACAACTTCTGACGTGTTATGCGTTCTGTTATCAGTGAATGCACGAGGTGGAGACTGAAAAACAGCTATTTTCCTGACGCTCCAACCTATTTGTCCACTAAGTTAGAAAATTTTACTATAATTAATGATCATGTAGTATAATTTTTTTAAGTGGATGAATAACCAACACACTAGTGTGAAGAAGAAATATACGATTTCTTCACCTTAAAACTGTTTGGATTTAAGGGTATTTTTACTAATGTTCCTACCATCGACAGGGACTAACTAACTAACTAACCTTCACATTGCTTTTCTGTCTACGGTATTAAATTGTCAATAGTGCTGAAATGTCAAAAGTATCACAATGACCAAATTTCAACATACTCTAGTAAAATACGTTGGCCTAGTATTTTTTCTGTTAGGAACTGTGAAACCTCTGTAAGTGTCGGTGTAAATAGCGGTTCGAGGCGGCGGCGGCAAGGGCCACGGTTAGGATGGAATGCGGAACTCCTGAACCCTTCCACAGAACGCCAGGGTTCCGCGGCCCACCATTTGGGAATCGCTGCTCTAAATGACAGTGAAAACCATATTATAAGGCTGCCCGCCCACAACCGACAATCGGTGACCGATTTTTTGTAGGAGAACAACGGAACGTAAAGATTGCAATATTTCAACGACCACGTCCTACAAAAAAATCGGTCACAATGTCGGTGATAAAAGTATTGACGAAATAATCGGCCCGATTATCGGTCCTACATAAAGTCGGTCGTGGGCGGGCACACTAAACCGTGGCGTAGTTTAGATCTACTAAGCACAGAAACAGACACCAAAACCGGCTTTATTTTGTACCATTTAAAGATTTACGGTAAACACAATATTTTCGGAAAATTGACAGATATTTCTTATTTGTAGTGTATGTGCCAGATCTATTTATACTCACTTCACTTTGGTTTCCGATTAAACCATCAATAAGATAATTTATCAATACGTTTGGTTTATTATTACGCTGCCGTTAAACGGTCCGATATAAAATTAATATAGGTAAACAACGAGGCACGTGCCAAGTTTTAAGCATACACAGATGGAGGTTAATGAACGATAAGCTTATCTATGACCCAACGGACGCATAACTAAGATATTACTCGTCGAATTACTATGAGTAACTGGATACGCGTTTGAACACAATCTCACGTGATGGAAAGTGACATCGAAGATGATGCACGCGATCTCAGTAGATGCCTATTCACTCAGCTCTTCATGATCATCATCATCCCAATGTTGTAGGATGCAGGAAAGATTGGCGCCGGAAGGGAGCTCCATGCCTTCCTGCATGGGATTTCCAATGAAACTTATCCTACAATCACGGAATTAACTAAGTACCTACTACGATATACAAGGTGAATTTGAATTCGTGTAATTCCCATTAACCCGTGACGCCACTATTGATTACAAACAACGTTCCCAAAGGAATCACAAATTCGATCCAAAAATTATCGATTACCACACAAAGTAAACTATTCTGAAACCACCTTTAGTATGGAAGTACAAAAATTTTCGGCCGGTGACTCCACTCCTGATTACGAACAACTTTCCACTAGGAACCATAGCCTAATTTAGCTGAAAATTGTTGGACTTTTATACTAATGTGGTTTCAGAATGGTTTACTTTCCTATGAGTAGTCGAAAATTTTTTGAAAGAAATCCACTGTGGTTCTTTGTGGAAAGTTGTTCATGGTCAGAGTGGTGTGTCACCAGTTAATGGGAATTACACGAATTCAAATTCACCCTGTTTTTTAAGAGGCTTTATCCCGCACGGTATTCCATACAAACTTTCAGTCCAAATTTTTCGAAATGTATAATCCAATTCTAATAAAAAAAAATGGAAGTTTTCTCAATTCTTACGGCCGATCTAGTTGTTTCTGTCACGTTGTCCGTTCACACATATGTATCTCTATTACTCGTATTAAACACAAGAGACATGGCCGTTCAAAATATTCTATAAATTCAAGTAGGTATTTAAATTATGAATTATTGCGCCATTACGCAACAAAGTAATGTACAGCATTTTGGCACCGAATTCTGCACTCTCGCGCACGACCGACGATCGCCACGGCAGTGCATGCACAATAACAACATTAATTTTTCAATTCGTGATGTTGGCAATTACCTACTGTTTGGCTTGGCGATGTAACGCGTTATGTTGCTGTACGAATGGGTTTAAGCCTATTGATATAATGTTCCGTTCCGTGTGGTCAAAGAGTTGGTCATATTAGCCACAAGAAGCCCTCTGTTGAATATACGGCTCTCCCATAGCTTTCCAAAACGACTGATTGGAAGTGGCTTACATTTAGCGACTTCCAGCTGCCTTCGTAACGACGATTCTAGGGCCATATAGTCTAATTTTCAGGGTAATAATGAAATTAATTGCCATCTCCTTCGCCAGACTTCTAATGTCATACGAAGGCTTACGAATTTGACAACGATGTGGTTCATTACCATTGGAGCTAGACGATAAGGATGTTAGTTCGAACCTTACCGCCCAAACCGCTGGGTTTATCTGAGGTGTGTGAGATCAATATGCACTCAATACACTTTACACTGTGTATGTATGCTGATGGGTCTGTTTTCGTTTCTGTAGCGCATCAGGAGTGTTTGACGATGCGCATATAGACGGTATCCACGCCATCATCAGAAAACGTAGCGCGTCGATTTTGAAGCGCGTGTGCGGTAGCTCCAACACCATCCTGGGCACACTGGCGGACAGGTGGGTTTCCGTGATGCTGCGGCACTGGATACGTATGGCAGCAGTCGTATGGTCCCTTCTATTCACAATTTTTATAGAATTAAGTTAAACTTACTACTATTTAATTTAAATTACTAACCAAAATATGGGCCTAATCCTGAATGAAATGATTTTTTTTGTTAGGTACAAAAGTTACATGTTTTCAAGTAATATGTCTTTAGAACCATTTTACAGTTTTCCACAACAAATCTACAATTATTATTTAAAGGATCTAAATGCATAATGCACGGTGTGAGCTGAGTAGGTCAATCCACACCAACAGCGCCGGAGTACACAAGAGGCAATCTACCTCCTTCCCAGCGGAGGAAAGAGGACATTTTCTGTGTATCTAGTTTATGACAGTCGTGAAATTCTAAGTCGCTAGTTTATTTCAGTAACTTCACTATAGAAATGGCTTCAATTCATCTCCTTTCTGGATTTTCGAATAAAGCTCGGTCTACATTCATTTTGTACTTATTTCTAGTACCTACAAGAGATAGGTACTAGAAATAAATTGAACGCACTAGTAATATAACGTAACTACCCACCCTCTTTTTTTGGAATATTTTTTTCGCACACTTACACCAATCATCTAGTCCCAAACTAAGCAAAGCTTGTACTATGGACACTACATAAATATATATAAACATCTATGACTCGGGAATAAATGTTCGTGGTAGCTAGAAATAATGAATATTCAAGTATTAGATACAGACTAAAAATTGTTATTTATTATTGAAGGGCTTCGTCTTTCTCCTACCTTTATCCAATTATTTGGGGTCGACACTCATTATTGAAGACTATGAGGCTACGACGGGTCTTTTTTCTGTTCTCGTAATTCATCATTATATCAGCCAGCACAAGCTCTAACTAGCTCTAACCATTCCTGTGAAAAAGGGTCTTGACGATCAGACAAAAGAACACCAATATGATGTGCCTATTAAAGTAAGAGTTTTGATACACGGAACTCTACAAATAGGTACGACTTGTAGTCGCACTAAAATTGGTAACCATACACAAAGGCTAATTGTTAAACATGAATTAATCGCCGTCCAACGTTTTGTTTGTTCTGCCTTTTGTCGTATCTCCGCTGGGTGCCGATTATTTAAATGCAATGGAAACCGTACAATTCTAGAACAACAATGCAGTCCCAGCTTAAGTCAGCCGCGGTGGTACCGGTATATGTTTTATTACTGACGCCCACGGATTGGAAATCGTGCACGCGTTTCCTTATTTGACAAACGCAAATATTTAATACCCGGTTTAGGACATAAGTCTAGTAAATCCAAGGGCTTTATTGTGAAACGCTTTAAAATTGTCGTGAATAAAGTAACCGAGTGAGTAACGGTACAGAGCCTGCATATTGCTGGCAACTGCGTAATAATTCGGCCAAGTTACAATTTTCTAACGTAGAAAAATAAAAGAATATTCGTCATTATCAACCGTCATCTTTATTCTCTTTTACCAAATTATTTATATCCATCACGACCTTTACCCCAAACGGGATGGTCAGAGATCGTGTTCAAAACATGACTTTAATGCTTGAAACACCATCCACGGTATACCTTTTGAAATATACAGAAATGCACATTGTGACAGGGGTCGCCTTTAAAGCGTGCAAATAAAATGATTTTAAGTGAAAAGTCGGAAGAGACCGATTACACTTTATGTTTAATGTTCATGATTTTATTACAATTTTCTGGGCGACAGCTTTGGAGATAGACTCAGGGACAACAAATCTGAAGCAATTTTTCGAAATAGTATTAAAATTATACACTGTATGTATATATTAATGTTCTGACGACCTGTTTGGTGTAGTGGTTAGCAACTCTGGCCACTATACCAAAAAGGTTGCGGGTTCGAATCCCGCTAGGGGCATATGTTTGTGTGATGAATACGGACATGTGTACCCGAGATATGGATGTTTTCATTAATAATAAGTATTTATTTACAAAGAAAATGTATTTATGTAGGTAGTATATCAACCATCTGGTATCCACAACACAAGCCTATAGTTGCTTACTGTGGAACTAGATGGCGCTGTGTGTATGTCTAAGGATATATATTATTTATTTATTTATTATTGTATTTTTGTAAGTTTTACATGACACCAACCACAGGTTTACAGTCAATATTAATTGATGGAAAACAAGAGTCAATATACATAATGTAAAAAAATAAAAGTTTAAAAAACCAAAGAAGACCAAAATACCCATACAAGCCATCTTCCTTATCTATGAAAGGTAGAATACGTGTTCGAGGTCCGAGCCGTTAGGCAGGATAGAGACTAAGGGCCATATTAGTAAATCGATCTTGAGATTGAGATCGCGTCTCAGTCTCAATACTATCTTTTTTGGTACTGTCTTAATATGCAACAAATTCAAATTAAGCTTATCTCAATCTTGAGTACCGGCCTCAATCATAACTCTCACTAACACTACTCAAATCGATAGATAGATTTTTTTTTATGCAGGACGGGTTCGTACTTGCCCTCAATCACACCTGATGTTAAGTGAAGGTGAGGTCGAAGGTGGAAGCGTACTGACCCGGAAACTCCAACACATTTGGGGGACTGGCTATCTTATCTCTGACAACCGGAACACAACAATGCTATTAACATTGCTGTTTGGCGGCAGATTTAGATAACATGGTGGTAGCTAGCCAGGCGGACATTTAAAATGCCCTACCACCAACCAAACCGAGTACTTAAACAAGTAACCCGCTGGGGATCGAACCCGCGACCTCCGAATCGTAAACCCAATGTTGTTTACTTTGAGCCACGGAGGCGGTTATTTTGTGATTTGTCTATTTGAAGCAACTAGCTGTAACATCAAAGAATCCCTTGTTTACATTCCGTGCGCTGTTACTCATTCAATCGTATCATGTAATTCGTTCAACAATTCCAATACCGTGTTATGTGATCGTTAACTGATTACTATTTGAAGATATCTATATTGACGAGCAAAAAAAGGGTCACCCAATAAGTCTATAAAAAACAATACAACACTCTGCATCTAGTTTTGAAGTGGAAACTATTGTGTCTTTACCTATGAAATTGGAGTTTTTTTTCTTCGTTAATCATATGTACCAAAAAATTTGCCGTTCCCAAAAAAAAAAATCAAAAATGTTTGTATGGAGAAAACAGTCTTAATTAAATTCTTCAAACAAAACGCCAATTTCATAGGTAAGGACCTAATATTAGTATAGTATAAAATGTACAATCATGATGTACCTGCCACGCCTGTCACACACTAGTTATTTATTTCCTATGTATTTATGACACAAAGCGCTTAGCGTCACAAATTTGCAACACATTATCTTTGTAATTTTCCCATCATCTGTACACAGCTGTGCCCAGGGACAATTCGCAGGTGATTTACCTACGTAAAATATAGCTACTTGTATCCTGACCCCGACCGCCTAAAACCTGCGACCTCTGCCAGCTGATCGATACGCGCTGGCTTAGGGCCAAGCAGCCTCCGGGGTCAGTGCAGCCATTTGCTATTGATCAACCTACATTGTATAACCCTTGCTTTTGGAGGATATAGAGACATTCTCACGCCTGTGTTCGTTGAAAGATAGAATCAGGAATAGTGTAATTAGGGAGTTAAGCAGTGTGAATGAAGACGTAGTGACAAAGATTGAAAAAGGTATGCTGAGATGGTTTGGACATGTGGAGAGGATGAATGAAAGAAGACTTACGAAAGAGATATACAAAGCGAATGTGGATGGTAGTGTTGATAGGGGAAGACCACGGCGAACGTACCATCAAATCGGGGACGTCTTAAAGAAAGGCCAAGTCAAGAGTACCCTAAACCGACGAGCATGTATGAACAACCTTATGGGAGTGAAGGAAGCAGAAGTGGTGTGTCAGGATCGTAGCAAGTGGAAGTCTGTGGTCTCTGCCTACCCCTACGGGAAACAGGCGTGACATTATGTATGCATGTATGTGTTCATTGTGCAGTTTGCTTCTCCATCGATGATTTACCTTTTTAAAGTTGTGGTAATTTGTACCTACTGACTGACAGAAAAACTAAATATCTTATGTGTCTTAGGTTAAAGGGCAAAATTTATAAATATCACACAAGGCCATCTAGTTTCACACTAAGCCACTAGGCTTAATAAATCCGTAATAGAGCGTCGTGATGTATGGATCGGAATGGACCATGAAGAAGACGGATAAAAGAAAATTGCATACATGCGACGGAACGGAGAAGGTACACAATACCTTATCTTAGGGTAAGAAATCGTGGGGTCTAGCGGGACGCAAGAAAATGAAACTGCATGAAAAAGCAAAATGAGGTAATCGATATGTCGCCAAATTATATCTTCATCTCACATAATTTCTTACCCTAAACACAATACCTTCTCTGTCTCCCACGTGAGAAAAAGTGGAAAGAATGAGTTTCGTATATACGAAAAACGAGTTACAAATATATGAAAAAAAATTAGGATTACCTACAGAAGTCGACAATCTATCATTAATTATTCTTACCTATCTTAGGTACGTGATTTCTTACTTCAATTACAAATACCTACCTTTTCCGTCACGTCGTGGGTAATTTTCAATTAAAATTTTTCGTTTAAAAATCCATTAGAAATGTATGGATCGAAGTATTGGGCCATGAAGAAGACAGATGAAAGAAAATTGCATGCAGCAGAGACGAATATGTTGGGATGGATGAGTGGAGTGACGAGGATGGATAAAATAAGGAATGAGTATCTAAGAGGGAGTTTAAAAGTGGCACCCTTGACAGAAAAGTCGAAAGGAAACCGTTTGGCTTGGTATGGACATGCTATGAATGAGGAAACGCATGTTACTAAGAAAGTGATGAACAAGGATGTCGATGGTTGCAAAGGAGGAGGAAGACCACGGAAAAGATGGATGGATTGTGTGAAAGTTACTTACGTTTAGAAGACAAACAAAGCTGATATTTTGTAATTAAGTTTGGCTAAGTTTATTTTGTGACTCAACTTTAGAACAATTAATTGCTTCATCACCGATAATTGAATGTCTGTTAGATTGATTGTTACACTGCTAGCATGATATTAATATTTCAGTATGTGCATACATACCCAGAGCTATAGTCTAGTTTTATAAGTTCTATGTATACCTATTCGGCCTTGTTATACTGTAACTTGTTCTGTATGCCCAATAAAATAAATAAATAAATAAATGAAGGGTGATATCAACGAAAAGGGCGTGAATGATGAGATAACGGCTGATAAAGGAGATTGAAAGAAAAAGACGTACTGCGCCGACCCCAAATAAACTGAGACCAGGGCAAGAAGATAATGTAGAGGAAAGTATGCCCCAAAAAAAAAATACGACTACCCACAGAAGCACGAACGTATTTCCCATCTATCATTCATTTTCTTCATATCATTTCAGTCATCTGTAATCCACCAATCACGTACATAACCAATTTTCATTAAAAAAATTATTAACCACCTTCTCGCATTAACCTCGAGAGTCGATCTAAAGTGTAAAATGCCATAAAACTTTACAATGCCAATTACGTACGTCGATAGACCGATAATAAAGCCTCATTGGTTGTGTTAGAGACAGCGAGTTAACCACATTCATCAATTATGATGTGATGACCAATAATAACTAGTACCTACGTGGATCCGAAGCTTTCAAATTTTCACAGGTAATTCACGCAGCCCCAGACGATAACTTTACAATGTCCAATTAAAACATTCTATTAGAAAGAAAGATAAAGTATTTATTGCAAACAAATACAGAAAATGTCGTAGATATAACATTTTGCATAATTAAATGTATTTTGTGGCAAAGGGATTGGGCGTCAGCATTTGCTGCCAATATGTCGTATGGCAATTGACAGCGCTGGTTTTCAGCGCAACCCCTCTCTCACTTAGGTTTTCAAAATGAAACAACAATTAGACATGACGTCACGACTTTTACCCCAAATGTCCAACCAAAAACCCAAATAGTCAGAGATATCCCAAGCATTACGGTTCACCTTTCGAAATATACAGAAATGCACACGTGACAGAGAGTGAGCGCATCGCCGTTAAAACATGCAGAGCTATACGATGTATGTTATTAGGTGGAAACGACACCCACGGGAAGAGACAGATTGGTTCTGAATAGAACCAAAACAAGAAAAAGAAAAAACAAAAAGACTTTTTTACTTGCCGAAACCAACTTTTTAATTTTATTTATAAGAAAAATGACGGCGTAACATTCTGTTCACAATAGTATTAGAGAATAACAGGTTGTACATTAGATCGGGCTGCCCCTTCCAGAGATGCTGGGTGGAACGGTCACAGGTCTAAAAAAAATTAATTAATTAAAACTAACAATATACTAACCTAGATACCTAAGCACTATTGTTACTAACAATAACGATTTTTTTTATGCACAACGGGTTAGCACTTGAACTCAATCACACCTGATGTTAAGTGAAGATGAGGCCGAAGGTGGAAGCGTACCGACCCGGAAACCCAAATATTTGGGGAACTGGCTATCTTATCTCTGACAACCGGACATATGGACTAAGTCTGAAAATTTTATTATGCAATAACAATTATAAATTATGTAAATTAGCCATTATTTAGTAAAAATCAATTTATGATGAATTTGTGTACAGTTTCAATATTTTTAAGAAAAAGTTGATTATTTTCGCTATATTACAGGTGCTCTCACTTCCACATTGAAAGTTGTTCAGATTGATAATACTACCATCGACGAAGATTTCAATGTTTTTAATTTCAATCTACATAATAGTGTAATACCTGTCGCCGTCTGAACATGTAAAAAGTTGTATTCTAATGACGAGTTAATCAAGAACGTTCAACATATAAGAGCGTCGAAAGTCAGACAACCGTTTCATCGATATCACAAAGGAAGAGGGTTAGTCAGATGATCAGTTTATAGAACCCGTGACGGCACAAGGATAGTCGGAGCCAGAAAGGATGGATTTGGCGCATGACCAAGAGCGGAATATCTGATTTACAAACTCTGAGAGTTCAATGACACGTTGATATACGCGAACTTTATAAGCTCTTTTGGAATAGAACAAGTATAGGTAAGTCTAGTCTGCGAAGAGCCGTAAAAGACTACTAAAAGGGAGAAATTTATAGATTGTATTTAAAAGATAAAATGTGTGATCACAATCAAACTGCGAGATCACGCAGAAGCAAAATTGGTAAATAGGATTCAAAGAAGAATAATTATTCTTCAGTTAGACTTAACAAACTAAACAAGAGTGGGGAAAACTCACTGCTACTATAAGCCTCTTCTGTATTACTTTATATTTAATTTCCTTCTTCATTGCTTTGATAACAGCATCCTCAAGGTGGTGAGTGAACTGTTCAATTTTCAAATATTATCCGACTGTGTTTCGGAGGGAGAACCGGAATGATAAAAATGTGAGGTCCACCATATCGAAGTTTGGAATTTGACACTAAAGAAATATTGACTGACGCAATTTTTCACTTTTCACTTAATTTTTTTATAAAGATTATGTCTGTAATAGATGATAATAAATTATTTATTAACATTATTATGTTTTAAATAGTGGATATCAAGTTCTCGCTATTCGATCACAAGTATACTTTAAATCTTCTAAGTCTTAGGATATTTTGAATGCCCATTGTTCCACAGATCTGTTTATATTTCCATGACGTTAGTTATTTGCAAATGTTGATATCGAGTGATTTGATCAATTTTTCATGCGTATTATTAAGTTTGTCTAACAAAGTGATGTACCAGTTGTTTAAATATTAACATGGACAAAAACATCTAAATTTGAATTCGGATGGTTCGGTATTCATGGCACTGGTGAGACACACAGATGTTGAGTGCTAAATTGTTTAGATGAGTGAAAACGTGAAATGAAATTTTATTGTTCACATAATTCATTTCTTCTGACACACAGTTTACATTCTAATGAAAGATGACGGAAGTAATAGCTTATACCATTCATTAGACAGATATTAATATATAAACTTATCAATTAACCCCATAGTGACACCTGATTCAATCAAGTAAATTAAGGAAGTCAAAAACCGGATAAAACAATCTGCGCCTTAACGATGACTAGAGACATTGACAAATTATGAAGCGAAATCAAAGAGAACCCTGAGCATATCCCAAGACTATTTATGTGATGACTTGATCAAACCCCATACATCTATCCCGTTCATGCCAAGGAATCTGATGGAGACGGCGTATTCGTATTCGACACGAGAACGTTCCGAGCTTTAGCTAGTCGAAAGCACCGAGTTATCGATGATAAATAGGTTGATACAAGAACACAATTCATCAAAATATTTCAATAGATTCAAATTCATTTATATAGAAGTGATCGTTAAAATGGCAGGTCATTTATTTTCTACGTAATAGCCGATGTCCGAGCCTGTTATGTGACGATAGAAATTGGCTTATAACAGACACGAATAATATTAATAATGTTTTGTGTTAATTACTAAGAATTCAATTAACGTTAGTATTATCTAACATGGCTTAGCTAAAAGCTTCAACAGTCGAAAATTAAGACTGCTAATCAAAATTTTAAATAAATAACAATTTCGTTTTTCTTGCGTAGTTTCGGCAGGTAAAAAGACTAGATGCAATCAGTCTCTAAAGGCGACTAAGGGACATATAAATATGGTTTCCGAATTATTTACTTTGTATGGGTAATCAAAATTTTTTTTGATCGAATTCGACTATGGCTCCTTCGGGAAAGTTGTACGTAATCAAGAGTAGTGGAAAATACACGATTTCAAATTCACCCGTAGATTTACACGTTTCAACGGCGATAGGCACAGGTGTACCTTTCTGTATATTACGAAGGGTGAACCGTAGATGTTGTTTCACACATTAAACTTTTAACGCTACCGACAAACGCTACTGTTTGAGATATCTCTGACCACGCGATTTTGGGATAAAGGGATTATTTTAAGTATTTAAAAACCACAAAAATACGACAGCATACTATGCATTTTGCGGGCGCCATGTTGTTTTTTTTTTACCATAAAACTGGGGACAATACCTTGCAATTCAAAACCGGTCAAGCCGTTTAGGACACAGGAGGTAACATACAAATCTACATTCATACACACGAAAAACATTACTTTTTTTTTTATTTTTTTTATTTATTTAACACTTTATTGTATATAAGCATACACGTCAAACAAAACAAAAAAAAAAAAACAGGAGAATATTAAAATATACAAAGGCGAGCTTATCTCTATAAGAGATCTCTTCCAGCAAACCTCAGTAAGGAGACAAATTGATGAGGTAACGTAAAATTAGTCAGCGAGTACACTTACAAAAACAGTAGTTACAAACAAACATACAACTAATAAATAGAGAAAATAACAACCATGTCGATGACATACATACTTAAATTATGGTGTTGTTATAATATAAATAAATATAATAAAATATATAATCTAATATGATAAAAATAAATACAAAACCTATAAATAAATATGATATATACTTAAACAAATGTACCTACACAAATAATAATAATAATAATCTATTGAGACAGTTTAAGGTAATGCTCCTTCAGTCGCGATTTTACTTTCTTCCTCGGCAGTCATAAAAAAAATAATATTCCTGCAGCAATGTCAACGGACCCGCTGGTGTAGTAAATAGTGGCCCTGGCTGTCAAATCAACGCTAGGGGTAAACGTTTTTGTGATGAATACGAACATTTTCATGGATATTTATATGAATATCTAGTATCCATAGTACAAGCTTTGCTTAGTGGACTAGATGATAGGTGAGAGCATCCGAAATATACTGGATGACTTTATTTACCTTAAGGAAAAAAATAGGGCATATTACGTAGGTGAAATAGAAGGAGTATTGGCATACGTAGTTTTTTTTTTTCAAAACTGTCATAGAATAAGGCGTTAATTGTGACATTTGACGCTCGCGTTTGTAACTTATTCTACATAATACCATCATTAAATTAAATAAATAAAGGAAACTTGATGAAAATATGAGTGCCAAATAAATTTCGCATGATAGGCATAGTGCGTTTTTGAAAAAAAAACACTAAACAACCGTACCTATGCCAATAACTTCTATTTCACTTACCTTTTTTTTATGCACAACGGGTTGATACTTGACCTCAATCACACCTGATGTTAAGTGAAGATGAGGTCGAAGGTGGAAGCGTACCTACTGACTAGGAAACCCCTATACAATTTTTATTTTTTATTTTATTAGGTACACCAACAGCATAACATATCACACTCTTATGAAAGCTTATACAGTAGTTTTGTTCTGTAATGAATACCTATTACAGGCATACAGAACATTGATAACAATTTGGGAGACTGACTATCTTATCTCTGACAACTGGAACACAACAAGGCTATTAACATCGCTGCTTGGCGGCAGATTTAGATAAGATGGTGGCAGCTAGCCAGGCGGACATTTAAAATGCGGAAGGGCAAGGACACCAACCGAATTTGCCTTTTATGCCCTATTTTTTCCCCTACCGTAAAAAAACTCATCCGATATAAATAAATAAAAGGTATTTATTCACCACAAAGTTAATTTTACAAGTAATTAATTGATAATAAATTAGGTCAAACTGTGATGAAAAGCTGATTTTCAGTCCCCGTCCCCCCCCCCCCCAAGTTGAGTAGTTGCTGCCACCAAGGAATTAATTACTATTACTCTATGAATAAATTTAAACATTAACTAAAAGTAAACAAAAACAAAAATCTATATCTAAAATCAACTCAAAAACAACTGCAAGTGATAAACCATAAAAAGCTATACACAAGAAGGTATCATATAGGTAGATATTTGGTTAAATTTCAATACTTATGTGCGAGTGAATTAAATTGTTCTGACATTATTATTACTAATTTAACAAATTTAACTATTTATGTCAGGTAAAATGCACATGTTACATGGCCAGGTGTGAAGTTTTTCGAAAGGACCGCATATGCTTGCGGTTTTTTGTTTATGTAAGTACCACATTTAACATTCCTTCTTGAAAGTGCGTAGTGACCGATATATTTATTTATTTTTCACTAAATTTGATGTACTTTGCAAAAACGAGTGGCAACCTAGAAGAGAACATAACCTAATCAATAGATACCTGTTGAATGGAGTGAAAGTGATCAATTCAGAAGTATAATAAGAGATCATTGAGACGGACCCCTGGGACATTACATAAACTGTAATAGACTTAATTTTCATTGTAATTAATTCGTGATCATAAAAATCCATTTTATGTATAGTAGATCGAGTAAGATTGGTTTCTTAGATTACAGCATAGTGGAAGTCGATAGCTTTAATATAGATTAAATTGATGTCTCTAATAGGTTTTTAGTATTTAATGATTCGGAGCACTAAATGCTAACGTCAAAGCGTCCGTCTCGAAAAGGCGTCTATCGCAGCAATTTCATTGGGATTGCCAGATCGGAAAAGGAAACTATCTGAACAAATTTATCATCATTTTGGAGTTATTGGCTGGAGAAATAATTATAAAATTTTAATTTAATATATACGAAAGCAGATACCAACCAGCCCTTAGATTACGTAACTTCATCGGTATTACATTGACCAATCAGAAATCGCCAAATAGCCGAGCGAGCGATGAGCCAACCAATCACATGTCAGAACGTAACCGATGACGATAACGATGAAATTATGTACTGCACTATTGTAATTGGGTTCACTGGAATTTTAGATAGACAATGAGATAAAACTAACCAGCCCTCTTATTGTCTAACTTCAATGGTAATGAATTATATCGACACTCTTTCGCCATTGCTCGAATTTGGCAATTGGCGATAGTGATGTGCGGACTCCGAACTTCGAATGAGTCTCATAATTCGACTTGTTAATTTTGCGAATTCGACTAGCAATATTCGAATGACGACTATTGAATTACTCAATACGAAAAATAATATCATAGAACTTAATCTACATGAACCAAAATATGTAGGATTCAATCACGATTCGTTTAACTCCGCCCGAGTCGAATCGGACGTATTGTTGTTTGTTAGTCGAGTCGCCCCGCGATACCGATGGACTGAAGTCGAATGATCTGGATCGACTTAGTCGAATTTTTAGTATTAGGATCATTCAAAGTCGCGCATCGCTAGTTGACAATAAAGCTATTAGAGAGGTTCACATGGAATCTGAACCAACAGCGCGCAACTATCTCCAAATAAAAGAGCCAATCTTTTCCCCCATAAACACGGAGAAACAATCGATTGTCCAACTAATTTGTGAGACTGATCGTGTCGGCACGTCTAGCCGATCTACCAGACGGACTGACGCTAGACGGGACGGTGAAAGTGACTCCCACGGTGCTTCGCGTGCTTGATGATGATTAATCCCCTGAAATTAACGGTTCGGAAGCTGACCACGGTAACGAACCTAACAGGTGGATGCTGAGGAAATTACTGTTTTAACTTTTCTTATGGAGAACGGACGGACACTAACAACGTAATAACTATGTAGATGAATATTATTAGTATGGAATTTTCATTCGACACGATTGATTAATTCTTAACCGATTTCCAAAAAAAGTAGATTATCAAGTCCCACGATAGCTCCGCCAATTTTTAGGGTTCCTTGCCTCTAAAGCAACCTTTAAAGGATCAATTCGTCCGTTTTTCTGTCAAGACCCTTTTCTCAGGAGCGCGTGGACGTACCACTTTGAAATTAATATCAAATACTTAGCTTTACGGTCCCTTGGAGCCGTAAAAAAATCAAACTTCGGCCTTATATTTTGGCACTGGCAAATAAATCAAAACATATAGGGTACTTTCCAGTGCCCTACAAGTTTGGAATTTGGTACCAAGGGAGGTATTTTGGTGCAAGTATAGGATAAATCCAAAAGATCGTTAATTGCAGTTACTCTGCGGCTTTCGTACCTTCATTGACAACCTTTTTAAACCGACACACTTAGAATGTGTTTAGTTATATGAAATTAACGATTAATTCACTTGTGCGAAAAACCTCCCTTCGTGTCAAATTTGAAGTTTTGAATACGTCCCATACGTCATTTTACCTACTTAGCTTTCTGTCAAAATTATCTCATTTATTTAATGTGGTATTATATACCACATAGGTCTGAGAAACTTCTTTATCTAATAACTACATGTGGGAACTTATCATTAACATGTAAATATCTGAAATTGTCTCACATATACTTTATCGTTATTGTTAGTTCCCCAAAAGGGAAATAAAAAATAAATAAATAGACTATATCATCATTAGACAAGATCCATGAACTGGGTATTTTGCTTTTCAATGCTTCGCTTTGGGAAAACGGTACCATTTTTAAAACTCCCCCGAGACTTCCGCGAAAACCTTGAAATACAAAGCAAATCCAGATAAACCCGGACGAATGGCATATAAAATTGTCCATTGAATGACTAAGGCCCGTATTAATAAACCATTCTCAAGATTGAGAACAGTCTTGAGACCGTTCTCAAGTAACCGTGTTGATTAATAAACCGAACTTGAGACCTGAAAAGCACGTGCATACTCAAGCAGTACTCAATTGAGAGGTGCGCTTATTAATAAACGAAACTCAAGACTATCATTCATTCGCCGCTGAGGCGTGAGGATGAGTGATCTCAGCTGAGTAGACCTCAAGATTGGTTTATAAATTAGCAAGGAGCTTGAGATAGCGTCAACTGCTTAAGACGCATCTCGGTTGATACAGCCTCAAGACTTCTATTGAGATTGATTTATTAATACTAAGTGACTTTGTGTAAGTGACTGCTATGAACAGTAGGTAAGCTTATTTCTACCCGACTGCCCAAGGAAGGAGGGTATTTTTTTTTGAGTGTATGTATGTAGATTTCTATGTTACCTCCTGCAGCCTAAACAGTTTCACCGATTTTGAAGTACATGGTGTCGTTAGATTCGTCTTGATCTCTGGAGTGTCATAGGATACATTTTATGCTAAAAAATCTAAGATGGCGCCCGCGCATAAGGTACCAAATATGCTGTCGGGTTTTTAGGTTTTTAAAGTCATGTTGTTATATCTTATATTTACATTACGTATTTCACAATCTTTTTTCTAAACTGATTTTTAGGAACGTACGTAAACCAACGTTTTTCTTACGTACATTGAGTTTTTGTAAATATATTGCGATGCCAATGTTAAATATATTTACATAAATATTTATTTCAACGACCTCTTTGCGGTGTGGTGGTTAGAAACTCTGACTGCTATACTGAAAGGTCGCAGGTTCGAATCATTTATTTACAAAAAAAAAATGTATTTGTATAGTTCAACCATCTGGTATCCATTATACAGGACTAGTTCCTTAGCGTGGAACTAGATGGTGCTGTGCGTACCTATGTGCAAAGACATTTATTGACTTTCAAATAAAAAATAGGGACCTATCTTATCTAATGATTTTACAGATGGCATTAGTCGTCGCACACTACTCGCGATAAAGTACACAAACGCCACGCTATACGCTCCGCTCGCTCCGAATTTGCTGCCTTATTGTACCGGCTCTCAAGCGCCTATTATCGTAAAGCATCAATTTACCATAGCGTTATGGTAAGCAGTGGAAACTTGCTAATCACTCTAGACGAAAGCTTCACAAAATATTGTTAGAGAAAATTATAAATTATAAAATAACAGAGAAAAGCGGAGTGACAATTGTCATGGAAAACAACCAGTGCCTCATCCGTATGACATAAAATATCACCCACAATGCAAATTGCATGTTTATTGGCATACATACATTTAGCTATTATGGATTTGTACATGAAAAGGCTAAAAGTAATACTTCTTATTATAGGTTTATGTCATAACTTGTATCTTTGAAGTAATTTTTTTTTGACTAAGGTTTACTGCTCATCACAGCAGCCGTACAATGGAAGTATTAGGCATATTCAAGGTTCCTTTAATACCATCTGGTGGTGAAAGTGTATACTGTTAAAAAATGTTACATCTGCCGAGGGGGCTGTAAAATTATTTTTGACGTTCGAAGGTCAAAATTTCCGAAGGTGGGGGGAATATAACATCCATACTCACGGGAATTCCTATAACTTCTTCGCCTGCATGAGACTACTTTACCGCGGACTTCTTCAGAACGAATGTAGCCTATGTCATTCTCCAGGTCTCAAGCGCAAATTACATAAAGCTGCCTCTCTGTTACATTTAAATACGACCGACTCAGGATCGTGAAAAGGTAAGAAACAATTTTTTTTTAATGCCCAACGGGTTGGTACTTGACCTCAATCACACCTGATGTTAAGTGAAAATGAGGTCGAAGGTGGAAGCGTACTGACCCGGAAACCCCATCTTATTTGGGGGACTGGCTATCTTACTCTGACAACCGGAACACAACATTGCTGTTTGGCGGCAGATTTAGATAAGATGGTGGTAGCTAGCCAGGCGGACATTTAATATGCCCTACCGCCAACCAAACCGAGTACTAAATATGTACGCCGCTGGGGATCGAACCCCCGACCTCCGAATCGTAAACCCAACGTTGTTTACATTGAGCCACGGAGGCGGTTACTTTCGTATTTATAGATTAGATTAGATTAGATTTATTTAGTTCACTTTTACAATATTAAATGTGGATACATTAAGTGTGGATAGCTGACGTCTCTGTAATATCCGACTGAACTCAATGCCTAAACATATACACAGATTCGATTTTAATGTTTTTCATTGCCGAACAGATTTATGTATTGTTATTGAGCAAAATTTACGGCGCAGCTCGTGAAATGACTTTCTTCGAATCGAATAAACCCTATAGGAAGTCATAAACTATAGAAATATATAGATATGACAATTACCATTGTTTACAACAAATCAAACGACATGCACTACGTTAAAGATCTCGGTTAAACCTGTTAGAAATCGATCGAGATCGATAGACTTGGCCCAGTGGTCGGGCACCTCCGGGTTCGATTTTCGGGTTGAACCAAATTATACAATTTAAACTGGCCTTCGTAACGATGGATTTGCAGGGAAGAATACAAACTAAGAGTCCGATCGCACAAGAGATCATCAGGATCACAAGTCTTCTCTCTCTCACAAGTACAATGTAGTGCTAAATGTCGAGTTCAACCACGTGGGCGGCGCATTCAACTGGTGGATATACAAAATGAGGTAAGGACCTTCGTAGGTCACCATGTAAGCTCAGTCATGATACACCACGCGGGAGGCATGATGAACATTTGCAATGGAGTCTAGACTTGCGTAGTTCACCGTACAGACGGGAGGTGGATTGAAGGACATTTGCAATGACGTGCGGGTCTTTGTGGTTCACCGCGCGATCGGTGATACCCATTTACAATGGTGTAGGACCCGCGTAGATTACTGTGACGGCAGGGACGCACTTTACGACCTTATGGAGTCTGGGCCTTCATAGTTGACTGTGCAGACGAGGGTCATAGTGCGGATTAGTGGACATTTACAATGGCGTGCAGGTCTCGTAGTTCACCGTGCAGATGAGGGGCACAGTGCGGATTAAGGTCCAATTACAATGGCGGGCGGGCCTTCGTAGTTCACCGCGCGGGTGGTGTATGGCGTGTAAAAATAGTTCACTGTGTGAGGGCGGCAGGCGCAGTGCAGACAGAGGACATTTACAATGGCGTATGTGCGCTTCGTGGTTCACCGCGCGGGATATTTACAATGCCGTGCGGGCCTGCGTAGTCACCGCGCGGGTGGACGCAATATGGACTTATGGTGAACTAAATCGCGTGCGGGTCTTCATGGTTCACTTTCAACTTTTCACAATTGGCAATCCTTACTAAGAACACAACTCTATCGCTTTCCCCGTTCACATCGTAAACAGTGAGTGTGGGTATATCGCCAAACATTATCGCCGGGGTTTACGAGGGCGGTCGCAAAGTTATATTTTGATTATAGATGGTAACCCATTATGGTAAATGAGAATTGGTTTGTTGATTGTTGACAATTATTGAACTAATCCCATGGCCTTGGGAAAGTTTAGTGGTTTTAACTGGACTGTATAGAGAGGAAGCATGCAGACTTTAATGCATTGAGATTGTATATAAATGAAAGGACATAGCGTTACAGGTGTGAATACCGCGCACGCGAGAGATTATGAGGGGTTTCAAAGGCTGGTCAAACTGGATGGAGCACAGCGCCTTGCAGAATATGACGTAGTAATGTATGTAATGGCATACCTTTTCATTGGCATACAGTAATATTAGTACAAAAAAAGCAAGGCAAGATCGACAACCAATCAGCTGACCATTATCGCATTACTAGACATTTGTTCTATATGTTTAATAGCGTATAATCAAAGGTATACCATAAAATAGCGACGATTTTATAGCAACAGTAAAATGTTTACGAGGTATGTTTTAGATTAATTAATTGTTTCACTACCACGAGGTGAAAGGGTGATAGAGTGAAAATAAATAGAGAAGTAAATCATGTAAATAACATACATAAGAATTTGAAACCCAAAAAACCCGACTGCATGTAAAAAAACCAGACAAGTGCGTATCGAACCACGCGCAGTGTAGTAGGTTTCCGTATTCGCCCTCACAATATGCTGACTTAGAAGGGGGCTGTTTGCACACCCCATTTTAGATAATTCATCCCCACTTGGACCCTAAAAAACGAGAGATTTTCTATTACCACTTTGTCGGCGTGATTAATATGTATGTATGTACAAGCATACCAAATTACAGCTTTCTAATACTAATAACCTCTGAGCTAAGCCGCGGACAGTGAGACAAACTGACATGAAGAAACTCTAACATATTGTTGAATATGGAATCCTAAAATACCAGGCAAGTGAGAGTCGGAGTCGCGCATCGAGGGTTCCGTACAAACTTATATGTAGATAGGTTTTAGCCCGTGTGAGCACGGCACGCCCCAGCGGTACGGGCTGATGGATGTCTTTGTAACGGATTTTCCACCTCCATCGGAAAAACCTACCTAACTTTGGATATTAATTTCAAATTGATACTTCCACGTGTTTGAGACAAAGCGGACAAACAGACGGACAAGGAAGTGATCCTATAAGTATTCCTTTTTTCCTTCTGAGG
Organism: Oegoconia quadripuncta; assembly: GCA_949316235.1. Classification (NCBI taxonomy): domain Eukaryota; kingdom Metazoa; phylum Arthropoda; class Insecta; order Lepidoptera; family Autostichidae; genus Oegoconia; species Oegoconia quadripuncta. The sequence continues at coordinate 3,396,676 of OX438751.1, forward strand.
TACCTACCTACGTAAATTTTAAACCGACCTAAACGTGCGTATTGCGTAGAAACATGCATGATTCGGACCAATCCTTGTTACATCGAGATCACTATACGAAGCCTGCAAACATGCAGAAAACTTCTGGATCCAACATAAAAAAAATGCTTGCATGATGATAGATAATACAACAGTGTGGCGGCTGGCAACGTGCTAACAACGTGGCCATTTTCGCTCATTGGCAAGAGCTGATCTGACCTGCTCCAGTAGATCCTGCATGTATAGGTAACAATTTAAAAGCCCATAGATTTTTGACTACGCTACGTTTCACGCTCAGAGTTGTTGTGGTTTCAGCACGTAAAAAGAATAGAACGAACCCGTCTCTTCCCGTGGGTGTCGTCAAATGCGACTAAGGGACTTTCCACAAAAAAACATCTATAGATTTGCACGTTTAAATAGCGATGGACTCACCCCCTGTCACTTGTGCGTATATTTCGAAAAGTGGTCCGTAGATGTTGTTTCAGAAATTGTACTTTTAATATTTGGAGCACCCAAACGCAAATGTTTTGGATATTTCCATTTGGGATAAAGGTCGTGACGTTATGTGTGTCTGTATGTTTCACGCTCAGTCGTAGTCAGCCTTCCACTGCATAATTAAAGTTACCTTGATGTCACATAATGACTGCAGCACTAACTTTTTATGAGACAATGTATTAGAGGCCATAGCAAAAAGCTATACTTTGTCACTTTCCCCCGCATCGGTGTCCAGCTGAGTCGACTGCAGTAGTTAACCATGCGATTAAACTATAGCCACTACTATTTGCTCTCGAATTAAAGTCAACAAGTTAAATCAAGTTAGTAGAGTCTAATCGAGATAACGAGGGGGTTTACGATGCATAACTTTAAATATTAACTGCGTTATCATCTTAAGACTTGAGTGACTTAATAGTGAATGTTGCGAAAAATCCATCGTACTCACATAAGGTTTTCTTTTTCTTTTTTTATATGAGAGGGCGGCAAACGAGCATGCGGGTCACCTGATGGAAAGCAATCACCACCGCCCATGGACACCAAAAGGGTCACAGATGCGTTGCCGGCCTTTGAGGAAGGTGTAGGCTCGTTTCTTGAAGGTTCCAATGTCGTACTCGTTCGGGAATACCGCTGCCGGAAGTCCGTTCCACAGGGTGGTCGTACGTGGTCGTAAGGTCAGGTGGGGTCAACCACTAACCGACGAGCGTGTATGAACCATTTCATGAGAGTGGAAGAAAGTAATATGGCAGGATCGTTGCAAGTGGAAATCAATAATATTAATGACATTCATCCTATATTCATTTCATTAATGATAAAGCCGCCCTTGACCCGATCATAACCATCACACTTCTTAATTTGAAAGAATTTCTTTCAAAGAAAATGTAGTACACATCTATTGGGGTAGGTGGTCTGTTTCCCTTTGGTGAATATAATATGAATGTCATTAATATTAGGTCCTTACCTATGAAATTGGCGTTTTGTATGAAGAATTTCATTAAGACTGTTTTCTCCATACAAACATTTTTGATTTTTTTTTTGGGAACGGCAAATCCAAATTTAGCTAAACTTTGTGTGTTTTATCGGATAACATTAAGTTAAGTATAGGCAACGTTAATTTTTAAAAGTAACCGTTTTATAAAATTCAGCGAATCTAAGAAATGATTATAGGAAGCACATGAAAAGAGCTCTATTCAAATTTTATTTATTATGTGATTTAGCCCAGAAATTAAAAAATATTTCATGTGAAACCTTGAAATAATATTCCATTTTCCAAATAAAAAACAAATTTGGATATAGCTTTGAAAATCGCAGGAATTGGTACAAATGATTAACGAAGAAAAAAAACTCCAATTTCATAGGTAAAGACCCAATACTTTATCGGTACACTTTTACAACAATTGACCACGCATCAAGCTATAAACATCTACACAGCGATAATGTAAAGCTATATATCATACTCACGTAGGTAATTGAAGATGAACAGCCTTTGAAAAAGAATATTCTGAGTTCATTTGTGCTTAATATCGTTCGTACCACACGACTAATAAAACGCGAAAGTTAAAGTTTTCATTTCTTGATATTTTAACAAATAGCGCTCTCTGGGTATTCCAGGGCTAGGGGTGGTCTGTGGTTCGAGTTCAAACTTCAAACTTCAAGCATTTATTTCAACGTAAGATTTAAATCTACTGGAAATAAAAAAGTTTATTGCATTTATCTGTCAGTCGGTATGTCCAAGCTACTACCGCTTCGGAAAGGGAATTCATCTGTGGGAAAAGAAGCGGCGCAAGAAACCCACAGGATCATTGTTGTTCTTTTTTTTTTTTTAATAAAGTATATAACTAATACAATGTTATAATTTTGGGGAGCTGGTCGAAGTACTCCAAGCGTGTTTGTCATTGAGGTAGTCACTAATTTTATAATAACCCTTTTTTGCTAATGTTATTTTGACATAATTTAAATATAAGTTCTAGAAACAAGAAGTTCGTAAATAGTAAATTATAATCTGCTTTCAGATAATCTGTTTTGTGGGCATTGATAAGATATAATCATTATCGTTATCGATGCATAACTTTAAATATTAACTGCGTTATCATCTTAATACTTGCTAGAACTTTCAAAATAATCTTTAGGGAAGCCCAAATATTTTAATCATATTAAATTCCTACGTAACAAATGTATGTTATCTTATGGTATTTCACAATCAGCTACGATTTGTTTATATTAGAAGTAACAATACGAGTTCTTGCAAGTAACGATATATCTCTGACATAAGTAGCTAGACGTATGACATGTCTTAATAAAAAAAAGTTGGTAATTACCCATTTCTTCGCTTGGGTGTAAAGCGACTAGATTTTCAAAATAACAGCTTTGGTCAATTTGTGTGTAACTCCAAAAATAACAATCATAGCGTGGCGATTACAACAAATCCTACCATGGTAAGCAAAAAATCGCGCAGTGGGAAGAAGTTGTCCAGCAATGGAATTCTACTGGGCTGTTGATGTTATGTGCAATACTTTTGTCATTATTTATAAAATGGAATAGAATCAGCTTTCCGTTCTACGAGCTTGATTTTCAACATAACTAATTAAGTTAGGACTAAATAATAAATAAAGTTTCTTTGATATGATAAAATAACATATTGAAAATTTCGAAACCCACCCGAGGAACTGAACAATAATATCATCCAGGTATATATAGTAAGGCATTCAAAGCAACTGTGCTAAAAGTTAAATATTTTCGAAACGGCTGAACTGATTTTCATCAAACAAGGTTAAGAACCTTGCCCCTAGTTCAAACTAGTAAGTTTGTGAGTTTATTTTTATCTTTAAGATTAAATATAAATAAAACGCACTCAAATTGGACCACAAATTACTGAGATACATGTGGGCAAAGATAGGATACAACGCCATCAAACGCATATGACACTCGTCTTTTTATCGGGGGATTAACAACGACCATAACCGGTGAGACATACATTGTAACGAATTCTCGTTAACAGCAGAAGCTGTACAAAAGAACAAATCTAAATGACGCACGTCACCAAACAACTCGTTTAAAACCTCGATCGATTCTCGAACGGTTCCCAACAAACAATAGTAGCAACCGTGACCAAAGTGACAGTTGAGTGACCGATTGCAGTCTCCCGCGGCTTTTGCACAAACGGCCGAAAGTGACAATAATAAACTACTCAAGAACGGCTGGCTTTCATAACTAGACATGAACTTGAAAATGCGAACATAGTAAATAACGACTGTAATTTATATAGAGCTGATAGAGACATAAGACACAGTAATGGATGAGATTGCGTACGAAATAGATTAAATAGAATATCTCAGCATAAATACACCAAATTCTACAGAAGACAGATTCTAAAATAGAAATTTACTCTAGAGGTTAGATGTACAATAATCAAATGGAATATTATATGAATACAATCTTTACAATATAAACAAACAACCAAAATATGAAAACAGATTACAAAATGTAATCGCATTTTCTAACGATACCCTCCAACTGCCTGCACATTGCCAAGGCGCCGAACGTCATACATACATAAATCGCGACATGTGACATATTCGACGCGTTTATTTTCGGTTGGTTTACTTACACCTGTTACTGTCAAGGTGTACATAGCATTGGGGGTTATTTCTGTGTGAGAGAATGTGAACATGTCAAGGGAAAGAATGTAAATAACCTATGTCGTATAATTCGGATCTTTAAATAAGTAGACCATAGACCATGGAAATCTATGATTCAAAAAGGTTAAAGTCATTAAATCAATCAAATCAAAGGAATTAGTGTGGTTTAGTATAATAATAGAATCACTAACAGAGGATCCTCAAAATCATCTTAATCGAAATCTCGTGATTTTAGAAGAGGTATTTTCCAAGCAATTAATTAAAATGTATTCAGATGATAATGATGCAAACATTAATGAGATTGAATCATCTGTTAATAAAAAGGCTTTTTGTTGAAAGTGATTTACTTTAGATCGGTCTGCAATATTAGAGAGTGTAGTTTCACCTTATAAATGTTAGCACTCCATTTGTAGTTATAATAACAAATTTATTTCACTAAGCTTTCAAGTGGAAATAGCATCATTTGCACATCACATCACAATCCTATCCAGGTAATAACTCAACTTGTTGCAGTCGGTTGGAAACATTGCGCCAAGTCCATACCTTTATAGCTCATTGCTATACTATTCCTGAACATCGCTGGAACAATATTTTGCTAGACATTTGTATATCGAGTCTAGACAAGTGTTTATTTAGAGAGGTGAATGTGGAAACGGAGAAAGTTAAATGCCTTTTTAAAGCGAGTGGCAATCAAAAAAATTGTAGGTAAATGTGCTGCTTGTGTTAATAATAAAAAGTAATTGACTATTGTTCCCGAATTCCGTCTGCAAGTCGGAGGTTTTCACCATTATGTTACGTTGTAGCTTTGATGCTTAAATTCAATAGATAGAACATCTCGCATCTACAATCTTGAAATTGCCTCCGATACTCAGAATTTAAGCGGACTCCACTCCAGACTTATAGTTAGGTCTGTGGGCATCTCCTTCTTGTCGTAAAGTAACACAAGATATGTTTCGCAGTTTATGCTCTTTTCATTTATCTTATCAAGGGCTACATTAATTTCAAGATCTGTACAATTACCGAATGTATAGTTGACGATCGGTAAACAAAAGACATCCCCACATACTCTGTAAGAGGTTGTAAAACTAAAGTCAAAGATTATGAGGTTTCGTTGGAAAAATATTTTGATCGAGTACTCGAACTTTTTGTTTAAGAGCTACATTATTTCGTCATTTCTGAATTTGTTCTATTGGTAGTAAGGATTGTCCAATCAATAGTCTAAAGTCTTTGAAGCCTTTTTTCAGGTTAATTAACCCAGTTATATTATATCTACACCCAGAACTCGGTAACTGCGTTGTCTGAAACCACGGAAAGGTCATCTTAGTGCAGCTGGAGGGACACAGTTTGTAGGAGATCAAGTGTCCTATGTTTTATGATGAGGCTATGGAGTCGCAGTGGGATGAAGTTATCACTGCCTATCATATTGTGGCACAGCTGGAGTCGGTGCTATGCGATTCTCGGCCAATGCTACATCAGGATAATGGATGTATTGTATACATTATAGGCATTTTGCGATAAATGATACAATACTTGTACCTATACAAAATGCAGAATTTAAACTAATTTAGTTACAGGAGACACTCACATTAATTGTGCCTCAATTACAATAGAACATTATGGCTATTGCTTCTACTGCAGAAGCAAACATGTGTGCAGAAGTTCTGCACAAGAGACTGGCGGCACGGTTACTTAAAAAATATCAAAAAGTTCGTATTATGTAAAAATAACCACTTTTAACCCGTAAAAAATAAATAAGTATAGACCACCAGGACGCAAGAGGCCGAATCATGCCAAGAATTTGAATGTCAAATCTTATTATTTGCACAGAGAATGACGGCCCTATAATGATTAGAAATTTATAAATTGTGACGTAAAACAAAAAAAATATAAGCAAGGAGAAAGAATAAAGAGAACATAAACGAGCTGCGATAACGTCACGTTACAATTTTAGCTAATTACAATTTAATGATTATACAGGGCACAGGTCTTTACAAGTAGCGAAATAAGAAGTAGTAGTTTAACGCATGTGCACTTTACATATGTCTTAGAATTTAAACAAGCAAAAAGAGACAAATAGATTTTACTCGAGAACGTCAAGGTAACACTTTGTTGACCGATAGTACAAATACAATAGACGGACACGCTATATTTAGACGCACTTTCAATTTCAACGCGTTTCACTAAATACTCCAAACAGCAATGTTTTGTACAGAGCGAATGGGTTAAATTGATAGATTATTTGATCTTTTGATGTCGATAAAATTAAAGGTGCCCTCCAAACCTGAGATTATGTGAAGGTGAATGTCAGTAGCGACACTGACTGAAAAATTGAGGTGTCATAAGTGAGCGTAGTATGGACAATCATGTAATGGAAGAGAGTCATAAATATTAATGTAGATGGACATAAGAGTAGAAGTTGATAAAGAAAAATGGAAGAAGTAAACATGTAGAGCCGACTCCACAGAAAGAGGAATGAGGGCGAAGAACGACGCGGCAAAAACGCGCCAGAACCCCCCAACATAATGGAAGACGTAGGCATGTCCAAACGTCGCGCTGTTTCAAGGTTTTGAAAAATATCAGCCTGGCTAGCAACAATCTTACAGCATAACACTGTCATATTGCTCTGCTCCGGCTGTTTGATAGATAATATATATTAGAATGATTTAAGAAAGCAATACGTGCTACCTGTTCAATAATAAAATATGTCGTATTGAGATGCAATAGGTGCCATAATTGTTCAAAGCAGACAAAGTATAAGTGGTATAACTCCTACGTCGAATTGTAAAACTGTTTAACACAGTCCACGATCTCTAACGTTTTTTTTTAATATTAGTTTCAAGACTATCGTTAAATAGCCCGTTTTTAAGGCAAATAAATTATCGGCACTATGTTTTCGTTGATTCTGAAGGGTTATAGCAGCGAGGATGAAGCAGAAGCATGGGAAGTGTACAACAATAGCCGGAAATTACTGCTTCGCATCACTGATCTGCCCGAATAGCCATGAACGTTGCAATATTGTGAATTATTTGCAACAGCTTTACAGTTTGACAATGATTTTTACCTGGCTGCAAGAAGGGTTATGTTTTTCGCGCGTGTCTGTATACACTGGTGGACTAAAAAATCAACTCAAGGTTTGTTAATCCACTTTTGAAGAAATAACTCAATTTACAGCAAATGTAATTATATGATAATATGGTTATAAGAGACTGGTTACCCAAAACAGAGGGAATCCAAGTGTGGGGACCAGGGCTACCTCATTGCTTATATTGTAACTCTGTTTTTGACACAATAAATGATTTTTACATTTACATTTACACAATGCCAGTATTAATGAACCGTTCTCAAGATTGAGATGGCTTTAAGTTGATACTTGAGAATCTATTCTATAGTAGACACTATCAAAAAAATTAAATTGAGACTGAAACGCAATCTCAAGATCGATTATTAATACGGCCCTAAGTGTTCTCCATTCAGTGTATGACTTTTTGTGTATAAAAAAATGAGATGCGCGTTGAATAGCGTAATTAAGTGGAAGTTCTAAACAATTAGGCGTCAGGAGTGCAGATCCGAGCGATTTTTTTTATTTATTTTGTAATTAAAAAGAAATCTTGATTTATCCAATGAGGGCGCCACTGGACGGAATAAAGAGCCAAGGTTAGTACTGCTAATGCAATTGCTATCTTGAACTAAATCTAGGTATTGTGATAAAGAAAGTGTTGTAAAATATATGAACAATGATAAAATTATCCAATGATGCCAAATGGCATTGATAGCTGGCGAAATGCTGTAGAATTTTTTAGAAAAACTTAAATAAAAACGTTTAGCGAAATTCTATAAGTAACATATTCTGCAATTTTTCTTACTATGGTTTAGGTATTTCGACATCACCATCAAGCACTCAAGTCAGTGGGGGCTGCGCGATCTAAGGCCCGCATTTAAGAATGTTGCTCAAGAGTACATCCACGCTTGAGCATAGTTAGAAAGAAACGCTATACAAGTTACTTAAAGCTGTCCCTTTTTAATTGTCCTCAGCAGAGATCTCTGCTTGAGTAACAGTTGCTCAAGAGTAGATCCACGCTTGAGTATAGTTAGAAAGAGACGCTATACAAGTAACATAAAGCTGTCCCTTTTTAACTGCCCTCAGCAGAGATCTCTGCTTGAGTAACAGTTGCTCAAGAGTAGATCCATGCTCGAGTATAGTTAGAAAGAGACGCTATACAAGTTACTTAAAGCTGTCCCTTTTTAATTGTCCTCAGCAGAGATCTCTGCTTGAGTAACAGTTGCTCAAGAGTAGATCCACGCTTGAGTATAGTTAGAAAGAGACGCTATACAAGTAACATAAAGCTGTCCCTTTTTAACTGTCCTCAGCAGAGATCTCTGCTTGAGTAACAGTTGCTCAAGAGTAGATCCATGCTCGAGTATAGTTAGAAAGAGACGCTATACAAGTTACATAAAGCTGTCCCTTTTTAACTGTCCTCAGCAGAGATCTCTGCTTGAGTAAAAGTTGCTCAAGAGTAGATCCGCGCTTGAGTATAGTTAGAAAGAGACGCTTTACAAGTTACATAAAGCTGTCCCTTTTTAACTGTCCTCAGCAGAGATCTATGATTGCGTAACAGTTGCTGAAGAGTAGATCCGATACCGTTTTTCAGTGAAAGGAGGCTGTTGATGAATTTCACTGGATAGAGACATGTGCTGTATTTTCAATAAGGTACCAGTTGATATACAAAATCTCCTCTGAATAAAGGTACTATAAAACAGAAACTTATTAACAAAGCATATTATAAAATATCCGACTATTTAGATGATAATCATCCCTGGACATAATCAGATCATTCGCATGCCAGGCTATTACACAATTAATAATGAAATATAAAAACCTTTTCGTAATATAAAAATCTTTATGTAAAATCAAAGCCTGATTTTAAAAGAGCAACCCGTTTTTTGCTTGTTCTTCTCAGGGGAAAATTGCATTTTGAACAAGCAGTAGCTTAAAAAATGTAATATTGACTATGTACCTACAAAATAAAGCATTTTTGACTTTGACTTTCTAAAGAAATAGGGGGGCTTTTGCCCATGAGAGGGACAACTGCAGGCTAATAAAAAAAAAGTGAATCAAAAACATGAGGCGCCTATTTGCTGTGTGGTCAATTATCATTAGCAATAGGCAAGCACTATTTGTTCCGCTTGCGACATAAATAAAATACAAGACAAAAAACCTATTATATTGATGTATCGACTGTTTAAATTGGTAGCAAGTACTTAGCACAGTCCGGCCGACAACGAAGGTCGTTCCGTGTCGTGATGTAAATGACGTCGGCAGATAGTTAAATCAGTCTTTCCACTGAATGCCTAGATTACCGTGTGGTTTCAGCATGTAAAAAGAATAGTACCAACTCGTCTCTTCCCGTGGGAGTCGTAAAAGGTGACTATGGGATTTTACACCAAAAAACATCTAGTCACACTTTAACGGGATGGGCTCGCCCCCTGTCACGTGTTCATTTCTGAACGATTACATCATTGACATTACCAAAGTTAAATCAAACGCGAAACATTTAGAGCTTACCACGAGTATTAAAAAATACTAGGCTAACATGTTGTTTGTGGTTTAGTTTTGGTATTATCATTCAGATTTAGCGCGATTGACCCCTTGCACAGTTTTCTTTAATAACTATTTAAGTATTTACAAACCAAAAAAACAGACATGATGCATATACCTATTGTATTTTACGGACGCCATGTTAGATTTTTTGCCATAAAATGTGTCCAATGACAATCCAGGTGTCAAGACGAATCTAACGACACCATGCACGTCGAAATCGGTCAAGCCGATTAGGGTACACGATGCGCCAAAGGAACGGACAAATTTACATACATATACACTCGAAAAATACAATACTAGTTACAATTGAAGCAAAAGCGTGTTAAAAAATTCCCACAAATTGCGATAGGCTGATACCGACTATGTCAGATGATGAGGGATAAACAATCTTATCAATGAGATAAGTACAACCATATGAAATAATACACGTTGTATGTGAAAATGGCCAGTTATGTCAATATCATTAATGATGATAGATGACATTGTTTATGACAACTCACAGATAATTGTAGGCGGTGATTTGTAAAATATAGGCGAAGTGGAATAGTTATGTCGCAGATTAATCGTAAAAATGGACAGTACATAAAAGGTCAAACACATTTCACATTTAATATGTTTGTCGAATCATAAAGTGTAAAAAAACTTATTTAAAAAAAGATTTCCATTGAGTTTCTTACTCTTTCTTTTCTCAAAAAAATAAAGAGTTTATTGACTCACACTTAACTTACAAGTATGCACTTAGGGAATAGAATGTACTATATAATATATTTTAATTCATTTCAATCAATGTAGCCCTGCTACAACTAGGATTGCTCTTGTATTTTAAAAAGCAAAGAATGAACGGTAATTTTATGCCATGACTATTTCAGATGTTATTTTTTTTTATTATATCTGATTTGATGAATTGTGTAATTACGACTAGCTACTTCATATAATATAACTAGGTCTATTGTTATAAAGTTACTAAGACACTAGAGGCGTTGACGAGGTTTAATGGTCAGTTTTGAAATTACTTAGTTTATACTCGCGCAACGATCTATGTAAAACGATCTGGCAGACCTTTAGTCAGGTATGCCATGAAATGTGCCATTTCATTCCCATGCCCTGCGTGATGTGTCTAACTTTACGATCGGTCTACGACATGTAGATAGTACGACGTGTAGTAGTAGATGTCGCAGGTAGACCGTCGAATTACGCGTTATATGAAATGCCTAGGTGAATCGTAATATAGCTGACATTTCCGTATGTAGAAAACTGTGCTGAGGAGCTGATCAGGTAGCTTTGAATACTATCGAGGAGCATATTATTAAATTATAGACTATTTAGATGATAAAATAAAACCCCTCGAGTTTCTTGCGTGTTCTTCACGAGGGAAAATTGCATTTGAACAAGCAGTAGCTTATAATATGTAAAATTTAATATTTTAAGTGCACCCCGTGTAACTACAAAATAAAACATGTCCGCAATACATTACGATCCGCCTATAGACATTTCATGAAATGGGTAAATCAACGTTCTGCCTGCGACATATACATACACCACTAATGGTGGCAATACAACTAGTTAGTTATTTGGATAGAAGCTGACTCGGTTTTAACCAGCCCAAAAAAAGACGGAGGCGCTTTCGTCGCATGTTTTTTTTCTATAGTATACAAACGTACACCGATTACTACGAAATCAACCAATTATTTATTATTATTAAATTCTTTATTGCACACAAAAATAAAATACATAAATGATAAATGCACCCTACATGTTTTTCTACCTACAAATGTCCCATGGCTGTTGGATGTCTGGAAGAGATCGCTTTTAGTGATAAAACCGCCTAATTGTGTTCTACTGTTATCATCAAAAATTATTGTAATTTTTTTTTGCGCAATAAAGAGTATTTGTATTGTATTGTATAAAGTGTACAAAGGCGGTCTTATCCCTGATAGCGATTTCTTCGACACAACCTCAGTTAAAGCAGATACAAGGCATTGAGATGGTCGCATAGATTCGAAGATGTTTGGACAAAGACAGAGAAATGGATCTTTGGGAAGACCAGAATTTCTTTACAGTTACTTCTCAGGTGAATATGTTTGATATGCCAGCGCTGATGATGCAGTCAGGTTGGGTATTTTATGATGCACTTGGATAGTGAACGGAACAGGGAACTCTCATATTTTGACACTTTCTAGCGGTTCATTGTGAATTAAAGCAGAAGCATTTGTCGCTTCATATTTGTTTATTTGCAGTTATTATGCGAGAACATCTGTTAACACGCAGCCGAGACGTCTGTCTTTACATGTTAACCGCAAGCAAGGTCGACGAACAACTCTATGCTGATAGAGAGACAGGGCCGCCGCAAGGTGCTCACATGTTACGCTAGCATCTTACAAAAATCAGTATGAATTTAGCAGTTCTCTAGCAATCGTCACGATGACGCGGGCGCACGCGTCAACGACACTTGTTACATGTTCACCGTTGTCAGAATAGCGGCGCCCACTACGTTTGATTGGCGTCGAGTGACCAAAAAGCCGAAAAAACATTGATTTTAAAATGTAATTTTAGTATAGGTTAAGTAAAATTTGATTGCGATGAGAGACACCACATATAAAGATGTTACTTAATATTGTAATACATACATAACGTCACGATCTATATCCCAAATATGATGGTCAGAGATATCCCAAACATTAAAAGGTTAATGCTTGAAACAACATCCATGGCACAGTATCGAATATCCATGGTTCACCTTCGAAATATACAGAAATGGACACGTAACCGGGGGTATCGCCGTTAAAACGGTTGCCTATGTCTATCTATGTTTTTAGGTGGAAAGTCTTAGGCCCATATTAATAAACCCAGTCTCGTGGCTTTATCACCCGAGATGCGTCTTAAGAAGTTGACGCTATCTCAAGCTCCGTGCTAATTTATAAACCAATCTTGAGGTCTACTCAGTTGAGATCACTTCTCGAGTATTCGCCACAGCGGCGAATGAATTATCATTAATGTCTCAGTCTTGAGTTTCGTTTATTAATACGTGAAACTCGGCGCAACTCTCAACTGAGTACTGCTTGAGTATGCACGTGCTTATGAGGTCTCAAGTTAGGTTTATTAATCGACACGTTCACTTGAGAGCGATCACAAAACTGTTCTCAATATTGAGAATGGTTTATTAATACGGGCCTTAGTCGCCTTTTACGACAACCACGCGAAGACATGTGTTAATTCTATCCACTTTAGGTACCTGCCGAAACCACACGTTGCTGCTGAATCAAATATGGCTGTATTTTATGTATAAAAAATTTAAACGTAATAGAGACCGCTAATAACGTCAAATTAGATATCGACACGCCCACAGTATATACATATATGAGCTTGGTATGACGTCTAGTCGCGTTATGTATGAGTCGCAGGAACAGTTATCGGCATAGTTTCGCCACGCGATAAAACCTGATAGATAATACTGACCAACATATTTGGTGTTGAAAAAAAAGCAACAGATATTGCTCTTTAAAAAAATGCTATTAGTCACGCATTTGTTATACCCAGAAAAAATTGAATTGTAATTGTAGGACGTGCACTGAATATACACATATGAAGTGCATCTGGGTCAACCTAATGTTTACGTAGCGTTAAAGTTTTACTTAATAAACCGTTCTCAAGATTGAGATGACCTTAAGTTGACGCTTGAGAATTTGTTGGATATTAAAACGGTATGAAAAAAAGTAGTATTGAAACTGAGACGCGATCTCAATCTCAAGGTCGATTTATGAATACGCCCCTTAGTGACGTATTACAGATTTATATAAATAAGATTTATTTGTGGAATATGTCTCTTTTCCAATGTTCGACTTGAAGCATACAACCTGATTCACCAATACTTCAAAATATTTTCGCAAAGTTTTGAATAAATACTACAGAAAATATTGTTTTCAATGTGGAAAATACTTTAGAGCTCTACTAGTTTCCGGCCGCGACTTTACACGTATACACATACACCTTCTGGAAGAAATTCTCTAAAATGACAGTGAAAACCGCATCAAAATCGGTGGCGTAGTTTAGAACTAAGCGCACACAACAGACGCGAATAGCGATTTTGTTTTTGTTTTATACTAATTAGGGACTAAACCAGTCTGTTGATAAGCCTAAATAATCCTAAGTACAGTCTGGTCCATAATTATTTTACATGTTTATGGTAGCATGCTGGCTATTTTTAGCTATATTATGCGCAGTCCTCTAAAATGATAGTCCAGACATGAGGATCATTTTAGCTGTTGCTTGGTATAGCTTGAATAGGCATCACCCTACCATTGCTCATGTAAAACCGCCCTGAATGAATAATTATAACGCCGACTGTGTCTTTGCCACGGATGTATGTAGTTGTGATTACTGTCCTTGATAATTTGAAACATATATATATATAAAGTTATACTTTGCCATAGTCACGTAAATTCAATCAAATATGCTTTATTGTTTATACAAGGAACTTGGTGTAGGATGTCTTATAGAATATATAGAATGTCTTATAGAAACTACAAATTATTACGGAATTCAAAACAAGTAAGTGGGTTAGCACAAATAATTTCCTCATTAGTACAACAGATAGTTCTGATAAAAGTTCACTACCTTACCTAGTTTTGACATTAGATTGACATTAGATTTTTTAATAACAACAAATTTTTCATGACTCTGTGAATGCCACTACTGTCCGCCCATGACAGCCCTAACTATCCAAAGCAAAGGTCTACCTACACTTTCGAACAGTGATAAAATCATTACTTTATCTCTAAACGAAATCACAGAGAAAAAATAAACGTTTTTAGCCATTTCAGTATTAGTAAATTGAATTTATTTTTATTTTTTTGGAACAGTTAGTTAACAGTTTCCATAGTTATTAAGTATGTATATAACGACGTCGGTCGTCGTCGAGTGTCAAGCGTCGGTGTCATTTGGGAGGTCCGGGTTCGATGGCAGGCCATGTACCAATGGTTTTTAAACTTAATTTAATTACTTATGTGCGTTTATCCGACTCAAACGGTGAAAGAAAACATCGTGAGGAAACCCGCATGTCTGAGAAATAAACATTCAAGGGCATGTGAAATCCCGCATTGGGCCAGCGTGGTGGACTATGGCCCATACTCCCTCATATATGAGCGAAGGCATATATTTCTGCAGTGGCATGTTTACGGGCTGATGATGATGATATACTGATGTATTGTATATTCAACGCAGTCCACAACAATATCCACAAATAAAACAGTATTATAAAGTTTACTTACATGGAAGTAAACTTCATAATTTTTCTAGTTGATATATTAATAACATATTAAGATAACAAGTAATAACTCAGGCATATTAGATAATTAACAACAGACATAAAATCTACTGTAAAAAGCTTGTCTGAAATTAAAAAAAAAAAAAAAATAAGTAACTTCCCATCAATATCATAAAGTTTTTTTATTAATCACTAATCTGAAAGACTCTCTTTTAAAACGTAACTTTTTCAGGGTAAAGATGGTTGTTGCTGACAGTCACATGGGGCTAAAAATTGTTGATTGATCCAAATGTTGAAATGTCAATTGCATTTCCAGTTACCATCAAAATAAAAAGACCTATTGAAGGCTATGTCCACTTTACCTTTCACTTTCACTTTAACCAATGGTCAAAAGAACTAAATAATTTTCTTTATTACTTTTTAACAAAGGCTTTATTACAGCTACATAATGATTTTCTGATAATTAAGGTGGCCTTCACAGGGCACTTTAATGATAAAGTAACAACAACAGTGTACCATAACATATTGTCTGATCCAAGTTCAAGCTCAGCAAGGACACTGTTCTCTATGTTCTGTAAAGATTTGTAGTAGGATACGATGGGATTGCCATTGTCACTCTGTGTACAAAAATCCCTAAATTAAATAAAGATATTAAAAAAAAGTAACAAAAAATCCCATTGGAATGATTTGGCATCATTCAATCAATGTGAGGCAATTAGTATATATAATAAACAAAGTTTAATGGAGTTCAAAGCTATGAATAAAGTCCAAGTGGGTTAGTGCACCTCACTTCTGCGCATAACATCAGTCTTTTGTTAACAATGAGGTAAATTAAAAGGTAAACAAATAAATGGCTTACTTTAATTTACCAACCTCATCATTAAACAAAAATATGTTTCTCTGATTCCATATGCAATAATTTTTAATCGACCTGGGTGTATTCTCTCTCATACTCATAATTCTTTATCTCCATAAACTTCAATTAGAGCACTTGGACATGTCAACATACATAAATAGTACAATTCATGACAATTATATTAGGTATCTATTTAAAAATAAACGAAGTTAAGCTGCTGTAAAGGGGCATTGTCAATTATCTCATAACCTAAGCTACTGTCAAGAGGCATTGTCAAGTAAATACAATAAAATAATCAAATAACAGAATAAATAGCTGCTGTATAGAGGCATTGTCAAGTAGGTACAATATAACATTAAAGGTTTAAAGGCTTTATCATCTGTTTAAGGTTAGAAATATTGTGGTAGTGATCAGTCGCATTGGTACAGCCATATCATACACTTCCATGAAAAAAATGTAGGTGCTGTTATGTTGACATATTATTTCATTTTTAGTGTTCTGAAATCCACATTCTGTCCTCAGATTTTATTTAGATATGATGTGTGTTGGGATAACTTTTAAATTGGAATCTCATTTTTTAAAATAATTTTGGCATAGAAAACTTACCCATCTGTTGTCACAGAGTTCAGTGACAAGGTCTCAGTGAATGTCATCTCATGGTCTCCAAGAGCTGGTCTCTCCGTGGCGACACCGTGCTCTTCACTGGGGGGATTTGGGGAACTCTCAACAGCATTGTTGATGTCAACAGGATGCACTTTCTGACTGACGTTACGTAGGCCAGACAGGTCAACTTTAGCACTATCGTCCCCTTCAGCCTGTAGAGCCTCCGACACCACAAGTATGAAGAGAGCACAACTGTGAAATAATTTTGGAATTAACTTTGAAATCTTGTTAATCACATATTTACTAAACTAAAGGTTATTTCATACCTTGAGAGCACGGAAATGGTCAGCAGCGACGTGTAAATAATACACAGTCCACCCTTCATCGTAATATCAATGAAATATCCACAGTACAGTTCATTTTGTGCGTAAAATCAGTTACACATTTTCACTCGTGTGATGATTGATAACATTTAAAAATTGTATGGGATTTAAAAACTAAGCGTCACACCACAAACACAAAGATTCATTGCACAATTTTTGTAAAGATAGATAACCAACTGAGCGAGCCAGCTGTCTTCGAAACGATAACAACGGAGAGACGGACATCAAAGATTTTTTGCAATAAATTTGACAGTTCGTCGAAATTTTTCTAGGTATTTTATTTATGTCATACCTACGTACATTTTATTGGTAGACAAATGTAAATTTAATCGAGTTCACAATTTCGTCCAATAGTAATTAGACATTTATTATAAATGCTGGCCTCTTATTGGTTGAGTTCAAGAGTTCTCCACGACGTTCCGTTTCACGCAATTCTACTTGCGTTTTATTGTACTAGTCATATTTTGAATACTATTTTGCAAAAACCACATAGCTCTCTTTTATTGATCAATTGATCTTTGAATTGATCAATCACTAAATGAAAATGAACTTTAGTTACTATAACACCAACCAAAAAATGAATTTTCTTTCACACATTCGTCGAATGTAAAAAAAAAGCATAATCGAAACACTGGTGTCGATTCGGATGTACAACGAACTAAACTAAATTTAAATTATATGTATCCTTTTCTAACCACTAATACATGAAAAGGACGACATATAATTTAAGTCCTGTCAAATTAAGTAAAAGGATCAAAACAAGCACTTCTTTATCAATATTAGGTGTACACCTAGCGACGTCACGATTAAAACACTATGGAGCGACTTGTTTTCACAGCTCTTAACTTAATTTGACAGGACTTAATTTATAGTCGTCCCTTTCATGTTAATAGTGTTAGAAAAGGATGTATCTGCTTTAGTTCGTTGTACATCCGAATCGACACCACTGCTGCTGAAACTTATGGCGCCATCCACCTGCGATTCGAATCGATTGAAGCTCACTATCGATATCCTAGAGTTTCAATTAGTTGTATAATAAATAATTATAATAATAAATATCTTTGCACATACACACAGCGCCATCTAATCCCACACTAAGCAACTAGTCTTGTATTATGGATACCAGATGGTTGATGAAAAACATCCATAACTCGGGAACATGTGTCTGTATTCGTCATACAAACATATGCCCCTAACGGGATTCGAACCCGCGACCTTTCGGTATAGCAGTCAGAATTTTTAACCACTACACCAAACAGGTCGTATAATAATATTGTATGCGTGGAACTGCGTGGAACCCTTACATTAAAATGTATCTGTCTCATTTTAGCTATGATACGGCCTTATTGAGAAAACTGGTAAAAATGAAAGATGTGGAGCTGAATTGGAAACGTTATAATATTCGTACAATGAAGACCATCTTTTACACAGAGAGTGGATGACAGATAAAGCATAGAACTAACAGAGGCGGGGCACAGAGACATATTCCAACACTTATCACTAAGAGCGATCTCTTGGTGTAGGAGTATAATTTAATTAGTAAATTAAATTTAAAAACTCATTGGTACATGGCCTCCCTAATTGGGAGACCGACGCTCACAATGTAGTGAAGTAGCAATGTAGTCGTAATTATATGGGACTGCTTATGAAGCAATTTTATATCTCACTCACATAGGGTCCCTTGGAAGTAATTGCTACCTGTCAACTGCTGTCACTGTCATCAACGTCAACAAAGCAAAAAAAATCATGAGCACGCCCAGTGCTCTCACTGGTTACGAGAGGTTACGATATATATGATTCGGACCGTAGGGAGTAATTGCTATTTGACAGCAGCTGTCACTGTCATCGACGTCAACAGGGCAAAAAAAAAACGCCGTCATAGGCGAACAGAAACGGTTTTACTTACAACTTATAAGATATATCAAAAATGGAAGCATTATTCGAATATCCGTTCACAGTTCTTGAAATACCAAACATAAAAATCAAAAAACCATCATGGTTACAGGCACCTTCAGCTATGACGACGTTCTCCTTGGTGCTATTCTCTTACTTTTTGGTGACTGGAGGTTAGCGGTTTGTCTTCTGAACTTGTTACTCTAGAATTTTAGTCTAATTAGATTCTAGCGTGTTATCTTTGTTCTAGGTATAATATATGACGTAATCGTGGAGCCGCCAAGCGTGGGCTCAACTACCGACGAGCATGGGCATAGCAGGCCGGTAGCGTTCATGCCGCATCGTGTTAATGGTCAATATATCATGGAGGGACTGGCGTCAAGCTTCCTCTTCTCCCTCGGAGGACTGGGCTTCATCATTCTTGACCGCACTCACAACCCCTCCACCCCAAAACTGAACAGAATATTACTAATCTCAGTTGCATTCCTCTGCATCCTCGTATCATTCTTCACAACCTGGATATTCATGAGGATGAAGCTACCAGGATATTTACAGAATTGATTTATTAGATTATGTGCATTGTTCCAGCTCGGACACAGTCAAAATTTCAATAATCTTACTAACTAGGATTTAGTCGCTAATAAGTACTATATTGTCACAAAGAGTTAGGCCTGGTCCTGGAGGACCAGGTTTCCTGGTTAGTCACGCTATTGAAATTTCGACCGCATCCAAGCTGGAACGATGCACATTAGATTAAGAAAAATTTTTTTCAAAATGTTATTTTTGTGCTATCAATAAATATTTTTTATAGCCATTTATTTAATGCTTGGTTATTATATCTCTGGGACGGGCAATTTGGAATATATTTATTAGTAAACACAAATCCAAGAAAAAGACTTATAAACATGTGTGAATTATCACTGCAAGTGGAACTATGTAACCGGCACAGATTGTGACTAAATTTCAATCATACAGCTGCTTTATTTTTTGAGTGAGCTACTGGTTCGCATTACATAAACAATTAAATTTCCATTTCCCAGTTACCTTACCTGTTTAATTAGAGACCAGTGGGCTAAGCATGATGTTGAGAGAGTAATCTCGACGTCTGTTCTACAAATTTACAGCGTCAGAGACTGCCTCATCTCTATGAAAAGTTAAGAGAGATAAGATCAATACAATAACAAAAGTTTAGGCTGCAGTTGATTGGTGCAATTTATCAATTATGTCGTTTATATTAGGGACTTCAAAACAAAACTATAAAAAATTAATAAGGTTTAATTTGATTTTTGGTATATAAATACAAAATTGTTCTACTTACAATTAATATCATGGCATACTTAATATAAATTGTTTAAAAAAAAATATCAACTTCTGTAAATAAGAGATTCAGAATGTCACAATCACATGGATAACTTTGTAAAAGTAAATATTACACGTATAAATTAACAGGAAGACAATATCATTAACTTATTACCAGAAAACGGAATCGGTATAACACAAATATTATAATATCAGAGATGTCATATCATTATTGCCTCATAATAATAAATATCCTTGACATACACACAGTGCCATCTAGTTCCACTTTAAGCAACTAGGCTTGTGTTGTGGATACCAGATGGTTGATATACTACATAAATACGTTTTTTTTTTTTTTTTTTTTTTTTACTAAAGATAACTATATGGTTACTAAAGATGTCAAAATATAAATTCATTCACATATGAACCCTGTTAGGGCACTGCATGTTGGTCAATAGTTATCCATTCCCTCAGAATTCTTATTGGAAATCATACAACTGATATTTCTTTATTTGACGACCGATTGGTATAGTGGATAGCGACGCTGTCAGCGAAACCAACGGTTGCGGGTTCGAATCCCGGGAGGGGTAAATGTTTGTGTGGTGAATATGAACATTTATTGAGTCATGGATGTTTATATCAATATGTATGTATGTTAATCCGTTATCTGGTATCCATAGCCCAAGCTTTGTTTAGTTTGGGACTAGATGATTGGTGTAAGTGTCCGAAATATTTATTATTATTATTATTCCATGAAAGCGTTAATAATTATGTATATAATTCCTAGATTTCTTAAAATTAATTATAATGCGACTCGCCCCCGTTTCGCATGGGTTCAATAATTTCTCTAAATATAATATGCATGTAATACATGTATAATACATATAAACCTTCCGGAATGTTAGTGACAACATTTTGTGGTTTTGGAAGATGTAAGTGGAAAAACAGGCAGACGACTTGTTTGGTGTAGTGGTTAGAAACTGACTGGTCGCGGGTTCGAATGCCGCTAGGGGCATATGTTTGTATGATGAATACAGACGTGTTCCCGAGTTATGGATGTTATTCATTTATATATGTATTTATTTAAAAAAAAATATTTATTTGTGTAGTTTATCAACCATCTGGTATCCATAACACAAGCCTAGATGCTTACTGTGGACCTAGATGGCGCTGTGTATGTGTAAAGAAAAGAAAAATTTAGTGAATAGTACTATTTAGTGAATAGTAATTAATTTGAAGTTACCTACACGTATTTGTAGGAACACAATGGAAACAATGCAATGTACTGAGTCTAAGTGCACAGGTGACAAGTAAGACTCTGCCCTCTGCTTCTAGATTTAGGCGGAGTGGGGTGGATGGGAACGTCTGTTAGCAAATTTTTATTTTTTATGCGCAACGGGTTAGCACTTGACCTCAATCACACCTGATGTTAAGTGAAGATGAGGCCGAAGACGTACTGCCCCCGAAACCCGATCATATTTGGGGAACCGGAACACAACAATGCTATTAACATTTCTGTTTGGCGGCAGATTAAATGAGATGGTGGTAGCTAGCCAGGCGGGCATTATAATTGCCCTACCACCGACCAAACAGAGTAATAAACATGTACCCCGCTGCGATCGAACCCGCGACCTCCGAATCGTCAACCCTATGTTGATTACATTGAGCCACGGAGGCGGTCAAAAAAATGCGGCAGAAGTGTAATCTCACCCTGTATGGTAGTTCTCAAATAATGGTTAAATGCATGTAATTTTTAAAAGTCGATAAACTACTATTTCAGACGTGATATGAACATTTTAGTGCCAACCAATTTCGCTCTCTGCTTATTAGACTAAAATATTACCATTAATTACATTAGGTAGGTACAAATAACACATACACAGTTATACACAGACACTGTAATGTAGGATACGTACAAAATGTACTCCCTCTTGACCGGTCTGGGGTGATAGATGACCATATTAAGAAATTAAAAATATCTACATTAATATCAAATACTTTTTCCACCTTTTCCATAAATTCTACATGAATTAATTATATTAAAAAATTGGTACAATCAAACTGTAGTTATGAAAATTGTACTCCGTTCTGAAAATACAAAAATTGTTGAACAAATACAAAGAGTAAATCTTAAAGAAGCAAATGAATGAATACTAGTTACTTCGTGTCTACTTTTGTTAAATATACATTTAAATATTCCGTAAAAGATGTTTAGGAAATGAAAGAAATTAAGACATTGCCAACCTGTAGGGTCGATGCCTTCTTAACCCACAATCAGTACCACAGGAAAAGACACAGTAGTACAATTTTTTTAATCTAAGGTTATAACAGAGCGACAGATTACTTAATAGAACTAAGATACAGAAGACTCACCTAACAAAGACACGTTTTAGGGATGAAACATACCTACAAAAACGAGAATTTGTCATGTAAGCAGGATTCAACCTATTTGGTAGCGACAGGTCTCATGTTGCGGTGTGAGTAGAGGATGTAGTACTGTGCGACAACCATATGAAATAAAACCTTCGAGGTGGCCTCTTTAGGTCTGTACCGGGCCAAGATTTCACAAAATAGCATTTTCTCTTTTATTGCTTTTGTAACTCTCACTATTTCAACACCCTTAATTTTAACTTCAGATGGTAAAAGTTATGTGAAGTTAAAATGAAACTGGTGGAGTTGCGTTGTGAATCCTAATATTTTTATTTGAAGGTTATAGGAGAAAATGTTACTTTTTTTTTGTCACAATCCAAAATATTTAGTTTAAATCAACACCGTAGTAAACACTAGTTATAAATGCATAAAAATTGGAGACCAACATTATTTGTGACTCATATAGTTAGATTGTAGGCCATTCTTCATAGTCGTATCCTGAATGCACTGTAAAAGAAATTGTCAAATTAGGACAGGGACTCATACTGATGGCTGATAGAACCATTGGTATAGCTGTGAGAGATATAATGGTATATACATATATGACAGCCCCCTATGCAGAGCGTGCATGGAGGCCGAAGAATGAGCCGCCCACGTGCTTTTGGAGTGCGAGGATGTGGTCACACATCAAGCCACTCATCTTGGAGGATCTGAGTCTCTCCCCGAAGCCTGTGACAACATCCCAAAGTTGCTCGGTTTCCTCCAGGAGCTTGGGTGGTAGTATTAACGCAAAATAGGCGCATCCAGACGTCGAGTTGCGGAGACCGGCCCACCAACGAATAAGAATACGACAGATAGACCCAAATATGTACTTTGATTTCGAAATTACTATTGTGATAGAAGATACATTTTAAGGACAGAGAATGGAAGTATTGTGGTTGGATATTTTACCAATTATTATTATTAGTACACTAGCAGCTTTAAGCTGATGTGTGTATATCACTGCACTTGAATTAGGTCTAATTATATTTATTTAAATTATAAGTTACAAAAAAGTTACTTACTGGCAGAAATCGGAGCTCTTATCAATGATATGCTCAAACTCAGCAAATGATAGGGCTCCGTCATCGTCCAGGTCAGCCTCTTCTAGGACGTTTTGCACTAGCTGCTGGATCTCGGGGTCTGAGAGCTTGTGCTCTGGGCCGCAGAGACGCTCGATCACTTCGCGCAAGTCCGACACGCCTATCATATCGTCACCATCAAAATCTGAAAAATAATATATGCCACTTTACATTAAAAATTGTTGTAGCATGGTGTAAAAAATTCACAGATCTTGCATAAAATATGCAACCATCAGAAAGCATTGGAAATATGCCTGGGACTTAAAGTTACTTCACAAGTAGGTATACGTTGATTGCTGATATCACTTATTGAGTTTTAAGATAAACATTCACAATTATTTTCAAATGAAATTTCAACGCCTCTGCCAGCCTACTCAGGGGGATTTTGGTCTCAGCCTTTAGACTGCACTCGGGACACATACCAACAAATAAATTTTATGAAATGATGGGAATTAAACCGTCACCACTGTGTACAGTTTGTGATAAACCAGATGACGTGTTACACTTTTTGTTGGAGTGTGACTGGAGTGCAGATATTAATTAGAGAATATTAATATTAGAAATATTAATTTTCATTAAATTATCGGAGCTATGCAATGGACGGCTCAGCTGTTTATTAGCTGATATGCTCTGTAGAAGTAAAAAAAAAATATCTTTGCACATACATATAGCGCCATCTAGGTCCACAGTAAGCATCTAGGCTTATGTTATAGATACCGGATGGTTGATAAACTAAACAAAATACATTTTTTTTTGTAAATAAATAAATATATAAATGAAAAACATCCATAACTCGGGAACACATATCTGTACTCATCATAAAAAAATATGCCTGTAGCGGGTTTCGAACCAGCAAACCTCTTGGTAAAGCAGTCAGAGCTTCTAACCACTACACCAAACAGGTCATAATTCGAAGTGCTGTCAGTCTGTACAAATTTGTTGAATTGCCCATTACAAAAATAGAGTGAGGTTTGAAAAGGTGAAGGTATCACGAGGCTTGCATACTCAGGGTGTACAAACGCCTCGAATGAAAAAAGATAAAAAGTTTCGTCTAAAAAACTTTTAATTAAATACTCTACGATATCACAAAACTGACTCACCAAATATTCTAAAAGCATGCTCAGCTTTGACCGCCTTAGGAGCCATCTCGCTGAACACTGACATCATGTCAAGAAAGTCTTCGAAGGTGCAGTCACCATCGTTGCTGGAACTGAAAACTTTACAGATGCGGTCTCTGAATGGGTTCACACGCAGCTCTGGATATTGGAGGATTTTGGTCATTGGCAGCTTGGCATTTTTGTTGTGGCCTACTTTCTCTGGGGCAAGGGCTTTGAATTTGAGATGTGCGCTGTGGAAGAGTATTAGTTTCACATTAATAACTTGGAGTGAACCATGTGAAATATTGAGGGCTACTCTGTAATTAAAAATAATTTGTAATCCACTTACATGTTGATAAGAGACGGAGAAATAAGGAGCATATTAATTATTTTCCTGAAGTTAAAAATTAATAATAATAAATATTTCGGACACTTACACCAATCATCTAGTCCCAAACTAAGTAAAGCTTGTGCTATGGATACTAGATAACGGATAAACATACATAAATATTTATATAAACATCCATGACTCGGAAATAAATGTTCGTATTCATCACACAAACATTTGAACCTGCAGCTGTTGGTTTCGCTGACAGGGTCACTATCCACTACATCAACCAGTCGTCAAAACTACACAACATTACCATGCATCTGTATTATATTTTCTCCCCTTTGAACAACATTACTTCATATCCCTGTGTTATACTAATTTTCATTATTTGGTTTATCCGCTTTAAAGTATCTAACTATGCTATTACTTGAGTAACTTAATTTCAGGCCACAAGGCTGCAGATATGTCATACCTGTGGTCATTAGCGTTGCCAACTGACCCGTATTCTCAGGACGTCCCATATTTTTAACACAAAATTTGAATGTTCCACTGTGACAGGTATTATACCAAGATCATTGAAATCTATTGCCAGCAATTACTCATTAGCTGTATCTGTATTACATTACATTCAAGCTTGCATCACTCGCTTCGTAATTTATTGTTTTTTTGTCATTTAAGCAGAAAGGACAAAGGACAAATAAAATGAATTTTATTTGTCCCGGGTGAAAAAGAAAAATCTAATATTTTTTAAGGTTCATGATCATTTGTCTCTTTGTAAAAAAAGTTGGCAACCCTAATGGGCATATGGACAATGTATCCCTGTAATAGCTGGCAAATACTGTTATAGTGCATGGATATTTTAAGGGCATTTATATGATGTGGAGATGACAATGTTCACAACAATGGTTTAGACAAATATGAATTATTTATTCGGTCGCAGTGTAGCCTTGGGGTATTCTCTGTAGCAAACTTTATTATTGCAGCAAAGCATACTTACATACAGCCCAACCTATTTTTGAGTACAATGACCTTATTCCAAGCTTTTAAAAATCCATTTTTAACTACCGTAATAACGCTCTCTTCAAAAAGTCTTTGCTGGCCTCTGACACTATTCTATTGTTATAAAATGTGCATATACTCACTAAAGAACTTCTTTTTTGGTAAAATACGTGAGATCCTGTAAAGAAAGTGAAGTAAATTAGTCATAGCGTTACATTAACTATCGTGTAGACAAATCGTGATATTTGTGAATTCACAATAGATATAAATACCTCATAGTCTTGAAGTTCTTCCTCTGTGAATTGGCTTTTCCCCTGGCCCATGTTCAGACAGAAGAAATCTTAAATAGTTTCACCAAAATAATTTGTTGTAAACAACAAGGTATTTATATAGGCACAGTATGACAGTCTGTTTTTTTTTTTTAGTTTTATTTTCTCCTCCAGGAGAAGGCAAAGGGATCTAGCCCATAACAGCCATGTCTTATTTATCTTATTTCTTCATTTTGTAAGTCAGTCTCAGTCAAAACAAGTCATTCGTCGTATACTTGGCGTATACAGAGTCTAGTCACGGTCAAGTCATTCTTCAGTAAAGTGGCAGAATGCTTTACAAAAGATTTTGGCGGCTTCTTGTGGGAACCCGAAAGCTCCGTTACGCACTTTAATTTACACTTCCCTTCACTTGTACACCATCACTAACGTTTGCTGCACAATAGTCTGCCATTATTAAGCTTCAAAAGTCAGAATGCACAAATTATAAGAACTATAAAGAAAAATGCTACTTCACTCGCCGAGTTCCCGCCAAAAAGCCGTATGACAGTCTGTTAATGACAGAAGAAAGACAGGTGTTTTTTTTTGGTTTCATTCTCTCATTTAGGAGAAGGCAAAGGGATCTAGCCCATAACAGCCATGTCTTATTTCTCTTATTTCTTCAGTTTGTAAGTCAGTCTCAGTCAAAACAAGTAATTCGTCGTATACTTGGCGTATACAGAGTCTAGTCACGGTCAAGTCATTCTTCAGTAAAGTGGCAGAATGCTTTACAAAAGATTTTGGCGGCTTCTTGTGGGAACCCGAAAGCTCCGTTACGCACTTTAATTTACACCTCCCTTCACTTGTACACTATCACTAACGTTTGCTGCACAATACTCTGCCATTAGCTTCAAAAGTCAGAATGCACAAATTATAAGACTTATAAAGAAAAATGCTACTTCACTCGCCGAGTTCCCGCCAAAAAGCCTCAAAAAAAGACAGGTGTAAAGGGAAGAAAGAAGGGGAAGGGGGCGAGAACAGCTAAATTTGACAGTTGCGTTTCGTTAGCGCAAAAGCAGAACTATTATTAGTAACCGACTTCAAAAAGGAGGAGGTATGTTTTTTCTTTTAACATGTCCCAGCAGTATATTAGTATAGTAGTAGTAGTAGTATATATATATAAACTGCTATATATATATATATATATATAGCAGTTTATTTATTATAATAGCAACTCTTTCACTCTGTAGTCAAAGAGGACTTTTGGTATGTAATTGTCGATGATCTAGCTAAGTAGACTTTCCAAGCGCTTTCCGCCTATTGTTTTATTTTGGATAGGTTGAGTGAATATCCTTTCCTAATAAGAGAACGCGGTAAGCAAACAATGGGGACATAAGATATTTATACCAAAGAGTAAAGTAATACACAGGGAAATTTATACCTACATGTGCGCAAAATCACAAGCACAGGAAAGCATCTCAGAATTTCTAATTTTATCAGAAATTATTCTTGACTAATTTACATTTGTAACGTTTTGCATAAATAGTAGTAGTGTATTCATTGCGTTAAAATACGTAGTCCAGTATGCGAATGATACGTGGGTAGACTGTATAATTTACTATTTTGGTGAAAATGTAAATTGTATTTGTGTATGTATGTAGATTTCTATGTTACGTCCTAGCCTAAAAGTCGTTCTTGATCCCTTAGGATACATTTTATGGTAAAAAATCCAACACGGCGCTTGGCAAAGTAAAAATATGCTGTCGGGTTTTCATTTTTCTTTAATTCATGTTATCAGTTTTGTTCGTAACTTGAGTCGTATTATCTGAAAATGAAATACACAATATACAACGACAATACAACAATTTACAACGAATAGATCAATCTTGCCAAATATTATTGTATAACTCACCATTTTGCTTTCTGCTAGAAAATATAGAACCTCTCTTGTACGGACCTCCGGGTATAAGCTCGCAAAGTACTGGGAATCTTTTCTTGCACGAAGTGGAGCGCCAAGTTCTGTGCCGTGTAATGACTACGCAGTCATACTTGCCGCGGTAACGGCGTGGATGGCCGGGAGCCCAAGCGCGGTACGTGGTGCAGTCTAATGCATCTCCTGTAGGCAAGGAATATAATGTGTAATATGATGCAGGTTCTAATGTATGTTGAGGTGATTGGTCTGACCATCTCACCTTGATCTCAAAAGCGTTAGCTTGCCAAGTTTAGGGGGCTTCCATTTTCTTGTTCACCTTATTTTGTTTTTTTTCCCGATTATATGTACCAGGAAGGAGGGTAACGTTTTTCGGTTATATGTAAATCGGTCAAGTTCGAGTAGAATTCGAGCCGTACCTACCTGACCAACATCACCATAGTTTATAAATTATTCCGAAGACTTTTACCAGATATTTTTCCACGATGTCAGAGTAAAAACAAAGATTCCTAAAATGCACAATACTAATAAGTAGGTACGTACCATTAAACAATACACGATATAAAAATAAATAAATATATTGTATACCATATACCATACCTCCTTCTATTTGAAGTCGGTTAAAAAATACATAAACCAGCATGGGTAGGCATGACCACAGGCGAAATAGTTTATCACATTTTAAATCGCGCACAACTGGCAAAATTCTGCTGTTATGTCGCTCATTTTGACAGATGATCGCGATAAATTGTGCGCTAACAAGTAATCGCAAATTGTCATGCTGCCACTGCTGACTATGGTTGACCAACCTAAAAAAATTAAAAACAAGACGAAATAACTCAATGGTACGTCAGAATCGGAGCCACCTACGCGGTTGCTCAAACGTGCAATTTTGTTTAAGAAATAGACTAGGGCACTGCCGTGCGCTTTTTCCCGACATTATATACATAACTAAATTCCACTTTATGTATTCTAGCATCAGAGACGGTTCTGTGATGCGATATATTGGGTCTTTACCTATGAACTTGGAGTTTTTTTCTTCGTTAATCATACCATATCATAATGTGTTAATCAAATCATAATGCATCAATATGAAAATGGAATATTATTTCAAGGTTTCACATGAAATATTTTTTAATTTCTGGGCTAAATCACATAATAAAAAAAAATTTAACAGAGCTCTTATCATGTGCTTCCCATAATCATTTCTTAGATTCGCTGAAACTTTTATAAAGCGGTTACTTTTAAAAATTAACGGTGCCTATACTTAACTTAATGTTATCCGATAATACACGCAAAGTTTAGCTAAATTTGGATTTTCCGTTCCCAAAAAAAAAAATCAAAAATGTTTGTATGGAGAAAAGAGTCTTAATGAAATTCTTCATACAAAACGCCAATTTCATAGGTAAGGACCTAATATTTACCATTGAGTCCAAAAAACGAGCTAACATTACTTCTCCTCAGCCCCACCAGTGCTGCTTCCACTCCCGCTCCCATCAGTACAGTTGCCAAAGCGTCAGTTCGCTGCTCGCTTGTTATGTCAGCTAATACACCAGTCATATTCTTGCACTGCTGCTGGCCTCGTGTATAATTCATCTTCTTCTTCAACAGGTAAAACATGCCAGTTGCTGGCACGCAAGTTGAGTTTACATCAGCTGAAACAGATACCTAAATTCTTAGAAATAATAAAAGGGGTTAAAGACTCCTTTTCAAAGTTGTCGCCGGATCCATTTCCTATGGCAAGTGATTCAATGAGACGAGTCCAACTTTGAGAAAAAGGACAATTTTTGTTTTATCCACAACGGATTATGAGATGAGGCCGAAGGTGGTAGCGTACTGACCCGGAAACCCCATCTTATTTCGGGGACTGGCTATCTTCCCTCTGACAACCGGAATGCTATTAAGATTGCTGTTTGGCGGCAGATTTAGATAAGATGGTGGTAGCTAGCCAGGCGGACATTTAATATGCCCTACCGCCAACCAAACCGAGTACTAAATATATAGCCCGCTGGGGATGTTGTTTACATTGAGCCACGGAGGCGGTTAAATCGTCGAATCCAATCGGGATGGGTAATGTTCAGGGAACTGATCAACGTATTCTCGTCCAAAATACCTCAGTGTTTAAAGACGGAAGTCTATAACTAATGGGTATTACCGGTGGTATGTTATGGGCCTCATGATGATAGCTACAACAGGCAGAGTAATGGATAGGGCGATACTCATGTTTAACTCTGAGGTCGAATCAGGAATTAAGAGATCCGTAGTAGGACGAATGTCAAAATCAAAAATCAAAATCAAAAATATTTTATTCAATGTAGGATACAAAAATATCAATTATTGAATGTCAACATGTAATTTTTTTTTTAAACTACATCGCTTTGCAAGGTGTTATGGTTAGGGAGAAGAAGCGACAAGAAACTCCGCAACAACACATCTTTTCAATTTGTTTCCATCTTTATAATAATATTACATTTTATATAACATATTACAAAACAATAGCAATTAACATAACGACCAGCTAACACCAGACCTCCTTATCGCCTAAATAATCATCTATCCTGTAATAACTCTTCTTACACAGAGTTTCTTTAATGTGGCGTTTAAATTTCTGCTTTGTTAAACTCAATACATGTTCTGGTATTTTATTGTAAAAGCGTATGCTGTGTCCCACAAAGGATGTGCTAACCTTGCTAAGTCTAAATTGTGGACTTTCAATTTTATTTTTGTTTCTAGTATTCAAATTATGATTATCAGAATGTTTACGAAATAGGCATATATTTTTGCGTACATACCTACATTCTACTGTCATATATATATTGAGATGCAACAGTTAAAATACTTATGTCATTGAAATAGTCCACCCATGCCATTATAAGACATAGCGACTGATGCCTTTGGGGCATAAAAGAGATCACGCACTGGTAAGCGCCGCACGGGATGTCCACCCACAGGGTGAATATCAAATCAAATCAAAATATTTTATTTCATGGAAAAAAATGATCACTTGAAAACGTCGTTAGGTATGGTATGAAATGAAATTGACGTTTTGTATGAAGAATTTCATTAAGACTGTTTTCTCCATACAAACATTGTTGTTTTTTTTTGGGAACGGCAAATCCAAATTTAGCTAAACTTTGTGTGTATTATCGGATAACATTAAGTTAAGTAGAAGCAGCGTTAATTTTTAAAAGTAACCGCTTTATAAAGTTTCAGCGAATCTAAGAAATGATTATGGGAAGCACATGAAAAGAGCTCTGTTCAAATTTTTTTTTTATTTTATTTAGCCCAGAGATTAAAAAATATTTCATGTGAAACCTTAAAATAATATTCCATTTTCCAAATAAAAAACAAATTTGGATATAGCTTTGAAAATCGCAGGAATTGGTACATATGATTAACGAAGAAAAAAAACTCCAATTTCATAGGTAAAGACCCAATATTAATATTACATTTAAATTTACTGCTCATTCACAAAGCTGACTCCCCAGAGAAGAACCAGCAAGAAACTCTAGGGTTGCTCTTTTAAACAGATTACAATTTGTTACAGATGGGTTACAATTTGTGATTTGATAATTATATGATAAGACAGCTATGTCCATACTTGCTTATCATTCAAATAGTCAGTGATTTTATAATAGCCTTTTGCTAATAATTTCTGTTTTATGATTGCTTTAAATTTATTTAAAGGCAAATTTTGAATGTCTACTGGAACCTTATTATAAAAGCGTTTGCCCTTTGAAGGATTTACTAACTTTGTGAAGTCGGCTAACATAAACAGATAATGCCAATCACTATTTTTAGCGAATAAGGTTATATATTTTTTTGCATATAACAAATTCTTATAAATGTATTGAGAAGTCATTGTTAAGATATTAATTTCCTTAAACTTATCTCTAAGAGACACTCTAGGTCCTAATTTATAAATGGCACGAATAGCACGCTGCTGCAGAACAAAAATGATATGTATGTCAGCAGCGTTTCCCCACAACAATATGCCATATGACATCAACCAAAGCTATATAATAAAGTCAAAGTCAAGTCAAAGTCAAAAATGCTTTATTTTGTAGGTACACAGAGTACACTTAAAATAGTCAATTTTACATTTTTTAAGCTACTGCTTGTTCAAAATGCAATTTTCCCCTGAGAAGAACAAGCAAGAAACTCGAAGGGTTGCTCTTTTAAAATCAGGTTTTGATTTTACATAAAGGTTTTTATATTACAAAAAGGTTTTTATATTTCATTATTAATCGTGAAATAGCCTGGCATGCGAACAATCTTATTATGTCCAGGGATGATTATCATCTAAATAGTCTGATATTTTATAATATGCTTTGTTAATAAGTTTCTGTTTTATAGTATCTTTAAATTTATCAAGTGGAAGATTTTGTATATCAACTGGGACCTTATTAAAAAAGCGTATACATAACCCTTTGAATGAATTACTGACTTTGCGGAGGCGACTTATGTGACCTGCAAGTTTATCTTTATTTCTTGTATTGACATCATGTTTATCACTATTTTTCCTAAATGATGCTATATTTTTTTTGACATACATTAGATTTTCAAAAATGTACTGTGACGAAAAGGTTAGAATGTTATACACTTTAAACCTATCTCTAAGTGACACTGCAGGTTTCAATTGATAAATTGCGCGAACGGCTCGTTTTTGTAAAACAAAGATTGTATTTATATCCGCGGCATTTCCCCACAGTAAGATACCGTAAGACATCAAGCTGTGGAAGTAACTAAAATATACTAATCTAGCAGTATTTACGTCTGACATTTGTCGAATTTTTTTGACTGCGTACGCTGCAGAGCTGAGCCTTTTCGCCAATTTATGTATATGAGGACCCCATTGCATTTTGGCGTCTAAAGTAATGCCCAAAAATACAGTAGAATCTACAAGATCTAAAGTGGCATTTTTTATCATTATATTTGTGGGCACCGCTCTGACATTGGGTAGTACAAATTTCACACATTTAGTTTTTTTCTCATTAAGTAACAAATTATTTGCCGTAAACCATTCTACTATTTCAGAAATAGCATTGTTCACATCGTCATAGCTTAATTTTAATAGTTAAATAGTTGTTAAAGGTCGCGGGAAGTCAATGGATGTAGGCCGGTTGCAACCGGTCGCAGTGCAAATCTATGGGGGATGGTGATGAATGATAAAAACAAAATAAAACACTTACGTAAAGGTTTAGCATAAATACTATAGTAATCATATCTCGTATCGTTCACCAAAGACAACCCGCCATCAGCTTCAGCACATTTTAAAGCTTCACATGTGTAATGTAAAGGTTCTGCGTCATCACCCATCTTATCCACTTCAGGCGGGCTGAAGTTCAAAGCAAGAGCCTTCTTCTCAATGCCAAGTCTTTGGCAACTTGTTAGTGAGGTGTAACTGGCCTTAGCGGCGATTCCAAGCCTGGATCTGTGGCATTTTTCTATTAACTCGTACTTGGGTACGAGTGGTGGTAGCTCGTTGGTACATTTCACGTTAGCTGTGGTTGGTATGAAGAATGGCTGTAGGAGTATTAGAAGTATCGGAATGTTCTGACCTGCAAGCATTGTTGTAGTTGCAGCTAGTATTGATGATTGTCGGATTGAGAATTAAGGATAGCTGGATATTCTATCTGGTGCTGCTACGGTAGTTGATTTATGTGCAGAGTTATTGATTCAAAGTCACTAAGCTTATTGGTCAATCATGAGACAGTCGACCATCATGTATGTGAATAGGACAACTTTTATTATTCATTGGATGACCATCGAATTTGTCACTACAAAATTGAGAGTGGTATTTTGCGCCCATGAAATAATAATAGAATAAAAATATAGACGAAAAAACGTGCTGAATCTGGTAGAACATGATAAAATAACTTGCTAAAAATACGAACAGTTACATAGAAACTGAAGTTAACACTGACAGAAATGTAGGCACGAGTGGTAAAAGTACTCACTACCTACCTACCTACTACAGTTTGCAAGAAAACATTAACGTGTGCATTCTCGATTGAGATAAATTTTAATTAGAAGGTTAAACGATCGTACACAATATTAACGGTATTATGGATTATACACAGAATAATTGACGTGAACAGACACCGTAGTTCCTCAACGACTTCGCCACTAGATTGATCTTGCGGTCTACGGGCTGGCGCATGCAGCTAGTCAATGTGGTCATTATTTATTTGGGTGAATTGATTTGCTCTTACAGATATATTGTAGGTTTTAGTAGCAAGTCAAATAGTTATATAAATAGGTTATTATGATAGTTCGATTTTCAAACTTTCACCGATTGAATGGACATGCGAAAATTATAAATTCACACAAAGGTGAATCTGCAATTTTCGCATTCAAAAGCGAACGATTCAAAAATATCTATTAAATCTATATATCTATGTCTATTTATTCATCTATCATACCACATGCTCGGATCTGGAAGACGTTATCGCCATATTTAGTTTTAGGTAAGCTTCCTTTATTTCGCCGGGTAAAACGAACATAATACTTTCCTCTAAGTTAATATAAAAGACCGCACCTTAGTGTTCACAACACTGCGAGTGAACAAACCCAACGGTTGTCTATATTTCATTTATCACTCGAATCACAAGAACCTTTTTGTGCTTTTGAAAGTTATTCCCACTTATCATTTGATAACGGCAACATCAAATTATGTGAATTTCGAGTATCTAATCTGTATCTAATAAATACATATCCCTGGGCATATACATAGCGCCATCTAGTTCCACTTTAAGCAACTATAGGCTTGTGTTGTGGATACCAGATGGTTGATATACTACATAAATACATATTTTTTTTTGTAAACAAATACTTATTATAAATGAAAACATCCATAACTCGGGTACACGTGTCCGTATTCATCATACAAACATTATGCCCCTTGCGGGATTCGAACCCGCGACCTTTTCTAATCGCGATCGCGATCTAATGAAATATAATATTATTTCAATTTAGGAATTATGGTGTTGTCGACCCTACTAAATACCTCCTGACGGAAATTTAGTCCTATGTTGACATGATGATTGCATCGGCCCAGAGCAGTGACCTTATCCTGTCACCTGTCATGTGTCCATCTACATGTCAGGTCATTCATACAACAGTCATTACTGATGAATGAATGAATTAATTATGTAAGGTACATTGTTGCAAGGAGCACCGACACACGTCATAAAGACTTTGCTTTGTTGCATGGTAAAAATAATTTAGCCCCCGTAGTATGACATCGTTTGTAGCGGGCGACGTAGGAGTGCGAGTGGGATAGTTGTATATTTCGTCAAAGCAAATGAGCAGGACAAATGTTGTCTCGCGCGACATAAACGTTTGTCGCTCCTGTCGTGCTACTATTGCTGGAACACGATTTTTTTGTGAAATACTTCGAACATGCGCTAACTTCTATTATTATTCAGAGCGCCAAATAGTGCTATCCTCACGCAGTAACTTTTCCTTAACTTTTTATAATTACGAAATATCTTATGTAGAGCAGAACCCACTGCTTCCACTAAAATTCTTGTAAAATCATGTATATAGGTTGTTCACTTTAGCCTCATTCGCACATCGGTGAATCGACCAGGACCAGGTCAAGGAGAGATGATTTCGACTTGAAATTGCCGAATCCCGTGAGGATCTGAGATGAGCAATGGCCAGTCTCCACTCCGCAATGGTAGCTGTCATTGGTGCGAGTACGGAACCCCCAAAAATCTGTGATTGCCTGTCGAAAGCTAATTGTTTTTTTTTTTTTTTTGTTATGTTTCCACTATCTGCAATCGGCTATATTAGCCATAATCAGATCTGGTGCATGGTTTAAAGATGAGTGGCTGGTGCTCTATTGAGTCATCATCATCATCATATCAGCTGAAAGACGTCCACTGCTGGACAAAGGCCTCCCCCAAGGATCTCCACAGTGATCGGTCCTGCGCTGCCCGCTTCCAGCGGCTTCCCGCGATCTTTACTAAATCGTTTGTCCACCTCGTGGGGCCGCCCACGCTTGGTTTTCAGGTGCGTGGTCGCCACTCGAGAACCTTTCCGCCACAACAGCCGTTGGTCCTGTATCCCCGCCGACTGCCACTTAAGTTCGCCAAATCTTCGGGCTATATCGGTCACCTTGGTTCTCCTGCGGATCTTCTCATTTCTGATTGAATTTCGCAGGGACACTCCGAGCATAGCTCTCTCCATTGCCCTTTGGGTGACCTTGAGCCTTTTTATAAGGCCCATAGTGCTAAAAGCTAAATATATTAGATGGGATTAATTGATTTCCAACAAACATGGATAACAATCATTTAGGAAACACCAGTTTTCTAAAATAAAAATTGGTCCAAGAGCTAATTGGATCTTCAAGAGCAGGGTGAGTAGGCATCTACTGAGATCGCGTGCTTCATCTACGGCCACATCGTCACTTTCCATCAGGTGATATCGTGTTCAAACGCATATCCAGTTAATCATAAAAAAAGAGCGTGTCGGGTCACCGCCTCCGTGGCTCAATGTAAACAACATTGGGTTTACGATTCGGAGGCCGCGGGTTCGATCTCCAGCGGGGTACATGTTAAAGTACTCGGTTTGGTTGGTGGTAGGGCATTTTAAATGTCCGCCTGGCTAGCTACCACCATCTTATCTAAATCTGCCGCCAAGCAACAATGTTAATAGCATTGTCAGAGATAAGACATGTTGTTGGTGTTGGGGTTTCCGGGTCAGTACGCTTCCACCTTCGATCTCATCTTCACTTACCATCAGGTGTGATTGAGGTCAAGTAGGTACTAACCCGTTATGCATAAAAAAAAAACAAAAAAAAATTTTGAGGAAAGTATATTTTATAAGTTTTTCGGCTATTACTCGTTAATTTGTAAAGCCTACTTAGCTGTGATAGTTTTTTAATTTCGTTATATACAGGGTGAAATTTAATTCGTGTAATTCCCGTTAACTGGTGACTCCACTCCTGATTACGAACATCTTTCCATTAGGATCCATAACCGAATTCGATCAAATAATTTTCGATTACCCATACAAAGTAAATATTCTGAAACCACCTTTAGTATGGAAGTCAAACAATTTTCGGCTGAATTCGGCTATAAGTAGTTCCTAGCGGAAAGTTGTTCGTAGGAGTGGAGTTACCAGCCGAAAATTGTTGACTTGTTGTTGTTGTGTTTACTTTGTATTGATTGGTTAGTCGGAAATTTTTAGATCGAACTCCACTATGGTTTCTTGTGGAAAATTGTTCGTAACCAAGAGTGGCGTCATCAGTTAATGGGAATTACACGAATTCAAATTCACCCTGTATACGAGTACTACTGCCGTGAATTTTTTCACGTATCCAAACCCAATTGTTTAGCTGACAGTGAGTTCGAGTGTCCCCCACACTCGACTCTAACAAAAAAGACAATGTACAGCTTAATATTTCGCAAATCGATCCCTGAATCGATAAAATGTTCAAGATAACTTTTAATATTTTCGAACGACCTATCCAACGACATTCCACACGATGGGGTCCAAAAATAAAAAAGATCGCCCCCACTTTACGTGTAGGAGAGGTACCTTAAAAAAATTGTTTTTAAGATTTAATTTTACCACTTTGTGGCGTGATTAATACGTATACGCATGCCAGATTACAACGTTCTAATACTAAAAGCTATAAGGGTTCCTTGTTGATTATAGAACTTTAAAAAATGTGTTTAACCGTTTTGGCGCTACAATGCCTCAGATAGACACACAGGCACACTGACACACATATTTCAAACGTAATAAACCTCTATTGTCGTCGCATCACAGTCCACTGAACAAAATCAAATTGACAAATGAATTTATACATGTTTCAACACAGACCACAGGCCTATTGTGACATGATTGTGACCTATCCGAAAATACTGGCCAAGAACACCTTAAATAACATTCATGCCACAATTCCAAAATACGTCAAACATCTAGACGCAAAGTATTTCGAACTGTTGTCACTTATTTGGAAATGTCATTTTACTTCGAAAACTTTGAGAAAAATAATTAGATTTACTGCGGACGTATAATTTTTAGCCAGAATGGGTTGTTTTTTTTCTAGGAGTGGAGAGGAGGTGAGTAAGTCTGACTAATTGTGGATACAGTTTGTCAGTTCTCTCTAGTGTAAACAGCTACCAACTAGCTCAAACTCTCTAGACATATTCAAAATGACAGGAACATTTTCCATAAAAACATATCCTACTTCAATCAAAATTCTGGCAAAATTTATCAGAATTATTAATATCAAATTATAAACTCCCTATTCTTAATTTTTAGCTGTAATCTTAGCACCCGCACTTTGTTCCCTTATCTAATATATATACTTAGTTATTACATCTCTACCTTTGCTTATTCCCTTATGTGCTTGTTTTTGTCTATATGTACTATATGACAAACATTTATTTAAAATATCTATCAGTAGTTATAGTACTCTCAACTGTCTTTATTTATTTTCTCTTTCTGTTTATCTTGTTCTATCCACCGGTATTCCTAATCCTGTTTTTCTCAGTGTTTCTGTCAACCGTGACTTTGGCAGAATCATCGTCAAACACGATGGAGCCATAGAACCTCCAAAAGGTGAAGTGAAGTGAATGCATGCCAAGATATACATAGCTTTCTCTGGAGTATGTAATGAGAACCGTGTTTACTGGCTCCGCTTCAATTTCTTACAGGAGACTCCTTTCGAATACATACATGTCGACTGACAGCACCATATTGTTTCCCTGCCACACAGCGCAAATATTCCCATATTGTTTGATCATAAATTCCTAAAACACGTAGACAGGTGTTACCAATGCCATTAGTATTATTAGGTCCTTACCTATGAAATTGGCCTTTTGTATGAAGAATTTCAGACTGTTTTCTCCATACAAACATTTTTGACATTTTTTTTGGGAACGGCACATCCAAATTTAGCTAAACTTTGTGTGTATTATCGGATAACATTAAATTAAATATAGGCAGTGTTAATTTTTAAAAGTAACCGCTTTATAAAAGTTTCTGCGAATCTAAGAAATAATATGGGAAGCTTATGAAAAGAGCTGTGTTCAAGTTTCTTTTTATTATGTATTTAGCTCAGACCTTAAAAAATATTTTATGTGAAACCTTGAAAATATATTCTATTTTACAAATAAAAAACAAATTTGGAAATAGCTATAGAATCGTAGGAGTTGGTACTTTATGGTTAACGAAGAAAAAAATCTCCAATTTCATGGGTAAAGACCTAATATACTTAAAGCTTTGTATGAAATATCAGGTGGGTGCAAAAATGGACTAAGTCCTGGATTAATATGAAGAGATATTTCTAAGTATCATTCATTAGACTTATTCCACACATGAGGAAGGTCTTTAAAGAGCAGATATGATTTTATCCCAAGGAGCACAACACGAACGTTGGTCCTGTTTATTTGTGTACAGAAAACTATCTTAGTTTTTGAATAATTGCAGGTATTCTTGTTTAGCAGGGTCCGAGTGTGGACTGGAGCTAAGCTAAGCTGAAAGCCAATAACGTAATTAATTATGCGTTTTGTTGTCTTATACAGGAAGAGATTCTATATGACATGTCACCAATCCGAAACCACCCCGTGATCTTTGTGAACGGAGTCCCTGGTGCTGGTAACCAGACAGTCGCTCAGACCATTTCAAACATCACTGGGTACACGATGATAAGGCCAGGAGAGCTGGTGAGGGCAGAGGCAGAGAGGGATACGGCACGAGGACGGCGGATTGCTGACAAGTTGCAGGCTCAGGAGGATATACCAGAAGTAAGGATTACGTGGCGATAGATTTGACATCATTCTTAGACATTCGATGCGTGATGAATCCGATCCATTTTTAATGCGCTCTATTGGGACCTTCACTGCTATATACGCTATTGGCACATGTTTTCCGCAGCGTTTTCTTAAAACTTTCGCGGACACTAAACGCCTGTAGACGTAATAACAATAATCTGTGTCTGTGTGTATCTGATTCACTGTCCGTGAAAGTGTTAAGATAGGTGTGAAAAATTGTTATCTTTGTCAGGAATATTATAACATATCGATTAAAGGTTATAATATATTACTTTGCTTAGGTTTGTACAAATTTTCATAAGAAATATTTATTCGATTAAGGAAATTGTGAAAGGAAGGAATGTTTTATACATTTTATATACAATTTGTACATTTTATATACAATGCATATTTTAACAATAACAATTCAACAATTTTGTGTTACAATAAAGATTTTAATGTTGATAGGAAAAATTAAAATTGTGGTTGAACATCATGATTATAGAGGCTTGATGTCAACGACAGAATAGAATAAGAATAATAGGGCACTTATTGAAGCACGCAACTTTTTTAAAGATCATAGAACGAAAGACGGATTAGACAGGCTCAGCTACTTTGGTGAAGTGAAAGAATAAATAATGTCGTACGAAGAGGTCTAATCACTAGTTGAGAACAGAACAGAGACGAGTGTCAATCATTCCACCAGACATAGTCGCATATAACGTCTATGCTAGTTCTTGAGGAAAACACACATTAGAGCCGGGATATCAAACAAAGGCATCAGAATCAGCAGCAAAATCAATCTCGATATCATCAGTATCTTTTCGTTCACATGCGAAGACGTAAGTCACACACACACTATATCGTAAAGGAATTTTCCACGAAACTCTGCGTGCAAACCAAATGCCACAGGAGGTGACAAGGCCGTGGTGATATAACCCGGTCCTTAGTCAAGCTCCATGACATCAACTAATATACGCATACTTCAGTAATTTATGTTTTCATGTTCCAGCAACTAACAGTGAACCTAATCAAAGAGGCGATGTTGATGCAGCAAGACGCGAAAGGTTTTATCCTAGTCGGCTTCCCGAAGAATCCTCGCATGTCAAATATTTTTAACAGACAGGTCAAGTGGCCAGAGAAGATTGTCGCTTTGGAAGTGGACGATGAGGTTAGAGGAGTGATGTGATTAATTTAAAATTGCGCTTCCCAACTATAATTTAAGTTGGCTCTTTTGTGGCCCAGGTGGCGGCGACCAGATTACAGACTAAGCTCTCGGAGTTGGGCAGGCCAGAGTCAGAGATTAATGCGGCGCGGCAGATTGTCAGAGAAGCAGCGCATAAAGTGAAGAATGTTCACAAACGGTTTGGTGGACATGTCATCACGGTAGGTATCTACATTGTAATATAATATTCGTTCATTTTCTCACTGCAATTCACAAGTTAAAGTAACTTTCCGCCCGCGGCTTTGCCTGTGTGGAATAACTTTT
Source organism: Oegoconia quadripuncta (assembly GCA_949316235.1). Lineage (NCBI taxonomy): Eukaryota > Metazoa > Arthropoda > Insecta > Lepidoptera > Autostichidae > Oegoconia > Oegoconia quadripuncta. The sequence continues at coordinate 3,438,076 of OX438751.1, forward strand.
TCGCGCAAATTTGTTTATCCCGCGGGAACTACTCCCTTTATCGGGATGAAAATATCCTATGTTTCAATCCAGGGTTTCTTCTACCTAAATACCAAATGTCATCCAAATCCGTTCATCCGTTTCGCCGTGTTTGATCAACAAACAAACAAACATCCAAACTTTGGCATTTATAATATTAGTTAGATTACTATTTAAAAAAGTATTGATAATAAGTACTACGATGTAATGTTAGTAATTTCAATTGGTCTGTGGAGTGATCAGTGGTATTCTATGGGGACATCAGAGGGGTGTGTGGGGGTGGGTGGGGAGGTGTTAATCTTGCAAAGACCCCGTTCGAAAACGTCTCATTCAACGTTCAAAATAGAATAATTACCAATATGGTTTTATATTATCATAGTATAAGATAATATATTAAAATAAGCACGCAGCTCAAGAGCTGGCAAAGTGGGTCAATTTTGTGTCTTAGAAATCTTTCTCGCAGTTTCGAAGTCGAGACCCACACCCTAGAATATCGACATCGATCGGCAAAGTTAAGCATCATCTCGTATCATTCACATTTATTCACTCAAGACCACATGTGTTAGCAATATGATTCAACATAGAGCCGTCAGGTATCAAAAAAATATATTTACCGAGTTGTGGTCATGCTATGACCGGTGTCATGGTGAGCATTATCCGACATGTAGTTAAGATACAGAAAACTTCTGTCTCAAGTTTTGTCAAAACTTTTGTTTGAAGTGGTGGGAACGTTTTTGTTGGGTTGTTTGTCACCCTGAGGACTAAGATGGAAGGCGTCTTAAGTCATTAATTACACTAACTCTATCTTACACCGGAAAGCAAATGCGGGCATTGACAGTTGGCGTCAGAAGGAGGAGGAGCGGTTTTCTGAAAGAGAGAGTATAACAGTTTAGACCAGCCAGTGGTGAGGAGCAGCGTCATTGGTGTGGAGCTCCCAAAAAATCTGTGATCGCTGACCCGCCTATCAGCCGCCGGTTTATCTTCCACGTAGACTGCTGTATCAATATCTGCAATACAGGGTTTATCTAATATGTGGTGTCTGTCTGTTTATTATTTCACAGTTGGACAGCAGCGGGAATCCGAAGGCCTTAGCGACAACCCTCAAAGAGATCCTGTCTGACACCATAGAGAAGAGTCAAAGGAGACCAGAGTCTCCCGAGCCTCAGCCCCCCTGCGTAGCGTCCGCCCCCGCCGTCGCCCCCCTACCGGCTCCCGTGCCCGTCACCGATGTGCCAGATGCGGATATAAATGAGGACAATTGATTTTTTTAGTGTAATTTGTTAATTGAGACGTACCTATTTTGATTTTTGTTATTATTACATGTTACTGTTCCTATTTAGTTATTTTAGAAACATGTTTTTCATTTGACGCCTGCAGACAGAGCGCCTAACTCAATTGCTTTGGGAATTATCGTTTATGACGCCAATGCATGTATCCGTTCTTGCCATATCGTAACACTATGTCAAAGGCCCGCGTTAATAAACCATTCTCAAGATTGAGAACAGTCTTGTGATCGGTCTCAAGTAAACGTGTTGATTAATAAACCTAACTTGAGACCTGAAAAGCACGTGCATACTCAAGCAGTACTCACGAAACTCGAAGACTATCATTCATTCGCCGCAGAGGCGAATACTTGAGAAGTGATCTCAGCTGAGTAGACCTCAAGATTGGTTTATTAATTAGCACTGAGCTTGAGGTAGCGTCAATTTCTTAAGACGCATCTCGGGTGATACAGTCTCAAGACTTGTATTGAGATTGGTTTATTAATACGGGCCAAAGACACTGCATTGCTATCGCTATCAGATTGAGTTAAACGGTAGAGCCCTTGGGTGGAAATTTGTCTATCTAGAGTTCTTCTAAGTGTTAACCTTCCCACCGTTCTTTCGTCCACAATAATAATAATAATAATAATAATAATAATAAAAATCTTTATTTGCCAAGAAAACAGTAAAAACTAAAATATAAAATGACCTTATAATTATGACAAAAAGGTCTGTAGCTCAGCATATGGTCGCTGGGAACCAGCGGCCGCTGATTTTCAGCCACAGCCTGCAGTTATGTACAGTCCACCACACAGACATGCCATCTGGTAGCCGTACATATATATCTTACTTATGTACTAATTGGACTCAAGTGACACACATAAGTGACTCAACAGCGAAATTCGTTACGAGTAATCCTCCCTTGTAACTCCTACAAGAGCAACAGTACTGAACACTGCCCTACGTAACGATATAGTTACCTGGAAAAAATAAGATGCATATAGGAAAATCCACCACAACATTCCTCCTCACTAACAAGATATCGTACCTCGGTAGATCTTAAAATCCATTACAACTAATATAGCGTTGACTCATAGCCAGCAAAGACGAAAGTATAGCCCAATGAAAATACGGTTTGACCTCATAAAATCGAATAATCGCGATTTTCTTGAAACATTTTATAAAGTGCTGTAAATGTAGTAACAATTGCTAAAAATTAAGCATTTGTAAGAAACGCAAGTACTTAGTAACTAAATAAGCTAAAGTTGAAAAATGTGTTCGTGAAATTATCGTTACAATATATTAGTTCTCATTTTTATTTCTTAAACAATGCAGCTCGGCGACATTTTCAGCTAAAACACATGTATGCCTAACTATAACATGCTTAGTTTTTTATCCATCAATAAGTTAGCTGTGGTTAACAAAAGTCTACCTAATTAAATATCAGTTAGCATTTATTGTTCAAAATTCAGAATGCACAAATTTAAAGAAATAAGAACCAAAATGCAACATCGCTCGTGAGTTCCCGTCAAGAAACAAATACTCTCAGCTAAACGTCAACAAGAGTATGTAAATTGAACGAGAATTGTACCCTGAAATTCTATTCGGACCGCAATGTTTGAATTCGTGAATTTGTGAACACCTGGCCACTAAAACATAGTAAAATATTTTCTTTTCCAAATTTCAAAATTTTCACCGTGACAAGTGACAGTGCAATGTCGTTGTCAATTGTCACAAAATGCGCATCGATTTTCAAAACAAAAAACCGTTCATTTCGAAAAGCGTCGCCTTTCGTATAGGATCGATCCGTATTTTACCTCCAGGAAAAATCTCCACTATAATTGTATTTCATCCAGTTATGTCGAATTTATAACAGATAACAGGATTAATGAGAGATTGATAGTTTATGTCAGTACCGTCAAGTGATTTGCGCGGGAATAATTGTTCAGAGAGTTTGGAGAAAATCACCACGCTGCGTAGGTCGGTGATTAAAGTTATGAAGATTAAATTGCGTAAGTATACATCTAATAATCAATTAATTACTTCACTTGTTACTGCCCAACACTATCAGAGCTAATCATAGATTTATACATAAGTAACTATAACACGAACATTATGTATTGTATCTACTTTTATTTGTACGTACGGGATCAAAAGTGCATATACCTATTCAGTCTCAGCTCTAGACTTTTAAGTGCATTTTTTGTAATGATAAATCTTTTACTACAATAGCTTAATATATAATCGATAATACAAAGATGTTTGGTATATCATCTTGAGTTGGGTTTGAATATGCTATGAACCGGATTGTACACAATTGTCTATTCAATGAAATTTAACATAATGAAAACTGTTGCGTCTTAATTTTAAAATAAAACTATAATAAAAAATTTCAAATGCATAAGTACCTATAAATAATACAAAAAAGTTTGGAAAATGATTGGGCATCGCCAGTGCCAAAGTTTGTAGACCGCTGAGTCCAGTTTTTGTTCTAAAGCTGCTAAACTTTTTCATATACATAGGTAGGTATGTACTGGTACAATACTGGTACTTGGTTCTTAACTACTTATTGAACTTCAAAAAAAAAAAACAATAATAGTTGATATGATGAAAGCTGTAATTTGCCTTATTTTTTGCATTCGTACTTTGTAATATTTATACACATCTGTAACGCTGTTAGTTTCTTTAATAAATAAATAAATAAAAGTAAATACACTAAGAAACTATTATCATTATGTTAACTTCCACCCGCAGCTCCGCCTGCGTGAATATACTTTATTTTTCCGATATGAAAAGTAGCACCCTTTTCCAGTCCTTCAACTATCTTAAACTCTCTTAAAAAAAGTAATTTCGATATTCCCTAACAATGTGAAGGAAGACCACACAAGTACGTACTCTTTCGCATTTATTACAAAGTAAAAAAAATTACAAAAAAAATTAAAGGTTAAACACACATCGCCATAAGGATTCGTGATCAAACCTTGGACTTCCCGTTGATCGAGAATTTTAAAATTGGCCTGAAGGAAAGTCTTACTCTTACTCCACAACTGAAGGGACAAATCCGAAAATCATTAATCAATTCCAATTATGTATGTAATTGTCAGGTGACAAACTTATTTTGCGTTTTTGTTCATACAACTTCTACGTAACTAACTACATATTTAAGTTTGTCAGTTTAAAATGTTTGTCAATGGTGATGTTGCGCTTATACGGAACTGTCAGGGCTTGTATTTTAGTCGCACTTAGCATTTTAATGCACAAAGTGTTAGCATTTGATGTTAAATGGATAAGACCGAAACTCGCCTGGAAACCCCAACATATTTGAGGGCTATGCGTCTGAATTTATAGTATAATAGCGCCCTTGGATGGGGCCTACCGAATATAGGTACTTTCCTTTACCTACTAGATTTTGTCGTGTTAGCTATTTAGGGGAAGTACGTACGTAAAATGGAAGCTAGTAACTCATTGTATAGGAAATAGTGCATTTCACACACAGTTATGCTATAAATACAAAATTAAAAATAACAGTGATTAAGCACTTAACTAAATAATGCATGTTATGAAACACCGGCGTCTGTTAACTACATACCTACACCACCTTTAATTTAACTGAGTTGAATGTACTGTTAGTTCCCCAACTGATTCATCTGATCACGTTTGACGATGGCATACATAACTTCTTGGCAGCTATAGCTTAGGGAGCCAACTGTCGAATACCAAACGAGTTAAATCATTAAAAAGTAAAAACGCTAAATAAAATTATTATTATTAAGAGCCCATAGTGTCTCACTTCTGGGCAAAGGCCTCCCTCATCTATTTCCAGTCGTTTTTGTTTTTGGCGAGCACAAACCATCCCTTATTAAAACTGTCAAACTCGTTTCTCCACCGTTTTAGCGGTCTGCCACGTTTGCGTCTGGCGGTTGTAGGAGTCCAAATGTGGACGCATTTGCCCACAACTCGCACGGCATGAGGCCCACGTGACCGGCGCAGTCCCACTTCAACGTTGCCGCTTTTTTCCCTACAGTCAACATAATATAAAAAAAAATTAAAACCCCCCCATGCATAAACTGCTTTTGTAAACTAAACAGAAATAATGAAAAGTCAACAAACATATTAATTTACTTATTGATATTAATAGTACAGTTCTTTTACTCTGTCTATATCTAGTTCAGATAAAGGAGGCTTTTAGCGGGTGGTGATTTCTTCAGTATTTTGATCGTGCCCCCGATGCATGGAAACACTAGCATGATAATTCCATCAAGGACTGACCTCACCAGACGTTACTTAACTTCGCTAATCGAAAACGAGTTGCGAAGATGACTGAGCCGCGAGTTTTTATTTTATTTTCGCATTTTTTACACTGTTTTCTCAAAGAAACCTTCCCAAAAATAACCACTTCCCAAATACGACAAACATTTCCAAAATCGTTAACATTTTCCCAAAATGTCTACTTCGCTGTGTGTTGATTTTGGCTTACAGGAGTTACAGGAGAAGGAGTACAGAAACGGTATCTGTCTCCGTCCACTAGACACAGCCCTACCACCATGAACACCGTATTTGCTCGTAACTATCAGCTGCTGACGTTACTTGCAGCGCGAGACCGATTTCCGTCAACGTCATCGACCGATGACAACGAGAGCGGCACAGACTGGGACGCGGAGGCTCGGGCGAGCATGCTTCACATGCGCCACCCGCCTCCCCCACAGGGCATCGTCGTCGGCTCTGTGCGCAAGCGTCGTGGCAATCTGCCCAAGCATTCGGTGAAGATCCTAAAGCGATGGCTGTACGACCATCGGTACAACGCGTATCCGAGTGATGCCGAGAAGCTTGCACTGAGTCAAGAGGCCAATCTGACTGTGTTGCAGGTTGGTTTTTAGGAGAAATGCAGTATGGATTACGAAAATGAAAATTATTTGTTGCAATAAATTATATTTAGCAACAATTAAGTATTTAGTTGCTGAGAAGTTCTATTATATACCTACATGTAAGTAAATAAATAAAAGTTGAACGATAACCCCAGCATAAATCCACCTCGTCTTCGTAACGGTGACGCTGTAGTAGGTCTTGTATGGTTTCAATTTTATGGTCCGTAAGTGGCGCTGTCATGATTTCACTGAATGTGTTTGTTATATGTGTATTATTGTGATTGTCAGGCCTAAGGCACCTGCCTTAGACAAGACACCTGTCTTGCTATGAAAAGCTGCCAAGGTTAGGTTCGTTTTAATAGTTAAACATGATTATTGCGATGACCTGATGCTACAGCCAGAATTTTCTCCCCAAGAGGGATCTGTGAAATTTTGATTAACGGTTAGAATATGTAATCATGATAGAGCTTGAAGTATTTCTTAAGTAGAACATATTTCAAATTAACGATACGTAAAGCATTTCAAGGTTTAAAATCTTTGGCCAGGTTTGCAATTGGTTCATAAATGCACGCCGGCGTATCCTGCCCGAGATGATCCGCCGCGAAGGGCACGACCCCCTGCACTACACGATCTCGCGGCGGGGTCGGAAGCAACCCGGCGGGATCACCGGGGTCGGACAAATGGTCGGACAGATGGTCGGCATCCCTGGAGCCTCTACATCGGGAATGGCATTGACTTCTACAGCGAACGTTACTGTTGCAGCGTGGGATAGTGTCGAAGTTGAGGTACCTTTTTTAATCCTTTTCCTTTTTGAAACCTTAACAGTTTAGTGGAAACATGGGTAAAAAGAAAGAAAGTGGAATATCTATGGTTTTACATATATGTGTTCGCCTTTTATACATGTGTTTGCAGTTTCCTATACTAACTGGTATACGAGCTGATCTAACTTTACTGATACTGGTGGGAAGGAGATGTATAACGGTGACACAGAGCTTTTTTAATTGCCCACCTAAGATTTATTTTCTTTATTACTCTGTATTCGGGCCACCATTATCTGCATATTTAGATAATAAATTTCAATTGCCTACGATAAATAGTTTCTGTATTAAATGACCGTGATAGACTGAGAGACAGAAATACACCGTGATTCCGCAAGAGTTCAATCTTACTATTGACGGTGCGGAATCTATTACTAATGCGGTTTCTATTTTCTTTAAAATATAATGAGTTTTAGATGTTATTTTAATTTAGGTACTTCTCCTCCTCATCCTTCATGTTCCATAGATTTGAGGCACCCTATTCATTGACCCATATTTGTAGATAAAATCATCCATGGGGAATTTTTCTATCAGCAGAATTTTGCGTACCCCACGCAGAATGTCACAGATCATAGTCGTGGTCATGACTATGGCGATGGGCTATTAGTATACCGGAGTGATGGAGACGAACTAGTGGATGCTGAAGAGGGTTACTCAAGTGCTATCAGCGAGGAAGAAGTGAAATACGATCCATCCGTGTGGCAGTCTGTGATACGGTACGGACCGGAGGACCGCGATATGCATCCAGCTACTAGAGGGTAAGTTCTTCGATCCGTCAAATAGTATCTTGGGTTAAGGTATATCAGTGTCAAGTATACAATGTGAGGGTAGTACTGTCAGCTACAAGAAGTCCACTACTGATCTTAAGTTTTCCCCGTTGTCATCCAGAGCGACCGGGTGAAAGCGGCCGGCATCCAGCGACGAGATCTTTGTTGGTTCATCCGTCTACCTCGTAGGTAGACCTCCTGCGCTGTGCTCGCCGGTGCGTGGTTTCTACTCTAGAATTTAAATTTCCCTAACGGGCATTTGCTCTACGCATTATGTGACAAGACACTTCAACTTACTAATCTGCTAAGCCATGTAGGACAATTTCGTTCATCTGCGGATTTCTTCTTTCATAATTCTATCTCAAAGTTTCGTGATTTCACAAGAAGTAGTCACAGATATCATGAGTTTAAACCTCCCCTAAACCTACTGTATAATGCTTGTCTATCGTAACCAACATGATCTCACCTCTTCACAGGACTGCTTCAGTAGTCACCGTCACTACATCAGAAGATATCGAGGAGCAGCTTCCTGAGGCGACGTCTAGCGTGGATCCTGGCGGCTGGCATCCCCAGCTGGCACATCTGCCACAGCTGCCTCACCCCCTGCGTCCGCGTCGCCTGCAGGTGAGCCCTCCGCCTCCACCGCCGCCGCCTCCCGTCGCTGTCGAGCTCGAGGTCGCCACCACCGACATGTGGTGCCACACCTACTCTCATAGTCGTGGTGAGAGGATCATCGGTGACTAGAGCGAGAGACAGGACTTGATGAAGAAATACTATGATGGCAGGAGGCTACTGTTTTGTCTTTCTGCAATATTTTGGAATATTTGCACGAGAATGTGATTCAATAAGGGTTTGTTTGTGCTGAATGTTATCCAAATTTTGTTCGGTTAATGCAAAAATGTTCTGGAATACAAATTTCCAAAATCCTTAGTTTAGCGTATCCTTAGTATCTAGTTGTATGTAACCGTAGGCGACGTCGGTGTTAAAACACTAAATAAGTCATTTTATTTTCTTGAATGGAATTAATCAATTACTCTCTTGAATTATAGTTAGTTTGTAACGAGATTAATTGTTCGACTTTATGTCTAGTTTCAGTTTATTTTACTTTAATAAAATGCTTCAAAATATTGTTTGGCTTTTCTTTCGTGGTTGTATTTAGTTAGTAGCGTTGTTTTGTACTGACTTTTATACGTTTTTATCGTAATAGGTGTTTTAATACCGGCATCACCTGACAGTTGCAATGGTTCAATACGTTAGAAATGTCTGTTAATTGATTTATTGTTATTTCTAAATTCGGCTTGTTGCGGAATACATATCAAAATTTACATCACTTGTTTTCCATTTAACTTTAAGATTCACAGAATTTATAGTCCTTGTTGGCTTTGTTTGTAAGGTACCGTTGTGCATTATGTATTCTGTAAACATGTGTAAAAGCAATGAACCTTATGCGGAGTCATAACTTCAGGTGATGCCGAGAGAAGACGGTGAGCAAGACAAGTTCAAGTGTCTTTACCTGCTCGTGGAGACAGCAGTCGCCGTGCGACAGAGGGAAAAGGAACAGGGAGAGGTGCATGTGTAGGGAGTAGCCGTGAGGGATGAGGGCTCTTTGGTGTGATGCAGATACAATTAGTGCGTGGTGTGTCCCAAAATTTCCATACTTTCAGTTCCAAATTTGAATTACCTGATAGATATGGATGGTTCTCCGTTTGATGTAACTGTAACACGATAAAAAATCAATATTCAGAATAATGTTCATCTTTAGGAGGCATACCTATATGCTTCTATGTGTTCTATGGAACTGTGATATTGTGGAACTAGACTTTGTAAGGGATTAAAAAGTGATAGTTATCCTAGGACCTAGATTATTCACTGTATTAATTCATGACGCCTAACATACATAATATCACTATGGCCTAAAGGTTGGAATAAATCCCAAATGGCGAGATGTTGAAACAACATCTAAGGTTCACCTTTGAAATATGCAGAAATGCACACGTGACAGAGGGTGAGCCCATCGTCATTGAAACGTGGAAGTCATACTTAGATGTATTTGATATGACAATTTAAAAGTATTGAAATTTTTAGGTCACAAGCAAGTGCCGGAATGAGGTTAAAGCACCATTCACTAATATTATACCCCCTTTATATTGTTTGAGACGAAATAATCTCTGAGCCTAATCTCAATGACATTATAGTAACTTATGAGTATTTCGGTTCAGTCTACAGTTTTGAAGTCGTATAAATACCAAGCCAATCCTGGAGCAGTGTCCATTTTACATTTGTTATAACGCAGGTATAGGAACTTTGTTTCGAGAAGTATCGAATGCTATCTTAAAATTAGTAATATATGTTGTTCTTCAATTAATTTTTAACTTAAGTAAGATGTTTTTAAGTTGTCTAAATAATGTAGTGGTTAAGTATTAATGCGTCTTCGTATTTAGAATGTGTATGATCGAATTATTACATTAAAATTATCAATTTTCTAAGTTTGGTTTTTACTTTAAAATTAAGTAAATTAAAATTCAAAAATTGGATTTCGATAATTATGTTCTTTGTATATGCTGCTATGTTAACTCATCTATCTCAAACTCTACTAGACCAGAATCAAAATGCAATCTTTGCAGTATTAGATTCGTATAATGTCGTTACTTTGCCATTTATCATTCTTGCCCTACCATGTTCATAATATTGGTGTCGATTCAGATGTACACCAACTAAACTAAACTAAAACCAGTTTTGGAGTGCTGCCGTCGCATCGTATTGTTCCAGGGAGAAAGAGACAATACTACTTTAAAACTGGTATTAGTTTAGTTTAGTTGGTGTACATACAAATCGACACCAATGTCAGACTTTTAGCAGACGATATCTTCTCTTTTTCACTAAGTCAGTCTTACGACGCATCTGAAAGTTTTCACATTTTAAAAGAAAACATTCTCAGTCAAAAGTGATATATCAAGCCTCCAATATTTTGTCACGATGACAAATGACACACGTCTGTTATTTTACAGTTAGTTTCGGTTTCGTGTCCAAAAGAATCCAAGTTCAGTGATAATGATAAATTGATATTGTGTGTTGCCAACATTTACAGATATACGATTCGCTACACTATACGACCTTGTGTTGTTTGCTGTATGCACTAGATCGTGTAGTGCAGCGGGCTGTAATCTCGCTAACTCCATCATCTACGAACTCAAATTTCTCAATCCTACTAACACTATTGGTAAGAATAACAAAATTGAATCGATGGGTGCGAGGGAGACTAGATTGCTTCTGTGGGTGCGAGAAAGACGGATGAAATTTGTAGAGAGCGCTTTTCTGTGCTCTGTATTGTCATTGGAGATAATGTTTGAATGTTTTTTTTTTAATACGTTTCACAAAACTGGACACAATTCAAAATATTTTCAGTCTTACCCAACATTACGACATAATTAACTGAATGTATCCTACTGGATGTGAACACAGCATGCACAGAGGTAAACAGTTTCAATATTTAAGAATAAAATAGACTAATTAACTAAATCACTAAGACAATACAAAATGATGAATTAATGATTCATGCTAGAAGTGCAGGCGACGGCGAATCATAGCATGATAGTTTTTTTTCGAGTTCTTTTAATGTTTTTTATTAGATGGCAAACACAATGTTTACTTTTTGTATGTGTATCGACTGTCTAATACTTGTACCTGATTGTTTGTGCCATGAGCTGGGTTTAAATAAATTTCTCTTTCTTTCTGAAAGTTTCGCTATAGCTGTCTGTCTGTCCGATTGTATGTCCCGCCCTGACTTATTTAAAAAGAGAAACCCCTGAGTTTCTTGGTCGCTCTTCTCTGGGGAGACTGTCTAGTGAATGAGCGATAACTGTATGTCATGACGATTTCAAATGTTAGTCTTTTATATAACTTACGAAATAAAATATTTTTCATTTGATTTGAACCAGTCATTGAAGTTTTGTATGTGATTTAGAACACGTACTAAATTATTAATCATTTTAAAAAATTGGAAAGGGAAATGTATGGTGCGTCAATTTGCAGCCGTGAAGCTCAACCTAGTGTGGATGTGTTATTTTTTATGGTCTTTATGGTGAATGACGATATAATCTCAATCCTTTGGTGCCTTCTACAATGTATCATCATCATCAGAATTGCATGTCAAGTTCTAGGTAGCAATAGAGTCGCGTAGGGCACCGTCTACCTTCAGTAGGCGCCGTGTCGAGTACCACTGTCGATCCTAGCTTATAGGAGTTACAGTGGGAGGAGTGTGGAGACGAGGTTGTTGGGTCACAGCCTCTTCTCACTGGGTGAGTGGTGGATTTGTGTCAGACAGTCAGTGTTTTCCACCCAATCTGAGTATTTGATTGGTTGCAAAAAACCGGGAACGACTATTTAAACTAATTAAATAAAATCTATCTATTTAATGTGAACTCCGAAGCACGGACACCCTTTTATTAAAATTATTTGGTGGTCACCCATCCAAGGACTGGTTGTACGAGACATTGCTTAACTTCGTAAATCTAAAACGAATAGCGAATGCGATTTCGCCACCGGTGCTTTCACTAGATGGTAATGTTAATAAAGTTATTGATCATTATGGATTTTATCATTCCGTAATCTCTGATAAGTTATTTTTTATTTTATCTTTAATTTACTTAGTTTCATGACGCAATTTACAGTAACGAATTATTATAATTAAAGCATATTAATATGAGTTGCAAAGCATCCATACGACAATGGAGTTCGGTAGTCTGTCTACTGCAAAGATAATTAGATCTCAAATTATCTAAGCAGCTGCTATAAGACGCTACGGGAAGCTTCCAAAACCGTTGTGGCGAAAATAAATCGTATATTGGAGAGATTGGACACTCTCGTTTTACTTCGGCATTTACAGATTTTATAAAAGCAGCAAACTCAAATTGACGGGACGTAGGTGGTTAAGAAAAAAATTTACTAATCCTCCAACCAGTTGGACAGAGGGTTGGTCGGCTAGTAATGGACAGACGTAGGAGTTTTTTATTTTATTACAGATGGCGGTGTACAGTTTCCATTATACCCAGGTATCCAGTGTTGCGCTCGTATCTAATATTTGTATCGTCTCCCTTACAGTTTTCCGTGAAAGCGGATATGTCCGTCATACATTATGTGCGCGAATATCAGTGCTTGCTCTTTCATTGAGCATTTTTAATCCACTGAGCTATGACCTTGTTGCATGACTGTTGCACATATGCAATGCACATACAATGAATCGGTAGTAAGTCTTGAAGGTATTGGGAAAATTTTAATTGTTATGGTAAATTTGTTTACATCTGTTTGTATTTGTTAAAAATTGTATGCCTCTTGTTGTTTTCATGAATGTTTGTTTCTTGTTTGTTAATGTAATATTTATGTTTCTCTCTTGTATGTGTGCCAGTTTATTCAATAAACTTTTTGTCTATCTATCTATTTAATCTATCTGCGACATCCATAGCATGAATAAAATAATGTTAATACCACAATAATTGTTTGTTTCTTATCCCTTAGTTTTGAATTGAAGTGAAGTTACAGTTTTCCTATGTGCATATCTATTAATACCTACAGTAACTGGAATTTCAAAACGAGACTCTGCTCTTGAAGAATAATGATCCTGTGGGTTTCTTTCGTCGCGTCTTTTCCCACAGATGATTTCCCTTTCCGAAGCGGTAGTGCTTGGGCATAATGAATAACAGAGAAATGTTTAAGCCCTATTTTTATTTGCAATAGATTTAAATTGACATTCAACAAATGATATCATGTATCTTATACGTTGTAATAAATGTTTGAAGTTTGAAGCTTGTGGAGAATTCTGTGGTCGTTGTATTCAGAAAAGACTGACGCCGGAAGGGAGTTCCATGCATTGGCTGTTCGCATTATGAATGAAGGGTCGAACCGCTTAGTGCGAATTTTCGTGGAATCCGTCCCCGTGTCCGAATAAGTAGTCTGAAGATAAAACGGCGATGGCGGAAAAAGAATATGTAATTCCAACGCACACTAACCGAGATGCATCCTGATTTTGAAGTCTGTCTGTCTGTGGCATTGTAGCGCAAAAAAGGCTATAACTGATTTTTAAACTGTTTTTATTTTCATAAACTGGTGGGAATTAGCGATTTTTGATAGAAATCGGTTGAGTCGTTTCGAAAAACTTTAGCGTTTTTCAGAAAATTCATTGTTACAAAATTCGACTCTTCATCCTAATTTAATAGTGGATAGGATCAATTTGTATGGGGTAAGGGTAATTTGGTTTTGCGGATTTTCTAAAGTCGTAGAACAAAATATATTCAGTCTCATGGTCTGAGCTCCCAGTAGTGGCGAGGTTTTGCAATGTGACACTGAATAAATACTTTCTCTTTCTTTCCTTCAAATCCTTTAAATAAATAAACATTTCGAACACTTATACCAATCATCTACTCCTAAACTAAGCGAAATTTGTACTATGGATATTAGATAACGGGTAAACATACATAAATATTTATTATTTACCGCCTCTGTGGCTCAATGTAAACAACATTGGGTTTACGATTCGGAGGTCGCGGGTTCGATCCCCAGCGGGGTACATATTTAAGTACTCTGTTTGGTTGGTGCTAGGGCATTTTAAATGTCCGCCTGGCTAGCTACCACCATCTTATCTAAATCTGCCGCCAAGCAGCAATGTTAATAGCATTGTTGTGTTCCGGTTGTCAGAGATAAGATAACCAGTCCCCCAAATGTGTTGGGGTTTCCGGGTCAGTACGCTTCCACCTTCGACCTCATCTTCACTTAACATCAGGTGTGATTGAGGTCAAGTACGAACCCGTTGTCCATAATATATATATATATATATAAATGACTCGGGATAAATATTCGTATTCATCACGCATTTCTTCTTAGCGAGTCGATGGCAAAAATATCAAATTCTTGAGGACCAGAATGTGGTCACGCGCACAGCATTGCGTATCACACATTTACCCATAGCGTGAATCGAACCTGCAACCGTTGGTTTCGCTGACAGGGTCACTATCCACTACACCAATCGGTCATCGGCCTCTGCTTAGTTTAGAACAGCTAACCGCACAAATAGACAGACGTGGGTAGTTACTTCGTTTTATGCTAATTAGAGATATTCTTAAACGAAATAAAGCATGTAAAGTGTATTAAGTAGTACAGTGGCACCACTCTGCCTATCGGCTCCACGGAATACCAGCGTCGTGGTTGCTCCAACCCGACACATGCTGAGTGGAGACCTTTTTGGATTTAGTATAAAATAGTATATTGTAAACTTATGTATAAAATACTCTTATAACAGAAATCCAAATAAATACTTTTCTTTTTTTTTTACTTTCTCAAAGATTTTTTTTTGTTAAATTTGTCGTGGGGTTGGGCATATTCCCAAAGGCACTTCGACCCAATCGGGATCTTTGTGTATTAGCCCTTTCGGTCTCTCCTACTGTCAACTTATAGGCTAGTCGAAAGAGCATGTAATCACTGGATTCGGGATACTCCTCGCCCAAATGACGCAGAAGGTGCTTCATTGATTCCCTTTTGTTGCATGCTCTGCGGGTCGAATTTTCAGCTAGGCCTATTTTAAATAAGAGGTCTTTCGTTGTGCTGTGTGGTTTCGGCAGACGAATAGAATAGACTTTTTTTTGTTTCATTCTCCCCTGTAGGAGAAGGCAAAGGGATCTGAGCCCATAACAGCCATGTCTTATTTTTCTTATTTCTTCAGTTTAAACGTCAGTCTCAGTCACAATGTAATTCGTCGTATTACTTGGCGTATAAAGAGTCTAGTCACGGTCAAGTCATTCTTAGTAAAGTGGCAGTATGCTTTACAAAAGATTTTGGCGGCTTCTTGTGGGAACCCGAAAGCTCCGTCACGCACTTTAATTTACACTTCCCTTCACTTGTACACCATCACTAACACGACTGCACAATATTCTGCCATTATTAAGCTTCAAAAGTTAGAATGCACAAATTATAAGAATTATAAAGAAACATGCAACTTCACTCGCCGAGATCCCGCCAAAGAGCCTCCGAATAGAATAGAACCAACCAATCTTTACCCCGTCGTAAAAGGCAACTTTCCATCAAAAAACAGCTATAGATTTACACGTTTCAACGGCGACCGGCTCACCCCCTGTCACGTGTGCATTTCTGTATATTTCATAAGGTGAACCATGGATGTTGTTTCAATCATTGAACTTCTAATGTCTAACACTATTGTTTGGGTATCTCTCCCACCTCATTTGGGATAAAGGTCGTGACGTTGCGTATGTATGTCATTCGGTCCGTAGTGTCCAGTTATGCCTACATATAGTAGCATGTACATGTAGTAAAACAACCATATTAAAACAATAAAAACAATATTTAATCAGTGTTCAAAATAGCTGTTTATGTACATATTGCTGTGAATTAGCACAGGTTAGGCATGAGTCGAGTCGGCCTCTTTAGGCGGCGCAGCCTTAGCTTCTTTCTCAGCGGCGACCTTAGTGACGGCTTCTGCTGCCGCTGCCGCCGCGACTATCGGGTCTAGATTCTTCTGGACATCCTGGAAGATTGCGTCTACAGTTCTTTCTGCATTTATCTGAAAGGAAAATGTATAGTCAGTACGAGGTTTAGCTCAGACGGTCTTAGTACTATCTCTTTTATATGCACAATGGATTAGCATTTCACGTCAATCACACCTGATGTTAAGTGAAGATGAGGCCGAAGGTGGAAGCGTACTGACCCGGAAATCCCATGTTATTGGAGGACTGGCTATCTTATCTCTAACAACCGGAACACAACCATGCTATAACATTGTTGCTTGGCGGTAGACTTAGATAAGATGGTGGTAGCTAGCCAGGACGACATTTAAATGCCCTGCCACCAACCAAATCACCTTAACCAAATTATATGGGACAACCATGGTGATAAAACTTTACAACCAAAAAAAAAATTATTATCAAAATCGGTTAACACAATAATGCGCGGTCCGATTTGAGTGTGATTTCTTTAAAAGCTTTTATTTAACTTGCTTCGTATGTATATATGAGCTTTTTTTACTGTAAGGAAAAAAATAGGGCGTATTAGGTAAGTGAAATAGAAGGTATTGGCATAGGTAGTTTATTTTCTTAATCTCAAAACCATCATCGATGCACGCGTTGGCCGGAGATTGATATGCGACTGAAGGATTCGTAGTGTTTCTATTGTTGAGAGGCTGGTGTGGATCGAAGCAAGCGAACTAACAAGAGCACAGGCAAGTCTTCCAGTCTTCGTGATATCGAATTGAAACAATTTCTCTTCAATAATACCGAATGATTTATTCAACAGAATAATATTCACAATTAATTAAATAGAGATGGAAATGGATATAATGCACAAAAATAACACATAATATGGTAAATTGACGTTCTTACAGCGGAGCGGAGTAGATTCAAAAATGGTGGATGAACGGAACTAGAGAGAAAAAAAAATCTTATGTCTATGGTTTATAAGGCTTACACTTTTAACACCTGTCATGCGAAAATTTGGAACTCATATTTTCTCCAAGTTTCCTTTATTTATTTAATTTCATGATGTAATTATAATTGCTTAATGCTACTACATTAGTAGAATCATGCGCGCGCACGCACACACACACACACACACACACGTACATTTTTTATTTTATTCTATCGTCTATTCTTTTCCACTTTTTAATTATATTTGGTATATTCTTATGTAATATATTGTTATATAAATATAATAACATTGTTACTGCCTGCGTCACCTAGGAGGAGAGCCTGGCAATCTGAAAAACAGGTTAATTTCCTAGTTCAGATGTCAGTCTCTCACAAGTGAAATAGTATATTTGGGCCTTAATTTTGTAATAGTGCTGTTATTTTGATATTTTCTTACTTGTGTGTGAAACAATAAAGATTATTATTATATGGAATAGGCTACAAACGCGACCGTCAAATGACACAATTAACGCTTTATTCGATGATCGTTTCGGAAAAAAAAACAATTAAACTACCCAATACCTTCTATTTCACTTATCTAATATGCCCTATTTTTTCCTTACGGTAAAAAAACTCTTCCAGTATGTAACTATGTCCCTTCAAAATTTGCAAGGTAAATTTAGAAAAATTTCCTATTTTGACGACCGATGGTGTAGTGGAAACCAATGGTTCCTGGTTCGAATCCCGTGAAGGGTAAATGTTTTCGTGATGAATATGAACATTTATTCCCGGTCATGGATGTATATTTAAACATATATGTATGTTTATCCGTTATCTAGTATCGATAGTACAAGTTG
Source organism: Oegoconia quadripuncta (assembly GCA_949316235.1). NCBI lineage: Eukaryota > Metazoa > Arthropoda > Insecta > Lepidoptera > Autostichidae > Oegoconia > Oegoconia quadripuncta. The sequence continues at coordinate 3,456,067 of OX438751.1, forward strand.
TAAATGTCCGAAATATTTATATTTACGGATCTGAAATTTTGCATAGTTCTTAGTCATCTGCTTTTAACACAGTTGGTTTAGTCTATTTGGATGATATTTTTATTTGTTGTTTCACTTTTTACCCAGTTTATTTAGTGTATTTCGATCGTATCATATTCGATCTTTGTTTTATTTTTTAATATTTAAAATTAAACTCGGGGATAGGTTCTATCTAAGCCATCTTTGATGGATATCGGTTAAGCCGTTTATAAGATATTTTGCTTTTTAATTTATATTTATAGAAAATATAAAGAAGTTATTGATTAATTTTTGAGCAAATAGTTTGAGAAGATCTATCTACGACGCAATTAATTTCACAATTGTAATTTCAATTTAAAATTGTAGGTTTTATAACTAAATGCCTATATACCTAACTCAAGCTACCGATTCGTCAGAAAACATTTATATTCTATCGTTGATAGTTGATCCATGTGAAATAAAAACTAGAAATTTTAAAATTATAGGAAGAAATTTACGTGTCTTTACTGGGGCTAGTCGCCGAAAGTGGCCACTCAAAATTGCTACACAAGGCACTAACCCTGACTAGTTTGTTGGGGTACTGCGCCAGCACCATGTCGTTGTTCTCGTGGAAAGTCTTCAGTCTCAGTTTGATGGTCTGTTCGTTGTCGTCAGCGCGACCCGAGCTCTTCGCGCGGCTCAGCAACCGCTCTATCAGAGTCTCCGATTTGCACTCAAAGTATAGTATCACCTGGAAATCGGATAGATTTTGTTATCAAAGAAACTTACAGCAAAGTAGTTTTTGGGAAGTAGATTATATAGGTTTTCTCTCAAATGAGCAAGCGATTCACCTGGTGATAAGTGATCAGGTACCGATAATGATAGCTGTAACCTAAGAAAGGGAGATAACTTGACTGTCGATCTCAAATCAGCAGTTACAGATGAGTGAGATGATGCCTCAGTAATATGTACTAGTAATTTAACTGTGACTTTGAATGATAAAATCAGGAATAGTGTAATTAGGAAGTGACGCAGTGTGAAAGAATACGTAATGACAAAGATTGAAAAGATACCCTGAGATGGTTTGGACATGTGGATGGCTGAATGAAATAAGACTAACGAAAGAGATATACGAGGCGAATGTGTATGGTAGTATTGGTAGGGGAAGACTAAGGCAAACGTGCAATAAGATCAAGTCAAGTACAAGTACCCTAAACCGAGGATCTCTGAATAACTTTATGAGAGTAAATATACCAAAAGAAGTGTGTCAGGATCGTAGCCTGTGGAAGTATGTGGTCTCTGCCTACCCCCATATAAGCAAATAGAGTCTTAATAACAAGTGAGGTGCATCTGTTAAATCAGGATAATTTCTATTAGCCTTTTCGCCCAAAAATTTCGAATCAGTTACTGGCTAGTCCTGTCTGCCTACGCCACTCTGATTGGCTCTATCAAGGACAAGACTAGCCCAAACAGAAGTGTTTGGGCTTCTGTTATCCTGATGTACTAACAGATACCCCTGGTCAGTTATTAGGAGTCTACAGCCTAAGTCGCGGTTATGCTGGCGAGCCTCGTTCTGCGAAGGATGCTCCAGAAGGAGGGCGCTCGCTGATCGCGGTGTGAGGCGCAACAATGCCCCCCGGGGAGGGGGCTCTAGCCGCCCTCCGGGTACGGGCCCTACTGCCGAGGAAGGTCGCCGCAGGGTTTTAGTGGGTATACCTGAGTTCCACGGTTATCGCCGCGTTAAAAAGCAGGGAGTCTACAGTCTGTGTGGTCGCTGGTTTACGCGTTTCGGCTGTGCATTGATAGATCACTGAATTATTCAGTTTCTCATTTTATATAAATACACAGATTACTTACTGTAACAGGCGCTATCGATTTCTCGAAAGCAACACCTTGAGACTTCTCACGAGGATAGCCGTCGATAAGGAATCCTTTGGATTTTTCCGCTTCGCGGTCTATGGCTTCCTTCAGAAGATCCAGAACCACATCGTTCGGTACAAGCTCACCTGGAATGAGAGGTATAGAACGTTGAAAATTAGCAAAGTGGCCACATGAGCGGAAGACTAAATGTTTTATCAGATTATAGTCAAATAGAGTAGATACCAGATTGTGGTCACACTCGTCTCCAATTTTGTGAACCTCTTCCTGAACCAGAATCACATAGGCTTTTATATACGGCTAATACGTGTTTCGTCTTGGACTACATCATCAAGTACAGGTGAGATTGAGGTTAACTGCGTCACCAGTCGATAATAAGAAAACGAAAACAGTTTGTGCGAACCTCATAACAGGTATTCCTAATTATGAGGCTCACACACTGACCATGATGAAATGATGAGGGTATTTACGGTGTACTTCTTTTTGGACTACATCGCCATATTTAAATTATGGTCATACGCGTCACCAGTCGATCATAAAAAAACCCTCCAAAGGCGCCCATAGTCTTTCCATAGGATTCGCACAGTTATTCTGTATTAAAAGCTAAATATCTTCGAAACGGCTAAACTGATTTTCATCAAACATGGCTCAGAACTTTAGTCTTTAATATTAAAAAATCGCACTGACCACGCTTTACTGAGATAATCATACACACGCAGGGAGACACAACGCCGTCAAACACATAACACCCGTCGTTTTTCGTCGGGGTAACAAAATTAAAACTGCGTGAACCTTATAATAGGTACCGAGAAAAAGTTAGTTTTTTTCTTGATTCACACTTGATAGGACACAAATTGATTAAATACTCAATCTTACCCCGCTCCATAATAGAGGTGAGGCACTTCGCCCTCTCGGAGCCTGTGGCCACCTCCGCCCTGAGCAGGTCTCCGGTGGATAGGTGGGTGAACCCGTACGTTGCTACGATCTTGTCGCATTGCGTGCCCTTCCCGGATCCAGGGCCACCCAGGACCCAGACGATGGGCTTCTTTGACGAGTCGACTGGCGGCTGCGGAGGGAGATTGAAATTTATGAAGATTATTTACGATTGGTTCTCTCGGTCAATCCACTTGTATTAACCTAGCTAGGTAGGTACAAGACACCATTCTGAGAAATAACTTTAACAAAAGGACAAACCAGTTTTCTAGGGAACGTAACTGACTATCCATGGACTTTTTGAAATAAAAACGAGGATCGACAACGGAACTTTTTCGCTCTGGATGACGAGGAGTTTTGCACTCGTCTCCGTATGACGACGGATTTATGTGTGAATTCTTATGAGTTAGGTTATAAGGTTATAACCTTATGTTAGAAGAATAACTCAAGTTGTTGCTTATGAACTGCATTTACGTGGTACATGTGATCCTTCTTTGACGCTTAAACCTGTAAACTACAGTTAGGTAAGCTTGGTTTACTTTCACTTATATTTTCGTGCTTTGGAGCATGTTTTCCTACTGATTCTATAGATCTCGGGGAGATAATTGACCTAACGATCTTGACTATCATGGATCCGTTGGACTAAAGGATATATATATATGTTAATATATGTCGGTTTAAAATATGCTATCGATATTTGTTATATTGCATTACGTTCACAATCACAACAGCCACAAAGTAAGCTTAAAAAACATGAAAATAAAGTAATGTAAACCAGGTTGATGATGACCCAACCTTTCTTATAAACGCTTTACATCCTGGTGACCTGCACTGCAGCGGACAACCGGGCAGTTTTTCAATAACAGGCTCATCACACGGTTGGCATTTTTTCTCCTCCATTGCAATTTATACAAATCTGTTACGACTCGGAGTGTGTGTTGAAAAATATGGAAAATATGACAGGCGGATTTAGTGTTGGCATTATGTCAGATTGTTTGTCATGTCATATGTCAGATTGTCGTAGCCGTCTCAATTTGAAACTCTTATAGTTGAATCTCATGAACTTTTACTGAAATATGTACCACAGGCCACAAATTCTAGGTAAGTGATAAACAATTCAATGGCCCAAAATTGGCAAAACAACCGATACCGAACCGAAGACGAGACGAGGCGAGTCTAGGTTCTGTCCTCTATCTCCGGTGTGCGACATCAGACCTTCACTTTCGAAAACGGTTAACAATTTAGATTTCGCGTAACAAATATGTAAAAACAAAGAACCTCCTCTTTTGAAATCGGGTTAAATATATACCATTTCGATTTTCCAGAGCATCGTTCATCACTAAGATCTACAATCTTAATGAAATTAAGAATGTAAATTATCATCAAAAACAGAGCAGCACCACACATAAGTTTCTTTAGTGAATTCTGTGTAGACGAAGGCCGCTATCAACTGGTCGCTCTGGAATTCTATGGGAAAAGACTGTGGCTAATATGATGATGATGATTCGGTCAGAGCGGATTAGTAAGCTGAACTAGACAGAGTTAGAACTTGATGAGTTTATGGACGTTGGGGTATTAAAGTACTAGAGAGACCACGCACCGGCAAGCGCAGTGTCGGATGTCCACTCTCAAGGTATAGGGACAACCAGGGTGGTGATTACCACGCGTTCGAGATTTATATATCGATGGACGTACATTCAGTGTACTAAGTATCGGGAATTTGTCAATAAAACAAAAAATACAAATTATTCATCTAAATTTATTTTATCGCCTTCAAAGTAGGCCCCATCGCTTGCAATACAACATCTCCACCGCTTCACCCAGTCTTCCATACATTTTTCATAGGCTATTTGCGGTATGGCCTTTAGCTCATTCAGCGAATTTTCTTTTATGGCTTCTATCGACTCAAAACGTTTTCCTCGAAGTGGTAATTTTAACTTGGGAAATAAAAAAAAGTCAGACGGAGCCATATCAGGTGAATACGGTGCTTGGTCGAGAACTTTTGTTGAATTTTTCGCTAAAAACTCTTTCACTATAATGGCTGTGTGTGATGGTGCATTATCATGGTGCAGCATCCATGAGTTGTGTTGCCACAAATCTGGACGTTTTCGGCGGATACTCTCACGCAAACGCTTCATGACGCCTAAATAATATTCTTTATTCACTGTTTCTCCCTCTGGAAGGAATTCGGAGTGAACCACACCACGGTAGTCAAAAAAAACTGTCAGCATCACCTTGATTTTGGAGCGACTTTGCCGCGGTTTTTTGGGCTTCGGCTCGTTTTCGAGACGCCATTCTGAAGACTGTTGGCTTGTTTGCATGTCGTACTCATAAACCCATGTCTCGTCGCCAGTTATTATACGTTTCATAAAGGTCGGATCCGTAGAAGCTCGGGAAACCATGTCTTCAGCAACATGCTTTCGCTGCGCTTTTTGAACAAAATTGAGCTCTTTTGGAACTAGTCGAGCGGCGACGCGTTTCATGCCTAAAATGTCAATGAGAATGTTGTGGACGGACTTAAAAGATATGTTCACCTCACTAGCCAACTCTCTCAGACTCATACGTCGATTTTCGAGCACTAGCTTCTTGATTCTGTCGATGTTTTCTTTGGTCGTAGCGGTTGAAGGTCTACCAGAACGAGGCAAGTCTACTACTACTTCTCGGCCTTCTTTAAAAGCCTTATACCATTCATAAGCCCTTGTTTTCGATATACACGATTCGCCGTAGGTATTTCGCAACATTTTTAGTGATTCACCACATGAAATATCATTTGAAACACAAAATTTAAGGCACACTCTTTGTTCAACAATATTTTCCATTGTAAAAATCGCCGAGGACTCAAAACTATGACCAACAAAAAGTGTAGTTTAAAACAAATTAAATGACAGATCCCGCTCAAATTTTGCGCGCTAAATCAGTACAGTGCTACCAACATGCAGTAAAAAAATTAGAACGACCTCTTTTACGCGGGTCTTTTTATTGACATATTCCCGATACTTTTTACACAGAGTAGTATATCTGTCACTGTCAGAGTTAGGTATACATAAGCAAATGCAAAAGTGATAAACCTATCGTGGTTCGACTTTGTAATTTCGAGTGGGTGAGAATCAGGCCCCTGATGAAGGTAGAAGTGGCTGGATGCAGGCCGCTTCCAACCGGTCTCTCTGAAAATCTATGGGGGAGCCCTGTGTGCTGCTGTGGACGTCAATGATATGATGATGATGAAGATAGATAGATAGATAATTTGTTTATTTGCCTCTAAGCACATTGCACAATGATAACAATTAGTAATACAGAACAAATTCTAAAATGTCAGTTATTATGTGCTGTAGGGACAAAATGGTTCCAACTCAGCATGGTGCTCCGCCCCTCGGACGGATGGAGCGCTGGTATTCTGTTGGGACCATTTTGAACTAGTGAGCGGTATGAGAACACAAATGGATATGAAATACACTTGATTATATTGATATTATGCAAGTTATTAATATATATATATATATAATTATAAACAATAAACACGTAGAGGTATCTTCAAGGTCGACTAATTTCTCCGCTCACTTATATGATGCACAAATAAAATAGTGAGCATTATTTCTATAATCCGTTGTGTTTGTGACGTAATCTGGCCCAGCTTACCTCGATTCGGCTAGAGGGGATATTTTGGGAGACTCAATCGGTAGGTATATCTGAGCAACAAGAATATTGTAGTGTTGTTTGTATAGAGTTATAATAATGTAATATTTTATTTTATTTATTGGTACACAAAACAGATTACAATCGTACATGAAAAGAACTTAAACTAGATTGGACCTCCAAGCACAAGAACAAGCGTAATTATTGTATTTTATTTTTTTATGAATACTGACAGAATAACACATTTTTAGCTTTGACGGATCATTACGACGACCTGTTTGGTGTAGTGGTTAGGAACTGTGACTGCTATGCCAAAAGGTCACGGGTTCGAATCCCGCTAGGGGCATATGTTTGTATGATGAATACGGACATGTGTACCCGAGTTATGGATGTTTTTCATTTATTTATTTAAAAAAATGTATTTGTGTAGTGTATCAACCATCTGGTATCCACAACACAAGCCTAGTTGCTTAGTGTGGAACTAGATGGCGCTGTCCGTAATGTCCAAGGATATTTTATACGTTTTTTTTTTAATAATTATATTGTTATTATACAATTCAATACCAGGGAAGGCCTATATCCCTGCAGTGGGATGTTTGCGGGCTGATGATGATGATGAATAACTACATCCCTTGTTTTTTTTTGTAGGTCACAACCTGTAACAGTTTGCAACACCTGTCATAAGTGACTTTATAATACAAGGGAATGGTATAGAACAACGGGAGCGACACCTCATGAGAGTGGATAAAAATGAAAATGAATGAAAATGCAATGACCGGAATTCCCATGTCGCGGCGCGGGCGCAGACAGATCGACGTAGTTAACTACTGACGCAATAAGTACGTCACAAAATGTTTAAGATTGTTTATCAGTCTATTATTTATTCCAGCTACAAATACAATATAACTAAGAAATATTCTGTAAGGCTTTTTTTTTATGCACAACGGGTTGGTACTTGACCTCAATCACACCTGATATTAAGTGAAGATGAGGTCGAAGGTGGAAGCGTATTGACCCGGAAACCCCAACACATTTGGAGGACGGGCTATCTCATCTCTAACAACCGGAACACAACAATGCTACATATGATATCGGTTCCGAATATATTTTCCTTGCTTTCACAGTCAAAACTTTAGGTCCTTGGGGGCTGGGCGCTCTTAAATTGTTCTTTAATATTTCAAAGCGCTTAGTCGATGTCACTGGTGACCCGAGAGCTGGTTGTTTCCTCGCTCAACGCTTAAGTATCTGCATCCAACGAGGAAACGCTGCCAGCGTTTTGGGTACCTTGCCTCGCGGATCCAATTTTTTATATTTGTTCTAGTTTATATTTAAATTTCATCTCTTTCTTTGTTACTATTTTTAAATAAATAAATTTATATTGAAAAAAAAAAAAAAACAATGCTATTAACATTGCTGCTTGGCGGCAGATTTAGATAAGATGGTGGTAGCTATAGCCAGGCTAAAATTCTGAAGGCTAGTAATAATACAAAAGTATATTTCCGTTTTCCCAGCGGTTTTTTTTAATTTTATGAACTGTGAAATTTCACTATGTTTTTTATGAAAATTTTGGTAATAATTATCCATGCAAAGGAAATTTTCTCAAAGAACTTTCTTACATTATTTTAAGTGGAAATTTCATTAAAATCGGTATAGTACTGTTCGAGTTTCTAACTAGTTTGGGTAAACTTGGGTCTAAACCCAAGTTTGCATCTTGCATTTTTCTAAACACATGCAGGAAGTTGTATGTGGATTTATTTGGGGGGGGTCGATTTTTTTGTTCATTTCATATACATGCAAATAATCACCTGGAGTATGTACCCCCACGTCCAGTCTCTCACTTCAATCCAAAACGCGAGCACTAACACGAAAATATAGCAAATCTTACACTTCGACAAACTATCTTCGAGATTATGAGTTTTCATTTAAGCGCGTCGGCCGACGAAGGCCGAACTGACGCGAGTTGAGGCCGATAATTTGGCTTGTAAATAAACAAATAAAACTTTCTGCCAATTGGCAGTGACTTCGTGTCTACACTCTCCAAATATACGGTCGCACGGTGTTCACCTCAGTTCCCACTGGATGGTTTTGGAGAAAATGTCGGTTGGAGGGATTGACGTAGGCGTGATATGACCTTCAGTCAGCTGTTCCTTTTAGATTAAAATTATATGGAAAGCGTCCAATTATTTCGTTGTTGTTGATAGAATGTATTGTGAGTTTAACATTATTGTACGTTGGTATTATTTAATTGAAGCCCTGGTAGCGAAATAACATTCTATTTTAAACTGATAAAATGGTTGAAATCAATTCAGTATGACGAAACGGAGAAACTCCTTGGACATAGCTAAGATCAACAAAACACACACAAAACCACACACACACACACACACACACACGCACACACGCTCACACACACACAGACACATACACATACACATAATATTAAGAGTTGTTACTAATTTATTAATAATTACAATGTTTACTATGCTTAGTTAAGGAAGAGCAAGATTTTCTGGCACAGGTAACCTTATACCTAAAAGGAAATCTTAACAATACGTTGCATGTGATTCCTGAAGAAAGAAATAGACATTTTTTTTTTTTTTTTTTTTCTATTTTTCATTTTCCATTAGCGAACGTCGACGTCTAGCGCGGTTAGTGTTTGAACGTGTGGCCACTACTGGCATTTTCATCCTATTTTCGTGCTTAGTCAAACCGTTCTGGTTGTTTAGAGAGACAGCAGTCTACAGTGACAATCACCAGCCTGACACAAATCTACTAGTCTATATATAGTGAGATATTGATGACTGCCGTAGTGTACAAAACGGCATCTAGGTTCCACAGGCCGTTTCTCATTAGGTTTCCTTTTGCCTAAGCTTCGATTTGCCGAGGAACCATCATTTCCTTCACATTTTCACTTATTATCTGATGCCTGGGTGGTTAAAGGTTTTCATCAGTCATAGTCTTGTACAGTCGCGGAAAGAAGAGGTTCGATAGTTTTGAAATACTTTAATTTGACACTTAGCAAGCACATGTTATATTTCTAAACTAAGAAACACATACCCAAACGTTGCATAGAAAATTATGCTTAACTCTTTGACGACGCAGGGTTCATATTTAGCCGAACTAGCTCGGGGTGATATTATGTGTGATGAATAACACGTATTCAAGAGTTGTTTATATAAATATTTATGTATGTTTATCCGTTATCTAGTAAGTATCCATACTCCAAGGTTTGCTTAATTTGAGACTTCACCACAATAATGAGCCATAGTAGGACATATGCTACAAAATGGAATAAATCAATAAAAAAAAACAATAAGTAAAAATCTTACAACTAAATAGGTGGGTAGATAGAGATACTTTCTAAAAGTGAGTTTTGTCTCGTTTTTAACTTTACCGTCGCGTTCGCGTTTACGAAAAAAGTCCCTATGAAAAAAAAAAAGTTTTGCAAACTATCCGCTAGAGACGCTGAAAATTTCTCCATACAAATCGTCACGTAAACGTGAACGCGGTAGTAAAGTTAAGTCGAAACAAAACTCGCACTCCGCCCTCAGTAGATATACAGTGATTGAATCTTTGATATATGGAGGACCAGCTGAAACTGGTTCGATTCTATTTATTTTATATAATATTTTTAATGTAAGGCGTATGTATGTGTATATAGATCCTTATTCAGTCCCGATATCACCACAGGCCACCATCGCTCTATAATTGCAAATTGGTCAAGTGATCGATGGACTGCGTTGAAAAATATATCTCTCAATTCATTATTTGCGAATGGTTGCCTTAATTGGTATCGTACTCGGTTGAGTTTGCCATTTGACTCTTTATCTATTTTATTGGTAAACGTATGTGCGATTCCTTGAAATAAATAGTCATAAATTTTTACTTCGCTATCAATTTGTTGATGTTAATATTTATAGACTGTACAGTCATTTTCAAAAGCGATGAACATGCTACAGCATCGACTACATTGTAGTCACTACAACATCCAAATGCCAGATGTTAGATGATTGGCGTAGGTAAGTGTCCGAAATATTTATTTATTTATACTAGCTTTCCGCCCGTGACTTCGCCTGCGTGGAATAACTTTATACGATGTTTAATTTAATAATAATTAATAATTTAATTTACCCGCGAGAACTACTACTATAAGTTTAAGGAAATTAATGTCTTAACAATCACTTCTCAATACATTTATGAGAATTTGTTATATGCAAAAAAAAATATAACCTTATTCGCTAAAAATAGTGATAGGCACAATGTTAATACAAGGAATAAGAACCAGTTATCAGTTTATGTTAGCGGACTTCATATTTTTCGTTCAAAGGGCAATACGCTTTTATAATAAGGTTCCAGTAGACATTCAAAATTTGCCTTTAAATAAATTTAAAGCAATCATAAAACAGAAATTATTAGCAAAAAGCTATTATAAAATCACTGACTATTTGATTGATAAGAAATCACAGTCATTAGCTGTCTTATTATTCATATAATTATGAAATCTCAAATTGTAACCCATAATCTTTAAAAGAGCAACCCTAGAGTTTCTTGCTCGTGACGTTTTCAAGTGATAATTTTATCCTATGAAATAAAATATTTTGATTTTGATTTGATTTGATTTGATTTGATTACTAACTTTATCGAAAATATCCTATGTTTTAAAGATATTTTTTACATATATACCAAATTTCGTCCAAATCTGTTAATTACATTCACAGTGATTGAACAACAAACAAAAATGCAAACTTTCGCATTCACAAATTTATAATATTAGTTAGATTAGAGTCATTTTACAAGTTATTGATGATGATATTCCATTTCCACCCACACATACACACACGCACGCACCCTGTTACACACAAACAAACACACCACCGCCCTACACACACACACACACACACACACCCAATATTACAATATGTACCACTCATCACAATCACACTTATTCGTGTGACTTAATGTTCCACCAATCTTGTATTTGTATTTTGCTTTTATTGCAATGTGATAAGATAACTGATTTATTTTCAAAATTATATTTGTGTTACCTATGTTTATTTTTGAGACAACATTTGTTTATGGAGGAGCGAGACTTCCTGATACAAGTATCTTAATACTTACTAGGAGGTCTCAACCCTGGATCGAGTTATACTATTGTGAGAAACGAAATAAACATTTTTAATTTTTTTAATTTAATAATATTACACTCGCTTATATTTCATTTAGGTACGTCGTGGAATGAATATATAGAGTTAATTTTCGGCAGAGTTTCCCATAACCCTCACATGCTCATCGAAAGACTTCATAGCTCGACGTCTCATCTGAGGACTAGACCTGAGTGTTCACATCAACAAACAACCCTACCGTCGAGTTTTAGCAACCTGTGGGCGGATTGTCATCTCACATGTAGACCCATTCGATACGACAGTCCTCCTTTAGTCGGGTGTGAGTTGGCATGGAAATTTTCTGTGTCATGAAATCTAAGATCTCCTTTGGGTCAGTGATAGATAGTATTAATACGGGTCCTACAATAGCTATATTTTTTTTGATATGTAGCGTACTTCACAGATATGAGATAGTCAGACATGACTTTGAAGCCATTCGATCTTGCCAACAGCTCATTGATAACGTTAATTGTATTTCCAAGTTGCCTATTAAGATACCAATATCACGAGGTTAATATAGAGAGGCTGATAAAACAGTTTAGTAATCGTGACAAGTACAGCAAATTTCAAAATTGCAGTCGTAGTCGTTCACACGATATTTTTTTATATTGCCCTTGAATTTCTAAAGGAAAATACCTTATATTCTTGTGCAGTAGATCGTAAGTACTACACAAGAATGGTAGGTACATTTACGTTAATGTACAACAACCGCCTCCGTGGCTCAATATAAACAACATAGGGTTTACGATTCGGAGGTCGCGGGTTCGATCCCCAGCGGGGTACATGTTTAAGTACTCGGTTTGGTTGGTGGTAGGGCATTTTAAATGTCCGCCTGGCTGGCTACCACCATCTTATCTAAATCTGCCGTCAAGCACAAGTGGTTAGAAACTCTGATGCTATATCAAAAGGTCGCAACTAGAGCGGTTTAGCAACTCACATTCAAATATGCCAACGTAGCAGAATTCAAAATGTCTGCAGATGCAAAAAAAAAATCGGGTGTTGGATGCGTTCGTAGTTCGTCCTATGGTTCATGCAATCGATTCTCTACAGGCTGATTATGTATATTGCAGTAGCAGGGCAACAGGAGTAAATTGTACAATAATCGCTGTCAAACACGATTTTTGTATTCTATATTAGCAACAGCAAGGCGACAGCCGAGCGGTTTACAACAATAGATAGGCCCGACTCTGTCGACCAATCAGGGAACTAAAAGTGCATCGAAGCGATACATAATCAGCCTGCGGGTTATGCCGGTCGCGCGAGAATAGCTTGTGTGAGGTCATGGTAGCACCACATAATAATGGTGTTAGTTTTTTTTTCAAACGAACTCTTTTAACTAAATGAACTAAATATAATTAAAATTCGTTCAAGAATAGATTGGATAAATTACAAAAAAAAACTAGTGATGACTTAAATATTGGCTGAATAACAAACATAATGAACAATGTGAACTCTTCCAACACTGTGACATAGACATACCAGCATTAATGTTGCTCGTCTTTAATAATATAATAATAATAATTATTATTTACGTAGCAAAATATATTTGACTGGAAACTGTAGTCTTAAAGTTCGACTACTATCCTACTTGAAAGTTAATAGTGAACGATACTATTTAAATGTAACGCCATAATGTAATATTAAAAATGTAATGAATGACTAAATTGGCTTTATATATGAAAATGATAAAACTGATTATATGAAGAAATAAATAAATAAATAATAATAAATAAATATCTTTGCACATACACACAGCGCCATCTAGTTCCACACTAAGCAACTAGGCTTGTGTTATGGATACCAGATGGTGGATAACACAAATACATTTTTTTTTGTAAATAAATACACATAAAAATGAAAAGCATCCATAACTCGGGAACACATGCATGTATTCATCATACAAATATATGCCCCTAGCGGGATTCGAACCCGCGAACTTTTGGTTTAGCAGCAGAGTTTCTAACCACTACACCAAACGGGTCGTCGAATATTTATAGATACCTACTAAGAGGGCAAATATTTAATATCACTCATTCACAGTCGTCAGGTTTGAAATAATTTTAAATTGGATAATTTGTTGATGTAATTATCAACGACATGTTAGTTTGTAAACGCTTTATTGTACAAAAGAAAATAAATAGAAAACAAATTTACTTAACAAAGGCGGACTTATCCCACAGCGGGATTTCTTCCAGTCAACCAAGATCGACGTTAAGGAACAATAGATAGGGCGTTCAAACTTAGCTAACTTACTTTTACTTTGCCCTACGGGTCCATGTTCATGATTAATTAAGTTTGATTTTACTTCAACAATATGGAATGCAATAAAGAATAGAATTGTTTATTTTTTTTTAAACACTCAATATCTTTTATAAAATAATTTACAGGTAAAGTTGAAGAGAGATTTTCTGGAGAGTAAAAGAAGATGCATTTATATCCTCCACATTTTTTTAGTATCACCACGCTTAGCGTTAAAACATAATCCACCTCAATGCTCAAAGTGCTCGCATACTTAAGAATCTTCTAACAGGCGGGGATTATCAAAATGAAAACGGTCTATTATTAACAAAGACGTTACGTCACATCAAATGTCACTACGATCTCAGAAAATCTATCAGCAGACATACAACTGCATCTATTATACAATTTCTGAAACAAACCAGCGAAACCTATTCCAATTGTACAGCTACAAATATAGTAAGTCCTATTAACAGAAAAATCTTCAATAACTTACCATTTTTTAAATTTACCGCGTCTGAATTTGAAATCCGATTCACACGTCCGCTCACCACGAGCTATGCGGGGCAACTGGGGCCGCCGGTGGTTAGGTCAAGGTCGTGGAAACTGTGCCAGGACTGCCCGGCGGCCGATACAGCAGCGCGGGAAACCCTCTGAAATGGCGGGAACTCGCCCGCCCTACGAACATAACCTAAAATGCATTGTTTTGTATGCTTGAACTTGTTGAATTTTTAATTCCGTGGAATTCCGACAGTTGTGATTTGCAATAGAACAGAAGACAGGTCAGATGTCATAAACCTTTGTATTTCTTATTGCTTTTTTATGGGTAGGTAATTGTACATTTAAAATTACATAAGGAGTTTAGCGATCTGTGCTAATTACCTATCTACTATTTTTACAATAGTAGTTGTATTGTATCTCAGACAATACTTATTTAGCGCCCGTGTGGATTAAAACATTAAAAATAATTTTTGGGAAAATAAAAAAGGTTTGTATTACATGCACACCAGTTAGAATGATACCTGACGAAATTTAATTTTCACAGTAACTAACTGTTTTCCTGTTTATAATTCCTAAATTAGCTTCTGTAAAATAAATTTAATATCACAATAATAACTTAATGTATACATTACATAATTCCGTATTATTTGTTTTCATGAATAGCCAAATCTATAAATTTTATTGTACATTTAATGGAATTGTTTATTAGCCTGGTCACATCGTGAGTGAAGTTACATTTTTCTTTATAATTATTCTTATAATTTGTGCATTCTGACCGGGTAAAAGTGTAATAGGTTACCTATTGTAATAGGTACCTAAGTTGTGTACATTTGTTAGGTTTGTAGTTTTATTATTTTTTTTAGCTTAGTTTAGATTTTTTTAACCTGTTTTTATTTTTTTTTGTTATTTGTTATATCTTAGTTATCTTCCCATTTTTGTAATAGGATAGAATCTCAGACTATATAGGGACTTAATTGTCAATGGTTTAGGCTGATGGCATATACCAAAGACTTAAATAATTAAAAAAAAACAGAGACCGGTTGGAAGTTGGAACCATGGACTTATTATTTAAACAGGACTGATAACTATCAAAAGAATCATTTAGGAAAATGATCACTATGTCAACGCAATAAGGTATTAAATTGGATGCACCATACACAAAGGCAAATCCGAGCCGAGAGAGATAGAAATAACGGAGGCCGTGTGTCTCGTTCTTACATCTTGCCAGCAAAAAAAATGATTATGATCAACAGTTTTGGCTACTCAAAAATTCCATTGAAACACTTATATTTTTATGTTATTTTAACAATTATAAATAAACAAATAACATTCGCATTAATTTCTTTTCATATATTCATAATCAAACAGAAAACATACATTTTTATTTCGATTTTGTTATTTTTATGGTAACCCTGAAAAGCATGTCATGTCATGGCGGTTCGGTGTGATTTTGAATTTTCTTTGCATTAAAAGTTTTTTAAAGTATTTGTTATATTATAACAAGTAAAAGGAGTAAAATGGTGAAAAAGTGTTGCGTTTATACTTGCCAAAGTGAATCCTATGGTGGTTGCAACATATCTTTCCACAGGTAAGCTAAAAATAATATTTTTGTAAATCAAAGAAGTAGGATGCCCATGAATTCTTGAAATGAGTCGAAATATGTGAAATATGTGTGATTGATTAGGGTCCTGACTGTTGTACTATTATTGCAGTTTCCCAAAAAATGAAGAAATGCTAAATAAATGGCTCACGCCGGCTAATGTCAAAACGCCAAAGTTTTTTGACAAATATTTTATTACAACATTTTTGTCCTAAGTCACAAATATATTGTGGTCACCCTGTTAGACAGAGACAAACGGCCTCTACGTTACACATCCTGCTCGGCTCGTTTTTCAGCGGCGAGTACTCAGTCCTGTTTAAATAATAAGTCCATGGTTGGAACCGGCCTGCATCCAGCGATTGCAGCCTATGTCAAAGAGTATAGTAACTAGGGGGGGCACACTTCAAATGTCATCAATTTTCATAGCAGACTGCGACCTCTGAACTGCGGTTGACGAACTAACCGTTATTAGTGTTCTGTGGCAGCAGCCGCCATCTTACCGGTGGGTGATGTCATGTCGAGCTCTCAGTCAACGTCGATTTCCTTTTGAAAGTTTTTGTAAAAGTTCAGATTTTTGTTAATTTGTTGTTTGTTTTTGTTATACCTACTTGTTTTTCATAGCTAATTTAAAGAAATTAGTTATGAGAAATAAAAATTTCCTCATAAACAACAATAACTATTTCTAAACCCAGTTTCTACCTATATAATCAGTGTACGTAGGTATGTATAGATAGATTTAATTCCTCAACCAATCGCTGGCAGCAGCACTGTCTATACATGCAAATTTAACAATGACCAAAGAAACCTATTAGTCATTGAAATTTAAACACGGAGTTGCCACTCTTTCTCGGTAAATAGTTACTATACTCTTGCCTATGTTCAGTAGTGGACGTCCTGTGGCTGATATAATGTTTATAAAAAATCAGACTATAGTAAGAGGTGCCGCTATATCACGAATTTGAACAAATCTCAATAGGTAATAGTTACCAAAAATCTATTTCACTTACCCAATATACTATATAGTGAAAAGACCGCCTAATTGTGTTCTATGGTTATCTTCAAACATTATTGTAAATTATTTTGCGCAATAAAGAGTATTTGTATTGTATTGTATTGCATTGCATTACATTACATTGCATTGTATTGTATTACATTGCCTACTCTATTTTTTCCTTACGGTAAAAAAACTCATCCGATATAAGGCTTTTTATTTCCGATCCGTTCTACACGTGATTGTGTAGGACCAAAGTATTCCAAATAAGAATTTAGTTTATAAAAGGGGATGAAAGGGGAAAATAAACAAACGCACACTAATAAAAAAAGTGCTCATTTATTTAAAAAAAAAATTTTTTTAATTGTAAACAACTGCCCTACAAACACGAATGTTTTGTGCATTCCCACGTCTGTCCAACTTGGACGAACAACTGCATTGATGCATGTTTGGTCAAACTTGTGATTAAATAAATAAATCATTATACATTAAACAAATAAATAATTTCTCTGTCTATTCAAGTTGTCGTGCACACATATGTTATAGTAATTTATTCATTGAGATTATTGTCATTTGCAAAATTTTTAAAATTATCTGAGGATTTTTCTTTTCAACGCTATGAATTGAAACACAGGACAATAAAAATGTGTTATAAGCAGTGATCCATAATACTTTTAGGATTGCTATTAAGTGAGGTTTTAGTTATGATTATTATGCTTAATATAATTTACATATACTTCAATAAATAAATAAGACCTGAATATCAAATGCAGAAAGTATTTCCACTAA
Organism: Oegoconia quadripuncta; assembly: GCA_949316235.1. Classification (NCBI taxonomy): domain Eukaryota; kingdom Metazoa; phylum Arthropoda; class Insecta; order Lepidoptera; family Autostichidae; genus Oegoconia; species Oegoconia quadripuncta. Next base: position 3,473,789 of record OX438751.1, read on the forward strand.
TAAATACATTATAATAATTTAAATGTACTATTTCTTGATTGAAATAAGTACTCACGAATTAATTTGTGGCTCTATGAAGTGACAAGTCAAGAATCAAATAAAAAACACTGAAAAGATCATTAAAATAAGGTCATTGTAGGTACGTCAAAAAGTTTAAGGCATCAACAAACCTACGAACTAGCGAACGTATAAAACGAATGTAAACGTACCAACCTTTGGTGATTGGTATTCTGTCGGCCAAGTTGGACACACGTGAGCAAGGAGTTTACATAGCTTAGAACTTTCAACGTGCTTTCAGTTTACAATGTTATTGATTAGTTAGAATTCATTATAAATAATATAATTAACATAATTAATCAGAAATATCCATAGGTAAAGGCAAGAACAATTTATCTGTACAGTGCCCGAATTAATAACGACTGCAAATAACTTACAATAGCTTCAAATTTTGAAAAAAAAAATAATCAAAATGTATTGACTCTATTGTTCTTCTTAAGATTTCTTCACCCGAAGTGGAGAATTTTATTATTAGCATTAGTGACCGGTTGGTTCCCCGGCAGAGTAGAATGGAACCAACCCTCATATCTGTATGGATTGAAGAGCCAGATAGATTTTAAAGAGCAGCTCACACCCTTATTTAGCAACAAAGTAACTGATTTTGCAGCACGAATCTGGATTTAAAAAAACTATGTATCATTTGGCAGCAATTGTGTATAGTAGCTAAAATTTTGATTTTGATTTTGACCTATTGGTGTAGTGGATAGTGAATCAGTGAAACCAACGGTTGCGGGTTAAATATTTGTGTGATGAATACGAACATTTGTTCCCGAGTCATGGATGTTTATATAAATATTTATGTATGTTTATCCGTTATCTAGTATCCATAGCACAAGCTTTGCTTAGTTTGGGACTAGATGATTGGTGTAAGTGTCCGAAATATTTATTATTTAATTTCCATGAATGATGTGTGTTTGATTTTGCAGTATAGAAATAAAATACTTAGTAAGAGTGAATTTGGTAAATGAAGGCATTTTATGTGGGTCCTCAATCCTGAGGTTCTGGATATAAATAATAAGACACTAACATTTAGCAAAAATATCTGCAAAAATTATCTGTACAGTTCAGCACTGTATACTATTACGGTAGCACTGTAGGTATGCTATTATTACTGGTATTATGGTATCTGAAAAATAATACTTTTCGATTTTCATTATGTTTTTTTTTTTTTTGGCTTGGTTACTAGACCATTAAGCCATGTCTTTATTTCAATACACTGTTTTTTATGCACTATATTTTTCCGACACTGTTTTTAATAAATTTAAAAATTGGGATAAAACATTTCACATTTTTTAATAAGTCATTTAAGCGGCGGGAGGAATTATTATTTTCCACGATTTCACTCAGTTCACTGGCAAGTATTAGTCTTTGGATTGCAAAATTTGGACAGTTGTACAACACATGTTCTATATCTGCTTGCGGAGCACTACAGTATTTGCATAGATCATTTGCTGATATTCCCAGTCTTGCTAGATGGGAAGGTGTAGTGGAGTGTCCGAATATTCGCTATGAAGAGTGACCAAATTTGGGGGTACTGCAAATGACTTACCTTTAGGTACCTACCCACAGTAATATTTCATAATAATATTTAAAATATTTTTTTTCAGACACCGTAATATAGATACAGTGTTGAAATATATATATATATATATATATATATATATATATTTAGCAGACATTACTTTTGATTTCGGTTATTATTTCGCCCACTGTACATTATTGATAGGATATAGGTATATAATAATAATTTAAATTATGTGGGTACTTACATTAACAATAAATAACTTAAATTATTTATAATTTACACGTGATAGGTTGTTGATAGCACTTCAAAAACACGTTTTTTAATATTTTTCCAAATTCCACTAATAGTTTTATTTCACTAAGTGGAGTTTGAGCAAATATTTTTCCGACGATCACCAAAGCCGAACAAAGTTCATATAAAACGGGTGAGTATTAGGTATACTGAGGTACAAAGTGAAATGTAGGTAATAGTCTATCTACATAATTTTCATCTAATATCTAAGTCTAAATTGGCCCCTGATTTGTGAACTTACTACCTATCTCTATCTACGTGACGTACGAGTCTATACATCTATCTCTAGTATCTAGAGTCCCTATGTTTCGTGTCAAATGACATAATACTGATTATAATAAACACCTAATTAAAAAAAAAAAAAAACCCGATAGTGTAAAAAAGCTAACTAAAAAGATGGAAACGCACATGTGATTTAGAAGCTCTCCACATGTCGGCTGCTTATTATAGTTGTTATACATATGTATGTATTTATTGCATGTATGAAATATGAACAATCTTATGAGAGTGAATGAAGCAAACGAGGTGTGTCAGGAAAGTTAGAGTCTGTGGTCTCTGCCTACTCCTACAGGTATAGAAGTAGTAGCCATTGTTTTATGTAATCGTCACGTCTAGTTCCTCCTTTTAATTAATAATTTACGTCGTTATCCTTATTCCTTCACCCCTTGCCTTCCCCTCTCATTAGGTCAGTTATTAGACATGATGAAATCTAATTGGGACATTCGCAACACCTTTCGAGAACATTTTCGAAGCGTATAGGTACTTATACCGGATAAGTTTTTTTTCCTTACGGAAAAAATAGGGCATTTTAGGTAAGTGAAATAGATGTTATTGGTATATAGTAGTTTAATTCTTTTATTTTTCAAAAATGGACGCACTTGTCTGAGATTGATAGCGATTGGCGGGAATCGAAGGGTTGCTAGCATGCGAAATTTATTTGGAAGTTCCAAATTGGAACTCATATTTTCTCCAAGTATTCTTTATTTATTTAATTTAATGATGTAATTATGTGGAATAGGCTACGCGACAGTCAAATGACATTATATTTATACGATGATAGTTTTGATAAAAAAAAAATTAAACTACCTATACCAATACATTCTATTTCACTTACCTAATATGCCCTATTATTTTTCTCACGGTAAAAAAACCCGTCGGATATATAGTAGATAGCATAAACGATGATCCTCTTAAGCATTCATATATCGCAATAAAATGCAAAAGTGCCTAACAGAACCGTGTTTAGATACATAAAATAAATCAGGACTAATCGGACGCGCAAGATGTGGGGGCTTCACCAAATAATTTTCTGAGTAACGTCAGTAAATTGACTAACTGACCAAAATTGTCTGAGCCAGTGTTTGGGTGGGAGTATACTGGAAAAATCCATAGGCGTTTGTTTATTTAAATTACAAGCAATCACCACGCGATAGCTCCTACGAATACGGACATTTAAAAATGTAAGTATAAACACTTATTCAAAATAGCAACTTTGTATGAAAACACTTTACAAATTAAAAAAAAAACAAGTACTTATATAAATAAGTCTAGCAATGAACTTTTACTGATGTGATACTATGATATGTAGGTACTTATATGTATATAATATGTAAGCTAAAATAAGCTGCCTATATAATATTTATGTAAGCCGCATATAAGTATAAATGTGATTACACTTTGTAATACAGCTACGTACTATCAGAAACTAATAATGTGTATGTACCGATTTCGAAGGGCTAAAGTCGCTGTTTTTTTAGGTTTGCACTTTGATTATGAGATAATAAAAATTAATTTTTAAAATTCCGATAATGCGCGTTCATATTTACCAACAATACACTTGAAATTAAGCAGACAGAGATGTGCGCCGCCCTTCATCTTCGATCCGATTAAATCCCTATTAAATAACACATACATAAGTATATCTTACTTCTTTACTATCATAACATTTTGTTTAACTAAGTAAAGAATATTCTATTCAGACGTCACTTTTCGTGTTATTAAGTGCAAACTTAAAAGTTATATAAGACTTATTATAACTATAAGTAATACTTATTAATTATGTACTTACTTGTATTGCATGTACAGTCAACAGCACGAGGACTGTAACATTACCAGCGTAAGCTGCCCGCGCGACGCTATCAGAAATAAGAACGCTGCGAGACCCACTTAAACTGTAAGTGTTTCGGTCTTCGTGCGGCCGCATGTACGAGTAATTTAATAAAATCGTCTCATTTGATGCATTTGTAGTGTATGTTAAAAGTATTTACCTTGGTAACTAATAAATATACTAATAATAATAACACTGTCCAACCATCTTCGAATTTTCTCAAACAAATTCGTTATCGCTAGGAACGGAATAATTTTCATTTTTGCGAAGATTATCGATCAGCATTACTTAATTAGCAATTTTATAAAGTATTGATAGAAAAGAATTTTCATAATGTTTGCTGAACAATTTATGACTCACCAAATTCACATGGAAGTCGGTTGAGGACCCACCACCGTCGTAAATTTATTATGTGTATCGGTATTAGCGTTGAGATGAACCGTGAACTATTACTAAGGTACTATTAAGATACGATACATTTTATTCTGCAATCTCGGTACAATAAAGGACACTGTTCTGAAGAACTGTTCGAGCTAATACCCGCTGCTCAATTTAACCGATACACTTCTCGCCGAAAATTAAATATCCATCCACATCACCTGGATAAGTGGAAGTCTACCACTGTACGTTTCTCAAGAAACTTCTTACCACGTACGACCACCCTGTGGAACAGACTTCCGGCAGCGGTATTCCCGAACGAGTACGACATTGGAACCTTCAAGAAACGAGCCTACACCTTCCTCAAAGGCCGGCAACGCATCTGTGACCCTTTTGGTGTCCATGGGCGGTGGTGATTGCTTTCCATCAGGTGACCCGCATGCTCGTTTGCCGCCCTCTCATATAAAAAAAAAAAGAAAACCTTATGTGAGTACGATGGATTTTTCGCAACATTCACTATTAACATTCAAATGCCTACACCTTCCTCAAAGGCCGGCAACGCATCTGTGACTCTTTTGGTGTTGCGGGTGTTCATGGGCGCCGGTGATTGCTTTCCAGCAGGTGACCCGCATGCACGTTTGCCGCCCTCTCATATAAAAAAAAACACTGTTTTGAACCTTTACCTGTAAACACATGACATAACGTCTGTGTGCATGGTCTCAACTCTAGTGCCGATACCTATCTTATCTACCTAATAATAAAATAGATTTATGAATGCATACGTTACGATCAGTAAAAAAGGAGTTTTTTTAGCGACCTGCGCGTTATTTTGTTCGTTTACTATTAATAACTTTTCTATCAATTACTTCTTGACATACTGGTTTAATTATCTATTACTTATTGAATATAAATCTAAAAATATAGCTTGTGCTAAGGCACTTCTTATAGTTACGAGTGTGCGTATTCTCCACATTTTAGAGGTATAAAATACTTAAGCGAATTCGTTAAACATGGTCCTCCCTTATCATTATAATAATATAAATTTAAATTACTTGGTCTCATAATTACGATTTTATTAATTTGTGCAAATTAAAAGGTATAGGTATATCAAGGCATTAACAAGTGTATGGAAAATTAATCCAACTTCATACGAGAATAGCGAGTTCTATATTAGCTACGTGAGTACTAATACATTTCTGTTTTTAGAGCTACTTACTTGTGGTAACAAAATTTTGCAGTCAAACAAATGAAAATGAAATAACTTTTGGCCCTTCTATGTTTGTTACATTTTACATACAAATAAACATTGTCTAAGCTTTCATGTTTAACCGTCAAATCACTCTATCGTATGCTTCCTTAATTATTCCTAATTGCTTTACAAAAAGTCCTACCATTGTCTTTGCCCACCTTTGCCTCATGAAAGGTCTTAAAAACGGTTGCGTAGATCATTTTACACAGACAAAATACATGGATTGCCTTAAAGCAATACAATGCCTTTAAGCGCCTCCGTGGCTCAATGTAAACAACATTGGGTTTACGATTCGGTAGTCGCGGGTTTGATCCCCAGCTGGGCACATGTTTAAATACTCGGTTTGGTTGGTGGCAGGGCATTTTAAATGTCCGCCTGGCTAGCTACCACCTACTTATCTAAATCTGCCGCCAAGCAGCAATGTTAATAGCATTGTTCTGTTCCGATTGTCAGAGATAAGATAGCCAGTCCCCCAAATGTGTTGGGGTTTCCGGGTCAGTACGCTTCCATCTTCGACCTCATCTTCACTTAACATCAGATGTAGTTGAGGTCAAGTACGAACCCGTCGTGCATAAAAAAAGAAGCAAATTAGTGATTAATTTGTTTTGATTGCTGTACTAAAATTAATAGTTTTACACTTTTCTTTTAAGAAGAGGTGGCCTAAATCATGATATTGTAAAAAAATTAGTTCCCCATACGAAATGTGCCGATTAGATATTTTACATAGGTAAGTACAATTGGGAAGGGATGTAAGTTATATATAAGTAAATTTTGTTAACGAGCTTCTGAGGAATGCTTCCAATTATAAAGACAAGTAAGTCACCATGAAATGTGACTTTCTTAAATATGAAATTAAATAATTATGTAACCGAAACTGATAAAAATGATATCGTAAAATCAGATTTAACCATATTAATTAGGAGAAGCTACGTTCCAAATATTTACTTATATAGAACTAATTCATTGCCGATTGTACTGATTTAAATGGTATGTAATATAGATATATATTCGTGTACCTAGTCCTTGCAAATTCAAATCAGATTTAACGAAATTTATTTTGCTGGTGAAGTCCCGGGTATAGATAAACCCAAATACACACAATTCCACTCCAGTTACTGTGTGGTAGACATACCAAAACGTTAAGGTATGCGTACTATAGTGAGAACTTGGAAGGATGGCTGTTTTGAATGTATATCCACTTAGGTACAGTCAGTACAGTACCTACAGTCGGTGAAGCAAAGTTAACTTAAAGGGATTTTTTTATGTTAAATATAGGAGAACAATTAAAAGGGTAGGCTTTGTAGGCATAACAATGCATAGGCATTACAGTAGCCTAACGATTATAAACAAAGTTAACATTTGGGCTTCATTAGTAACTCTACAAGATTAGCCGCAAAGGGGGTAGTAAACCGAAAAGAAGTTCTAGGCGTCGATATTGAAAAAAGTTGAAAACTTTAAGACGTAAGCGGAATCGCGCCCACTCGGAGCCTTCAACTTATTTGGGGAACTAGCTATCTCATCTTTAACAGCTGGTTGTACCTACTAATACAACATTATATTGTTACTTGGTGGCAGACTTAGATAAGATCGTAGTAGTAGTTTAAAAATACCGTGTAGTAAACGTGTACCCCCCTAGGAATGGAACCCGTGACCACCCATCGTCGTTTATGTTGGTCACACTGAGCCATATGGACTTCAGCTTATGTATGTATGAATATCCATCGATATGTATAGATCTATGCAACCGGAATTTGTATCAAGAATTCCTTCAATTCATTAATTCTATCTACCCCCGAAAATACTAGACACATGGTGTTTCTACCCAATTATGTGTATACAGAAAAAGACGGCTCCACCTGAATAAGTAGTTCCGCTATAATTTTGAAGTATCTCAGTTTTATGGCCAAGTTGAGCTGAATGAGGATTGTTCTGAAATCGTTATCAAAAAATTTGATCGTATTTCTGAATGGCCATTTTCAAGTCGATAACTTCATTCGAAATTATGGCAAAGTAGCCTCCGAAAATACTTAAAAGATGTAGGCAGAAACGCATAAATACAGATTATCCTAATCGATATGTGTTGCGGCTACTTTTTAAAAAGTAATTGAAAGGAGATTGCTAGAGATGGCCTAAGCCAAATATAAAATAAAAGTTTCAAAAAGTTGCCATATAATTTTTGACATCACATCATTATTTACTTGCCCGCGGACAGTAATTATCAGTTTGCCTACCTAATATAAAAAAAATATATCGTGTACTGGAGATTCTCGCCATTTGTAAAAACCAAGTTTACCTACAATAAAACTAGACGCAACATAATTTTTGGAAAAATTATTTGATGTTTTTTTGAGATACGTACATTCATTATTTGCACTTAGACAAATCTTCTATGCAAATTAGCAATCTCCTTTATTAATTAGTTGAATGCACCATGTGTGTAGAGTTTTCACAATACCGTTCACATTATAAAACCTTAACAATAATTGATCCAATTACAACTAAAACTTAATTGTTAGATCTTACAATTACTAACTTCGGCACGTTTAACTACGAATAGTCCATTGGTATTAAATACCTATTTCTGAATTGTTGTTCTCTTACAGCTAACGGGACATTATTGTTTAATAAATGAGAAAATCACACATACGTGTTTTATCTGGGAACACGCCAAATTCGAGGATTTTACTGACCATTCCGAATGCGGTTCCCTCTACTCCGTGACCGACCACATTGTACCAGAAAATTACGGTATGTAAACTACCAAAGAAATCTGTTTCGGTATATAACGAACAGTAACGTACATGATCTCATTTAAATGTGTATAAGTAAGAAACTGGATTCAGGAGGGTGTGTACCTGGATATCGTAACACAGGATCTTGTAGTCCAAATCAACCTCCAGCTCTCTCAAAGGAATGTACCGTTTTATTAATTTATTTATAAACAATAATTATACAATTTATTATATAAATAAAAATCACAAATAAAAACTAGCCCCAAGTCACTGGTTGGTGGAATAGTACCCAGAAGGCTGCGTTGCCTCGCTGTATAGCAAAATTTATTTAATTATATTATTATTTTATATATTTTATGTATCGCTGTTTTTATTTATTTATTTACTTATTTACAAAACTTTAAGTCTTGGAGGAGTCGGTTATTATGATGAATGAGAAGTACGATTCCATTCACAAAGAGATGGATAATCAGAAAACTGCGTTCACTAAGCTGCATGTGGATAACAGCAAGCTTCGGGATAACGTGAAGGGCGTTGAAAGTCGCCTTTCAGAATTTGAAGACTCAAGAGAAATTTATAAACATTTTTTTTAAACTTGCTGATGGGTTCTATTCCGAATGTATTAAAAGTGTTGAAAATTAATGAAACAATTAAATCAATTTTGGAATTTGTACTTATGTTGATAATGGAACCGTTATCAATGCAACAACTTTTATATGTCAATTTTGTATGTTATTCGGAAACATATTTGAAAACTTTGAAAAACAAATTGATAAATATTGAAATTTTATTTTCGTTTCCGACTGAAATGTCTCCATTATGCCATTGCCCAAGTATCACTATACCTATCCAGAACCTTCCGATTGAACTGTGTAGTCGTTCTGATATTCTCTAAACTTCTATAAACCCCGATCCAGGCATTACCTTTGGGGTCTGGCTTGGCGAAAAGTAAATGCGAGTTGGTTTCAACACTTTTCCGGTATTATACAGGGTGAATTTGCATCCATGTAATTCCCATTAACTGGTGACTTCACCCCTGATTACGATCAACTTTCCCCAAGGAATCATTGTCGAATTCGATCAAAGTGTTTTCGATTACCGCTCCGCTACCGCGCCTCCTGGGTGATACCCGGAAATAAGTGCTTCCTCGTTCATTGAGCATTTTTAATGCACTGAGCTAGACCTTGTTGTGGCGAAAATAAATCGTATATTGGAGAGATTGGACACTCTCGTTTTACTTCGGCATTTACAGATTTTATAAAAGCAGTAAACTCAAATTGACGGGACGTAGGTGGTTAAGAAAAAAAATTACTAACCCTCCAACCAGTTGGACAGAGGGTTGGTCGGCTAGTAATGGACGGACGTAGGAGTTTTTTGTTTTTATTACAGATGGCGGTGTACAGTTTCCATTATACCGAGGTATCCAGTATTGCGCGCGTATCTAATATTTGTATCGTCTCCCTTACAGTCTTCCGTGAAAGCGGATATGTCCGTCATACATTATGTGCGCGAATATCAGTGCTTGCTCTTTCATTGAGCATTTTTAATGCACTGAGCTAGACCTTGTTGCATGACTATTGCACACATTCCCACATATAATGAATCGGCAGTAAGTTTTGAAGGTATTGGGAAAGAATTTTAATTGTTATGGTATATTTCTTTACATCTGTTTGTATTTGTTAAAAATTCTATGTCTCTTGTTGTTTTCATGAATGTTTGTTAATTAATTGTTAATGTAGTATTTAGGTATCTCTCTTGTATGTGTGCCAGTTTATGCAATAAACTTTTTATCTATCTAACAAAGTAACCCATTCTGAAACCACCTTTAGTATGGAATGCAATGCAATTTCGGCTCAACCGAAAATTGTTGGACTTTCATACTAAACGTGGTTTCAGAAAGGTTCAGTTTGTATGGACAATCGAAAATTTTTTGATCGAATTCGACTATGGTTCCTTGGGGAAAGTTGATCGTAATCAGGAGTGGAATCACCAGTTAATGGGAATTACACGAATTCGAATTCACTCTGTATATGTCTTGATAGGTTTCATACCATAATAACACGTCAATGTAGGTTTCTCATTTGATAAAAAGCCCTGATTAAATCTAACTACTTAATTGTAACTAGGTTGTGTCACTATTTACATGTGCGTGTTCAGTGTGACCTCGCCAGAGCTCTGCTCGTACAGTCTTCGCACCTCGTCGTGGGTCATCTGGGAGACCGACGGGATCTTTGGCATGTTCACTATTGGTTGTACCTGGGGACCAAGGGTTACTATGTAAGACCAAGTTTAGGCTATCGTCGACGCCATCGAAGCGATTTTGGTGTTTTGTAGTCCTTTTTAGTTCAAGAAATGTTCCAATGCATTAGAGATGAATGACGTCTCATTCAATACGACAAATATATAGTTACTGTATGACAGATTTAGTTTTGGGCGTACTTCGTATGAAAGCGAGGACTAGAGAAATAAATTAAATAAATAAATAATAATAAATATCCTTAGATATACACACAGCGCCATCTAGTTCCACAGTAAGCAACTATAGGCTTGTGTTGTGGATACCAGATGGTTGATATACTACATAAATACATTTTTTTTGTTGTAAATAAATACTTATTATAAATGAAAACATCCATAACTCGGGTACACATGTCCGTATTCATCACACAAACATATGCCCCTAGCGGGATTCGAACCCGCAACCTTTTGGTATAGTGGTCAGAGTTGCTAACCACTACACCAAACAGATCGTCAAAAATAGACGGATGCTAACTCGGAGAAAAGAATTGATAGATCTGGGAGACTGAAAATCCTTAACAGGTTAAAAGTACCATAATTGGGTACATCTTCAGCCCGTAAACATCCCACTGCCTGGGATATCACTGCAGGGAGGCCTTCCCTCGTACATGAGGGAGTATGGATCATATTCCATCACGCTGGCCCAATGCGGGTTGGGGATTTCACATGAATTTGAATTTTTATTTCTCAGGCATGCAGGTTTCCTTCACCGTTTAAGTGTGTCGGTCGAAACGCGGTCTCCCAATTTAGGAGGTCCGGGTTCGATTCCCGGGCAAGTCAATGAGTATTTAAATTTAGTTTAATTATACTTATGTGCATTTATCTGATTGAAATGCACATAAGTAACAAATTAAATTTAAATGGTACCTAATGGCCTGCCCGGGAATCGAACCCGGACCTCCTAAATTGGGAGACCGCGTCTTAACGCTTAGCCACCGACGCTCCCGACGACGATTAGAATAGTAATATTTATGCTTAGTTGTACCTATATCACGTGATTTATATGGTCTGACAGAGCTGATGATGCAGTCGTTTTAGTCCATTGAATTCGGTTATTTTTCCCACTGTGTGTATGACTTGAGAGTAATTACACTAACCTTATTATTAGTGATAGTGACGAACCCGTTGCCCACGGTTCCGTTGGGCAGCGTCCCGTTGGGCACGGACCCGTTGCGCACAACACCGTTCGCGAACCCGTTCGCCATTCCACCTCCCATTCGCGACATCGCGTGCGCGAACTGTTGCATCGCTGACGGATCTGGGGATAGTATACATTTGTTACTACCACAGATTTATATGCTACTGTTTTGCGAACTCAAATAAATATTTCATGGTATAAAAGTTACGATTTGAAATCGTAACAATTGTAAGTTAAGAATATATTAACTGCTCATTCACAAAGCCGACTCTCTCGGGAAGAATCAACAAGAGTTGGAAGGTTGTTGATGTGTGCTGTGTAAACCGTGGTACGTCGTAATGCCACATTGTTTAAAATGAATCTTCGAAATCCATTTTCCTAAACAACATTTTAACTTAAATCATTATATTTCTCGGTATTTCTGTAACTAAGATACTATAAAATTTCTGACTATCTGGATGATTAGCAAGCATGGACATAGACCGCTCGGCGATATTTAGCCTAATTATGCAATATAATATAATTGTAACCCAAACTTGCAACCCTAGAGTTTCTTGCTCGTTCTTCTCTGGGGAATCTGCTTTGCGAATGAGCAATCATGTCAATAATTTTAATATTAAGATAAAAAATGTGACGTTTTGAAGTGATAATCTTTATCCTACGAAATAAATATTTTTTGACTTTGACTTTGACTATGTTACTTAGTTATGTGTTTGTTAGTTGCTCAATCACGGTGAAACGGATGAACGGATTTGGATGAAATTTCGGGTAGAACATACCCTGGATTAAAACATAGGATACTTTTTATTCCGATAATGTGAGTAGTTCCCGCGGGATAACCGAAATTCCGCGATAAACTTATTCTACGCAGGCGAAGCCGCGGGCGGATATTTAGTCATTAATAATAACATGTTAAAATTTTTATAAAAGTAATTAAATTAATTCGTAAACTAATATTACGAACTTTGTGAGAGACTGGGAAACTGTAGGTACTAGGATAATCTTCACAGAATACCAGGCTCTTACTAATAGTATAGCTAGCTACCACCATCTTATCTAAATCTGCCGCCAAGCCGCAATGTTAATAGCATTGTTGTGTTCCGGTTGTCAGAGATAAGATAGCCAGTCCCCCAAATGTGTTGGGGTTTCCGGGTTAGTACGCTTCCACCTTCGACCTCCTCTTCACTTAACATCAGGTGTGATTGAGGTCAAGTACAAACCCGTTGTGCATAAAAAAAAATAAAAATATTGGTAAATTCGGCTATGGTTCCTTGGGAGAAAGTCGTTCGTAATCAGGAGAGAGTTACCAGTAAATACACGAATTTAATTTCATTTTCTGTATAGTTATATCCAACAATTCGGATCTGTTGATTTGTAAATACATTCATTGTTATTTAATTCGATGATCTGAAACACCTGGCAAAAGATACAAATGATTTCAACTAATTTAACAGTCACTTTTCCTAACTGACTTTGGAGAGTCAGTTTCAAATAGGAAACAAGAAAACATTTCCCGCTTCAAAGCTACCTCGTAAGGAGAAATCACCATCTCAGTTCACAAGATTGATTACTTGATCAGTCTGCACCTGTTTGCCTGCCAGGTGACAGCACCGGCGCCGGCGGCATGGCGGCGATCGCATCAGCCTTCTCCATCTCCTCAAGCAGCACTCGCGTGAACTCGGCTTGCACCTCCGTCGAGTCGGTATCGCCGTCCACCTGTAAGTTGTAACGCTATTATACTTGCTGCGAAATCTCTCCATGGCTCAATGTAAACAACATTAGGTTTACGAATCGCAGTCGCAGTCTTTAGTAATCGGTTTGGTTGGTGGTAGGGCATTTTAAATGTCCGCCTGGCTACCTACCACTATCTTATCTAAATCTGCTGCCAAGCAGCAATGATAATAGCATTGTTGTGTACCGATTGTCGGAGATAAGATAGCCAGTCCCCCAAATATGTCGGTAACCTTCCACCTTGTACCCCATTTTCACTTAACATCAGTATTAACCCATTGCACAAAAAGAACAAAGCATTAATTTGCCCGAAATGGGGAATTTTTATTTCTTTTCCTGTTTCACTACAACTCTAAATCTTTACTTGGCTTACAGAAATGTGAAGATGGGTTATTGTATTACAGATCATCATCCTGGGGACATATCGAAAATATTATTGTACCCATATGAGTACAATTGTTACTGGTAGATAATCCTTAAAATCTTCGTTTCACAAAGTTTAACTCAACACCTCAAGGAGACACCTCAAACCAAGTTCTGTAGCTTTGAACATCGGCATTCTTCGGAGACATACTAAAGCGCTTTAGCTGTTAGAACTCAAGCTGGTGCTGTTGATCGAAGTTCTGTGCATGAGCAGGCTGAGCAGCGGAACGCCACATACATGTGAAAGCCGCAGCCGAGTTAACTGTAGCTTTAAGCTTAGACTTCATTTGAAGATATTAGTGAATCCCATTAACACTCACTATCACAAGCCGATGCTGCTGATCGAGGCTCTTCAGCATGGGCAGGCTAAGCTCCCTGAACACCTCTAGGCGCCGTCTGAATGCCGCCACCGAGTCGTCGCGCCGCCCCCGACCCAACTGCAGCTTGGAACAGTCCAGCAACACCATCCGAGGTTTTATGTGGAACTGGAATGTGACAAACATGTTGAAAAATAAATCGGAGGGGTACAATCCTTGATGCAAGATAAGTAGCAGTTAATAAACGCTTGCAATGAAAATTGAAATACGGGTTCTGATGAGAAGTAGTCACCATGTTGCAAATAGCAATACCGTGTTTCGAAGATAGATTTTTCGCAGTCAAGTGTGGACATTTGAAAGATCTTTTCATCCGCCATTTAACAGACCACATGTAGACAGTCAGCTGCATAGATATATGACCCCTATTCACTTATGACTGTAAGTACGGGGTCATGTTATCTGCAGTGACTATGCCCATGACATGTTTAAGGAAAAACAGAGGGTAGTTCATTCAATAATTTTTATTATGCACAAGGATGGTTCTTGATAAGCATAAATTGCTTGAAGCCCAAGCGTTTGAGTAGTATGGACGGCCTTCTTCCGCGACGAGTATTAGGTAATTTTACTGTTGGTATCATTTACAATTTGACATTTTCACTAGAAAGTAACTTACTTCTTTTTCAAACTGCTCCATTTGCTCCACATCCCTCGGGTACCCATCCAGCACGAGTCCATTGCCGCTCCTGCCGGCATCGTTGAAGGCGACCCGGATCAGTTTGGTGACCAGCTCTCTTGGCGCTAATTCGCCACCGCTGACTGCATTACGGGAGATTGCTCCGTCCGATGCTACACCGCCTCCTCCGTCAGCAAGGGCTCGGAGACGTTGCCCGAGGCTGAGGAAGTAATTCTTAGAGTAGAGAACGTTCGCTGAGTGACGTGTGATCCTCAGCAAATAAATTAATTGGACCAGCCTGTATCTCTCTCCAACTGGTTCCTACAACTCGGTTGTCTAAATGCTTATATTGCGTGTTTGGAAAAGAAAGAGTAGACGCTATAGTCACCCAAGCTCCAACAAAATATGTTGCCAAAAGCTTGGCAGAGCGACCTCCATCACGGAGATGAGCAGCTTATTTAGCCATCCAGAAGTACTGATGGTGTAGTGAATACCGGTTCTCTCTTTATGTCGCGCAATTATCCATAATAGCAAAAGTGCTTCCAGGTGTGAAGTAGTGCGAATATGCGTTGGTACAAAGTCGCTTTGTTATACTACACATTTCAACCACTGCCAGTACCTACTGCTGCTATGATAGACACTTTCCGCTCCCACCTAAATTTGTGCAATTTATCGTAAAGTGCGTCCAACTATGAGGCACAAAGCTCTGCAGTTACTTCCGAGTCCGTCTGAGACGTGGTGCGCCTAGGCTTTCAAAATGGGGTAAGCCCGACAATGTTTTTATGATTTTTACACAGATAGTGAAATTAGATCTTCTCTCACACTTTACTTTGCGCAACTTACCTAAAATGCGTCCATCCGTGACGCTGCGCGACTGCTCGTTGGCACAGAGTGGCCTTGTTGCTGCCCGGCCCGCCGACTACCCATAGCAGTGCAGGTGTAGTCGTCGCTCCCCGTACTCTTATGACTTCAGGCTGGAAGAGATAAATGTTTAGGTACGTCATGTCTCTTCTCTTACCTATGACGAACAAATCGACTCTATACTGACTGCATACCAATTTCATTCCTGCAATAACACGACTCACAAATACATACATAAAAAACTGTGTTTGATGGAAATCGGTTAAGCCGTTTCGAAGACATTTCGCTTTTAACATAGTCGGTTTGGTTTATCTGCATTATTTGGCATTTGTTTTTCAATTTATACAAATCATGAAAAATCTAAAAAATCAGTCTGTAAGTAAAATCGGAGACTTTGACCTGCCGACGGACAACCCAAACAAACAGTTTTAGGTCAAGGAAGCCACGCGGCCTCTCCTATTCACAAATGATAAACAACGCATGCTTTTTATACATTTGCACCGAGTCATGGTCGGTAAGTGTTGACACCTTGATTCGCTTAGCGTCACAATGGGTAATGACAATATTTTCTTTCTAAAAATGCGAGACGTTTCAATACTTATTTAGGTCACAAGCTTCTTTTTTTGTTGTACAAAAGCTTTCGGAAATTCATTCACCAAATTTAACTATCAATTTGCAATGTCAGCTTCTAAGCTTTAAATAAAACCTGACAAAGATGAAATATTATGTCATTATACATCTAAATAACTTCGTTGTACTATTTATGGGACTTCTATTTCGGTGAGACTGTTTATGCACAATTTTTTGGGATTGAAATGATAATCATAGTTAAAGCAGTCTCTCCGTTAGCCCAAGCAAAATACGGTTTGACCTCGTAAAAAACGAATAACCGCGATT
Organism: Oegoconia quadripuncta; assembly: GCA_949316235.1. Classification (NCBI taxonomy): domain Eukaryota; kingdom Metazoa; phylum Arthropoda; class Insecta; order Lepidoptera; family Autostichidae; genus Oegoconia; species Oegoconia quadripuncta. Next base: position 3,490,466 of record OX438751.1, read on the forward strand.
TTCTTGAAACATTTAAATAAAGTGTTGATGTTATAACAATTGCTAAAAATTAAGCATTTGTAAGAAACGTACTAAGTAACTAAATAAGCTAAAGTTGAAAAATGTGTTTATTTAAAAATGGGTATTTCTTTAAATTCAAAACATTTAGCGAAATTATCGTTAAAAAATATTAGTTCTCAATTTTATTTCTTAAGCAATGCAGCTCGACGACATTTTCAGCTAAAACACATGCATGCCTAACTATAACATGCTTAGTTTTTTATCCATCAATAAGTTAACTGTGTTTAACAAAAGTCTGCCTAATAAAATATCAGTTAGAATTAAGATACAAATTAACAATAAGGTTTTCTAAAAAAATCTAGACTAAGCGCTCGTGTATTTTAGATTTTTTTTTTTTTTATATGAGAGGGCGGCAAACGAGCATGCGGGTCACCTGATGGAAAGCAATCACCGCCGCCCATGGACACCCGCATCACCAAAAGGGTCACAGATGCGTTGCCGGCCTTAATTATTCAAAATTACATCTCTAATATACCTCTATACGATAGCAATTATATAAGTCGGTTTTGAATTGTCTAGCTAAGCTAGTTTTTTACCCTATTTTCCCTGGGCTACGTGCCTATGGAATGAGGATTCCAGCAACACGTGGCGACAGAATGCTCACTTAAAATATTGAATAGCTCTTAAACTACAGTGGCAATATTTTTTTCCTTTGGATACTATTTCAGCACAATTTTTTGACATTATCAAAATACCTGAATTCCATTATATATATTCTAGCGTCACGCACGTGTTTATTATAATGATAGCATGCTACTTTAAATCAATTTATTTTCAAGGTATATGTACAATATTTATAAACAACTTATTATAATATAATACAATTTATTATATAAAAAAAACTCACAAATAAAAAACTAGCCCCAAGTGTCGGGTTGGTGGAAAGGTACCCAGAAGGCTGGCCGCATTGCCTCGCTGTATAGCGAGGCTGATTCTCTGACCAAAGTATTGGCCAGCCCTCCTCCTCGTGGGATGCATCAACCAGACGCTCAGATAACTCCCTAAAAAGAGTGTGAGCACCCGGTCCCCACGGCTCAAGCGTTTCTACACCAAACGGCGCAAATAGGTGATCACCACTGAGACCGGCATATTTGCGCCGTTTAACGCTTTCTGTCGAGGCGGCAGCGGAACCAGCTGTACCGCTTGTACTTGGAAGATGGGAAGGAGCAAGGGTTGCATTCCATACCAAAGACCGTCCCAGTTTCTAAGGCACGAAAGGCATGCTACTTATTTAAATTATATCATTCGCAGTTATCTAATATGATCTAATAATATAGTATTACAAATCCGAAAGTTTCGATGTTTGCTTGTTTATTGGTTTGTTGTTCAATCATGGCGAAACGGATCAACGGATTTGGATGAAATTTGGTGTCGGTAGAAAATACTCTGGATTATAATATAGGATATTTTATAGCCCAATAAAGTCAGTAGTTTCCGCGGGATAAACAACCACAAACGAAATATTCTTTATTGTACAACAAGAACAAACATAACACAAAGATAAACAACATTCGACGATGGTATTCAACCTATATAAGGTGGAATATACCCTGCATTACGACATAGAATCCCGATAAAGTGAGTAGTTCCCGCGGGATAAACTTTCCGCGACAAAGTTATTCCATTATAATATTATTCCGCGGGCGGAAAGCTAGTAATCTATATAAGAGGGCTATTTTAGAGAACTGCGGTTGTTATAGCTTGAGTAGGCATGCTATCGTTAATTATCAACAGCGATACACGTCTCCATTCTTGAGACACGGCCCCCAGAGTAGGCATGCTATCATTAATTATCAACAGCCTTACACGTCTCCATTATTGAGGCGCCGCCTCCTCTCACTAGGCCTATACCCGGCCATAATCCACCACACGGACCCAGTGAGGATTGGTGGTTCTGTGTGAGACTAATGGCCACCTGACAGTTTTAAGCTGCCCATGTAGGCCACCAACATAGCTAAACGACTGCCTTCATTTGAAAAGAACTAGGACCGACTATTTAATGTGCCCTGCGAAGCACAAAAACACTCATATTAAAATTCCAATAGTGATCACCCATCCAGCCAGATATTGCTTAACTTCGCTAATCGAAAACGAATGCGACTGCGCCACGAGTGCTATCATTAATCACGTCGAAAACTATGACTCCGACTGCACAAACTAGCTGTTAACAAAAGGTACCTTAGGACTGACGATCCGTTCCTCCCTCCGATCCTGATGTACTGGCACCACAACGGGGGCCACGATCGGCACCGCAGCTGACTCCTCTCTCTCTCTTCCCAGACTTCCCGCAAGCCCTAGCGGCGCCGGCTCAACTCCAACGATTTCACCCGGAATCCCCCCCGCGCCGACCCCCACCCCATTAACACCGTTGACCGTCTGGTCTTCCTGTGTTCCTAGTATCTGGAGTACGGCTGCCCGGAAATCTTTGTACACTTCTTCAGGGTTACGTTCTCCATTTACCTGAAAAGAAAAATAGTCGTTACACTTATTTCTGGTCAAATATACAGGGCGTCCCAAAGTTATGGGACATGAAGGGGAAGTACCTTAAATATCGTAGATAGTGAATTTTGCTCAAAGAAGACTTTATGTTATTTTTAAAAGTTAGTAATTCTGCATTCATAGATTTTCTAAAAATTATTTGCTTCGGCTGGGAATCGAACCGACTCAAATGTGAAAAAAAAAACACCCTACTTTTATGATGCCAATCGAAAGAATAGCTAAAAAATAATAACTCTGCCTAAGTAACATAGTATTTTAAAAGAAAGGAACAACGTGAAATTAATCATTTTAATCAAATAAAAAACATACATGAAACTGCCGTAGTCAATTAAGTAGGTATTTTTTTGTAAATTAATTAATTAAATGCTCAAAATGTGATCCCTCTTAAAAATACAAAGTAAATACAAGTTTTATCATTTCATCTACACGTGCACTTATAATAAGGAAAACTATGTTAGTACCTATTTTATGAAGTGGGTACTTATTTACGAATAATCAATGCTATCTTTGGAATGATAATATCGCTACTTTTCGAACGTCGTCGGCAATAAATAACTTTCTTGAAATTTGACTCAATCATTTTATGTTGTTCCTTTCTTTTAAAATACTATGTTACTTAGGCAGAGTTATTATTTTTTAGCTATTCTTTCGATTGGCATCATAAAAGTAGGGTGTTTTTTTTTTCACATTTAAGTCGGTTCGATTCCCAGCCGAAGCAAGTAATTTTTAGAAAATCTATGAAAGCAGAATTACTAACTTTTAAAAATAACATAAAGTCTTCTTTGAGCAAAATTCACTATCTACAATATTTAAGGTACTTCCCCTTCATGTCCCATAACTTTGGGACGCCCTGTATAAGTATAGTTATCTGAAAATACTAACAAAAGACGTAAATAATATAGTATGCCCACGAAACACAAGAACAACATATGCTCTCTCGTCCAGATTTTATGTGTTCCTAGGTCCTTTTCTCTATAACAGGTTAAATGCAAAATTAGGCATGCTTTGCTTTTATAAATGCTATTGCCCTTTGATATTATAAATGTAAAAAAAATCTCCAAGAAGCCACAATTTGTAGGGCACAAATTGTGTCCTGCGAAGACACAGAGAAGTTATTACTTGTATTGAAATAAAATTTATATAAAATTGTATTAGTGTTTACATCATAAGTTATTTACGTGAAACTGTGGATTTATATGAAACAACAAATTTATAAAACACAATTGAAAATATCTATATCTTGTAGAAAAAATAAGCCGTCCAACACGCTTCCATGAAGCATAGTACCTAATACCTTTCTGTTCGCCAGCCAGTTAAATAAATCATTAAATAAGTCACCTCCGTGGTTCGCATGTTGCGAAGTAAAAAGAATAGTTTCATTTTTAAATTACATGGCAGATGAATCAATCAAATATGCTTTATTGTTTAATTATGGAAGGTACATTTAAGGCAGATATGAGTCTTCTTAATCATTTATTCGGCCGCTAAATACGACAGATAAGGATTTCTTTATACCGTATCTATCTAGCTTTTGCGATTTAACTCGAAGGTTATCAAAATAATGCTCAAATTTCCAAGCGTGTTTAAGACCATTTATTTGCTTTAAATGTAGTAGGATTCTTTTTTAATTTTTATTTTTTTATTTATGGTCTCAAACATCTCGATTTTGGAATCGTGCAAAATGTTAGAGCTTGACTCAACACGATTACAATAAAGCTGAGGTACCTACGGTAGTTATACTCTTGTCAGTCCAAATACAAATGTTAAGAGGGCTTATACCGTCCAGGATGCCCTCATTCGATATGAAGATTTCTTTTTAGTCTAACTAATATTATAATTGCGAAAGTTTGGATGTTTGTTTGTTGCCCAATCACGGCGAAACGGATGAACGGATTTGTATGAAATTTGGTATCTGTAGAAAATACTCTGGATTATAATATAGAATATTTTTTTCCTAACAAAGTTAGTAGTCTCCGCGGGATAAACAACAAACGAACGAAATATTCCTTATTGTACAACAAGAACAAACATAACATAAAGATAAACAACATTACACCATAAAGTAAATTCACGCACATAACGCGTTTCAATTTAAATTTTTAAACAATATTTTTAAATATATTAATGGTAATTTCCTTTAATTAGAATAAGAATAAGAATAGTTTATTATGAACGCCACAACACGTAGCAAAAACAAAGAAGTAGTAAATTATAGCTAAAACAGAAATACAATTATGAAGAAGATCCCGACAATGCTGTCACGTGTTGCGGCGTGCACAAATGGGTTAGCACTCAGCTCATGCTGCGACGAATCACAGCGCTGGTTTTCAGTGCCCCCAAATGGCCAGTGACGCACGGACGCCACGTGAGGTACAATAATGAGCAGAATAATAATAAATAATTATAGTCGGGTGAGTGTATGTATAGTGTAGTGTAAATATACAAAATAATAATTACGTACCTAATAGTATTATAAATAAATACGTCAGAATATGGATATAGTAAGACAGTGAATGCTATACAGTATAATATAATTAGGCTACTGCTTCAAGCCAGTCTGCCTAAATAAAATGCTTCGCGCGTTAATAATTTGACGTATTTCCACAAAATTTCGCAAATTGCGTCAAAATCTCAGGATCACAAGGAAATCAGGCTTTTTCTCCGGACTTTGAAATTTTCCATATTAGCCTAGTTACGGATAGATTTTTATTTCGATATCCGATAGTTTCGGTCACGGTGCTCCATAACATCCCTATTGGACGCTTCGAGAGAGAAAAGAGGTTAAACTCACAATCACCTTGTACGACTCCCGCAAGAAGGAACAAATAAATAAATAAAAATTGTTTATTTTCTCACCACAAATGACGCTTTACAAAGTGATTTTAGGATTAGGAGTAGTACGTATTCGAGAGTTCTGGACCAGCCCCGGGCCCTCCCCCTAAAAAAAGGTCACCACGGTGTGTTCCCCCTTTCACGGTCTCATTGGCGGCTTTAATTGGGTCGTTATTGACGGATTTGCCAGTTAACTTTGTTTGCTAATTATAATGGCTAGTAAAAAATTGTCCTTATCTAACCTAATAATAGGTTCACACATAAATCAAGTGGACGATAACTCCTCGGCTTTTGGCGCTTTTGTGTACCTACAACTGATACAAGTCTGAACTTGTTCATGGTAAGCATAGCGATTACAGCAGGTGTATGTTTTTAATATGGAAAAAAATTAAATTTATTGTCAGCAATGAAACTGCCTTTCCATTATTCTTTTATTTAGTTTTCTAATTTATGATCAATTTATATTTATGGCAGTAGTCGACAAAAAACATGCACCTTTTACGGTGAATAGAAACTTCGTAATTTAAGTTATTTCATTATAGTATACCATTTTTTCCTAGTAAGATTTGGAAACAGGTGAGACTTTTTTGCTCGTCACGTTGGAATGTGTACGCCTTTAGATGAAATGATAACGATCACCCACTGTCAAATTTATTTATGTTAGTTATTCTTTAGATCGCCATCTGCGGCATACGCAGTATTTTTTCTTAATTTTTTAATTCGATTCAATAATAAATATGTAGGGTTAATTCTTAATAGCTACTACGTATGTGGTATCACCACTCTACCTGGATAGGGTATTTAAAGCGAGACGGCTTGTACAGCACCACAGTCCAAATTCGATCGCCCGCCTCGCCTCGAGACACAGTCGTACATTTCATAGTGAAAAGTGTTAAACTACGCTTTCTGTCATGTCGGTAAGTTTTTGTCTGTAACTACATTGTTTATGTGTTGTCTACTTTACCTGGACGATCTGTTTCGATGCAATTGCTTGACCTAACCTTCGTTTTCTGCTCGTTTCAGACGTCGATTCCTGACAGTGATTACACCTTTAAGAACTATTACTTTCCTACTGCCGATCTAAGCGACGATGATGAAACTCAAGATCCTCCTGCCTTGAAGGTCAAGCAAAACATTGCTAAGAGAAACATTGATTGTTTCTTTGAGAAGCCCAAGAAAAAGAGGGTCCGACTACAGTCTTCCAATATTGCCCAAGCTAACGGAGAAGGAACTTCATACATTTCATCGAATAATGATGACGGATCCTCAGCGAGTCATCTCATTAAAATAGAAGTGTATGAGATGAAAAAGTTGAAAGATGTTCAACCAATTGATTACTGGAAATATGCAGATGTTCGTGTTAAATATTACGCCTCAGAAGACGACAAGCATTACCGAAATGTAAGAGATTTAATTTACAATATAACAAAACAGGTGGCAACGAAGACCGACTGCACAAAGTACTACATAACAGCGGATAAGAAATAATTCCTGGAATAGCCCGTTTCTTGCGACTCCCAATAGAGCAACGTTATAATTTATGGGTTTCTTCTTAGCACATTAACTGTCGCGACGCAGACTCTACTGAAAAACAGCAATAAATTTTTCGTTCCCCACCGTTTTATACCTGTCTATAAGATACACCTCATATAAGCCACATGCCACCGAGAGATACATTTGTCTAACGCAGGCAGAAGGATGGCACACTTCGAAACTCAATACGATGACCAACTGGTACGACTGTGTCTCGAAGCCGAACAAGACGAAATCGACCGACAACTCTATGAATTCCATGAAGAAAACCTAAATAATCTCCGCCAGTGGGCCAATTACGATTATGGTGGGTATTCAAGACCCTCACCTCCCCCTATACTAACATTTCTGCAGCGGCCAGCGAACCCACTCATGTCATTGGAACAGGAAGAAGAAGTTTATGAAACGTCGTGGGCGTCTGAAAAATTGTTTTCATTATCACCGGGTGTCTATAGTCCAACCCCGCAGATAGATTAGTTAGCTACAATATTGTATTATAATGTTTAATTAGAAAATAAATAAAGTAAAACTGTAATTCTGATGTTTCATTATCTTCACTCTTCTATATCAAAATAGGATAATGTAAATAAAAAACAGATAATTGGTAAAATAAATTTATTTCAAAAAATGGTTTTAAATATTTTATTTATGAATATATCGTTATACAAAGGAATATCGCAAAAATCTCTTAAAAACTCTGACATGCTCATATTCATAAACTTAAAGTACAGATACACTAAACAGTATTCACCACAAACAGAAGTTAAGTGACTTTGAAGAATTTTATTATTGTAAAACCATTTCCGAGTATTTCTTTTCAAAAACGATTTATGGTGGCCGGTAGGCTTTCTACCATATGAATCAAAATATTCACCGATACCATTAGCATTGATATGAATGGCTACCCAATGTGATCCCGATTTTGTATCAGGATCCAAGTTAGAAATAAAGTAAGTGGGTGCTTCTATGTACATTGGTATTCTGTTAGCAGGGAACACGTTAAATTCTAGACTGTGATTTATCTTTTTCATAAATAGTCTAATTTCGTGTGTATCCATTATTGAAATACTTTCTTAAATACATACATTAAGGTAGTTTAACGGATAATGATGAAAAATATTATATGGAAATCTTATATACTATAATAGATACAAAAATGCTGAATACTTAACTATTATAATCTACACTCACATCTCTATTTTTATTAATTTCTATAACATTGTCAAACTCTGCGTACACAATGCAGTTAAGAGTTTTTGCAAGAGCTGATTCAAATTGGACTTCTATTCTAACACACCCATGTTTTATTAAATTCCAGTGGGAACTTGAGTTAGCAGATAGATCAGGAGTTAAATCAAATGCCATTAAGCAGTATCCATTTGCATAGTCCTCAATCGATATGGAATTGCCTTCATTCAAAAAGTGAATACCTGTTCCAGTATATAACGTATGGTAACTACTCGTAAACACACCGCTACGGTATGATGGCATTAGGGTTTTAGAAGGAATTTGTTGCCCATCTACATACAAGCTAAATACATTTATATCATGATTATCGAAGTTAAATGGATTGGTATTGAAAGTACCATTAAAAGCAACATTATCAACAAATCCGATAATACATCTTTTCGGCACCTGACCAAGAAATACATTGTCAATTGTTTTTCCACGGACTCCTGATGGAATAGTTAAAACTTTAACTTCAGCGCGAGTAATTGGATATTTTGCAGTTGTAGTGGTTAAAACTTTTTGATGAGCGAGTAAAACGGATGGATTTATTCTTGCCTTTCGCAATATAAGAGTAGCGCTATCAATTTGAACTTTATATTTTGAATTCACTGATGATGACATTAAATTAAAAGTGTCTTTGTTACGTACTAATTTAACACGTATTTCTACCCCATTTATTAAGAACTTTTCTTGATTAAATAGATCACCGTGCAAATGTCCAATCATTTCAACTGATTTGCCGTCTTTTACCCGTTGATGTCTTTTGTGAAAGCCCTTGTTGTTGTCATCACATGAATCCATCTTTGAAGCTGTATCTTCGTACCACATACCACAAGTCAAGTGTGATTGTTTTGCCGCTGGTCCATAATTAAGTAGAGTCTCAATATAAGCCCGATAAGCATATGTGTTATTAGGAGGTGATACAAGTTTTTGATTTAGATAAACATCTAATTGGTTGAAAAGTGAATGCAACCAATTATTAACAGGTGCTGTCTTCTCATCAGGGGGAGGAGTGGTAGAATCTAGGTTTATAATTTTAGCTTTAACATGAAGGAGGGTGTGTGACAAATCAATGTAGTCATCTCCACTTCCTGGCATAACAAATTCAATTGGTCCTTCATCACTTAGCGATGATATCGGTGTACAATGAATCCATTGCCCACTCTCAATACTTGTCTGTGTTGATGGTATAGCAAAAAGATCTAACTCTGATTTAACACACTCACAAGAATTATTATGAAGAAACGACATAGTTAATTTGAAAATATATCTTTTATATTACTTTTTTTCTTCCTGTCAACTCCTCTTCGCTTAGATGGTTTCAATGAAATGGTAGGTTTCTTTCGAAGTCTCTTGATTTTATACCCTGAGCCAGACATAAGCGAATCAATTTTGTTATCCGCTTTTCGTTTTAAATTAGCACTTGCTTCTTTGAGTCGAGACTTAATTGATTCCCCCATTGGTTGTGCCCTGACCATATCTGATAATAAACCTACTCCTGCGCTTAATGCCTCTTTCCCGACTGTCTTGGCACCACTTGCTATGAGTGGAAATACAGATCTAAATAGTCCGCCCAAAAAACTTCCAATGCCGTGACCACGTTGATGCGGTACACCTCTGTATATGATACCTACACCTGATCCAGCTTGATTAGAATAATAATGATGATAAGGACAAACGATATTATCACGCTTATAATTCATTTTATTCGTTTAAAATGTAGTTTAACACATGCAGTTCCAAACTGGAATGGAACTCTATTACCAATGCTTGTTCTTATATCTATTTCGATTATGTCAAATTCTCTGCGCATTACTGGAAGATAATGAATTGGAGATAATACGTGCATTTTATAAGCACCATAGTTGTATTTTGATGGATCTAGCGGTATGATTCTAAATAATGAGGTCATTACATCTCCAACTATTTGAGGATGAATAATATCAGAGTAAATAAATAGCTGTGATGGTAATCCTAATTGTAAGTTCGCTGGGTATTTAGCGTATGGATCCGCAATTAAATTTGTATATGGCTCGAAACCGAGTTGAAGATTTAATGTAGGTGACAAAATCAACGATGATACACTGCGAGTTAAGTTCGTAACAGTGATAAGTTTCGAGTCGTTATCAATTTGGAATGCCACTTGATTTTGTAGGAGGCTATTTTCATTAAATACTTTTAGAAAATTGTTGATGTTATCATAAGGAAATGAAGGAATTTGGGATTTATATTCCACTGATATTAATGATTCGTCATCTCCTTCGACTATTACTTTCTTCTTGACGAAAAGAATATTCTCATTTTCTTGGACGTTAAATATAGCACAGGGATAATGAAATTCAGCTAATCCTACAACCCATTCTCCTTCCAATTGAACAGTTTTAGGTAACTTTGTTACAAAGTTGGCGGTTGTATTTTGGGGGAAATATGCAGTTGAACTATTGCTTGGCAAAGTAAGATAAAAACTATCTTCCGTCATATTGTTTCTAAGTTTAATGCGGATATCCAACTATTAAATTTATTAGGATATCCTTTCCATTTGACTAGCACTTCCTTTCTGTTGCCAGAATAGCGAGTGCGTATTATTTTATCTATTTTGTAGGTAATAGTGGGGTCATAGATTACTTTTTGTAATTCCCTTCCATAAAATGTACCAATTATTGATTCATTTTGTAGATCTTTTAATTTGTAAACCAACCAAGGAAGTCTTTTTACAATGGATTCTATTACAAATATTTCATCGGACCAATTTGTTTCATAACCTTTCTGGAAAATGTGTTTATATTTCGTTATTCTAACATAATCACCTACTTTAAATGGTAATCGGTCTGAAGTGTTTAAGTTGTACCTATCATATAAATTAGACCATACTGTCATTATATTACTGGAATTCACATCACTTGGACACATTTTTATACTTGAATGGACACTGTGATTATAAGAATATAATAAATCTTGTAAAATATCAACATACCTATACGTATTATTATGTGTGAAATATCGCCACATTTTCATTTTTAGGGTTCTTTGAAATCTTTCCACAATACTGGCCTTTATGTCCGGATTGTTAGTTGTATAGTAATTAATATTTTTCTTTTTGAAGTACTGGTTTACATCTCTTGAAACAAATTCTGTACCTTTATCAGATTGTATATGTCTAGGAGTAGCTTTCGCTTCAATAAATATGCTTTCAAAACATATCTTTACAGTTTTAGAATTTTTCTTTTTCATAGGTCTCGCAAATGCATACTTACTAAACACATCAATAACACAGAGAATATAATTAAATCCATCATTATATTGATTGTATGTTCGCATGTCACTTAAATCTGCTTGCCAGAGTTCATTAAAATTAGATAAAATATATTTATTTCTAGGAAATCGCCTATTGACAGGTTTATGTAAAGTATAAGTTTCTTGGGATTGTAACCACTTCTTTACATCCTTTTCATTCATTTTCCCTTGCATAGCTTTCGTCAATTTTTCAATGCTACTGTATCCAGCTGGATGAGAGACATCATAATAAATTTTATTTATATTATCTATATGGGAGTCCATTTCTCCCAGTCAAGTTTTCTTTTGTGAAACAAGCCACCAGGTTTTTGCTTTGGCGTTTTAATTTGAGCTGGATCGTCTTTCTCTAAATCAGATGAATGAATATTATTAATATATTCAAGCGTTTCTGGGTTACCTATACAAGATAACGGTATTTTTATATCCCTTAAAGCTGAAGCAAACTTCTCCCAGCCTAATGGTTTTGGGCGTCGTAATGGTCTTAGGGCATCGTTCACTAAATCCACAATATTACTGTTATCAATAACTTCGTCATTGATTACAACATGACCATTGGTATCCCATTTAATAATATTTTCATGATCCAATATACCTTCCAATAACAACTCGCCCTTCTTTTTATATGTTTTTGGTATATACTTAAATAAATAATTTGGAGTGTAACGTGATGAGATATGTTTTTCCGCTGCTACGTCTTCCTCTATTCTTGGCAATTCTGGAACTATTGTTTTAACATCACTTTCGTCCTTTTTAATAGTCTTAAAAACATCATACATAGAGTCATCTGTAACTATTGGTAATTTAATGGGATGACGTTCTTTATTAGCAAAATGTAAATATCTTTGTAAAATTTGCGAGTACTGTGTCCACTTCTCACGATCATCAATTTTACTGTGTAAGATTTTACTCATTTCCTCATCAAGACGGGATAAGGGCTTTTCATGAACATGGTTACTGTCTCTAATCCTTTCTAGGATGTGGGGTTCCACAAGTATCATTTTCTTTGTATGTTCCATTGTAATTTTTACTTATTTAGAAACGAACTTAGTAATCCACTGAGAACGGAACCTAAAATAATGGGTAGGAATGCTCCACCTTTCTGTATAATAATTCGTTTTCGAGAGTTACTTTTACCTTTAGACACCAATTTTCTCAATATAGTTTTGTATTTATTCAACTTGGATTTATCTTGATTCTTCAGAGGAATTTTACCATTTAAAATATTATAAATGCATTCACATAAACAATTTATTTCTTCATCCTTACAAACCTTCAATAAAGCTGTACAATACTTAGGTTTGAGTGTATGTAATGCTTTTAATAAGTCTAGATGCGTCGTCACTCTACCAACCATTGTAAACGACTGATAATATTTTTACAATGTTGTTAATATTAGAAGCAAATACTAAGCAATGTTTGTTGAAAAGAAACAATGTAGATTTAAGAAGCTAAATTTTGATTCCCGGACTTCCTTTATGGGGATTTCATCCAAAGTATCTAAAATACTTTCACAGATACGATTTATTTTGTCATCAGTACATTCTTTTAATAGAGCTTTGCGATATTTAGGTGTTAGTACTTGTAAAACTAACTCTCGATCTCGTGTCACTGCTTCTTCAGACATTATCTACTGTTAACTGTAATTTTATCACGATACGTATTATATTTATAACCCTTTTTCGATACATAAACTACACAATTGCTATTGAGGGGAAATATCTTAGTCTTAAAACGACACATATCGTCTGTATTTTGCTTTAAATCAATCATTAGATAGCCATGTGCTTCTGACGTAGCATCTTTATAAGCTTCTTCTACGAACTTAGAGTTATCTGGGAACACTTGGCGCGCTAAATGGCGTATTTGTGTTCTATCCCGGGGATTTTTAAAATATACTATGTAACTTGAATTTAAAGAAATGTCACGTTGTCCTCTGCCTTGATGAAATAAATTTTGTGTTATATAAAACACGCTAAGGTTTCTATGATGACTACCTTTAGTAAAAATGTCCACTATACGACCATCGGATTCTCTCATAAGATCATCTATTATAAGTAATTGTGGTTGCTTCCCATCAAACATGTTTAAATCCGGTATACCTTGACTGTAGTCGACGTTGTTCAAATTATATAAAGGTTGCATTTCATCGTAACACCATACTACTCGTGAAAAATTAGTGTTACATATTTCTTTCATAAATTTAAGAAAATTAGTGACAAAGTTTGATTTACCACACCCACTAGGACCTGCTACTATAGCTGTGAAGGGGTGTATGAAATGAATCATTTTTCATTATTGAGCGTGTTACTTGCAGGCTGTAGAATGGGGGAATGGAATAAAAACAATAAAACACTTATTATAAACTTTAAATTTTTTACTATATCGCTTCAAAAAGGTGTTATGGCTATGGAGAAGAAGCGACCTAAGAAACTCCACAACAACACATCTTTTAAAATTAGTCATCATACAGTATTATTATTATATGAGTGTCGATAAATATATTCATATACTTCCCACATATACACAGAAATTTCATTTAATTTTTACTTTGATTTTATCAGCATATATTATTATTATAAGCTCCCAATGTCCCACTGCTGGACAAAGGCCTCCTCTCCCTCATATATCAGCATATTATCAAAGTAAAAAAAAAAAAACAATAAAATCAATTTAACATCTCAATTAGTATTATCTTTCATTTTAAAATTACAAAAATAATAATTAACTATGTTTAATTTACTTATACATTTTTAGATTTTCTATACACATTAGTTGCTCAACAACCTGAGTTCTAGGACCCCCACAAAATACTATATACGTTATACTACGACTACAAAACTATTTTCATACAATGAAGCGAAACAAATTGCAAAAATAGTGCTACACGCTACATACGCATGTAATAAAAATTTGACACAATAGGTTAATTAATTATATAAGGCTACGACGTGTGAATAATAACTTTTTTATATAAAACTAAAAAATGTTCCTGACGTAAAAAATAACTTAAAAGTGTTCACTTTTTCTTAATTTATAGTGTCCCCAAGCTAGAGTATCAGTACAATTTTCCAGTAAATGCCTTTTGGTGTCATTATGCGATAAAGAAATCTTATTAATTTTTTGGGTATAAATTACATGTTTAATAGATTTGAATCGCAACATCTCAGAAATGTGAATCTTTTTTTGGAATAAGCAACTTTTATATTGCTCCATATTAAAATTCTTTGTCACATTTTTATTGACACCTTTTGCTTTTGCTGTAAATTTGTGGTCTACATCAATCGCATACATTTTTGATCTCAATCCAACAAACTCTCTAAATATTTTTCCATTATTTTCATCTTTAAAGAGACCTAGTTTCTTCCTATTAACTAGCGGTAACCCATACTTATTATCCATGGGATAATCAGATGTATCAAAGTAAGTCAATAAATCGGGCTTTATGTCATAATATATATTTTTACTATATATCTGATAGATAAGACTATCGGTATCAGTATAAAGTAGTTTTAAATTCTTTTGAAATTTAATTTTCATATAGTCATAGTGAAAGTCATACATTAATGTTTTCGAAATATCTAATATGCAAAAACCTAAATATATAGGCTTGTTATACAGCAATTTAGTTTTTCTTAATTGTATAGCTACCAACGATTCTGAGAAAATTGAAAGACTGTGAAATTCAGGCCTCGATATTAATGATTGAGCACCTTCAACTTTACCTCGATTCTCCCAATGTGTGAGTAGTTTTACATTAACCCGTTTTTCGATATTTTCCATAGTTTTTCCAAAGACAGAGTTATTCATTAGTTTATAAAAATCCTTTTCAAAGTCTGAGACCGCTAAAGTACGCATATTTGTGTTTAAATCGATGTATTTTTTCAGCCATATACTTTGTTTAAATTTAAGTACTCGGTGTACTTTCGTTAATTGTAAACCATATTTTAAACATTGTTTTAGATTCCTATAATGGATGATGTATTTAGTTTTATTGTTTAAATTTAGTATTAATTTTTTTTCTTTGCTATTTTCAGAGCATAAATTATCCGGACAGAAAGGTAGATCGGAATGAGAATCGTGTAAATTATCAGGATATTGTAAATCAACTTCTAACACGAATCCATATTCTGAATCATCTGAAACGTTGAAATTAGTATTTACATCAACCCATTCAAACTCACCGATGGGGAGATATTGTGACATAGCCCAACCGTACAGGTTATTTGCATCTAGGTAGATCAAATAGGATGAAGGTAATTCATTATTGTAGTCTTCCATGAACATATTATTAGCTTTCGCGTGTCTATTGCTACATTGAGAAATACCGCCTCTAATACCTTTTTTTATGAACGCAATTTTGGCAAAATCGGTCAGAAGTTCTAGGTTTACTTTTGTATACTTCAACATGGCATCCCAACTCAGACCGGGCGCAGTAAAATAATGAGCAGGGTCTAAATCATAAGTAGATAAACATAAACTTCTGAAATTCTCAAATATGTCAGTTAGTAATAAGACGTCGGTTTTTAAATATAAATCTGAGTAATCAGACATATTTTTACAATTAAAATGATTCCATACGTCTTCTGCGTGTTTATAACTTTCCAGTGAAACATGCTCATTTACCAGCGAGTTATAAAATTTATCTTGGGCTGGAAGATAATCTTGTTTTAATATATTAAATGAAGTCATATATTCATAAGGGAAAATGCCTTTCCTAGTCAAACGCTTAAAATCTTCTTGATCCGGAAAATTTTTATGGAGTTCATGAAATTTGTCGGTTTTAAGATTTTGTGCTAACTTTTCCAAACTACACGACATGAATTTAAAAGAATCTAAAAATCTCAAGGTCATAGTATTATTTAAAACATTAATTTTTTTTGAAAATGATATATACTTTTCCTTGTTTTGGGGAATTATTTCAATATCTCCCTCATCAAAATTCAGCGCGTGAACAATGAAATGTGCATCATAATTATTTAAGTTGTGCAAAAAGACAGGAACAAACCGGGGAGCTCTATAATTAGAAGCACACATCGAGTGAGCAACTCCTTTGTACAAGCCAGTATACCAATCACAATATACCGTGGAATCATTTTTCAATTCACTTTCACAAATAAAACATACCCTACTTTGTAACACATCCCGATTATTTTCGGTGGTCAATGGCACTGGACATATCTGAAAGGAGTTTTTTCGACAGATGTTAATTAAATCATTTTTAAGAAATTTCATAAAAACCTGGGCACAATCTTCACCCGTATACTTTCTATAAACAGAAAGTTGATCATTGTATGAACATTTAATATAATAGCCGAAACTATACACTTCGTGTTTTTGTATATTGGCTGTGAAGGATTTAGATGGGTCGTTTTTACATGTTTGTATGGGCTTTAAAAATGATTCGAAATCTGCGTACACTACAAACGGAATTTTTAATTTTTTCTCATAATTGTTGAAGGCTAATCTGTTATTAGGTAGCGGTTCTCCACACCATATGGTTTTCCTCGGCTTGTCATTTGGTAAATCAGTTTTTATATGATTACAATCGAACTGATAGTGATTGTTTAACTGTTCCTGTGTTGGAAAATACAGCAAACAGCCGTCACAGATATAAACAGCGCCGTGTCTCGCAGTGATTTGATTACTAACTAATCTAGATAAATTCTTTATGTAGCAGTAATGGCCACAGTTACTAGCACCATTTTTCAAATATAATAAATTAATGTGAGTTTCTTTTCGATGTTTCGTGAAGTATAAAGGCCCAATGATTTGGTTTTTTTTCTCTTTAGCAACATATTCTAAACCGAAAACGTTTAAGCTGATATTATTTAGCTGTTCAAATTTATGAATATCTTTAAGTTTCATCGGGAAAGGAATGTTTGTGAAATTTAATTTGTTTTTATGACTTAAATATGACGTTACTCTGTCAGAATGTTGAGCAGCTGGATATAGTGCGGAAAGTACAGCCCATTGAAAACATTGTTGGTCATTATTTTTAACATTTACGATGGCTTTTTTGTGTTTTATATCAAGAGGCAAGTCTATATAGGAGGAACCGCGTAAAGGGTTAAATTTATTAACATTCATATCAAGATATATGATTTTCTCCAAACTCCAACCGCTGTCTTTCTTTTCAAAATTACTAACTTTTTCAGAAATTTCTTTAAAAATTAATGAAATTATGCTATCAGGATCATCCCCCACGCAATAGCTATAATTAAAAGTTTGAAAGTCAAAAGAATTGTGTAAATCTTTTGTTTGTTGCACAAAATCGGCATGTAAAATAAAATTTACCTTGATGAGGGTTAAATCACTAATGCATTTGCTCATCAGTTGTAATAAAGTGGATTTTATTCCTAATAGAAATGATTCAGGCGTTTCGACTTCTAAATGTAATATATTGGAGTCTGAAGTTATTCGGTAAGTTTTTACCCTTTGTCCAAATGCACTCTCAATAACCTGAACATTTGCTAAGTTATCGTGAACAGTAATTAAATTATTTTTATGTAAATTACTCTTTAAATGGCTAGAAAAATATCGCTTGCTGACTGACACTTTACATATGGTACATTCTACTATTAGTTTATCTAAGTAACTCACAGTTGGGGGCACTATTCTTGATGTTGATGGTTCTTGATAATCTTGACATTCTAGTGTTCGACGAGTCTTCGAAGCAGTTCCTTCACATGATTCCGATTTTCTTTTCCCGCCAACTTGAGAACTCGATCTGTAAAGAGGTGCATAGGTTAATAAGTATAGGTTAAAGTAAACATTCAAAATTAATATTACAATCGAGAACTCGATTATAATACTCACATTGCACAGCTTGCAATATGCTTGCATTAGCATAACACCATCAATTTCATCGGTCTCTCCAGTAGTCACATAATTTTTTTTTGAATGACCACGACAAGGTGTATAATAGGGCATAATCTCTAAGTCCTCCAACATGGCATTAGGCAGTTTGTGACTAATATACCACATTCTAATACAACGATGAAATTTACTTATTATAAGTAATTTATTTAATGATAGTATTTCATCAGTCGACAAAGACAACATTGTTCTAAATTCAAAACTACGAATTAATTGTTAGTGATACCAATACCCCAGAACAACTCGTTTATATACCGACCCATACTCGCCCCCTCTACATTAGTTTGGTACATGTTCATACAAGTTACTCGTTCGGGTATAGAATCATAACAATAAAAACAAGGGAAAAAAAAACTTACGATTTTGTTGGTCCTTGGTTTGCGACATCATCGTAGAGTTCATAGAGTTGTCGGTCGATTTCGTCTTGTTCGGCTTCGAGACACAGTCGTACCAGTTGGTCATCGTATTGAGTTTCGAAGTGTGCCATCCTTCTGCCTGCGTTAGACAAATGTATCTCTCGGTGGCATGTGGCTTATATGAGGTGTATCTTATAGACAGGTATAAAACGGTGGGGAACGAAAAATTTATTGCTGTTTTTCAGTAGAGTCTGCGTCGCGACAGTTAATGTGCTAAGAAGAAACCCATAAATTATAACGTTGCTCTATTGGGAGTCGCAAGAAACGGGCTATTCCAGGAATTATTTCTTATCCGCTGTTATGTAGTACTTTGTGCAGTCGGTCTTCGTTGCCACCTGTTTTGTTATATTGTAAATTAAATCTCTTACATTTCGGTAATGCTTGTCGTCTTCTGAGGCGTAATATTTAACACGAACATCTGCATATTTCCAGTAATCAATTGGTTGAACATCTTTCAACTTTTTCATCTCATACACTTCTATTTTAATGAGATGACTCGCTGAGGATCCGTCATCATTATTCGATGAAATGTATGAAGTTCCTTCTCCGTTAGCTTGGGCAATATTGGAAGACTGTAGTCGGACCCTCTTTTTCTTGGGCTTCTCAAAGAAACAATCAATGTTTCTCTTAGCAATGTTTTGCTTGACCTTCAAGGCAGGAGGATCTTGAGTTTCATCATCGTCGCTTAGATCGGCAGTAGGAAAGTAATAGTTCTTAAAGGTGTAATCACTGTCAGGAATCGACGTCTGAAACGAGCAGAAAACGAAGGTTAGGTCAAGCAATTGCATCGAAACAGATCGTCCAGGTAAAGTAGACAACACATAAACAATGTAGTTACAGACAAAAACTTACCGACATGACAGAAAGCGTAGTTTAACACTTTTCACTATGAAATGTACGACTGTGTCTCGAGGCGAGGCGGGCGATCGAATTTGGACTGTGGTGCTGTACAAGCCGTCTCGCTTTAAATACCCTATCCAGGTAGAGTGGTGATACCACATACGTAGTAGCTATTAAGAATTAACCCTACATATTTATTATTGAATCGAATTAAAAAATTAAGAAAAAATACTGCGTATGCCGCAGATGGCGATCTAAAGAATAACTAACATAAATAAATTTGACAGTGGGTGATCGTTATCATTTCATCTAAAGGCGTACACATTCCAACGTGACGAGCAAAAAAGTCTCACCTGTTTCCAAATCTTACTAGGAAAAAATGGTATACTATAATGAAATAACTTAAATTACGAAGTTTCTATTCACCGTAAAAGGTGCATGTTTTTTGTCGACTACTGCCATAAATATAAATTGATCATAAATTAGAAAACTAAATAAAAGAATAATGGAAAGGCAGTTTCATTGCTGACAATAAATTTAATTTTTTTCCATATTAAAAACATACACCTGCTGTAATCGCTATGCTTACCATGAACAAGTTCAGACTTGTATCAGTTGTAGGTACACAAAAGCGCCAAAAGCCGAGGAGTTATCGTCCACTTGATTTATGTGTGAACCTATTATTAGGTTAGATAAGGACAATTTTTTACTAGCCATTATAATTAGCAAACAAAGTTAACTGGCAAATCCGTCAATAACGACCCAATTAAAGCCGCCAATGAGACCGTGAAAGGGGGAACACACCGTGGTGACCTTTTTTTAGGGGGAGGGCCCGGGGCTGGTCCAGAACTCTCGAATACGTACTACTATTAGGTAATACATAGAACTCATGAGGTTTGAGCGTTTCCCCTTGTAAAAAAAAAAAAAAAAAAAGGTAGTCCTATTCCCCTGTAGTATGTATACTTGTGTGTGTGTTTACGCGGTAAAACGCGTAAACGTAGGTTAAGCTTAGGTAAGCAATTATTTTAATAAAACTAATCGTAAGTTGAATATCGCCCTCTTTTTGGTATGTGTCTCCTGACGAATACACAAATGTAAAAGTGTGTACTGTTTTATAGCCACCGGCTGCCACCTCACCTCCTGTCACCACGGCACATCGCACCCCTGTACCAGGAAACATACGGCCAATTTACGGTCGTTGCCTTTAACAACTGTGAATTTCCGTAGCTATCGGCGGAATATCGAGGTAAATGCAACCTTGTAGAGCTAACCTAATGACGGTAAAAATCGTAAACTCAAGGCCTACATACATATGTACATACCACCGAAAACCTACAGACTCCCGCGGCGTACCTTATAGTAACCTTGCAGTTTAATCGTATAAACACGACGGGCCACATATCAAGGGTAATAAAACAGGTAGGTAATTGCCTAACATATAAAAAGCGTTTAGTTAAACAATTTCTAAATGACTATTTAAGTATTTAAAAACTAGAAAACTCTACAAACGCCGTATTTTAAGGACGCCATGTTGGTTTTTTTACTATAAAATGTATCCATGCACACGACACCATGCACTTCAAAACCTGTCAAGCCGTTTAGGATCCGCCAAAGGAACGGACATACATACACTCAAAAAACATTATCCTTTATTATATTAAACATTATTTCTAACCGCCTCCGTGGCTCAATGTAAACAACATTGGGTTTACGATTCGGAGGTCGCGGGTCGATCCCCAGCGGGGTACCATGTTTAAGTACTCGGTTTGGTTGGCGGTAGGGCATTTTAAATGTCCGCCTGGCTAGCTACCACCATCTAAATCTGCCGCCAAGCAGTAATGTTAATAGTATTGTTGTGTTCACGTTGTTAGAGACAAGATAGCCAGTCCTCCAAATGTGTTGGGGGTTCCGGGTCAGTACGCTTTCACCTTTTCGACCTCATCTTCACTTAAGATCAGGTGTGATTGAGGTCAAGTACCAACCCGTTGTGCCTAAAAAAAAAGGCGACAGGATGCGCCAAAAGAACGGATATACATACACTCAAAAAACATTATCCTCCGTCCTTGGGCAGTCGGGTAAATACTGTTTCCATAATGTGAAAAGCTTAACAAAAAACTATTAAACGGCGTGTGGTTTTCGGCATCTATTCGGGAAGGTGACTGATGGCTTTACATAAAAAAGACATCTATAAAAACGGCGATAGGCTTGCACTTTTCAATGGCGATGGGTTCACCCCGTTACGTGGTGAAACATGGACGTTGTTTCAAGTGGAACAACCGTGTGCTAATGTTTGGGACTGGGAAGCTCATGACGTTATGTATGTAAATAACGGTTAATTGTATAATAGACGTGAAGTTGTAGTTTAATGAAACATTTGATAAATCCTTGTTAAAATTTCTTTGCAATAGGTTACAAAAGAGTAGTTCCTGGGAGACTGACCTTATCTATACATAAAGTGTCAAGTTTTTTTTTATGGACAACGGATTGGTACTTGACCTCAATCACACCTGATGTTAAGTGAGGATGAGGTCGAAGGTGGAAGCGTACTGACCCGAAACCTCAACACATTTGGGGAACTGGCTATCTTATCTCTGTCACACAATAATGCTATTAACATTGTTGCTTAAACATAACGTTGCTTACATTGAGCCACGGAGGCGGTAGTGTTAGCTTTTACAGAACTGAAGAAGACGGACAAACGATACTATCTCGTTGGTCTGCTAGGTTAAAGGAGGGAGGGGGCTAGTAGGTACCATGCCCCCCCCCCCTGGAATAATTAGTACGGAATTGTACTTCCGTATCGAAGATATAGCTTGAAACACAGTTGATTTCTTTATTACGTTAATGATTATCTTTCAGGGGTCTTTTAACCTTTCAATTTGTTATATATTCCAATTGAAATTCCTGCTACCCATTTCAATATTCTTACCGTCTTATTTATAAAAATTTACAAACGCGTTATAAGCCTGTTTTAGTTAAATTATGTTTTGTCTCTGTCGCTCATAAGGAAATATTGCAATGAAAGAAAGTGACAAAACATACTTGAACTAAAACAGGCTTATAAAGCGTTGTAGACAAAGAGAGACCATTCTATAAATACAAGCATGGATTATACGTACCTACATACAACAATTCAATGCCTTTTCCACTGAAATGTATGAAACAGCATCTTTTTTTCTCGATTTCAGAATTGGTCCCATTGTTAAAGTTGTTCAGTTTGACGGACGGAATAAAAAAGTCACCAAATATAAATTACTAGATAGTATGTAAGCGTAAATTACTAGAATTATCAGCTAGACAAGAAAAGCTTGCGCCTGCTTTTTCAGGTCCTCTCAGTATATTCCTATTTTCAAGAAGTATATAAATACATGGCATACAGCCAGTTGATCAAGAGCTTCGTCCACATCATCCAATTACATTAATTTATAGCCAGACTAGCGACCCGCCGCGGCTTCGCCCAATTACTTTTTACATACTCATACTCATTTATTTTTTCCATAGGCGTCTGCCGCGCACTTGGACATGTCCATTACAATACAATAAATTATAAAGGTATACCTAATTAAATGTAAAGGCGAATGTACATTCATTATTAACTAATATGTGGATACAAATAAAAGGATTATAAAATAATTTAGAGTAATGTAGCTGCTGTAAAGAGGCATTGTCAGTCTACATAATACAAAAAAAAGTAGCTGCTGTAAATGGGCATTGTCAATTTTCTTAAGGCTAATAGCTGCTGTGGGCATTGTCAATTTCCTTGAAACTATAATAGATGCTATCTGGCGACATTGTCTTATATTTAAAAGTGACATCTTGCTGCTGTATAGTGGCATTGACAGATACAAAATACACTACTGAAGCCAGGCATTCTACAAGTATGAATATGCAAATAAAATGTAAACCTTCCGGAAGAAATTCTCTACATTTATTTTAAACCGTATTAAAATCTGTTGCTTAGTTTAAGACAACTAAACGCACAAACAGACAGACACTTAAAGCGACTTTGTTTTATGCTGTTTAGAAATGAAATACCAAACTATATTACTAAGCCCATGTATTAATTAAACAAAAATGGCTGCCACCAATTTCCAATTAAAACAACAAATTGTGGTAACAAACGTGATCGCAGAGTTTTCGAGTTTGAGCCTCGATCGAGTTTCGTGACACAGCTATTTGGGTCACAAATTCATACATCATAAATGTTACTTACCTAACAACCGAGCCGATCATAACTCGTATAAGGCTATTAGTAACTTAATAATTAAAAGGAACACTCGACTTTTTCGATCAAGGAGAAACAAATGTGTCGTATTGGTTAAAATACAGTAGGTATGTTCTCAAAAATGGGATGAAATGTCGTCAATATATTGGGTCTTTACCTACGAATTTGGAGTTAACCATATGTACCAATTCCTGCGATTTTCAAAGCTATATCCAAATTCGTTTTTTATTTGGAAAATGGAATATTATTTCAAGGTTTCACATGAAATTTTTACTTTTAAATAAGCTACTTTTAAAAATTAATGCTGGCTATACTTAACTTAATATTATCCGATAATACACACAAAGTTTAGCTAGATTTGGATTTGCCGTTCCCAAAAAAAAATCAAAAATGTCTTAATGAAATTCTTCATACAAAACGCCAATTTCATAGGTAAGGACCTAATATCTGCAAGAGGACAGAATATTCAGAGAACTATTTGAAGTCTCCGGAAAGTAGAGAGATTTTGAATTTGGTATCAATAAAATGTATTGGAGAGATCAGCCGTCGTACCACCTAAAATGTTTTGCGTTCGTTCGCTAAATTTGGTACTACGTAAGCGCCCTAGAAGTAAAGATAAGGGGATATGTCTAACGGACAGACTTATCGAATTAGAATAATTTACTTCTACGGCGCTTAAGTGGTACGGTAGCGCTCGAACGCAAGATTTTTAACGTAGTACGACTGCAGACGCCTATATAAAAGGCGGATGGCAATTACCATCGAAGCATGATTTACCTAGATTTATTTTATCTCACTTTTACAATATCATATGATATTATTATATCTATTGTAGTAAGATTCCAAAATAAAAGTGATTGTCTAGATATAATAAAATTAATAAAAAAGTCCAGTCATGAAACTGTTTCATTCGTGAGATGATTTGATTAAAATAACATGACGGTATAGATGTCTAAATAAATTTATTAAAAAGAAGTATGTATACTGGATGAGTGTTTTTACCGTAAGAAAAAATGTGGGCATATTTGGTAAGTGAAAAAGAAGGTATTGGCATAGATAGTTTATTTATTTTTTGTTTTAAAACCATCATCGAATAAAGCTTTGTATATAGCCTATTCCACATAATTACACCATTAAAATAAATAAATAAAACTCGGAGAAAATACGCGTTTAAAATAAATTTCGCATAATTAGGAACCCTACGAATTTTCACCGGCGCCTGCACGGATGATGATTTTGATAAAAAAAAATTAACTACCTAAACCAATAACTTCTATTTCGCTTACCGAATATGCCCTATTTTTTCCTTACGGTAAAAAAATCCTTTAGTTAGTTTAGTCTCTTCTAAATATAAAAACAGCAATAAAATCGGACCACGCATTACGAAGATTCGTCCGGACATAGACTTGACACATACAACGCCGTCAAACGCATAACACCGCCGTACTTCGTCGGGGGTTAAAAACAGTAATTAATGGCCAAAGATTTTAGAAGTAATTCATTACTATTTCATTCATTACTCTATTATGCAAAAATCGCACTTCTGTTCTCTTCATAGTTCTGTGGCTAACGTATTGAAGAAGGCGTAACTTTCGTTCATTTTATAGTAGGCTGCATAGGAAATGACAGCATGTTCGTCTACGTGAAAGTGACTAAAAATTTATAAACTTTCTTGATAACTGTTTTATTAGTGTTTATTCTTTTGTTTTTAGTTATGCCACCAAATTAAAGGACTTGTTGCTTGTGGTATGTTAGTGTTTTATGCCCCCGTACATCTCCGATTTCCCCTTGAAAATAGTATCGCGATAGATTAAGTCTTTAACACTTCAACTGTTGACGATGTAACGCTACGACGTAGCGCGTAGCAGCGAGTTCGGCTATGTAGCGAAAAATCGCGTAGTATTTGAGTCGCGCGTTGGACGCGCATGTCCTCCGTAAAACATAAAAAAATATAGGTCGTATATTAAAATCAAAACTAAGATGAAATAATTCAATTTCTAGCCGAGCCGAAAACTTTCAATTTTTTTCTTCCCTTCTGTATTTTTTTTCTTTTTTTTTTTGTACACAGTAACACAAGGATTAGCATAATGGAGAAGAGGCCTATACCCAGCAGTGGGTGGATGTGGACTGAGATTAATGATGATGATGCTGTAATATGTAAGACCGTAATTAATTAGTCTCGTTTCATTGGTGGTTTGATGACCGATTGGTGTAGTGGATAGTGACCCTATCAGCGAAACCAACGGTTGCGGGTTCGAATCCCGCGAGGGGTAAATGTTTGTGTGATGAATACGAACATTTATTCCCGAGTCTTGGATGTTTATATAAATAATTATGTATGTTTATCCGTTATCTAGTATCCATAGTACAAGCTTTGCTTAGTTTGGGACTAGATGATTGGTGTAAGTGTCCGAAATATTTTTTTATTATTATTATTATTTATTTATTGGACACGTGATTGTGTAGGCCCGAAGTATTCCAAATAAGAATGTTATTCATAAATAAAGATAAAAAAAAATTGATCCGCCTACAATTTTAAGTGCTGCAGACCGCTGCATTGCAAAAGTACTGATATGTCGCCGAAAAGTACTTCGGTGTTTTTGTGTTTTTTTTTTTTGATAATACAGAATCAACAGCATCATTATAAAAACTATTACACAAAATCTATAATCCAAAGTTATGCCAATTACAGATTCTCATTTTCTATTGCAATTGTTTTAAAATAATTCTTTGGAAAGTCACTATTAAATAAATAAATAATAAATAAATAAATATCCTTAGACATACACTTACTTTAGTAACTTATTAGTAATCTATGCATACACACAGCGCCATTTAGTTCCACAGTAAGCAACTATAGGCTTGTGTTGTGGATACTAGATGGTTGATATACTACATAAATACATTTTTTTTGTAAATACATACTTATTATAAATAATAATCATTATCATTATACAATCCATAGGTAAAAGTAAATAGTAAATGTCAAACTATAACATAAACAATTGTTATTAGTAACATCTACTTTGGACCTAAGCAATCACATGCTCTATGGATCGGGCCTAAGAACTTATCTTCATCATAGGCCTCTTCTCCATTACGCCAATAATTCTCACAATTTCAAACAGAACGTTATTTTTTTTTATTTACTCATTATTACTAAGGGTTTATCAAACAGTAATAAATACGTATGTGAGCTTAAAAATAACATGTAACAATTCCGGGACAGGTTTAAAGAAATTAATATTTTAACTGTTCCTTCACTGTTTATTTACGAAAATATTATGTACGTCCGAAAAAATATTTCTGGTTCCCGAAAAATAGTCACAAGCATAATTTAAATTTGAGATATAAGAACAAATTGGCTACCCCTATGTTCAGACTAAACAAAGTTAATACATCATTTGTGGGACACTGTATACGCTTTTATAACCTTCTAGCCGAGAATATCATTAATCTAACTGAGAAAAAATTTAAAGATCATGTCAAAATAACATTAGCAAAAAAAAGGTTATTATAAAATTAGTGACTACCAGAATGACAAACACGCTTGGTGTACTTCGTCAAGCTCACCAAAATTATAAAATTGTAGGGGAGACTGGGTAACAGTGAATCGCGGGTCACAGTGGATAATGTACAATAACATAGTATGTGTTGCACTCACGCACACAATAAAACCTGTATTTGCCGCTTATCTATACTTGTTTGCGTCGCATATATACATTGTAGTCTTTGCGTCGCACTAGTCGTCGGCGCGGTGTCGAAGCGTGTGCATGCGCTGTCCCACTCCAAACCCTGCGTAAGTACCTAACCAATTTTTTTATCAGATTTTTAAATTTGTTTATTTAATAATTGAATAAGAAATGTTGATGTTTTTGCTTTTTTCTACACTTGTCATATCTTTGATCCGTTGTAATACATATTGATTTGTCCTCAAGATAGATAGCTTTTTTTTTGTTTTTATTCTTTTTCTATAACGGTCAATGGGTCACAGCGAATCGTTCTGTATTGGGTCACAGTGAACTGTTGAGCCATTGTAACCCATTAATCAAAGATTTATTTGTACTTTTTGTTTTAGGTAAAAATGCCTCGCAATCGAATAAGAAAGACTAATATCGGACTCCATACTGAAGAACAGATGAGTAATGCTCTAAAACTTATTTCGGATGGCCAAAAAAGCAGTTGCTAGGTCGACTGGTATTCCATTTACAACGTTATATAGGTATCACATGAAAATTAAAAATAATCCTGATCCTGAAAAACCAATAAGGCTTACACCTAACTATGCAGTTCATAAGATATTTACTGATGAACAAGAAAGTAATATTGTCGATTATATTGTTAAGTGCAGTCAAATGTTCTATGGACTTTAACCTATTTTTATGTTCATCAAAATGTGATTGTTAATTTTTCATAAGATTATTTTGACATAAAAGACTGACTCGTAGTACAAATAAAAATATTATAATATGAAAATTAATGTCTTTTAATATTTTTTAAGCAATTGATCCTGTGTGCCCCAGTCGATTCACTGTTACCCGTGCAGTGATTCAAAGTGACCCGTTCCGGGGTTACAGTGGATCATTACTCATTTTTTTTAAAAGTGCCTATACCTTGTAAATTTGTATAACATACGCCATGAAATGATTTTTACTTTAGACATTAGATATTCACATAATCATTTAATTTCAGAGATGTATCATTTTCTCATAAACTACGGAGTAACACGTCTTTAAAAAAAAATTGATTCACTGTTACCCAATCTCCCCTACCTATTAGTTATATTATTTATTATACTTTATTTTAAAAAAAGGACAATGATCCTGTGGGTTTCTTGCGCCGCTTCTTTTCCCACAGATGATTTCCCTTTCCGAAGCGGTAGCAGCTTGGACATACCGACTGATAGATAAACGCAATAAACCTTTTTTTATTTCCAGTAGATTTAAAATGACATTCAACAAATGATATCATGTATCTTATGTTGAAATAAATGCTTGAAGTTTGAAGTATGGTTCAAGAAAACCCAAAATGCGTTTCCTCGCTGAATGCAGATGAAACAGCCAGCTCTCGGGTCCCCAGTGAATCCGCTAAGCGCTTTGAAATATATAAATAAACACATCGTTTTGAAGGTTCATATTATTTTAATTTTACTAAATAAACAATGGTTCTCTTTTAAGGTTAATTTTTACCGTCCCATACTCCACCCACTCAAGGTGATATATGAGCATTAAAGAGCTAATCTAGGACACTGACTGTAAACAACCTCTAAATAGAAGTCGTGGAAAATAGAAAATTCTTACTCAGGCCACACCCGCAGGGGTTCACTAATAACAGGAACACATGTGTTTGCATAATAAATAAAGTGGGCAGAACAACGGCATCACCATGTTCATTAAATATTGACAAGATTCTCTTAACATGTGGAGATTCCCACGGAAGTCGTCAAAACTGTACGTATAACGTAGTAGGTTTGTAGAGTAATCCCGTTATTTCAACTAGTCTTAGGCCCGTATTTCAGCGATGTAAGACTTAACTGCGACAAACACTATTACGAAAGACTGAACTGCGAAAGATGGAACTGCGACAGTGCCGAACTGCGACAGATCTGAACTGCGAAGGACTTAACTGCGACAGGACTGACTTAACTTTGTTTGTTAATTAGGTTAGGTTAGGTTGGAAACATGAGAAACAACGCACGAGCCGAGCGAGCGAAGCGAGCGTGCCACGGCAGCGGCCGGCGAAGTGCCAGAACCGAATCGCTCCGTTCTAATGAACCATTGGATATAACAGTCCTGTCGCAGTTAAGTCTTTCGCAGTTCAGATCTGTCGCAGTTCGGCACTGTCGCAGTTCCATCTTTCGCAGTTCAGTCTTTCGCAATAGCGTTTGTCGCAGTTAAGTCTTACATTCGTATTTCAGACTGTTGCTCAAGCGTAGATCTGCGCTTGAGCATAGTTAGAGATGCCGCTATACAAGTTACATAAAGCTGCTCCTTTTTAACCGTAGTCAAGCGGAGATCTCTGCTTGAGTAACATTCTGTAATACGGGCCTTAAAGTAGCTTTGTTTTGAGATTAATTCAAATGTTTCGTTCAGTGTGTCAAATAAACGCATTCTATTCTGTTCTAATTGTTTTACTGGTCATCATTTGTTAAAAACGACGGGAGTTTTTTGACGGAGTTGTGTGGGTGTCGAACGTATCTCAGTTATACGTGGTCCGATTTGAGCGCGGACCAATAATTGGTCTGTGTTTGTAACATAACAACATTGTCGTCGGCAGGCTGAAAACCAGCGCTGAACGACTTATGTCACTCAGTGTTTACAGAGACTGACCCCCATACACGCACTCATGGTATTAATTTCTTTTCTTAGATTTTATTCACCTTTGTTTTGTTTTCTTATATATTGTTATGGTTTTAAGTACAAAGTGGAATGCGTGGTTAGTCACCGGGAGCATTCGAATATAGTTCAACATTCCGGGATTCAATAGAGAATATTACTGTGGCGGCTACTGACCCGAATAACCATTTTGTGTTAATGCTGTTTTGACAAGATCTTTGGGGGAAGTCGGCAGGGGGAATTAGTCGGAGATTACTTCCTCATACTCGAGCAACGGATTCACTAAGTTACTCACACTCACACTACAGAACTGGAGACGATGTCCAGACGATTCTGAACCTACCGGATGAGTTTTTTTACCGTAAGGAAAAAAATAGGGCATATTAGGTAAGTGAAATAGAAGGTATTGGCATGGTAGGTTATTTTTTTTTTAAATTGAAATTGCAATCTTTATTGTCAGATTGTGGTACAGCTAGTTCTTACAATTTTTGGACTTTCACAATCCACCCATTTGGGGCATACAATAATGAAATTAAATTAAAAATATTAGCATGCAAAAGAAAATAAAAGCATTATGAAAAATTAACAAGTAACAAATTATAAAATTAAGTAATACAATAATGTTCACATGATCTGAACAAAATAATTCAATTATTATTAGAACTAAGAAATTATTTTACAGAATAAAACAATTTATCCAGCAACCATTCAGTAATTTTCTTTTTGAATTGAGAGGCGGTGTACCCTTTCAAATAGCTTGGTAGATTATTATAAATTTGAATAGCCATAGCAGGGGCATTATTTTTATGAACGTCTACTCTTGATTTCGGTAGAATACATATTTAGAATAAATATTTATGTCTGGTAGATCTAAGAAATACATCGCAATTTTCTCAAAACGTGATGCAATAAAGTGTTCTTTCATTTGACGGTCGCGTTTATACCGGTTATAACCGAATCACTGGACCTGCGCATTATTGTTGAACCCGTGGTTAAACCTCAAATGACTATAAACTTTACGGCTATAGCGTGATGAAAGTCTCACGGATTGAGACGCGAGTCGCATAAACAATCGACACCCAAAACTTTAAATGTTTTTGAAATATACAAGAAAAACACTGTGCTGTGTGGTTTCAGCACGAAAAAAGAATAGAACCAATTCCCGTGGGTATCGCAAAAGGTGACTAAGGGACTGAGCACCAAAAAAACTAATTGAAAAGATGACTAAGGGACTGACCACCAAAAGACTAATTGAAAAGATGTGTTGTTGTGTAGTTTCTTGTCGCTTCTTCTCCCTAACCATAACACCTTGCGAAACCATGTAGTTTAAAAAAAAAATAACATGTTGACTTTCAATAAGTGATATTTTTGTATCCTACATTGAATAAAATATTTTTGATGTTGATTTGATTTTGATTTTGAAAAACATCTACAGAGTTGCACGTTTCAATGGCGATGCACTCACCCTTGTTACGTGTATATTTCTGTACATTTCGAACGGTAAACGGTGGATGTTGTTTTAAGCAATAAATTAATACTTAAAAAACCCAAAGGTATGTGTTTGGGATATCTCTGGGGTGGATTTGGGATATATAGGTATGTATAAATGATATAGTTAGGCGTTCTTCAACTTAGCCCTTATCGCTAGAATAGAATAGAAAATAATTTATTTGCCTGATTTTAGGTACAAGATTGGATGTCAATACAAAAACACAATTCCATCAAAATCTGCTTAAATATAGCGTGCAAATATTCTTTTTGGTTAATTATTAAACATTACATACAGATATACATTACTCATTCGAAGTTAGGAATTTAAAATTAAAATATATTATAATAACTATTACTTTGAATCAAAAGAGATTGATTCCAAATGCTTAATTTCGAAACAAATTCAATCGGAGAACTAAGTATAAGCCTTGGATTACGTAAATTATAAAGTACTAAGGTCGACCGCAAGTCAAGTTTAACACTGCCAGTGCCAGTTAAAGCTGAGCCCCATTCCGGTACGCGCCCATACAACGAACGGACCGTCCAAAGATTGACGTGTTTCGTCTGATGTACCGTCGACTATACCTAGCTCAATTATAGACCTATTTGTATTGTATTGTATTGTATGTGTGTGTGGCTGTTGCAGGTCATCGGAGACCTGTATCACTGCGACCGTTGCCGATCTATTGTGATCGCCACTAACCTACAGTTCGTTGCTCAGGTTTGCCTCTTTGAGGAATTGGATAATTTTCCTGGCACCGATGGTTTTTATCTCATCCGGGTGTAATAAGTGGCTGCCCAGGTGGATATTACGTTTACACATTAGCGGGCCACATTCACACAGCAGATGTGCAGGTGTTTCCTCTGCGAGGAGGCAAAGTCTGCACATTCCTGTTTCTCGGAGCCCTGTGTTGAGCATGTGTTTGCTCAGACAGCAGTGTCCCGTTAGTGCCCTTGTGAGAATGCGTAAATTGTTCCCACTGAGTGCCAGCGCTTCGCCGGCCGCCTTCTTGTTGAAGGCTTTGATTAGTGATTTGGAGTGTGTTAAACCTGGCGTGTTCGTCCAGAGTTTATATATACACCTATTAGGTACAAAGCAATGTCAACAGTTCTGTCATTGTTCTAGGAATAAGTACTAAGTATTAAAGTTGTCAAATATTCATGAGACGAAGTCGGTAATTGCTGAAATTTAGTTATCCAGTTAGAGCAATATTAGGGCCTATTGATTTGTTATTAGACGCCATTATTGAGTGAGTGAGTAGAACGACAGTTTGTCCTTTTCATAGTACCCACCACAATAGACGACCAAACTGTGTATTAATTTAATTTACTGGTCTTTATTGAATTTGTTAGTTATAGATGCTTGTTTTTTTTTCGAATAACAAAAGCCTACAAGGTGTTATGCGTTTTATATCTAAAAACACGAGTTCATAATGTTTTATGGCTGATTAAGCATTTTGATAGATACAGCATAATATCAGAAGCAATCAGAAGTATCTTTACTATGTTCACACCTTTAAATTAAACTTAATTTAAAGGTGTGAACATAGTAAAGATACTTCTGATGGTCAAACTTGATTGTCACCTTCAACTGAAGGTGACAATCAAGAGTCATTCAGGAGCAGCGTGGATTCTGGCTGGCAAGAGAAAAAAAAAACGGCCAATTGCGTGTCGGGCCACGCTCGGTGTAGGATTCCGCACTTGGTCTCACAATGTGCGGACTTAGAAAGGGGCTTTTTGTTTCTTTTACAAATAATTTTCAACGGAAAGTACATTTATTAATATTTCAACAATTACTAAGGAACCCTAAATCGAAATAGGTGAGGTCGAAGGTGAAGGTGGAAGTTTGATTTGATTTGATTTGAAGGGTACTGACCCGGAAACCCCAACACATTTGGGGGACTGGCTATCTTATCTCTGACAACCGGAACACAACAATGCTATTAACATTGCTACTTGGCGGCAGATTTAGATAAGATGGTGGTAGCTAGCCAGGCGGACATTTTAAAATGCCTTACCACCAACCAAACATGTACCCCGCTGGGGATCGAACCCGCGACCTCCGAATCGTAAACCCAATGTTGTTTACATTGAGCCATGGAGGCGGTTGAATTATATATTATTTCTTAGATTCGCAGAAACTTTAATAAAGCGGTTACTTTTAAAAATTAACACTGCCTATTTTAACTTAATGTTATACGATAATACACACAAAGTTTAGCTAAATTTGGATTTGCCGTTCCCAAAAAAATTTCAAAAATCTTTGTATGGAGCATACAGTCTTAATGAAATTCTTCATACAAAACGCCAATTTCATAGGTAAGGACCTAATATTAGCGTGGCCGAAGAGTCATTGTTTACAACCATCGGTGACATTGTACGTTGACCGTGGTGATAGTCGATCGATACAGCGCGACACGACAGAGCGACCGCTTGGTTATTGATGGTCATCGATTCGGACGATAATGACGCGTGATGTCACATTCAATTGTGACACCATCCATTGAGTTTTTTGTTTGTTTCAACCAAATTTACACCCTTCTCTCGATCCCTTGCGATTGTCTTCTATTCTGTTTTACAAGCTAATATTTCCCGCCGCATTCACGTTGCCGTCTAACTATTGGGCGTGGTCTGATTGATAGTAATTGGAACGTGCTGTTCTTGTTGGTGTGCTTATGCTTTCATATTTAAACTGTTTTTATTGTGTAACTGGAAACAGAAACAAAAATAAAACAAATTCCACAATTTACACTTAACAAGGTTAGCACATCCTTTGTGGGACACAGCATACGCTTTTACAATAAAACACCAGGACATGTATTGAGTTTAACAGAGCAGCAATTTAAACGCCACATTAAAGAAACTCTGTGTAAGAAGGGTTATTACAGGATAGATGATTATTTAGGCGATAAGGAGGTCTGGTGTTAGCTGGTCGTTGTTAATTGCTTTTGTTTTGTAATATGTCATATGAAATGTAATATTATTGTAAAGATGGAAACCAATTGAAAATATGTGTTGTTGCGGAGTTTCTTGTCGCTTCTTCTCCCTAACCATAACACCTTGTGAAGCGATGTAGTTTAAAAAAAAAATATGTTGACTTTCAATAAGTGATATTTTTGTATCCTACATTGAATAAAATATTTTAGATTTTTTTTTGATACGCGAGTGACCAGCATCTCACCTGATTGAAAGTGACGATGTGGCCGAAGATGAAACACGCGATCTCAATAGATGCCTATTCACCCTCCTCTTGAAGATCCCAAGGTTGTAGGATTCAGGAAAGACTAACGCCGGAAGGGAGTTCCATGCCTTGGATGTTCACATTATGAATAAAGAGGCGAACCGCTTAGTGCGAATGTTCTGTGTGTTAACTACATACGGGTGGAATCCCTCCTCACGCCTATTAGTCCGAATATGAAATAGCGATGGTGGAATAAGATTATGTAATTCCAACGCACACTCACTGAAGTGCATCCAAAAGACTGTGAGACAGGAGACTTTGCCTTTATCCCAAATGGGGTGATCAGAAATATCCCAAACTAAATCGTTTGGTTGTTCCAAACATCAAAACGACCTGTTTGGTATAGTGGTTAGAAACTCTGACCGTACCGTTCGAATCCCGCTAAGGGCATATGTTTGTAAGATGAATATTAAGTATTTATTTACAAAGAAAAATGTCTTTATGTAGTATATCTACTATCAACACAAGCCTATAGTTGCTTAATGTGGAACTAGATGGCATTGTGTTTACGTCCAAGGATATATTTATTATTATTATTATTGCTTAAAACAACATTCACGGTTCATCTTTCGAAATATACAGAAATGCACAAATCAA
The DNA here is from genome assembly GCA_949316235.1 of Oegoconia quadripuncta. NCBI lineage: Eukaryota > Metazoa > Arthropoda > Insecta > Lepidoptera > Autostichidae > Oegoconia > Oegoconia quadripuncta. Next base: position 3,525,935 of record OX438751.1, read on the forward strand.
ATCAAAAATACTTTATTTTGTAGGTACACAGGGTACACTTATAATAGTCAGATTTTACATTTTTAAAGCTACTGCTTGTTCAAAAGGCACGTTCACGTGGGCCCAACGCCAATAAAACGTGCAAGTTTGTAGATGTTTTTTGGTGGAAAGTCCCATAGTCGCGTTTTAAGATACTGACGGGAAGATATGGGTTAGTTCTATTGTTTTAATGCGTCGAAACCACACGGCACTCCGAATATGTTATGATTACCAACAATCCTGTGTTCCAGGCGAAGTCCTAGCTTCTAACACAGGATTCTAGCTTGAAACGCAGGATTTTCCTAGTTCAGGCACTAGTGTTACAGTTGCAATTCAGTATTATTATGTAGATTTTGTGTTTTAATGTACCATAAGAATTAATAAATAAATTTGATTTGATTTGATTTGAACAATGTGCCAAGCTGATCGCGTCCACAAACTGGGGGCCGATCGCGCTAAGTTTGAACGTTATCACCAAAGCTAAACCATAACCAAAAACGTTATGTATCGCGCTAATCATTTGAACGGAAATGAACCTAGTTTTTTTTTAATACTCGTGGTTAGCTCTAAACATTTTGGGTTTGGTTTTACTTTAGTAACTTCAACTATATAATCGTTCACAAAAAATAGCGCCAAACCATTTTTTACATTTTTTAAAGCTAAACCAAAACCAGATCGATATATTTTCAGGAACAATCGCCTCCACTAAGAAAGTTATCTATGGTTGTATATATTAAGGATTAATCATCCTCTCTTTTTGTACAACAATTATAAATAGGTCTTTTTGTACTGTCTTAGTGATTTAGTTAATTAATAGTCTATTTTATTCTTAAATATTGAAACTGTTTACCTCTGTGCATGCTGTGTTCACATCCAGTAGGATACATTCAGTTAATTATGTCGTAATGGTGGGTAAGACTGAAAATATTTTGAATCGTGTCCAGTTTAGTGAACCGTTTAAAAAACATAAAAATAAAAAAAAATCCAAACACGCTCCGTTGGAACGGTAAAACCGTTGCAAAATAGCGCGATTGCACCCCTAGTCTGTGACCGCTTCTGTTCCAGTTCGGGGTATGTACACAGAAAATTTGTTTACATTGTTTACAGACTTAAATGGCGGTTACCATATGTCAGAAGTAGAAAATTATACCTGTGTCTTACAAATTAAATTATAGGTGTACTATTATAACTCGTAGGTACTTAGTAGGATATCATGTCAACAAGGACATTTAGTTTTATATAGTGTGTATATAGGTGAAGATGTTGCCGGTGGTAACCTATCATGCTTTCGAAACTTTCTTGCTCGAATTTCAATTATTCGAAAACGGTAATAAGAAATTTCAATTGCCAGAGTGATCGTTTTATATAACTTTTTTTCTCATAAACTTATTTTATATATGTTTCACATACTAGAAAAACGGTTAACCGATTATCAGAACTACGTTATAATGTTTGACAGATGTTTTACTTACCATAATTTAAATTACTAGAATTACTTTATGTCGAAGTTATTTTTTCTAGACAATCCCTATCTGTAACGAGCGAGCAATATGGGTCGACACTGTTGGTTAGGTTCAGAATGTTAGGTTGTGTTTTTATAATATTGTTCATAATATTCTGAAAACTAAAACGTCTGGCAATAGATGCTTTGGCTAAACATTCGGTTGAACTTTAAATATATGTAAATATGTAAATTAAAAAAATTTGAACTTCTGTAAATAAAATTTTAAAAAAAATCGCATTCGTGATAGGTTACCGTTGCCAGTATATAGACCCCATTTAATCTATGCAAAGATATTGAATCACTATAGTTCAGTAATACGCAATTTCTGTGGTGTAACTTCCTATAATCTTAAAGTTCCTGATTGTTTGTAGAAGGATAGAGGAGTACCCATCAAATAAAAATGTTTCCCAACCATTATGTAGCTTGCTTTACGTATAGTATAGGTATTTAGTAAGAAAACATAGACTATATTATGATTAAAATTACAACTCTGGATTTCATTACATCGGTGAATATACTTAGCATCCCTGTAACTATTAAAAAAAAAACGATCAATAACTTCTTCATATTTATGAAATTTCACCGAGCACAATATTATGCATGACACAGTAAATTATTTTTAGAAAATATGAAGTAGCCAATGATTAAGTTTTTTGAAAATTGTTTTAGGAGATCTTAGCATCTTCTACAACGCAATGAAGTTCACAACAGTCACATTAATTTAATATTGTAGGTTTTATAACTAAATACCCATATTATACCTAAATCTATGTACAGAATGGTTAGGAAACATCTTTATTCTATCACTGATAGGTACTCTATCTTTCTGCGAAAAATCAGGTACTGTAAATTATAGTAAGTGACATCTCAAAAATTAGACGATACCGAACATCCGCACTAAGCTCTTTGCTTCGTCATTTATAATGCGGACTGCTTAAGTATGGAACTCACTGCCCGCGTCGGTTTTTCCCGACACTTACAACCTTGGGATCTTCAAGTCTAGAGTGAATAGGCATTTACTGGGTGCGCGTGATACATCTTCGGCTACATCGTCACTTTCCATCAGGTGAGATTGTAGCCAAACGCGAAACCAGTTTTTAATAAAAAAAAAAAAACGAATTTTTACTGGACTATTATTTTTAAAAGTATTGACAACTATACCGCTTGAAAAGTATTTTATGAAAAGTAGTTCAAAATAAAAAAATATCCATACAAAGTTTTTTTTTATGCACTACGGATTGGTACTTGACCTCAATCATACCTGATGTTAAGTGAAGAAGAGTTCGAAGGTGGAAGCGTAATGACCCGGAAACCCCAACACATTTGGGGGACTGGCTATCTTATTTCTGAAACTTATGTGAAAGTGACATAAAGCAACTATAAAAATAGCTTTGTATTTGACGTATCTGACTATAACGACACCCTAATGCGCGTGGTTTACTCTTCGTCGTTTTTCTTAAGGTTTACGGATGATTTGTACATTTATTAACGAGCTTATTGTTTTACATAAACTAGTACAAATATTTTAAGTGTTATCCTACGTCATAACAGGATCATTAGGTATACTCACGCCCGTCCTAGCACCAGAGCTAATGAATTACCCGCCGTTATAAAATATGTATTGAATGACAATCCACACGCAACTGCTGATGCGATACGCGATAAAAATTGGGAAGGAACTAATGTAGTAATATCGAGTATTACTCGTGCATTTGTAACACAGTCGCTATTAGTTTTCGATTAGCGAAGTTAAGCACACTCAGTCCTTGGATGGGAGACCATTAGTGACTTCTTCATACTTAGCGTTTCCGTGCTTTAGGGCACTGTTATTTGATTTTTGATAGCCTACAGACAGATGTGGGTTGAAAACATTGGCTTTCAGAATTCATGTGGGTAGTGGGTTATGGGCTATGGATCATAGGTATATCAATAGTGGGGATGTAATAATGGCGTTTTTATTTTTATTTGTTTATTTTTATAAAATTTGCTATTAAATCAGAAAAAATACAACTACAAAATAATAAGTTTTTTTTAATACTAATAATAGATTTAATCAAAATCAAAATCAAAAATATTTTATTCAATGTAGGATACAAAAATATCACTTATTGAAAGTCAACATGTTATTTTTTTTTTAACTACATCGCTTCACAAGGTGTTATGGTTAGGGAGAAGAAGCGACAAGAAACTCCGCAACAACACATCTTTTCAACTAGTTTCCATCTTTACAATAATATTACATTTTATATTACATATTACAAAACAATAGCAATTAACATAACGACCAGCTAACACCAGACCTTATCGCCTAAATAATCATCTATCCTGTAATAACCCTTCTTACACAGAGTTTCTTTAATGTGGCGTTTAAATTTCTGCTCTGTTAAACTCAATACATGCTCTGGTATTTTATTGTAAAAGCGTATGCTGTGTCCCATAAAGGATGTGCTAACCTTGCTAAGTCTAAATTGTGGAATTTCAATTTTATTTTTGTTTCTAGTATTCAAATTATGATTATCAGAATGTTTGCGAAATAGGCATATATTTTTGCGTACATACATTATACTGTCATATATATATATTGGGATTTATTAAGTATGTACATGAAACAACAAATTTATAAAACACAATTAAAAATACCTATATCTTATAGAAATAAAGGATTTAAAAAAAAACGACTTCAAAAAACCCGGAAAAAATAATTTAATTAAACTACTGCAATAATAATAACTGAAAAGTATAAAATAATAAACCAGAGCAGAATGTTCTTTATAGATGTACACTATTATATATAATGAGAATACAATACAAGTTATATGCTATACAATAATAGTTAGGTATAATAATGAAATTAAAAATATATACAATAGGTACTTTTTGAAGTCGGTGCCTGCCTAGCCTATAAAATACACAATCAACAAAACAGTAAAAATACGCCCCGAATACAGGACCTCCTCCTTTTTTGAAGTCGGTTAACAAAGGAATTTTCATACAATTTAAATATTCAATTAATGAAGTTATTACTGTTTACTTTCATTCGATTGTGTATTTTATAGGCTACGCAGGCACCGACTTCAAAAAGTACCTATTGTATATATTTTTAATTTCATTATTATACCTAACTATTATTGTATAGCATATAACTTGTATTGTATTTTCATTATATATAATAGTGTACATCTATCTATAAAGAACATTCTGCTCTGGTTTATTATTTTATACTTTTCAGTTATTATTATTGCAGTAGTTTAATTAAATTATTTTTTCCGGGTTTTTTGAAGTCGTTTTTTTTTAAATCCTTTTTATTTAATTCTTTTTAGTGTCTGGTCAGACATTACAAAATAATAAAATATATTAATTGACCAATATGGGCAGGCCTATGAAAGGTGCTGCTCGTTTAAATAACTGTCGGTCAAAAGAAACCGAAACTGAGAGGGTACTACGGCTTAAAAAAAATGCCTCACGGAACGCAATTTCGCGTTCCCAGGAGACGCCCGAAGCTCGCCGAGTACGTCTAGTAGCTATGAAAGATTACGTTAAATCACGTATTCGTCGGGAAACTCCCGAACGGAACGAGCATAAACTCGGTCTTATACACGACCGGCTTGCCGAGGAGTCTGCTGAGCAGCGTGAGCACAGGCACGGCCTTATAATCATGTATATCGGACTAATCGATGTACATACATAAAGATTACAGAACCTCCTCCTTTTTTGAAGTTGGTTAAAAAAAGCTTTTAGTATTTATCCGTGGTTGCTAATCTCCATGATAATTTTTGTGCGATGGCGAACCTTCTCGCTCTTACAGGTTAGGTGGGCACTTGGGGTGTACCAGCTCGACTTGATGATCTTCCATTTGTCATATTTATTGTTGATAATCACACCGACGTAAATTGGCTTAAAAATCTCGGACTAATCGATGTACATACATAAAGAATACAGAACCTCCTCCTTTTTTGAAGTCGGTTAAAAAAAGTTATTAGTATTTATCCGTGGTTGCTAATCTCCCTGATAATTTTTGTGCGATTGCGAACCTTCTCGCTCCTACAGGTTAGATGGGCAGTTCGGGTGTACCAGCTCGACCTGATCATCTTCGATTTGTCATATTTATTGCTGACAATCACACCGACCTTCTCTACACTTTTTCCATACAAACCCAAACTGTATCTACTTAGTTTCCCTGTGTAAAAACTACAAAATCGTCTAAATGTGTAATGCCATTCTGATGTTTACCATGATTACACAAAAACTACTGGACCGATTGCGCTGAAATTACAATGGGACCAACTCGACGGTATCCCCTTTCATTTACAAAAAGAACCATGTGAATCAACCGCCAAATCTCGGAGATATCGGTGTACATACATAAAAAAAAAAAAAATACGCGCCGAATACAGTACCTCCTCCTTTTTTGAAGTCGTTTAAAAAATACGCCGTCCAACTCGTTTCCGTGAGGCATAGTACCTAGTACGCTAGCGCTATTGCACCGCTGAATGCATAAGCTCAGCTGCTGAGCAAAGTAGGCAAAATTAATAAGTTACTCAGCAATCCTCGCAACTGTTTAGAATATTTCTGTTCACATAGATAGATAGATAAATCGTTTATTTGTATCTCTAGTCACATACATACCATAAGTTCCAAAGCAATTGGATAAACATATTTTATAACAATTCATAAAAGTAACGTCAGGATACACTAGAGTATGTGTGTGCTACAGCCGTATAAATGGGTCATAGCTCAGTGTGTATAATTGCTTAGAGAGCAAAACACTGACTTTCAGCTATTACCCACATCAGTATCAACCAGCTCTCTTGACAATATATATCGAAGAAAACTTACAACCACCTCAAAAATGTGAACCAAGTATACTTCTGATAAATTCTTCATCTTGAGATACTTGTAGGACAATTTTCTAGGGTAGTCAGTGCCTTTCTGCCTGTATGAAAGGCATTATTTATGTGAATAATAAAGAAATTTGTGCACTTATGTATAGACAGTCTTCTATAAGGTAGTCTGTGCTAATGCACCTATAGGTGTCTCATCTCAAATGATAGAAGATACTGATGAGATGTAGGTAATATTCAGAAGTGTAGGTCAGAAATTGGTTAATAGCACTCCATTGGTAACGTTAACACCCTTACAAGCAGGTACAGATTTATAGAAATTCAATAGATTCATAGAAATATGGTATGGCTTATCCCGCTTTATCTTTCGTCATTATGTACATCTCATTTCTTTACTACAGGTCAAAAACTTTTCACTTCACACCTCTATTTATAGAAGTTTCAACCCACACTATAGGTCCTAAGTTCATTGTCCTTCTTTATAGTTAATACAATTAAACTAACGAACCAGCTGATCTCAGAGAGGTGAGAAGTCATTGACACCACGAATTGGGTCATAAACTTAGTAGAAGGTTACAAAAGCAACCATGGAATGCAATGAAAACAAAGTCATTTATAGATGTTTAATTTCTTTTTAATATAAATTGGTATCTGACGTCTTTTCACCAGTATTTGATGATAAATAAACACAGCACAGTGTCCGACTACTTCGGTAAAAGAAAAGGGCGATGGCCCCGCCCCGCATGGTTATTAATTTTATACACGAATAGATACCTAGATAATAATATTAATAAATATTTCGGACACTTACACCAATCATCTAGTTCCAAACTAAGTAAAGGTTGTACTATGCTATGGATACTAGATAGCGGATAAACATACTTACCTAAATATTTATATAAACATCCATGAAACGGGAATAAATGTCCGTATTCATCGCACAAACATTTAGTCATGGCGGGATTCGAACCTGCAACCGTTGGTTTCGCAGACAGTGTCACTATCCAATACACCAATCGGTCGTCGAATGCAACAGATGCGTAGCTTAAGAAGGTAGAGTGCTGAAAAAATCAAATAATATTTGATTTTTTCAGCACTCTACCACAGATTACTAATAAGTTACTAACGTACTCTACTCTTTGATATTCTGCCTACGTAGGCTGCGTCGAAGTTCAGTATCAACCATTATAATAATCTAACTAATATAATAAATGCGAAAGTTTGTATGTTTGTTTGAGCAAACAACGACACGGATGAAGGGATTTATATGAAATTTGGTATATAGGTAGAACATATCCTAGATTAAAACATTGGATATTTTTTATCCCGCTAAAGTGAGTTCCCGCGGGATAAACAAATTAAATATATCCGCTATAAAGTGATTCCACGCAGGCGAAGCCGCGGGCTGAAAGCTAGTTAATAATATTAGGCATTTACCTATGAAATTGGAGATTTTTTCTTCGTTAAGCATAATGTACCAACTCCTACGATTCTATAGCTATTTCCATATTTGATTTTTATTTGGAAAATAGAATATATTTTCAAGGTTTCACATGAAATATTTTTTAATGTCTGAGCTAAATCACATAATACAAAAAAAACTTGAACACAGCTCTTTTCATGAGCTTACCACATTATTTCTTAGATTCGCAGACACTTTTATAAAGCGATTACTTTTTAAAATTAATATTGCCAATAATTAACTTAACGTTATCTGATAATACACACAAAGTTTAGCCAAATTTGGATTTGCCGTTCCCAAAAAAATTTGAAAAATGTGTATATGGAGAAAACAGTCTTAATGAAATTCTTCATACAAAACGCCAATTTCATAGGTAAGGACCTAATATAAATGAGAAAGTTTGTCTGTCTGGGTGCACCGATCACCGATCACAAATAGGCATCTTGGGACCTATATAGATAAACCATACTCCATACATACTCTTCCCACTGCAACTTCAGCAAGTCAGGATCAAGAATGGTACTCTGCACGTCGCCTACTGAAGGTAGACGGTGCCCTACGTTTTCCTATTGCTACCTTGAGTCCCAAAATAATCCCTCGGCAAATGGGAGTGTAGCTAAGTGAATTCCAAATCAGCTATAAAGCTTAACCAATGGCTAAGAGGATCATTTGATACACCACGGATAGCGCCACAACGCAGTAAGTGCTAATAATAATAATAATAATAAATGTCTGCACAAACACACAGCGCCATCTAGGTCCACAGTTTTTTACAGGATACATTTCGGGGAGTGTGCGTTGGAATTACATAATCTTATTCCACCGTCACCCTTCCATCTTCGGACCACTAGGCGTGGGGAGGCCAGAACAGCCAAGGCATGGAACTCCCTTCCGGCGTCAGTCTTTCCTGAATCCTACAACCTTGGGATCTTCAAGAGCAGAGTGAATAGGCATTTACTGAGATCGCGTGCTTCATCTCCGACCACATCGTCACTTTCCATCAGGTTGGTCAAACGCGAATCCAGTCAATCATAAAAAAAAAAAAAAACAGTAAGCATCTAGGCTTTTGTTATGGATACCAGATGGTTGACAAACTGCACAAATATATTTTTTTTTATAAATAAATGAATAATATACAGGGGGTAAAAGACTAACGCGAATAATAATGCCATAAGACAACTTTTCACCTTGAAACAGTCCGCGATAAAATAATTTCAAGCGAAGTCGCGGGCGACAAGCTAGTAGCGGAAAAGTATGCATTGTATTTTTATAGTTACGTACTCGTACATACTACGTAAAACAAATTATATTAAATTAGGGGTTTATAGGCGATAGGCTCAGTTGTTTGTTTTGCATATTTGATATCTAAATCGTCGGGTTGTCGTGTGGGTGTACCCATAACTACTACTCTCTTTGTTTGTACACAATTTCTTTGTGCATAAAGGCGAAATATGTCAGCCCCTTTATGACTTCTATATTTAATTCGTATTCAAGGGGTAATTCCACATTTATATTCATTCGCGAGTACCTACCTTAATTTACTTGAATGGTACACGCGAAGGAGTTTCTTTGGGTTCGATAAAAATGAAACCGCTGCCGAAGATTTTTTGGAGAACGCAAAAATTACTGCTCCAATTGAGTTCGGAACATAGGAACATGTCCTGTGACAAGTATAAATAAATAAACACATGAACACAATGCCATCTAGTTCCACTTTAAGCAACTATAGGCTTGTGTTGTGGATACCAGATGGTTACATATACTACATAAATACTTTTTTTTTGTAAATAAATACTTATTATAAATGAAAACATCTATAACTCGGGTACACAAGTCCGTATTCATCATACAAACATATGCGTCTAGCGGGATTCGAACCCGCTACCTTGGTGTACTGGTCAGAGTTTCTAACTACTACACCAAACAGGTCGCCGTGAATTGAATGAGAAAACAACCGATTATAACCGAACCTATATCATCTACACAAACCAACCAACCGTGTTAAAAGTTAACTATATTCTGAACCTATCCCCGAGTTTCATCTATACGAGTTTAAGAAATACATAAATTTACGAATACATCAAAAACTGTGTTAATTGCTAAACATCTACGAAACGGCATAACGGATTTCCATCAAACATTGCTAAGAACCTGTCCCTGAGTTTAGTTTTTACCCGACTGCCCGACGAAGGAGGGTAATCTTTTTCGACTGTTTAAATGTATGTATAAAGGGTGAATTAGAATTCGTGTAATTCCCATTAACTGGTGACGCCACTATTGATTACGGACAACTTTCCCCAAGGAACCATAGTCGATATCGATCAAAACATTTTCGATTATACATACAAAGTATGTATTGAAACAACTTTCAGAATGGTTTACTTTGTATGGTTGTGGCAAACTCCTTGGTTTTTTATAATTGTCCTTTTTGTTTGACTTTTGTATTTTTACGCTTTTGCTGTCATTGTTATATTTTGTCATTATTCCTGGTTCGGTTGTTATTTTATTTGCAATATTAATTACTTTCTCGCCTCATATCCGTGTTTTCCTGTTCATTTAGCCAAATTAGTTTCATACAGTCCATTTTACTTTACGCTTCATTCGCTATCCCGTACCTACATTTTGCGAAAATACAAAAGTCAAACAAAAAAGACAATTATAAAAAACCAAGGAGTTTGTTACAATGGTTAATCGAAATTTTGTGTTCGAATTCCGCTATGGTTGTTTGGGGAAACTTGTTCGTAATCAGGTGCGGGGCCACCAGTAAAATAGAATTACTCTAAATAAATTTCACCCAGTATATGTATTATGTATGTCCGTTCCTTTGGCGCACCCTGTAGCCTGAACGGATTGACCGATTTCGAAGTGCAGGGTGTCGTCAGATTTGTCTTGGTACCCAAAGTGTCATAGGATATATATGTAAAAAATCCAACATGGCGTCCGCAAAATACAAAATATGCTGTCGGGTTTTTTGGTTTTCAAATATTTAATTTATTCACTTTAAAAACACTTTATTGCATATAATAAGTATACTTACAAATATACATTGAACAAACATAGGACAGAAATTACAATACACAAAAGGCGAGCTTTAAGAGATTAATATAAAAAAACCGAACGTAAATCTGACTACGCATTACTGAGGCTAAAAAGAATATAAAATGTGATACCAACAAAAAAAAAATGTGGGGCGAGACATAATGGAATGAAAACTGAATAAATCCACAAGGTTACGAAAATAGTGAATATCTTACATGCGACAAGACAAACTTATGAAAAACAAAAATTACAAAAGATAATTTGACCATATACGATGAAACGGAGGGAATAAGTTGTTGTTGGCCAGAAACTATACAACAAGCTACCTGATTCAATAAAAGAGGTAAAGAATGACAATATTTTTCGCGTTTATGTAAAAAACCTTTTGTTGGGAAAAACACTTTACAGTATCCGAGAATATTTGAATAATGATTATACTGACATTGACAAATACGACATACGAATTAAAGACTCTGAGTACTGAAACCGTACTCAGAGATTAAAGAGTAAGATATAAATATATATATATACGACTCCTATATTATACAGTGGCTACTTATATTTTTGTGTAACTGTTTCTATATCTTGTGTTCTAGATGTTTAATTTTATAAATGACGAAACCCCTATAATTTTTTAGCAGATAGAGACTGGTTGTTCTATTCTTTTCAAGTGTCGAAACCACACACCAATTAGGAACTACGAACAATTCCAAATTTATAACTTCCTTCGCTCAAAAGCGTGTCCAGAAACTGTAAGCGTCGTAAGGAGCATGTGACTTGCCGAAGTAAGTATATACTTATCGGATTAATCGACTAAGCACTTCACACGCAGGCCCTATTGTATTACCCTTTCAAGAATAAATAAATCGATTTACGTATTTTATCTGTATTTCTGTTATTTTAAAAGATACCGTGTAGATAAAAAAACTAAATAGAGACACTCTGGAATTTAGCTAGAGCACTATAATAGATAGATAGATAGATAGATAGATAAAGCGTTTATTTGCATATTACAGAAACACATACAAAAATATTCGACGCAACAATCATTCTGCTTGGTGTTATTCTTACGAAATGTAGCTTTATTTCGCAGTAATGAAAACAAAAATTAAGTACAACTGTTACAACTTATAATAGAGTTGTATGTGTATCTGTACCACAAATGGGCCATCGCTCAGTGTGGATCCTCACCTATAGCGGTAAGACACTGATTTTCAGCTAGTGCCCTGCGAGAGAAAGCGTTGGGTACTAGTGCAAAAATGTTCAATAATAACCATAAGTGTGTATTATATAAAGATCATTTTGTACGTTGGTGTATAATAATTGTATGGATCATAATGATACTCGTTTAAAATAATAATTGTCAAAAGTGGTACCCTACCAGTGCAAAAATTTTCAGTATTCTATATCATGTTGTAAGCTGGACATAGCTTTACCTACTGTTATAATTTATATTTAAAATAAACGTTCATTAAAACTGCCACCGAAATTTACAAGTCCCATAAATATCATTTTAAAACAACGAAGTTATTTAGATGTCTTAGTGAAAAGGGGCACACGGATTTTGTAGGATTCCATCAAGCAACCAACCAATCAAGTACCAACCCGTTATGCATAAAAAAAAAGCATGACTAAGAAAGAACCTTCCGAGATCACCAGCTTGCAATTCGGTTCAGCAGTTTTGGCGATACGATACCGTAGACAAAGTCTTCAAAACTACAATACACCTTTTTTCGTCGGGGGTTAACTCTTAAGGGAAGGTTATAGGATACTTTGAACCTTAATAACAATAACTTAAATACTGAAAAACGTTATTTTTGTCTTTCATCTAAAATTCATCGAAACATATGTCGACAATTACACGATCCTAATGAATACGAAAACATGTCTCGAAAACTAATTTATCCTTTTCATTTGAATTATAAGTACTTGGTTTTGTGTAATGATAATTAGGTACACGAAAATAATTATCGTTATATACACTAAAATGACATTATAATAGGTATCTTCGGCTAACCTAACACAATATCAGCCATGAGTTCCATATCACTCAGGTATAACATTATATATACATCACAGCCCGCCATCACATATACAAAAAAGAACACATGCAATCATATACACACATATACGTGTGTGTGCAATAAATGATAAAATAAATAAATAAATACGTTAACAGTTAAGTGTTCTGAAGAACTGTTCGAGCTAATACCCGCTGCTCAATTTAACCGATACACTTCTCGCCGAAAATTAAATTTCCATCCACATCACCTGGATGAGTGGAAGTCTACCACTGTACGTATCTCAAGAAACTTCTTACCACGTACAACCACCCTGTGGAACGGACTTCCTGCAGCGGTATTCCCGAACGAGTACGACATTGGAACCTTCAAGAAACAACCCTACACCTTCCTCAAAGGCCGGCAACGCATCTGTGACGCTTTTGGTGTTGCGGGTGTCCATGGGCGGCGGTGATTGCTTTCCACCAGGTGACCCGCATGCTCGTTCGCCGCCCTCTCATATAAAAAAAAAAAACAAAAAAAAGGCTTGTTATTAATTAAAGGGCCTTGTCCGTGCAACATCACAATAGACAACTAGTCTTATTTACGGAACCCCCCGTCCTCGACCAAGCACTATCTTTAATATCACTTGGCGACCGACTACTTTATTACGACACCTGGTACATCGACGTATATGTTCAGAGCAACTGTGTTAAAAATTAAACATCTGCGAAACGCTTTAACATTTTACATGCAATAGGCCTTAGAACTTTTCTCTAGTTTAATCGTAAAAACCGCCTTCAAAACGGACCACGAATTATTGAGATACATCCGAACAAAGACTGAATACATACACATAGATAGAACGCCGTTATACACATAACACGGTAGTTTTTTCATCGGTGGTTTACTTAAAGCGATTTTAATTAACTATAGCGAACCCACTTACCGCTATGAGCATGTTAGTCTGGTCGAAGTAGTCTGCCACCGGCATCACGTGCTTGTAGAAGTTATTGAGCTCCATCCGGGCGAGGCTGAGCACCACGTGGCCTAGACGAGCTCCATACTCGATCTGACGCTCCAGCACGCGCTGTCTCCAGCTCACTAGCACCACGCCGGTTATTGTTTGAATCTGTGGAAAGGTGACATATATAAAAAAAATGTTTAAGGTATGATGAATTTCTTTACCGTTAGGAATAAAATAGGGCATGTTAAGAAATATCAATATAGAGCTATTCAGCATTATATATTACTAAGTACATGCTTGCTTATACATTGCTAAGGCAGTCGCCCATACTTTTATTTAGCCATGTCATATTTTTAATATTATAAATTCAATTCAGCAACTTCAAAGTACCCACTAGGTACCTTTACATTTTCCGAATTTAGATCTTCGATTTAATGGAGAAATAAAGCGCACGCCAGTTGTCTTAAGATCGGAAGATGCCATTAGGTAACTTATGCAAGAAGGTAAACTGCTTATTATACTGCTAATACCTTAAAGTGTACCAATTCACCCTTTCACCACAAAACATGACTAATTGCGAACCTTTTAAACGTCAATTAAAACAAACAAACAATATTACAGTAAATCATTAACATACGTTCCGTTTCACGTATCACACATCAACACACGTGACTCATACAATTCACGGAACACGCCACTAGGGTGAACGGTATGAACACATGACAAGGACACAGTGTGTGTACAACAGCAGTAATACAAATTCATACAATGCGCTTTCACACTCACGCACATACCGTTCCCGTTACATACTCGTACATACATTATCACAGTACCTAGAAAGTCAAGGTTTATTCATTAAAATATAGTCAAACACTTTCTGGAAACAGAACTTCTATTCTGATGATGTGTCCCGGAACGTGTTAATGGTATGTTAAGGAATAAATGATTATGATGCAAGTATATCACTATTTTTCTTAAATAAACCTAGGTTTTTTTTGTCAAGTCAAGTCAAATCAAAAATGCTTTATTTTGTAGGTATCTACACAGAGTACACTTAAAAATAGTCAATTTTACATTTTTTAAGCTACTGCTTATTCAAAATGCAATTTTCCCCTGAGAAGAACAAGCAAGAAACTTGAAGGGTTGCTCTTTTAAAATCAAGCTTTGATTTTACATAAAGGTTTTTATATTACAAAAAGGTTTTTATGTTTCATTATACACTGCTGAAATAGCTTGGCATGCGAACGATCTGATTATGTCCAGGTATGATTGTCATCTAAATAGTCTGATCAGTGTTAAGAGCAAAGTGACAACTAGACGCAAAATTACCTAAACCTAGCACGTATTAGGAATCGCAAGGTAGAAGGAAAATTAATGTATTGCCGCACTATCCTTAGTACACCACGTCTTTATACCCACTACAATAGTATCTGTAGTACCGTAACATAGTAGAAGTAAATCTTATCTTCTTTGTTATGCAAAAGAGTATTAGTATCGTAATATAACCGTGTCGCTTCGCTTGCTTGTCAAATGGCACAGTTGACTTACTGTCTGTTGTTAGCATATACCATAACGGAGTTATTGAAAGAAATCAGCGGGGTGAGATTGCAAGTATTCAATCGGATTTTTACGTGGTTGTTGACGTCATAAACACGTCATGTGGTGTCTGGAACTGTTGGTACTTGAAGCTCCATCATTGTTCGCTATATTGAGTGCTATGGTGTAATTTTTTCAAGTATTAAAATTGGCAGAAATTTTTAGTCACTAATCATTGTAGTATTGTATTTACGCACAGTCATCCATCGTGATTGTTTACAATACAATACAATACAAATACACTTTATTGCACAACAGAAAAGAAAACACAGTTTCAGAAAAGTGGTGAGAATAGAATGTACAATTTGGCGACCTTATCACTAAAAGCGATCTCTTCCAGGCAACCTTTGGGTATAAGGACAGTACATTTGAAATAGGTAGGTCGTGCGGTATTAAATAGGGATGCAGATACAAACTACTACTTGTTTACTATAGCGGTTATGGAATTTTAGATAAATACTCGTATTTGTTAAATATTTGAAACAAATTATTATATCTTCCAGATATTCCAGATAGACCAAACCAACTGTGTTCTAAGGTAAATAGAAGTTTTCTCTAGACACTGCATATAGCCAAGACGCCACTAATAACTGTTGGATCGCGGTCGCTGGTCCAACAGACCGGTGGAAGATCTTCCCTGTTGGATCGCGGTCGCTGGTCCAACAGACCGGTGGAAGATCTTCCCTGTTGGATCGCGGTCGCTGGTCCAACAGACCGGTGGAAGATCTTCCCTGTTGGATCGCGGTCGCTGGTCCAACAGACCGGTGGAAGATCTTCCCTGTTGGATCGCGGTCGCTGGTCCAACAGACCGGTGGAAGATATTCCCTGTTCCACACATGGTAATATCCTACAAAGCTAAAAATCTTCGAAACGACTTAACCTATTTCCATAGATCATGGCTAAGAACCGATCCTCGAGTTTAATCTTAAAAAAAATAAAACAACCCGGCACTGGACCCTTGCGGTTTATGTCCGCCCACGGCCTCTCCTAGTGAAAAGAAGCTGTGCCCAAGCAGTAGAGACGAAATGTTGATTATACGGTTAAGTAGGATACAGCATGACCCTGGTATGAAACCTGGGTAATGTAATTACGTAGCTATATAGACGAGTATAATCGTACATACTCTCACGCACACGCACGCGCAATTTGTAAAATTTCAACATGTATGTAATCGTGGATGGAAAGAAAGAGCAATGAAGAGGTCCTACAGATGGTTAATGGGAAGAGAGTGTTTTTGAAGATCAATGAAAATGTTGAGTCACCTGATACGACACGACAACTTTATCAAGAACATTATTGAAGGAAAAGTGGAGGAGGAGAGGAAGAGAGGAAGGCTTAGAAGAACATACATGGTATAAGTAAAGGAAAAAGCAAATTCCGTGTCGTATCAGGAAGTCAAAGAAAAGGCGGAATGTAGAGAAGTGTGGAAAGGACGCCACCGACAAGAGCATAGATCTTAAATTGAAGAGAGAGATGTAGTCATGAGAAATAAAGCAATTGCCATAGTTTCCAAATTAAAAATACTGTAGTAAGTACACGAACTAAATGATGTAACGTAAATGACCATCGAAAAACAGTAAAGTCGGAACCATCAACTGTATTTTCTTGCCTCGGGTGAAAAATAGTTGAAATAGGTAACAATCCCATTAAGGTGTAACACGATTGCGTCAGAAGCGATTACAATATACAGCGTTTCATTAATACCTCTTTTGTACCGTTTCCTCACAATAGAAGGGATGGATGAATTTCATTGTGAAACAAAACCTGCAAAAGTACAGCGTGACATCGCATTCGTGTAATTCTCTGCAACTGCGGATATGTATACTGACCCTGCATGTTTTCTATTAATTGAAAATATAGAAACACTATAGCCGCCAGCGACAAATTAGCGACGGATTTATAATTTTAAAATATCAGACTATTTAGATGATAATCATCCCTGGACATAACCAATTCGTTCACACGCCAGGCTATTTCACAATTAATAATGAAATATTATTGTGCCTTTTTGCAATATAAAAACCTTTTTTTAAAAGAGCAACCCCTCGAGATTGTTGTATGTTCTTTTCAGGAGAAAATTGCCTTTTGAACAAGCGGTAAAATCTGATTATTTTAATTGTACCATATGTATGACTTTGTTCAAGCTGACGAAATAAATAGTTTGTATTGTATATGTCGAAAAATGGCGCAGTCGGGTAGTAATGATTAATACAAAACTTGGATTTTTCAGACAAAGTCAAAACATATTATTTACATATCTTTATTAAAGAATATTTAATGTTTTTCCTTCGGGAGCTTAAATAAATAAAAGGTTTGCTAATGGGAGAGCAATTACCATGCTGACCGTGCGAAACACAGGTGGACCTGAGGTCGACACCGGCTTTGAGCGTCTGACCCCGAGTCTTGTTAATTATCATAGCGAATGATATCATAAAGTGTTTCCTTTATCGTTTCATCTATTTCTGTAGGTATATAATATTCTATTAGATCTCTTTGTGACGTGATCAGTTTGACTCACTTCCCATTGCGCAACTTTTGAAGTCAAGTTCCAAGATAGCATAATAGGGACACCAACTGAGTTTTATTCAATGCTCAGGGCTATCATTGGCGCTGAGAGAATTGATGAATTCTACTGGGTAATGAGTGCCATCACAGCTTGGCCGTTTCTGAATGTCATGATGGCTTATTTACTAATCCAGCAATGTTGATTTTTACCTATGATTCTCCTCGGGTATTAGCTGAAAATCAGTGTTCTGTTCTTTGAACAATCTTACAAACTGAGCTGTGACTCATTTGTACTACTGCAGCACACATACTCGTATAAGCTTTACTTGTTCTGTATCCAGTACCTAGTACCTACCGAGTACCTACTTCTCAGAAATAGTCTTAAAACTTTATGTATGAGTACCAAAATTTCGCATGATAGAACTCATATGTTTTCTAAGTTTTCTTTATTTATTTAATTTAAGGATGTAATTATGTGTAATAGGACAAATACAGATAATCCTTTTATATGTTCCTCCAGTCACACAGCCCGCCAGTCGCTTATCAATAACCTGCCGGCGCTTGCGCTTTTAAAAAATAAAAATAAACTACCTAAGCCAATATCTTCTAAATAGAAGTGACATCACTTACTTTTTTTTTATGCACAACGGGTTAGCACACACAATCACACCTGATGTTAAGTGAAGATGAGGTCGAAGGTGGTAGCGTACCTACTGACCCGGAAACCTCATCTTATTTGGGGAACTGGCTATCTTATCTCTGACAACCGGAACACAACAATGCTGTTTGGCGGCAGATTTAGACCTAATATGCCTAAGACCTAATACGGTAAAAAACTCATCCGGTATATTTCATTATTAATTGTGAAATAGCCTCACATTAGTTGCTGTTGTACGAGAGATTTTACGGCTTTTCGTGAACCAAAGATGTTCTTTGGCAGGATTGGTCGACTCAAGCACGGATTTAAGAAGTAGACACATCCGAGATTTTTGATGTAAGCTTTGAGGTTTGAGCTCAATCTTGATATCTATCAGAGAAGCCACTATGCCAAGTTTGATATAATTTTCGTATAAATTAAATATGCCGAATTCAATAGCTATTTTATTAGTTTTGAAACAATAATTCCAACGTTCTCTAGGTACAACCTTCAAAGTTTGGAACACGTAGGCAGTAAACTTAGACGTGAAGGTAAATTAATAAATCGAAAACAATTTGTATAATTACCCTTACAAACAATCGATAGTCATTATGTCCCTATTTACTACATCGCTTGTGTTCTATATTAGTGGTACGATACATAATTTCTTATGTAGATATAATTATGAGAGTCTTGTGTACCTGTATACAAGGTTAGTATGACCCCCGTACTAAGCCGAAAAGATATTCTAGATACCGTGAGTATTATACATTCCCATATGGCTCAAAATATTGGGTCTTTACCTATGAAATTGGAGTTTTTTTCCTTCGTTGATCATATGTACCAATTCCTGCTATTTTCAAAGCTATATCCAAATTTGTTTTTTATTTGGAAAATGGAATATTGATTTAATTTCTTGGCATAATAATATATCACAAAATCACATAATAAAACAAAATTTGAACAGAGCTCTTTTCATGTGCTTCCCATAATCATTTCTTAGATTCGCTGAAACTTTTATAAAGCGGTTACTTTTAAAAATTAACGCTGCCTATACTTAACTTAATGTTATCCGATAATACACACAAAGTTTAGCTAAATTTGGATTTACAGTTCCCAAAAAATAATCAAAAATGTTTGTATGTAGAAAACAGTCTTACTGAAATTCTTCATACAAAACGCCAATTTCATAGGTAAGGACCTATTTATTTCGAAGAAAACATTTTCGATTTACCAAACAAAAGTAACCGACTGAAGTGGCAGTAAGGAAAGTTTTGAAGTTGGAAATAAAAATATTAATTTCTTGGAAAGGTACATCTTATGTTCGCCATAACTAATAATTAGAGATAAGTTTAAAGACAATAATATTGTAATCTTTTCGTTAAAGCACATTATTGAAAATTTAATAGTTATTGTTGTCAGACTAAATACATAACAAAATTACCGGATAAGTGAAATAGAAGTTATTGGCATAGGTAGTGTTTGTAGCCTACATATCAGTACGTCATCATATCAGCCGAAAGACGTCCACTGCTGGACAAAGGCCTCCCCCAAAGATCTCCACAACATCTATTCCACATAAATTACATAAATTAAATTAAATAAATAAAAAAAAACTTGGAGAAAATACTTTTTTTATGCACAACGCGTTAGCACTTGACTTCAATCACACCTGATGTTAAGAGTAAAGATGAGGCCGAAGGTGAAAGCGTACTGACCCGGAAACCCAAACATTTGGGGACTGGCTATCTTATCTCTGACAACCGGAACACAACAATGCTATTTAACATTGCTGTTTGGCGGCAGATTTAGATAAGATGGTAATAGCTAGCCAGGCGGTCATTTAAAATGCGTTACCACCAACCAAACCGAGTACTAAACATGTACCCCGCTGGGGATCGAACCCGCGACCTCCGATTCGTAAACCCTATGTTGTTTACATTGAGCCACGGAGGCTTTGAAAAGGAGGCGGTTATGAGTACCAAATAAATTTCGCATGATAGGAACTCTACGAATCCCGCCAGTCGCCATATCAATCTTCGGCCGGCGCGTGCGTCGATAATGGTTTTGAGAAAAAATAATTAAACTACCTATGCCAATAACTTCTATTTCGCTTAGATAATATGAACTATTTTTTTTTACGGTACGGTACAACATATGACGATAACTTTATATCTAGTGCCCTTGTTGGTACTCAAAACCATAAGCGAAACTATAATGTATGCATGCAAAACAAACAATTCGATGAGCTTTTGTGAAGCGATGGTAGCGTATTTGTTATTATGGTCTGAGATCCTTACCTTATCGGAGTACTCCGCGACGTCCCTCATGGAGCGAGGGTACCCGGAGACAAGGTAAGTCTTCGCGGTGGGGGCCATCTTCATCTCCAGCATCAGAACTTCCGTGACTGTCTTACTAGATAGGGTGCCGAAGTCTTGCATGTCTGTTGAGGGAACAATCAAAATTAATTTTGATACCACCTTCCTATCTTCGGTATAACACGTAAGATATTTAAAAACTTGATAATATTGTTGTCATTGCAAAATAGTACGGGTTCTAGTGTCGCAACTCGTAGAAGTCTGTGTATTCTTGGAGGCAACCTCTGATTGGCGGTATTCACACAAGCGAAATCACGTGTATGAAACCATCGAGGCAAGGGGGTCATAATGTCTTGTGAGGCCCTTCATACAAAGTATATTTTTATAAATATGTATGGAAATTGTATTCAAATCAAAACAAATCAAATCAAAAATGTTTTATTTCGTAAGTTATAAGAATAACATTTGAAATCGCCATGACATACAGTTATCGCTCATTCACTAGGCAGTCTCCCCAGAGAAGAACGAGCAAGAAACTCAGGTGTTGCTCTTTTTAATTAAGTCAATACAAATACAATTTGGAATAATTGTAAAATTTATGATTCGACAAAGAAAAATAAGAATAAAATGTACTGGATATTGCCGAGCGGTTCATGTCCACGCATTCTTATCATTCAGATAGTCAGAAATTTTATAATAGCCTTTAGCTTTGGTATTTGAAAATGCACATGTAATCTAAGATGATTAAAAAATCAAACCAAAGCACATATTATGTTAAATATAGCTTTTATGACACAATTCAATATGGCTTGTAAATGATCAATACATGTATATTTTATACTCCACGCTGTGCCTACATGAACCTTGGGTTCGACACACGTGGCTTTTCCCACAAGACAGTTCTAAGTATGGGGACTAGAATAATTATAGGATGAAATAGTATAGACTTATTAGAAGGCATATAATTTGCTTTTCAACGGTCACTTACGTGCATTATATACATTGGGAAATTATATGAGACTAGCCTATTGTCCGCGGGTTACGGATCGCGCGGAATTTATTTGGAATTTCGAGTTAAAAATTTTATCTTTTTACCCAACGCGTTGGCACTTGACCTGAATCACACCTGATGTTAAGTGAAGATGAGGCAGGCTGAGTACGAGTATTGCCCGGAAACCCCAATCCTATTTGGGGGGGGGGGGCTATCTCTGGTTACTTGATAATTGCTATACAATAAACAAAGAAAAAACACACGTGGGGCAATTCGAGCTCGATTAGCGAACTTTAGCAACGTTAACCTGTTTGGTGTAGTGGTTAGCAAAGGTCGCGGGTTCGAATCCCGCTAGGGGCATATGTTTGTGTGATGAATACGGACATGTGTACCCGCGAGTTATGGATGTTTTCATTTATAATAAGTATTTATTTACAAAAAAAAAAGTATTTATGTAGTATATCAACCATCTGGTATCCACAACACAAGCCTATAGTTTCTTACTGTGGAACTAGATGGCGCTGTGTGTATGTCTAAGGGTATTTATTTATTTAAGCCGCCGTGTTACCTCCTGCAGCCTACACGGCTTGCCCGATTTTGGTGTCGTTAGATACGTCATGAGTGTCATAGAATACATTTTATGGAAATGGCGCCCGCACAATACGAAGTATGCTGTCGGGTTTTTGAGTTTTGAAAGTTATATTGTTTTTTAAGAGTATTTCCTGCTTTAGAGGGCAATTCCGCTTCCTCACTCCTTCCACTTTAAATCGTATTCACCACCACTACCAGCTGTTCTCGACTCGGCGCTTACTGGGGGCAGATCCCACCTCCGCTCTCCTCCCACTGTAACTCCTGTAAGCCAGGATCAACAGTGGTACTCCGCACGGCGCCTACTGAAGGTAGACGGTGCCCTACGTGACTCTATTGCTACCTTGGACCCCAGACTAATTAAAGAAAAAATTTAAGGGTGAAAAGTAGGAAAGAAAGAAAGTCCCACCTCCCCCCCAGCAAATGGGAGTGTAGCTAATGTGACGCAAAAAGCCAAAGCGGCTAACCCTATGGGGGAGAGAGTCGAGTGAAGCTCGACTCCCTAATTTAATACACCACGGACAGCGCCAGATCGCAGTGAGCGTTGATGGTGCGGTAGCCAGGAGGCTACCGTAGGTAAAAGTGCCAATAGAAGGTATGGCAAAAGCGCTTGAACGCTCGGAAGTTGTGGCGGTTTTGTACTGGCTTACTGGGGGCAGACGATTAGGGACGGGTAGGAAGGGATTCTATCTATTACTGCCTTGGGGCCCCATAATTAAACAAAGTAATAGGGAAACATTTATTCCCGAGTCATGGATGTTTATATAAATATTTATGTATATTTATCCGTTATCTTCCAGAGTAAAAGCTTTGCTTAATTGGGGGTTAATGATTGGTATAAGTGTCCGAAATATTATTTGACGACCTTTTTGGTGTAATGGTTAGAAACTCTGCTGCTATACCAACAGGTCACGGGTTCGAATCCCGCTAGGGGCATATGTTTGTATGATGAATACAGACATTGTATTCCCGGGTTATGGATGTTTTATTTACAAAAAAAAATGTATCTGTGTAGTTTATCAACCATCTGGTATCTATAATACGAGCCTAGTTGCTTAGTGTGGAGCTAGATGGCGCTGTGTGTAAGTGCAAAGATATTTATTTATTTATTCAATATTATTATAAAACACTACAAAGTGCACTTTATCTAATTTAGTGAGCAAGCTATCAGCTAGGAGGTACGGAGAACAAACGTCATAGTGGTCTTTGATAGTGGGTGATTATTGTGATTACTCAAGTGGGTGGAGTTCACGAGGGTTAATAATGCAAAAGATCGATCCTCGATGTGACATTGCCTGACAGTGACCTGTGGAACACAAGAAGTTCAGGGCAATGTAAAATAGTAACATATTCACTGTGCTAAATCAAAACAGATCAAAAAAAAATATATTTATTTGGTAGGATAAAAGGTGTATTTTATAGGCTAGGCAGGCACCGACTTCAAAAAGTACCTATTGTATATATTTTTAATTTCATTATTATACCTAACTATTATTGTATAGCATATAAATTGTATTGTATTCTCATTATATATAATAGTGTATATCTATCTATAAAGAACATTCTGCTCTGGTTTATTATTTCATACTTTTCAGTTATGATTATTGCAGTAGTTTAATTAAATTATTTTTTCCGGGTTTTTGAAGTCGTTTTTTTTTTGAAATTCTTTGTTTTTTATCTTATTATTATTAAAGTTTGGAATTACTTTACTCTGTTTCATCAGGTCAGGAAACACATCATTTTCCACACATTTATTAAAAAAACAGGCTAAATGTGGTGCAACTCAATCAAGGACAGCGGTTTTTTTCATTTGCAAAAATTTAAATGCTTTCATAATATCACTGGGACTAGCGTGTCTAAATATATTTAATTCCACACCACACAGTATCGCTATACATTTTAAGGAAAGATTAGATAACACCTTGCGAAGCGATGTAGTTTTAAAAAAAAAAATAACACGTTAACTTTCAATAAGTGATATTTTTGTATCCAACATTGAATAAAATATTTTTGTTTTTTTTTTTGATTTTTGATTCAGCTACGCTGGGAGATGAGTTGAGAGCAAAACGCGACTATGGCACTTTCCAACAAAAAACATCTATACAGGGTGAATTTGAATTCGTATAATTCCTGTTTACTCCCCTGACTACGAGCAACTTTCCCCAAGGAATCATAGACGAATTCGATCAAAAAAATTTCGGTTACCCATACAAAGTAAAAGTAAAATTCTGAAACCACCTTTACCTAGTATGAAAGTCCAACAATTTTCGCGCTGAATTCTGCTATGGTGCTTAGTGGAAAGTTATTCGTAATCAGGAGTGGAGTCGTCAGCCGAAAATTGTTGCATTTCCATACTAAAGGTGGGTTGAGAATTGTTTACTTTGTATGTGTAATTTTCTGATTGAATTCGACTATGGTTCTTCGGGGAAACTTGTTTGTGACGACCTGTTTGGATTTGTCTGAGGAATATAGACATGTGTTCCCGAGTTATGGATGTTGTTCATTTATTTATGTATTTATTTACAAGAAAAAAAATCTGGTATCCGTAATATAAGCCTCTTAGTGTGGAACTAGATGGCGCTGTGTGTATGTGCAAATATATTTATTATTATTATTACTTTCCTTGTATTCGTAAGGAAAAGCATAGCGTTTACCTCGGGTTAAGGAATTTTAAGGAAAGTTACTTTACTTTCATCCCTAGTGTACTATTATTTACAAAGAAGATGTGTGGACCGGGTTTACTATGATATAATAACAGAGGAAGACATGTATTTACAAGTACACAGACTCTATTTACAAGTAGAGTAACGCAGGGTCCTCCTGTCTGTTATTCTCTAGTCTATCACAGTTTGTGGTGTGATGTATCTATGTGAAAATATTGTGTAATTACTACAGCTATAAGTGCACACCGTTGTTTTGTGCATGTGATGTACCGTTGCCGATGGCGTATTGCTGGAGTAGGTCGGTCATGTTGATGTGAACGACGCCCCGGCGCTCCTGCATCAGGTTGTCGCAATGGGTCACCTTCCCGCTGCCTGGACCGCCTGTTGGAGACAAGAGGATAGATATTGCATTGCAAATGAAATTAACCGAAATATTATAGCTAGTCCCCTAAAGAAGTCCTCTAAATCGGCGATTTGCAGTTCTAAGCTAAATTTTGTTACGCTGCTTAAATTATCCTGCAATATTATGATTTCTTTTATCTAGCGGTTATTTAAGAAACCACGCAGTGATAGAACCTAAACTAACCCAACAGAACAGCTTAGCGGGCAAGGTGTTCACTTTTCCCGTCCACCTCGCTTCCGCCACATCCTTCCAAGGTCCTAAGCTGTCTACCCACCAAATTTCATCCAAATCTGTCCAGCCGTATAGGTGTAATGAGGTAACAAACATACATACAAACAGACATACACACACAAACTTTCGCATTTATAATATTAGTTGGGATTAGTTGGGGTAGTTGGGATAATACTATCATCGTAATTTTCTGAAAATCATTGTCATCAACATGGCCCATAACCTATCTCATCGTTTAGTCAAAGTCAAAGCTAAAAAATTGTTATTTTGTAGGTACACAGGGTACACTTAAAATAGTCAATATTTACATTTTTTTTAAGCTACTGCTTGTTCAAAACGCAATTTTCCCCTCAGAAGGACAAGCAAAAAACTCGAGGGGTTGCTCTTTTAAAACTTGGTTTTAAATAGTTTTCATATTACAAAAAGGCATGAAGCCATGCGCCAGAAGAAGGGTAATATTTTTCGACGTATACAATACAAACGACGTATTTCGTCAGTTTGAACAAAGTCATACATATGGTACAATTAAAATAATCAGATTTTACATTTTTAAGCTACCGCTTGTTCAAAAGGCAATTTTGTCCTGAAAAGAGCATGCAAGAATCTCGAGGAGTTGCTCTTTTAAATAAAAGGATTTAATATTGCAAAAGGCAGAATAATATTTCATTGTTAATTGTGAAATAAGCCTGGTAAGCGAGCGAGCTGGTTATGTCCAAGGATGATTATCATCAAAATGTGATCAAAATAGTCTGATATTTTGTAATATGCTCTCTCAATAAGCTTCCGTTTTATAGCATCTTTCAATTTATTTAAAGGAAGATTTTGTATATAAACGGGAACCTTATTGAAAAAACGTATGCATAGCCCTCTTTTTTTTTATTTTTTTTTTATTAAAAACTGGTTTCGCGTTTGACTACAATCTCACCTGATGGAAAGTGACGATGAAGCCGAAGATGTATCACGCGCACCCAGTAAATGCCTATTCACTCTATGCCTCTGAATGAATTACTGATTCTGAGTCTTTAATATAAAACAAAACCGCACTCAAATCGGACACTCATTCTGAGACACGCCCGGACAACATCTGGACACATACACACATAACACCCGTCATTTCTCTCGGGGTTAAAATATTTTGAGCGTGTTATGAATGATTTACTTAGCATTTGTATAGAATTAGTAGTGTAGATAAAAGTTGATTTATACTGCTACATGCGCTACGGGCTACGGCGTAGCACGCGCAAAACGGCTTTACAGTTTAGCTGTTTAGCCGTAGACGGTCACGTGATACTTACTAAAGGTCTTAGCATACGTGACGTGTTTATTCTCGTGCCGGACGGAACGGGACGATTTTTTGACATCGTTGCATTTGAAAACATAGCAATAAAATACACGTGGCGAGAAACACGGGCGGAACGGGACGGCAATAGAAAAAACATCGTTATGGCATCTTCTTCATCTAATACTACGGCAACCATTGCTAGTTCTTCAAAAGTAAAATCGAACATTTTGTGCTGAAATATGGTTGCAGCACTAGCACGACTATCGTTGAACACCGTCCTGTACGTATGTTTTAAAACCACTTTCACGTTAGGAACTATACCTGTCCCGTCTCCGTTCCGTCCGAGAAATTACCCGTCACGTATGCTAAGACCTTTACTTAGCATTTGTATAGAATTAGTAGTGTAGATAAAAGTTGATTTATACTGCTACAGCCGCTACGGGCTACGGCGTAGCACGCGCAAAACGGCTCTACAGTTTAGCGGTTTAGCCGTAGACGGTCACGTGATACTTACTTAATTAATAGTTTACCAAATATTTGTTCATGTACTATTAGGTTTCACGCTATACATGAGCCAGTAATTTCCAGAGACCTGTTTCACAAATATGATAATTGTTACATACCATGTGAATTTTGAATAAATAACTGAGGCTATTAGTCGTTTTGTAACATAACCAACAATGTGCGCCAAATTGTCATGGTAAATAACAATTTGTCGCTTATGAAACAGGGCCCTGGAGCTAAAAAAAATTGCGTTCGATGGCTTAAAATTTGTCGTTTACCTCGCTTGCGTTCTAGCGCTAAATTTGGTACCACGTATAAGCGCCCTAGAAGTAAGGATAAGGGGATAAACCTCTATTAGATTTTAGAGCGTTTATGTGTTACTTTTAGCGATCCACCGCAAGCGAGCTAGTAAAAAGCACGGCATTTGCAATGATTTTCGTATTTAAGTATTCCGTCACTTGTGCCGTAAGACCTTGCCTTATGCCCAAAATTACAAGATTTAAGCGTCGGGAACGATAGGGTCCTTTATAAATATAAGGTGTTGATGACCTATCAGTCGGACTTTAACGGAAATGCGCTTTGAAAGGCCGTATCTTTTTATTGCGTTACCCAAGAAAGTTGCTTTTTTAATTAGGGTATGAATGGTGCGGGGCGCGGGGAGTAAAGACGGCGGTGTTATTCTTAAACTTTTCTTATATACATTTCTCTGTCAATTCTAAAACTGTGAAAAGACAATAAACTTAGTTTACTACAAGGACTTGGCTACTTATTGTGTAGAAACCTAAAAACATAGTTTCGAACGAAACATTTAGTCCTACCTACCTACGAGTATTCGATATTAATTTCAAATTTATAGCTCCAGCCGTTTCTGAGAGAAAAAGCCTTGATACACGGACTAACAGAATGACAATAAAGTGATCCTATAAGGGTTCCGTATATCCCAATCGAGAAGAAGAACGGAACTGTAAAAATTTATGATCAAAATTAATTACTTTATAGCGGACTTTTCAGGACTAACTTAAGCCTATCTTCTCCGAGTTCCCGACTAACTCTATGACAATTTTTAATGTAGGTAATTGTTTCAGCAGTTTAGGCGTGAAAGCCGGACAGACAGACTTTTGCATTCATAATACTAGTGCAGATAATAAGATAAATGCCACGTAATTTGTGAGAATCTGTGAAAAAACAGTTGGCATTCAAATTCCGGCTATAGGCGCCTTTTGCACTTTAAGATTTTGTTAGGTGATCCCGTTAGATATGATATTAGTTACGGCCCTATTATTGTACTAGATTTTTTAATAAACCTTTTAAATTATAATTTACCTGTTTTCCCTTCATTTTCTAAAACCACCTATTCCTAATATTGAAGTTACTTTACGATCTATAAATGGATATGTATGTGACTATTTTGATCATAGTTTTCCTGTGGCGTCAGTCTGCAAAATTCTAAAATCTTGGGATCTTCAAGAGCAGGGTGAAAAGGCATTTATCGAAATCGCGTGCTTCCTCTTCGACCACATTGTCACTATCCATCAGTAACCAGTTAATCATAAAAAATAACTAAGGCACATAGAAAATTAGACATAGAGAATGAAATAAAAACTAACCCAGCACAAATATGACGGGCACGTTGGGAGGCTCAAACTTAACGTGGCTTGAGTTCTGCATGGGGAAGGCAGCGGTCGGCGGAGTGGCTCGCCCCACCCAGATACTGTCGCGCCGGCTGCGGTCACCGCCCGTAGTCTCCAACTCTTCATTGTTTTGTTCTGGACATGAGCATTAGTTTTTAATATCGGTCCCTCCACTTGTCTCAACCTGTGCTAAAAACTATAAACTTATCTTGAGATATTTTAGAGATATAACTTAGAAAAAAGATTAAAGGAGCGGTAGAGACAGAGGTAGTCCATGACTGCCTGTTTAGAAGGATAAAGAATTAGGATTTAAAAAAAAAATTAGGTAGGAAAAAAAATTGTATTCGATAGAAATTGAAACCTACGTTACGTTAGTACTATATTAATTATGTGCTTGCGTGCTCACCAAATCATGGCACCAAGGTTCAAACGTTTCCCATAAAATATAGTTCTGATTTTTGTATAAGAAATAATGCATCTTATTTCTGACCTGAGAATCTTAACGACTATTAATTATCCTCCCACTGCTCTTATCTTTTTAAATTTCCATAGTCGCGCGTCACCTCAGCAGCCACTCTTTCTTCCTCCTCACACATCCTCAGTACCATGTAGTAAACCTCAACAGTCACCATGTAGTCTTTCCCATAATCTACCTTTAGCCTACTATGCTATAGAGGTATCCTGGTAAAATCCTTCCACATTCATATGAATGTGGAAGGATTTATCATTCATCTCGTTACATGGCGTATGATGCCCTTACTAACATACTTATTACTAAAACAACTTTTGTTATGTTACAATCCGAAGCGTTCCGTCAAAAGGTCCAAATCTAGACTAAACATTTTCTCTAATTTAGCGCCCCTAAAAATTGTTGGAGAATCTTTACAAAGTACCTATGTAATGAAATATCTAACTACTTTGGGTAAAGTGATTTATTTTCGTATAAGTTCACGTTCTGATGTAGAACATCTTGAAATAGATATACCTAATTGAATTAAAACGCTCAACCTTGAATGGTGTGATTGAAAAACTACAAATTTTAAACTAAAATGAGTCCCTTTTTGGGCGCCAAAACATTGTATTAACACATGATACTCTTACATACGCTCCACATTCAAATAAATAAAAAGAATATATAATAATTACTTACCAGTGTCTAAACAGATGCCCATATTCCATGAAGATACAAATTTTAATCGTGTCCCGTCTACATCAAAGTATCGACACCGCCTCGAAAAGAATACTACAACTATTATAAATTGGCACTTGTCGAAAAAAAAAATATATCCAAAACACAACTGTCTGTGGGCCACGGACAATCATACGCGCAATTAATAGTCTATCGATTGAAGGACGCGACCTTCGAAAACGGACCTCAAAACAAACTAAATATAAAAACCGTTGTGTTCAAACGTCTGAAATCTCATCTTCAATTTTTAAATGACTGCAACTCTTCTGGTTATTCGAAAGTTATGCCTTCGTGATAGCATTTCTGCTAGCGGTTTGAATCTAATTGGCATCGCGGGCCAACCGCTTACTATCGGCTCTAACACACGACTGAAAAACACCAGTAACACCTCCACTTCACAGGGGGTTTACCTATGACAACACTACCTCGCCCACTCTTACACGGCCGTGTATATAGGTGGGAGGGGGATATATAACCGATTGAATAATTAAAGCGGCGTCCCCCTGAATGAAACTACTGCGTGAGCAATTACCGTCCAAAATGCAGGGTTATGCAGGATACGGCTCCATGTGACTGATGTCGTATTTGCTCATAAGAAATGCGCTTAAGTCATAAAGCGATTAAGGTCATTGGTAAATTTTTTAGTTACCGTATGAGACAAGGACGATTATCAATTATTCAGCAGCGTTACACTTACCATTAAAGTACCTACATAAAGTAGGTACTCGGAAGACTAAGTTCTGAGAAATATAATAACTAACTTTAACTAGCCGTATAATTAAAGTATTGAGGTCTTTATGCGTAATTTATAAGTCAATATTGGATTTTGTACAGGCTGGTGCTTGTAATTCTGTGTAATTATATTGTGAAATTTCACATCAACTTTGTGAAGCAGAAATGAGTCATCGTGCTCTATGACCAATAAAGAATGAAATGTTTCATTTGAGAATAAATGAAGCTTGACATGATACGAATAAACTGCCTTTTTTATGGCCTTTTCCAAGGTTTTGTACCAAAGGGTAGTTTAGTAGTACTTTTTCTCCGAAATTGCATATTCTGTTAACAAAAACTTGATTGATACTTCAACGTAGTCTGCTAACTTTCAGCCATAGATACAATCAGGTTCACAAGTGGGTACATTATCCAGTGCCAGCTCAAACGATTAAGATTTTATATCAAACACTTTGTATTTAATACAATTGTTGATTACTAATCCTAGGTAGTTACTTTAGAATATTTTGAGATAGAAATGCAAAGGCATTTTTTAAAATCTTGATTGCTTAAACTTTTTATTGTACATAAACTGTTATGTTCGACATGCCAGGCTACATCATCATCATCATATCAGCCGAAAGACGTCCACTGCTAGACAAAGGCTTCCCCCAAAGATCTCCACGACAATCGGTCCTACGCTGCCCGCATCCAGGCTACAAAACAAGCAATTTAAGATCTGGCTTTGATGTTACATAAAGGTTTTTATATTACAAAAAGTTTTTATTTTTCATTATTAATTGTGAAATAGCCTGGCATGCGAACGATTTGATTATGTCCAGGGATGATTATCATCTAAATAAACTGATATTTTATAATATGCTTTGTTAATAGTATCTTTAAATTTATTGAGAGGAAAGGTTTTTATATTACAAAAAGTTTTTATATTTGCATTATTAATTGTGAAATAGCCTGGCATGCGAACGATCTGATTATGCCCAGGGATGATTATCATCTAAATAAATAAATAAATATTTCGGACACTTACACCAATCATCTAGTCCCAAACTAAGCAAAGCTTGTGCTATGGATACTAGATAACGGATAAACATACATATATATTGATATAAACATCCAAGACTCGGGAATAAATGTTCGTATTCATCATACAAACATTTACCCGTCGCGGGATTCGAACCCGCAACCGTTGGTTTCGCTGATAGGGTCACTATCCACTACACCAATCGGTCGTCATTACTCTGATATTTTATAATATGCTTTGTTAATAGTATCTTTAAATTTATTGAGAGGAAGATTTTGTATATCAACTGGAACCTTATTGAAAAAGCGTATATACATAACCCTTTGAATGAATTACTGACTTTGCGGAGGCGACTTATGTGACCTGCAAGTTTATCTTTATTTCTTGTATTGATATCATGTTTATCACTATTTTCCTAAATGATGCTATATTTTTTTTTTACATACACTAGATTTTCAAAAATGTCCTGACGAAAAGGTTAGAATGTTATACACTTTAAACCTATCTCTAAGTAACACTGCAGGTCTCAATTGATAAATTGCGCGAACGGCTGGTTTTTGTAAAACAAAGATTGTATTTATATCAAGCTGTGGAAATAAGTAAAATATACCAATCTAGCAGTATTTACGTCTGATATTTGTCGAATTTTTTTGACAAACTTTTGTTTTTGACTGACAAATAAAAGACCGCGTTAAATACCGGAAACGAAGGACGCTCACTTGTAAATACATGTCTCACGCAACACACATCACTATACTTACTTTGCTCCTATTTAACCTAATTTATTTAAATACACGCTTGAATTTTTAATTATTGGATTTAGGGGTAGTGTTGCATTGTTTTGTAGAATGGTCTAGTATCCTGAGCCGTAAAAACCCTTAACAAAAAAATCTGTTTTTGTGACATGTGGACGGCTCGTAGGACTAAATAAAACATTGCATTGTATTAAACGTCACTTTATTAACAATTCCACGATAAACTAACGAGTACGGAGATTCTGAACAATAGATTGATATAATTTAACATTAAACATAAGTAGGTACATGTATTTTCTTCAACTAACTTTACAAAAAACATTAAACATATGTCATTTAAGTATAGATTTGTTCATTATAAGTACACCATTTTCCGCTTAATGGCTAGGCCAAACCTATTTCACTATTGGAGTGAGCTAATTAACGTAAAGTACTAGAATTTTCTGCTAAATACCTCCACGGCATCGATCACGCAGTCCATAGATAACAGCGAGGGGCATCTGTCGACACGTCAGGATAACAGAATAGATGTTCAAAAACTTCGAGGCAGTTATTGGCTTAGTCCTGTCACACTGTGCACTCTGATTGGCTCTGTCAAGGTCACGTACATAATGACCTTGGTAGGGCCAAGCGGGATGCGGTACCCCGCCTCCCTCATACCTCGTTTAGTTGTCAGAATTAAATATATACAGCAAAATAAACATTAGGCGTCGATCTATAGTCTGTGTGGTCGGTACTCCAGGAGCTCCATCAGTAGGAGACAGTCTAAAGAGGAGCGGATATGTGCAGTGTTTTCATATTTTAACATATACCGGATTCGTTTTATTACCGTAAGGAAAAAATAGGGCCTATTAGGTAAGTGAAATAGAAGAAATATATAGTTAACTTTTTTTTCTCTCGATACCATCATTGACCCACGCGTCAGCCAGAGGTTGATATGCGAATGTCGTGATTCGTAGGGTTCCTGTCATGCAAAATTTATTTGGAACACATATTTGCTCCAAGTTTTATTTATTTAATTTAATGATGTAATTATGTGGAATAGGTTACAAAGGCGACCGTCAAATGACACAACGATTTATTCGATAATGGTTTTGAAACAATAAAAAGAACCTACCTATGCCAATACCTTCTATATGCTCTATTTTTTTCCTTACGGTAAAAAAAAATCATCCGGTATAAAACTCATCACATATATTCCTCCGTAGGCACCCAGACTAATGGGACACTTCTGAACAATTGAAGGTACTCCGCAAGCCCGTCAGCCTTCTACATAACCAAGGTTATATAGGGGTAATGCCCAAGTTACGATCTTTAGAGTCTAGTTTTAATGCCCCGTATCGAAAGTATAACAATGTTAAGTACTCGATGGGAAATAATGTTTTAAATTGCTAATGAGGTGTTTTTTTAAAAAACAATACTAAATGGCATAATAATCATCGGAATTTATGTCATTGATTTGACATCATGTGGTCACCTTCTCGATTTCTCATTTTTCGGGAGACGTTTGTTAATCGATAAATAAGACTAGAGCCTTGTGGCAAACTAAGGACACTAAAGAGCAAGTAGGTACCTTCTGTACCTTCAATTTTTCCATGGTCTGTAATGTAAAGCCTTCGGTTTAATTTAATGATAAATTCATAAACACCGAGAAACGTCTACATGATGTGAATAGATTATTTCGTTTCGTACAATTTTCTGACAGAACCGAGTTTAAAGTATCAAACAGCATCTTGACGACCGATTGTTGTAGTGGATAGTGACCCTGTAAGCGAAACCAACGGTTGCGGGTTCGAAACCCGCAAGGGGTAAATGTTTGTGTGATGAATACGAACATTTATTCCCGAGTCATGGATATTTATATAAATATTTATGTATGTTTATCCGTTATCTAGTATCCATAGTACAAGCTTTGCTTAGTTTGGGACTAGATGATTGGGGTAATAGTCCGAAATATTTATAAAAATAAATCTTTTTTTTTTTGTACAAACGCCTCATTGTCTGGTGTAATAGTGTTTGTCATTATCATCAAATGCTAATTTTATCTAAGTTATAGTGACACTTATCTACTGGAAAAAACCTAAAGGCGCACATTAAACCACACTGCGATATTATTGTGACATTGAATATAATTTCCAGTTGAAATTACACAGCGATCGGACTGGATTAAAAACTGATATTATAAAAATGATTCCTTCATTTCTAGAAATTAAGGCTCTTAGGTATTTATACATATTTTATTCAGAACACCAACAACAGAAACAAAAAGGTGTGTAGGGTCATAAAATGTTTCAACAAAGCCTTTAAATTATACTTATATCAGCATAACAATTGAACGGCCAAAAATTGGTAAACAAACGACTTCAGAATAAGGTTCCACTCTATACGGAGGGCATCAACAAATTTATATGGGTCCACTGGATAAACCCTATCAAACTTAGATATTAGGTCTTTACCTATGAAATTGGAGATTTTTTCTTTGTTAATCATAATTTGGAAAATAGAATATATTTTCAAGGTTTCACATGAGATATTTTTTAATACATACATACATACATAATGTCACGCCTGTTTCCCGTAGGGGTAGGCAGATACCACAGACTTCCACTTGCTACGATCCTGACATACCTCTTCTGCTTCCTTCACTCTCACAAGGTTGTTCATACATGCTCGTCGGTTTAGGGTACTCTTGTCTTCCCCTACCAACACTACCATCCACATTCGCTTTGTATATCTCTTTCGTAAGTCTTCTTTCATTCATCCTCTCCACATGTCCAAACCATCTCAGCATACCTTTTTCAATCTTTGTCACTACATCTTCATTCACACATATTTTTTAATGTTTGAGCTAAATCACATAATAAAAAAACTTGAACACAGCTCTTTTCATGAGCTTCCCATATTATTTCTTAGATTCGCAGAAACTTTTATAAAGCGGTTACTTTTAAAAATAAACACTGCCTGTATTTAACTTAATGTTATCCGATAATACACACAAATTTTAGGTAAATTTGGATTTGCCGTTCCCAAAAAAATTTCAAAAATGTTTGTATGGAGAAAACAGTATCAATAAAATTCTTCATACAAAACGCCAATTTCATAGGTAAGGACCTAATATAATAGCATATACAGGGCAGAAAGTTGACGAGGATCAGTAAGGGCAGCACTAGATCCCTTGCTGCCACACGAAAATGCTCTTAGGAGACCTTTACTAACTATTTACATTCAAGGATTTTTTATGTATAGTCAGCGAGAACATTTTTAATGCCAATCGATCCCATTCCTATCAAGGATTAAAAGACTCTTTGAGACCAACTAGGGAGAGTACTAGAACACGCACAAATCAAAGAAAACTTTTCCATACAGTTAGTAGGGTAAGATCATAGGTCACTTGACACGACACGATATTTTTTTGAAGAACATAATTGAGGGAAAGATTGAAGGAAAGAGAGGAAGGGGAAGACCTAGGCGTAATTACTTTGGCAAAGTGAAAGAAAAGGTGAATGTCGTGTCGTCCAAGAGGTTAAAACGGGAGCGGAAAGTAGACAGACGTGGTCATTACTCCATCGACAAGAGCATAGCTCTTAAATTGAAGAGAGTAGGATAATTACAAAGTGACATTTTCTTTAGCTTAAAGATCATTAAATTTTATGGAGACAACTACAATAAGAGAAAAATCAGTATTTTCGTTAAAAACAAAAATATTTGGACAGTTACGTTAAATTTTACTATAGGGGCTTTGAATGTGGTAACAAAAATTGATTTATTTGTAATGCTTGTCCTTTTGGACAGGCAAACGGTACGGACCTTTTTTAATTTATTGAAATCTTTTACGCATCCATCTTACGGAAATAAAGCCATGTCTCTATCCACGTCAAAGGCAAAAAGCTAGTATTATAATAATTGTTTAAATTGCTATACGTACCAGATTGATTCTCATTTTCTTTTAAATAGGTATTAATTTGCTTTAAGAACTGAAAGTGAAATTGCTGTAACGAGTCTTCGATTTTTTTTTTATGCACAACGGGTTGGTACTTGACCTCAATCACACCTGATGTTAAGTGAAGATGAGGTCGAAGTTGGAAGCGTACTGACCCGGAAAACCCAACAACATGTACATGCGCATATATCCTCTCGCAAGGTAGATATGCATATGCAGGGTAATATTAACTTGACTCTAAAAACACCTACACGGCTTTGCATACAAACTGTCAAGAAACTTTACACGTATATGTAGAGGATATACAAATCTAAAAAGTTAGTAGTAAATATTTTCAAAATAAGTTCCATATAACGAATGAGTTTTTTACCGTAAGGAAAAACATAGGGTATATTAGGTAAGTGAAACAGAAGGTATTGGCATAGTTAGTTTTTTTTTTTCAAAACCATCATCGAATTAAGCTTTAATTGTGTAATTTGACGATCACGTTTGTAGCCTATTCCACATAATTACATCATTAAATTAAATAAATAAAGAAAATTTGGAGAAAATTTGAGTTCCAGATGAATTTCGCATGATAGAAACCCTACGAATGCCGCCAGTCGCATATCAATCTAAGGAATGCGCGTGCGCAAAAAAAAAAAAAAACTGCCTATGCCAATTACTTCTATTTCACTTACCTAATATGCCCTATTTTTTACCTTACGGTAAAACAACTCATCCGGTATTGCATATAAGAATATATTGCAGCATATTTTCTGTTACTATGGAAAATTAAAATCGCTCTAATTTATTTTCAGTACTCTTTTGTGAAAATTTTCTTTTCTAACTTTATAGATCCTATATATACGTGAGGGATAAACCCTCTTAAATGGCACTAGCAATAAGATACATATAGGTAATAATAGAATAGCCAATAGACTAGCTCATATAATTCTGCTAATGAATCGCAAGTAAACAACATTACATTCAACGATTGTTAATAAATAGTAAATAATTATTTCGGACACTTACACCAATCACCTAGTCACCAAACTAAGCAAAGCTTGCGCTATGGAAACTAGATAATGGATAAACATAAGCATAAATATTTTACATAAACATCCATGACTCGGGAACTCGATAAACAGTGTATATATATATATGTATATAATTGTCTTTTCCATCATATAGTATATCAATTAGGCAATAGTACAAGTTAGAGCCGAAAAAACGTACTTCATATGCAGTCGCAATCGCTATCGCGAGGTAGGTCAGTTCTATAACATAATGCGGTTGAAAATTTAAACCAAATTTTTTATCGTCTGTCATTGGTTGGCGAATTACTAACTGACCGATAGTAATTTTAGATAGTAAGTACTTATTTTTCATACATGAAGGTGCATACAAAATGAAGCATATACCTTGACACTTGATCTGCTTTATCTATTTATTCAACATTAGTCGGAAACGAGGTACTAAGCCGAGATTAGATATTGGTAAAATATTTATTTTTTTCCAGAAAAAAAAAAAAAACAACTTTTTAATACTGTCAGCACTGCTGCAGCCGGCTAAATTTGGTATAACGTTAGGGCCCTAGAAGGATAATATTTTTTGATAAACGTCCATACATTAGACGTTTATATCTCTTTGGGCGCTTACGTGGTACCAGATTTAGATATCGAACGCATGCGAACTGGGGCTCTACGGATTAACTCAAAGCTATAGCGATAACCATAGCAATGCACTGTCTGTCTTGGGCATTGTATTACAATATGACAAGGACGGACAGTGCATTGACGTCATAAACGATAGTAATTCCCAAAGCAATTGAGTTAGTCTAACTGCTGAACGCCCAATTTTTAGCGATCTCAAAAACACTTTACGAAGTACGGCTGCAGATCGGACACTTGTAAGAGTCGATTTTTTTTAAATTATAATTAAAATGGAAGTGTGTTCTATTCGATACCAACCCCCTTTCAGCTTAGTACCTCCTTTCAGATTAACCTTGCATTTACAAAGCTAGTAATAAAATTTACTAAACTACATAAATGTTAAAATAACACATCAAAGTATAATCCCTTTTGGAAGGCGGTTCAAAATTAACACGTGGGCCCCCGTCGGGTGGATAGGCGCCTCACCCAGCTGACCGGCTCCCTGACCAATGACCTTTCTTATATTTTAAGAAGAATAGTAGGCTATAACATCAGAATATACCACATTATTAAAACTATAGTTACAATCCTTAATCCTTATTTACATAGATATATTACGTATAAAATACAAACAGTTGATAAATGATATCATTTAGTAATAAATTATGGAAGAACATGTTCTCACTTAGGGCCTATTAAATGCAGTAAATTGCTATTATATACATTAAGTATCCATATATCGTACAATTTAGATATTATAATCATATGTATCAGTATACAATTTCTTATTTGTCTAACCACATAATTCGTTTCTATTTACAATTATTATTAAATATAATTTTATTAATAATCTTTTAAAGTGTAAAACAAATAAACAACAGGTATTCTTAACAGATGTAATGTTATCTATAGTCTGATTTTTAATTGCACGGAATTCTGAAGTTTAATTGTGTTACCAGGCTAATAAATTGATTCAGATATTATTGATAAAAATTTACAATAATTCAATGAGATTGTCTATGAATCCATGAAAATGACGGAATTATGTAATACAATATTATTATTTTTTTTATTGCAAGACGGGTTCGTACATGACCTCAATCACACCTGATGTTAAGTGAAGATAAGGTCGAAGGGGGAAGCGTACTGACCCGGAAACCCCAACACATTTGGGCTACTGGCTATTTTATCTCTGACAACCGGAACACAACAATGCTATTAACATTGCTGCTTGGCGGCAGATTTAGATAAGATGGTGATAGTTAGCCAGGCGGACATTTAAAATGTCCTACCACCAACCAAATATGTATTAAGTACTGTAATGTTAATTAGCTAATTTAAGAGTTATTGGTACGAAAACAATTCGTTTGAAATAAAAATTCAACAGGTATCATTAATTGCCGTTTTGGTACGACGTGACACTAAAAATGAATATCAACTGAAATACAAACTACTGTGTGCTACTATTGTAAAGATAGTAGGTAGGTAATAAGTACAAATCGCTATACTCATTACGCAGTTCGTTTTAAATATACAATTACCCATAAAAAGGCAGAAATGAAAAGATTTATGACAGCTCACCTGTCATCTGTTCTGTCGCAACTGACAGCTGTCAGAATTAAAAATCAGACTATAGTCAGCACAGCAACAGCAAGGGCATAGTTCTCTAATGGGGTCATTATTTAGCCTTATTATTAGTTACAGCGCAATCAACAAAGATTTTCTTTGCATGGCGCATTCTGATAATAATTGCTACGTCGGTAAAACTTTGCGGTGTGATAGTGATGTATATAGATTTATCAACAGCCGTACACATCCCACTGGGAGAGAGTATGGGTCACGCTGGGTCAGCGGATTGGTGGATTTGGGTCAGACTAGAGGCCAGCTGACAGTCAGTGCTTTAAAGCCGTCCCTGTTGTTCACCGACTTGGTTAACGACTGCCTTTAATTCAAATGATTGAACGTGCCCTCCGAAACATAATAACACTCGTATTAATATGCCGCTACTGGTCACCCATCCAAGGACTGAATGCGCCAGACATTGCTTAACTTCGTTAATCGAAAATGAATATGGACAGTGAATGCGACTGCGCGCCGAATTCTTCGTTATATATAGGTTACGATGGGCAAATAATCCCATGGTCAACAAATTTACTTTTGGATTATTTGCTAGTCACAATTATTTGAACTCTACTTTATCATACCACAAAGTTTCATTGACGGTAAACAGCTACTGATAAACTCAAAGCTAAGATCTGGGGCCATTGTCAAGTGTTCGTAAATGCCACAAACATAACCGAGTCTCATGTGCGTTACAAATAGAGACTATTTTGATATTAACAGCTGCGGTAAGAAAGGAACACTCACCAATAGCGCCGCCAGGCAATATTTAACAAAAGAAGAGCAGTTTTTAATAACGATGCGCGACTTCGAATGATTATACTAAGGCTCCAACAATCGGGCGCCCAATTTTTTGTCCGCACACACACGACCTATAAAAACTCGGTGAAAAAAGTCGGCGAAAAAATCGGCCCGATTGTCAAAATCAATCGTGGGCGAGCAGTCCAATACTTATTTGACTCCGCGAATCATTCGATAAGTCGAATGTGCTTCAAATTATTCCACTTTGGTGCATTCGGTATCTCGGTAACTCAATAACGACAATCGAATACATCTGATTCGACTCGGGCGAGTCGGGTCTTATTAATTTTTCATGACATTATTTTTCGGATTACATAGTATTCGAATATGGACATTCATCATCTCAGCCCGTAAGCATCCCAATGCAGGAATATAGGCCTTCCCTCGTATAATGAAGGAGTTAGGGCCATAGTCCACCATGCTGGCCTAATGCGGGTTGGTGACTTCACATGCCTTAGAATTTTTATTTCTTAGGTATACAGGTTTCCTCACGATGTTTTCCTTCACCGTTTAGCAGTCGGATAAAAGCATATAAGTAATTAAATTTAAAACTCATTAGTACATGGCCTGCCCGGGATTCGATCCCGGATCTCCGAAATTGGGAGAACGCGTCTTAACCGCTGAGCCACCGACGAATATGGATAGTACACTATTAATTTTGCCAGTCGAATGGCCAAATTAGTAGGTACTAACAAGTCGAATATTAAAATGATTCGGAGTGGCGCATCGCTAATTTTAAAGCGGATTATGATTACCGATCTGCCTGTCTGCGTTAGAGAAAATTTTTCATGGAAGGTGAAGCAAACGCTGTCATGGAAGCTTCCATTAGCTTCATAGTTACAACGTTAATCGGAAGGGGCCACTAAGCCAAAAGATCACGAACAGACGACGTTTCCAAGGATATTTTCCAAGTTTTAATTCAAAGGACAACAGCACAGCTCCATACATCTTTGGGCCAGTTTGTTGTCACTTCAATTAATAAATATAGTCTTGAACTCTTAGTATCAGACGTGCTAAAAACCTAACACATATATTTTTAAAGGACTTTAGAAAAGAACAAAAGAGGTTTGAAATATGGTTTGGGGAACTTTGAAATTATATACTGGCAACATTAACCACATGCATTCTCACGCATGGAAACAAGATGCTAGGCCAAAGAAAAATTGTTTTTTCTTTTCAGAGTCGTCCGTCGCTCGCTCGCTGTTGCTGGTATGCCCATGGACGTAACAGTTTGATTGTTACGTCCATGGTTATCCCTACTTAAATTATAACCTCACAGTCAAAA
Organism: Oegoconia quadripuncta; assembly: GCA_949316235.1. Lineage (NCBI taxonomy): Eukaryota > Metazoa > Arthropoda > Insecta > Lepidoptera > Autostichidae > Oegoconia > Oegoconia quadripuncta. The sequence continues at coordinate 3,568,092 of OX438751.1, forward strand.
ATGTCAGTTGTCAGTTGTCACTTGTCTATTTTTTTTTTTTTTTTTGGAAAGAATTTAGTTTTTGTAAAATGTTTTCTGAGAGCGATATTTTCAAATATTTCTTATAACTATACTAAGGTTCCAAAAATTCTTTTGAATAGCTAAGTTGATAGTCTTTAGTACCGGCTTTTTTTAGGTGTACCTTTTATTAGGTGACAAAACACTGGCCCAAAAATGCGGATGTCTTTTCCATACTGTCAGAACAGCTGACTAAAACACTTATGTATGGGTGACCATGGTAATGTCTTCTAAGGTCCACGATATCTTTCAGCCTAGTACCCTCTTTCCGACTACCGTAGGCTGACAGCTACCAGTGGCTAATATAATTATCTACTATCTTACTTAAACTGAGCAGCATTTTAATGGAAATATGATATCATAGTAACCCAGACAGTTATGGAGCAATATATTAGCTTCTATTTCACTTTTTAAAAGATTATTATAACGTGTTCACAATATTTGTATGGCGATTTGGTTGATCGATCATTCATAGTTTTAATGTATACTTAAACTATTTAACTACCTGTATACCTGTGCATCATAAATTAATGAATGGTTGATAAGACCGACTAAAATTAAATGTAGGTATTGGTACCGTAAGTGTGGCCCCAGTAAAAACTACATTAATATAATTTAAACTACGCTATGAGGAATGCTACAAACATTCGAGAGATATCAACCTACACGTCTGTGGCATCCTTATTGCATTAACAATAATTAAACAATTACAAAATACACAACATAAATGTTTAAAAAAAATAAACGATCAACATAAAAATAATATGCTAACTTAACGTAAATATACAATGATTGAGTCAACGAATCGTTGGATGGATTCAAAATATCACAATGTGTAAGTATTAAATTGGTCTAACATTAAATTTTTCCGGCTTCCGGAGATAACGACCTTTCCTAGCTATACAACGAAATTGTCTTTTCTGACGTCTCTTTTCTCGGCTTTGTACAAAATACGAGCAGTGGCTTACCCAATGTTGGATTGAACGTGCAACTTCCTCATCAACGATCTATAAAGTTATTAAAGAAGATTTTCATAAAAGAGTATTGAAAAATAAATTAGAGCGATTTTAAGTTTTCCATAGTAACAGAAAATAAGCTGCAATATGTTCTTATATGCAATTCCGGATAAGTTTTTTTACCGTAAGGAAAAAAATAGGGCATATTAGTTAAGTGAAAGGTAGTTTAACAAAATTAAAAAAAAAACGAACGCGCCGGCCCCAGATTGATATGATAAGCGACTGGCGGGACTTGTAGGGTTCCTATCATGCGTTTAAAACGTGGGTTGCCACATTCAAAAGTAACTAAATTGACAAAAGTGAACACATATAAAGCATCTGAAGCGATCTTGCAGTGTCTTCGGCATGTTTTCTGTGTAGTTAGAGCGGCATTTAATGCCATTATAAGATTTCGTATAGCCCTTTATTTTAAAATAAGTAGTTATTTAAAAGCTCAAATGATACAGTGAAACAGCAGTTGTCTGGCTACAGACGATGGCTAGAAATTGCGGCCTGCTCGTTTATTACTTTTTTTTTTAATGCAGAACGGTTTGGTTATTGACCTCAATCACACCTGATGTTAAGTGAAGATGAGGCCGAAGGTGGAAGCGTACTGACCCAGAAACCCCAAGACATTTGGGGGACTGGCTATCTTATCTCTGACAACCGGAACACAACAATGCTATTAACATTGCTGCTTGGCGGCAGATTTATATAAGATGGTGGTAGCTAGCCAGGCGGACATTTAAAATGCCCTACCACCAACCAAACCGAGTACTAAACATGTACCCTGCTGGGGATCGAACCCGCGACCTCCGAATCGTAAACCCAATGTTGTTTACATTGAAGCACGGAGGCGGCGTTTATCTGGAACTCATATTTTCTCCAAGTTTTCTTTATTTATTTAATTTAATGTTGTAATTATGTGGAATAGGCTACAAAATGCGACCGTCAAATGACACAATTAATGACTCCGGTGATAGTTTTGAAAAAAAAAATTAAGCTACCTATGTCAATACCTTCTATTTCACTTACCAAATATGCCATATTTTTTTTCCTTGCGGTAAAAAAACTCATCCAGTATAGACAGAGATATAGACACGGATGAAGGCGTTGCAAGGTAAACGCATATTATTTCAGAGTCACAGCGGCGCTGGATCACCACTCGTAACACAAATCTACCCGCTGTATGAACTATTAGTTATCATATCAACCATCACACATTCGCCAAGATCGGAAGCGGCCTTATTGCCTAATTTGACATTAGCACGAATTTAGTAAAAAAGAATGCGGTCTTTTTTACGATGACCTCGATACATAATCTCACTTGTTGGAAAGTGACGTGGAAGATGAAGCATGCGACCTCCAGTCCAGACCTCCAGAAGACCGACCAGTAAATACCTATTTACCTTGTTCTTGAAGAAGAGGTCGTATGCATGAATGAACGAAATACGCAGACGCGGACCGAAATAATATGCGCTTACATAAAAACTACGCTTCTAGATATTGTCATGTTATTCCAAGCCGACATCTTATCTTAGTTAAATAATTCTAAAAACAAAAGCTTGAAATACGTTAGCGAATTTCGGAATTAGATATGGTGAAATATTGGGTAGGCCTTTACTAGTATCCAATATCCAATGCCATAAATTTAATATAGATTTCTAGTTACGGTTTATAACACAATTGTAAAAATAAATGGGGTTGTTTACGTATCGATTTTAAAGCGAGTCACCATAGGTAGGTGTCCATACAATGGCATGCCATTTACAGTGAGATTTATATTATGGTTTATTATGTCAAAGTATTTGTTCAATAATGTCCCGAGTGACCGTGTGGTTCCCGGCAGAGCAGAATATGGGCAGCAGCGCGATTGGTCCAGGGCTTCCAGAAAAAATCTGTAATGGCCAATCCGCCTGCCCTGCGTTGCGATTAGGGAAAGCCCTCCCATGGAAAGCGATGCAAGTCCAATGTCCAGTAGTGGTCTTTTAAATGCAGTTGATGTGAATTACATTTTATCATGATTTTCATAATGGAGTCGATTTTATTAAAAAGCAAAAAAATATTTGTCTAGAAAATTATACCGATCGACTCGTTTCATATTAACTGAAAAAAGTATAACGTTGTATCTCATTCTTATCATATAAAAAAAAAAACAAATATTTTGTCAAAATAGTACTAGATAACATTGTGTTTGGGAACACACCGATGACTTTTCGCTTCCATGCATTCGCATACAACGAGTAGCATTGCGCAAGTAACTTTTCCGCGCAAATTAAAAATAACATTAGCGAACCAACAGGCGAGCGCCGTTTAAATATTTTCAATTGCATTACACCAGAAAAATACAGTCCAAGGGCAGTTAGAACAGCATGGGGCGACAGCACGCCAGGAATTGTAATTCTCGGTTCTATGTCTTGAGTACAAAATGACTGTTGAGGCATTAACCGAAAAACGAAACGAAAATGGCGCAGTCACTGAAGCGTGACCACACTCTCGTTCGCGGCCATTATTGTACTCGGCGAGAGTGTAGTAGCCTGCTGAACATGGGCTGTTTTATATACTCAAGCATGTATTATCTGATCAGATGATCATGTTAAAAGGCCTCCCAGTTGAGAGGCGTTAAGTGCTCGTTTTGCAAACGAACGTTCAAAGGCGCGTTGCCATGTGACCGGTAAAAAATAATGTATAAACTATTACTATAGGTACATCTAAAGGAACGTTAGCAAAAAGCGCGCTAAACGCCTGTCTGTAAACCTTATTGTCAACATTCTTCAGTTTCACCCACGTGTGGGGTCGATTGGTCCACCCAAGTTATTCTAACTACACTAAGAGAGTTGGACTGACGTCGTCTATCGGAACACTAAACAATTTGAAAACTAGAATATACGAGTGCCTTCATAATTAGTGCTTTGCATTAATGTCTTTAATGTTTCATTGTCATCTTCAATTTGTTTAAAAACGTAAACATGTCTTTTCTCTTCCTTATAAACTTCTTATTATTGACAAACAACTAAAAAAAAATGACGCTAAGTAATTAAATCTCTCATGTTCTTTATGTTCACTCGGAATCGAAATATGTTAAAGAACCTGTCATGATACAAAGTACCATAGAAACGCGAACGCTGCAGCCTATTAATTGCCGGAGGTAACACAATTTTTAAGAACATCAACTATGGTTTACACACTGTTTTCGTTATGCATAGGTACCTATCGATCTATCATTGCACATAGGCAGTGATCAGCATTACCAATAGATTTCGATAAAATGTTTACACTCCTGGTAGACGTGCAGTTACCTATACAAAAATAAAACAGATTGATTGACGCTGAAACGCCCATATTTGTCTGAAATATCAAAACGACTAGACTCCAAGCCTGTTAAAGTACTTATTGCATCAATTTAGAAAAACTAATGCAATACTTTTTCAAAATTTCTAAAGCAGCGCTATCTATCTCATCGTACTTTGAACTAAACTCTAAGTCACTTGTGGCTTGAGAAAAGTTACGCAATCGATAGATGGCGCCACGTGATTATCCTACCGTTGACCACGCTTGTAGTAAAGTATCTCATTACAAGTTACATACAAGTCATGTGTAGGGTATATTAAGGTCGGCTTGTGTAGATAAAACCTCTTAAATAAAGTCTACCTATGTGATAGGATTACACTATATAAAATAAATCTACTATAGCAGATATTTCATTTAGGCCGCACTTTTTCATAGAAATATGTTTGAGGTACACCATTACCTTCATTCGGCAACAATTTCTTTTTGAGAAACTTGAAGTGTTCTAACGCAAACTCGTACAGCTCATTCTCCATTCTCCACACTGAAGACTCCTGTATTCTCTCTATTGTTAGAGGACTGGGGTCTATCTTCGAGCTTGTCTGCCTGAGATGTGACTTGTTGCTATTCAAATAGTGTTCTGTGGCACCTTTGAACAATCGTGGCAGCGTTGCTTCTAGCAGTGTGATGAATTCCAGCATCTCCTCCGTAACACCTACTACTAGGTAGTGGTTGACTAGGTTGTGTTTCGCTTGCTGTAATGCCCATGGACTGCCTGGTTTCCTGAAAATGTTAATTAAAATAACAAACTGCGGTGCAAATACAAAGAGGAGACGAAAAACTACTTTCTATCACAGTGGGCATGGTTTAGCCATGAACCAATCAATAAAAATTTGTGACACTCAATGGTGTCGATTCAGATGTACACCAACTAAACTAAAACCAGTTTTAAAGTAGTACTGTCTCTTTCTCCCTGGAACAGTACGATGCGACGGCACCACTCCAAAACTGGTTTTAGTTTAGTTGGTGTACATCCGAAGCGACACCAATATATGCTTTAAAAATAACTATCCACCCGCGGCTTCGTTCGCCTGCTAATACTTTATCGCTCTTGTTCCCAAAACAAGGTATAGAACCATAAAAACAAATTAATCTGCGCTAACTACATCCTCATTCTCTACCCTATTAATAAAAGACATCCGCATTTTTGGGCCAGTGTTTTGTCACCTAATAAAAGGTACACCTAAAAAAAGCCGGTACTAAAGACTATCAACTTAGCTATTCAAAAGAATTTTTGGAACCTTAGTATAGTTATAAGAAATATTTGAAAATATCGCTCTCAGAAAACATTTTGGCTCACAAACTATACAAAAACTAAATTCTTTCCAAAAAAAAAAAAAAAAAAAAGACAAGTGACAACTGACAACTGACATTTTTGACTGTGAGGTTATAATTTAAGTAGGGATAACCATGGACGTAACAATCAAACTGTTACGTCCATGGGGATACCAGCAACAGCGAGCGAGCAACGGACGACTCTGAAAAGAAAAAACAATTTTTCTTTGGCCTAGCATCTTGTTTCCATGCGTGAGAATGCATGTGGTTAATGTTGCCAGTATATAATTTCAAAGTTCCCCAAACCATATTTCAAACCTCTTTTGTTCTTTTCTAAAGTCCTTTAAAAATATATGTGTTAGGTTTTTAGCACGTCTGATACTAAGAGTTCAAGACTATATTTATTAATTGAAGTGACAACAAACTGGCCCAAAGATGTATGGATCTGTGCTGTTGTCCTTTATAATTGTTATCTAATATTACCTACTTTGTGCAATAATAACATTCTTATACCATTTTCTATAAATATCTTTATGAGTTGTATTTAAATGCGCTTCTATTTCTTATCTCGTAAAGGGAAATGAAAAGTAGTCTATCAGTCTGCCACGAAATGATTTTTACCTCGGAACACGTAAAAATATTATTTAGCTCCCTTGTAATACAATCTACTATTCTATAAAATTAGAGCGGTAATTTTATGCTGCAAGTGCAGATTTTGAATACAGAGCAAATGATAGACAATGTAATTGAATTACAAGCGAATCGAGTATGCTCATGATATTCAATGGAGGTTCCATTTTGTTTTCGTGTGAAACATTACCTTTTCAATTTAGGAGCAGAGAAAAATTTAGATGGAAGGAAAGAAAAATCACATAAAATTGAACACTCATAGCTACACTTTCTTGCACTTGCATACAATCACTGTCCTTGCGGCATAACATTGTCTTTATTATCATGGATCATAGTGGGTAGATCGATTTTATTTATGACGCCCGATTGGAGTAGTGGATAGTGACCCTGTCAGCGAAACCAACGGTTGCGGGTTCGAATCCCGCGACGGGTAAATGTTTGTGTGATGAATATGAACATTTATTCCTGAGTCATGGATGTTTATATAAATATTTATGTATGTTTATCCGTTATCTACCATCCATAGTACAAGCTTTGCTTAGTTTGGGACTAGATGATTGGTGTAAGTGTCCGAAATATTTATTATATTTATTATTATTATTTATAAGCTAAATTCAACCATATATTTCTTGTATAATAACTATCAAAATTTAATTAAAATTGCTTATATTCTTTCTAGGTTTTCTAGGGTTACAATATATTGATGTATCTCTCTAACCCCAGCGGCCCAAGTAACAGCCGCAGGCAAATGATATCTTTGCATCTTAATAAAATACTCACCAACATTGTGCCGCATGTCCGCAAAAAAAGGGCACTTGTAGCCACATGTTGTTCGGATCACAATCTGGCTGGCCCCGTTCCACACACTCATCAAATGTCTGTCATTGTAAAATAAGGGTCAAACTATTACCTATTTAAGAATCAATTATTCCTAAAACTTTCTGGTTTCCAGCAAAAAAAAAACCTATATGCGAGTGCACTGAGTTGCCTTGTGACATTTATTTCGTATCAATGGACCAATCAATCTCTTGCCATGGGTGTATAAAAGGCGACTAAGGGATATGTGATTATCAAATCAACAATAAATAAATAATAACAAAAGTCATCCTTTAGCATCTTAGCCTGCAGTGAACAAGATTGACATTGCTGTGTAATCATAAACTAGATTAAGCATTAATATATTGAAAATTAATAATTCAATGTTTTATTGTAAATTCTGTGATAGATAACAAAAAAATTCTTTTGTTTTTTTTTTCTTTTCGTATGCCATTCGGACTTAAATGAAGTAATGCTTGAAAAAATAATTATCAGTTTGTCTGTGGGAACTCGAGTCTCACAATACATTTTATATCCAAGAATATAAAACAGGAAAACAATAGGTAATGAACATGAATCAAATAAAATCTGAACAGCTAAATACAATAGTTACCATTTTATCTCCATGTTTCTTCCGGACTAAATGTGGCCGGAAATTGTCTCCATTCCGAAGGAAGTAGTAATAGGAAACAAGCCGATCCAACGGCTTTCTAATTAGATTAATGAAAATTGGTTTGGATGTAGTTCCTAATCTGTAAAATATAATTAGTAGGTTGAAATGCATGATCATCAATAATAAACTAAAGGTTTAGAAACTGCTCAAGAGAATCAATATTATCATCCAGATAAATAAATACTATGTTTAAAGCTAAATATCTTCAAAAAGCCTTAACCGGTTTTCATCAAACACGGCTATAACACTCCTCTATTTACAACATTCTTTACAGTGTTTTCATTATTCATTTTCCCACAAAGGCACCAGAACAACTACTACCAGAATCTAACATTAGTTAATGTGTTCACAGACTAGATAAACACACAAGCCGCAAAATTTAAATTAAAGGAGCATTATTGTATATAGGTACTTATCAGTTGTCTCAACTGCCTGTCTGAATTAATAATTAAATATAAAATAACATGGTAAACATCCAGTAGCCAAAAAGCTACCAAAGTTTATAAAAGTGACCCACGAGTTGGTAAATATTACAGTATCAAACTATTTCTAATAAAACATTCAGGAACATAACCCACCTTTCAATATTTTTAAAATTCAATTCAATTATTTATTTGCTAAACTAAGTGTATACAATGGTGTCTTAAGATGATAAAACTTGCTTGCTTGCTATTATGCTGTTCCTGATCATGTTAATAATTAAGTCAATGCATGTATATCAATATAGTAGGGACTTGTCGGCCTTTTGGGCATTAGTAGGTCAAACTTGTGCTTACCTATCAAAGTTTAGAAACGCCATATGCCCATGGTAGAGAGCTGGCTTCATCTCCTGCCAATTGGTGACGTTCTGAGCGAACTTATACTGGTTACTGAGGGACATAACGTGCATGTTCGCCGTTATATTGATATGCAGTACTTTGAACTGATTCTTCCTGCACAAATCGTACGCAACGCCCACGAAACTCGTGGAGCCAGTCTTCGGTACTCTGTTGTATATTACCACTAAATCATCATCATCTTTCTCCCGAGCTTTCGGAAAGAATTGACGAGTTTCTGCATGCGTTTGGGCTAGCTGGTATTCTGTAAGTTGTCACAACATTTTAACTTATAACAATGCAAATGTGATATTTAAAATTAAAGCAGGATAATTGGAACTAACCTAGTTTTCGGTAATTGTCCTCTAAACGCGCTATTTCTGATTGAAAATACAAAACCACCACAACAAAAACACACAGACATGACAAGAGCCACAGTTTGTGTAAATTCACCATGTCGATACAAAACTATTTCACTCAGAAATGAGCGCTGTATAACTAAATCACGTTCATGATAAATAACACATTAGTTTTCACTATTTGGTTGACACCCACGCAAGAAAATAAATAGATTCACCGACCGTCGCCATTCGAATCGAAAGCCGAAAGCGATTGACATTTTTATTTTGACGACGACGACGGGATCACGGGACCACAGAGTACTTTTGTATAGATGATAAACCAATTGGGAAAACAGATGGAACAGACTAACAAAATGTCAAGGTCGTTATTTTCTTCATCCCTTAGGATAGGCAAAGGACAAAGCCATACAGCCAGATCTTTTCTTAACACACAAAATGTCAAACTATATGAATGAATGTGAACTAATGAATGAGAAGAAAACTTGACCGACGTCGAGCGAGAACCGAGTAGATCTTTGAGCGAAAGTTTAAAACTAATCGATCCTCCCTCCTCCGGCCCTCGTGTTTTAAAGGGCACATACAGGCTTATAAACGTAGATCATCATCATACATACTTTTGTAAGAAACTCTACCTATTTTTGAAACCTAAAAACGTTATAGATATACTTTAATTTTTAAGTATTTCTTTACACTTAGCAAAAATAAACTTTAAGGAATAGTTAAAATGATTTATCAGTCCTATTATTTCGAATAGATTTAAATTTAAGTGTAACCCATTCAAAGCTTTGTGAAATAGGTGGAGAGGAGGCCGTACCGTGCAAAATGACAACCATCTCTTTGCTGCCCCGGGGCACCGTAACCCAGAACTTATTGAATTTATCGTTGAAATCGGACCCTTACATCATAAAAACGTGTTTATTTTGCAGGTGTTTCCTACACGATTAGCTTATGCTGTCCTTGAGCAGCGTCGCAGTGTCCAATAGCCCACGTCGATTTAAATAATGTAGATATGTATGTAATGTGTTTTACAGCAAACACTGCAGAACTGAGACGTTTCGTTAACATAACGATATTAGTGCTTCCTATTGCTGTCCATATCCAACGTTATTATAGATTACTATTATTATTACTATTATATAACTTTACAACATAATACAAAGTAGTGACAATAAGGTCGAAATCGTTATTTTTATTAAAAGAATACCTACCAATAGCCAACTGTATAATATTCGCTAATGAGAGTTTTAGGCACATGTTTTTTTTTAATAAGGAGTCAACCATACCACCTATCTAAGGAGGCTAGCATTATTCCCGTCAAGAATTGTTGTCCTCTTTTATCTTTGAATAGAAAGAAAGTTTAGAACCGCAAATGTGTTGGGGTTTCCGGGTCAGTACGATTCCACCTTCGATTGTGGTCAAGTACGAACCCGTCGTGCATAAAAAAAAGTGTCGTTTGCAAATATGTTTATCTCATTGTTTCCGTCTACATTATTCAGTACCTATAGATGAATAAGAAATAGAAATGGCCCGAGAAGGAATCCCTATGGAACATCTATGCAACTACACGTCACCATTGACGTCAACCCTCTAAACTAAACAAGTACGATTCCAAAACTTCGACGGCTCGGCTCATCTCATAATACCATATTGGTGTAAAATCACAAAAACGTGGATGGAGGTATATATTGTGGACCTACCTCAAATTAACTAGTTTTACAATGAGACTAAGTTACTAGTGCTTGTACTCACTGATACAGAGGCTGATTAATATCTACTGGTTGATGATGGATGATGAAGTCCCATGGTTGCTTATCTAACCACACCATGACGAGACATGACCAATTTTTAAATGGCCTACATTTCAAGGTGAATCCTTCAGTTTCGAATTGAATACAGTTTCCGTCGGACCGAGCTTCGCCGCGGCCGGTGAGCGCGAAAAATAGCGCTGACATTAGTTTTCGCGCCAAACTGGGTCAACGCGCGCCCTAATTCGTTCAAAAACAATGTTTTATTAATTCAGTTACCCACTTAATTTAAAGTTTTGAACAGTGTTTTGAATATGTGATGTCTTTTAATTGGTAGGTAAAAAAAGATGCCGTAAAATTCAATTTTTTAAGCGACAATGTAAATGGGCATGATGGACAAACAAATCATTTTTTTTTATGATTAACTGGATTAACTGTCTTAAAAATACTTTTTATAATACCTACCTACTTCGATCAGATTATAGGAAAATAATCGAAGGTTCTCATAATAACCTACATGCTGTTTCAAAGAGACGAATACCATGCGAATATCTACCTAGTTGACGTTCAACAAATGTCAAGTTGTAAAGGGCCTATTACACCATCCCAAATGCAGAGACTAACTCTGCATACGTTTGTGGTTGAAATAAAGAATTTGAATAACAAAACCAAGCCTCCCAGCAATGTATATGATGTCGTGGGTTTTCTAAATGTTCAATTTATAATTTTATTGTCCATTCAGGAAAGTAGGTACCTACTATATAGTAATAATAATTAGTACTATATGCGCCATTATTTACCGCTTTATTTTTAAACCTAAATCAGCGTCAAGTGCAAAAGAGTGCTTTAAATAGGTTTGGTTCTACTTTAACCTTAAAGAAAATGGGTTTTTAATCAATTAAGCGGTTTTTAGTAGTTTCCATTTTGCTCTTATCGACGTCGTCGTAGTGATAGAGATCACTACGAACTTCGAACGACGCTGACGCTTGTCGATGCTTGCTCTGGCTCTCAGATTATATAGGGATCTCTGGCTGGATTTAGCTCATTTCGGACGCGCTCCAAACGAAACCTTTTGTAAAATCCTGTAAAATATTAATTTATCGGTATTTTCGAAACCGGTTACAAGCCTTTACACGCGTGATTGCAACGTGGTTTCAACTATGCCGGAATAGATGGCCGCATACAGGGTGTTTAATAATACCTTTCCGGCCATTGAAACTTGATTTAGATTGCACGTGCAGCATGCACGGGATGTGAAATCGATTGAAACAATACTGGGTGTGTACAATTTGCAACCTCCTTACTTGACACATTTATATTCATTTATAATGTCGCATTTATTTAGCCCATTTCACTCAATAATAATAATAAATATCCTTTGACATACACACAGTGCCATCTAGTTCCACACTAAGCAACTAGGCTTGTAATATGGATACCAGACGTTTGATATACTATTTTTTTTGTAAACAAATATTCAAAAATTCAAAAAATTCAAAATATTTATTTTCATTCAAGTATAACAATCTTGTACACAATTGTGAGAGTATCCTGTTAAGCTTCTTAAAACTAGTGTTAGGATACTCTGCTCTCCATTCATGTACATTTTACATAAGATCTTTACTTAATGCGTAATTGAAATTGAAAACCTGGATTAGTTGCTTATGTGAGTAAATATAATATGAGAGGTTACTTGGTCAGATATGTGTTTGTGTGCGTGCGTGTGTGTATTTATGTATGTGTGTGTGTTTATGTATAGTATTTTATACTTAATATATACGACGACTTATTTATTACAAATATACTTATAATATGTTTGGTGTAGCGGCTAGCAATTCTGACCACTATACCAAAAGGTTGCGGGTTCGAATCCCGCTAGGGGCATATGTTTGTGTGATGAATACGGACATGTGTACCCGAGTTATGGATGTTTTCATTTATAATAAGTATTTATTTACAAAAAAAAATGTATTTATGTAGTATAACAACGATCTAGTATCCGCAACACAAGCCTATAGTTGCTTGCTGTGGAATTAGATGGCGCTGTGTGTATGTCTAAGGATATTTATTATTATTTATTCATTTATACGTAAAGTCTAAATGATATTATTGATTTACACGTTTCAACGGCGATGGACACAATACTATTGTTTGGAATATCTCTGACCACCATATTTGGGATAGAGATCGAATACATTATTATGTTGGTTGGTGATAGGGCATTTTGAAATGTCTGCCGAGCCAATCACCATTTTCAACCAAAAATTAATTAGCTCGTCATCTCCACCATAAATAACCTGCATGGTCAAATATCCCGCATTGACTTTCCATAAAGTTGGTCGCTTTAGACTAACCTTGGTTAACATCTAAATCAAATATTTACATATTTAGACTGGGGTAATATTTTGTATCGTCATATCTATATCAAATCCATAAACATGAAATACAAATATTATGGTGATAAGTAGGTACGGTACATAAACTCTGGGGTGATAACACAGATTTGTGGGTGATAAGTATTTTATGTCGTCATACAAAGTCAATGCGTACCGTAACTATCTCTCTTCAATTTAAGGGCCGTATTAATAAACCAATCTCAATACAAGTCTTGAGGCTGTATCACCCGAGTTGCGTCTTAAGAAGTTCACGCTATCTCAAGCACCGTGCTAATTTATTAACCAATCTTGAGGTCTACTCAGCTGAGATCACTTCTCAAGTATTCGCCTCAGCGGCGAATGAATGATAGTCTTGAGTTCCTTTTATTGATACGTAAAACTCTCAAGTGAGTACTGCTTGAGTAAGAACGCGCGTTTCAGGTCTCAATTTAGGTTTATTAATAAACACGTTTACTTGAGACTAGTCACAAGACTGTTCCCAATCTTGAGACTGGTATATTATCTAATACGGGCTTAAGTCTTGCTATCACCTTATGACTCACCTAAGAACACCAATTGTTACAATCAATACCATTTTTTTTCTTTCAGGAGATCGTAAATTTTCTGAATAGAGCTCTGCTACCTTTATTTCCTGCATTTGGCTGTAACTGAGATTTTAATATAAACATATTAGAAGATGAACTTTGGAATAAGACTAATATTGTACTCTTTACTTGTCGTAGCAATTTTAGCAATTAGTTGGATCGTTATGTAGGTGTGGCGGATATTTCCGCTTTAACAGAAGAGTGTGCTGCTCCAGATGTACCACGTAAAATACAGTGAGCAATATCAGTGTCCTGCAATAAAAGCAGGAAGGCTCTGCCTACTCTAGAATATTGTCCTACAAGTATTAAAAGACGAACAAGTTATCAGATTACTATTTATTTATTCCTCCGCTCTGAATATTCCGTCGCAACTGCGAGTATTCAATTTCTCAAATTTTATCATATCTGTCTACCTTGTGACACAACGCTGTGCACGCCACTGAGAGCTGAATGGCAAATACTGATCGAACGCAATTTTTTTACGTGGTACTTGCCTATTGGTAATTGGTGGCCTAGACTTTAGCCAGCTCCGATTCTTATAATGCTGGAAAGGCCTATCATATACATGATCCCTAGGAGATCTAGCATCGTAGTCTCTACTGCCTACTAGCCACACTGCTACTAGGTAGTTCAAAAAAACTTAATACTGTATAACCAATCCGGACAGAGATCGTACCAAGAAAAATTTTGCCTAGAGGGGCTAGGCAGCGCCGATTCTTATAATGCATGAAATGCTTGCTATACATACGATCCCTAGGAAATATAGCATGTCTCGTAGTCTCTATTGCCTACTAGCCACACTGATACGAGGTAATTTCCAAAAGAACTTAAAACAATCTAACCTAGTGTTTTTTATATAGTTTTTTATATTAGTTATTGATGTGTGCTACTCTTCATTTTTATATATAGATTTTTTATAAGCATTGTTTTTACTTACAGGTTTTTGTTCTATAGTCTGTAAATCTTCCAAAAAGTAAATAAATAAAGTAAATAAATAAAATAAATAAAATAGTTTAGGCTCGGCAGCGCCGTTTCGGGATCGAGGAGATCTAGCATGACCCGTATATAGTCTCTTTCTAATGATTCAAGTTTTTCGTCTAGCTTGCACCCATAAAGCAAGGACGTATACAGGCGTCTATCTCCGTAGGGCGTAGAGATACCAGTCATGATAGCCCGTAGGCATTCTATTGAATGACTAATATTAACGTCTCCCTACGGCACAAACGTTTTACTTACAACGTAAAACAGTCAGTCCGCATCGTGCATCGGTTAGTGAGCACGCCTATTTCCGTCGCCCGTGCCCTTCGCAAGCGCTACCGAAATAAATACGCAACATTACGTATACAAGGCATTAAGTAATACTTAGTAGAAATGTTAAAACTAACAGAAATTAATAGAAAAATAAAAAAAATCATACACACATAAAATCAATTGACTGTGCATCTAAGCAGCATTATCAAAACAAATGGAAGTGGACAAAATTCTCTACATTTTCGGCAGTTTCACACGCAAGAAAGACAAGCGCAAGTCCCTAGACCAGTCGTCGATCAGTGCTGGCAACAGCCCTCTCCGCATCCCGAGGAACCGTCCCATCAGCCACGCCTGCCAGAACCTGAACATCGCACCAAGGACGTCAGCCTATGATCATGGGAGAAAGATTAAGGACTGGGAGTGTGGGCTGTGCAGGAAAGAGCTGGTTGAGCCGAGGCTGCTGGGGTGCCTGCACAGCTTTTGCACTAGATGTCTGCTAGGTCTTCATCAGGAAGGAGAGGCGGAGGTGTGGAGTGAGGTGGATGGCGGTAAGTTTGTGAAATTATTAATTTTTTTTAGTAATATTGATCGCTTCGGACTTTTTTGTCAGATGGAAACTTAAATAACTTCATTGTTTTTGAAGTACTCTTTATGGGACTTGTACATTTCGGAGGCACTGCCTATATAGGCACCCTTTTTTGAGATACTCATTGTAAACAAAGATAAAATAGTGTATGATAAATGAGGATTCCAGCATCGTGTAACGCCTGAATCCTCACTAAAATATTGAATAGTGATACAATTTTTTCCTTTACGCAATATTTAGAATATCTGAATACCACTGAGTGTATTCATGCTTCACGGACGTCATCAGGTTCTTAGTTTTTTAGATTACTCCCATTCTAGAAGTCAGGACTATGACACAGGAAAGTCCTAGTTTGTGCGACTAGCACGGTCCCGGGTTCACTCTCGGTTTTGTTAAAAACTTTAAATCTCATTTCAAGTAATCATTGCCAGGTTTGATAGCAAAGGGTATCCCATTTTTAAAAGGTCAGATAATCAAAAAAATACTTTTTATAAGTCAATTAAATATTAGACTCCTCTCTCCAAATTGTTGTGCCCGACAGGGTCCATAATGAAACATTGTTTTTTTTAATGACCACCTGTACACACATTATGGCATGCAATAAAGAATTGAATTGAATTGAGAAAATAATGAATTACACTCCATATAGTAAGTACTTAATTCCACATTAAATGCGAAAGTCGGTCTGTCCGGCTTAAGGCCAAACCTATTGAAAGAATTGGATTGAAATTTGGCATGAGGTCGTCTGGGACCTGAAGAAGGGCATAAGCTACTTTTTAATCAACTTCCAATAAGGCGGAAGTCGAGTCGCGACAAAGTTAATCTGAGCGAAGCCGCGGGCAAAAGCTAGTTTCAAATAAAATCCAAACAACCAATCAAACTGAACCTACGAGAGAATAATTTAGTTAATTGATTAACAGCTATCTGTCTAATTATGTCGACTCCTTGTCCAATCTAAATCTGTTGAGACAATTTGGGGTTTGTAGATTTCATAGTTCATATTATATTGGTTTTTGCTACTGTTAATAAAACAGGGATTTATAGCGGTGCCCTACTAAGTGCCTCGGCATCTGGTGGGGCTATTAACAATGTTTTTATAGCCTATTAATAGGTCAATAGCGAGTATTATTAACACTTGCATCGCAACAGTCCTGCTGTGGGAGAAATGTATGACAGGCAGTCTTGAGACAACATCTGTAAATCTATGTAATGCTCAGACAAAGAAGATTATTTTAAAATCTGGTATACCTCTGACCAGACTTGGCATAAAGATCCTGGCGTTATGCATGTAAATAAGTATTGAAACTGTTTACCTGTGTGCATGCTGTGTTCACATCCAGTAGGATACATTCAATTAATTATGTCGTAATGTTGGGTAAGACTGAAAATATTTTGAATTGTGTCAAGCTTTGTGAACCGTTTAAAAAAAAAACTAATAATAATGAAGGGATTGGTGGTAGGGCATTTTAAATGCCCGCCTGGCTAGCTACCACCATCTTATCTAAATTTGCCGCCAAGCAGCAATGTTAATAGCGTTGTTGTGTTCCGGTTGTCAGAGATAATAAAGCCAGTCCCCCAAATGTGTTGGGGTTTCCGGGTCAGTACGCTTCCACCTTCGACCTCATCTTCATTTAACATCAGGTGTGATTGAGGTCAAGTACCAACCCGTTATGCATAAAAAAAAGGGATGCAAATTCGGACCACACATCAACACAGCCGTGCGTCCCCACACGGAGCTGCTGGGGCACAGACTTCTCACTAGTAGACAGAGACAGGCCATAATCCACCACATTGGCCCAGTGCGGATAAGTATATTAGTTTCACACTAAACCGGATGAGGTTTTTTGCCGTAAGAAAAAAAATATTGGCGTATTAGGTAACTGAAATAGAAGGTACTGGCATAGGTAGCTTTTTTTTTCTTTTCAAAACCATAATCGAATTAAGCGTTGTGTCGTTTGACGGTCGCGTATATACCTCACGTAATTACACCATTAAATTAAATAAATGAAAAAAATTGGAGAAAATATGATTTCCAAAGAAATTTCGCATGATAGTAACCCTACGAATCCCGCCAGTCGCATTTCAATATCCGGTGCGCGCGTGCGTCGATGATGGTTTTGAAGAAAATTAAACTACCTAAATAAATAAGTCCTATTTTTTCCTTACTGTAAAAAAAAACTCATCCGGTATGGTGGCACTTGACATTCAGTTTTCCACAGGGTTACATGGGGCACACTAAAAGTTTTGCACTTCTAGCTAATCGGAACTATTTGAATTTCGAATGTTATATTTTTTGAAACGACTTGCAACCTTCTTAGTAATAAAAAATTGGCGGGAAATCATTTGTCAATTGTTTATCACAAATGGTTCGATCGCATGAAAAAATGTTTAAAATGTAAAGGAGAGTAAGTATATTTTGAAAAACAATAAACATAATATTTTAGTTATAACATGTTGTTTTTTTAAGTTACGCAAAACTTTTAGTGTGACCTACGTATTAGTCAGATCATTCGTTTATTAATCTAACAAAGCGAAAAGTAGGTTGTTACGTAGATGCTATTTGAAATTGTAGCCGATAACTGAAGCCAGACAAGCGTAGACGAAGGCTCGACCTAGCTATGTTGACTAATCAGATAAATTCTATATTTCCAAGGTGATAATTTTAGCGAGTACGCAGATTTAGATAAATTAGTTTTTTTTAATGTATAACGGGTTAGATCTAAACCTCACTCACACGACACCTGATGTTAAGTGAAGATGAGGCCAAAGGTAAAAGCGTGCTCATCTGGCACCCTCAATGTATTTTGAGGACTTTATTGCTGAAACACAAAAAATTATAGCATTACTCATCAAATCCTATGTATTTCTATTAGAAAAGTGTATGAATATGCTGATTAATGAAATATAATTAATAATCACTATTATTATCCGTTAGGCAAAACTTAAAATTATCAGGAGGCGCTAAAACTGCCTTATTACATTACATTTTTTACATTATATTACATAAACATGAAAAAAATTAAAATTGATAGGTATTGAATTCAAACTCGAAACATCGCTACAAACTGTAATAATTATTTATTATCGTAAAATACCAATCCTCACGATCATTTTGATATATATTTATCCCAGGAATATGTAATCAAAATTATAATTACTTGCGATATAAAGTTCCCTACAGATAACTGAACGAACTGCCCTGCTGCCCTATAGGAACATATGCCGTAAGATAATTTATTAGAATGATTTATTTCACCAGTTTCAACAACAGATAATAGAAGGAATTGTTGCGAATCGCATGAAGGATCAAAAAAAAAAAGACCAGTCTACTGTCCGTGGTTACAACAGCGACAAAAGCGGTTGAGTGGTTGTAAGAAGTACTTTCTGTTGAAAATTATTTAGCAAACAAGAAAAAATCCCCTTCTAAGTTCGCATACTATGAGGACAAGGACGAGACCTTACCTTTTAGTGAGATTTGCCATCTATTCGCTTCATAAGCCATTGAAATTGGACGCAGGTATTTACACAAGATATACCATAGCAATACTCTTAAACATTCAAGTAAGGACACGTGACAAAACTAATCCCAAATATGATGTATAAGCCTATTATAATTATTGCTATTCTATTTAGAATCCCGTTGATGGCGGACTCGAACGCCGGAACTTGTGTAATGTGTCTCTATATTTAGCCATACCACCCCGCGGGACGACAAGCCATACAAACAAACTGCACTAATGCATACAATAGTTAAAAATGTATGCATTAGGGCAGCTTCACACATAAACATTAAATAATACCTATAAGGCGCAGTTACATGAGCAATGAAAATTGCTCAATTATGGGAAATAGATACTGGCCGAATGTCAAGGAATCTATGCAATGCCAAAATGTAACGAGTGTTAAAGATCCACCACATCAATACTCAACTATATCGATTAACTATAACAAACAAATAATGCAATACGTTCATACACTAGCAAGCAATTCAGTTGAACAAATGTCGCTCGCCGTGAACAAGACTTTTCATCGGTTTATACGATAGAAAAAACACTAAGCAACATGGAAAATACGGAGCAATTAGAAGCAATATATTAGAAAGAATATGCCATATTTCACTGGAAATGATCTACATCCCCACTAATTCTTTGTCTGTCGACAACCGATGGATAGTGTCCTTGTCTGCGAAACCAACGGCCGAATAGCGAATTTGACTGTGCCTGTCTGCCATAGGCCCACGGCACAGGGGTCTCCTAATGGTAGCGTTGCAAGTCTCAAGCTTGGTTTGATTCTGGTCGATAATCTATATTAAAACTAAGTACATTATTATAAAAATATGTAAACTACTGTAGTTTACTCAATAACAATATGAGTTGCAAAACCAAAAAACCCGACAGCGTATTTTGCATTTCACTGGCGCACTGTTTAATTTTATGCCATAAAATGTATGCTATGACTATGACACTCCAGGGATCAAGACGAATCTAATGACACCATGCACTTCGAAATCGGTCAAGCTGTTCAGCCTACAAGAGGTATCAGAGAAATGGGTCTTTACCTATGAAATTAGAGTTTTTTTTTTCGTTAATCATATGTACCAATTCCTGCGATTTTCAAAGCTATATCCAAATTTGTTTTTTATTTGGAAAATGGAATATTATTTCAAGGTTTCACATGAAATATTTTTTAATTTCTGGGCTAAATCACATAATAAAAAAATTTGAACAGAAATTTCATATGCTTCCCATAATCATTTCTTAGATTCGCTGAAACTTTTACAAAGCGGTTACTTTTAAAAATTAACGCTGCCTATACTTAACTTAATGTTATCCGATAGTACACACAAAGTTTAGCAAAATTTGGATTTGCCGTTCTCAAAAAAAAATCAAAAATGTTTGTATGGCGAAAAGAGTCTTAATGAAATTCTTCATGCCAATTTCATAGGTAAGGACCTAATACATACATACACTCGAAAAACATTAGGTGGGTAGCCAGATAAAAAAAATCCCGTCTATATAGCTAACGGTAATTGTTCGTCAGTTCAGATTTAGTAATTTACTATAAAATTGTTTACATTGTGTGGTACGAGAAATTTAGTGCGCGAGTTCCACTCTCACTTGGTCGGTTTATACCCAACTGCCTAAAGAAGGAAGGTAATGTTTTTCGAGTGTATGCATGTATGTAGATATCTATGTTACCTCCTGTAACCTAAACGGCTTGATCGATTTCGAAGTGCAAGGTGTCGATAGATTCGTCTTGAGTGTCATAGGATATATTATAGAATATATTTTATGGTAAACAGCGACTGGTTAAACTCTGACCACTATACCAATACGTCGCGGGTTTGAATCCCACTAGGGGCGTGTGTTTGTATGATGAATACAGACATGTGTTCCCGAGTTAGGGATGTTTTTCATTTTATGTATTTATTTACAAAAAAAAAAAATATATTTGTGTAGTTTATTAACCATCTGGTATCCATAACACAAGCCTCTAGATGCTTACTGTGGAGTTAGATGGCGCTGTGTGTATGTGCAAAGATATTTATTTATTATTATTATAGTCCAACATGGCGCCCGCGAAATGCAAAATATGCTGTCGCTGTAAACTGTAACTGAAACCTGTGACTGAAACGCTCTTGAGATATTTAAATTATCAAAACTAAAAGCATCATTGAATCACGGTTCCAGAGTAAGGCCCAGACTACATGAGTCACACATACTACTCCACGGGAACAAAATTAAGGAAATTGTTGCTTGTCTAAAATTCATAACTCTCCAATTCTTCTCCACGTGGTCATGGCTTGTTACTTCAATTTTGCTTTGACAATTTCACGTTTTAAATCGTAATAATAACCTTTAGTACTCTGCTATCCACTCGCCGCCCAAGTTTAGATCTTTTCTAAACAGTTTCGTCTGTTTTTATACCGATGAGTTTTTTTACCGTAAGGAAAAAAATAGGACAATACCTATTAGGTAAGTGAAATAGAAGTTATTGGCCCGGGTAGTTTAATATTTTTTTTATTTCAGAAACTCACGCGCCGTCCCGTGATTGATATGAGACCGGCGTGATCCTTTGGGTTCCTATCGCATGCCAAGTTTATTTGGAAGTCATATTTTCTCCAAGTTTTTTTCATTTATTTAATTTATTGATAGATATAATTATTTGGAATAGGCTACAAACGTGACCGTCAAATTACACAATTAACGCTGTATTCGCTGATGGCTTTGAAAAAATAAATAAACTACCTATGTCAATAGCTTCTAATTCCTTAGCTACGGAAAAAAAACGCATGCAGGAACAAAAACAAAAAAAAACATACATGGATTAATCCATACGACGACGACCTGTTTGGTATAATGGTTAGCAACTCTGACCACTATACCAAAAGGTTGCGGGTTCGAATCCCGCTAGGGGCATATGTTTGTGTGATGAATACGGACATGTGTACTCGAGTTATGGATGTTTTCATTTATAATAAGTATATGTTAAAAAAAAAAATGTATTTATGTATTATATCAACCATCTGGTATCCACAACACAAGCATATAGTTGCTTACTGTGGAACTAGATGGCGCTGTGTGTATGTCTAAGGATATTTATTTATTTATTATTTATTTATTATTTATTTATTATTTATTTATTATTTATTTATTATTTATTTATTATTTATTTATTATTTATTTATTATTTATTTATTATTTATTTATTATTTATTTATTATTTATTTATTATTTATTTATTATTTATTTATTATTTATTTATTATTTATTTATTATTTATTTATTATTTATTTATTATTTATTTATTATTTATTTATTATTTATTTATTATTTATTTATTATTTATTTATTATTTATTTATTATTTATTTATTATTTATTTATTATTTATTTATTATTTATTTATTATTTATTTATTATTTATTTATTATTTATTTATTATTTATTTATTATTTATTTATTATTTATTTATTATTTATTAATTATTTATTTATTATTTATTTATTATTTATTTATTATTTATTTATTATTTATTTATTATTTATTTATTATTTATTTATTATTTATTTATTATTTATTTTATTTTTGTTTTCTGTTGCCGTTGTCCCACTCTCACACCTACGTCGATGCCGATCGCGCTAAGTTTGAAAAAGCTAAACCATAACCAAAAACGTTACGTTAAGCACATTTCGTATCGCGCTAATCCTTTGAACGGAAATTAACGTAGTTTTTTTAATACTCGTGCTCAGCTCTAAACATTTTGAGTTTTTTTTTTACTTCAGTAACGTCAACGATATAATCGTTCACAAAAAATAGCGCGATACCATTTTTTACACCAGCTAAACTAAAGCTAAACCAAAACCAAAAACGTTCCGTTCGAATGGTAAAACCGTTGTAAAATAGCGCGATTGGTCCCCTGGTTTATTGGAATGGTGTGGTGTAGTGTTGTGTACTGTTTTTAACCTTCGAATACACGGCAGGTGTTATGTAAGTATTTGACGTTATGTGTGTATGCATGTAATGTAAACCAAGCCTAATTTTATGAGATGAAACAGAACATGTACGAGAACTTTATGGAATACAACTCAAACAACATGTTTATTTATGTTATCGTAATCATTCACGGAATCCCCTCTAGGTAGGTTTCATGAAAGTGATTTATTAGTGCTGTTTATTGGTCTCTGAACTGTATTTTGTCTGTAGTTTGCCGTGTATTGTTCATTTCTACACTAATCTTTCTGTTCTGCTTCACTGGTGAGGGTGCGTTGTAATACCGATAATATAATAGTAATAGATTCCCTTCTTGACCGAATTTTATTAAGTGGTTTCTAATTTTCATTCTATTCAAGTACACTTACGTACACTTTTTTTTTTTTCATTTATTTATTAGGACCACAAACAAGTTCACAATATATTGTCATATATAAACAACTTAGACTAAACAGACATTAGTAATTGTGAACCCAACACACGTAATTATCATGTAATAATATAATAATGTGAGGCCTAATACAGCAAACTGTCAACCAACTACAGAAACTTAAGGTGGAGTCTAGGTGGCGTATATATAAACATATAATCCATGAAATACATTTATGTATTAATACAAGGTGTTTTGAGTTGTGTCACTTGTGTATTATTATGAGTTTGTGAAATGTAAATTTGTTATATTTGACGTAAAATAATATGGTTTGTGTGCAATTATTTAGTTTGATAAGGTAGACTGGGTATCCGATAATATACCTAAACGGTATGTTATAGACTTTTTACTATGATACTATATAATATAGATAACGCAGGTGCAGATTTCATTAGTATATTTTCCTAATTGGGGGATAGTAGGTAAGTTAAGTTGTAAGCGTGCCAGGTAACTAATGCTATACGGATTGCCATTGCTATACAGGGTGTACTACATGAAGTACGTAAGATAATAAGTTTAAGGATAAGTAAAGGTTTTCTCTCTGCACAAACATACATAACGTCGCGACCTTTATCCTAAATGTGATACCGAAGTCTGACGTGCCAGCCAGTTCTATTTTTTGAGATTTTGTTAGTGAGATTGACTTTCTAATGTGTATGTATGTTTGTTACCTCTTACCGCTGGACGGATTTGGATGAAATTTGTTTGGTACACAGATTAGGACCTGGATTAACATATAGGCTAATTTTTTTGCTGAAACGAGATTGATGAAATCTTCCACGCGGACGAAGTCGCGGACGGAAAGCTAGTATATTAATATTCTCTCTTTTTCATCTATTGTTATGCAATTATAACACAATTACAAAGCTGACTCTCCTACAATGGTCTGTAGAGTTACCTTGTACCTGTACTGTAACCCTGTACCACGATAGATAATGGTGTCGATTCGGATGTACACCAACTAAACTAACCTAAACTAAACTAAAACCAGTTTTAAAGTAGTACTGTCTCTTTCTCCCTGGAACAGTACGATGCGACGCCACCACTCCAAAACTGGTTTTAGTTTAGTTTAGTTTAGTTTAGTGAGTGTACATCTGAATCGACACCATTAGCGACTGTATTTGCCAAGTTCATGGACTGTTTACATATTTTACTTTATATCTGTGTTACTAACAGATACATTTATAGTTTATGATTCACTTCACTAGTTGAAGGTCGCTCGCTGCATTTAGAGAATTTGCTCTACATCCGATGTAATGAACGAGTATATCCGTTGTCAAAAATATCCGGAAATATCAACGACTCTATTCTAAGTCGTAGTGATTGGCATTAAGGTTGGCTCAGTGGTTCCATTAATCTTGCAACACTGCGGGTTCGATTCCCGGTGGGGTCACTAAGTGTTAACAGGCAAACATAATAGGTTGTGTATGCATTACATAACGAAAGAGTTTGTTCAATACCGGTAATGCAACACATTTTATTTCAAAGAAAAAGTAATTTCTTTATAACTCTAATAAGAATTCATACAATACAATACAAATACTCTTTATTGCACAAAATAAATTTACAATAATTTTTGATGATAACCTCAACCATGAACAAAATAATTCATCATTATTATTTTTATAAACAATAAATTTGTTATTTGCAATACTTTAGACCTACATAATAACGTGTTCAATGAAACGAGACTAATAAATTAAAACCTCAACCGCATTCAACGCTTTTTTCCGTAAAAAACGCGGTTATTTTGCCTGAAGCGTTATTGTTTACTTTCAGAAAACGCCTGTGTAATAGCCTATTTTAACCGACGAAAACGATGAGTGTTACGTGTTAGACGTATTTGGATGATGTCATAGTCGAAAAAATATTTAATTATTGTTTAAACTCAGGGATAGGTTCTTAGCCTTTTTTTATGCAGTACTGGTTAGTACTTGACCTCAAATACATCTGATGTTAAATAAAGATGAGGTCGAGGGTACTGACCCGGAAACCCCAATATATTTGGGGGAACTGGCCATCTTATCTCTGACAACCGGAACACAACAATGCTATTAACATTGCTGCTTGGCGGCAGATTTAGATAAGATGGTGGTTGCTATACAGGTGGACATTTAAAATGATTCGTAAACCCAATGTTGTTTACATTGAGCCACGGAGGCGGTGAAATCGGATGATTGATGGAAATCGGGTTAATCATTTCAAAGATACTTAGCTTACTTCTTATATTTTTATATAATTTTTACTATTATTATATAAATATATTTTTAAGTCAAAAAAAAATCGAGTCTGTGACCTTCCCAGCCCACCTGTGCCCAGCTGGGTCGAGTCTCGAGGTGTAGGTATATGTACAGAAGGGTTGGGACAGACCAGGGTGAATACAGAAAACGTATCACCACACCAACTTATTATTTATTGAGAGAAACAGAGGATCGAAAGGGTCTTAAAACTAAAAATTAACTAAGTATTGAGATGTAAAAAGAAATACATAGTTCAAATAACTGAGTGACTGAGTTGAAATCTGGAAATCAATGTGCCAAAAAAAAGGATCCGTCAGTTCATCAGTCAGTCAGTTTAAAATTTGGAATTTGAACTCCAATAACCCGTTGAACGTAAAGCAGAGGTGCCAGTCCTTGCGCCGTGGGAACAAGCAGGATGAGCGAAGTGTTGGCAGGGCGCACCGATGGAATAAAATCAGGTTCTTCGGTCAACTGATATATTGCACAGAATATATCGCTGCATTTATAATGCAATAATTACTTATAATTATATTAATAAACAAGGATTAAATTGGAGGTTAGGTCAGCTATTACAAAAGTCCGTCCGGTGCTCAGAAGAGAAAGCCATAGAGAAAAAAAGGATGTCGTTCACAAACAATATACGTTTGCGTTCAGGAACGTAACAATGTCCCTTCACATGTTAAATCAGCAATGTAATTAATAATTTTCTATCATAACCCAAACCCACCAATGAGTATCAGCTCAAAAGAACGACACCGTTACATGTCCAGTGCACTTCCTCGAGGCGACATAAGGCTCAACAGGCAAGCACCGTTCCCACGCTGAATAGCGACACTTATTCGTTGCGTTAGGGAACTGCCCGTTCTGCAGTCACCTAGAAGCCTCGTCCTTTTGCGTTTACCGTGACCTCGATGAGACGGGAGATAACACAATTGGTTTGGTTTATCTGGATGGCATATTCATTTATCAATCAATCAAATACGCTTTATTGTTTAAATAAGGAAGGTACATTTGTTTACTCGGGTGTTTCAAAATTTTAGTTATACAATTAGATATGGTGTTATTTACTTACCCGCCCAGACCAATAAACACATATGTTGATTGGTATATGCTTACCTGTGAAATTAAATAGCAATCTATTCCATTTTTTTTTCTTTTAGGTCACCTGTAAATGTAATATTTGTAGCATCACAGATGCAAAATACAAATTGGGTCATAAGAAAAATCCGGTAGCTTCGCATAACCTTCGAAAGTCACGTAGGTAATGCCTATTGTTGATTATGCATATCTAATTGGCATGAATCGTCGTCACGTTTGATCGGTCAGCATTTTTCCCATGAATAAAATAACAACAGAAGTATACATACTGATATATATATGAACTGAGTCATGTTTTTAAATCTACCTTGACTACCGAAGTAGCTTAAAACTGCCTTCAATTGAAAACAACTGGGACCGTCTGTTTAACCCTCCGAAGCACAGAATCGCATGTATTAAAGTGCCATGGCATGGTCACCGATTGAAGGACTGACCACGCGAGACATTACCTAACTTCGCTCATCGCACAACTGTACATTCGATCTTATAGCTTTCGCATATCTTATCGAAAATATTGCAAATATGTCAACCTAACATCGAAGGTTAATGCGCTCCCGCCTTAACTTTCTGAACCTAACCAACAGTGTCGGGGTTCCCCGGCCCATATTGCTCGTTCGCTACAGATAGAGGTCTGTACATTCGATCTTATGGCTTTCGCATATTTGTCGTTTCGATTAAATGGCCCATCGGGTAAATGACGTTTCATTCATATGGCACTTCGATTATCTGGCGTCGCACAAATGGCTTTCGAAATCGGGTCCTAAACCCTATCAAAAAAGTGTAGTAGGTACTGAGCCGCGAGTGCTTCAAATCCGACTGCGCAACGAGTATCTGTCTATTTATTACTTAGGAACTTATCTAATGGTTTCGTAAAGTACCTAAGTACGTTGGAATATGGGTAGAACACCGAGCCTGCAGTAACACCATGCAGTTCTGCAGTGGTTACTTAAAGTATGACTAAAGACTAAAGTCTCTTGACTGATTTCACACTGTTTTCAGGATCTGCCCAATTGGACCCGGGCGAAACCAGCTTGGGGTCGGCCAATGGGTCCGCCGGGTCAGGATACGAGAGTGACCTGCGCCGTTCAGGCTCTGATGGCAGTTGGGAGCAGAAGCCTTCTAAATACGGAATCTTAACCAGAAAGGTATAACATGTCGCACTACAAAGCAAAGGCTTTCAATCTTAACATCGGGTTAATAGTATAATACATACATAAAGTCACGCCTGTTACACGCCAGACCACAAAATACATATAAAATAATAATAACTCCATAACCAATATGGTTTGTACAGTCAGCAACACATTAAGGTAGCAGGTCTTTATTTATAAATATATTATAGGTAGGGAAAATTGTAAAGGGAAATTGTTATTTAAGTTGTAACTGAAATTTATCTATCATATTATGACATGATAGACATAAATGCATAAAGGAAAATATAAAAACATCCAACCAAGACCCTCCAAACAATATCACAACCTTAAATGTGTTGCCGATGTGATTTGTATTCCATTCTTTTTAATGTGTATTTTGATATGTGTGTACCTACAATAAAGTGTTAAATAAAGAAATGCTCTCATGTAAATCTGATTAAAATGATGATGCACTCCGGAGATAGAGTGGAACCTTACTGAAGTCGCTTGTTGTTACCAATTTTTGGTGGTTCAGTTATTTCACTTCAACGAGTTTAGAGATACGATAAACAGAAACTTATTATGAAATCATATTAGTATGTCGTAGATGGGCGGGTAGCCGTTGCTAGCGACCGGGACGGTGCCAGTCGCGTGGTAAAGGGTGGCTCGGGTAATGGCAACATTATTGCAAGCTACTATAGGCGAAAAAACAACGTATTCACATTCGATTATGATCATGGAACCCGAGATGCTTACTGGTGAAAAGTAAACATATGCACGCCCCCTCATGCCATACAACTTGTCCCTCGCGTGCAGTCTGTGGAATTCAGCCGGACCTAGTCTATAATTCGTCCTTGCTCAAATCCCATGATCACCTTCTTATTAACTAATGATTCACCGGATTCTTCCATGCGTCGGTGATAGTAGGTAATCAGAATCACTCACAGTCGGTGATGAGTTCAGTGGAGCTCCGACTCCTTTGAAAGCTGGTAGCAAAGTCCCTTCTATTTCGATGTGCAGACTTTATATTACTGTCAACGTCGTCACCGCGCCGCTTCCGGCGATACCAGCGCCACCATACTTCCCATTAACCGCGTATTATGATAATCATTTGACCGTTCGAATAATGAATTCTATCGCTAATTTATCGCTATCTACGACAAGTATATCTATTTGGATGATAATCAATTAGTTTTTCAACCTCAAAGCATGGAAGGCCAAGTGGAAGGTATTTGATGCACATATAATATATTTATTTATGTGGGTAAAGAGATGCTACCCATTGTTGATGCCTCATTCATGCAACTGCAGCACAATGTCAGGATATGCTTCATCTGAATAATAAATATGTAATGAGATCACAAACAAAACAATACCTATCTATGACAATAAAATACATACATAGGTACGTAATATCACGCACAACCTCTATCCCAAATGGGGTGGTCCTCTGACCACCATGGGACTAATGTTTGGTACATCTCTATGTACCAAACATTAGCGGTTGGGTGTGCCAAACATTAAAAGTTTAACGCTTGAAACAACATCCACGTTTCACCATTCGCATTACACAGAAATGCACACGTGACAATGGGTGAGCCCATCGCCTTTACAACGTGCCAATCTATAGATGTTTTTTTTTGGTGGAAAGTCCCATAGTCACCTTTTACTACGTCCACGGGAAGAGACGGGTTGGTTGTAGATAGATAGATAAAGCCTTTATTTGTTTCCACAGACACACACATACATTTAGCTTATATATCTACATATTGATACACAGATAAGGTGACACATCTACAACAATAACATAATATTGTAACACTAATGCATGTGTGTGCTGCAGCAGTACAAATGGATCATAGCTCAGCGTATTAGATTGCTCATTGAGCAAAACACTGATTTTCAGCTATCCCCTAAGGAGCAGGGCAACTTGGAACTTGGTTGTATACTTTTCTCGAGCCGAAATCACAGCCCATGAGATTAAATTACAGATTCAAAACACATTCTGCTGTGTTCATGAATGTGCTTTGATGTCTTACCAATCTTTCCAGATATCAGGCAAAAGCATCCAGTTCCTCCTATGTCCTACATGCGGCTACGAGACACAGCTCCCTCTGGGAGGGATAT
The DNA here is from genome assembly GCA_949316235.1 of Oegoconia quadripuncta. Lineage (NCBI taxonomy): Eukaryota > Metazoa > Arthropoda > Insecta > Lepidoptera > Autostichidae > Oegoconia > Oegoconia quadripuncta. Next base: position 3,598,145 of record OX438751.1, read on the forward strand.
CGGCCCTCCCGCTCAACTATATTCTGCTGAGGAAGATGGTGTCTGCCGGCCAGGAAGACAGAGCCAGCGTGCTGTGCGATCTATGTAATTGTGACAATAAGGTAACTTACTTCATGTGATGTATTAGTTATGGATTCGATTTAAGTGTTAGACGCCGTTTTACTAAATAAATAAATATCTTTGCACATACACACAGCGACATCTAGTTCCACACTAAGCAACTAGGCTTGTATTATGGACACCAGATGGTTGATAAACTACACAAATACGTTTTTTTTTTGTAAATAAATACATAAACAAATGAAAAACATCCATAACTCGGGAGCACATGTCTGTATTCACCAAACATATGCCCCTAGCGGGATTCGAACCCGCGACCTTTTTATAGCAGTCAGAATTTTTAACCACTACACCAAACAGGTCGTCGTCGTCGTCGTCGGAATACTACATTGTCCATGAGATATGGATCGTGAGCTCTATAGTATGCCACATATCGATGCATCAAAATCCCTAAAAACCATATGCTCCAACGATCAAGACCGAGAAGCATCTGATTGACGACCTTGAATGAATGAATGAATGATTTTTTTTGCAATTTCGATGGAGCACACATAGAAAATTGGTTCGTGTCTACTTCAACATTTATTCATACTCTATAATTCAAAATATACAAATAATATAATAATAGAAAAATTGAAGAAAACCAATCAACCCGAAGACAATCAAAAGCAAAGTAGAAAACGTATTCAGGATCGTCGCTCGCTACCACGTGGGACCTCATCTTCACTTAACATCAAGAGTGACTGAGGTGAAGTACGAACCCCTTGTGCATAAAAAAAAAAACCCTAAATACTGCCATAAGACTGACCGACTCTCAGTTGCACGTATCCAACCGGCATTGTTGACGATCTACATACACCTCTTCAATAGTTTTAATATTGAGTTGAAGCTGAGTTATTGTCTTTCCTAGACTCAAACCCAGTTCGCGTGGCAGGTGTCCATACATTATAGGTATTGACAAAAATATCTAGAGCTCGTAAAAATTTTATTATACTTACGTTAAGAGAATAGAACACAATTATATTAAAAATAATTGTCGTTGATTCATATGCATGGGTATTTTAAGCAGACCCCTCTTGAAACAACACATGTTTGCCACTCATGCGCAAACGGAACTGTTCAAGACAGGAATGAGTGATTTCAACAAAATACCCCATTCGTTTTGTATGCTTCGTTTGAATTTACTCTTGAATATTTGTCGTTGGTCATTAGAGGCTGATTATTTTTATCTAGAATGTCTAATTCCAATTTCTTGAAATTTTAGTTTATACTAAAAAATACAAATTAATCTATATAAGTACCTACCTACACACCAAAACTAAAAATACATATATACATAAATAGAAAAAAAATGAGCAAACCAATCAATTAACTGTAGTAGTACTTATTACCTAAATAAAAAATATTATAACCCATTAAATTCAATTTCAAAGCGTGCTTTTGATAGTGTTAAAAAAGTTATCTACGCAATACAACATTGTATTATCCAACACCTACTCATATTTATGAAATCGTACTTTAACAAGTTTAAATTATATTTTTTACTTATCTAAATCATAGAATTAGGAAGTACTTCAACGACAAAGACAATAAGTTTATGAGCTAAATCAAATAAGTAGATAGATAAACGTTTATTTGTTTATCCAGCCACATACATACATTAAATAATATTTATGAGTATAGTTAATACAAAAGTAGTATACCTAATTTTAGACTACAGTACAGTAATAAAAACCAGATAAAGGTAGCTTAACCTTAGTATGTACTAAGTGGGCACTTTGTTGAGGAAGCACGCAAGTTTAAATATGTAGACAGCATTTTACAAAACATGGCAATAAAAAGAGAATATATAAAAGTACAAACAAAACATAGGTATAAAAAGTATGTGTGTGCTGCAGTGGCACAAATGGGCCATAGTTTCTGGCAGACAGACAGATACCGAGGTGATTGCATCAACATATCAGGCACAGGACGTTTGACCGGTTGGAAGCGACCTGCAATCACTACGTAGTCCACTCACAGCGACTCAATTGTTTCCTTTTTTTTTGATTTTGATAAGGAATTCTAAAAAAACAACTTTTGTGCAAACCAGCGACGACCTGTGCTTCAATGTAACGTTGCTTGGCCAAACAGCCACTTCATAAGGGCCTTAAATCTCCATTTCCATTCCCAGGCAGAGAACCGTTGCAACCAATGCCTCGTCAGCATATGTTCATCATGCGGAGAAGCCCACGGCAGACAAAAGTCCACAGCCAGACATTCCCTCCACCCCCTCGATTCTAGCCCCGCGAGATTCTGCAGCCAACACCCCAAGGCTGAGCTGAGCGTGTACTGCGCTACCTGTCAGCAGGTTTGTATCTATCTACCTACTCTGCCAAAGAGCTTCAAATATATTTTCTAAGAGATGCTCGTAGCACATAAATTTCTAAATACAATGGAAAATGCTTCAATCACTTTTTGAGGGTGTAGGATTTTTTGGTAATTGTAAGGAAAGAGGTCTTCACGAAGACAAATGTCAGAAAATGTACGGCAAGAGTGGCAGGTCGTGAGAGAGTAACTGTATCAGTACCTAGTCCACCTCTTGTAATGTTTTTGTACTTTCCTATTCCAGGTTATAACCACCTACTGTAACTCTTTTAAGTTACGTGTTTCCCCGTTCAAAGTAGACGGTGACAATTGTATGTATACACGAAAATAAGTACGAAATAAGGATTTCCATGTCTCCCAATACAGGAAATACAGCCAATGCTACGTAGAAAAATCATGTAAAATCCTCCACTTGCTGCGAGACTTACAATCACGCTCTGTTCATTTCAATTGAAATATATTTAATATGCGTTTTGCAAGCACTTCCATCCCGCCTGACTGACACTTTCAAGACTCTTCATTTATGAATCCTCTGCCATTGGATCCCCAGCAACGCTCACATTTCTAGGGCTTAATTTTACATGGCATCCAGATCCATTTCATAAAATTATTATGCTGGAAAGTTGAAAGCAGTAAAATAGCGAATTTTACAGTCAGTCAGAACAGTCCTCCTTATACGTATGAATCACCGAACTTGCATTACTCTAAGCTAGAATAACGCCATCACAAAGAGTTTAGATAGTTCATATTCTCTTTTTAAACAGGTCGTATGCCGCGACTGCTGCCTCATATCCCACTCTGGGCACGCTTTGGCGAACGCGTCACGCGCCGCGGCCGAACGCGCCCGCTTGTTGCGTGACGCGTGTGAACGCGCGAGGCACGTGCCGGGTAACGTTGAGCGCGCTACCAGGAATCTGAATGTGCAGGCTGTGGAGGTAGATGTAAGTCTGCTAGAGATGTGCCACCAGGAGTTGTAACTACAGCCTTTATATCTGCAGTGGAGGAGAAGGATACGAGATATATGGGAAAACTATCAATCAAGACATCAAATATTACTTCTATGCAACCTAACCTACTAAATATATATATTTAAAAAATATAACTATAACCCTTGCATGCTGAATACATTAACTATTACACGGGATATATAAGCAAGTTTTCGTCTAAGTACTTAATACTTAGGTTCATAAGACCAATTCCAGTTACTTAGCAATCTTATTTGGATACGTCAAGGAATTCCGCGTAGGCACAGATAGACTCTAGAGTCTGTCGATGTCCAGAGAGACAGCGAGTTTTTTACATGTTTACTGTTCCAGACCCAAGCCTCTCGAGTGGAAGCCGAAGTGCAAACCTGGGCAGATCAATACCGGCGGGCAGTAGAGGCTCATGGTCGGTCGCTGTGTACAGCTGCAGCTCGTGCTAGATCACGGTACAGAAAGAGAGTAGAGGACCAGAGCAAGGAGTTAGATAACAGAGCCCAACAGTCGATGGATGCTGTTAAATTCGCTGAGGAGGTAAGAATAAATTAATTCGACTGTTTCACAGAGATCTCAATGTCAAAAAGTTCAATTTAGAATAAATGTTACTGAAAGTTAAATATGTTATTAACCTCCGACGCAAAAAGAGGAGTGTTATAAGCCTATATCTGACTGTGTGTATTTGTGTCTGCCTGTGGCATAGTAGAGCCAAAACGGCTGAAATGAAAACGGCAGTTTACTTTCAAAAGTTAGTGCCTAACTTCACCTAAGATCAGGTGTGATTGAGGTCAAGTACAAACCTGTCGTGCATAAAAAAAACCATGTTTGATGGAAATCGGTTGAGCAGTATCCAAGATATAAACTCTTTATCTGGACATGATCATTGGTTCTCACGGGGGATTTCTAAATTTCAAATTTTTAGTGGTGCAGTATTGTTCACCTTTTTTAGAAAAGACCTTCTTGCTGACTTTTTTCCACCAAGAAATAAAATAAGAGTGGCTTTTTTCTGAAATTTGCAACGGTAAAATCATTCTTCTCTGTAGGAATCCCACGTTAGGAAGTTGAATAGTCAATTGACCTTGACTGTTATTATACTTATTTCTTGACAGTTGTTATCAGAAGCCAAAGAAGATGAGCTTCTCTCCCTCAGCGGCGCAGTTCTTCGACGCCTCGAGCGTCTTTCAGAGCTTCAACCGCTCTCGGAGCTCCCGCGCTGCGAGCTGCGCTTCGCCCCCACTGCGACCGTCGCGAGTAACTTCACGCTGTTCGGGCGGCTGCTGACACACGCGCCTGATGCTGAGAAATGTTTGCTTACAACTGAAGGTAAGTATCTATAACCCTTACAGTTGGAACACTTCATAGAGAAGTTTTGGATCGATGGCAGCTGTTATTAGGATCTAGAGTGAACCGACCGGTTACCCTTCGAATCTCGAGAATCACTAACTGTAAGGAGAAGGAAGGCTTCTTAAGATGTGGTATAATAGTCCCGCTTCTGTCACACGGCTTGAAGATATCATCATCGGCTTCAGCCGCTTTCGGAGTCTGCGTAACGACCTCCGGAAGCTGAGAGATACCTACCTTGTGTTGATATGTCTATAGGAGTATGGCTCATTATTAACGCTTCGAGATCTAGGGTGATAGACAGTTTAGAATTTCTCGAGCATAATTGTTAAGCTTCACCCAAGCTGGACTCGCAATTTGAGCAGCTTAAGTACACAAAAATATATTTAATTGTTTAAACTCATAGCCTCCTCCATAAGTTTCGCTTGCCCCCGAGCATATTCAGGTTTTTCTGCATCTGATACAGAACAATGTCTAGATGTACAAAAGTCTGCTTTTGAAGTCCCGTCCGCCCCACTTCGATCAGGACTGTCATTAATTCACATAATGTGGGTTGTCTACGTCTAGCCGTCTCTAATCTCACAACCGATGTTCTTTGGAGATAGCGAGGAGTGGAGACCAGTCTTAGAAAACGTAGCGATGCCCATCTACTAGAACTGGTGGAAACTGTGAATCGAAATACGAGTTCAGTTGCACTACGCCCCCTAGGAGAGGCCTGTACCCGACCTGGATTAAGATAGGCTGATGAGGCAGTTCCTACCTCTACGGCTGTACATTAATTTCTTCTTACAACGGTACCAGTAAAACTTGTTTTTGCAGGTCTTCAAGATCTAAGAGTAGATTGTCAGCACGAAGCAATTCTGGAGCTTCGAGACAGCAGCGGTGAACGCATCTGGTGTGGAGGCGAACAGGTCGGTATTGTTGAACATGATCAGCTGTGCCCAGCAGTAGGCCAATGAGATATCATTATAATTTTGGTTCCAGGTCGCTGGTTACTTCAGACGCCGCGACTCGAGCGCTAGGCCAGCGATCGCTCAAGTCACCGATCGGACGGATGGCACGTATACCATTGCCTTTACGCCCTCCAGTCCAGGGGCGTATCTACTGGCTGTGACATTGAACAATAAACCAATTAAGGTATGTGATGCATTGCCTGGTGAACGAGAACCTACAGGTACCAAAATCATTTATAAAATTATATTTAAATGTAGATAAACTAGCTAAAGATATCGGTGTAGGTAGACTTGGACAATCAGCTGCGCTTCGCTGCACATATTGAAAAAATTACTTACCTCCAAACCATACAATGGTATTTCTTATATACCTGAAAACTGAAATTTAGTATAGTTAGAAGCATGTTTAGAATCGATTCTGGCTATGAAAATATGGGATTATTTATTTTCCTTAATTATACAAGCGGAAACATGACAAACACTACGTACCAACTGAATTCGCAATAATTTCGGTTTTAGTTTCGGAGGGGGGTTACGGTTTCAAGAAAATAAAACGACAAAGAAGTGAATGAATGAAATGACATTAATACCTATTTAAAAAAAAAAACAGATTTATTATAAATATATCCACTACTTCATTCGCATCAATTGCTACCCCATATAGTGAATATTCATGAGAGCCAAACCGTTCAGTCTGTTTTCACTCGTGTTGCTCAAGTAGTTTTTCAGTCTTCAAAAATACCATTCTAGACTGAAAAGCTACTCAAAGTCAAAGTCAAAAATGCTTTATTTTGTAGGTACACAGAGTACACTTAAAATAGTCAATTTTATATTTTTTAAGCTACTGCTTGTTCAAAATGCAATTTTTCCCTGAGAAGAACCTGCAAGAGAAGAAGAAGCAAGAAACTCGAAGGGTTGCTCTTTTAAATTCAGGCTTTGATTTTACATAAAGGTTTTTATATTACATAAAGGTTTTATATTTCATTATAAGTAAATTGTGAAATAGCCTGGCATGCGAACGACCTGATTATGTTCAGGGATGATTATCATCTAAATAGTCTGATATTTTATAATATGCTCTGTTAATAAGTTTCTGTTTTACAGTATCTTTAAATTTATTGAGAGCAAGATTTTGTATATCAACTGGAACCTTATTGAAAAAGCTTGTCACAAATTTTGGACTTTTCGTGCCTTGTAAGCGCACGAGACATACTAAACTCTTTAGTACTCCTACCCACCAGATATGCTCAAAACTGCCCTATGACTCGTATATTCGTAAATTATAATAAGCAATTCTCAGATTTAGATCCATTCAGTCTTACGAAAGCTGCATTTGTATCTAGGGTTACAAAATGTTTGAAGGACAAGAATTATTCATGATATGACTTTACTAATAAATTATAATAATTACGATTTCTCTACGCATGCATACGCAGCCACACACTCACATCACAATACACACTCACCCCCTCACACACACGCAAACTCGCACACGCACACACACACACACACAAACACACGCACACGCACACACCTCACACGCAGGCAATTACAATACTGAAGGGCACAATAATTGGTTTAACATTTTCTTGTAACTAAGTTGTTATGCTTCTGCTATAAAGTCACTTTAAAATCATGGAACTATTCAAATAATAAAAGAGTATTAATGTGAAGTAATATATCGAAACCTGTTATTGGCTATATTTATGAATTACTTGTTACATTGTACTTACTATTAAGAAAGCTGTTGGTTTCTTGAATAAATAAATAAATAAAAGCGTATTTGAATGAATTACTGACTTTTTGATTGACCTGCAAGTTTATCTTTATTTCTTGTATTGACATCACGTTTATCACTATTTTTCCTAAATGATGCTATATTTTTTTGACATACCTACATTAGATTTTCCAAAAATGTACTGTGACGACCAAGGGAGCAGTGAAAACAGACCAAAATTTGGAGCAATATGTAAAAGTTTGGATATAGTTTTTGATTGCATTTATTTAGATATTTCAAAGCATAATTATCAGTTTCAATAATATTTACAACATTTCAGGGGGAGGTTTATACCTTGTATAAATTGCTTGGTTCCACATTCCGCCAGAGTCGCGATTTTAACCAAATTGATAGGTTGATAATAGTTGGTGGGTGCACACAGGGCAGCCCACAGCCGTGCGCGGTGCGTGCGGGCGCGGCGCACGCGGGACACTTCCACTGCTGCGCCTTCTGCTCCTCGGGCGGCCGGCGCGACGCGGCCTGCGGCTGCGGCTCCTCCATGGGCGGCGGGTACAAGGGTAACCATCATCATCTCATAATTCGTATATTTATTGCATTACACATGTATAGCTGCAATACATAGGTAAGTACTAACATACACATGTACCTCTGAGGGATATCTATGTTATTAATGTCGTTTCAATTAGGTACCAATAGTTATAATTTTTATTAAGCGCCATATGTATTTTTTTTATCCACAACGGGTTAGCACTTAACCTCAATCACACCTGATGTTAAGTGAAGATGAGGCCGAAGGTGGTAGCGTACTGACCCGGAAACCCCATCTTATTTGGGGGACTGGCTATCTTATCTTTGACAACCGGGACACAACAATGCTATTAACATTGCTGTTTGGCGGCTGATTTAGATAAGATGGTGGTAGCTAGCCAGGCGGACATTTAATATGCCCTACCACCAACCAAACCGAGTACTAAATATGTACCCCGCTGAGGATCGAACCCGTGACCTCCGAAACGTAAACCCAATGATGTTTACATTGAGCCACGGAGGCGGTCGTTTTGACGACTCCAATATATTAGAATTGATGTCGACGATCTGATGGAGCCAGGAGATGGATGGTGGAAATGAAATGTTTAGTTCTTTAAACTACATTTTTTTTTTTATGAATTTGACTATATTGAGTATTTAGCCAACAACAAGTTAGAATTACGTAAATATTAAAGCGAGGAAACATTTAATTACAACAAAAGTTTTATAGATTTGCAAAATATTTACAAAAAAATTTGGAACAGGACAAAGGACAGAGGTTTTGATTATGACAGGAAGGGAAGGATCAATACAAAGTAAAGATTAAAGAAAGAAGAATAGATAGGTAGGTAGGCACAGCAGACGGTCTCCAAGTTGCAAGAACTGGGGTTGGAAGCTCTTCGTCATCCGCCCTACTCACCAGACCTTGCGCCTACAGAGTACTACTTTTTCCAGAATTTGGATAACTTCTTGGCAGGAAAAAAATTCAGTATCCGAGAGGCAGTACAAAATGCCTTTGAAGAATTTGTTGCCTCCCGTCCAGCTGATTTCTTTAAGAAGGGCGTCAATAAACTGCCACTGCGTTGGCAAAGATGCATTGATTGCATGGATGATTACTTCGATTAATACAAATAAAAAATACATGAAAAAAATTCGTTTAAATTTTTTCAAACAAAACGGCAATTTCATAGGTAGAGACCTATAATTACAGATACATATTATTGATTTGTTTACTCGTGTGATGTGGCAGGGTGCGGGCACGGGCACGCGGGCTGGCCGGGCGCGCGCCACTGGTCGTGCTGCGGCAGCACGCGCCGCCACGGGCCCTGCACGCGCCCCTCGCAGCTCTACCAGTTCTCGCTTTAAGGTCTTAGCATACGTGACGGGTAATTTCTCGGACGGAACGGAGACGGGAAGGGTATAGTTCCTAACGTGAAAGTGGTTTTAAAACATACGTACAGTGACGGTGTTCAACGATAGTCGTGCTAGTGCTGCAACCATATTTCAGCACAAAATCTTCGATTTTACTTTTGAAGAACTAGCAATGGTTGCCGTAGCATTAGATGAAGAAGATGCCATAACGATGTTTTTTCTATTGCCGTCCCGCTCCGCCCGTGTTTCTCGCCACGTGTATTTTATTGCTATGTTTTCAAATGCAACGATGTCAAAAAATCGTCCCGTTCCGTCCGGCACGAGAATAAACACGTCACGTATGCTAAGACCTTTAGAGGGATTCGATGCAGCAGGACCGCATCTCTTTCCGTGGGCAAAGAATACTTGTCTGCTAACCTAACACCTTAGGGATGATAATATTAAGCACTACTTTGCGTCCTGTGTAAATAATTCATTGATACGTACACGCGGAGCTGTTGCTTTCCGATCGTGAAAATGCTATGGCGTATGACTAACTTTTGCATTAATATGAGCCGCGACAAAATGCTGAGTCAAAGTCAAAGTCAAAAATGCTTTATTTTGTAGGTAAACAGAGTACACTTAAAATAGTCAATTTTACATTTTTTAAGCTACTGCTTGTTCAAAATGCAATATTCCCCTGAGAAGAACAAGCAAGAAACTCGAAGGGTTGCTCTTTTAAAATCAGGCTTTGATTTTACATAAAGGTTTTTATATTACAAACAGGTTTTTATATTTCATTGTTAATTGTGATGTTAACGATCTAAGAATGTACTGACGCGAAGAATGTACAGTTGGACTGTACCTGCAATACTATTACCACTGTTTACGAAGAACAAGCCAACTCTCGATTTTCTTTGTATGAAACTTTATATTGTCTAATGGTGAAATGAAACATATATAAAAATATGGGAATATGGTTTTCGAACAATTAAAATTCGAAAAAAAATGTAATAGGTAAAATGACGACCTGTTTAGTGTAGTGGCTAGGAACTCTGACCACTATACCAAAAGGTTGCGGGTTCGAATCCCGCTAGGGGCATATGTTTATGTGATGAATACGGACATGTGTACCCGAGTTATGGATGTTTTCATTTATAATAAGTATTTATTTACAAAAAAATATGTATTTATGTAGTATATCAACCATCTGGTATCCACAACACAAGGTATAGTTGCTTAAAGTGGAACTAGATGGCGCTGTGTGTATGTCAAGGATATTTATTTATTTAAACTGATAGGTAACCACAGTGAGCACTAAATACAGAGCATCATTTAAAAAAAAACAATTATCCGAAATTAATAGCTCTGTACTATATAGGGATAAACATAGGTACATAAAATTAATGTCTACGACTTTGGTATTACCGATGCTCGAATTCATCATGGAAATATTTTTGCCTAGCAAAATTCAAACTCACCATTGTACGATTATAGCACCTAAGTTATTTTATAAAAAATAAATATATACTTATTTATCTGATTTAAGATTTTTGTTTTCACATCCCTCTTACATAGGTAAGTACTTGAAGAGTGTTACACGAGTTTCCCTCATAATTTATATGAAAATTATGCACTCATCTCACTAGATAGAAACAACCATTCTATCTTTTCCAGAATGTTGTATTCCAAGGCAATCTTTCAAGTTATAAATTCCAATTCGGATAGCACAATTGACGACCGATTGATATAGTGGATAGTGATCCTGTCAGCGAAACCAACGGTTGGGGGTTCGAATCCCGCGAGGGTAAATGTTTGTGTGACGAATAGGAATATTTATTCCCGAGTCATAGATGTTTATACATATTTATGTAGGTATGTTTATCCGTTATCTACCATAGCACAAGATTTGCTCAGATTGGGACTAGATGACTGTACGGGAGTACAGTCAATGTTACACTTGACGTGCGGTCGACTGTACAAGGCTAATCGGAAAGGAGGTTGTTAGGTATCCCGAATAGAACACATTTCCATGATACAAAATGTATAAATCGAAAATAAATCGTCTCTACATACAAGAGTGAAATACCAGCTGCACTAAGGCCCGTATTAATAAACCATTCTCAAGATTGAGAACAGTCTTGTGACTGGTCTCAAGTAAACATGTTGATTAATAAACCTAACTTGAGGCTTGACAAGCATGTGCACACTGAAGCAGTACTCACTTGAGAGGTGCGCGTATTAATAAACGAAACTCACGACTACCATTCATTCGCCGCCGAGGTGTATACTTCAGTAGTGATCTCAACTGAGTAAACCTCAAGATTGGTTTATTAATTAGCATGGAGCTTGAGATAGCTTCAACTTCTTAAGACGCATCTCGGGTGATATAGCCTCAAGATTTGTATTGAGATTGCTTTATTTATACGGGCCTAAGTGTGCCGTATTAAATTAACTGATCTTGAGATTAAGATGGTGTCTCAGTCTCAATACCATTTTTTTTATACTGTGACATGCAACAGGTTCTCAAGCCTCATCTTGAGGTCATCTCAATCTTGAGAACAGTTTATTAATATATGGGCCTAAATAATAATTCTTTTCGGGTTAGTACCCTTTCAGACTATCGAACCCGCGACCTCAGTTCTGTAAACCTCATAGTTTAATTTAGTCACAGAGATCGAACAGTCAAATTTGACGCCAACAACAAAAAAAAACAATATTCAGTACAATTACACTTTATTTTCATAAAACAATTCTTGCTTAAAACTCGATTTCAGAAACACTGAAGTTTTTATAAAATCCATCGAAAGGGACCTCGCAATTTATATACAGATTTCTTGATCCCGTCATTAAAAGTGTTATTTTAGTTCTATTAAATACAATATAGTTCATTTTTACTACATTACTGTAAATTTTAAATAATACGAGCAATATTTTATAGCTAATTGAAGGAAATAAACTAAGGACACTTTTACAGATTTACGCTAAAAATTACATAATGCAGTTACTATAATTACTAATTACATGTTGTGATGGTAGTACTTTGGGTCCCAGCTTACATTTTACGCAATACATATACGACCTTTATCCCAAATAGAGTGGTCAGAGATATCCCAAACAAGAGTTGCAGTTGACCTCAATCATACCCGATGTTAAGTGAAGATGGGGCCGAAGGTGGAAGCGCACTGACCCGGAAACCCCATCCTATTTGGGGCACCGGCTATCTTATCTCTGACAATCGGAACACTACAGTGCTATTAACATTGCTGTTTGGCGGCAGATTTAGATAAGATAATGCTTGAAACAACATCCACGATTCACCCTTCCAAATATACATAAATGCACATTGTACATCTGGATGTTTTTAGGTGTAAATTGACTTAAACATTTCCAGTAAGTAGTGCATAATAATTAAGCTACTGAGATCCCAAACACTACCATGAAAATTAACCGTAACTACAATTATGTAATTTTATACGTATCAATTAGATAATTTAAAAATACAAATTAAAATGTTGCCAGCTCACATTGTATATGTGTGTATTTGTATTAATAAACCGTTCTCAAGATTGAGAATAGTTTTGTGACCAGTCTCAAGTAAACGTGTTGATTATTAAACCTTACTTGAGACCTGAAATGCACGTGCATACTCAAGCAGTACTCACTTGAGACGTGCGCTGAGTTTCACGTATTAATAAACGAAACTCAAGACTATCATTCAATCGCCGCTGAGGCGAATTCTTGAGAAGTGATCTCAGCTGAGTAGACCTCAAGATTGGTTTATAAATTAGCACGTAGCTTGAGATAGCGTCAACTGCTTAAGACGCATCTCGGGTGATACAGCCTCAAGACGTGTATTGAGATTGGTTTATTAATACGTGCCTTAATACCACAATGGTTGGAAGCCTAATATTATGATGGCTGATCAACAAGAAACAGAGGTGTAATCAAATCCATGTCCATATTTTTACCGTAAAATACCGTATTTTACCGGGGTAATTTTACCGCTTTACATTCTCAGATATGTCAGGGAAAGATACCTACGTGGTACAAATATGTTACTATAATAAATGTAAATTGAAACTTTAGAAAACCCTCGAGAAATAATGAATACATAAACAAACCAATTATGTTACCAGCTAAATAGCTTCGAAACTGCTTAGCCGATTTCCATCAAACATAGCTCTCGCAAAAACCAGCTTTCGAGAATAAAAAACGATATTCAAATCGGTGCAGCCGTTTCGACGCTACAAATGTCACACATAGACAAACAGCTTCAAACTTAACAAAAACAGGGTCTCTTTTTCTTCGGGTGTTAAAAAAGTACAATTTAACAGCTTTAACACTGAAAGTGATCTCCTGCAGAGGCAACATTAGTGTAGGGTTGCAATGTTTATTAGATCAGAGGTTTTTTTTTGGGTTAGCATTTGACCTCAATCACACCTGATGTTAAGTGAAGATGAGGTCGAAGGTGGAAGCGTACTGACCCGGAAACCCAAATATTTGGGGAACTGGTTATCTTATCTCTGACAACCGGAACACAACAATAATATTAACATTGCTGTTTGGCGGCAGATTTAGATAAGATGGTGGTAGCTAGCCAGGCGGACATATAAAATGCCCTACCACCAACCAAACCGAGTACTAAACATGTACCCCGCTGGAAGTCGAACCCGCGACCTCCGATTCGTAAACCCTATGTTGTTTACATTGAGCCACAGAGGCGGTTGTGTAAAACACATATTTTTATGTAATTTTAAGTAATTTATTTCAATCACGAAAAATCCTATGCAAGCCTAATTTTTGTGTTTCCATGTGGTTTCAACGATGTATTTGATTACACCCAGTAAAGGCAATAACTTAAGACATAAATTCAATCCTTTGTTGAGATTAGCGTCTCATTCTACAACAAAAAAAAATTCCATTTAAAAATTATCTTGCAATTTCCTAATAATACTACACAAACTCGAATACTGTTTAAAAAAAAAAAAGATAGGTTGCAGTAACATTTTGTTTAAACTTATCACAGTTACATATCACATCTGTAAAGAAACAATTGATAGTTATCACCAATACATATTATATAAAAATTAACGGTATGTCAGAGGATCCCTTAAAACTAAATATACTCCATAAATTAAATTAATTAAAACTTAAATGTTAGTGAGGAATTTTCAGAGCGACAATTTAAAAAAGACGACCTTTTCCACTTAAATAATAGATGGCGTTGTACCAAAGTCAAGTGTCATTTGTAATTTATCTGCGCTTCGTGTCTTCGTCATGTTATTGACCATGAAAATAAAAACTTGAAATTGTTTATTATGTACATATTAAAACTAAATGGATCATATCCTCTTTTATATTAAAACAAATTATGAAATGACAATGGTGTCGATTCGGATGTACACCAACTAAACTAAAACCAGTTTTAAAGTAGTACCATTCCAAAACTGGTTTTGGTTTAGTTTAGTTGGTGTACATCCGAATCGACACCATTGTAACCATCGATTTCGGAGGTATACGTGCACAGATTATATAGATATAATTGTCTGTGATTTTGACACACTACTTTGAGTCAGCGCCACCTTCTGAGATTATGGGTACTATTTTTTTGCCATTTGGAAAGCCCCTCGTTATATCACGTGCTTATTAAAAAACATAATAATAATTTTTCACTTTTTTGCGAGATGTTATACTATACGGTCCGTTCCCATAAAGAAAACGCTTAGAAGGTGTGTGTATAGGTTACCTACAGCCTTGGCAATAGAAATAGCAAGGGCAAAGCAATTAATTTTCATTCAGACCCTACTAAAAGATCGAAAAATATCGCTTAATATATTACAGTTTTAGTCTAAAAAGTGGTCAGTATCATCATTAGCCTGCACGTTTTGTCTCAGGGTAGGCAAAATGATAAAATTTGCTATTAAATAAGAAAAATACAACTATAAAATAATAACTTACACTTTTAGCAATCTTCGCAACTGTTTAGAATATTTTGTGTTCATATCAGTATGAATCAGCTGTGTTAACAATAATTTCGAAGAAAGCTTACAATTTGCTAGGATAGGCACTGCCGTTCTGCCTATATGGAGGGCACGCCACTGAGTAACATTCTCTCTTTACAATAAGGCTTTCCATTCAAAAATCAGACTGTAGTCACAGTTAGGAGTCTCCACGACGTGCGATTTATTAGAAACATTGTAGTTTTGTTTCATTGGATAAATAGCTAAGATTTAGCTTGTACTGCAACTAATGTAACTCACTCATACGTCGCGCGTGACAAATGATATCATGCTACGTGGGCTGGATGTCATTGCGACTGACGTTATCATTTACGAATGAAAACGGTACAGTCAAAATGTACAGAACATAATACATTTTCTTGAAGTGTTACATACTTAAGTCTTCCATAAATCGATATACTGAACCGTGCGAATAATGTTCATTCCCTAGTGACATTAGTGGCTGAACTGTTTTTCATAAATTATTAGCACATAGGTTACACTGCATTTTCCACGTCAATTTGAGTCTGTTAATCATACAAATTATACCTACTTCCATGATACTTAAATGGACTTCAACAAGTCATTGTAATATATTTTCCTTGCATTCGCCTTGCATTTCCTTATACTTTCCTTTTTATTCGTGATGGTGACGATGAGTAATTTATTCGTAATGTGAAATTTATAATTGTTATAAAATTTGCAACCTTGACTGTCTTGTAGTGCTACTAGTTACGTAATCAATAATATTCTGCTAATGTCAAAATATGGTCCAGCAAATTTTAAGATTACTGGATGATATTGTAATATTAAACATACAGTGATTGAAAAGATTTGGAGTTCGACTGTACTAATAGAGAGCCTCAACTGTGATTTACACTCATGCAAAGGAGTTATAAACCCTGTGATATACGAACGGACGGTCATGACGAAATTATATAGGGTTCCGCTGTTGCCAATTAGCTACAGAACCCTATATGTATCAAAACCTGTTAATTACAATATTACATAAATTTTCAGTTAAAATTTGTCTTAATATTAATATTCGTTTAATATAGCTGTCTAATAAAAGTTTTACATTTACACTTACCTACCATTTAATTTATCTATTAAAACATTGCTTCAGATTTTATGACATTTTTCTTAACTAAGACTAAGTTTATACTACTATTGTGCTACTATCCCGTTCGTATAAAGAGATGGCATCACATTGAAATCAGTTTTAGTTTCATATAGTGCCATCAAAATCGAGGCATCTGGTGTCGAGTTCCCACACCACTTAAATTTGAACACCATAATGAATGACATGCTATTTTAGATCCGTCAAAATAAAATCCACAGGTTTTAAGAGAGCATGTGTACATACATAGGGTGTTGTAGGTTCATTTGGATAATGCCGAGCCCCAACCAGACGGGCTTCGTTCTGGTCAGCGCAGTTTTCAACAATAACGCATATGTCCGCCCATACATAAGGGTTAGAGAAGGGCCGAATGTGGCTTGAACCGAATACGAAGTGAAAACTTGCTTACTTGAATTATTGGCGCCAACATCTGCTTTGACCAACCATGTTAGAGTCCTCTTAATATGGCAAATGCAATTGTGCCTTCAACTAATGCTTCAACGTCGGTCACAACGACGCCGAACTTATCATCTTTTCGTCAAGCTTCTTTCGAGGGTACAATTGAAATTATATAGAATATTGATGACCCAAGGGCTCAAATTATTTACAAAATTGTTTTGTTTTAATATTTTCTTGTACAGAATATTCGGCATTTGAACCGAATGCCGAAAGTGACAGGAGTAAAATGTCATGCTGTCCTTTTTGAGTGCAAGAATAGAATTAATTTAAAATGGAAGCATTCAGCGTGGCGCCGAAACGACACCCAAACATCGAAGTAAAATAAAAATAATTTTAAATTAAAAGAAACAAAATGTCTCATCACATCATGCATAGCGATGAAGTAGATAATGCATAAATCTCACCCAGCTTCTTTAAAAAAAAATCATGTCACCTTAATCTGTTTTGCACTGTATGCACATCTCCGTAGATGCTAGATTGCACAAACAAATGTAATATCAAATTCTATTTATAATTATAATGTATTTATTTATTTTTAGTTTCTGTAGTAATTCATGGTTGCGATTTTATTTTAAGTTGTGCTGAACGGTAATAGATATCGACCACACAACCCATAGCCTCCTAATAATATAAGCTGAAATGCCATATGATCCTAATTTATTCAAAGATAAAAGGAGATTCGAGGAGGTTTGTGAGACAAGATTTAGATTGGCTTTACTTGGTCACCATTTTGACTATCTTAGTCCATTTCTCTACATATAATAGAATTTGTATACACGGTTATTGCGAATTCAGTTACTGTTATGTTTCCGTACGAGGGGTGTTTATCATTCCTTAATTAGATAAATAATTAAGGAAAAAATATAACCAATACAATATTACATATATGTATATATATACAAAATATACAAATATTCTATAAGTGTTTCTTACCAAACAATTTCAGGTTTCGGGTATAAAATAAATAACCTTTATCCTACCAAGAATGAAAATTTACACTCATTGTATGACTTTACAGTTTCACTTATGACGACATCGAAAAATTAATTAAACTCTAACTTGATTTAAACATATATAATAAGATTATAACCGTGCTGACTGTGCGCATTCACACTTCACATTGACACTTACATGTACTCAAACACATTCACTCATCCCTACACACATATACTCCTTCACGCATTTACACCATTTCATTATCCTCTCCATTGAATATTTTTTTTTCCCTTAATTTCTTTTATTTGTAACGTCTGATCCTCGAGGATCGAAGTTCTGATACCTGTGACTCAGTCGTAAGACTAATATCGACGTGCAATACCGATTTTGTAAACTGTTATTTGCAAATAAACAATGGTGTATATTATTGTTATAACAGGCGAGGGTCATCCGTCAACACGTCGGGTTAATGGAGCGCACAGTTATTGGCTAGTCTTGTTAGCTTATTGTACTGTGATTGGCTCTGTCAAGGACGCATAAATAGCCTTGACAGGGCCGATATCTGAATCTGTATGGGCTGTGTTGGTCGATGACAAAACTCGCTCAATTTTTTTCTTAAATAAGTATGGATTATGACAATACATTTATATTAGCATAGATAATCCGAAATAAATATACATTACAATAAAAATATAGTTACAAATTGTTTTGATATTACATTTGTATAATAACTTATAAAACAGTTTATTATGGGACTCGATGTATAAATTGGTTCCTTAAATTACGTACTTATAACTTAGGTTATATACCTCACAGCCCTAGAGCTGGTACCGGTGTATATGCCATAGGGTTGGGAGCGCACGCCTGTCGCACACTCATCTCCCACGCGTCCAGTAGTTGACCCACGGAGCAGCTTTTCGGTAGTCTGTGGACGTAAAAGTTCAAAGTATCTTTATCTTTATCTATCTTTATCTTTATCTTCCCAAAATCAGAAATTCCAAGGGGTATACGTTTGTTCAATAAGGTTCCATTTGATACGAATCTTCCCTTCACTAAATTTAAAGACACTAGTCTAAATTAAACCAGTTTTAAAGTCTGTGTCTTCCTGGAATAATAAGATGAGTTAGGTAACCTATTATATTTTCGAAAAACTGAGAACCGAATTTCAATATTCCATAAACGATTCATACATTTTTTTCATCTTTTTAGATCACCGCAATAACACTTTACAGAAGTATCGTTTCTCCGCACAAACTTACTTTGCTTTAGTATTAGTCTTCTTTACTAAAAACCGAAATTATACCAAGCCTTTTTTAAACGCCAGACATTTTATTTGACATATCTTAACCATTCCGAAGAACCGTTTTACAGAATACTTATTTTCAGCCATATTAAAATTCCAAATTACCTACTTTCAAAACTTTAATTTTCATTGCAATAAAATGGCAAAAAACCGAGTCACAGGGACATAGTCATAGGGTCTAAATTGTCCCCTAAAAAGAATGTACGTAGGTGAGTACTACACAAAACGTTTATGGGGCGGGTGCGAGCGAAGCGAGCACGAGAGTTCGGGGCACCCCGACATGTGTTGGTTAGGTTGGAAGGGTGTGGCGGGAGCGAAGCCACCTTGCCCTCATGGGCAAGGTTGTTTGTTGGGTTGACATGTATGCATGGAGAAATGACATTTGGCCCTGTGATTATAACGGTCAATTGATCTATCGGACATAATAATAGAATGGTTAATGTTGAGGGGCTTCGGTATTGCGGTAAATAGTTTTACGGAAATTTTAAACAATGGTGAATAAGTAAAAAGGTCAATTAAATCGCGAAAATTTAATACTCAACAAAACATAATTTCGGATAATCAAAAATATATTTGTAAATTATAATTGTCAAAACGTTGGCCGAACAACAATCTAGGGAACAAAAAATATCGGAAATACAATAGGTAACCGACGAGATAGTACTAGTCCAAAACTTGTTTTGGATTCGAGAAATCATGTCTCAACTCTCAATTGTAATGATTATAGA
Organism: Oegoconia quadripuncta; assembly: GCA_949316235.1. Lineage (NCBI taxonomy): Eukaryota > Metazoa > Arthropoda > Insecta > Lepidoptera > Autostichidae > Oegoconia > Oegoconia quadripuncta. Next base: position 3,618,007 of record OX438751.1, read on the forward strand.
GTTCCAATTCCTTTGGACTGTGTTTGAACTTGTTCTCTATCAAAATCCGCATCCAACAATGTGCGCCATGTTATGTTAGCTATGATATTTAGTCTGTATTTGCGAAAATATTTTTTTTCTCATTGGGTGGGAGTGTAGGCATAGAATTCCAACTACTATTTTTTATAAGAACGAGCTTAGAAACCTGCCATAGAGCTTCCAATACTCATAACACTTTATTGAATTACCCGTTTCTTATGAAAAAAACATGAAATAAATCTGTACTTTCCGTAAAAATACCAATTACATCGTGGATATAGGTATACCTACATATTACAACTCGTAACATTTTTCTGATTTTTTGTATTATAGCTGTAGTAGTGTTCATTCATTATATCCATAGATAATATATTCCCGTAGCTATTGCTTTTCACAGATTACAAATACACCCAGTAGAAGAGTATCTATAAACGTTTTTAACACCGCAGGTATTTTCGTATTTGACCCTTAGAATTTTTTCGTGGGAACGCGCGACAGAGAGGTTAATAATGAAATAGTTCCTTAATACAAGGTGTGATTGAGGTCAAGTACCAACCCGTTATGCATAAAAAAAAAAAAAAAAAATACAAACTCCATCGCTCCAACAGCGGGAGGATCCCCCCCCTGCCCCAGCGTTACCTGGCACACCGGGCGTCCATGGCGCGCTCGACCCGCGCCAGGAAGGAGTCGGGCGAGTCCCCCCGCCCCCCCGCGGCCCCCCCGGCCCCCCCGGCCCCGCGCAGGCGCAGGCGGGCGGGCGCGGCGGCGGGGTACTCCCGCGGCACGGACACGTGCACGGGCGGCACGCACGGCAGGCGCGCGTCGTCCAGCTGTGCTATCAGCGAGATGGCGCCGTTGCCGCCCGACAGCTGCATCGCCTCCAGCGACACCTGAATCGATTAGTTCAACTTTTAAGACCACTTTGACTATAATATATGTAATATAATAAATATTATAATTTAACAAAAGTTTATTTTAAGATTTAACTCCGTTCCATATTGATTTATTTATAATTAGTAAATTCAATTTCAATTTATTAATAACTCATTACAAAAGTTTGTCTAAATATTTTATGTGACAGTTATTTATCGATTTTTATGTAACCATGACAACTATCCCACTTGCAATAAACCTATTAATGTTGTATAAGAAGAAATAATCTATAATTGGCTTAACATTAGTAACTAAATCCTATTTAAATATTGTATAATTTATGCTGTTGATTCTGTAAGAATAAATAAAATAAAATAAAATAAAAATACAAGGTAAAAATTACATTATGATCATCTCAGCCCGTAAACATACCACCACTGCAGGGATATAGGCCTTCCCTCGTATTATGAGGTAGTGGTCCAGTCAACCACGCTGGCCCAATGCGGGTTGGGGACTTCACATGCCTTAGAATTTTTATTTCTCAGGCATGCAAGTCACCGTTCAAGAGCAGTCGGATAAATGCATATAAGCAATTAAATTTAAAAACTCATTGGTACATGGCCTGCCTGGGAATCGAACCCGGACCTCCGAAATTGGGAGACCGCGTCTTAACCGCTGAGCCACCGACGCTCCTAAAACGCTTTAGTTTTAATTTGCTGTAATTTGTATACGCCCAATCTACTGTTTTCTAACTAACCCTATGGTTCACTGGAAGAAATCCCTCTATGGGATAAGTCCGCCGTTGTACTCAATTTTTGTATCAATGCAAAATTAATGTATTGCCTTTTTGTACAATAAAGCGTTTACAAACAAACAAGTTAAAGCACTCTGAACCGCCTTTAATATGGAAAATCAAATAATTTTCGACTGAATTTGGTTATAGTACCTAGTGGATAGTTCCTTATTAGGAATGGGGTCACCAGCCAAAAATTGTTAGACTTCCACACTAAAGGCGATTTCAGAATGATTACTTTGTATGTGATCGAATTTTTTTTTTTCGAATTCGACTACGGTGCCTTGGGGAAAGTTGTTCGTAATCAAGAAATGCTCTACCAGTTAATGGGAATTACACGAATTCAAATTGTATGTAGGTATTTAGGAACTGTAAAATTGGTTTATGTAATTCATATGAAATACAATTAAGCCTTTACAATCTAACAACATTTAAGAGTTTTTTTTTTCGGAAATTAGTCAGAGTGATGTCAAATTTATTTTATTCGAACCACCAACGGCAGACACAAAAAGGGGTAAGTACGTAAAATTTTTCAACAAAGCCATTAAAAGGTATTCGCAGAAACATTCTGATGAGACTTATCAGCTAAAAAGAAATAAACTCTCCAGGATGAGGTCCCTAGGAGTATGCTGTGCTCAAGGCGAAGCCAAAGTAGTTAAGTTGTGAATATTTCTTTTATCGCTGAGGGTTTTGTGTTAAATAGATCCAATTTTGTGTTCCTTAAATCGTTTTTTAAATATGAAAATGAAAGTATGAATATTTCACTAAATACAGTTATTATTACACTCGACACTGGCAAAAATGCCGCCTAAATATGCCAATGAATATTAAAAAAAAGAGAATGGTGTCGATTCGGATGTACACCAGTTAAACTAAAACTAGTTTTAAAGTAGTACTGTCTCCTTCTCCCTGGAACAGTACGATGCGACGGCACCACTCCAAAACTAGTTTTAGTTTAGTTGGTGTACATCCGAATCGACACCACTACCGTCGAATTTGGTGATATCAAAAAAAAATCAAAACCACCGACTACAAATTTTACCTTAAATCTGGAATCCAGACGGGCTATTTCACCTTGCAGCACATCTGGGATCTCCATCGTTGGCTCCTCCACTTTGGGCATCTTCAGGGGTGGTGGTAGATTTCTGGAATTATTGTACGTACAATTACCAGACTGAAGAGAGGGATACGGTTTTCGAGCGATATCAATGTAATTATGTGGAATTATTCCCTCGTACCCAAACGACTGGATGGATTTTAATTTATGAGGTAACGTTAGATTCAACGTGACAGTTCACGTGTTTTAGGATAGGTTATCCTAGGTTACCTCACAAATAACTCCGCAAAAGTGTTGGGGTTTCCGGGTCAGTACGTTTCCACCTTCGACTTCATCTTCACTTAACATCAGGTGTGATTGAGGTCAAGTACCAACCCGTTGTAAATAATAAAAATAAATAATAATAAAAAAAACTATTTAAGTTTGGTTTCACAACCAAAAAACCCGACAGCATTTTGCAGCCGCCATGTTGGATTTTTTACTATAAAATGTATCCTACGTCACTCTAGAGATCAAGACGAATCGAATGACACCTTGCACTTCAAAATCGGTGAAGCACAGGAGATAACATAGAAATCTCCATACATATGTACACTCGAAAAACACTACCCTCCTCTTTGGGGCTGTCGGGTAAAAAGTAAACCGTAAGAGTAAGAGTTAAAGTTTTTCGAAATGAAATGTACAGTCATTTGGTGTAATTATGTAACTCCTTTAGATCTCTTTCATTTAGACGTATTATTATGACGTTTCAATACAACCTTCATAGATGTCACTGCGATCACTGTTCTTTAATAGAGAATTATGTTATAGTTACTTGATGTCGGGCCCGTTGAGTGAATCGAGTGTCGTTCCGAAGGTGCGTTTGAGTGTGTGATTGGCGAGAGGCGACTGCAGGCAGTTGTTCACCACCTCCAGCAGCGGGTTGAATATTTGCTCCTGTGCATAAAAGACGAGGTATTGCAATGGAATGATATATAAGTAAATATTTCTAACATTTACACAAATGAACCAGTATGGACACTAGACTGATAAACATACATAAATTGACTCAGGTATTAATAATCGTATTCATCACACAGACTATGAAACCCAAAGCAATCATCTCAGCCCGTAAACATCCCACAGCAGGGCTATAGGCCTTCCTTCGTATATGAGGGAGTATGGGCCATAGTCCGCCACGCTGGCCCAATGCGGTTTGGGGACTTCACATGTCTTAGAATTTTTATTTCTCAGACGTGCGGGTTTCCTCACGATGTTTTCCTTCACCGTTTAAGAGAAGTCGGATAAATGCACATAAGTAATTAAATTTAAAGACTCATTGGTACATGACCTGCCTGGGAATCGAACCCGGACCTCCAAAATTAGAAGATCGCGTCTTAACCGCTGAGCCACGGACGCTCTTGTGTGCTATAGTTGCTGGAAATGAAAACGGGCGGGTCATTGGCAATTACCAAATGAAATTTTGCACTGGGTGGTTGAAAATCTGACGATGTGGGATTTACCTTCCCGGTGGTGGGCAGACCGAGGCCGACGCCCTCGCTGCGCTTGAAGTCCAGTTTCTCCAACACCACCTCGCACTTGATAAGCGTCTCCAGAGGCATCCGCTTGTTCGGATTTGATAGGATATCCAGAAGGTTCTTCATTTTGGTCAGTTTCTCTACGTCTGGAAATGGAAATTATTCGAAATTAAAGCCGAGTTGATCTGCTTGATCGAATGGTACGAATCTTCGGCTTCTACGCAGAAGTTTAAGGTTTCCATTTTCGTTCAGTTAAGTTTCAACAATCAGCCACAGGACGCCCACTGATGAACATAAGCCTCGAAAAAAAAAAAAACAAACGCCGAATTGGGAACCTCCTCCTTTTTGAAGTCTGTTAATAATACCAATAAATAGTAAGAAAAGTGGCAGGAAAAATTTAATATGTACTGCCTAGTGTCCTTTTCTTGTAATATTCCATTTTTCCCGCCACTCTTCTTATATATAAAAAAGCAAAAAATACATAAATAGATGTCAAGAAGCACAAAATATGTTACATACAAATTAGGAATAGATATAACACAAGGCTCCCAAAAAATTAATATCGGGGTCATTTTGGAAATTAATTTAAAAATAAAAGAACGTAGGCCGCGATGTAGACTTCCAGAGCGACTCGTTAAAAGCGGTCTTTACATTCGGCGACTTCCTGTGACCTTCATTAAGTCACTCACGCTGCACAGTCTCCACACTAAACTCTTATGCCCTAAAGGCTATCAGTCGCTATGTGCCCGCCCCACTGCCTCTTCAACTTACTGATCTGATTTATATTACTAATACCTTACCTTTGTCCAAATAAGTTTAGAAGTCATTTTAAATCGAGGTATACATTAATAAAGCTTCTAGTATGATGGAATATATTAACCGTGTCATACATCAAAATTTACAAACGCTTTATAAGCCTGTTTTAGTTGAAATATGTTTTGTCACTTTCTTTCATTACAATATTTCCTTATGAACGACAGAGACAAAACACACTTTAACTAAAACAGGGCTTATAAAGCATTTGTAGATTTTTATGAATAAGGCAGTAAATAAATACATATATTTCAGACAGTTACACCAATATTGTCCCAAACTAAGCAAATCTTGTACTATGGATACTAGACAACGGATAAACATAACAAAAATATTTATATAAACATCCATAATTCGGGAATAAATAGTCGTATTCATCACACAAACATTTACCCCTCGCGGGAACCCGCAAACGTTGGTTTCGCTGACAGGGTCTCGCAGTTGGGTAAAGGTGCGATTTATTTCACGTTAACATTATATAACTCACTTTCCCCCTCGCTGACCATCCGATGCACCATCCTGCGCAGGGGCTCGATGTACTTGGAGAGCTGGCGCACCTTCTCTCTGTAGGCAGCTTCCTCACCGCTGGGCGAGGCCACACCGGCACCAACAGGAGTGTTCAGGGATGACGATGGAGATGCTACCATGCCCATACCCACGCCCCTGTGAATTAAATAACAAATACAATTCAAACTAATTGTTATAAATCGTTTGTCAGTTTCCTTTCGTCACAGTTGGTGACATTGAACTATTACGAAAATTTACTATTAATAATAGCTTCGCACTTTTTCTTTTACAGTTTGCTGTGTTAATTATATACCAATCGTCAATAATTTACTTTTGTTGTATACAGGGTGAAAGTTAATTCGTGTAGTTCTTTATTTATTGGTGACTCCACTAATGATTATGAGCAACTTGCCACAGGGAACCGTAGTAGAATTCGATCAGTAAGTTTTCGATTATCCATACAAAGTAAACCATCCAATAACCAAAGGCTATTATAAAATTTATGACTATCTGGATTATAAGAATGCGTGGACATGAACCGCTCGGCAAAATCCAGTATATTGTATTCTTACTTTTCTTTGTCGAATCATAAATTTAACAATGATTTCAAATTGTATCTGTATTGACTTATTTAAAAAGAGCAACCCCTGAGTTTCTTGCTAGTTCTTCTCTGGGGAGACTGTCTAGTGAATGAGCGATAACTGTATGTCATGACGATTTCAAATGTTATTCTTATAACTTACGAAATAAAACATTTTTGATTTGATTTACCAAATTGGCGAGGGCCAGTTTGTACACTTCGAAAGAAAAAAATAAGGAATAATGTAATTAAGGAGTTATATGGCGCGAAAGAAGATGTAGTGTGACAAAGATTGAAAAGGGTATCCTTAGATGGTTTGGGCAGTTGGAGAGGACGAATGAATGAAGACTAACGAATGGCGAGGGGAATGAAATTCTACGCGGTCAAAATCAGAATTCTATACCGGATGAGTTTTTTACCGCGAAAATACCGCTGTCTATGTCTATGTCATTTTCTCTAAGTTTCTTTAATTTATTTTATTACATGATGATATGGAATAGGCCACAAACACGATCGTCAAATGACACAATTAACGCTATATTAGATGATAGTTTAGAAAAAAAAAATGATCTACCTATGCCAAAACACTCTATTTTTTCCTTACGGTAAAAATCTTAATACTGAATAGTAATACAGTTGCCACTTTAGTAAAAAGTGGACACACTGGCAAAGCAATAAATAAATCGGTAACACAAAGGAGGCGGCACTTACGTATAGTTTCACACATGCAAATGCATAGAGGTGAAAATCGAATAAAGATTTAAAAAAAAATTACAATGTTTCACGCAACACAGCTGACGACAGTGACGTCACTGAAGGCCACACTTACCTCTATTGGGATTGCGGATAGCGTGAAAAGTGGGGGGCCGAGCGCACGGTATCCCAACCCAGCGACATCGGTAACATAGTGAACACCAAGCACCATACACGGCACTAACATCCTCACTCACCTCTGCTGGTGTTGGGGATGGTGCCCGAGGTGTGAAGAGGTGGATGGTGAGGGAGAGCCCACGGCGCCGCACGGCATCCCTCCCAGCGACGACATCGGGGAAGACATAGTGGCACCCATTACACCTGGGATGGAGACATGACGTTATATCAAAAAATATCTAAATCTGCCGCTAAACAGCATGGTGTTAATGGCATTGTTGTGTTCCGGTTGTCAGAGATAAGATAGCCAGTCCCCCGAATAAGATGGGGTTTCCGAGTCAGTACGCTTACCACCTTCGGCCTCATCTTCGCTTAACATCAGATGTGATTGAGGTCAAGTGCTAACCCGTTGTGGATAAAAAAAATAATATTTTATTTACAGAATTTGGTCCAATTCGTATTTCGTCATTCGCGGAAGGTTCAATTCTCCAAAAGTCCAATTCGCTAATTGTCAATTTTTATTTATTTTAATTAGTTATATTAAATTTAATCTTTGCCTCCACATGGCGTTTTTGAAATTTTTTATGCACAACGTGATAGCACTTCACACCTGATGTTAAGTGACGATGATGTCGAATGATGAAGCGTGCTCATCTGAAACTCCCAATTTATTTGGAGGAATGCCAATTTTATCTCAAATAGCTGGAACTCGAGAATGCTATCAACATTGCTGTTTGGCTTAGATAAGATAGTGGTAGCTGGCCAGACGGACAATAAAAATGCCCTCTATGGCTACCACCAACCACTACGAGTTTTAAATACGTACACCGCTAGGGATCGAACCCGCGACCTCCGATTTATAAACGATGTTTACATTGTGCAACGGAGGCGAAAAATAAAGTAGAAGCCGCGTTTATTTTGTCGTATCTCAAGGTTCGTATTAATAAATCGATCTTGAGATTGAGATCGCGTCTTTTTGAAATAGTTTAAGGCCCGTATTAACAAAACGGTCTCAAGATTCAGGACAGTCTTTTGACCAGTCTCAAGTAAACGTGTTGATTAAAAAACGTGCATTCTCAAGCAGTACTCACTTGAGAGGTGCGCACAGTTTCACGTATTAATAAACGAAACTCAAGACTGTCATTCCTTCGCCTCTGAAGCGAATACTTGAGAAGTGATCTCAGCTGAGTAGACCTCAAGATTGGTTAATAAATGAGCACGGAGCTTGAGATAGCATCTACTGTTTAAGACATATCTCGGGTGATACAGCCTCAAGACTTATATTGAGATTGGTTTATTTATACGGGCCTTAATAAGCCACAGATTCTCAAGCGTCAATTTAAAGTCATCTCAATCTTGAGAACGGTTTATTAATACGGGCATATGTTTCAAGTTTGACAAATCAATTTTCAGTATTTTTTGTGCTCTATGATAAAAGTCTTTAGATTTAAATTTCAAGTTTTCTCTTTAAAAAGTACAAGGTACCTTGCACAAATTCACTGCTCCCCTTTTTTTTCAACAATGTCGACAGTTTGCACGTTTCATTTTTAGCGAGGTTTGCTTCACAATAATGTATTGATTGTCTTATAATAATCTTCCTTGTCGCATCAAGAGTAATAGATGCATTACATATCCGTCTATTGGAACACCTCCATAGTGAACTTCCACGTTTGTTGACTGCATTCAGATTATATCGGTACCCGTTGCGAATCAACGTATCATTCTGCATTTGATTTTGCACAATTTCGAAGGGTTCGTCCAATTTCTCCATAGTAAATACAAATATATATTCCTTCACAAAGTGCTCACCACTAAATCAAAAAACGCCAAATGACCAGCGACTTTTAACTCCCAAGAATATTTTTTATTAAAATACCCTCAGTAATTCCAATACTAATTTGCCGTTCAACGGTACGATACGATAATATCGTACCATGGTATATAGCCGTCAACACCAGTCATGTTTCTAAATTACAATAACCTATTTCTAGGAAATCTAATTAGGAATACTCCTATTCGGAAATCGGAAGTTAGGAAGCCTTATTACTATTTAGTAACCTAAATGCAGAGACTAATTTGCCATACATTGTCTGGCTGAAGTAAGGATATTTTTATTACCAGACCCAAGCCTCCCAGCTATGTATGCCTAATTATTCTCGATGGAAGTAGTGCAGTTGGGACCTCCAACATTTTTTTTTATGGTTAACTGGATACGCATCTACTGTATACTAAATCCTAATCTATCTGTTCCACCTTCGGTTACACCTTCCAATTTCCTAATTAGATTTCCAAAAACTAGGATAGTGTGATAAGGGGCCGTCCATATATTACGTCATTCTAAATTAGGGGGGGGGGTTGGTCTGCGGATGACGGTAAATGATAGATGGGGGGGGTGTTTTGACGTCATTCTTATTTATTTATAGTTTATTTTTCACATACAAAAAGATTATTTCTAAAAAGAAATTTCTTCCAGCACACCTAGTAAAATACTAGCTGCCCGCCCCGGCTTCGCCCGTGGTACTTACATGTATTATACATATAAACCTTCTTTAAGAATCAGTCTATCTATTTAAAAAAACCGCATCAAAATCCGTTGCGTAGTTTTAGAGATCTAAGCATACATAGGGACAGACAGCGAAAGCGACTTTGTTTTATACTATGTATTGATAATAAACACAATACTTAAATAATAACTACAACATTACATAATTAATAAAAGTATATATTAATACTATACTTATACTTAAATACATGTCAAACTAGTAATGACGTCAATTTTGGGAGAAGGGGGGGGGGGGGGGGGTCGTTAAGAAATGACGATAGGATGATTATAGGGGGGGGGGGGTCTAAAATCTGAAAAAATCGATGACGTAATTTATGGACGGCCCCTAAGCGCTTAACATTCCACCGCAAAATCATTTTTTATTTCTTTAACTTTAGAAACGTCACATTCGCTAGGAGATATAGTACTTACTACCAACCTTAGATTAATGATTGGTCTCCGCGCCGCTACGACTAGATACCGTCGGCGTACTCGAAAAATGCGGCAACAAATACTACGCCGTATTCGGCGTACCCGCGCCAGTCACGCCACAAGTTCAAATTTCAAATTTTCAAATTTTGGTTTATGACTGAAGCAAAATGCCGGTTTGAGTAGTCAAACTATGTAATAACAATACTACAAAAAACAAGAAAGATACTGGCATCACATACCATCAGTAAGTACTGTATAAATCTACACACTACAATATTGAGTTGCCGCATTCAGGAACCTGTTTTTTCTTCATAGTGCGGTATCTAGTCGTAGCGGCGCGGAGACCAATCATTAATCTAAGCTACCAACCATTAGGTTACCCTTTTTTGTTGTATTTGTGATCTTGAGCAGTTTGTTCATAAAGTCGTACAAAAGGAAATACATCTATTGGTATTTCAGGTATTACAGGTATTTCTTCTTCTTCAATTTAAGAGCTATGCTCTTGCCGGTGGAGTAATGACCACGTCTCTCAATAGTTTTTAGTTACGATAATTATAGGTATACTAGCTTTCCGCCCGCGGCTTCGCCTGCGTGGAATACCTTTATCGCGGATATGTTTAATTTGTTTGACCGACGGGACATACTCACTTTATCGGAATAAAAAATATTCTATGTTGTAATCCAGGGTATTGTCTACCTATACACTAAATGTCTTTCAAATCCGTTCATTCGTTTCGCCGTGATTGTGCAACAAACAAACATACAAACTTTGTCAGTTAGATGATCAAATCTGTGATATGCTAGTGAAAGCTCTCCACAACTAGCTCCCGCTCAGCATCTTAGGGACAAGGGAGTGACTGAAAACCAGCGCTGCCTAAGTAAATTAACCCAATTATACAAAATATTTTATGATCTTTAACTAAACTAACCACTTTAGTGTACCTACATTGTTGTGCCTTTGTTATTAGAGCAATATAAGAGCATTTGTATTTGTAAATTATTGGTGTCTACATGTCAAGGATGTATAGAAATTTGGGTATTTGCTGATATCAATCTCTGAATCTATATAAATAAATATTATAATAACGAGCCTTCGATGTAAAGACAGAATAGTTCACAACCTCAGCTATCCCTAAACTCAGCTAGACTCTAAAAACACCTTCAGGATCATAAGAGGGTTTATCCCATACGGCTTTGCATACAAATTGTCAAGAAATTTTACACGTATATGTAGGATATAAAAAGTTAGTGGTAAATATTTTCAAAATAAGTTCCATATACCGACGACCGATTGGTGTAGTGGATAGTGACAGTATCAGCGAAACCAACGGTTGCGGGTTCGAATCCCGCGAGGGGTAAATGTTTGTGTGATGAATACGAACATTTATTCCCGAGTCTTGGATGTTTATATAAATATTATATCCGTTATCTAGTATCCATGGCTCAAGCTTTGCTTAGTTTGGGACTAGATGATTGGTGTGTCCGAAATTGATTGATTTTGCTGACAGGGTCACTATCCACTACACCAATCGGTCGTCGGTAATAGATAAGTCCTGCATGGGATTTTTCTTGATAAAAATTAAAATAATAATTTATGTAGTGCTGTGTGGTTTCGGCACTCAAATAGAATAGAACCAAGCCGTCTCTTCCCGTGGGTATCGTAAAAGGCGACTAAGGGACTTTCCACCAAAAAAAATATCTATAGTTTTGCATGTTTCAACGGCGATGGGCTCACCCGCTGTCACATGCCTGTATATTTCATAAGGGGAACCGTGGATGTTGTTTCAATCATTATTGTTTGGGATATCTCTGACCACACCATTTGGGATAACGGTCGTGACGTTATTGTATGTAATAATTTATGTACGTATAATGTCAAGTAAGACATGTTATTTACGTGTTACTTAAGCTTTACATACATTACATACATACATTAATAAAAAAAAAAAAAAAAAAAAACATTAACACACGCAACAAAATACAGATGAAATTAATTAAACAAGCCATTTTTCCTTGTTTGACCAAATCACATATTGTAACACTAATTGGACAAAGCGGCCTTTGTTCAGCTTGAGTCAGCTTTGTAATAGAGCAGTAATTTTAGTAATTCTTAATGTTATGTTGAAAAGTGTAGCGTTTTCGAGTGATAATTATAAACTTGCTCCTTAATGAGAACAAAACGAAATGTCTTAGATTTTCATTACCTAATGTTGAACAGGTTGCCACCAAAATAAGAATTAAACATGAACAGTTGGAACTTGTGGACACAACTGTATTCCTTGGTATGACTTTAGATTCTCGGTTAACTGTAACCGAGACCGAGACCACTGGGGGACCCCATATTAAAAAACTAATGAAAAGACTCAGTTCTGCCGCATATGCTGTTAAGAAAATTCGAAATATCTGTGATATTGAAACAGCGCGCTTAGTCTACTTCAGCTACTTTCACAGCTTGATGTCATATGGTATCTTGCTGTGGGGAAACGCTGCTGATACAGATAGCATATTTCTCTTACAGAAACGAGCTATTCGTGCAATTTATAAATTAAGGTCAAGAGATACATTAAGACAAATATTTAAAGAAATTAATATTTTAACATTTTCGTCACAATATATATATATGAAAATCTTGTATATGTTAAGAGAAATATATATTCATTCGAGAAACATTGTGACCGACATAATGTCAATACAAGGAGCAAAAATCAATTAACTGTACCGTTTAGTAGACTTAGTAAAGTTAGTAAGTCATTCAGAGGTCAATGTGTGCGCTTCTACAACAAGGTTCCCATGGATATACGGAATCTTCCGCTTAATAAATTTAAACTTATTATAAAACAAAAATTATGTAAAAAGGGATATTACAAAATTTCAGACTACATTAATGAAAGTAATCCATGGGATTAAACGGCTCCTCTACACGATATATAAAATTGTTGTAACCTTTCTTGATTGTAAATGATTGATTGAAAAGAGACAAACCCTCTGAGTTTCTCGCTAGCTCTTCTCAGTAGTGGTCGCGTTCCGAGCTAGTGGTAGTTTAAAAAACAAATGACGTTCATGAGTGCATATTGTATTGCCTACATGAATAAATGATTTTCATTTCATTTTCATTTCATTTCAGTGAAAGAGAAGTTATTGACATAGGTCATAGATAGCTTATTTATTTTTTTCAAAACCGTCGTCGATTGACACGCGGTCCGGGGAGATCGGCATGCGCCGAGCGGTATTCGTAGGGTTCCTATCAGTTTTTTTTTTTATATGATAGGGCGGCAAACGAGCATGCGGGTCACCTGATGGAAAGCAATCACCGCCGCCCATGGACACCCGCAATATCATGCGAAATTAATTTGGAACTCATATTTTTTCCAAGTTTTTTTTTATTTAATTTAACGATGTAATTACGTGGAATAGGCTACGAACGTGACCGTCAAATGACATAGCGGTTTATCGATGATGATTTTGAAAAAAAAAATATTCCAATGCCTTCTATTTCACTTACCTAATATGCCCTATTTTTTCCTTAACGGTAAAAAACTCATCCGGTATATTTTTTGACTATTGACTATAATTGATTATGCTGTACCTATATTCCGCAAGTGCCGTGGTGTGCAAACTTTCAAATTCTATGAATATTATATTGTCTGTGTGAACTTCAGTTTAGTGTCAGTCTACTGACTGGAAACACAGGAAAACTGTACAGTTTTGCTGTGTTTTTCAGTGTACGTTTAAGTAAATTTATTTCATATTTACTCATCCCGTAATTATTATGTATTTGTGGATATTTCAGGTTTGTACGTATACAGGGCGTCCCAAAGTTATGGGACATGAAGGGGAAGTACCTTAAATATTGTAGATAGTGAATTTTGCTCAAAGAAGACTTTATGTTATTTTTAAAAGTTAGTAATTCTGCATTCATAGATTTTCTAAAAATTACTTGCTTCGGCTGGGAATCGAACCGACTTAAATGTGAAAAAAAAAACACCCTACTTTTATGATGCCAATCGAAAGAATAGCTAAAAAATAATAACTCTGCCTAAGTAACATAGTATTTTAAAAGAAAGGAACAACATAAAATGATTGAGTCAAATTTCAAGAAAGTTATTTATTGCCGACGACGTTCGAAAAGTAGCGATATTATCATTCCAAAGATAGCATTGATTATTCGTAAATAAGTACCCACTTCATAAAATAGGTACTAACATAGTTTTCCTTATTATAAGTGCACGTGTAGATGAAAAGAACTTGGTATTTTAATTTACTTTTCGGCTTTTCCGAAAGCATCGGTGAGAGAAGGAGAACATGAAATTGGAGTTTCAAAAAGTAAAATACACCGTGTATTAAAAAAACACGGTTTTAAGAGTTATGTTGAAGGACGATTGGTTCAAAAATTACTTTCGGGCGATACAGAAAGGAGAAAAAATTTCTGTCTTGATATCCAGGCACGATTGCTCGAAGATCCAAATTTTTTGGATAATATTATTTGGACAGACGAATCTAACTTTAGCAATAACGGTATGTATAACCGCAACAATAATCGTATTTGGTCTAAAGAAAATCCCCTACAAGTGACTGAAACTAATAACCAAGTGCGTTTTTCACTCAACTGTTGGTGCGGACTTTTAAAAAACCGGGTTTTCTTAATCCATTTTTACCAAGGAACCTTGAACACAGAAAAGTATTTAGGAATACTTCAAATTTTACGGGATAAGATAAGAAACCATTCCGCGGCGGAGCAAGAAAACTTAATTTTCCAACAAGATGGAGCTCCGGCTCATAATAGTCGGAGAGCAGCAGATTTTCTAAATGAATGTTTTCCTACATGGATTGGTACAAATGGACCGATTAGATGGCCGGCCAGATCCCCGGACCTCACACCATTAGATTTCTTCTTTTGGGGATACGTGAAAGATATGCTATACAAAAAGCGATACGAGAACGTAGGCGAGTTGCAAACAGAATTGTGCCATATCACATCGAGTGTTCACCATAAAATGATTAGAAAATCAACAGGCAGCGGGCTCATTAAAAGATTGGCGATTTGCGTAAGACAAGAGGGATCACATTTTGAGCATTTAATTAATTAATTTACAAAAAAATACCTACTTAATTGACTACGGCAGTTTCATGTATGTTTTTTATTTGATTAAAATGATTAATTTCACGTTGTTCCTTTCTTTTAAAATACTATGTTACTTAGGCAGAGTTATTATTTTTTAGCTATTCTTTCGATTGGCATCATAAAAGTAGGGTGTTTTTTTTTTCACATTTGAGTCGGTTCGATTCCCAGCCGAAGCAAATAATTTTTAGAAAATCTATGAATGCAGAATTACTAACTTTTAAAAATAACATAAAGTCTTCTTTGAGCAAAATTCACTATCTACGATATTTAAGGTACTTCCCCTTCATGTCCCATAACTTTGGGACGCCCTGTATACCTATATTGTTTAAAACTCAAACACACTTTCGACTATAAATTGAATATTTTTCCTTTTATGTTATCTTAAATTGACGTAAAACATTGTTCTTAATTGGTAGCAATAAACGAGTGATACCATCTGAGGTTAATGTAGTTAATGTTACAATTTTTTTTTTATGCACGACGGGTTCGTACTTGACCTCAATCACACCTGATGTTAAGTGAAGTATAGTAATGCTAACCCACCCACGGTTGCGTGGAAGAGATCGCTACAAGCGATAAGACCGCCTTTTGTACATCTGTCTAAATAATTTCACTGTGTATATTTTTAAGTTGTGTACAATAAAGAATTTTTCTTCTTTTTCCTTAGTGCACAAAATTAAATTCACAGTGAAATTATTACTTTTATTTGTATTGTATACATGGCCTATGCTCTCCTAATGAGCGGAGGCTGGATCGTAGCGAAGTGGAAGACTGTTGATTTAACTCACCCATAGAAACAGGACTGGGCCCTCCCATAGGGGATGGCGCGGATGGCGACGGACTCTGACGGAGGAACTGGTTGGGCGGCGGCGCCCTGTTCGGGGGGTAGCCCGCGGAGAGCATAGAGACCTCGGGCTTCGGTTGCACGCGGCCTTGCATGTGAAGCATGTTCATCATTTGACTGCTGCCCATGCCGCCAACTGGAAGAAAAATTTATATATCAAATAAGCCTTGCCACTTCTTTTAAGTCTATGCTGTCGTCAACTATTTCTACATATTATATTCCTTATATTAGGTCCTTACCTATGAAATTGGCGTTTTGTATGAAGAATTTCATTAAAACTTTTTTTTTGGGAACCTCAAATCCAAATTTAGCTAAACTTTGTTTGTATTATCGGATAACATTAAGTTAAGTATAGGCAGCGTTAATTTTTAAAAGTAACCGCTTTATAAAAGTTTCAGCGAATCTAAGAAATGATTATGGGAAGCACATGAAAAGAGCTCTGTTCAAATTTTTTTTATTAAGTGATTTACTCGTAGCCCATAAATTAAATTCCAAACCTTGAAATAATATTCCATTTTCCAAATAAAAAACAAATTTAAAAAGCCTTAGCCTTAAAAATCGCACATGACTAACGAATAAAAAAAAACTCCAATTTCATAGGTAAAGAACTAATATTTAAACTGTAGTTTCTTCGACCACATCTGATACTACTTCATGTATATAACAAGTAGATTGCGTTGTTTATTTTAGTTTAGTTATTCCTTTAGTTTTGTACTTAGTATTGAGTTGTTAGTAATTTGTTGATAATGCTGCTGGTTTTGCAATCATCTATACTTGTTTGTTACTAATGTTGTAAGTTATACTTACACATTTTAAAACTGTTCATTGTCCCTAATTAAAAAAAAAAGTCTAAATGAAAACGGACAAGTCGTTTTGTGCGTAGTGGTTAGAAACCCTGACTGCTATACTAAAAGTTCGCCAGTTCGAATCCCACTAGAGGAAATATGTTTATATGATGGACACGTGTAAGAATAATGATCGTTTATTTGACCCATTTAGCGACACACACATACATGTATAAATGTGAAACTAACCACAATGAACACAGTGAAATTGGGACCTGATGAGATAAACGTAATCGGTCGTCGTACCACAAAGTATTTAAGTAAGTAAATAGAATAGGTATATATATTGGCAATTTACAAAAGTAAAGGTAATGGTGTCGATTCGGATGTACACCAACTACACTAAACCAGTTTTAGAGTAGCAATGTCTCTTTCTCCCTGGAACAGTACGATGCGACGGCACTACTCCAAAACTGGTTTTAGTTTAGTTGGTGTACATCCGAATCGACACCAATGTTTCACTTATAGACTAAAGTACTTAGAATTAATTTTCGGTGTCTCGCAAAGTGTTGTGAAAGTAGGTCTTCAACTCAGCATAAGTTAGTAGAAATAGACTACAACGCAGATTTTCAGGGGAGCCTAAGGTGAAAACACGTTCATTATCAGCCCGTAAACATCCCACTACAGGGATATAGGCCTTCCCTCGTATATGAGGGAGTAGTGGCCATAGCCCACCACGCTGGCCCAATGCGGGTCGGGGACTTCACATGCCTTAGAATTTTTATTTTTCAGGCATACATGATTCCTCACGATGTTTTCCTTCGCCGTTTAAGAGCAGTCGGATAAATGCACATAAGAAAACACCTTATACTCAAGTAATGGACGTTTTCTTTTAATGGATTCAAAAGTATAAACAATAATACAATTTTCACATAATTCTTTTTTTTTTCTACGATTGACTGGATTGGTGTTTGATCACAATCTCACCTGATGGAAAGTGACGATGTGTGGTGGTAGGAATTCTAAAATAGGTATAAGCTTGAGGCGTTATTATAAGGTAGGTAATGTTGTTACTTGTACTAAACAGTTTTTGTAACGGCTGAAGCTTTTATGTATTTTAGAATTAAGTAGGTGGAAAAATTGTATTGTATTATGTTTGATGTTTGAGAAGTTATTGATGTTTAATGAAGTCGCCTCGATTCTGCAGTGCGTCGGGCATGTGCGCTGAGGTGAGAGTGCCTGATTTCTATGCCATAATTAGGACTCGTGTAGATGGAGCCGCCTTCGAGCAAGTAACAACAGCATACTAAGCACTCTAGTGCAGGATGTGAGCGGTCCTTTTTTTAGGCACTGGATTACCGTGCACCACACTGGCAATGCTAAGTAACGGCTGGACTTGTATATTTGTGTGTGTCCATTTTAATTTAGATTTATATGGGATTATTTTGTGCATGAAATAAAGAATTAATAAAATTAAAATAAATATATCTTTTAATAATCTGCTACACTCGCCGAAAATAAGAAAATCAAGAAACATCGCGTGACGGAAAAAAGTTAAGGAAAAAAGTAAGTTATATATAGATAGATAAAGCATTTATTTACGTCACTGCCTTCACACAACTACACAATTTTTAAATTTCAAAGAAATAAACATACAAATAAAAGTAAAGAATAGAAAATACAAAGAGCTAGTGTGTGCCGCAGTAGCACAAATGGGTTATAACTCAGTGTGGCATATCACTCAAAGAGCGAAACACTGGTTTTCAGTTACAACCCCTACAAGTCCGAGTGCATAAAAATACGCGCATGTTCCCGTCTGCGTGTACATTTGTGGTCAATCGTGAGTGAAAAGTGTCCGTTGTTGATACAGCTAGTGTTGAGTAATAATTATGTAACAAGTTAAATGAATCATAATGATGTGACAAAAGGAAAAAGAGAAGTGCATAGGAAGTTCCACTACAGTGTGCGAAGTGTGAGTTTTGTCTCGTTTTTAACTTTACCATCGCGTTCGCGTTTAGGAAAAAAGTCCCTATGAAAAAAATCGTTTTGCAAACTATCCGCTAGAGGTGCTGTACATTTCTCCATACAAGTCGTCACGTAAACGTGAACGCGGTAGTAAAGTTAGGTCGAAACAAAACTCACACTCCGCCCTCAGGTAACGCTGTGGAATTCCAATTTTTTGTTTTTCCATTAAATGTGCCCTAAGGTGTTTTTTGAACAAGCTTAAATAATAATAAATATCCTTAGACATACACAGCGCCATCTAGTTCCACAGTAAGCTACTATAGGCTTGTGTTGTGGATACCAGATGGTTGATATACTACATAAATACATTTCTTTTGTAAATAAATACTTATTATAAATGAAAACATCCATAACTAGGGTACACATGTCCGTATTCATCACACAAACAATATGCCCCTAACGGGATTCGAACCCGCAATCTTTTGGTATAGTGGTGAGAGTTGCTAACCACTACACCAAACAGGTCGTCAAATGATATATTCATATTTAGTTTCTATAAAATTTCCTAGGCTGCACCATCTGTTCATGTCTAATTCATACTGGAAATTATGGTAAATTATCAGAACTAATTGTGTACCTATGTAAAGATTGGTAACCGTGCTACTACTCATTGAGGAGTTCACTCAGGGGGAGACAATCCTGGCTGCAATATCAGGTCATCGCGAATATAACGTTTACTATCAAAACTAACCCTATGCAAAATTTCGTATCCGTGCCATTAACAGTTAAGGATATCTCCTCGTGTGGAGACGGTCCTGTCTGCAGCATCAGTTCATGTCTATCATATAAATGTATTGCTATCAGAACTGAACGAGTACCTATGCAAAATTTCAGATCCTTAGGTAAACCGGAAAAGTTACGAAGTAAGGTAAATAAAAGCTTATAAAAAATGCGTCCATGTACGCCCGTCGTAATTTTAACGAATAAAATATCACCTACTCCTTAGTCGAATGTCAAATCAATCCAATTACACATGTTTATAGTTCTTGATAAATTAGAAAACTAATAAACTAAGCCAATCTATAATTTAGCACTTTCTTTTTCTAAGCTTTTATTTATCTTGCTATGTTCGTAGGTATGCAAGTTGTCCGTTTCAAAGCAAACTATTTTTCAACCACTTCCTGCTTCAGCTGAAATATGGTACCATCGAGCTGATCTGATGATGATGATGAGCCGGGATGTAGGGACTGTATGTCCCTGATGACAAATGGCAAGATAGTGGATTTGGGCTAGTTTTCGTTGCCATGAGCACTTTGCATTACCCATGATGACGACGCGAGGGTCTGAGCCAGAATCTTGCCACTGGAACTTCTTGATGAGCCGTATTTTACTCGTCTTGTACTAAAATAATATGTGATAATCATGTTGGCGTATTAAAAGCTTGGTTTTAAAAGTATTTTTAATTAAGAAAGTTTTACAAAATCAGTTGTAATTTAAATCAACGGAAAACGGAATAACAAGCGGAGATATGTTTATTCTTCTGGAGTGCGCCCGCATAGAGGGTTTCGCGCGTTCTGCATCGCCTTATTTAGGTTCGGTTCCGAGTGCGGCCATCATCTGCGTGATTGTAGGGTAGTCGTTTAACAGGGACTCTCCTGACATGGACGCAGCCTGCTGAGGATTGCTGAATGCGTCAACGCCATCAGAATCTGGAAGAAGTACGAGACCACGCATGACCATACACATTCATTCACACACATGCATAAGTAGAATAAGAGTATGCACAATAACATAATTTTGCTACTAATCGATGTTTTAAAATTTTATTAAAACAAATTAACTACATAAATATTAGGTCCCTTACCTATGAAATTGGCGTTTTGTATGAAGAATTTCATTAATACTGTTTTCTGTGAAAGAGCACAAAGAGCAGCTATAAAGATACTCTTCGGTAAACCTTTTAGGTACGCTTCTTTTGCACTCTATCAGGATACTAAACTACTGGCTGTGAGACAAATGTACCTGTTGCAACTTTTAAAGGACTATGCAAACAATAAATTAATCTGCTATTGTGGTAATGTTAGATTGGGTTCGTTATATACACAAGGAGTCAAAACCGTATTTGCACAACGTTTTAGGACATTTCTCACACCTTTCGTAATTAACATATATCGCAAGGAAAACCAAAGCGAAGCCCACAGGAAACTTAATTTAACAAAGGTGAAAGACTGGTTGCATACTAAAGACTATGACCATACAGAAATACTAATGCAAGTTATTAAATAGCATCTCCAATTAATTGTCCACTTCACAGGCATCTTCATATATATCATAAAGCATATCACTCAGGTATAATATTATATATATATCATAGCCCGCCATCACATATACAAAAAGGAACACTCGCAATCACATACACACACATATACATTAACACTCATATGTATTCCCACAAAACTACACTTGCAGAGATGTTACATTTTCTTCTTTTCTTTATTTTTCTTTAAATTTAATATACAAAAAAATCTTTATTTGCATCACAGATTGTATAAAAATGTAACTTGGCTACTTATTTGTTTTCTACGGTAGCTGTCTTCCTGCGATACGGTTCTAGGACTAGTGTAGGAGACAGAGTTTAAGTAATATACTTCTTAGATAATGATGCCAGGATAACATTTGTTTAAATATTATACTACCTATGGTAAAAAAATGTGAGTTCTATAGTGTTTAATGGCATAATAATAAAGATTTTCATTTTTCATTTCTCATTTCTCCATACAAACATTTTTGATTTTCTTTTGGGAACTGCAAATCCAAATTTAGCTTTTGTGTGTATTATCGGATGACATTAAGTTAAGTATAGGCAGCGTAAATTTTTAAAAGTAACCACTTTATAAAAGTTTCAGCGAATCTAAGAAATGATTATGGGAAGCACATGAAAAGAGCTCTGTTCAATTTTTTTTATTATGTGATTTAGCCCAGAAATTAAAAAATATTTCATGTGAAACCTTGAAATAATATTCCATTTTCCAAATAAAAGACAAATTTAGATATAGCTTTGAAAATTGTAGGAATTGGTACATATGATTAACGAAGAAAAAAAACTCCAATTTCTTAGGTAAAGACCCAATATATGCCAAAAATCACAAACTAGAAAAATAGTAAACCAAAGAACCCAAATACCAGAAATTAAAGCAAGGTAGAAAACGTGTTCGAAATCGTTGTCATGCGGGAGGGTATCCAGAATGCTGGCAGCATTCCTCGTGGAATGGCAATACTAATAGATTGGACAAGGTAAACACCAGCTCTAATGACATACTACGGTGCAAATCAGACTTCTTACATGCTACAAACAAAATCAACAACAAATTTCACCACCCGCAATGTAAACGACATAGGGTTTACGAATCGGGGGTCGCGGATTCGATCCCCGGGGGTACATGTTTAGGGCCCGTATTAATAAACCATTCTCAAGATTGACATGGCCTCAAGTTGATGCTTGAGAATCTGTTGCATATTAAAACAGCATCAGCAAAAATGCGATCTCAATCTCAAGAACGATTTATTAATACGGGCCTAAGACTCGGTTTGATTGGTGGCAGGGCATTTGAAATGTCCGCCTGGCTAGCTAGCTACCACCATTTTAAGTCTGCCACCAAACAGCAATGTTAATCGCATTGCTGTGTTCCGGTTGTCAGAGATAAGATAGCCAGTCCCCCAAAGTTGGGGTTTTCGGGTCAGTAGGCTTCCACCTTCGGCTTCATCTTCACTTAACATCAGGTGTGATTGAGGTCAAACCCGTTGTGCATAAAAAACTTACTACATTAAAAATACTTTAAAAACAAGCTTTTATACTCCGTCATGATTATCATATTATTCCAGTCTAACCCCGTAAGCAGAAGACAATCCTGCCTGCAGGTAATATCATCTGAACTGAATAAGTATGGAAAATTTCAGCTCCTCAGGTAAACAGAAAGTGGCTCTAATTAGACTTGCAAATTTTGAACATACACAAACGAAGTTAAATAGAAGCTTGTAAAAAAGCTAGTAAACCTTGCATTGACAAAGTAAACACGCTCATCGCCCCTTAACATGTACTACAAAAACCTAGAATACAAAATAGTAGTCGATATACCATATACAGGGTGTAATCGTTAAGTGTGCACAGGCGATTATTCCGTAACTATAATAGATATCAAGAAACTTTAAACTGATATCGAAAGTACTTTAACTAATGAGTAAAATAACATTAATAACTTTTTAAAAATAAAACGAGAAATATCCAAAAAAAATATATTAAACACTCCCATACATTTTATTTCTTAGTAAGTACAAAATTCAACAAGATGGAGCACCTGCACATAATACAAATGTTGTAATGAATTTCTTACGAAACAATTTTAATGGCTTAATAGCTAATAATAGTGCAACCCCTTGGCCTGCCAGATCACCGGATCTCACGCCTTGTGATTTCTTCCTATGGGGATTTATCAAAGACCACGTGTACGCTGAGCGAGTACACAGCCTAGAAGAGTTACAGAATCGTGTACGTCGTGCAATTGCTTTAATTACTCCGCAAATGTTAAGGAAAGTTCATTTAGAAATTGTAAATAGAGCTCGTCATTGTATTGCACAACGAGGACGTCACTTCGAACATCTGCTTTGAATTGGTACAAAATTTTGTACTTACTAAGAAATAAAATGTATGGGAGTGTTTAATATATTTTTTTTGGATATTTCTCGTTTTATTTTTAAAAAGTTATTAATGTCATTTTACTCATTAGGTAAAGTACTTTCGATATCAGTTTAAAGTTTTTTGATATCTGTAATAGTTACGGAATAATCGCCTGTGCACACTTAACGATTACACCATGTATAGATATACAACAAAACAACAAGTTTCTACTACAATCTTAGACATTGGGTAATACCTCTACTAAATACCGTGGAATGTCAGCAAGATACTTACTATATTTATGTTTTGAACCCTGTATAAAATAATATAATTGTGTTATTGATTAATAATATGATTGGTAACACATTTGGTAATTTGATATTTTTGTCTGATATAATTAGATTAATTACAATTAATAAGGAAGAACACAATTGTGTTGTTCAGGAATAACTGATTTTTCTATCCTATTCGATTCTATTACATTCAATTATCAGCAGGGCCTTCTGAGTAGGTACTTACAGAAACCTAACTAACATGCTCAATGCTCCCTTAGCGAGCTAAGGGACTACACATACACGGGTCTCTTTTGAGTCACCCTGCTACCTCAAGAACAAAATAGCTATCGAAGACAGTAAAGCGTTAAGCACCTACAAAAAGGGAGACTGAGCTTGTTAAGAAACAAAATTAATGATAAATACATAACTATCGTTATATACTAGCTACCAATACAATCAATTCACATTCGAAAAACTGGCATACACCTCTAGTGTCCACTTACCTTGAGTAGTTTTCTCTTAATATTGGGTCTTTACCTATGAAATTGGCGTTTTTTTCTTAGTTAATCATATGTACCAATTCCTGCGAATTTCAAAACTATATCGAAATTTGTTTTTTATTTGGAAAATCGAATATTATTTCAAGGTTTCACAGGAAATATTTTTTAACTTCTGGGCTAAATCACATAATAAAAAAAATTGAACAGGGCTCTTTTCATGTGATTCCCATAATCATTTCTTAGATTCGCTGAAACTTTTATAAAGCGGTTACTTTTAAAAATTAACGCTGCCTATACTAACTTAATGTTATCCGATAATACACACAAACTTTAGCTAAATTAGGATTTGCCGTTCCGAAAAAAAAAGTCAAAAATGTTTGTATGGAGAAAACTGTCTTAATGAAATTCTTCTTACAAAACGCCAATTTCATAGGTAAGGACCTAATAATTACAGTTCATATCGCAGGGGTCGAAACATGTTGCAGGCCAACAAAACTGACCATTTAAATAGGATTGTTTATAGGTGTTAGGACTGTTCGGGATAAAGTAATAAAGACTATTTTAATAGTTATCCTCCACCGTACCAATAACCAGCGCCACCCTCTTCTTCTTCTTATTTTTGAGGATGGTAACCAGTCAACCTCACTGTCCGAGGGACATTACTGCCAGTTTCGAGTGAAAAATTGTATTTCTCTTATTTCTTCAGTTTATAAGTCAGTCTCAGTCAAAACAAGTAATTCGTCGTATACTTGGCGTATACAGAGTCTAGTCACGGTCAAGTCATTCTTCAGTAAAGTGGCAGAATGCTTTACAAAAGATTTTGGCGGCTGTACACCAACACTAACGTTTGCTGCACAATATTCTGCCATTATTAAGCTTCAAAAGTTAGAATGCACAAATTATAAGAATTATAAAGAAAAATGCAACTTCACTCGCCGAGATCCCGCCAAAAAGCCGCCACCCTCTTTATTGTGTTAGTAAATAGCATGCAAAAAATCACACACATGCAAAGATAACTAATGTGTAATCATTAATTATCATTTAATACACACTTCCTAATAAAGCAACCGAATAAAAAGGATTATACATTTGAATTGGAAAATGTTCAATGCTTGATTACAAAATCAGCTATTTAGTTGATAAAAATCAAATGCAAAAAGTTATGTAATATAATAACAATGCAGGAATTAAGATTTCTCAAAGAAATTAGTTATTAGTTGAATATTGCTTCTTATCTACCATTTTCTGAATTGTTTCTTCTTTCTTGATGTTTTCTTCTTGTTCTAACCACCAAATCTTCCAGCCGACCATATTTTACATCTTCTCTAATAAAAAAAAAACTGAAAGATCAGGGGTTTTATTACATAATTTCATCGTTATCGTCATCGGTTAGGTTCTAGCATGTGATTGGTTGGCTCATTGCTGGATCGGCAATTTGACGGTTTCCCATTGGTCAACGTAATCGATGACGATACCGATGAAGTTACATAATCTACGGGCTGACCTTTTTCGCAATCTTTCTTCTTTTTTCTCGCATTCTCGCAAATTTCCTCCTCTTATGACGCTGTCTAGTTTTCCGGTACATTGTGATCGCTTCATTATATACGTCAAACCGTTAACACAAAACGTGTCAGTAGGAACAATCGCGCGGTGTTGATTAGGCGGGCCGATTTTCTAGCTACATACCTTTGACTTGCGATTGGAATGATCGCCCTCGATAGTAAAGTCTCGAATAACGGGAGTAGTGGATTCCGTACTAATTAACAGATAGAGTGCTGAGCTTTGGGTGTTAGTAATGTTGAACACTAACAGAACATTGGGCAAAAGAGTAACCATTGTCAGTAACATAATAAGAATCTTTAATTGGCATAAGTTTGGTATTAGTTTTCTGTATAACAATTTGTAATAATGCTGTTGATTCTATGTAAATAAATAAAATAACTTGCGATATACTTTGCGAATAACTTTGACGACCGATTGGTGTAGTGGATAGTGACCCTGTCAGCGAAACCAACGGTTGCGGGTTCGAATCCCGCGACGGGTAAATGTTTGTGTGATGAACATGAACATTTATTCCTGAGTCATGGATGTTTATATAAATATTTATGTATGTTTATCCGTTATCTAGTATCCATAGTACAAGCTTTGCTTAGTTTGGGACTAGGTGATTGGTGTAAGTGTCCAAAATATTTATTTATATTATTTATTATATAGTTTATCAGACATTTTATCGCAGTCATCTGTCAAAATGTGCGACATAACAGTCGTACAGCAGCATTTTGACAATGCGCGCGATATAACGTGTGATAAAACATAACGCGTGTGGCCATACAACCCGTATAGGGTTGTGGTTTACTTCAACAGTGATATGATGAAGTCGTATTTAAAACAATGCGGCATTACCATTCTACCAGCCCGTTTTCCTGATACATTTCAGGTGTAATAAAGTGAAGTTCAACACGGATATCAGTAATCCAATCAATAGAAGGTCCGCATCGGAACATGCGTCCGCAATCATATTCTAACAAACGGAGAGTACCAAAAACTTGAATAGTTATCATCATCAGCCCGTAAACATCCCACTGCAGGGATATAGGCCTTCCTTCGTATATGAGGGAGTATGGGCCATAGTCCGCCACGCTGGCCCAATGCGGGTTAGGGACGTCACCTGCCTTAGAATTTGTATTTCTCAGGCATGCTGGTTTCCTTACGATGTTTTCCTTCACCATTTAAGAACAGTCGGATAAATGCACATCACTAATTAATTTTAAAAACTCATTGGGTACATGGCCTGCCTGGGAATCGAACCCGGACCACCCAAATTGGGAGACCGCGTCTTAACCGCTGAGCCACCGACGCTCCCGAAATAGTTATAATGCTATTGAACTCAGTACTATCTTGCCTGTAAATTTGATAGTGAAGGCGTCAATTATAACAAGGACATACCTAACTGAAACCTTCAGATTCGGGCGAGATGCCAAGGGTACATCAGCATGTACAGCACGGTATCGAAAGGGACAAGGCATTGTCTTTGAGACTATGGGTTATAAGCCACCTCGTGGTATGTTTTTGTGTGTTAGGTATGTCACACAATAGAAATAGAGAGACAAAGAAATGTAAACGGAAATATTCTCCTTAAGGTCAGGCGATATTTCACGCCGAACCGGCTTTTGGTAATAGACCAGGCTCAGGTCCGCTCGTGCATGAAATACTGCTGTCAACTCTGAAATGGCACACAGAAATACCAACTAGCTGCACTACACTCGAATCTGTGGAACGACGTGCCAAAAGACGCATTTGTGACCACTCGATGTCTGGTAAATTGCAGGGCCTCGAACACCATCGCAAGGTCGCCTATCTCTCAGCCTTTTACAGGATGCATTTTGGTGAATGTGCGTTGGAATTACACAATCTTATTTCACCATCGCCATTTCACCTTGGGACTACATTATATTCTTAGGTACGTAAATATAGTGTTAGGTACGTACATCTTGCGCGGGCAATTTTGCACTTTAATTCGTTAAAATGATACACCTCATTTTTTCTAAATATTCGAAGCAATTCGACTCTCCGTTCATAATGCGAAAAGCCAAGGTAAGGAACTCGCTTTCGATGTTAGTCTTTCCTGAATCCTATAACCTTGAGCTTTCCAAGAGCAGACTGCTTCATCTTCGGCCACATTGTCATTTTCCATCAGGTTAATCAAAAAAATATAAATATACATATGTCGGACAACGCGAGCGTTGCTAGCGACTGGGACGGTGCCGTGGTATAGGGTCACTCGGGAAATTTTCGATATCATGTCGAGGCGGATAGGATATCAGAATGATACTAGAATTTAATACTATGAGGCAATGGTCTGCCACTGACGGAACACGGGCCCGATTACCTTAAATCTTTAAGGTGGCAATTACAGACCCACATACAATAATATTAAATTATGATCATGAAAGTTGAGATTGTTACCACTGAACGATAAACATTTAAATGCTCCTCATGTCATCCAACTTAGCCCTCGCATGCAGTCTGTGGAATTCATCCAATCTAGTCTACAATTCCTCCTGCTCAAATTCCATGATCAATTTCTTATTAGAAACGACTCACCAAATTCTTCCAAGCGTCGGTGATAGTAGGTAATCAGAGTCACTCACGGTCGTTGATGTGTTAAGTGGTGGTCCGACCCCTTTGACCGCTGGTAGCAAAAAGTGATCATTCATTTTGATGTCCAGATCTAATATTACTGTAAACGTTTTCACCGTGCCATTTCCGGTGATACTAGCGCCACCGGGTTCACTTCTTGTAGCACATCGCGCACCATAGTAGTCATAAGACTTTATAAATTATAAATTCCGTCTCTAATTTATCGCTATCCGTGACATATGTGTATCCATTTCTTAAAGGTACGATTATGTTTACAATAAAATTATCATAATGAGCTAACTGGTAGTTGCTTGAACTAGGTTGAACCTGTGCCTTATTAGACTCGCAGTCTAAGTTGCAGTATACCATTGGCCTACGGGTAAACACCGAAATGAAGCAAGGTTATCAAAATACTACATGCATACCTACTACAAAATGTTATTTTTATAACTTACGGAATAAAACTTTTTTTGGTTTGAATACTTTTTCAAATTTACAGATTACAGACAGATTACTAATATCGGATACATGGTTCGTTTTTAGTCGCGATTATTTTGGGCAGTGATTATTCTTATCATAGTATTTGCAACACGAAAAGTATTTAATCTACTTTTAATTATCGGAAATGCTACATTTTCTATCGCGACTGGGGGTACTTGGAAATGATTATTTGGTCGGTTTTATACGTGCACTTGAATTAGTTGCACATAGATTTGTTAGACTTGTTTTTAAGTATGTCAATAAAAAATTCCACCAGTTTCTGGAGTTACCTTCACATTCATGCAGCGCGAACTTGAGGATCCTTAACACTGCGAATTATGACAGCACACAAAAGATCGTCACAGAGACCTTTGACAATACATAATCTAAGTAGCGGTTTGTATTCGGTATACGTGGAGTATTTATCTGACACAGTTTACTATCGTACACATAACATCAAAAAGAATGATCGCGACATCAACCCGTCGTGGGCACAAAAGACATGAGCTTCAATTTAAAACTGGCCCTATTACGATCGGTGCTAGACCGCTCGTGTAGCCGTGTATGCGTTTATATTTATATATCCTGCTTATAAGTATAAAGTTTCATTAGAATCGGTTTACTCATTTGGAAAAATTTGGACTTGAAAGTTTGTACGGAATACCGTTTGGGATAAACCCTCTTAACTTTACTACCGCGTTCACGTTTGAGTAAAAAAGAAATTTTATTTCTCAAAAGAATAATTACAATTCACTACATGAGAAAATTTACATAAAATATTTGTTAATTAATAACGGAAAATCGTGGGTAAGAAAACGAAACTCATCATTAAGCACTAATAACCAGTATATACAGAGCTGTGCAGCGCCTCTAGCGGATTTCAGCAAAACAATTTTAGTTAAAAAACGAAGCAATACTCTCACTTGACACACTGTTACGTCCGTACGTGTAGCAGCGTCGGGGGACGATGCAGGCCCCTGCGACGTTGTGGTTGCCGTGTTGATAGCCAGTGACGCTGCCTCTAGCGTGATAGGCTGCGCTGCATCGGTATGCTCGTTGGTGCCTCTAAGCCCGAGCACACTCAGCCATTCAGGATAGCCTCTATCCTCACCGATAGTTGACCTAGATTGAGAGGCGATGTTGGCGTGAACTCTCGTACGAGTTTTCTAGAGCCACCACGACCTTATCAATCCCAGAAAATTATCAGAAAATGACGCATGGCTACTAAAGTCTCCGAATCCAACTTCTGATGTTATATTTGTATAATTATTGGAAATAAAAAATGCTACAAACTATGGAAAACTATAATTTAGTACTTACTTTCTTAACCCTCGACGCAAAAAGAGGATCGTTATATGTTTGACGCTATGTGTGTGTCTGTCTGTGGCGCAGTAGCTCTCTAAACCGGTGAACCATTGATTTATATATGCTGTAAATACTGCATATACACGAGTAAATCAAGGGTTCACCACTACCACTAAGTCTATGGGGTGAACCGATTTAGACATTGTGTTTTTATTTGAAAGCAATTTTGAAAATTTGTGATTCTTAGACATGTTTTATCAAAATCGGTTCGGCTGTTTTGTTTTAATCGCTTGCTTTCTCGGGGGTTTTCGGATATGAGTGTAGTCATTATCGGCGTGGTAATTGGGAAGTCCCGTCAAATAAGTGTTGACTTTGAAAGTGTCAGTGTTGCCAGTCAAGAATTCTTAGTGTAATGGTAACCTGTAACCTATAATTGTAATAAAAACCTGATAAAGAAACTTAAAAATAACTAGAAAGATGTAAATGAGCTGGCTGTTGCATTTCCGACATGCATTTCCATTCTAGAGTAAAAATTAAGTAGGGTAGACTGGGTACGGTTGTGACAATTTTGGTTTGATCGTCAATAATTTTGTTAATTTACTAGTTAGCTGCGAGAAAAGTAATTTAAATCTTAATTTGTACTTTTGTCTATGTAAAAATACCAAAATGTTGTCCCTAAATACGCTGTATTACTTATAGCATCAAATTAAAAAAAAAAGAGAAAGTATCACAACCGACCACACACCAAGGACGGTTGTGACAGTGGTTGGGGTCAGTAGTGACAGACAGACATAAACATACTCAGAAATGGTTTATAATTACTTTTATTGTTAGAAATGTGTAACATACATAACACGACATAATTGTCTTCTATAAAAAGTTACCATTCATAATTAAAGCAAATGAACTTAAATCTACGATCACTTCTATTCATACAATTAATAATGCACTGGAACATATAATGTTATTAATTATTATATCCATCTTCTTTAAAATCAGTCAAAATGTTTTATTTATCAGTCGAAAAGACCGTAACTATGACATACTTTTTTGCTTTTTGCGTTTTCTGGGCATCTAAAAGCAAAAAAATAAAAAAAAATATGTCACAACCGTCCCCCACAACATTTGTCACAACCGTACCCAACGCATACTTTTGAAAATAAAAAATCGCCATGACTGGGCCATGTAATCTACGTAAAAACTAATCACTCGTAATCAACTACCAATATTCAACTTATAAACAAAAAAATATGTGATATAATCTATCTGTATACAAATAAAAGTAAATATTAAAAGAAATGAAACAAAAAAAATTACTTTTGACTGTTAAAAAGTAATGTAGACTTCTGCTTACGTTAGCGTTCGCGAGCTGGCTTACGCAATCTGGGGAACGAGTTTAGACATGCATGCCGCCTCTCTCTCTCCTTGCACCCTTTCCCGTATTCCGTATAGTTTAGCTGTTATGAAGACTGTCACTACCGTACCCTGGCACAACCGTACCCAGTCTACCCTAAAACTAAACTCATGTGTCACAAATTTTTTAACCTGTGGCTCCTTAAGACATGATTTCCGTTCATAGAGTACCACATGCGGATGTCAATAAAAAAACCAAAAAACCTGGTTGTTAAACTTAGTAGCAGAATTCTGAAAGAAACTTTCTATCGTCTCTGTGCGAATACTGAATAACTGAAAATCTCTGAAATACGTCAAAATGCTGTTTAAGCAAAAAATAAGATGCTGTTTCGTAAGACCACAGCAGCGGCTGCGAATCAACCGAGTACATTTGGATCAAACATGGTGTCATTTTGGATTGTGAAAAGGATACTTCACCTTTTCGGTTATCAACGAAAAGGACCTGTCACTTTCATATAATCAACCATCAAAAGATTGATACATATAATTAATCTGTGGTCAAAAGTGACGGCCGGATAAATTTTATCTCGCATCCAGCGTAAGTAAATTTTATACTCAGTAGTATAAAATTTAATTACAAAAAATTAACCAGAGTGAAAATTTATTTACCAGTGTAAAAAATTTTTCACTCAGGTTAATTTTTTTGTCTAATCGCATCGCTAAACGGGTGATTTGATGTTTGGCGAGGTTAAATTTTTGCCTAGCGTGCGTGCATGAAAGCAGCCCTGACTTAATTCTCTTTAACTTGTCAAATCTATTTTAAAATGTTCATTCATGTAGTATTCCCGAAATATTATTAACAAGAATATTATTTTTGGTGACATAGTTTGCAATTCAGAAAGTCAAAAGAGAAGCCGAGAATGTCGCTTTCCGTGTTACATGCCATTACTAAGAATTTGTAAATTATAAACCATCTGAACTATTTTAGAACTAGACATGACCATATTCTTAAATAGTCCACTTACCCATTTGGCCAGGCATTTGTCCTTGCATCGAGTTCGGCGCCATCTGCCCCACCATGGCTCCACCAACCTGGTTACACGGCATCTGCCCCATGGTGTTGGCCCCACTCATTGGCACTTGCATTGCATTAGGCATAGACATGTTCGGCATCATCTGACCTTGCATCGGGCCAGCCAACTGACTCTGTAGCTGGCTACCCATCGGATTCATACCGCCCATCTGACCGACCATGGCATTACTCATCTGTTGGTTGGGTACCATTCCCATACCACCACCAAGTTTACTTTGCAGTTGCATATTCATTTGCGGTCTTTGATTTAAGGTTTGGAGCAAATTCGTTGCAGTTTGTGCTTGAGGTCCTTGGGATACTATAGGGCCTTGTTGACCCATTTGAGCCTGTAATCCACCCATGCCAGAGTTTGGCCCGAGCACACCCTGCTGCTGCATTTGGCCTTGGAGGCCCATATTCATCATTTGGTTCCGAGAACCTTGTGAGGCTAGGTTTTGAAGGGCATTGATAGGGTCAGGAGCCAAGCCTGACTGGCTGTTGTGACCTTGCTGCGCTGGGTTCGGTTGTGATTGGACTTGCTGATTGGAGCCAGGAGGGTTCTGGTTTGGGCCCTGCATGTTTGGTGCACCCTGGTTCTGTTTTGGTTGTGCTGGAACCCAAACAGATACATATAAAAGGAATGTGAGATGGTTTCAACTTTTCAAAAATTCATTATGGAGTTTAATTTAAAATGTGAAAGATTGTCCTTCACATCATTAGGAGCAATGAATACCTACATCATTATTATATGAACTACAATAAATTAGTTAATCTGGGTACATTGCCACATAGCAGTGACCTAGAACATGAGTTCTACTTATGAAGTGAACTATGTTCCAGGGCCTTCCTTGTCTCATCGCTTTTTTTGTTAACATCTTTCTTTATGACCTCTATTGTAAAATAATAAAAACGTAATAAATGTTAAGAATACATTATTTGTGTAAATGGATGAATATATTGAAATGATAAAACATTATCCAGTTAATCATAAAAAAAAATCCTCCTCTATCCTTATTGTTGTGCCCAACAGGGTCCATAATGAACTATTTTTTTTTATATGACTTATTAGCCTACATTATGGAATGCAATTAAGAATTTAATTTAATTAAATTGTTATGTTCAGCAGTGACATCCTGTGGCTGATATGATGATGAATGTAAATTTAATTTCAACAAAAAGACTTTTAGTGAAAACACAGGAAATAAGGAATAAAGCATTTTATTTTAAAATCAGGTAATTATAAATAGCAGTGTTAATGAAAGTGAAAATTATTACTCACACATCTCTCTGACATGCAGTATGAGCTTGGCAACCATGTTCATGTACTCCTCTCTAGTCTTTGCCTTTGTGAACACATGGTTCTCCATATCGCTACTGTTACGCGCAACTTGCATGCCCGATCGCTGGATAACTTCATCTCTGTAGCATAAATAATTGAAGTTGAAGTCAGGGCGATTAGCTGAATGACGAATTTGTCTTATTACACGCTTTTCTTTAGCATTAGGGAGTTGACAGTTAAAATGGCCAAACCTTTGTTTGCAAAATTATGATTTCAATCTACAGGGTTAGTGGGAAAGGGGGTACTAAGCCGAAAGTTAGTTACAGTGTCAACAATAAGTGTTACATAATTTAAATAATATTCACTCACTATCAGTAGGTACGTGGTCCAATTTGAGTGGGATTATTTTTATATAAGATATTTAGGTTTCGAAAACAATCAGCTTTCAACACTGTTGTTTAGTGTAGTTGGATGATATCCGTCGATATGTTACCGCCTCCGTGGCTCAATGTAAACAACATAGGGTTTACGAATCGGAGGTCCAGGATTCAATTACCAGCGGGGTACATGTTTAGTACTCGGTTTGGTTGGTGGTAGGGTATTTTAAATGTCCACCTGGCTAGCTACTACCATCTTTTCTAAGTCGGCCACCAAACAGCAATGTTAACAGCTTTGTTGTGTTCCGGTTGTCAGAGAAAAGAAGCCAGCACCCCAAATAAGATGAGCTCACTGACCGCATCTTCACACTTAACATCAAGTGTGACTGAGTTCAAGTGCTAACCCATACTGAATAAAAAAATTTCATTACTTTATGAAATTAATAAAAGATTAAATTGTTTTAGTGAGACAAGTAGATTTAATTATTTCAACGGTTTTACAGTAGGGTTACTGTATTAAAAAAATTAAATTTTGATTTATTTTACAAAAAGAATGGGAAGTGAAGTAGTGTGTAGTTTAGGTTTATGATAGTGAGCATGTGATGGAAATGGTATCATCAGCATGTCCGCAGATTAAGATAAAATAGATAGTACAGATAACTTAGGTTAAAACCATAGCATGTATGCATGTAAGAGCTAGCTTGTGAGATACCAGTGAATGGATTTTACAGCTTAAGACAAGTTGCCATTATTACCTCCCCACATCGCAACATCTAACGTGACATTGATGTGTTTACAAAGGAGTACATGCTTGGCATCAAAACTTGATGTTGATATCGCACAGAAAGTTCTCACATCCAATTTGTTCAATGTAGGTA
This sequence comes from Oegoconia quadripuncta, assembly GCA_949316235.1. Taxonomy (NCBI): domain Eukaryota; kingdom Metazoa; phylum Arthropoda; class Insecta; order Lepidoptera; family Autostichidae; genus Oegoconia; species Oegoconia quadripuncta. The sequence goes on from OX438751.1 coordinate 3,653,059, forward strand.
GGTACTCAATCAGTGCCTATAGAGCTTGCTTGTTCCAGTATTTGTTCATTAATAAGCGGAGAGTTAAGGTGTCGTTAAGGAGCACTGCGCCCGCATGAGACGCTCTACCAGAGTACTATACGTATTCACAGCATGCAGTCATGGGATGTAGCTAGTCCTCACGCTAGCCGGACGTATAACTAATGGCCATATCCTCGCCTATGCCGAGCATACAATGTACATGAAGGACGTCTGCTTTGTGTATCAAATTTAAAAAAGTACCATACACATCACAATTAGGAAAGATGGTAAATTTCATAAAAAAAGACAGCGAAAAGACTTAAAAAGTGTGTACTTACATCTTAGTAACAACGCTCTGACGGAAACTCGGCGTCCTCCAGTTCTCTTCAGAACCCATTGTGTTGAACTGTTTCAGTTGATTGTCCATGTCGCTAGTCAAAGGTATTGTACGTACGTATGGTTTGGTTTGATTTCAATTGTATTAAATTTGCACTTGCAATGTAAATAAATAATTTCAATAAAAAACAAGCTTCGCAATAGCGAAGAAGCAATAAGACAGACAAGACAACACAATACTTAAGTATGCTCAAAACCGAGCATAGTACTCTGTAAGACTGAGCTCAAGACAGACACTAGACTGGCTGGAGTGGCTGTGGCTGGACGTATTTATTATCTCTATCTCTATGGTGCCAGTGTCTCCAACTCTCTGTCAAAATTACGGTGTTACCAGTCCAAAATTACGGTAAACTATAAATATGGTGAAACTACGATAGATTTCCAGGATATAAAAATTCTTTAATTTAAAGCTTTTATTATTTAATTTTCCTACGTATGTTCTCATCGTCTAATTATTTTAATTCTTAACTTAGAAAAATATAATTTTACTTCGTTGTAGTAGAAAATCAGCAGATTAATAGATATCTACAATTTTTTATCTGTGTGTTTAATTTAATTACGTATCTGTATTTATCCAACTGCTCTTAAAACGGTGAAGGAAAACATCGTGAGGAAACCTGCATGCCTTAGAAATAAAAATTCGAAGGCATGTGCAGTCACCAACCTGCATTGGGCCAGCGTGGTGGACTATGGTCCATACTCCCTCATGAAGGCCAATATCCCTGCAGTGCGATATTTACGGCCTGATGATGAATAACAATTAAACTAATTAGATAGCACATAATAATTAAAATTAACACTGATCATATTATTTTGCCTTCTAGGCCTGTTAGTATTCCTCACATTCTCACGTTCTACCTTACCTTCCTCCCCAGTATGGTTTCCTTACTTTCTATATCATTCCTACTACTTTCCAAACAGTCACTTTTATTTTGTGATGTGTCTTATCTAATGTGCTTTTACATTGACTTTATGAACTATTCCGTATCAAAATATTGTGAGTAGTTAGGTCTTTCATAATGTGAGACCTAGGAGTATTGTTTTTCTATTTAACTATCCTTGGAACCATTCTTTGCCTTTTTGAATTAATACATTATCATTTGAATATACCTACGAGTATTTGTTCTTTATATATACCTTTGAATACTGATTGTGATGATTTTTAATATTAGTCTTCAAGCTTGGTACACATTTAGGCTGTATTAATGTTGATGAAACAAAAATCTGAGACTTAAGTTTTCTACTCACTAAAATTTCAGACGTAGAGTAATTCAAGTGGTGTTGCACTGTAATTTAAAATGCACTTTCAAGGTCAATGATTATCATCTAAATAATCTGATATAAATTAGCTTTCATAAACGTAACTGGGGACTTTCTATAGTTTTGCTAAATGAGGAAAAACATACTTTTTCATTAATTTGAAGATGGTCACACTTTTTACCTCTTGTTGTTTTGATTCAAAAGGACTAGTATCCAGAGCTTAGAGCATTTACTAAGATCCAGAGCCTTAAAAATCATTACTCGTTATTAAAAATAGAACCAACGATCGATCGAGCACTTCCAGCGCTAGCTATAGGTAGAAGTTTTTCCATTTGTACAGAATTTTTTAATGTTCAATTTACAATTAAACTTAGTGATTATATTATATCCTCTTTGCCTACAATAACATGGCTACAGCTACAGTATTACGAGTAAAACGACGTTTGGAGGACAACCCTCAAGATGCGCTGGTACTCATGTGCAAACGAATGAAAACCGATATTGAAGAAATATCACCCTCCCTGTTCGTATTCCGTGGGACTGTGGATAATCAGGTAAGCTAATCGTTTTATAGACTAACAAAGTTGGAAAGGGTTCCGTTAAGCGGTACTTTTCTGCTGGCTTTTTATTGTTTGTAAGTTAGAATTCTCTTAAGTTTTTTTAGCCTATAAAGCCGGGTCTCCTGCACGTGCTTAATCGAAACATTACACATAAAACAATACACTAAAACATTTGTTTTCCTACACATTTCGTCTCCTCCGAATTTTGGTAAAATAAAACATTGTTCGGTGTAGATGAGTTCTTAGTTAGTTAGTTCTTACGACGTAGACGTGCTTTCGGATTTAGTAATTATAGATTTCATCTATAACAGGCTGAAAACATAGATTTAGCCCCGTATTAATAAATCAATAAGTGTCAACATTTAAGGTCATATCAATCTTGAGAACGGTTTATTAATACGGGCCTCAGTATCAGACCAGTCCAATTTGGATTACTAGACAATTTTTTACAAGTCTCTGAAACTGTTTTTAAAGAACTGGTTTCAATTATTCGGCCCGATGTACAAAAGAACCCTAGTTCCTCATATAATATGGGGTTTCCCAGTCAATACGCTGATGTGATTGAGGTCAAATGCTAACCCGTTGTGCATAAAATAAAAGAACGCTACACAACGGAGAGATGTAATTTCACCAGAACTGAGATTAGGCATTAAATTAAGATTTCTGGTTACTGGCGATTCGTACAAAAGCTTGATGTATCATGTACAAACTTTAAAACAACAATTATCCAAAATATTAGTTCCTTTATTCTTTGGACGAAAAATTCAACACCCGCTGTCGGGGTTGTTAAAAAATGAAACAATCCCTTCCCCTCTTCACCTGCGCGCAAGATGTTTTCCATCCGCCACAGAAAGCAAAAACGCCTCTTTGTTCCAATGTTTATGGGTAATGCTTCGATAAAACAGGCACAGGAGACCCGGCTTAACAAAGACTTTTGGGGTTTTCTTGCCTCAGTGCAGGGTGCACAACACCTGAATCAATCTTTTTGAGGGCTGGGATAAATTACAAACATCCCTCATCTGAAGGCCACAGCCAGAGATCCCCTTGGAACACCATTTTTCAAATGCCTTGGAAAAGTCCATTAGTTGCTACCCTTGAGGTCCGGACATTGTTGTGTAGCGATGTGGTTCGCTGGCACAGGGGTGGCTTAAAAACTATAATGGTCATGTGGCTACTAGTCTGACACAAATCCACCAATCTGCATTGGGACTGTGGTGGATTATGATCCATAGCCTCTCCCAGTGAGAGGAGGCTGTGCCCCAACAGTGAGAACCTGTAAGGTTAAAGAATTTTCAGTATGTCTCTGCACATAAGCATTTTTTAAATAAACTTCAAACATAGAAATAACACATCACAGTAACCCAACTGTAAGCAGATAATGGTGTTGATTCGGATGTACACCAATTAAACTAAACTAAAAATTAGCACGGTCTCTTTCTCCCTGGAACAGTACGATGCGACGGCACAACTCCAAAACTGGTTTTAATTTAGTTTAGTTGGTGTTCATCCGAATCAACACCAATAAAAACTGTAATTCCATTGCCCGTCGATTTATTCAATCAATTATTTTACTAGAAATTGACAACTCTAAAAAAGTTTGTCTTTTTGTAAAAGTCAGAAACTGGAAGAAATTCTGTTAAAATGCAATTTATTCCCCGCAGAATGCAATAAATATTTCCCTGCAGAAGTTTTGTTTTCATATTTACATAGGTAACATTTAAAAAACAAATCACAATTTACCAAAACTACATTAATTGAAGACACAAGTTGTATTTGAGCGATTCTACAAATGGTCGATCTCTTATTATTTCAGGAAACCACCAATGTGACTGACATAGTCCCCAAAACTGTGAAACTCAAGTCTGCCAAAATCAATGATATTATTGAGAAAATACGCCAAGAACGTAAAGATAAGTCTATAGAAAATCGTTATGAGGTGATTAACTGCAGCAGAGGACTAAAGAGTGACACTGAGGAAAATGTGGTTGATTTAGTGGCTTTGCAGCAAAACTGTGAAGCTGAGAGCCAGGATGTGCAGTATGCTTATGATCTGTATACAGCTCCTAAACAAGACTTTGATATATCTATGATAGATGATCTCGTTGGGTTAGTATTCATGGATTATGAATTTTTTTTAATGATAATTTTGAGAAAAGGTTTTATTTAAAAATTAACAAAAATTTAGAAGAGGTGCACCGGAAAGTGCAGTGTCATACATGCACCCACAATGTGGTCACGGGATGTCTCTGGATGCAGGTTGCTTCCAACAGGTCTCTCTGGAAATGGAGGAGGCCTATTCATATTCATTGGCGGGCCGGTCTCCGCAACTGAATGCGCCTATTTTGCTTATGGGGGAATACTTAATACTGCCACCCTAGCTCCTGAAGGAAGCCGAGCAACTTTGGGATGTTGCCAGGGAGGAGGAGAGAGACTCTAGTCTTCCAAGATGGATGGCTCGATGTGTGGCCACCTCCTCGCACTCTAAAAGCATGTGTGCGGCTGATTCTTCGGCCTCTATGCACGCTCTGCACAGGGGGCTGTCTGTGACACGTATTTTGAACAGATGTTTGTTGTAATGACCGTCACCGTTAGTGTACCCGCGATCAGACATAGCTGGGCCTTGGAGAGGCGCATAAATTGTCGAGTAAGGCGCACACTCCGAGCTGGGATTGCCGATCTGGTTTGCCTGCAGTCTGGCCTATGTACAGCAGTGGATAATCTGTGGCTGATTAATGATGAAGCGATACAGAATTGATGCCATTGAGCAGCTTGTATTATTCATTCATTGTTTTATTTATTCAGCAACCTTCACAGCGTTATATGTACATTACAATAATATTAAACAAACATAAGCTATATAGCCAAAAATTAAGCTGAAAAAAAAATTTACTAAATTAACAACCACTCCTATGACTGACATCAAGTCCGACTGGCAGAATCCTAAAAGGGAAAGCCATTCCTTAAAAGAATTGAACAATAAATATATGAAAGAAACAAAATCAAAATATAGTTATCTAACTTTGTCATCAGTGTGTCCATACAGTCCAAATACCAGTAGTTTATTAGATCCACATTGACTTGCTCCATTCATGGGCAGTTTATGGGAATGGACTTCAATGCGAACTGTCAATTTTAATGAATAGTGGGGCCTCAAATTTGAAATTCCACAAATGTTGAAAGAGATGGGAGTGAATTGACGACCTGTTTGGTGTAGTGGTTAGAAACTGCTGCTATACCAAAAGGTAGCGGGTTCGAATCCCGCTAGGGGCATATGTTTGTGTGATGAATACAGACATGTGTTACCGAGTTATGGATGTTTTTCATTTATTTACAAAAAAAAAATGTATTTATCAACCATCTGCTATCTATAATATAATATATGCTTAGGGTGGAACTAGATGGCGCTGTGTGTATGTGCAAATATATTTATTATTATTTATTAATTCATTTCCCTTGGAAGTTCAACACACACAGATGCAGTTTGGGCATGCATTGTATAATGCATTATGATGACCCGTTTGGTGTAGTGGTCAAAGGCCCTGACTGCTATGAGGTGGTGAGTTCGATTCCCACTAGGGGCATATATTTATATGAGGATTTTGTGCATGTGTTCCAGAGTTATGGATTTTTATATTTATAATATGTATATATTTACAATGACTTATTCATATAATATCTAAACCATCTTGTATGGTTATGGAAGGGTTATGTATACGCTTTTTCAATAAAGTTCCTGTTGATATACAAAATCTTCCTTTCAATAAATTTAAAGATACTATAAAACAGAAACTTATTAAGAAAGCATATTATAAAATATCAGATTATTTAGAAGATAAACAATCATGGACATAACCAGCCCGTTCGCATAACCAGGCTATTTCACAATTAATAATCAAATATTATAACATAAAATAATAATTAATAATTTTGTAATATAAAAACCTTTTTTTAAAAAAAGCGACCTCACGAGTTTCTTGCTTGTTCTTCTCAGGGGAAAATTGCCTTTTGAACAAGCAGTAGCTTTAAAAATGTAAAATCTGACTATTTTAAGTGTACCCTGTGTACCTACAAAATAAAGCATTTTTTGATTTTGATTTTGATTTTGGTATCCATAAGACAAACCTAGTTCCTTATTGAGGAGTGTGGAACTATATATTTCATGGGGAGTGTTCTGAAGAACAGTTCAAGCTAATACCCGCTGCTCAATTTAATCGTTACACTTCTCGCCGAAAATTAAAACTCCATCCACATCACCTGGATGAGTGGAAGTCTACCACTGTACGTTTCTCAAGAAATTCCCGAACGAGTACGACATTGGAACGTTCAAGAAACGAGCCTACACCTTCCTCAAAGGCCGGCAACGCACCTGTGACCCTTTTGGTGTTGCGGGCGTCCATGGGCGGCGGTGATTGCTTTCCATCCGGTGACCCGCATGCTCCGTAGCCGCCCTCATATAACAAAAAAAAAATATGGTGCTGTGTGTACGCCCAAGTATATTTATGTATGTATCGGCTCCACCCTACATTATTTTTGCATGATGTATGTGATTGGCTCAGGGCCATTTTAGCGTAGCTGCGTACTGCTCAATGTTGATCATAATGTGCCCTTTGTATCCATCACTATCCTGTGGTCTTTTTCAGGTCATCATTTCACCTACACTGGACCACAATCTTGCTGGCCTGGTGGAAAGTGACAAATGAGGTCACAGGCAAACTCAGTAATTGCCTATTCACCCTGGACTTGTGGATCCCAAGATTTTATTTAAAATATTATTTCAGCATAGAGAACTATGACACAGATTTGCCATTCGGTCCTTACCGGGAGCATGGACCATCTGGTGATGAAGCAGATGATGACGATGACTCAAATGATGAGAACAATTGGAGGAATGAATATCCCGACTCTGAACAAAGCAGTATTGATGAAGAGGACATGGCTCGAGCTATGCAAAGAGTTGCTATAGGTATGTTTTCTTTAATGAATTCCATGAAGTTAATGCTCTATTATGACCTCCGGTATCTGGGGCATCTCATCTCATAGGATGTTCCTAATGACAGTTTTCACTCCAGAACACATTTAGTCCAGAGATTATCAACAATACTTGTTCTTATATCAGTTTTGTTTACACCTTTCCAGAAGACGATCTGTCCAGTGATACAGGTGAAGACAAAATCTACGATAGCCCACCAGACTTCTTCAACGATGATGCCAATCGCTATGGTTCTGCCTATGCCCAATACAAAGCCAGGGTACTGGGTGAACTGCCAGGCTTATCTGATAGTAAAAAATTTGTCCACTGCACTTTTGTAAAAGACTTGGACGAGGAATCCGTAGAGGGTTATAAAGAGGATAGTGACGATGACTTCTATTATGGTCGAGAAGAAGATACGGATCAATACAGGGAACAATATGGTAATGCATCATCAGATGAATACAGCCCGGACTGAATCTGCGATTTTAAATTTTGAGATGATGTTCTATTCTCTATGGATATAATTTGTAATACCTATACTATGTCATTTTTATATTAAGTAGTGTTTTATGTAATTCCGAAGAATATTTAGAAATGAATGAATACAGGCTTAAAACATTTATAAGTCTTTGATTTCATAAAAATTCTCTAGATCAGTGGAGGGCAAACTTTCTTCATAAAGTTTATGAAATTTTATGGGGACCCATTTTTTTTTTTTTTTTTTTTATTCATAACGGGTTGGTAGGTACTTGACCTCAATCACACCTGATGTTAAGTGAAGTGAAGATGAGGTCGAAGATGGAAGCGTACTGACCCGGAAACCCAACACATTTCAACATTTGAGGGGAACATTTCACATCAAATGTTAAAATTCATGGTCTTCCTTTTATTTCTGACACTATGTTATTTAGCAAAAAATAATCCTTATGATGAATCCTTTCGATCAGTATGATAAAGCTACAGGGTAAGTTTTTTTCTCGTGTAGCGGGTTCGATTCCCGGTTCAACCATGTAATTATTTAAAAATCTATGAATGCAGTTTAAATTGTTTTTTAAATTAAAATAATGTCTACTTTCAGTAAAATGTTCAATCTACAATATTCAAGGTACTTTTCCTCCATGTGGCATAGGCGTGGGACGCCTGTATGTCTTGAAAATAAAAAATAAAGATACCTAGGATTGATTTCATTTGTTGTAATATATTGATTTATGCCGAAAATGGAATGTGTCGAAACAAGAATAACAATAACAAACAACAAAATATTCTTTATGGTACAACAATAAGAAGCATAAGAAAAAGGGGATAGTACAATTTGGCGGCCTTATCACTAAAAGCGATCTCTTCCACGCACCTTTGGGTTAGGAAGCATTATGCACGTGACAGGAACAGGAATGTGCCTTCGTCGTATTCATAAAATTAACCTAGACTATGTAGATAAGTAGTACTAACCGGGCAGGCTACTGTTTCACTATATCCTTTTAAATAACCGATCTATAAAAGGACTATACGAAATTTTATATTGGCATTAAATACCGCTCTAACTACTCAGGAAACATGCCGAAGACACTGCAAGATCGCTTCAGATCCTTCGTGGCTCAATGTAAACAACATTGGGTTTACGATTCGGAGGTCGCGGGTTCCATCCCCAGCGGGGTACATGTTTAAGTACTCGGTTTGGTTGGTGGTAGGGCATTTGAAAATGTCCGCCTGGCTAGCTACCACCATCTTATCTAAATCTGCCGCCAAGCAGCAATGTTAAGCATTGTTGTGTTCTGTTTGTCAGAGATACGATAGCCAGTCCCCCAAATGTGTTGGGGTTTCCGGTTCAGTACGCTTCCACATTCGACCTCATCTTCACTTAACATCAGGTGTGATTGAGGTCAAGGATCAACCCGGCGTGCATAAAAAAAAAAAGTAATAAACGGGCAGGCCGCAATTTCTAGCCATCGTCTGTAGCCAGACAACTGCTGTTTCACTGTATCATTTGAGCTTTTAAATAACTACTTATTTTAAAATAAAGGGCTATACGAAATCTTATAATGGCATTAAATGCCGCTCTAACTACACAGAAAACATGCCGAAGACACTGCAAGATCGCTTCAGATGCTTTATATGTGTTCACTTTTGTCAATTTAGTTACTTTTGAATGTGGCAACCCACGTTTTAGTTTTTTTTTTCTGTCGAAGCGGGTAAAAACTTCCCGCGCTCTCTTGCTCTTGAACTATCGTGGAGTTAACATCGTTACCAATTAATTTAAAAATTCGTCGTTGAAATAGTGTTAAGTGCTTCCAACACAGAGCAATTCAAGTGGTTGGACCGCTGAGACCCTTTTTTTGATAAGGTGAAAGGCAAGTGGTACCTACCTAAGTATTTTAAGGCAAATCTTGAGGAGCTGGACGCACACACCTACGAGCTGATCATAAACTTATCACAAACCATACGTTCATCAGGATTGAGGTGAGTCTGACCCCATTGTCCTTCCCGACAACCACGCACAACCTAACTTTCGATACAGTCCACTTAATCGAACTATATTTATCCGCCAATGGTCAAAAACACAAGAATTATTTCTCGTTCATCAAACAATATGTGTATTGCACACAAATATCGTGAGGTATTTTCGTGTAGTTAACTTTTGTATACTCTAGGTGATTATGCCAGCCTCATTTTGGTATCGATTCGGATGTACAACGAACTAAACTAAATTTAAATTATATGTATCCTTTTCTAACCACTAATACATGAAAAGGACGACATATAATTAAGTCCTGTCAAATTAAGTAAAAGGATCAAAACAAGCACTTCTTTATCAATATTAGGTGTACACCTAGCGACGTCACGATTAAAATACTATGGAGCGACTTGTTTTGACAGCTCTTAACTTAATTTGACAGGACTTAATTTATAGTCGTCCTTTTCATGTTAATAGTGTTAGAAAAGGATGTATCTGCTTTAAATTTAGTTAGTTCGTTGTACATCAGAATTGACACCACTGTCCAGTAAATTAAGATTTGTTTTTAAATAGGTACATACCTACAGAACCAATCAAAAAATAGAATAGAATAACTTTCAGAATACAAGGTACCTATACAAATAAAATTCACAACAAGCAATATGATTACTTAGTACTAAAAATCAGACATCGCTCTGCCCTTAGATTACGTAACTTCATCGGCATCGTCTACGATTACGTTGACCAATGAGAAACCGTCAAATTGCCGAGCGAGCGATGAGTCAACCAATCACACGCCAGAACGTAACCGATGACGATAACGATGAAATTATGTAATAGAACCCCAGACCTGCACTCGAGCAACCTAAAAGCTAATTATAAATAATACACACAGCTTTAATTACGGTTATTTTCGTCAATTTCAAATGATTAATAAAACGGCCAGTGTTTTTATTATCGTGAATTCTGGTAAAAAACCCCCACCAAAGCTATTTAGGTGTTATTTTCTAATTTATTCTGTACTAGCTTTCCGCCCGCGGCTTCGCCTGCGTGGAATAACTTTAAAGTGGAAATTTGTTAATGCCGCGGGAACTGCTCACTTTATAAATTTCACGGGATGAAAATTATCCTATGTCTTAATCCAGGGTATATTCTACATATATACCAAAATTCATCCAAATCTGTTCAGCCGTTTCGCCGTGATTGGGCAACAAACTTCCAAACTTTCGCATTTATAATAAATAAATAAATATTTCGGACACTTACACCAATCATCTAGTCCGAAACTAAGCAAAGCTTGTGCTATGGATACAAGATAAACGGATAAACATACATAAATATTTATATAAACACCCAAGACTCGGGAATAAATGTTCGTATTCATCACACAAACATTTACCCCTCGCGGGATTCGAACCCACAACCGTGATAGGGTCACTATCCAACCAATATTGACACCAATCGGTCGTCAATATTAGTTAATAGTTAAACCAATAATATTAGTTAGATTTAAAAAGAAATCTTAAACTTTATATTGATGGCGCCAACCCGCCTCTTCTTGTGCAGAATGCCCCTTTCCCAGATTAGTCTCTTTCCTAAACGGTCCCTTCCTCAAAAATGTACCCTGCATTTTACAAACCCTACTGTTGCCCGCGACATCCTTAAAGTAGCCTATTATGTCCTCCAAGGTTCCATCTATCTCCTCTATACCTACCTGTGGCACACAAATCACATTTTATTGACACATAATTTGAATTATACATCTCTGTCGAATCACCTTATGGTTATATGCAAAAATTATGTTTTTCCTGGGATCTTTGTTCGATCGCGGAATGGTATAAAAAAACTACAATAATAATATGTGATAAATAATTTATTGTCTGGCGTATTTTTACAATATCATCGATTGCCTACACATCAGTTATTTGAATTTAACTTCCAATTACATGTCACTTCAACTTCTAGAATTACGATTAGTTTTGGGTAGGTACTTACACATTTTCCTTTGCATTAAGGCTAGTCGCCCATGTCCGATAGTCGGTGACCGATTTTTTGTTGGCTTATATATAATGAAACTTACAGATTGCAATATTGAAAGGCATATGCTTTACAAAAAGTAGGGGAAAAAGTCGGTGATAAAAGTCGGCGAAAAATCGGCCCGGCGTCGACGACGACAGACACGTCTGACGTGGGCGGGTAGCCTTATCCTTTATTTCTAGTAGTGTTATTATCAAGTAGAATCGTGTAGAGATCATAAGGGCTAACCCTCTAGTCCACTGTTGACGAAGTGCTCTCAAACATTGCAATGGAAATCCATTTCTGTAGTTGTTTTCCGTAACATATTTTAGGGGAGCGGTTACCTTGTAAGTATTTCTAAAATGTAAATATAATTCTTGTCTATTACTTCTTCTCAAACCTGGCGACTAAACCGCTTCCATTGTTTATAGGTAGGTACCTACTACATGAGAATGAATAGTTTACCTACACCTAGGTATATTCAATACTTCCCTTAGATATAAAGGTGTAGGTATCTGAATCGTTTAAGTTGGGACTATGACTGCATTTTTGAATGTTATTTACACAGACCAACCATCCCATGGTCTGTGGTTATTTATTATATGTAGCCGAGAATCCTGCCGAAACTGGGATGGCTATTGCCTAGAGCCTGGAGGAGACGCCGTATGCCCCGCTAGGTTACAGAGGGCGGTGGTGTACAAATTATGACAGGTCTTATTTGCAAGGCGGCGCGGCGGCAGTGAAACGAGAAAAGGACACTGTAACCAGGAGGTCCATATCTCCGAAGAATCACCGCAAAGTGTCTGGGGCATCATGGCATCCGATTTCGGAAATGTGCAAAATATAAAATAGACAATCTAAACACGCCACACAGATGGGAAGACAATAGTTAGAATACCTAATTAAATATGGCCTTGGAAACCTGTTTGTCAGTCTCAGAACAATAACCTCATTATATATGTTATTGTTCATGTAATTAATAGGAAGTACATTTAACAAATTTGATTTGATAACGTATCTATAGTCGCAGTCTTTTAATTTTTAACCGATTTCAAAAGAGGTTCTCAATTGAACTTTTTTAATTTATGTTTCTTACGCTATATCTTCGTCAATTTGTTAACCAATTTTGATGATTTTTTTGTATAGGTTTTACCGCCAGAGAGGTCCCATATAAAGAAGAAGATAGAGTAAAGATGAAGGTACTCCTGACTGAAGTCAGTTTTATAAATTTGTGACGGTTCAATTATACATGAAAGGGTTGAATTAACCGATGTTGTCATTGTCCTTTCCCATCATCCCTTCCTCTATTGTCCGCTTGTAGGTATATTGACATCTCTACGACTATTTCAATGGAAAAGTCCATTAGGATCCTCAGACTGAATTTCCTAATGGTTCTACCGATAGTCTGTTTCACCTGGAGACTAGATGAAATTTCAGTGGGTCCTAGTGGATTTCCCTATGTAATTCTACTTGATAATAGCCGCCAGAGTCCAGGATATATACACAAACAAACTGTCGAATGATAATATTCGAGATGCCTCCGTCTTAAAATCTATTTTTTTTATCGAGAACACAGATTATGTATGGCACGTCAAATCAGATGCTAGTTTCTCGTAGTTGCTGAAAGTTTACGTTAATGTCATGATATTTTACGTTGTTTTGCAGATGCAAGTTAAAATAGACAATCGTGATATACTAAGTAGTGATTATTTTTCGAGACCACTTAAATGATATAGAAAATAATACATTTCTTCGTCAAGTGGATTTATTCCGTAAAACATTATGTCTTAAAAATGGATAAACTGATTTTGGTGAAATTTTATAGTAATGAGTGCGATGTAAGTCTAAATGAATGAAATGTAAGGAAGACATGTTCTGTGACTTAAGCATTATCTAAACAATTGATATCTTCAATTCAATTTATTGCATTCCATAAGGTATACATAAGTGGTGATATTAAGAAAATATAGATCATTGCGGATCTTAACTTGCATCTGCGCACAGTCGCCGACAAAAATGTTAAACTTGCTGCTCTTTTTATTCGCACCTTTTTCTGCATCCTCTCCATAGTGTCAAGTAGGCAAAGGATTATCTAAGAGTTAAACGGCCATAGACCGTGTGCAACGGGTCGAGGTTGTAAGGTAAGGTTGGTTTATGGATACGTACATTACAGTGCTTGATTATGCAGAGAGTGCAGAACAACGGCATTAATAATTCCAAAAAGCGTCAAGTAATTGTCGATGACTTAACTAAAATTGAAAGACAATTCTATACGTCACTATGGAAGAGCAGTGTTAGGTACTTTAATTTCGTACCTGTATTGTAACATTTACAAATTCGAGACTCATCCCAGAGTACAGTCAGACAAACACAAATGAATACACAAAGTTACACATATGTAGGTATATCTACGGAATAAGTCTTGTATTTCACTTAATCCTATAGCCTATAATTAATGAGATACCTATAAATGCATATTACGATTACTCTAGCAATGCTTTGGCATAGACAAAACATGGTATTTTGCATGGAAATCTTACATTATTTTATTTATTAACGGTTCTTGAAACTTTGTAATTATTTCTACAAAAAGTATAATTTTAGAGGTGAATTACAGGGATTTTTTTTATTACAAATGTCATAGAAATAGGTACAGTCGGCAACGAATATGAACAAAAATCTTGAATAAATAGGTATTGCTCAACGGGAAATATTGGGTGAAAATAGATCTCTTTCTTTCTCTATTATTATTGGTAATATTTTTATGTGTCAAACAGTTATATTCGTTGCTGACAATAATAAGAGTTGGAAGAACAGAATACAACATTATCTTATTCTGCTTTTTAGATCAGGCCAGCGGAATGTAAAATGTAGTATCCAAAAAAACTACGATTTTCAGGTATTATTCTTGTATCACAGTACCTGTATAGTAAAATAAGCATGATAAGCTTTAAGCTTAAATGAAATAGTTTTTAACGAGACACATAAAATCACAATAAACCTATTAATTAAAGATAATCGAGAGACCACTGGTAGGTAAATAAAATCGTTGCGGAGTGAGCATTAGAATGCTTAGCGGTATTATACAACCCGGTTAGCTAGACACCTTATTGGGTCGTGTATTGACAAACTTCAGATCACAATTCACACGAGCTGTCATTGCTAGCCAATCACAATCGCTATAATAATATGACAAATAGATTATTGCGGGCTGAAGTTAGATAGATGTTGCAATAGGTGTTCAAGATAACCAGTAAGCCCCTGGTTGCACAATGGCTCAATGGAAGTGGTCAAAAATAATTTATAGCACTTTCTGAACTATGTGGATGTAAGTTTTTTCAAGTACTTGCAACGCATGTCATAAAATTGATAGGAGCGTCCAAGGTTGTCAAATATATCTGAACAAATTGTAGACGATTAAACTTAACAAGTATTATAATGGGACTGCAGTCCGACTTAAAGCAACGAAAAGTGTTTTGTTTTGTATGCATTTTCCTTATTTGTTCAGATATATTTGATTATAACCAACCCGACCGCATATCCTTATGACCCTGGCTCTATCTATATAATGTAGACGTTGTTCTATTATTCTATTTTTCAAACAAAATATTTTATTCATCTTTGACCACTTCTACTGAGATGAGATAATATATAAATAAATTCGCCTAAGATTAATTATTAATATTAAACAAAAATTAACAACAAAGAAAGAACAATCACTTAGAACGAATGGTAATAAAATTTAGTTACAATGTAATAATATCTTTACAAATATTTACAATTTGGTAATTTTTAAACGTAAACTAATACAGGCGAAGGAGGTTAACTTCTCTAACTAGGATTAAATTTACATAACAAGTTTTGTAACAAAAACCTTACTTAATTGAGGGTCTTTATTTACATTAGCCAAGATTTTATCCCTTACTTCTTCACCTTTTATCCGTATCTAAAGACTCATGGATACAATGTCCGAAACACCAATTTGGCTTTGATATGCGTAATAGTAAATATCGATTTTTTTTAATAATATATTACTGTTATTGCACATTATTTGAATATAAATCCGAAACAAGACGATACATTCATATTCTAATTATAATTACACGACAAAAATGCCCGTAAAGCAAATCAAGCATTGTCAAAAGTCAGCTCGAAAAGCTGTAAACATTTCTTACACCGAGGTTTCAACGATCATGTCTCAAATCCGCGTAAACCGCTGAGAAAGTTCTGTGAAGATTTGCATTGCATTAATCACGCGAATGTCTACCTCTGTTAGATTCACTTTTCTTCGCGACCGTCCGGTTCATAGTACAGGCGTATCGCTCACTCTAGCAGCTGGAGGTGGTATATTGTTGTTCGCAGCAGCGTCTTGGTTATTTGCCGTGCAATAGAACTGCTTGTGAGCTTTGTAAGTGTTCACATATTTGAAAGATATGTCACAAGATTTGCAATAGTTGGGCGTTTCCTCTAGCTCTGTGTCTGGTTCTTTCTTGATGTCTGCGGCTGGAATGGGGGAGGTTTGCTCCTCTGGTTCCGGCTCGTCGGTTGCGTGGACTAGGCGCGCGTGGCGGACGACGTTTCCTCTGTAAGTCGATGTGTAAGCGCAACTGCTGCACCGATGGACTCTTTCACCGCCGACAGCTGGGCTGGGGGACGTTGTCTCGCGACTCTCCTCTTCCAGTACACACGCGATGTAACTTTCCTCCTGAAATTGTGAGAGTTTTATGTTAGGGTCTTGGTATATTGTCAATCTTTGGGTTTCTAAGGTCTACTCAGCTAAGATCACTTCTCAAGAATTCGCCTCAGCGGCGAATGAATGATAGTCTTGGGTTTCGTTTATTAATACGTGAAACTCGGCGCACGTCTCAAGTGAGTACTGTTTGAGTATGCACGTGCGTTTCATGTCTCAAGCTAGGTTTATTAATCAACACGTTTACTTGAGACCGGCCACAAGACTGTTCTCAATCTTGAGAATGTTTTATTAATATGGATAAAACATTCTCAATTAATAAAACGCTTGCCATGTGAATAGAAAACTCCAACAACTCAATCACGCGACCATTTTGTTTTCACTTAGGCCCGTATTAATAAATCGTTCTTGAGATTGAGATCGTGTCTCAGTCTCAAGACCATTTTTTCTGATGCTGTTTTAATATGCAGCAGACTCTCAAGCGTGAACTTGAGGCCATGTCAATCTTGAGAACAGTTTATTAATACGGGCCTTAGAAAGAATTCGTTAGACGGAGATCGCGGTTCGAATCCCAGCGAGGTATCTTCATGTTAATAATTCGGTTTGGTTGATGATAGGGTTTTTAATGGGCGCATGCTAGCAACCATTGTAGTGGTCCGGCTGTTTGAGATAAGATATCTAGCTCCCCAAATAAGTTGTGGTCGAGCGCTTTTGTGGACACGCGAATGTGGATTCGACCTCATTGTCACTTAACATCAGGTGTGATTAGGGTCAAGCGTTATCTCGTGATACATAAAAGGGTTTGTGTCATCTCTCATTTTTAGCCCAGGGAAAATACGGAAAAAATTAGCTTAGCTAGACATAATTCAGAACCGACTTATATAATTGCTATCTTATAGAGGTATATTAGAGATGTAATTTTGAATAATTAAGCCTAAAAAAACGAGCGCTTAATCTAGATTTTTTTAGAAAACCCTATTTTTAATTTGTATCTTAATAACAATAAATACTAACTAACATTTAATTAAGTAGACTTTTGTTAAACACAGTTAACTTATTGATGGATAAAAAACTAAGCATGTTATAGTTAGGCAAGCATGTGTTTTAGCTGAAAATGTTTAATTTAGTGTTTTAATTTCGGTCCAACTATGCGCAGTTTCACCCCCAAAATGTCGTCGAGCTGAATTGCTTATAAGAAATAAAAATTACAGAAACACAGTTTTTAACTTTATCTTATTTAGTTACTTAGTACTTGCGTTTCTCACTAATTTTTAATTTTTAGCAATTGTTACTACATTTATAACACTTTATTAAATGTTTCAAGAAAATCGCGGTTATTCGTTTTTCCGAGGTCAAACCGTATTTTCCTTGGGTTATTTGGGTATATGTTGTGAATTGTGTAGGTACGGATAAAGTGCAATATACGAGTACAAACAAAGATATCCAAAACATTTCTTGATTTCTAATAATCACAATTGACAACGATTAGAATAATAAGTAATACTATTTAACCGCCTCCGTGGCTCAATGTAAACAACATTGGGTTTACGATTCGGAGGTCGCAGTTTCGATCCCCAGCGGGGTACATGTTTAAGTACGCGGTTTGTTTGGTGGTAGGGCATTTAAAATGTCCGCCTGGCTAGCTACCACCATCTTATCTAAATCTGCCGCCAAGCAGCAATGTTAATGGCATTGTTGTGTTCCGGTTGTCAGAGATAAGATAGCCAGTACCCCAAATGTGTTGGGGTTTCCGGGTCAGTACGCTTCCACCTTCGACCTCATCTTCACTTAACATCAGGTGTGATTGAGGCCAAGTACGAACCCGTCGTGCATAAAAAAAAACTATAAGTTTAAAAACTAAAAATTTATTTTTAATGTATATGTATTTGTTACCATAAAATGTATCCCATGACACTCCAGAGGTCATGCACTTCGAAATCGGTCAAGCCGTTTAGGCTACAGGAGGTAACAACAACAATAGCCTTACATCCCCACTGGTGGGACACAGTCTCCTTTTACTAGAAGAGGGTGCTATAGACATAGACAATCCACCATGCGGGCTGCATTGCATTGTTTTTGGGGGTGAAACTGCGCATAGTTGGACCGAAATTACTTATTGATGCTATTTTTGACTTAAAAGTACACAAATCATAGAACACTACTTACCTGTAAATCCGCAGGCTTCTTTGGGAAGTGCATGCGTATATGCGTGCGCATGCCACGGAGTGTGTTCCCCCTGTACCGGCAGATGGTACACCGGAACGCCTTCACCCCCGCATGTGCCTCCATGTGCCGCTGCGCCGCAGCTGCCGTCGGAGACACGACGTCGCAGCATGGGCATTTCCATCCCCCCTCAGACCCCGACGTAGGTCTAGGGACCTCAGGCACACTCCTGGGTGATCGAGTTTCCCTCTTGACACAGTAGTACGACTGATGCGTCGTCAAATTGTCCAGCGAGCTGAAGTGTATTCCACAAGCGAGGCAGATCAGCTGCCTGTATTGGGGCGGAGGTCCCGGCTCCGGAGGCGCAGGACTCGCTCGCTCCTCGCCACCACCCGAAGAACAGTAATGCCGCTTATGAATTCGATAGTTCTCGTACTTGCAGAAGACAATGTTACACTCTTTGCACTTCGATACCCCTTGTTTGACTAAGACTTGGGGCGATGCAGCGGTTACGGGTAAATCTGATGGAAGTCGCAACGCTAGTGGTAGGATATGAGGAGGAGCAACAGGATTAAACTTCTCCTCTGGCGGTGATGGAACACTTGGTGGTTTTGGCGTGGGATCTCTAGAATTCCGCCTCCGCCGCTTCGGCGAACTTTCACCACTTGGCGACGAAGACCGTCTCGATGGCGAAGGAGTCCCTGGAGATCCTGGCAGCGAGGGAGCACAAACTATTTGCTCCGGAGTCGCTGATCGTATTCTATTCTCCTTTTCGTGTTCATCAGTTGTTACTGACTCCGGAGAACGCCTCACGCTGAGGTCCAGAGGCGTGGCACCGTCTCTCGATGGCTCTCGAGGACGATTCGCAGATTTCAATACTTCTGGTTCTTTTCCATCGGAATTCATGTTTGGTAATGCCCGGCTTAGCGGCTGGAATGTTCCATTTGGTAACAAAAAGCATGGTGTGTCGGGGTCAGGTAGAGTGGCGCCCGGGAGAGTACTAGCACTTCGTAGTAAGGAATACGGCACGATGAGAATTGGGTTGGTTGGTAAAGCAAGTGCGTATTGATTTTGCGCTGGTGGTGTCGCTCCTGGAGATGGCGGGGCTGATCCTGAGGTAGCTGAACCACCTCTAGCCGCTGCCAGCGCTTGCTTCACGACTTGCCTAGTGCTGCAATAGTGAGCTTTGTGTGCCCTGTATGTCTTTATTGAGCTGAACCGTATATCACAGTCGGCGCAGTAGCGGTCTTGCTGTGGCGGGCCGTCGGTGACTTCGCCGTTCGATGTCGGCGCTGGCGCTGGAGTTCCACTGCTGACGGGCGACGATGAGTGCATTCGCATGTGGCGGTTTAAGCTTACTTTCTTATCAGCACTATACGAGCAGTAAGTACACGCGTATTGCTTTCCGGGCGGTCGCGGCGTCTTCGCGTCGCTGCTCGACTCGTCCGCCGCTCCGTCAGTGGGAGAGTCAGTCGCCTCCGTGGGCTTCGGCCGTCTATTTGAACAGTAATGTTCCTGATGAGCTTGCAGCGTACTCAGAGATGAATATCGAATTCCGCACGGCTTGCACATGTACCCGGTAGGGGCGGTAGGGAAGAGTGCTGGAAAGGCAGCTGCTGTTAGAGCGAGGTATTCTCTCGCCGTTTGAGGAGTAGGTGGCGGCGGGGGTGAAGGTGAGGGTGGTTCATGTTTCAATGCGGCAGCCTGCGGAGCCAGTGCAGGGTCCGTCGCGAGGCTTGTGTTCAGTCGCAGCCTGGGGGGCGACGGGGTCGGGGAGTTTGCTGACGCCCCAGACACGGGTGAGGCACCTCCACTGGACGCAGGTCGCTCGCCTCCCGAACTCGGCGTGCGAGGTTCTCCTGGCATCGCCTCGTTCTCGTTTCCCCATTCCTCGTCCTCACCTGGAAACGATAAAAACAATCCTTTAATACTTGATACTTGTTATTCAATTGAAAACGAAACAAAGAGGTATCAAACTATCGACTCCAATATAAACTTATATCGGGTCCTATTAGTGTTGTTAATAGCGTGGCGATGCTAAGTTGCCAGTGGTTTTCTCGCGATAGTCGTCACCCGTCACGTTTCGCCGCTATCTGTCGACGTCACTCAGATCCAGGCTGAGCGAGTCGAGGCATACATTAGCGCTCCTCATTGAGACGTGCTCGCGCTATGTAAATGTCACCATGTGGGTGGGGCGAGATTCCTTTTAACCTCCAACAACTGAGAAATGCAAACAAGATTAGTCTCGCTTCTTTAATTCGTTCACCGGTTAATCAACTGACGTGTACTGACGGCCGATCGTAAACAATGCTCGTCCATCAATATCGCGAGCGTGAGCCGCACTCAGCCCGCGGGCAAAGAGAACAAAAACTTAACGGGCCCTCATGTAATTGGATCTGATTTCCAGAAAACGGCCACTCACCTTCCTTTTTGAGCGACAACGATCTCTACCAAGCAAGGAATTAACCTATCTTTCGCGCAGCGATCTCGACTCAAAACGCCAATTAATGAGAGGCTCAACTTCATTCTCCTGGCTCTGTGAAGATCATTATATGGGCACGACAGCGAGATGGACGCGACGATTGTTGCTCGCGCCGACCGCCATCTCGCGGTAACGAATACGACTCGAATCGGATTGCGTTCGGGTCACGCTATCCTAGCAGTTGAGCTCTATGATTGGTCGTTACGATTCGGTTGTGTCGCGCGATTGGTCAGGCTAATGCATTTTATCTGGAACTTAATGTCAACGTCATACCGAACGCAGGTTTATCGCGGTTCGTTAGCAGTGTTTCAGCTTCTGTATTGGTCTAAATAAGTTATATAAGACCGTGATTATTGGTTGGGACGGTTGGGTGTTGGTTACGATCAGATAGATGGCGTGACTTGGTGTCATTTATGTGGAGTTCGCGAAACTGAACGCCGATTCGTTAAATGATATTCATCTTGCCCTTTGTTTTTATGAACATGTCAAATGGAACCAGTTCCAACGTTAACATAAGTGATTCAAATGCTCCAGGTAAAGGCAACTACCCGCATGTTTGTGACTGAAATGTAGTGTTTCGTTGTAATCTTTGCGTACAAAGAGAACATGGCGCATACAGTGTAACGTATTGTTAGATCTACTGCAATATTGTTACAGATGTCAGCTTGTAATTTGAACTTTGTGAATTAGCTACCTACAGTGCATCGTTTAACCATCGCCATGTCCAATGAGTTTTTTCGCAGTCTCGTTCAAACTTCACATATTGCTCTATATTTTTACAAGCTTTAATTTAGTTTGCAATGTTCGTATGTAAGTAAGTTGTACGTTCCAAAATTTGTTTCCAAACGCAAAATTTTTCAACCACATGCTGGTATCTGATTGAGCTGAAATTTGGCATATTTATGTAAGTTCGGTGACAATGTAATATTATGGTGCAATCGAGCTGATCTGATGATGGAGCCTGGATGCAGTTCCATCATGATGGCAAATGGCAAGATAGTCGAATTTGGGCTAGTTTGTTTTGTTGTCATGAGCACTTTACATTACACACGTGAACGAAGTCTGAAGATGGAGCCAGAAGATGGCCATTGGAACTTCTTGATGGATTTTATGTTATTCGTCTTTTTATTTGAATAATATATTATGCGATAATCATGATGGAGCTTTAAAAGCTTGTTTTTAATAATCTTTTTAATGTAGAACTTATTCAATATGTACCGGCAATATCTGCGCCATTCGTGTAAACTTACAAATTTCATTAACAATATTAAAAAAAAAGATGAGTGATAAAATAGTGCACGTCTCACAACAAACACAACAAAAGGAAATTTATCTGTCATATATCGATTGACGCCATTTGTATCATTTTCGATCAACTAATTTGGAGCTCCGTTTTTGACGCTGCTGCCGTCATAGGTCTGTGCTACCTTTAATCGCATTTTACGTAATCACAGGAAGAATCACACTTCAATTTAAGAGATGACTGGGTCCTCTTGGACGGAAGGTGCGACACTAGAGTCTAATACTTAAAAATTTGCACTTTAAAGCTTCTAATTATTATGAATGCGAAAGTTTGGATGTTTATTTTTTGTTTGTTGCTCAATTACGGCGAATCGGATGAACGGATTTGGATGAAATTTGGGATATAGGTAGAATATGCCCTTGCTTAAAACATAGAATATTTCTTATCCCGATAAAGTGAGTAATTCCCGCGGAATAAACAAATTAAACATATCCGTGGTAAAGTTAATCCACGCAGGCGAAGCCGCGGGCGGAAAGCTAGTACTTTATAAATGGAACCCTGAATCGAAAACCTGTTTAAGATATTTTTGAACGACCTATCCAACGATACCCCACACGATGGGATACAAAAATTAAAGAAAATTCATCCCCAATGTCACGTGTATTTTACCACATTGTCGGCGTGATTATTATGTATCGTCATCATCATATCAGCCGAAAGACGTCCACTGCTGGACAAAGGCTGCCAATCGATATGACAGATAAATTACCTATTGTTGTGTGAGACGTATTTTTAGGCATCCACAATACAGGCCTAGCCTAGTGTGGACGCTACAGCAAATGTATAATTATGTATGGTTCTTATTGATAAATAAACGTCTTATCTTATCTTATCTTATCTTATCTTATCTTATCTTATCTTATCTTATCTTATCTTATCTTATCTTATCTTATCTTATCTTATCTTATCTTATCTTGTATTATCTAATCTTATCTTGTCTTGTCTTATCTTATCTTATCTTTTTTATCACTTATCTTTTTTTTATTATGTATACACATGTCAAATTATAGTTTAACACTTTCCGGGACAGGGGGTCTACTCTAACGAAAATAGCTTCGGACGGCCGTAACTTCGGAATTTTTTTTTTTGCTAAGAATCCTTAATTTGCATTACTTCAGATGTGCCTTGCGTCCCGTGCTAACTTGTGATGTCCCACTATATACAACAAAAGTGAGGCAATGACGATTGGTTTATAATTGACACAGCAAACTGCAAAAGAAAAAGTCCGAAGTTACGGCTGTCCGAAGCTATTTTCGTTAGAGAGTACACCCCCAGGTCATTAGACACAATATAAGTTTTATTGTTATAACGTCGAGAGGCGGGTAGTGTCCCAGAACGTGTTAATAGTGCTCTGAGCTAAGCTTCGGACAAACAGACAGACGGCCCTGGCGAAACTATAAGGGAGGGTCCCTTACTACTTAACCCTAAAAAAACGATTGGACGACAAGGTATATTCGTCAACTCGGTTTTGAACACTCATTGAAACTTTTCAATAAGCATCACAAACACTATTTAAAATGCCACTCAACAATATCAATAACACGCCGGACAAGCGTCAAACACGTGCCCGCTCCGAAAAAGAAATACAACCGCCATCTTGTTTTGAAGGTTATCAGATGGGAGATCGGGGCCCAATTAAAATAGTCGTGCATCGGTCGCGTCACAATCGCTGAGATATGCATCTGTGACTGTGACGCCTGTGAGCGATCACCTAGGACTTGAGTCCCTTACTTCGGATCTCAAGTCAAACTCGAAGAATTGTCCCATTGATTCTCTACATTATACCATTAGTGGCAAGGTTCTGGTAAGGATAATAGAAGTAATAGAAAAATACTTATAATATGACTATGGTCGTGCTATTATGGTAGTGAATAATTAAGAAAAGTGACTATGCCTTCTAACAAGAATTACTTTATCCACAATGCAGGATACAGCTTTAAATTGCAAATTATTTAAATTGTTTGATCTAATTATTATTTCATTGTTAGATTTTATTTTTATACTAGCTTGCCTACGTGGAAAAGCGCTATCGCGGATATGATTAATTTTTTTTATCCCACAGGAACTACTCATTTTATCGGGATAAAAAGTATTCTATGTTATAAAACAAGGGTATATTCTACCGCCAAATTTAAATCTGCCGCCAAGCAGCAATATTAATAGCATTGTTGTGTTCCCGTTGTCAGAGATAGCCAGTCAGCCAGTGTGTTGGGTCAGTACGCTTCCACCTTCAACCTCATCTTCACTAACATCAGGTGTGATTGAGGTCAAGTAACTACCAACACGTTGTGCATAAAAAAAAGAAAAGTGCTTCTTAAACGAACATCGAAGCTGCCCTAGCAGAGACTGGCATCCAACTGTGAACTACAGGGAACTTCGTGTTCGTAAAAGTCCCCTGAGAATTTGGCTGGTGTCCATGTAGTTATTCACAAGCTATACGTAAAATTATACATCTATTAACAGATACTCAAAGTTAACATCGACTTTTTACTAACTATAACTAAAGCGATAAACTAGTGAGAATCAATGGTACAGGTGGTTTTGTCAGATAGACATAAACCGCAGTAGTAGGTACACCTTGAGCTAATCTGATTCACTGATAACAATATGTGGAGACAAAAAAATGGTTTCATTGAATAATTTTTTAATTGTATCTGAATATAAAAATGCCTACTGTTTTATTAAAGCGCTTATTACATTATCCTATTTGTAGGAAATCTTATTAGGAAACAGGAAGGTGTAATCGAAGTTGGAACAGTTAGTTACCGAGTTAGTGAAACAGAAGGCCCGATCACACTACCTACTTCCTCCTAAATGCAAAGACTAATTCGGCATACATTGCTGGGATGCTTGGTTTTGTTAATTCAAATATCCTTACTTCAACCTGCATTTAGGATGGTGTAAAGCGCTTCCAATTAAGCTTCCGATATCCTAATTAGAGTATTCCTAATTCGATTTCCTACACTTTAATTCGATTTAATTAAATTTTTAATTAAATTCTGTCAACAAAAAAAGTTTCTTCTGTAAAAAAAGGGGTAAATGTTTGTGTGCTGAATACGAACATTTATTCCCGAGTCATTGATGTTTATATAAATATTTATGTATGTTTATCCGTTATCCAGTATCCATAGTACAAAGCTTTGCTCAATTTGGGACTAGATGATTAGTGTAATGTTCGCAATATATATTTTTAACATGTCCTCGACAGAACCAATCAGAGTGCAATAAGTTGACTGGACTAACCAATAGCAGATCTGTTATTATTACCTGCGTCACCTTTAATTCACACAGTCGAATTCAGCTATTTTAACAATGTCAAAAAACTGTGCCGATAAATAGTGCCAAAGAAAAAAAATTGTGCCACTGTACCTAGTTTACGATTAATTCAATATTTTAAGTAGGCATCTTTTAAGTAGGTATAACAAACACTCGTATAACACTCACATTTTTAATCAATGTTGTAATTTTTTTGCAAGAAAAAAATTCCTATAAATATAGGAAGTGCGTACAGATTATTTTGGTGTTGGCCATTTATTCTCTCACCAATCCTATTAGTTCTCGAGGATTCTAAGAGGTGGCGCTGTTTTATTTTATCTCGTAAGAAAAGCGCGAAAAAGATTTGTTCGCGCTACCATAATATCTATAGCATAGGTAAAGACAATCAATGTATCCAACTATTAAATGTCAACCTTACTCGCTATCACTAGATATGTCTACCGCCAAAGCATCAATGCTGAGGCCATTAAGAATAAGAATACTTTTTTTTTATTGAATTCCATAAAGGAGTTATACATAAATCAATATATATGTTACTACAATCGTACAAATACAAAATATTTATTTCATCAGCTTAAGCCTAATACATAAAATTTCAGCTGAGGAGCTCCTTTTAAGTATTTTACTGCTTATTGCGTGTGCTGTTTGAGATAAGATAGTCAGTCTCCCAAATATTAGGTGTAATTGAGGAAAGACCACGAAAAAAGAAGAGTAGGTACATAAAAATTAGTTTTAGTTCAGAGAAGTGTTATCAGAATTAACAGCTATCTACCTAAGTACCAACTTGAGCACGATGTAGAGTAGAAAGCTGGAAATTCGAGATCAACATACAGTCAACTAGACACCAGTAGCCGTAGACTATAAAACTGATAAAAAAAACTAGACATGCTCATTCGACACAACATTCCGTCCTTATGATGTTGTCGCGGATAAATCCGTACGCACGTATGATAGATGAACTGAACTCGCTTACACAACAAACTGAATAAATCAAGATGGTAACTACGATAATCGATGTCGACTTTGTCACTCAACTTTTTCTTTCCTCTGGCACCACTACTAATGGCTCAGTAAAAAAAAAAAGTTTTGTAGTGACGCTAAGTCGACAGTGGGAATTATTAAGACGTGTAGAGAGCTTCACTATCGTTTCAAGCATTGCTTTCCCCATAGGTAACTGAGTTCCTATCTATTTGTCATATAAATTCATAACTATGTACAGGCGACAGTACGGCGACATACCTACTACTAGTATAGGCTGGCCCCTCGACATTACTGGAAATGCGAAAGCAGTGAGACTTGTTGTTATTGGAAGTGCGCTCAAGTGTTATCAATTTCTAACCCCCAACGAAAAACGACGGGTGTATGTATAGACATATAACTTTACATATGAAAAATACAACTAAAACAATAAAACAGAAGTAGGTAGGTACAGAAACATCAAATATTATGTGCACACAAAGCAAAAACATGCAGTGTACAAAAAGGCTACAGCACAGTGTGTGGATTTGCCCAATGCGGGCAATTTAACGAACCAGTTTTAACGAAACCGATTTACGTTAAATATGCTTAACTAGCTTTCCGCCCGCGGCTTCGCCTGTGTGGATTAACTTTACCGTTATCTGTTACCGCTTATTTACAGGCTGGCTCTCCCAAGAACGAACAGGACACGGCTTACTGTTTTTAAATATTAGTATTACTTACAATTGGTATTTCGCCAAAAAAATAGAATCTAACTAATATTATAAATGCGAAATGCGGAATAAACAAATTTCCGCGGGTATTACTTTATCGGGACAAAAATATCCTATGTCTTAATCCTGGGTATATTCAACCTATATTCCAATCTCAACCAAATTCGTTCATCAGTTTCACCGTGATTGAGCAACAAACCTTTTTGGATTTAGGTATTGTAAACTTACGTATGTATACATCTTTATAACAGAAATCAAAAAAAAAAAAAAAAAAATACTAATATTTAAAAACAGTAAGCCGTGTCCTGTTCGTTCTTGGGAGAGCCAGCCTGTAAATAGGCGGTAACAGATAATGAAGTTTCGGCGCGTTATTTGAAATACGACCATAATAATAAAAAGCACCAAGCAGATGATGATAAAATAGTAAAAAAATACAATCCACTATCACTCAGTGATCTCCCGAGTGTCCACGAGACGGACGTCGTGCGTCACGATCGGACGCGAATTTACATATCGCGGGTTCGATTCCGCTATCAAGTTACGCCTCGTACCTGTTGATTTGCGTCCATTTGTATGCGCTAGAATATTAATAGGTAGTCAGTAAATGTTTTATAGTGTTTTATTGATACCCCTCAAACTTCTTGGGTTATTAATTTGGTGTGGGAGGAAAATTATGAGAATTGATTTTGTACCTGCCGTTCTCACTGAATACTTAGATAGAATCAGTCGCCATATCATAAAAATCAAATGGAGACCGAAAAATCTTTGGAAAATGTTAACACTTAGTTTAGGTAGGACTATACTTAATAAATAACAATAATAAATATTTCTGACACGTACACCAATCATCTAGTCCCAAACTAAGCAAAGCTTGTACTATAGTTACTAGATAACGGATATATACGACGCAACAATGATTCTGCTTGGTGTATTCTTACGAAATGTAGCCTTATTTCATAGTAATAAAAATAAAAACAAAAATAAAGTACAACTGTTACAACTTATAATAGAGTTGTATGTGTATCTGTACCACAAATGGATCATCGCTCAGTGTGGATCCTCACCTATAGCGGTAAGACACTGATTTTCAGCTAGTGCCCTGCGAGAGAAAGCGAGGGTAGGGTACCAGTGCAAAAATTTTCAATAACAACCATAAGTGTGTATTCTATAAAGATCATGTTCGTATTCATCACACAAACATTTACCGAATTCGGATTCGAACACTCAACCGTTGCTTTCGCTGACAGGGTCACTATCCATTACACCAATCGGTCGTCGAACTCACGTACAAGTAATAACTTTAGATAATAAGAATGATTTTTACTTAAGAATTTTACACCTAAAATATAATTGAAAATTTTAGAAAACTCTTCGACAACATTTATCTCATAGATGGTTATATCGTCCAGGTAGACGTAGAATAAAATCTTAGAAAGAGCTTTCAACCGATTTTCATCAAGCGCGGTTCATGATTCTCACGCGTTCGAGATTTAAATGACGATAGACATTAGCAGTGGCGAGCATAGCGTTTTGTCACAGGGTAGGCATAATGATAAAATTTACTATTAAATGAGAAAAAATACAACAAAGATATAACTTACTCTTATGGCAATCCTCGCAACTGTTTAGGTATCAGTTGTCTTGACAATGCATTTTGACGAAAGCTTATAATTTACTAGGGTGGGCACTGCCTTTCTGCATGTATAGAGGGCACGCCACTAGCCATTAGTATATATGTCACTTTCACACTTATAAGCTAGTGCAAAAGTGACTATTATAACTATATGAATGTCTAGCTACGTTGAAAGCTCAAGTGAGTGAGAATCGGAGTACAGGACCCCGATTCTCGCACGATCGACATTTACTGTCGATAGACATCCATAGGTTTGTCACTTTTGCACGCCCTTATTAGTACGAAAGAGATAGTTATACCAATGTCTATCGACAGTGAAATCTCGAACGCACGAGAATCGGGGTCCAGGACGCCGATTATAGCGTACTCGACATTTCATTGTCGATAGAGATTGGCAAGTCTATGTCTTTCATACTTATATGCGAGTACAAAAATGACAAACCTATATTGATGTCTACCGAGAGTGAAATCTCTAACGTGTGCGAACACTGCTCGGGCGGGGCCACGATTCACGATTGATATAGACATTGGCATGCCTATCTCTTTCACACTTATAAGCTAGTGCAAAAGTGACTAACCATATGAATGTCTAACGACGTTGAAAGCTCAAGTGAGCGAGAATCGGAGTACTGGACCCCTATTCTCGCACACTCGACATTTGTCTATCGATAGACATTAGCATGTCTATCTCTTTCACACTTATAAACGTGTGTAAAAGTGACAAACCTATTGATGTCGTTCGACATTGAAATCTCGAGTATGTGAGAATCAGGCTCCAGGACGCCGATTATAGCGTACTCGACATTTCATTGTCGATAGAGATTGGCAAGTCTATGTCTTTCATACTTATATGCGAGTACAAAAATATATTGATGTCTACCGAGAGTGAAATCTCTAACGTGTGCGAACACTGCTCGGGCGGGGCCACGATTCACGATTGATATAGACATTGGCATGCCTATCTCTTTCACACTTATATGCGTGTGCAAAACTGACAAACCTATTGATGTCTACTGATATTTTGACGCCTGAGAATCACTGCCCTGTCCCCTCGTTTAGTCTTTCATATAAAAAAAAACGTACTCAAATCGTACCACGCACACGCACACGCACACGCACACACACACACACACACACACACACACACACACACACACACACACACACACACACACACAACGAGTGTCAAAGACATAACACCCGTCGTTTTTCGACGGAGGTTAAAAAACAGTTCTGTACAACTATGACGCTGACTGTGCTTTTAAAAGATAAGTGTTGACTTATTATATTATCGCTAGACAGGCGTGTATTTTATGTTGTTTATAATACAGTAATGTATAATCTACCTTAGGACAGCACATAGTTATGACCGGTCAGACAACCCTATCGCGGTCCGCAAAAACTGACTAGATAACACTTCCTTACGGCCCCTTCCTGTCCCATGACATATAAATCTTGATGGTTCACGCGGTGATAGCTCTGCAATAGGATGTGTTGGTTTGATATCACGTTTTGATACATAATATTAAATAACTATTGAAGTATTTAATGTAGTGGTAGAGCCACGCTGTAAGCTATTAGCTTGCAGCATGAATGGGCCGGCTCGACCGGGGAAGTACCACCCTCTCGCAGAAGACCGACGTCTGAGTAGTGGCATTTTGCCACTGCGCTTCGTCCGGTGAGCGAGGGCGCCGGAGGCCCACCTTCCAGTCTCTCTCCAGAATGGTAGCGGTATTTAAAGAGTTAGTACCCCAGGAGGGTTCCAGCACTGCTGGAGAATCCCTCATCGCTCAGGCTGCCCTACTTATTCTGGGGTGGACACCTTCCTCAAAGGCCGGCAACGCATCTGTGACCCTTTTGGTGTTGCGGGTGCCCATGGGCGGCGGTGATTGCTTTCCATCAGGTGACCCGCATGCTCGTTTGCCGCCCTCTCATATAAAAAAAAAAAAAAAATTTAAAACACCAAAAAAAATATAATTTACCATAAAATGTATCCTATGACACTGGAAATCAAGACGAACGTAATGACACCTTGCCCTTCAAAATCGGTAAACCCAAGATACAGGAGGTAATAATAGAAATCTACGTACAAAACATTACCCTTCCACCTTTAGGGTTGGGTAAAATTGTCATCGGAAACAAAATATTGACTGATTTTGAAGTGTAAATTGTTGTTAGATTCGTTTGATCCCCAGAGCATCATGTATACATTGTTTATGGTAAAAAATCCAACATGGCGCCCACAAAATACAAAATGGCGTCTGTTTCCAAGTATTCAATCGCTTGAGGGATGACACCTGTTATTAAATACTTATTTACCTATATTGTCATTTGCCGAATGCATTCAATTTTTTTTTTTTTTTTTTTATGATTGACTGGATACGCGTTTGACCACAATCTCACCTGATGGAAAGTGACGATGTGGTCGGAGATGAAGCACGCGATCTCAGTAAATGCCTATTCACTCTGCTCTTTTACAATACAATTTAATTAAATAAATACAATACAATTAGTACCAGCGATTAATTAAATCTCTTTGTTACTTACACATGGAACGGTCCGCAAACTTTTTATACATAAGTACATAAATGCAGTATAGATTATGGATCATAGTTTTATTTAAAGAAGGTATAAACATGAAAAAAAAAAAACAGTGTCAAATTCATTAACCCACTTTACCGGCTAACTACTTAGAAATAAATAGTTACCCACCAACCCTTCCCGTAACAAACGAGTGACATGTGTAATCGTGCAGGGAATCTAATATAAAAGTATGATTGATGCAGAGTGTAAGTTAATATTCATGAGGTGTTACCGCATACTCTTTAAGCTGGGAAAGAATGGATGTGGTAATTTGAGAAGTCTCAGTAGGTCATGTATGTATACTTTTTTTTTATGCACGACGGGTTTGTTCTTGACCTCAATCACACCTGATGTTAAGTGAAGATGAGGTCGAAAGTGGAAGCGTACTGACCCGGAAACCCCAACACATTTGGCGGACTGGCTATCTTATCTCTGACAACCGGGACACATCAATGCTATTAACATTGCTGCTTGGCGGCAGATTTAGATAAGATGGTGGTAGCTAGCCAGGCCCTTAAAATGCTCTACCACCAACCAAACCGAGTACTTAAACATGTACCCCGCTGGGGATCGAACCCGCGACCTTCTAATCGTAAACCCAATGTTTACATTGAGCAACAGAGGCGGTTAGTATACAGGGTGAATTTGAATTCGTGTAATTCCTATTAACTGGTGACGCCACTCTTGATTACGAACAACTTTCCCTGAGGAACAATAGTCGAATTCGATCAAAAAATTTTCGATTACCCATATAAAGTAAACCAGTCTGGACGCACCTTTAGTATGGAAGTCCAACAATTTTCGGCTTAAAAATTGCAAGACGTACCTAAATAACATATTAACATTCACACTTAACTTATGTGCCTGTTCCTAAAAAAAAAATTTGGGCAAAAATAATTGTCGCAAAAAAGACACCATGGTAAACCAAAACAGTGTTACAGTTAAACAAAGTTGATATGCAATCGTAAAAACTATATTCCTGAGGTAAAATATAAATTTGTGTTAGCATTCGCAAAACAACTGAATAATAATTTTGATTTTATGGGAATTTTACAAAAATAAAGAAAAAACAAATTGTTGAAAAAGTAATAGCAAATACCGGTGTGGAAAAGTTGGGTGTACTAAAAGGCGATTAAGGGACTTTCCATCAAAAAATTCTACACATTTTCACGTTGTCGCCTGTCACGTGTGCATTTCTGTACGAATCGAATGGTGAATCGTAGATGTTGTTACAAGCATTAAACTGTTAATATTTGTAACACCCAAACGCTAATGTTTGGGATATGTCTGACCACCCCATTTGGGATAAAGATCGTGACGTTATGTGTATAAAGAGGTGGCAAACTAGGTGTCTCAGCATAAGTTGCAGTAGGAAAAACCTACAACGTTGTGTTTTCAGAGCACACATCTTTAATTTTTAATTCAAGCAATACCACATCCATTCCACAAATTACATTATACACTCCACCACTCATCTACAGTAGTGCGTGTAATGTGTGTTTATAATTAAAAGAAAAAAAAACACTAGTACACGTGTGAGATCGAGTAGAGATTAGCTGACGAGGAAATTAAGCAGTTTTCGGTACCTAATCGTTTTGTTTGGTATTTGTGGGGTCATTTTAAACCGACTTAAAAAGATGGTGTTTACAGTTACAGTTTAAAGTTAATACATAATTTGTGGGACACTGTATACGCTTTTATAACCGGAGAATATCATTAATCTAACTGAAAAAAAATTTAAAGATCATGTCAAAATAACATTAGCAAAAAAAGGTTATTACAAAATTAGTGACTACCTGAATGACGAACACGCTTGGTGTACTACGACCAGCTCCCCAAAATTATAAAATTGTATTAGTTATATGCTTTATTAAAAAGACAACAATGATCCTGTGGGTTCCTTGCGCCGCTTCTTTTCCCACAGATGATTTCCCTTTCCGAAGCGGTAGTAGCTTGGACATACCGACTGACAGATAAATGCAATAAACCTTTTTTATTTCTGGTAGATTTAAATTGACATTCAACAAATGATATCACGTATCTTACGTTGAAATAAATGCTTGAAGTTAGAAGTTCGATTGTATTTTTTATGTGTCTTTTGTTTTTTTTTTCCGAATGTTGTCTAATATTTTTTGTTCAATTTTATCGATTTATCTATCTTTCGCGATATCTCAGCTGGTTCCCCTGACTTCAATATTACACATAATGGCACAAACTTTATCCCAAATGTTTAATATTTAAAAGTTTTATGCTTGATACTCATTTAATTACTAGTATTGAATTCCGTGATGATAGGTTTGCGTGGAAGAGATCGCTGTTAGTGATAAAGCCGCCTATATAATTTGTAGTTTCTGTAAGAAATTTAAATATAGCTTCCTATTTAAACAATAAAGCGTATTAGATTGATTGATTGATAGAAATGCACACGGTTGTAACAGCTTGAGCCCATAGCCGTTAAAACGTTCAAATCTTTAGATGTTTTTTGGTGGAAAGTCCCATAGTCGCCTTTAACGTCACCCACGAGAAGAGACGGATTGGTTTTATTTTACGTGCCGAAACACAGCACTGGTTGTATAAACCATATATTTTTATTTAAAAGGGTATATCTCAAAATTTGATGATGCACTTCGGAAATCGAAAGCTTTTTTTTTTTATGCACAATGGATTGGTACTTGACCTCAATCACACCTGATGTTAAGTGAAGATGAGGTCGAAGGTGGAAGCGTACTGACTCGGAAACCCCAACACATTTGGGGGACTGGCTATCTTATCTCTGACAACCGGAACACAACAATGCTATTAACATTGCTGCTTGGCGGCAGATTTAGATAAGATGGTGGTAGCTAGCCAGGCGGACATTTAAAATGCCCTACCACCAACCAAACCGAGTACTTAAACATGTACCCCGCTGGGGATCGAACCCGCGACCTCCGAATCGTAAACCTAATGTTATTTACATTGAGCCACGGAGGCGGTTAAATTACCTAAAAGTAACCAAAGAGTTTTTACTATCTAAGTATGTAACCGTGATCGTGATGATCTTGTCTAAGGAACTTTTACCACAATAACTTATACATACATTGAAAATTTTGTAAACCACCGCACCTGCACCTAGGTATGATATTTTTTTTTTAATCACACCTTATGTCAAGTGAAATTGAGATCGAAGGTGGAAGCGTACTGCCCCGGAAACCCCATCTTATTTGGGGGGACTTCTTATCTCTGACAACCGGAACACAACAAAGATTGCTGTTTGGCTGCAGACTTAGATAAGATGGTTGTAGCTAGCCAGGCGGATATTTAAAATGCGCTACCATCAACTAAACCGAGTACTAAACACGTACCCCGCTGGGGATCGAACCCTGGACCTCCGATTCGTAAACCCTATGTTGTGTACATTGAGCCACGGAGGCGGTAACATATCGATGGATATCATTCAACTTTAAAACCTAAATATCTTATATAAAAAAAAATCCAATCAAATTGGACCACGTACCTACAGATATACATCCGGACAAAGACTGGACAAACACACAACGCCGTCAAACACATAACACCCCTCGTTTATCATCGGGATTTAATAAATGGCATTACCCAATTCAATTTTTACTCAGTGATGTGGCTCCAGCATATTAGCACGACTAGGCTGCCATGATTTGTGTGCAGTAATTATTCGACCGCTATGTAAATCTGGTCCACGCCCTGTCGCGAGCTAAGTACCACGTGGCTTTGTGACATTATCGTTATGTTCACAGGGTGAATTTAATATCACTATTAAAGGCTGAACAGGCACAGTGTGTAGTCAGTCATTCTGAATGTCAGTCATCGATCATAGAAAAAAGCGCCCTTCCCTAGAACGCGTTCCCGTTACCTGTGATTGAAGCAAGTGCTTAAGTTCTGCCTTCCTGGTAGCATAAACTAACTAAGTACCGAATAATTATTATAATAATTAATATACCGAACATTCGCACTAAGAAGTTCGATTCTTCATTCATCATCCGAACAGCCAAGGCATGGAACTCCCTTCCGGCGTCAGTCTTTCCTGAATCCTACAACCTTGGGATCTTCAAGAGCAGAGTGAATAGGCATTTACTGGGATCGCGTGCTTCATCTTCGACCACATCGTCACTTTCCATCAGGTGAGATTGTGGTCAAACGCGAATCCAGTCAATCATAAAAAAAAAAAAAAAAAAAAGTAGTCGATACGTACATTATGCCTTTGAGAAGAAGTATAGGACCAACCCATTACATGTAGGAATGTATTTGAATGTACAAAGAACCTGCCTCACTCAATGCCTGATTTACATTTTTTTTTATGGATAACGGGTTGGTACTTGACCTCAGTCACACCTGATGTTAAGTGAAGATGAGTCGAAGGTGGAAGCGTACTGACCCGGAAACTCTAACACATTTGGGGAACTGGCTATCTTATCTCTGACAACCGGAACACAACAATGCTATTAACATTGCTGCTTGGCGGCAGATTTAGATATTTAGATATTTAGCAGGCGAACATTTAAAATGCCCTACCACCAACCAAAGCGAGTACTTAAACATGTACCCCGCTGGGGATCGAACCCGCGACCTACGAAACGTAAACCCAATGTTGTTTACATTGAGCGCCTGTTCAAACGATGATTGTCCTTTGCGATGTTTAGATAGTAGGGACACCTCAATGACGTTGCGCACTGTCTGTCTAACGAAAAAAATTACATATGGCTATCGTCTTCGATTTCTCCTTAATGCACCAGGGAAGGATGCCGTGTCTCCGTCCAGTGACGCCTCATTGGATAAATTAAGATTCTTTTTTATACAGAATATATCTCCCAAACGGATTGGTAGATTTGGGTCAGATTAGTGACCACCTTACAGTCAGAACTCTTAGATTTGATGTTAATAAATTTATCTTTATCTTTAGTGTTTAAGCCTCACCGACTTGGTTACCGACTGCCTTCAATTGCCCTCCGAAGCACTGAAATATTCGTAATAAAATTCACTAGTCCCCATCCAAGAACTGACGGCGCCAGACATTGCTTATCAATACAATACAATGCAATACAATACAAATACATTTTATTGCACAACAGAAAAGAAAATACAGTTTCAGAAAAGTGGTAAGAATAGAATGTACAATTTGGCGACCTTATCACTAAAAGCGGTCTCTTCCAGGCAACCTTTGGGTATAAGGACAGTACATTTGAAATAGGTAGGTCGTGCGGTATTAAATAGGGATACAGATACAAACTACGTGAATAAATTTCATATATTTACATGCACATACATACATAGATCAATAACTTAACTTCGCTAATCGAAAAATGTCACGAGTGTGCGGATAAATTTTACCCAAAAAGCTTGTCTATCATCACGACGATCTCTATTTTCAAGGCGAGATTGTTGCGAATTCAGTTACTGTTATGTTTCCGCATGTAGGGCATTTATCACTCCCATTTTTTATAGCCGGAATCGATTCTATATGTGCTTCTGACCAAACTATTTTCAGGCTACAGGTATACAATTTATTGTATATGTGATGTGGTAAATCACCCTGTGTTCATAAAATTGTCTTGTTCATATTATTTTGCACTATTGTGAGCTTTGATGGACGCAAGCTCGTTAGTAGGAACTACGAATAGTAGGTAGGTAAATTTTGGTTGGAGCTTTTAATGATGGCGATTTATAGAAGTCAAACCACTGTAACATTTAGATATGGTCCCTTGGTCTTCTTAGACAAATTCGGTTCTGCCCTTTGGTCTATCTAGATGATATAATGCTTTCTCGGGGTTTTTCAAAATGTTCAATTTATAGTTATACTAACAATGAGCCACTGAGGCGGTGTGTTAGGTACCTACGTTGAATTATGATGGTGAATATCTACGTAATTAATTTATCAAAATATTCACCCAACAATTTCCGAATCGTTTACCTCAGTTCTCGCGCTCATAAACTTAACAACTCCTATGCGACCGTGCGTGCGTGTGTATCATTTGATGCCGTGAACTTTGATTCATATATCCTCCGGACATGCAATTCGCAATCACAGAAACGAGCCACAAAAAAATGGGAATACTGTAAAAAAGTCTAATTCTGATAGGCGCGGGGGTCTATTACCGAGGCACGCCGTAACTCAGAAACAAGTAAACACGGCAGTCGAGACATTTGCATCGCTATCGAGTTTTTAAATCTATGCAAAACGCGACGATACGTTGCACGGGCTCACGACCAGCCCCCCACCACACCTTCAGTAAAAACACATGCGACTCCATAATACGTCCCCAGTAATTCCCCGTGTGTGCCACTCTTGATTAATAACTCCGGATTACGAAGGACGCGATTAAAACACAATTTGAATACACTTACGACTTTTTAATTACCGCTACGGCGTCGTCAAAATGGTGGATACAAAATGGCGCGCGAAATTAATGTCGTCGCGATAAGGTGATAAAATCAAAATAATAAATAAACAGCTTAAAAAAGTTGCGTATACGCATTGCTGGAGGCGTCAAAAGTAGGCGGTACTTATGATGAATAACGTGACGGAATCCGGCGTCCAATCGGATCGATCTCGATTTTAATTATACGAATCGAGAACATCGAGACGCCTCTAGATCGAATATTAATATGACGATTGCGAATGCGGCGATAGCGTCACTCGGTCTTTGATTCGTCCGCCCGCCGGTTGAATTTCGAATTTAGAATGCGTAATTTGATTTGCGGGACCCGAGACATTCCGCGAAACTGATGCGCTAGATAGTGCTCTTCCGCAAAAGATTGTTGATATTAAACTGGAAAAATAAAGTGCAGTTGTAACGTCACGGCGGTGGCGGCAAGAATGATCTTGATGGAAGCAATACAAGTTTATTTGCATATACATTACTTAACTTCAACTTTCGTATATTTTTAATCAACATTTAAAAAACAATGGGTAATTAATGATCACTCATTTAGAGTTTGAATGAAGGCATGGCAGTTTGATGTTTGTTGATGACTGACTATTTTAAGTGTACTCTGTGTACCTACAAAATAAAGCATTTTTGACTTTAACTCACTTTGATGGGAATGGTTATGTACTTTTCCTTTAATTGCTGATTTTGGTGATTTCTGTGGGATGATCGGAAACAGTCAATCACAACATTGTATTTTGTACTAAAAGGCAAGTTTCGTACCAAACAATATAAATACCTAGATTTCTAGCAAAATTCATGTTCTTAATTGAATTGACACTAACGACGTCTCATCATAAACGCCTAACCAAACAATAGAGTCAAAATACATTTACTTTTCACTATCTCTGTACAGGATCTCATCTCCACGCAACACGCCTACGACAAGAAAATAATTAACCGGACTCTCCGTCAAACATCATGTTTACATCAGCTACTCCCATACCAATTACTACCGACAATCGATCGACTGTGTTCCGATCAGAAAACGGGCACCCAACACTAGTCCCGACTGGTTTGAAAAAAGAACAACCGGGCGCCGCTGCGCGCGGCATGTGAACGTGTTAACGAGCCTTTGATGGATCGAGCCACAATCTAATACGATGTTCTTACTTGTACTTCCACTATTACAATTTTCATGAACAACAAACTGATTTTATTACACGACACGTAATATACAACTTATTGCCCGAGACGACCATCGCACAATAACAGATCGCACTGATACAGTAAAAGAAATCAATTGAATTCATGAATAAATCGCATAAACTTGTCCGGGACTGTTATCAACGCGACATAATATTTTTTACTGCAGTTTCATAAAAGCCGATTGCGAAAGCTCACCAGTCGAAGGCAACGCGGTGGCATTTATTTTTAATAAATTCACATTTAACCGCCAATCGCATCCGCTATCTCGAAAATTGCTAGCGCGCCCCGAGATGGCAGCGATACGCAAGCTCCTTCACAATGTAAACTGTATAATTAAAGAAAACTGCTGTGATTGCGATCGAGTGCCTATACGATGTTAAACGAGTTACATAATCCTTTATCGGGTCGCGCGTCAAATTTATTTTCATATGAGCAGTTTTAAAAGTAAACGCAATCAATAGTGGTGTGCTAGCGCGGAACAGAATCGAGGGACAACATCGGATTGTTGCTATAAAAAGTGGTGTCGTTCCGATTGCGGCGGGCGAGCAGAGAGTTCGAGATTTGAAAATTAGCATTTTTGTCGAATAACTCTGCGGCGGTGTCTCGCTGAACGCCCGATACGACGAGCTGGCCCAACTGGAGATTTTTTCGTTTTTCAATGAGATTGAACTTAAAATATTTCACTATTCTCTACTCAAGTCTTGGTGTTGAGATTACAGGGAATAGGATAAGTGCTTAGATGCTCCCAGCGGTTTGTACATTGCTCGGTACATCGTGGAAGGTCGATGTTTGATATTCGGGACTGTTTGTATCGCGCTATCGAATACACACCGCTCTTTATAAGTTCAAAAACGGCAAATAAAAGTAGTTTCCAACCTTTTTTTTATACCCTTGGTTTATAAAGATTAGGTAGGTGTAATATAGAATAATAAAATTGAGGTGTCTATTTCTGATGTCAAAATTTATATTAATACCCAATTAGGTATCCATTGAGCCGTTTAT
Organism: Oegoconia quadripuncta; assembly: GCA_949316235.1. Classification (NCBI taxonomy): domain Eukaryota; kingdom Metazoa; phylum Arthropoda; class Insecta; order Lepidoptera; family Autostichidae; genus Oegoconia; species Oegoconia quadripuncta. The sequence goes on from OX438751.1 coordinate 3,693,130, forward strand.
ATGATATCTGAGCATATATTTCTAACTATTGTTTGAATTTTTGTCTGTTTAATTGGATGAATGTCCAGAACAGACCCTGACATGAACTTAGATGAAACTTCCTGTAATGACACATTTTAGGTGCTCTTTGTTTTTTGTCTTAAAGAGTTGGAAGGAAAAATATAACTTTATAGAGTTATTTGTATGACATGGCCAACTCGCAGGTGGAAGTCAGTTTTGAAATGAAATAATTATAAGTAGATAGTGGTATCCGAAATGATAACCGAAGATCAGTAAAAACCGAACGCCGTCAAAAAACTAGCAAAAAACGAAAGATTTTCGTTCTAAAAACCGTTGACCCTTTATCTTTTCTCTTCAGCTCGCGCTCATTGGGCCAGAGCCGAATTTATGTCGTCGAGTAATCCGGACCCATTTGTATAGATAATTTTTATTATTGCCATCTCTTCGGAGCCGGCCGCAGACGATAACCACCGAAGGAAAGAGTTCGTAATGACAATTTAAATAAGGAAGATGTATTCCTTTCGGCGGTCGATAAGTTTGAATTTGAATTTAGAAATCCGTGAGAGGAATTCGAAATTTTAAAAATGTTACTAGGGTTGTGATCTGCTTGTGATTTGTGTGTAGACAAAAAGCAATAAAGATTATTTCTTCGTTAAAACCAATTGGTCCTGGGTCATATCCAGAGTGGCCTTTTATATGCTATTGGATATGATCATAACACCTTTTAATAAATTTTAAGGTTTTTTTTTAATTAATCGGAATTACCTACCTACCTACCTACATTTACTCTCTCGGAGCACGATTCTCAGACCCCGCATTAGGAATATATGCCTATCTCGACACATAGTCTGAGTGCCGTACTGCCTAGGTGAATCTTCAAGGCTCATACTAGGGAATAAAATTACTACACTAAATCCCAATATAGTTGTGAAACTGTTGCTTAGGATTTTAGTAAGATACTATGGGCGAATTACACACAGCTCCACCCAGTCCTACGCTACTTTCGTCCCTCGGCATGTGAAATGGAGATTGACGACAGCAATTCCAAACGCAGCACCCAACCCGACGAAGCCCTGTGCAACTTGCTCAATACATTATTAATTAATAGAAAAAAATCATGTGAATTGTAATTTGTTGTAATGTACCTAATATGTTTTTCATTAACCCTGCGCCAGACAAACTATGCGTGTAAACTATTTTTAACATGACCACACTGAGTTTATCTGCCCCCGCTCTTATGTCCGCCTTATCTCAGCCAGTGCATTAGTCTTCGATAATACAACGATAAAACAGATCCACCGGCGCCACACTCGATTCGATACTCGATTTAAAAGAAAAAAGAAGCGATTCGGCCAGATAAAGATGTTATGGCTTGTTGTCGTAGTTAACCGACTTAATTGTAGATTCCTACGTTATGTAGGTACGTCGACTGATAAAGTTTAGTGAGGTTAAGTAATTTTTTATGACCATTTGTCTGCTTAGTTGTTTATCTTTGGAATAACTATTAATAGGTCTAGTTTACTTTGAAACAAAAACATGTATGCTAGTGCTTTTCACCAAAAAACATCTATAGATTTGCACGCTTTAAGGGAGATGGGCTCACCCCTGTCACGTATGCATTTCTGATTATCTCGAAAGGTGAACCGTGGATTTTTTTTTTAATGCACAACGGATTGGTACTTGACCTCAATCATACCTGATGTTAAGTGAAGACGAGTTCGAAGGTGGAAGCGTACTGACCCGGAAACCCCAACACATTTGGGGGACCTCACAAAGTAAACAATGTAATAAACAAAGTAATAAATGTATTTATGTAGTATATCAACCATCTGGTATCCACAACACAAGCTTATAGTTGCTTACTGTGGAACTAGATGGCGCTGTGTGTATGCCTAAGGATATTTATTTAATGACACATAATTTAAGGTAAGTATAGAAGCTTAATATTATAATTCATTGTTAAAATATTTGCCTTGCGAGAGTCTGGTGAAACTAGGAAAGACCTGTTTCACAGATCACCAGGCTCCCACTCCTCGGAAACCGCAAGATATAAGTTTATATAAACTAGTCGAAATAGAATAAATATGTATAAGTATTGCTAGTCTCTGGTGTTACGCTTGATGCTCCCAAATTTCGTTACTTATCTCTCCTTCTTTTCGAAAAATGCCGTCAAATATTTACCTCCTATAATAATGAGCTCACATCGTTCGTCGGTTTTCATCAAGCCCATTTTAGTGGGCTTATTATATTTATCGTGTTTTCCCCAAAACATCATTTACATCGCTTTCATTACGCCGACGCACGTTGAAAGACTGAAAATTTTGTCTACTCGACAAAATAGTGCGATAGCTGGTGTGCTAATGACGCCATCACAGACACCATTTTCGTGGACGCCATTTTGAATCTAACATTTTGTTTGTGTAGTCGTGTGGTGCAAAATAATGTGAAAAGGTTTAGGGTAGTGCTTGCTTCCATAGCCGTTTGTTAGTTTGGTTTTTGTTCGACGTTAAAAGGCAAAAAGGTTCGCTGTCGGTCGTTAATGAGTAGTAAAGATAATATAATTTACATTCAGAGGTCGCTTCAATACTGGCAACCCTTTCGGAGGAACACAACTCATACATGACTCATAAAAGAAATAACAGATAAAAGTAAGGTCCGAAACTATTTATGATTTACAAGCCATAAAACACTTAAAAAAGCAATAACGAATTCCACATTCAAAAATAAAGAATGTAACAATGTGATCGCGCGAGCTGAAGCCGAAAGCTGAATACAATCCCTTGCACAGTGGGCCGAAAGCGATCCCGATCTGGCTATCGGGATCTCAGTTTGTTCTCACATCATTACCCGCGCCGACGGCTACAAATTTACATCCAACACAATGGCTATCCACCATCGAGACATCATTAAGGTGATGCCGATAGCGCCAGCCTTAATCCTGAACAAATGAACTAAGTAGCCGGAGCCTCAATCCAATATCGACTCTACGACAGAAGGTTACAAGCCAATTTGCGACGGTTAGCACTGGCGCTTACGCGACCACCGTCATCTAGATATAATGACAGAACGTCATATAAGTAACAATAGGTTGAGGCATTATGAGCACTGGATGGAAAGATATAAAGTTGACTTCGAATTCTCGTGGAGGGCTCACAAGGCAACAGGGACTGTTTAAGGAAAGGATCAGTTTGAGTCGAACCTCCGGGCTATCGAAGCAACAATGGCACTTATAATATGGGTGATTGCGGAAAATTGGTGAAAAAAAGTAGATTTTGTTTGTTTCTTGTTCAACAATTTGCTGCGGCAGAATTACTAACTCGTATAGGAAGTAGCGGCCGTCTCTATCTTCATATTCCTTCTAACGTAAAATCTTGTCGTCAGGATCAACAGTAGCTTGTATTAGATATGTCGTTTAGGGAACCCCTATGGTGAACCTATAATGAGGGAGGAAGTACAAAACAAGACATAAGTTTGTAACGGTGTTGTTGTTTTGAGCTGATACTCATTGGTGGGTTTGGGTTATTGCGAGTTCAAATTCGAAATTTTAAACTGACTGAGTGACTAATGAACTGAAGGATCCTTTTTTTTGACACATTGATTTCCAGATTACACTCAGTCGCACCGTTATTTTAATAATTTTTTTTACATCTCATAATTTTTTAGTTTTAAGACCCTTTCGATCCTCTGTTTCATGCAATAAATAAGTTGGTGTGGTGATCCGTATTCTGTTTTGACCCTGACCAGAGCTATCCCGCCCCTTCTGTACATATACACCTCGTGAATCGACCCAGCTGGGCATAGGTGGGCTGGGAAGGTCACAAGTTTAGTTATGTGAGGTGTAATGGTGATAAAGTTGCAGCAAAATTGAGGAGCACCTGCTTGCTTAAATATTACGCCTATAGTGAAGGAGGGCAAGTGAAATGCCTACTTCCACACTTAAATACGAGTGCAACAATGTCAAACTTATAAAATGTTATCGACATCAGCAACCTTGGAGCCCTATGGGGTGATATTACGTCACTGTGAACGAAAACTTGAAAATGTTGGAAGCAACTTTGAACTATTTGAATGTTGTTTAACAGAAGACGTGGACTTACTCATATATAGGCACTGCCCTCTAATAATCAATACACACGCATACCACTAGTGTTTAAATTGATATAGGTACCATGATATCAAAAGCAATTACACAATTTGATGCTACTTACAAAACAGAATTTAATTTTCTTCAAATCACTTTCTTTTTCGCACTATGCAACATATAATTGATAACATATCTTAAATATCTTAAAAGTTTTAAATTATAATCCTTTGATTCTTTGAACTAATAAATAAATATGTTTTTATCGCTAGACTCTTCTATAAAACATACTGTTTTAGGATACCAATAACTATGCTCGCTGTGTGTGACTTTGCATACAATACGGCGGTTCGTTATGTCGCGATTGACGCGCGATCGACGACGACTGGTCGCGACGTGTCACACGCGCGACTTGTCGCCCTATCGCGAGATCTCGACCGCTCTAATTTGCTTCGTGCGTTATTCAGCACCTGTTGCCCTTGTTTGTTAGGATCATTCTTTAAGTTATTTTATTTTGTACAATTCGTTGTAATAATTTAAGTTTTTTTGGGTAGATACAGGTCATGGCCAGTAGTGAGCACTTTTCATTAAGAGAGAGTGCTTGTTTGTTATAGATATCTTTATATAAAACTAAAAAAGTTTCAAACATCAACAATACAATCAAAAACAATTAAAAATGCAATTAAAAGGAAAACAAATGACATCACTTATTTCCGTTTTTAATTAATAACCGTGTTGAGATAACCGTCTACAAACAATACTAGTGTTTTCAAAACAATCAAAAGGCCGTTATCGGGTGAATCGCGACATACCACGATCGATATCTCGACAACGGTCCGCTGTAACGAGAGCTCGATGACGAAAACTCGACGAGGGAAACAATTGAGAAACGCCTTATACGAAATGCAAGATAAGTAAAACATGGCTACCGGGCAAAATACTCTGGACCAGAGCTTCTCAAACTATAGAATGAGAAATGAGCGTTAAGTGTTTTTGTTATAAATGAGCTTTCATACTGCCATTTCGTAGCAATTGTCCTTTTCAGCGTTTTGTACCTTATTTTGAAAAAAAAAACCAGATGCCTTATATATATATAACACAACTTTGTTCGTTTGTATGTTTGTCAGGGATACCTCAAGCTGTTTCTAAGAAAAAGGGCCTTGAAAAATTGTCAATGGTGGTTCAAGGCACTACTCCTACGCACTTTATTTTTTATAGCTATTATCACATTTTTTTTAAATGGGTACTATTTCTCAAAAGTAGTTCTATGGCTCAGAAGCATAGCTCCACAATTTTATAAATAAAGCTTTTGAAGCTTTGAGCTAGTTGGAAAATAAGTTCGAACTGAGGCTACCTATACCCGTATTGCAACATCAAGACAAAATTAATTTGTTTAATTAATGGATCACCTTAAATGTTTTTGATAGGTAAATATAAAATGAACTATGGAAGTAAACCATTATCAACTCCTAAGCGTTGCACGAGCACGTCTTTTTTTTATGCAGGACGGGTTTGTACTTGACCTCAGTCACACCTGATGTTAAGTGAAGATGAGGTCGAAGGTGGACCTGACCCGGAAACCCCAATACATTTGGGGGACTGGCTATCTTATCACTGACAACCGGAACACAACAATGATATTAACATTGCTGCTTGGCTGCAGATTTAGATAAGATGGCGGTAGCTAGCCAGGCGGACATTTAAAATGTCCTACCACCAACCAAACCTACCTACCCTGGTTATTATCCTAAAATGAATAAAAATATCTCAACGTGACTATCTAATAAACCCGAACCAGCTCAAATCCATATACATCAACAACTGCTGAACCACAGCCTCATCTTATTAGGAGTGTAAGTCAATTACTTATGAAGAAACCTCAAACATTTCCAAGAAAATTTGCATGTAAAAGTTTGAGAAATCCTGCCTCAGATAATGCTGCGATCGCATCTGTAAACAATGGTACTGGCCACGCTCTCATTAGCTAGCCTTGTCGAGATACGAGCTCCGCGGGACTCGAATTGTGCAATTCCGCGGGAATCGGCCGGATCGATCCCGGTGATTTGTAATCGATCGATTGTGCGCTCGCGGTCTCCTCACTATCCTACTAACTGCCTTTACGATATTGCCTGGGAACGTTAGCAGTGAAAAATGGGTGGTGGGTGAATTAGATTTTATTTTACTTTATTAATCTTAAATCGGTTTAATGTGCCCACCCAAGTGGATGCTCTATCATATAGATAAGTTAGTTTTAGGACGCAACTAATTGAATTGGTAAGGTTGTTTGTAATATTATTAGGGCCAATAGACTATTACGGGGTGCAGTATATAAGTACTAATTATAAATATAATGAAATTCTTAAGGTTAATATACGCTTACTCGGTTCAAATTCTGAAACCAATGTGTTTATGGGTCCCGGTATGTCTGTATTTATTAATTAATTAATGATTTATTTGAAATCACAGCCATAATTACAAATTTAAAATATAAGTTATACATTTAGCAGCCAAAATAGATCTCAGTAAGTTTATACATAGCTTATTTTGTTACCTTATCTATCGAGACATCAAATTGTTGTGTTTGTGGGTGTAAGGAAGAGAGAAAATGTATGGAGTAATATGTGCGAGTGTGTGTGTGTGTGTGTGTATATGAGTTGAGTGTATGTGTACACAATTACCTAATCTATGTCAGTACCTTCAATACTGCTGATTTGAACTGATTACGACTCAGATGAAAAATGTATCATCAGTTTTATTTCAAAACGCTTCAAATAATATCCACGGTTCAACTTGCAACAATTAAATTAATGTAATTCTGGAATTTATCTACTGGAAAGTGTACAAAGAAAGCTAAGATACCCTTTAATCTGCGGCGGAAACCCTATGAGGAGAGACTGAAGATTCTGAATCTTACAACCTTTGAAGAGCGCCGCTTGCGAGGTGACCTAATCGAGACATTCAAAATTCTCACCTATAAATACAACCTGCCTCACTTGCTCGACATATTTAGGATGAAAGACATACGACCATTATGAGGACACGCCCTGCGAATAAGCCGCACTCACGCTGACATCAATGTCGCCCATCACTTTCTGAGCAACCGTTTTGTTCAGGCCTGGAATAAGCTGCCGGAAGAGGTTGTTTCCGCCCAATCAGTGAATTCGTTCAAGAATAGATTGGACAAATTTTTAAAAAAACTAGTGATGACTTAAATAGTTACTGAATAACAACATAATGAACAATGTGAATTCTTCCAACACTGTGACATAGACATACCAGCAGTAATGCTGCTCGTCTATACCTAATAATATAATAATAATAATATTTGAAGTACCTTTATGGTCAACAATGTTTCACGTCTCCCGCTGTTGTACTCTGCACGGCGCCTACAGAAAGGAAGACGGTGCCCTACGTGACTCTATTCCTACATTGGACCCCAGACTAATTAAGGAAAGAAATAGGGTATGTAAGTCGGAAAAAGAATTTCCCATTTCCATCGGCAAATGGGAGTGTAGCTAATGAAATACCATACAGCACCTAGACAGATATAAATATAAATATCCATGGACATATACAGACAGCGCCATCTAGTTCCACATTAAGCAACTAGGCTTGTGTTGTGGATACCAGATGGTTGATAAACTAGACAAATACATTTTTTTTTTAAATAAATACAAATATAAATGAGTAACATCCATAACCCGGGAACACATATCTGTATTCATCATACAAACATATGCCCCTGGCGGGATTTGAACCCGCGACCTTTTAGTATAGCGGTCAGAGTTTTTAACCACTACACCAAACAGGTCGTCAAGATACTAATGGGGAAGAAAGACGAGCGGAACAAAAATGATATCTAATCCATCGACGAATTTGTTCAGTCGATTTCAATGCAATAGAGTAGTACTCACCCACTTGAATTAATAGAAATCTTGCCTGGAAAAGGCTGATCCGCCTTAATTTAAGAATTATACCTTTCAAATTTAAATAAGATACCTACTAGTACAAATAATCTCTCCATGTTTTTTTACATACAGCGCAATGTAGTTCCACACTAAGCAGCTAGGCTTGCATTGTGGATAGTAGATGGGTATGTGATATACTATACAAATACATGTTTTTCACGGTTTGGACGGTTGTCCAAACGGAGTCAGCAGCAAGGGGGGGTCATTTGCTACTCACCTGGCCCAAAGTTTCTGGACTTGGCCCCACAGTAGCAAAAAAAAAATTTTTTTGGTGATATTCGAAAAATTACCGAAATTAATCGCTTAAACTAAAATAGATCAAAAAGTTATGGGTAAATCAGCCAGATTGGGGTGGTGTTTCAATCCTTACTGTCGTAGCATAGTAAAATTATTATTTTGTGTAGATAGTCCACAGAAAAATAATTATGAGTTCACATAAACAAAATTTTTGATCTGTGGCTTGAAAAAAACAAAATATGCAAAATATTCTCTAAAAACATCTCCAATTTGTGCCCTTTCGATTGGTATACCATACACGGTAGTACTTTTTTATTTACAGGTCGCCAACTCCATTGGTTCTTCAATTTTCCGTTGATTCCAAGATGTTTCGAATACAGAATACATTGGCCTTTATACGAACAAATAGATACACTAAGTTATATATACTAAACTCGATAAAAAATAGAATTCGACAAGACCAAAGCACGCGTTTACAAATCGACTACAAATACGCAACAAAACGCGTACATTTCTCGCATAAATATCTTAGCACGCGTCCATACAACCGACCGGCTTATAAATCTGTATAAACCACACAAACCTACACACTCAATGTTACATGTTTATGTCCCTTAACTGTACAGAAATAAGGTTGCAATTTGTTAATAAAGGTGCACTGACATTGGCGCGGCGGTGGTGTAGAAATGTCGAAGATATTTTGCGAGAGCAATTAGGTGCGCGTCGATGTTGAATTAATAGTGGATATCGTCGCTACATCGATGCCTCTTGTCTATTGTTAACGCCTTCAATTTCAATTTTGATCACCGTAGTCAAATTGAGCGATTGCCTTGTAGTGTCGACAATGTTTGACATTGACCGCTTTGTGTTACAAATAACAAGACTTTGGTTTTTAATACTTTAAGGAGAAGTATGACGAACGATTAAGCAACTCAATTGATGACAGGTGAATAATCGCTGCAGCATTAAAGCTGTCAAAATTATTATAAAAACTTAAAAATACCACTACTTATGTGGTACAAACGACACAGCTCTATAATTCAGTTCAGTTTCAATGGACGCCTGTAAAGTCGTAGTATCGGCGCATATTTTGACAGATTGTATCATTATAGTAGTTTCGACCTGTCGGAGCGTTCGATTCGCGAGTCGCGAGCCTCGGCGATCGTCGCATCCGATACGCGGCGAATGACAACACCGCGACAGCCGCGCGATGCCCACGACGATACTCGATGTGTGGTCACCCTTACTTTTTGCTCGATTCTAGATTGCATTGTGTTATGAATCGATATTTATTTCGGTTGTCTCATATCTGTGGCTTTTATGCGCATTTTATGTTTCTTCTTACGGTTAATGTGGTTGCCTATTATTGTTCGGTGTGGTAAAAGCATGGAATGGTAAAAGTGGCTTTTACCAACCCGTTGGCATGTTTTTTAACTGACTTCAACCAAGGTGGCGAGTTTGGCATCACATATTTTTTTATTATAATTTTTTCAATGTATACCTATATAAGTAATCAGGTGGATGGAACACTGCATGCCTTTTAGAGGAGCCAGAATGTGTCCAAAAATGCTCGTCTAGTTGTTCATAGCGGGTGCTGGTTCCAACACTGATTTACGGGAGTGAATGGCTAGGTATGGCATAAGAAAAAGTATAATGCAATGGAAATGAGATCATTGAGAAGTATGAGTGGGGTGAGTTTGAAAGGTAGAATAGGAATAGCGTAATTAAGGAGTTAAGCAGTGAGAATGAAGACGTAGTGACAAAGACTGAAAAAGGTATGCTGAGATGGTTTCGACATGTGGAGAGGATGAATGAAAGAAGACTTACGAAAGAGATATATGAAGCGAATGTGGATGGTAGTGTTGGTAGGGGAAGATCACGGTGAACGTACCATGGTCTAATCGGGGACGTCTTAAAGAAAGGCGAATTCAAGAGTACCCTAAACCGACGAGCATGTATGCACAATCTTATGAGAGTGAATGAAGCAAAAGAGGTGTGTCAGGATCGTAGCAAGTGGAAAGAGGCGTGACATTATGTATGTAGGTACGTACCTAGGGTATTCAAAGAATGAGGATCAGGCCCAAGACGTTAACTCGTTTATTTAACCGGTGATGGCATTGGTGTTAAAACCATACTTCTTTATTTTCCGAAATTGAAATGTGACATGAGCATCTAGACCAACATCTATTTAAAACGAATTTTGTAAGTAGATGTCGTCTCTAGTGTTGCTACAAAATGTATGTAAAGTCCATTTAAAATGCATTTCGCAGTCGTTAAGGGAGAGTCCGGGAGTTTCCGGCGCCACTACATTTGTAAGACTGGACGTCTTCTGAACGGTTTAAGTACCTACAATCTACATTACCTTCAGGCGTTTACAGCTGAAGTGAAACATGGCTGGACACTTACCTGAAAGGAAAATTAACGAACTTTAGATATACAAATAATAATACTAAAAAAAAAGAACAATAGTCCTGTGGGTTTCTTGCGCCGCTTCTTTTCCCGCAGATGATTTCCTTTTCCGAAGCGGTGGTAGCTTGGACATACTGACTGTCAGAGAAATGCTTAAGGCCTGTTTTTATTTCCAATAGATTTAAAGTGACAAAAGCAAAACAAAATATATATTTATAGTACACCAATAAGAAACATAACAACGATAAATAAGAAAAAGGGGATAGTACAATTTGGCGATCTTATCACTAAAAGCGATCTCTTCCATGCAACCTTTGGATTAGGAAGCATTACGCACCTGATATGTAGGTAGCGTGCGCATCCAACAAATGATATCATGTATCTTACGTTGAAATAAATGCTTGGAATTTTAAGTTAATATGTGATACATAAGTATGTCGGAGAACTTCGGTGGCTCAACGGTAAAAACGCAATCTCTCAAATTGGGAAGTCCGGGTTCGATTCCCAGGCAGGCCATGTACCAATGAATTTTTAAATTTAATTTTTATTTGCATTTATCCGACTGCTCTTAAATGGTGAAGGAAAACATAGTGAGGAAACCGGCATGCTTGATAAATAAAAATTCAAGCGTGGGGACTATGGCCCATACTCCCTCATAATATGAGGGAAGGCTTCAATGGGATCCCTGCAATGGGATATTCACAGGCTGATGATGATGATGACATAAGTATGTATAGGTCCAATGGAGTTGATTAATGTATGTCCAGTTCCAACTCAAATCATTAGGCTTTATTGAAGGCCCAGTATTAATTACTAATTTTAAGTACTGTACAACCTGTATAAGTGCTTGAAATTTGGAAAATTAATCTAATCAAATTAAACGCCTCCGTGGCTCAATATAAACAACATTGGGTTGACGATTAGGAGGTCGCGGGTTCGATCCCCAGCGGGGTACATGTTTAAGTACTCGGTTTGGTTGGTGGTAGGGCATTTTAATGTCCGCCTGACTAGCTACCACCATCTTATCTAAATCTGCCGCCAAGCAGCAATGTTAATAGCATTGTTGTGTTCCAATTGTCAGAGATAAGATAGCCAGTTCCCCAAATATGTTGTGGATTTCCGGGTCAGTACGCTTCCACCTTCGACCTCATGTACCAACCCGTTGTGCATAAAAAAAAACCATAAAATCAATTATTAATTCATAAAATTATACAACCATAAGTTTTCAGTTTGTGACATACTTCCAGATTTCTGGGACACTTCCTACATTATTATATCATACATACCTATAGTGTAAAGGTATACCCATACTGGTGGTAACAGATTGTTATCTAGCACGCACGCACGACTTGTGTCAATATAAAACTTTTATATCAATTTACATACGCCGTTGGAAAGGATACTAAGCGAGAAACCGTACCATACAAATGATGCGACCCTATTACTATATTAAAAAAAAAAACTTTAATGTTGCCAGTTATCCCGCACGGTATTCCAACAAACTTGCAATTCAGAGTAAACCGATTCTAATGAAAGATTATACGCATAAAGCCCACAAAAAGCTTTAAAAAGTTAGTGGAGATTATTTTCAAAAAAGAGTTATTGAAACTAAATTAGAGCTATTTTAATTTTTCCATAGTGATAGAAAAAAATGCAATTTCTTTTGAATTACATGTTTAGAAAATGTTTCCTACTCACTTTTTTAAATAAATATCCTTAGACATATACAGCGCCATCTAGTTCCACAGTAAGCAACTATAATGCTTGTGTTGTGAATACTAGATGGTTGATATACTACATAAATACATATTTTTTTTTGTAAATAAATACTTATTATAAATGAAAATCATCCATAACTCAGGTACCTACACATGTCCGTATTCATCACACAAGCACATGCCCCTAGCGGGATTCGAACCTTGCGGTTTTGGTATAGCGGTCAGAGTTGCTAACCACTGCACCAAACAGGTTTTTAGATCTATATATCTTACCTATACGTATAGGTAAGGTTGGCATATACATTTTGTGTGAATTAATGATCTGTATCTGAAGCCCGCCTCTCTCCTGTGCCCGACAGGATCCATAGTTATTTCCGACTTCACTAATATTAAACGCAATAAAATTGAGATCGCGTACCCACGTAAGAAGAGATATCTCGATAATTGAATCGCTTCACCAATTTCGAAGTGCAACATTGTCATTTTTTTAATGCACAACTTGACCTCAATCACACCTGATATTAAGTGAAGATGAGGCCGAAGGCGTACTGACCCGGAAACCCAAATATTTGGGGAACTGGCTATCTTATCTCTGACAACCGGAACACAACAATGCTATTAACATTGCTGTTTGGCGGCAGACTTAGATAAGATGGTGGTAGCTAGACAGGCGGACATATAAAATGCCCTACCACCAACCAAACCGAGTAACCAAAATTCAAAATACGCTGTCGGATTGTTATATTTTTTTGTATCATGCCAAATTAATTTTTATTTTAAGCACTGAATTTATTGTTATAGAAAAAACATTGATTTCATTCATAACGGCCACTTTAAACTGGAAAAATTATTTAGACATCTTGCAGCATCTTCTGACTAGGTCCAACAAACCATATCCCTGTTTTCCACATAGTAGGTATTAACCAAGGCAGCGTGGGCGCACGAGATAGCTATCTAGGCATTGTCGCAGCTCAACCTAGGTCCGGGGTTAAGTCTTGGATATTGTACTTAATAGATATGCGTATCAGTCTTGTTTCGGTTGTTATGTAAATTCCCTTGATAGATTTGTTTACGAAAGATGTAGTTACCTAAGCCGAATTACATTATACTATTAGGTCCTTACGTATAAAATTGGCGTTTTGTATGAAGAATTTCATTAAGACTGTTTTCTCCATACAAACATTTTTGATTTTTTTTTGGGAACGGCAAATCCAAATTTAGCTAAACTTTGTGTGTATTATCGGATAACATTAAGTTAAGTATAAACAGCGTTAATTTTTAAAAGTAACCGCTTTATAAAAGTTTCAGCGAATCTAAGAAATGATTATGGGAAGCACATGAAAAGAGCTCTGTTCAAGTTTTTTTTATTATGTGATTTAGCCCAGAAATTAAAGAATATTCCATGTGAAACCTTGAAGTAATATTCCATTTTCCAAATAAAAAACAAATTTGGAATATAGCTTTGCAAATCGCAGGAATTGGTACATATGATTAACGAAGAAAAAAAACTCCAATTTCATAGGTAAAGGCCCAATATCTGAGTTTAGACAAGATCAGTCACTCTCCAGTCTACCTAATCTAGAAACAAGTGAGTCCTTGGTTGGGTGATCAGAAATGCGCACGGAGGGTGCATTAATGATATGTATTGTATAAAAAATGTGTCAAGTGTATTGTTCTTTATTATTTTGTGACATGATAAATCATTTATTGCTAATTTATGTTAACCTAGTATTTTTTTATGTAGCGGGGACGATTCCCGGTTCAACCATGTAATTGTTTATTAAACAGTTGCTCGGCGCCCGTGGTAGAATGGGAAACAGCTTTATTTGTTGTGCCAGTTGTTCGGGTTCCATAGAAATCACAGTGAAAAAATCATAGTGACTTTGTCACATCATTTCCAATTTAGCGTATGTCACGCTTGTTTCAAAATCACGGTGAAAAATCACCGCGACTTTGTCACGTCCGTGATTTTGTAATATTAGCCGTTCCAATTCCCTCATAAGTTCCTGATTATGATGATTATTTGTTTTTTAATGCTTAGGATTGTCACCAAATGTGTAGTATACTTGTAATTAATTATTGTAATGCAACCAGTGACTTTGGAACACTGTTTTTGTCGTAAAAATCACTGTGACTTCTTAGCAGATCACGGTTATTATTTCATCGTGACATTATTTATCCATCTCTAGTCTGCGGTGAATCCTTTACTTCACCAGGTGAACGGTACCATATTTACAGGAAATTAAAAATAACTGTCGACTGATATAGGCCAATGTTAATTAAGTGTGTGCTGGATATCTGCCGCAACCATCACCGCACGATATTTACAGGCGAGGCCTGGCGCGCCCACTAGTGTATCTCTGGATAATACGGCTAATTACCATAACATTGCCATGTTTATTTTGTGGGAGGCATGATAGATGGTTCGTTGTCGTATTTAAGGAGGTATAATAAAACTTTAAAGAAATGTATAGCATCATCGTCGATGGCCATAGAGCTCTCTCAGGGTGCGGTCACTGAACTCGATCTTCGGTTATCCATTTCCAGATTAGCCACCTTGTGCAGATCGTCGCAACAGCTGGCAGGTGGGCGTCCCATACTATGTTTGGCGTAGTCCTCACTATAAAATTTGTTTTTTCAATGACCATCGGTTCTGTGACTGATGTGTCTGTGTCAGAGAAATCCCGAGCATGGTCTTTCCGTTGGATGCTGAACTGACTTTGAGCTTATCGACTAACCGGACCATCAGGATCCATTATTCGGCTCCATAAGTTATTACTGGTAGGAGCACTGATTGAAGACTCTGTAGTATTGGCGACGACAATATATGACCCATGTTGCTAAGTCCAGCTGAGTTCTTATATTGGTCTCTCTCGAAAGAGTCGCTATCAGCAGCTGAGCTGAAAATGCAATGGATTCCAGCGCATATAGGAATAAAAGGTAACGAAGAGGCTGATCGAATGGCGAAATTAGCATGCTCAAATTTAGATGGGACAGTAGTTAATTTATTATCTGTTTATGTGGAAGTGCGCCCAAAATTTAAAGATGTTAGTTATTCAAATTGGAAGGAATATTCTCGTCGTTCATTACAAAAAGGTATTTGGTATAGTTCAGGTCAGCCTCTTCGGGTACCTTGGTTTGATGAAGTTAAGCTAAGGAGGCGATTAATTAAGTTAGCTGTTAGACACTATCCATGAAATAAGTTTGGATATCTGATGAAAAGAACTGACACTCCTAACTGTGAAGTCTATGGAGTAATTGAGGATGTTCAACACTTGTTGATGGAATGTGCTAGAAACCGAAATGAAGGAGATACACTGATGAGACAATTAAAGCTGAGTCAATACGCTCTAGGTTAGGCTCAATCAATTTTGGGTAAACCTGGATCAATAGCGGCCAGATTATTATATAATATGTTTGTATCTTCTCATCAGTGAATCTTGGTCAGGATACAATGGGACTGTCATGTCTAGAAGGACTCAAGTCCCTAAATTAAATAAAGATTATAAAAAAAAGCAAGGTATACCCGACGTAGAAGTACTCCTGAACAATTTGTAGGGTCATTCTTTCGACTATAATCGGTCATAGGTCTACATGATTATTGATAGGTCCTAAATGATCAGCCTCGCCAATTCTCATTTTGTAATTATCATCCGAAGTGAGCGTCAATTGAAAGTCTGAATTTATTCACCACTATTAAATTCGACTTATGGTGAGGAGGAAGGCCATGTAGTTTATTATTATTAAGGTTATATAAGAAGTTGACGACCTGTTTGGTGTAGTGATAAAAACCCTGACCGCAATTACTACAAGGTCGCGGGTTCCAATCCCGCTAGGGGCATACATTTCTTTGGTGAATAAGTACACATGTACCCGAGTTAAAGACGTTTTAATTTATAATAGGTATCTATATAAAAAAAATGTATTTGTGTAGCTTATCAACCATCTGGTGTCCACAATACAAGCCTAGTTGCTTAGTGTGGAAGTACATGGCGCTGTGTATATTTATTTATTTTAAGCAAGTCCAAATTTTCTGAAATCATCACTAAAAGCAGTTATTGATTCTTGTTCAATTTAAGGTTCTGGACTTCCTTCGTCTTCCACTTTCACCACCATCGGCTTCATCGCGTCCAGTTATATTTGAGTACAATTGTGCTGATAACCAATTGTGAATATAAATATCAACTCGTGCCTATTTTCCTAAATTTTCTAAAATTCTCATGATGACATGCGAAATTACTCATAACCAGGATAGGTATATGACAATGGGAGCCCGGAAAAATTGTGTCACTATATCACCACGTAGTTGCGTGACGCAGGAACGAAACTATGCGACCCTTGCCAACCTATTAGCATGGTAACCTATTTCATGCTCGCCCCGCGGCTTCCATCATCACAAATTGTCGCAATAGATCCCAGCTATTGGTGGCGAGCGTCGGCGGCTCTGCAGTTAAAACACGGTGTTCACGATGGAACAAGATGACAAAACTATGGTAATTAATTTTTCTATAGTTGATTGAAGATTACATAAACTTGATGTGCAGTGGTGGCAGTAGGCAGTATATTCTGTAGTGTTAGTGACAGTTGATGATGTGGAGGTGGGGTAAGACGAACGGTGTAACGTATGTGGGATTGGTTAAAATGCATGTGTGAGTGTATGTATGAATGGAGTGTGAGTATGTATGTGTGGTGCAGTGAAGTTAACAAAACGTTAACGTGTTCCGTTTCGATGCTAGCAGATTGGCGTGGACACATGGTCTCCTAATCTAGTAGGTCCGGGTTCGATCCCCAGGCAGGCCATGTACCAATGAGTTTTTAAATTTAATTTAATTACTTATGTGCGTTTATTCGACTGCTCTTAAACGGTGAAGGAAAACATCGTGAGGAAAAATTCAAAGGCATGTGAAGTCACCAAACCGCATTGGGCCAGCGTGGTGGACTATGACCCATACTCCCTCATATACGAGGGAAGGCCAATATCCATGCAGTGGGATTTTTACGGGCTGATGATGATGATTGGTGGCGAACGAAAATAGTTATTTTCTAATAGTAATGCTGCAAATATAGGTAAATTTATATTTAGTATTAGAACGAATTTTACAACAAGTAACAAATTAAAGTTGTATTTTACAGAGAAATTTAAGGATAATCGAAATGTTTCGAAAAACCACTCGAAAAGATTATGGGATTTTTCTTTAACAAAAAAAAATATTATTTAATATGAAATATAAATTATTATTGGACTGATAATATTACCTAAGTTTGTCGATTTAGAGATAGGTACCGTCATGTTCAAAATTGCAGTCACAGTCCAAATTAAAAAATAAAATTCTTTTTGAACACCTTTGAATTTCTAAAGTAAAATACCTTTAATTGTTTTGCTGTAGATCCTACTACATAAGAATGGTACTCGATATTAGTCTTACACATAAAGGTTCCAAAAAATCGAAATATTTTTAGGACTATGACTGCAATATGAACGCGACTGTACGTAAATATCTATAGGAGGTTAATGATCCCTCGGAAATTTCTAATATCAGCCGACTGGAGTATTCATTTATAATTAAATGACTATATTGAAGTTAACAATATTGAAAATTGAATATTTTCTTTCCGAATAATTTTTTTTTAATTACCGGTCCGCCAACCTTCTGTACTTTAAATCGCTTCCTCAAACATCGAGGAGAATTCCGTCCACCCACATTAAATCTTTGCTGAAAATGTTCCCATCTATCGCCCGCCCTAAACAACGCCGCCCAACAACGGGCCAACTCTACATGAGCTACAAGCAGTGCCATAACATCAAACAGACGCGTCCACGCTTTAATTCTTGAGAGATATGCACTAGGACTTGCATGGAGCTCTTCCATACACATATCACTTGACTTTCTATAAATATTTTTAATCCGTCCTTAGTAGTAGCATATTGCGTAATTTTAGAATTGATTTTAGTGTGTCATTTATTAGAGGCACCACGTCTACCTCAGTTTGCAATTCTTTGTTACCTAGTCTGCTATTATTTACGTCTATGGTTGATTCACTGTCAATCGACTATCGTATGACACGCGTGTTATGATTATTATATGAAGATCTCGTTGCGTGTGACAGTGCGTTATCGTTATCACGTCGACAGGCGATCGTGTCGTCACGCGATCGTCACGTGATGTGGCACGTGTTTAGTTTTTGTATTGTTATGCGCAATGGTAGAGATACTCGCATGTCAATACTTCTTTATCACTTCAATATCAACTGTAAGATTCATTTACGTCGATCTGCAGGATCTTTAAGCTGTTTTTTTTTTTTTTTTTTTTTTTTTTAATTAGAATGGGATCGCTCTTGACCTTAATCTGGACTAATGTCGAGATAAGGTCTACGATGGAACGAGCTTTCCCAGAAGATGCCTATTTAACCTGACTTTAAAGAACTGCGGGTTATATGCGATTGGAAACACAGACGGAGGCAATGCGTTCCACTCCTTAGCCGTGCGCATGAGAAACGAAGACCTAAAACGCTTGGTCCTTATAAATGGCACGTCAACTAAGTGCGGGTGATATCCTGCGGTACGTCTTGAATTTCGATGTAAGAACGGGGATGGCGGGATCAACTCATGCAGTACTTCAATCGTCTCCGTGGTACAATGTAAACAGTGTAAGGTTTACGAATCAGAGGTCGCGGGTTCGATCCCTAGCAGGATACATGTTTAATACTCGGTTTGGTTGGTGGTAGGGCATTTTAAATGTCTACAAGCTTATCTAAGTCGCCCCCAAACAGCAATGATAATAGCATTATTGTGTTCCCGTTGTCAGAGATAAGATAGTCAGTCCTCCAAATAATATGGGTTTTCCGGGTCAGTAAGCTTCCACCTTCGGCCTCATCTTCCACCCAATGGCCGTCGGTCCTACGAGCAATGTGCCTCGCCGGATGCGGACGGAGCAGTACGAACGTTGTGTAGATATTTGGGGGCGGCCTTTGTCCAGCAGTGGACGTCTTTCGGCTGATGATAGTGATGACTAAATATTCCTAAAGAGCACCAACTCTTGGTATATTCTAAAAACCAATATGATATTTAAATTATATTTGAAACATACCTACCGACCTAGAGTTTAATACTAAATCCAGATAGCAAATATATCAAAGAGCTATCTATCTTAGCCAAGAGCTGGGTATCTGAAGAATCTGGTACACGCCGGGCGAAGCTCTCAACACGTGTAGAGATAACGCCTGCGCGCCCGCGCAGAACGACGGTTAGCGTTGTTATAAACAGCTATAGAGCTGATTCAATAGATGAGCTTTCTAGTTCATTATCTAAACTGAGTTGTAGTTTAAGTATTATCAATGTAACTATGTTTATTTTATCGGTTCCCAGGGCGAAGAACCACGGTTATTCATGGCCGTTTTTGATTTTTGATAAAGGACAATAATACATTGTAGTAAATTTTATTTTGTCGGAGTTTCACGCAGCTTCTTCTCCCTAACCATAGCACAGATTACTAATAAGTTACTAACCACAGCTCCTTGTGAAGCGATGTAGTTTAAAAAAATAACACGTTGACTTTCAATAAGTGATATTTTTGTATCCTACATTGAATAAAACATTTTTGACTTTGACTGTTATACAGGATGACGTTTAATTAGTGTACTTAATTCCTGTTAACTAGTGACTCCACTCCTGATTATATACAAGTGTTCACTAGGAACCATAGCCGAATTCGGCCGAAAATTGTTGGACTTCAATACTAAAGGTGGTTTCAGAATGGTTTACTTGTTTATGGGTAATCGAAAATTTTTTGATCGAATTCGACTATGGTTCCTTTTTTTTAGGTCGAAGGTGGAAGCGTACTGGCCCGGAAACCCCAACACATTTCGGGGACTGGCTATCTTATCTCTGACAACCGGAACACAAGAATGCTATTAACATTGCTGTTTGGCGGCAGATTTAGATAAGATGGTGGTAGCTAGCCAGGCGGACATGTAAAATGTCCTACCACCAACCAAACCGAGTACTTAAACATGTACCCCGCTGAGGATCGAACCCACGACCTCCGCATCGTAAACCCAATGTTGTTTACATTGAGCCACGGCGGCGGTTTCTTGGAGAAAGATGTTCGTAATCAAGAGTGGAGTATATAAGTGTTTCTACTTTTTTCATATTAATGAATTTTCTTTGAGTGTAATTAACATAATATTTGAGAAATACTAAATCACTCCTCCTATCTTGTAGTAGTAGTATCTTTTCAGTTAGATTCACGATATTTTATGGAGGCCAAGCGTTAGACAATACTAATACGCTCATTCATGAATGTTAATTTAAATTTTGCTATAAAAATCTTATCAAACAACAAAGATACATAGTGCTAGCATAAACTAAGACGCCGTCGATTCACGGTCATAAATCTCGCATATCGACCAATAAGCGATCGCCATCACGCCGCACACCCCCGCCGCCCCCCTACCGGTGCATGCAGCCAAGCTATAGGTTTCCTTTGACACAGTTGCATAACACTGAATAATGTCTAAATGATAATGGTTTGCTATTTAGGTTGTTGTCTAATATATGTTTTATAATACAATAAATAAGGATTATACATTTTATAAGGAATATAAAAGTATAAGTCTATGCATAGAATGGAAACAATAATTTAATTAACATTTTTACATATTTACAAAAACAATAATAAACAGATCTTTTGAGCAGGGAAGCTAAGTGCGTTTTCTCGTTGAACAGGGAGACTTATCCTCTGAGTGAAAAAGATAGCCTTGTTATTTTGTCTAATTTCTAGTTCGAATATTGTCATTCGAAACTATTCACCCATACTTACTAATGTTATAAATGTTAAAGTTTAACTATTTGGTTATCCGATTGCACATTTAAATTCGGCAAAGGGCCCCTGGGCCCCGGCGAAAGAAATAGGCTACTTTCAACTTGAAAATACTCGTGTTACAGTAATTCCAGGTAGGCAAAGCAGCGGGCGGAAAGCTATTCTATGGTTAGATTCAAGACAAACGAAATAAAAAATAACAATTAAAATGTCTCTTTTCATAAAAACAAATCTATCCACAGTGCACAAAAAGTTTTTTCTTTTTATGTAGATTCAGTGTATTCATATGTATTTTTTATTCTATTTTATTATTTAGATATATTCTTAAGACATGTGTAAGATTTAGTGACAAATAGAATTTTAAAACTTGGACTACTTTCTTATTGAGAAAAATCGGCAAAAATCGGCGAAATTCGTTGGTACAAAATATGCAGATATTGCTAAATGTTTTATGCTACTGATGAAAGTGACATACCTTAGCAGTAACATTTTTACTACCACAATGACTATCGCACGGATAACCATTATCTACTTGATGCTATTATCTTGCCTCACTACAACTTTCTGGAAGATCTCTAGAACTTTGAATCAAATTCAATTCGAGTCAATTTTGCCAAAGAAGGCGCTTATTAGCCTTATACTCGTAAATGATGGATATTATGGTTGCGGGCACATGCAGAACAATGGTTGATGAATTTGATGTTTTTGCTATCGACTCGCTAAGAAGAAGAATGGTTTCAGCTTTTAAAGCCTTCATGGAACATCGTAGCTCTAGAAAAAGTGGATTCTATATATATATATTATAATGCAATTTCCTTTAATGTTTGATAGAAATTGGTTAGACGTTAAAAATATATATTCAACTTTATAAGTCAGGGTTTTTATATATATTTAAGTATGTATAAACTAAGCATTGTTCCACTTATTTCAGCTTTCTTCATTGTTTCAAGAGCCTACCAAATCTTGACAATGGATTATTCGTCTTAACATTAACTACATGATTTTTTCTAAAGATTTCATAGAATCGGGAATCATTTCAAATACCCCACCACTAACTTTATGTATGCCATAAACACGCTTATTTGCATACAACCTATCAAATATCTGGTATCTAAAATATGACAATGCAGCTTTTCCACACTTCGATATGCCTGCGCGTGGGCACTATCAGTGCATCTGCGAACGGGCCCGAAGTATGCCGACACGACCCGAGGAAACTATCCTTGAGCTAAGCACAGTATGAGTAATTTCAGTAGAGACACTATGCGATTTCTTGTCACGACTTTTATCTCAAATGGGGTCCCAAAACGTCAGAGAGAGATGTTCCCAACATTGAAAGTTTAATGTTTGGATACAACAGCCACGGATCACCTTCGAAGTATACCAAAAAAAGCACACGTGCCAGAGGATGAGCGTTAGCCCATCGCCGTTGAAACATGCATATTTATAGATGTTTTTAGTGGAAACACCCACGGGAAGAGAATCGTTGTTTTTATTCATTTACCTCGTCGACACCACAAGACTCATATATTTACAAGTAGCTCCACAAGAATTTTTATGGAGGACTTTACCTAATCGCTACGCTTTTGGTTAGGCTGATATTATGCATTACCTTATTTTCATTAGAGATACTAAATAAAATTGGACTCTGGGAAGTGGGTTTTTAACTTATAAGATTAAGTCTCCATCATTAAATGCTTTTAAAACTAACGTCAAAAGCTCTCTGGTTCTAACGCGTTTTGAGCGGTAGCTACTTTTGATGAATGACATCTCCGTATTAAATCCTCTCTTTAAGTATTTCCTTATTTATATACATAATTATTTATATGTATTAGTATGTAGACATATAGTTTATTAAGGTATAGTTATGTATTATTATATAGATTAGATTAGATTTATTTAGTTCACTTTTACAATATTAAGTCACACATACAGTTTCGTTCGTTCGTACAGTTCGTATATACACAGATACAGTTATATTATTCTAATTACTTTTCTATATGTATAATATATTTATTAGTGTGTAGGTATTTGTTTTAGTTTGAATTTGCTGTAATTTGTATACGCCCAATCTACTGTTTTCTAACTAACCCTATGGTTGAATGGACGAAATCCCTCTATGGGATAAGTCTCAAGATTTTTCAAATTGTCATAGTAGGTACAGTGATCGCGGTAGTTGCCTTACTACTGTCTGATACGTGGTCAAGATACACTGGGGGTATGAGCCGTGGGTGGTCGTTGTCTGTCAAAACAATGCAAATTTGACATTATCTTTGGAGGAATTGGATTTAGTCATGTAGGTATACAGTTAGAGGTAATATAATACTGGCTTACCAGTGTGTAAACAAAATTAAGCGTGGACTGTCGACTGAAACTAGGCATACAATAACTGAATTGAAAACGATAAAATAACTCGTAGAATATATACTTATTATTAAATGTATACTCGTATAATTCTATCATTCATAATGCGAACAGAAAAGGCATGGAAATGCCTTCCGGCGCCAGTCTTTCCTAAATCCTACAACCTCGGGATCTTCAAGAGCAGGGTGAAGCATCTATTGAGATCGCGTGCTTCAGATGAAGCACATCGTCGTTTCCATAAAAAAAAACGACCATAACTTACGCAGTACAGAAAGGTCATATTTTTTTTTTAACATTTACTGTTTTTGTGGTTTGAACACGTAAAAAGAATGGAAACAACCTATCTCTTGCCGTGGGGGTCGTAAATACTCACCAAAACGTGGATGTTGTTTGAAATATTAACCATTTAAATTTTGGAACATCCTAACGCTTGTTGTAGATATCTCTGACCACCCCATTTGGGATAAAGGTCGTGAGAATGAACTCAGGATTGAGATGAACTTAAGTTGACACTACCAGGTTACTGTTGCGTAATTAAACAATGTATAAAAAAAATAGTATAATTAGAACGATACTCAATATATGGCTAAGTCGGATTATTATTGCCATCGCATTCT
The DNA here is from genome assembly GCA_949316235.1 of Oegoconia quadripuncta. NCBI lineage: Eukaryota > Metazoa > Arthropoda > Insecta > Lepidoptera > Autostichidae > Oegoconia > Oegoconia quadripuncta. Next base: position 3,717,343 of record OX438751.1, read on the forward strand.
CGCAGCAAAGATATGACTTTATCTCTTTCGAATCGAGATTCAAAACGTGAGAGCTGAGATACGGATCTTAACCCGTTCTAATGGCTAAATAATCATCAAAAGCACTCTCAGTTTCATATACGTTACATTCACAAGACGTACCTACTTCTCGCTTTGTGACACTGGCCGTATACAAAACTATGATACTAACCAGACGTCCTCACCACTCCAGCCATAGATAAACGGACAGACCGTCAGATAGACTAATCGATTCGCAGGCACCGCATTATCTCTCGGCTCAATAAAACTGAAAGCACTACATCTGAGATACTGTGAGTGTGCGTTCGCGTACTTTCGAACGAGACGTTATCTACAACTGCACTCGTTGCACAACATGCGGAAGAAACGTTTATGTCGCGGGTGATAATATTTGTTTTGCTCATTCGCTTGAACGAAATATACAACTTTAATTGTCACTCCTACGTTGCGCGCGACAACGATGTCATGCTATGAGGCCTGGTTACCGTTGGACCTCAATCTTACCAGATATTAACTGAAGAATTTAAAGTATTCTAGAGACTAGGTATTTTAATACCCGACACACAATACATGATTGAAGTTGGAAGTATTTTGTGCTTTAAATAACTTCTTAAAACTTTTTACTCTACCACACTTAGTCTGTTTTTTGTTCATTTCGAAATTGTATAGATTTTGTTTGTTTGTATAGATTGTGAAAAAGTGGAGTGCGTAACGGTGGCGGCCCCCAAAGCTCAAGGTCACGTAACGAGCTATGCAAAGGGTGATGCTCGGCGTTTAATTGCGTGATCGACCCAGGAATGGGAAAATCCGTAGAATAACGAAAATCTCCGACATAACCCAGCGTATTAGTTGGCATTGAAGTCACAGTGGGCAGGGCACATAACTGATTGGGCATTAAGGTTCTGAAATGGTAACAACGCCCTTTACAAGTGGATGTTAACGACAGAGACTTTACAAAAGGAAATCACAAGGTTGATTCCTATTCGGAATCATGCCCGCCTGACTAACTATCCTCATCTTATTTGTCTTATCTAACTACGCCGAATAGTTTTGTTGTACTCATTTCGTTATTTTGGGATAAGATATGCAGGTCTTCAAGAAAATTAAGTGTTTCACCATAATCGGCGTTATTGCGGTGAAATGGTTACTATTTTGTAAAAAATGTATGAAAAAGTTGTAGTCTTTGAGCAAAATCAAAAAATTATTTATTTTGTAGGTACACAGGGTGTTGGTACACTGGCAGCTTCACCAGCTAACCTTTTCTAGATAGTTTACTTTTATACTAATTTTGATATTACTTTGTTTTTTATGACTTTTGTCAGTTTGTTGATTTACTTGTCCGAGTGCAGATATAAAGCCCCTTCAGTTCAGCTCCTTGAGTTTTATTGCATTTAGTTCAGTCGGAGATCCTTAAGCACAGACTCTCTCCATTTACGCAGGGTACAATTAAAATAGTCAGATTTTACATTTTTGAAGCTACTGCTTGTTCAAAAGCCAATTTTCCCCTGAGAAGAACAAGCAAGAAACTCGGGAGGTTGCTCTTTTTTTTAAAAAAAAAGGTTTTTATGTTACAAAATTATAATTTAATATTATAATATTTCATTATTAATTGTGAACTAGCCTGGTTACGCGAACGAGCTGTTCATGTCCATTAATGTTTATGATCTAAATAATCTGATATTTTATAATATGCTTTCTTAATAAGCGAAAGACATTCGCCTATGGACACGCGCTCACACGTCCGTTCGTCGAGCGAATCAACCTCGCTTTTTTCTCTAATATCTTTCATATCTGCCTGAGGAATTTATTGCCTAATTATATCGTTATTGTTCTCGATTTATTATTTATACGCGAGACCGGTTCTTTTATGGAGATAACACTAATGGTTGGGCTAAAAACAATTAATGGGTTCTGTGGTAACTACATCGGTTTAATGGCAGAGATCTGCTGAGATTTTGTTTTGCTTTTCTGTATTTAAAGTGTTTGCTACTATATCAACAGCCTCATGCTAGATTCCTGCAACAAGTCCTGACGACGTAAGACCGACTGTGAACTTTATAGTGAGTACGTAAAGAGTAATTTACACTAGCAGGCCGCGCCAGTCAGCGAAGCTATCTCGTCTCTTTTGGTCTCGTTTACCTGGATGATATAAACATTTGTTCGAAAAATGTTATACTAAATAAATATATAATAATGATAAACCGTATCAAACAAAAAAATAATCATCAAAATTGGTTAACGAAAATATGGATGAAAATAAAGGTCTTCAAGAGCTGAGTGAATAGGCATTTATTGGGAACGCGTGCATCATCTTGGACCACATCGTTACTTTGCATCAGGTGAGATTGTGGTCAAATGCGCATCCAGTCAATAATAAAAAAAATACATACAAACGACCATTTTTTGGGAGTTGCTTAAATCAAGTGATCGAAAAAATACTGTCGATACGTAAAAAATAACAATTGCACTCGCATTTTGGTAAACCAAAATGTAACAAACACATTTCTTTCTTTCATGTCCTTAGTAAATTTTGAGTGAAACTAATTTTTATATAAACTCATGGGTTCAAATGGACCAGCCGGGCTGTGTGTGAAATAAAACGCGACAACGGGTCGGCTGCGAGCCGCTGATAAGGACCGCGTCAGGGTTACCAGCTCTAACGCTAGATGTGGAATAAAGGTTTAAGCTGAATTACTCAGCAGCCAAGTGTGGTGACTGCAATTAATATGTTATTGGTAATATTAACGCAAGGTGAGATGAGATACATTTCAAACTATTAGAAATCTGTGAAGTACCATCTTAGTCATAGCTGACTAAAAGCGTCTAATCCCTACGTATATAGCTAACATTGTGGTAAAAACAATTTTAAATTTATGACAACACTGTATGTAATGTTAGTTAAATCTAAAGTGTATCGTGTGTGAATTTGTGTATGTGTGGGGTTGTAAAACATCTATTGTGTCTGGTTCAATGTCGGTCAACGTGTTAAAAGTATTATTTCCTCTTAACCATTATATTGTAATACATTTGTTTTAATAATAATTAATAATATCTAAGTAAATTAAATGAACTAAGCTTAATTTATGTGACCCTTTTAAAATACCCTCCAAGTATGTTAAAACTCAAAATTCGCTGACGTTTTGCCAGTTAAGTATATAGCAAGCAACCCCATCCCTGTACCCTCGGTGTACCCGCGTGATGGATGCAGAAGCAAGATAACACCTTCTGACTTAAACGTCGCGTGTGAAGGTAAACACTCCGAGTAAGTTCATATCACTATACCGATGCTGATGGAAGCAACCGTTATCTTTAGGATTCAGTGGAAGGAAGTTCATTTTAGATTGAGCTGGGGGCCTTTACGCCGTGCGGCATTCCATACATACCTTGTTCAAAATATTCGAATCAAATGAACCGATTGTAATTATATAAATGATCATAATTATATGCATACGTACGTAAGTGCTTATTTGTTCACCCGAGCCACGTTGTGTGTAGATCTGCTCATAGTACAGTAAACTCGGCCAAGAACTCTGACTGTCTCTGACCTGAAATCTGATGATCTTATCCCAAAATGCGCTTGAAACTATGTGCACTATTTTTTGGATAGCGATTTTAGTAGACATTTAAGATAATGTTGTCTATTTGACAGCAGTATCTTAAGTGTCTACTAAAGTTCGTCTCATCTTAAGGTGGTTTCATTATTGCTAGCGCAGAGACCAAAATAAAAAAGGCCTTTTTAAATTGACCCACATCGAGAACTTAACCCAGGACCTTTCAGTGGCAGTCAGACTACGCAAGTAGTATCATATCAATTCATCAAAACGTCACGTTTGACAAATATTATACAAGTTTGAGGGTCGGCCTATGAACACAGCAAAACGTAAAGTTTAAAACAACTGCCTACACGATATTTGTACTTCACACAAGGCATACATATGTGGCAAAATAAACGAATGTTAGTCGGGTGCGACGTAGTGATAAGGCTGTACATAGGGTTGGCACTAACTGGCTTTTTATAATCAGCCTAAACTAAATGCAAGATTATTTCGAGAGTAGACAATGGTGTTGATTTTAGACTGGTCCAATCGTGTATTCCAGAAAGAAAAGAGAGTACTACTTTAAAACTAGTTTTAGTTTAGATAAGCAGGTTTATTTCTTCCAGTGGCGTCCTCATTGGATAAATAAAGATTTCTTTTTAAATAAAAAAAAATTTTATTAAAAAAGAATACACAAACTAAGTTACATTTAATTTTATTACTTACACCATAAGACACAGGCACTTCTTAAGAAATATAATGCGCCAAATTAAAGGAAATACTTACCGCATTTTAACATAAGCTCTATAATAGAGTGTGTGACGTCATAACAAATTCTGGCGGGACCACGAGAAGAGACACATAATCGTTTCAAAAATACGTTTTTATCAATAATTTGAAATTCTTCAAAATAACCGTAACTAAGGCTATTTAGGTATTATTTATAATTAGTTTTTAGGCTTTTTGAATGCAGATTTTCCTTGATTTATTCTGTATTTAAAAATTATAATATATAGAGCGTCACTGGACGGATTAACCCTTCTTAAGTTTAATTTGGATAAGTTGTATCGACATAATTGTGTAATGTCGTATGCAAATGAAATGAAAGATTTTAAATCATACTCCCGAGTAAACAAGGAAGAGTTTCAAAATATATCATAATACCTAAACAATTTTTATAAATGCTTTTATAAATGGTACATTAACAAATCATACGAGGTGGCTGTAAGAATGCATATTAAACATAATATAGAATATGAAATTAAATTGCAGCGAATCTACATTCTGTACATTCGTGACATGCTTGGAAATTGACTGACTTATTGCATGCCTTATGATATGACTTATTTAGAAATTTTAATTGTGTGAAAAAGAATAGATTTTTGTAAAATTAAATCTTAAACATTATTATCAATTAAATTGCAAATTTATATTTGTCAAAATAACACATTGCTTTTAAAAAGACTATTCGAAAGTAAATTAAACAGTACAGCGAGATATGTTATTCATAAATTTTCAGTAAGACTAAAATTGGTAGCCCTAGGGATATACAGTGCGCCCCGCCGCCCGCCCTGTGATGAATGCCGATAGGGCGCCCTTTGAGCTGGGCGCCGCGATAACAGACACCTGCCCACGGCCTGAATGCTCCCAGCCCACACGTGGGTTTGATCTCTCGGACTCTATCAGATACAAACTAGTGTGGGAGTTTTAGGAAACATTGTCTTTTGCTGACTGAACACGTGGTTTGATAATATCAAGTAAATAAATACACACACACAGTGTTTAAGTATTTTTACAAGCTTTTAATTAGTTTGCTATGGTCGAATGTAAGTATGTTAGTAGACCGTTTAAAAATTTGCAAAGCATTTTTCAACGACTTGTTGGTAACTGATTGAGGTGAAATTTGGAATATTAATCGTTCGGTGACAATGCAATATTATGGTACCATCGAGCTGATCTGATGAAGAAGCCGGGTTGTAGGGACTGGAACTCCCTGATGGCAAATAGTCGAATTTAGGCAAGTTTGTTGCCATGAGCACTTTCCATTGCACATGATGACGAGGATCAGAAGATTGTCTCTGGAACTCCTTGATGGATTTTATATTACTCATCTATAAACTAGATGTTATAACCGCCTCCGTGGCTCAATCTCCAGGCTCTGGCTCAGTCTTCGATCCCCAGCGGGGTACATGTTTAAGTACTCGGTTTGGTTGGTCGTAGGGCATTTTAATGTCCGCCTGGCTAGCTACAACCATCTTATCTAAATCTGCCGACAAGCAGCAATGTTAATAGCATTGTTCTGTTCCGGCTGTCAGAGATAAGATAGCAGTCCCCCAAATGTATTGGGGTTTTCGGGTCAGTACGCTTCCACCTTCGACCTCATCTTCACACATAAGGTGTGATTGAGGTCAAGTACCAACCCGTTGTGCATAAAAAAAAAAGAAAAAAGAATAATATGTGATAATAATGATTAAAATTATTTATTTCTATCATATTAATTAAAGCTTGTTTTTAAAAGTAATTTTAATGTAGAAACTTATGTCATTTGTTTTCACGCTGTGAGTTTTTTTTTGTGTTTAAACTATAATTAGTAAACGGGATTATTATAGCTTAAAGTCCATGACCATATCTCGCCGCGGATTCGGATGCGAATCGTACAAAATAAGGTTACAGAATCGATACCCAGTACTCCAGAGTGGTAGCGCAGATTTTCCCCAAATTTACTTGGTATCACTCTGAAGATGGTAATATCTTTCAAACAACAAAAAGTATCAGAGTCGGTTGTTTTGCAAATTTAGCATCTCTACTTTCATACTTGTACTCTGTACTTCATCAGACTGACTGAGCCTATGAGTACAGCAAGTTTCACTGCAGGATGTAAATACAAACAGTTTAAAAATTGCATAGATATCCAATGCTACTTAAACGACTGTCGTGGCCATTAGACTGACACAATCCATTGCACCTCGACTGGCCCCGCATGGTGAATATAGTCCATACTTTCTCCTAGAGAGAGGAGTCTGGGCCCCAACTATTGTTGTCAAGAATTATTCCTCTTAGGTACACTTTCCTTGTAGATACACTTTTGAAAAAAGAAACTTACATATAACAAAATCAGAAGTACGTTGTTCCTATATGAAACCGAACCTACATCGCTTAGGCACGAGCCGATATAATAATTACACCAAACCGCATTCCGTAACACCTAATGGAGCATCTTTTATCTATTTTGATAGTTGGCGGCAAAAGAGGCATTAAGTCCATACCTCCATCGGCGTTATCTTGGGATAAGCTTAAAACATTCTGAAGACAAATGAATCACTTCGCCATTATGGGGTTAGGACGGTTCATACACTGCGAAGTTCTTTGTGGTTTTATAATGATGATAGATGTCACGATATTGTTTTTAATGATTGTTAAATATGTTTTTAGATCTCATTTGATGAAAAGTGATTTAGTGGTCGAAGATGAAGCATGTGATCTCAGTATATATCTTAACGACCTGTTTGGTGTAGTGGTTAGAAACTCTGCTGCTATACCAAAAGGTCGCGGGTTCGAATCCCGCTAGGGGCATATGTTTGTATGATGAATACGGGCATGTGTACCCGAGGTATGGATGTTTTTCGTTTATATAATATATGGATTTATTTACAAAAAAGAATGTATTTGTGTAGTGTATCAACTATCTGGTATCCCCAACACAAAATAGCAGCATTCGAACCCGCGACGTTTTAGTATAGCAGTCAGAATTTTTAACCACTACACCAAACAGGTACACACACAGTATTTGTGTGTATGCAAGTTTGTGTTATTGTATGTATATGTCTCATTCTACACAACAATAAATTTATGGTTTTCTAACTTAAGCTACAATGTGGATTTGTTCAGATTCATATTTATCTATGCTTCTATAGTGTGTTTTACAAAATTTACGCTAGAAATTAGAGCTATTATATTATGAGAGATAGTTAAATCGTTAATTTGGAACTCCCATAATAAATTCTAACACAATTGACCCAAAAATATTTAACAAATTTCTAAAAAATAATAATTATATAACGTCAGAATATACCTAATATAGCTACCACCATCTTATCTAAATCTGCTGCCAAGCAGCGATGTTAATAGCATTGTTGTGTTCCGGTTGTCAGAGATAAGATAGCCAGTCCCCCAAATGTGTTGGGGTTTCTGGGTTAGTACGCTCCACCTTCGACCTCATCTTCACTTAACATCAGGTGTGATTGAGGTCAAGTGCACTCAAAGAACAGATTAGATACCACAGCTAAAATTGGGTACCGTTAGCTAAAAATCTTCCAAACTATACGGATAGGCAAGAGATTAGCAACTACAGGAAAAAGTTTTTAGCTGGGTGAAATTAGCAGTGCTAGCTAATTAAATTAAACCTAATAACAAAAGTACCTTAGCAATCCGACTAATTTATTTTGGCCAGTTTTAGCAACTGTAGCAAATTTTTGAGACTTTTTTTAGCAATTTTTGGTATTTATTTAGTGATGATATGTAAAGTTTCATCACTGCCAACTAATATTTTAAGTACTAGACCTATGAAATTAGCAGCAATGGCTAAGGGATGTTAGCCGTCTTAAACAAAAAGTCATTTATTTCGCAGTAATAATTAACTTTTATTTGTTGTAGCAGTTAATTTATTAGCATAAGCAACCAATTATTTAAGTACTAGACCCATGAAATAAGCAGCTGTGGCTCTGAAATCTTAGCTGTCTTAACTAAAGAAGTCATCAAGTTTCGCAATAATGATTAACTTTTCCTCGTTGCAGCAGTTAAATCCTTTAGCACAAGCAACTAATCATTTATGAACTAGACCTATGAAATTAGCAGCAATGGCTAAGGATTCTTAGCCATCAAATATCGAATGCTGAATATCGAACCCACTGACAACGAATCCTTTCGGTACCAAATCAAAAAAATTAGCTACCGTTGATAAGTAAGTTTACCACCTCAGGGAAATGTTTTCGTAGTAGTTAACAATGTCTTAGCTGTGATCTATAACGATATCAGCAACTGTAAGTAACTTTTTTAACTACGAAAGCATTGTTTCTTTGCTACTTTAGGGAAGTGATTTCGTTGCACTTAACAGATCTTAGTTGTGATCAATAACAATATTCGCAAATGTAAGTAACCCTTTTAGGTACCACAGCCAGTTTCTATGCTAACTTAGGGAAGTGTTTTCGTAGCACTTAACAGTATCTTAGTTGTGATCAATAACGATATTAGCAAATGTAAGTAACCCTTTTAGGTACCACTGCCAGTTTCTTTGCTACCTCAGGGAAGTGATTTCGATGCACTGTACAGTATCTTAGTTGTGATCAATAACGATATTAGCAAATGTAAGGAACCCTTTTAGGTACCACTGCCAGTTTCTTTGCTACCTCAGGGAAGTGATTTCGATGCACTGAACAGTATCTTAGTTGTGATCAATAACGATATTAGCAAATGTAAGGAACCCTTTTAGGTACCACTGCCAGTTTCTTTGCTACCTCAGGGAAGTGATTTCGATGCACTGAACAGTATCTTAGTTGTGATCAATAACAATGTGAGCAAATGTGAGTAACCCTTTTAGGTGACACAACCAGTTTCTTTGCTACCTCAGGGAAGTGATTTCGATGCACTGAACAGTATCTTAGTTGTGATCAATAACGATATTAGCAAATGTAAGGAACCCTTTTAGGTACCACTGCCAGTTTCTTTGCTACCTCAGGGAAGTGATTTCGTTGCACTGAACAGTATCTTGGTTGTGATCAATAACATATTAGCAAATATAAGTAACCTTTTTAACTAACACAGCTAGTTTCTTAGCTATCTTAGAGAAGTGTTCTCGTAGCACTTCACAGTAGCTTAGTTGTGATCAATAACGAAATTAGCAAATGTGAGTAACCCTTTTAGGTAACACAGCCAGTTTCTTTGCTACCTTAGGTAAGTAATTTCGTTGCAGTGAACAGTATCTTAGCTGTGATCAATAACGATTTAGCAAAAGTAAGTAACCCCTTTAGGTACCACTGACAGTTTCTTTGCTATCTTAGGGAAGTATTTTCGTAGCACTTAACAGTAGCTTAGTTATAATCAATAACGATACTAGCAAATGTAACAACTCTTTTAGCTACCACAGTTGAGTTTCTTTGCTACCTTAGGGAACTGATTTCGTTGCACTGAACAGTATCTTGGTTGTGATCAATAACATATTAGCAAATATAAGTAACCTTTTTAACTACCACAGCTAGTTTCTTAGCTATCTTAGAGAAGGGTTCTCGTAGCACTTAACAGTAGCTTAGTTGTGATCAATAACGGAATTAGCAAATATATGTAACTCTCTTGGTTACAACAACCAGTTTTATGAGCTATATTAAACAAGTTGATTTACTACCTCAGGAAAGCGTTTTCGTAGAACTCAACAATAGCTTAATTCTGATCAATAATAATATTAGCTAATTTAATTACCTAACTGTACAGCCCGCTTTAATAGGTGTATATAACAAATTAATTTGCTACATTAGAGAAACGTTTTTTGTAGCACTTAGCAGTAGTTGTGAGTAGAGATTTATTTATTAAAGTTTTATTGTATTATAATGATCATATTGACATACAAACAATAAAATTGACCAATAAATGTCCAATCACAACTTAAGTACTATGAAGTGCTACGAAAACGTTTCCCTCAGTCAACTTGTTGAATATATACCTAATCAATAAAGCAGGCTGTGGTGAATAGACTTACTTATATTTGCTAATATCAATATTGATCATAAATAAATTAGCTACTGTAAAGTGCCATGAAAACGCTGTTTTAAGGTAGCAAATTAACTAGTCTAATATTACTAATAAAGAGAACTGTGGCAGTGAAAAGAAAATTTGGTAATTTATTTCATAATTATTGATCGCAACTAAACTATTGGTTGGTGCTATGAAACAATTCTTTATAGCCGGATTTATATTGTTGGGAACTAAGTGATGCTTTGAAACTAATTCAACATCACTTTCGCAATGTATATTTGGTCTGGTGCTAAAACAAACTGTGGTAGCGAAAAGAGAAATACACTAACATATGCCAATATCGGTATTAATCACAAGTGAGCTTATGCTAAATTGCTACAAATTGACTTCCCCAAGGTAGGACATTAACATGTTTAACATTCCTAGTAAATGACATAAATTTTAACTTAACTATTAACATACTGTTAAGAGCCACTTGAAGTTATTTAGAATATGAAACAATATACATACTAATCAACACTTTATTAAAACGCAATTCAGGGCGTGAAATATTTTAAAATATGTGACGAAAGCCTTCAACGGATTGTCAAAGTTGTACAACAAGTCGTTTATAACGATGGAGCAGCTCATTATAGCGTCTTCATCCGGTGATACCGCAACCAGTAGAGGTCCGCAGTTCAGGCCGAATTCCAAGAACTTTTTCTTTTTGGTATTTATTTCTGTTTGAATCTCCGAAAAGTCCTGAAAATTATTAGTTTAAATAGACATTGAAGCCGAAATAAAAGTGTCAAAACTCAGAAGACAATACATAACTTTTCATCTATCTCTATTGCTCTCATTTTCATATATTAGAAGCCTAGTTGTTGTTGTTGATTGAAGTGTTGATATTCTCGAAGGTATTGCATATTACATTATATGTTATGTCAAATATTTGCATAGGCAAGGAGTAGAAAACACCCTAACTAAGCCAAACTTCATACAAATCAGTTAGGTTGAGGAGCTAGTCACCATGAGTTTGTATGATTTTTTTTTTATTTATTAATTTGAGAGACAAACAGTTGCTTTAATTTAATTTTAAAGAGTTAATTTAGCTTAGTTCAAGTAGTGACAGCTCGTCGTTGGGGGAATGACTGACGTCTCGCATTAACGAGATCAACGGTTCGTTTCTAAATGCCAAGCACGAGTTTTTCGTTTTTGAAATCTTAAGTACATAAGTACGTATTTGTCACTGACTGTTGTGTCTCAGAGAGCACGTCAACTTCCCTGTCTAAAAACATGCTATGTAATACTTAAAATTGATAAGAGTTAGATCAGTAAATGGTTAAATTGACATAAATCTGAATAAGCTCCCAATTGCCGCACAGCAACAGCTGAATAGCTTAGTTTCAGTCATATTCTGCGCTTATTGATAGACGTAGAATGTTCTAAGGTAGGTACTTACTTTGACATACCTACTGTATTAACCATCTCGTGACTCCATTTTGGATGGCCGCCATTGCTTATTTTTGTACGTTACAATATTTTTGACACCAAATAGGGATGACAGAGATCTCAAAATGTTAACTTTTTTCCATCTGTAAATAAATATAAATACTTTATAGATAACAAAAGACTCCAATTTAAAATTTCAGTAAGAACTATCATTTGTTAATACAATCCCGCCAAATCTTGTACTGATGAAAGGAGGAAAACGACTACAAACAAATGATATAATGGTTTTTTAAAAGAAACCATATCATAATTACGGTTCGGAATTCAGAGGTACGAATTTTAAAGTAGGTACAAAAAGTGTCAGTATCACTGCTAAGTCGTAACATGGATACGCTGATGTTAAATAAAGGTAAAAAAATTAAGTGGAGATTAAATATGTAACTACCTGCTGTAAAGCAATCATTAATCCCATTATTATTAATGTTTTATTTTACTAGTAATAAAAGCCGCCACAGTAAGCCATTCAATATAGAGCTGCATATTGTGAAGTCGATTTCGACCTGCGGAAATAATAAGTGTTAGTAAAATTTTGTTGTTGTTCATTAGATAATTATTACCACCAAAGTAAAACATTATAAAATACAAATACAAAATACAAAAAAAAATTAAATTGATACTGTTCCTTTCTCTTTTGAACAATATGATGCGACAGCAAGACTCCAAGACAGGTTTTAGTTTAATTTGTTTGCAACACAATCGACATTAATGGTGTTCATTCTGTTGTATACAAAATAAACCAAACTAAAACCAGTTTTGGAGTAGTGCTGTTCTAGGAAGAAAGGGAGAGTACCACTTTAAAACTGGTTTTAGATTAAAACAACAAAATCGACATCATTAGCTGATAATTATGGTGTTTAATTAAACACAAATACTTCGCCACGACAATTGAAATGTTACTAATAATTGAGAACCATTGATTAAACTTGTCAATAAACCGTGGTTTCTGGGATTACTGTTTAAGAAGTTTAATTGCATCATACTTTAGAATACGCTTAAAAATAATTTAAAAAAATTGTCTACCAGTCTGTAACCACCAAGCCTTTTGAGTGCAGCAAACTCCTTCATGTCTTAATGAATTTGCATGTTGTTTTTCATGAATCTAGAAAGTCTTGCTGAAGTACTATTATGCCAATTTTCTTTCACGTGATCAACTGTATCAATTATTTTTCATCCAGAGTAAAACATCTTCTTGCTCTTAGTCTGAAATATGTGTTTAAATGTGAACTCAGAATTTTGAAATCTGTAATTAGGGTTCCTCAACAAAGTCACTCTGTTAAGTCTGTCTGTTTATTTTACTTTATTTTACTTTATTTTACTTTTTTATCATTTATTTGTGAGATTTTATAACATATAAATTTGTTAAATTTTTACTACAGTTTTGGTGCATATACATACCAGGGATATTATTGAAAATGACATTAATTTGTTACATGTTCAATCAATATTTAATTATAAGATTTATACTACAGTTATGGTGCATACATACCCTGTTGGGGGGCGGTCGCGCTAATGTTTCAACGTAAAAACTAAAACGTAGGTTTCGTATTTTATTTTTTGATTCATAATGTAACAAGCTCTATAGAAAGATGTGAACATCCAGGGGATAGCACTAGAAACAAGGGACTGTTAGAGGTGTTATAGAGAACTATCAGGTGGGCCTCTGTTCAGCAGTGGATTTCTGCAGGTTTAAGGAGGTAGACATAATAGCATGTGTTGTATTAACTAGGGGAAATTTAGAATACATAGCAAAGATTATTACTTGATAGACCTAAATTAATTAGAAGTAGTTGCACCACAAGTCTTAGCAGATACAAATAAGTTAATTGGGCATGCTAAAAAAATATTATATTTTCTTCTATTTTTTTATGAAAAATAAGACTTTTATAAGAAACTAACTTGAATTATTATATTTTAAATTGACAATGATGAAATGAATAGGCCGACAAATGCCAACTGAAACTATCAATCATTAAAATCATGGAGGTAAACATATTAGCATGTGTTGTATTAACTAGGGGAAATTCAGAATACATAGCAAAGATTATTACTTGATAGACCTAAATTAATTAGAAGTAGTTGCACCACAAGTCTTAGCAGATACAAATAAGTTAATTGGGCATGCTAAAAAAATATTATATTTTCTTCTATTTTTTTATGAAAAATAAGACTTTTATAAGAAACTTACTTGAACTATTATATTTTAAATTGACAATGATGAAATCAATAGGCCGACAAATGCCAACTGAAATTATCAATCATTAAAATCAAAATATATACAAATGGATGTTATTGGTAGGTATTAAGTTTTTTTAACATACCCATTGTAATATATAAACAAGGATTATTTTATGAAAACCTTCAAAGAAATGTTGTGGTCGGCGGTATAAATATTTACACAACAAACATATTGTAGATATTTGTGCAATTAGGATTAAATAGCCAATATAATTAGCCAAACATATTTCTAAATTTTAATTCTCTTACCTGGTGCCCTAGGTACCTGGGTTTAAGAATTTGCTCTTAAATTTTTCTAAATGCTCCATGAAGGTTAATCGTTCGCCAATTTTTGGGAAAATTTTCTCCAATGAATATTCAGTAAGTAAGGATAGATGACTCTTCTCAATTCCTTCTTCTGCAAAAATAAACCAACCATAACAGTAAGAAATAAGTAAATATCTTGCCTGACGTCATTATTTTTCTTGTAAATACATTAGGTAGGTATGAGTAGTGTGCAGTGTGCCCCTCAACATGTCACGTTCATCCCATAAATTGGCGCATTGTGGTATATGAAGAAACGTATATAAACCTGAATTTTATCAATGCTCACCTCAGGCACTTCGCTACAATACAAGGAGTTAAGCAAAGAAAACAATAAACATGTTGGAATTACTCCGTGCTAGCCCATTAAATTGAGGGCGGAAAGTAGAGAGACGTGGTCATTACTCCACCGACAAGAGCATAGCTCTTAAATTGAAGAATAAGAAGTCCATACAAGTTTTTGGGCATTGTAGTTATATGTATACCTCACACAAACTCACGCCCGTATATCTCAGGGCGTAGGGAACACTGACCGGGGACTGTGAAGAGATAGAATAAACAGACTAGAGGCAAAGCAAGCATTTTTTCCTTTACCGGGTTGCGCCTGCGCTAGGTAGGCTCTATTATTACGTCTCAGTTTCACTTGGTACCTTTTGTAAGTATTTTTGCGACGAATCATGTAGGTACTCACCTTCGAATTTGTTTATAATGTCTTGAGAGTAGCCCCAACTACTGAGCAGTCGTGACATAGTAATTTCTTGATCTATATACTATAAACTCACTTGAAATCACAAACTAACCTTTTTTACGAAAATTTCGACTCGACACATACTCAACCAAGGAACGACTAAAAGTAGTAGACCGAGTATTTCGCGCCGACGCCGACAGACGCAGGGTTGCCAGATGTAATTTTCCAATTTTAGCCAGATTAAAAATTCTCTTATCCAAAATGTTATTTTTTCAAAAAAAAACCGCTAAACTTCATTAAACAAGAATAACAAATAAAATTGTAAATGAGTGTCTATAATTTCATAATTAATACAAACGCGCGCGGTTGCGCTTTGGTCAGCGTAAAGCTTCCGATATTGTATGTGTGACCGTGGGAATACCTATATTGCATTGTAATCGTTTTGTATTTTCCCCAATATTTGTTATTAGTTATAGACTATTTTGTTATACTCATTGACATTTTCATTTTTCAGATTTTGAATGCCCTAAAAGTATTGTCACGATCGTATCACTTAGTATGAAATTCCATTTTGGGGCACTGTTTCTTTATCTTTCGTTTACCGTCAATTCGCCTGTTTAATTTATTTTCAGAAATATTTCGCCAGGACCGCAATGTTTCACCAGAATAAAATATATAAAATACCCCAATCAACTTCTTTTGGATCAAGTATACTTTAAAGCTATAAAAACAGGTCAAGCGCGAGACCAATGACGACGCTTGTATGTATAGATATTCTTATTACTGTTTTTTACGTTATAGCAAAACAAATTACCCGTCATTAAATTAATGAAGTTTGTTAAACGTTAAAGCGTTACATTTCGAAAGATTTAAATAGTTATTTTAAAGAAATTGGTGTGGGAAGCTTACTGGACTGGACTTAAAAAATAATAAAAGAAGGGTGTTTCATTACCTAGGGTTTTGTAATAATAAGTTGTCTTCCGTCGGTTTTTCCGGAATCTTATAATCTTTAAGAGTAGAGTGAATAGCATTTACTGAGATCGCATGCTTCATCTTCGGCCACATCATCACTTCACATCAGGTGAAAAAGTCATACATAAAAAAATATATTATTTAAATATATTTATTCATACATATCAATATATTAAAGTTATCTGAAAGCGAAACTCGTAGGCGTTACGCATTTTATGAAACTACTAATGAACAGGAATCCTGAAATAGCCTCAATCGCCTGTAATTTTTCTTCTAGGTAACCCAAATGGGTACTAGTAGGTAATTTGTCGTATTTTTTCGGATCGTAAATGGCGAAACATTTCGCTGAACTGGATGCGGGCCGGCAGCAATGTTGTCAAAATTTATTTACAAAAAAGCGTCGAGTTGACTTTAAAAACCGCTAGACAGTCAAATTTTGGCGAGGAAAGCTAGAGGAAATATTATTATTTATTATTTTCAACATTAAGCTTATTAGTAGCTCATAATATAACTGGATATTTACCACGAGCATATGGGGTTTCCCACTTAAATGAAAAAAAACCATAGTTTAAGAACTTTAGCTGTTGTCGCTAAGTTCTTGTTAGTTAATTTTGCTAAAGACATTCGTCCTCAAATAATAATAATAATAATGCCGCACGATCACACCGACTAGCTGGCCTCAAACGAGAACCGACCTCCATTACCCAGAACACCAGTTCCGAGAAAATTTTAAAAAATCGTTTTCTAAATTCGTATAGCAATAGTAAAATCAAAGTAGTAGTCGCCTAGCCAAATTGATAGTTAAGAACTTTAGCTATTGCCGCTAAGATCTTATTAGTTCATTTTGCTAAAGATATTCGTTCTCAAATAATAATAATGCCGGACGATCATACCGATTACCTGGCATCAAACGAGAACCTGGTAACGATTTCAGGCGGTATTACCCAGATGACCCAATTCCGAGAAAATTTAGAGAAAATCGTTTTCTTAAATTTGTATAACAATAGTAAAATCAAAGAAATGGTCAGTTACTCAAGTTGATAGCTAAGAACTTTAGCTGTTGTCGCTAAGTTCTTATTAGTAAATTTTGCTAAAAATATTCGTCCTCAATTAATAATAATGCCGGATGAAGACACCGATTACCTGGCCTCAAACTAGGATACCCTTTATTACGAGAACCTAGTAACGACTTTTGGGGGCATTAGCCAGAACACCCAGACCCGAGAAAATTTATAAAAGATCATTTTTTAAAATTTATAGAACAATTAGTAAAATCATAAAAGTCAGTTCCCGCCAAGTTGACAGTTAAGAACTTTAGCTGTTGTCGCTAAGTTGTTCTGCGTTAATTTTGCTAAAAATATTCGTCCTCAAATTTTAAATACAAACCGCTATAGGAACCTACTATCGGTCTTTAGGGAATTAACTACTTATTTAATTACTAGCTTTAGCTCGCAAATTCGTCCGTGTACAATTTAAACAAAAATAATTTGTGAATACATTCTATACACTTTTCTATATCGGGTGCCATAAAAACATAGCGCCTCGGATTTGTGTAAGGCCACCTCCAGATCGAGCATCCTTATGCGCCTCACCACTTGTGCTACTAACACAGTGGCAAGGCGTGCCGCTTCCCAGTACGAGCTCCCCCGTGCCGTCACCTGCGTATCGTGTGCATAAAAGGTGACATCCACGCCAGGAAGGAGGTCGCCCCTCAGCACCCAGTAACCGATGTTTCACAAGAGCGGGCCTAGCACCGAACCCTGTGGAATACGGTACCACGTTTTGGATAATCTATGAACCTATCCGAGAGGCAGGCGCCCACTATTCGGCATAGGTATGGAGGCATGTCATGGAACTTCAGTGCCTCTATAATGCCCCCCCAGGGGACTGGGGAACTTCGATATTGACCTTAACGACGGTAACCGGTTTCAAGACAACGTGAGAATTAGCCATGACTTTCGTCTTGTCTATGTTAATTTTGAGACCTGAATGGAAGAAACGTTGTATATTCGTCATTTACATTTTTGCCTCCTCCAGTACGCTGGTGAACCTTCGGGGATATTACATCCCCCTGAGTAACACCCACACGTAATTGAATGGGTTTTGACTTTTGATCTTGTAGTTACACATTTATTATAGCGGCGTCAAACAGATATCTCAACATCTCGTATATCTCGCCAATCGACTTGAGATCGCTGCAGAGATTCTAGAATAGCACAGATTTCGACAGAGTCGAACGCTATCATGCAGTCCATGAATGTAAGACACAGTGGCTTTTTACTCCTCTGTCGCTCAAGCCCATTCCATATCATTACCTACCGTTTACGTGAACTCATCTCTTACGTCTCTACGTCTTCTTACTGCTGGGCTAAGCCAAGACGGGGTATCCTGACCCGGTACGAGTAATGATATGGAACGGGCTCGAGCGGTTGTAGCTCACGTAAACGGCAATGGTATGGAACGTGCTTACTACGCGGCAAGGCTGATTCATAAAACCCACATAATAATATCCGCTTTCAGGAACACACAAGTCGTACAATTTCAAATTTGGAGCAGCTATCTCCATCAAAAACTCTAACCTGAATGTCCCTTGTTTTTTCCTCAATTTCTAAAATGAATGCCGTAAGAAGAATTCTAAAAGCGAGCGTGTAGATCTAAACAAGGAAGCCAAATTAAATAACAACCTTGATAAAGAAAAAAGAAAAAACCATGGCATAACACGATAAAGTTGAAATCACACTATTTATCGTGGTAATCTGTCAAAACAAGTGACATAGTAGTCGTAGAGCAGCATTTTGACATTAGTTTGCGATAAAGCGTGCGTTTTTAGCGAGATCAACTTAGGGAAGTTTGGAATATGTATCAATGATTATTATTTGACAGTGCAAGAATAATTTGAAACAATTGCACAACAGTCTTAGCAGATACTCATAAGTTTAATTGTATTGTATAGACAAGGACTTTTTGTGAATTACATATACAATTATTAGCTAGCTGTGTTAAAATTTTAGCAAGTTCAACTTTAACAAAGATTATTACTTGAGCGAGCAAATCAATTAGAAGCAGTTGCACAACAGTCTTAGCAAATACGAATAAGTTTAATTGTATTGTATAAGTAAGGATTTATTATGAATTACCTAGAAACATATTAGCTAGTATCGTTAAGATTTTACCGAGACCAACTGACAGAAGTTAATAATATATAGCTATGATTATTACCTGACAGAGCAAGAATTATTTGAAGTAGTTGCACAACAGCCTTAACAGAAACTAATAAATTTAATAAAATTTTATTGTATAGATAAGAACTTTTTATGAATTACATATAATTTAAAAAATACATATAATACTGGTTAAAATTTTAGCAAGATCAACAGAGCAAAGTTCACAATATACAGGGCGTCCCAAAGTTATGGGACATGAAGGGGAAGTACCTTAAATATCGTAGATAGTGAATTTTGCTCAAAGAAGACTTTATGTTATTTTTAAAAGTTAGTAATTCTGCATTCATAGATTTTCTAAAAATTATTTGCTTCGGCTGGGAATCGAACCGACTCAAATGTGAAAAAAAAAACACCCTACTTTTATGATGCCAATCGAAAGAATAGCTAAAAAATAATAACTCTGCCTAAGTAACATAGTATTTTAAAAGAAAGGAACAACGTGAAATTAATCATTTTAATCAAATAAAAAACATACATGAAACTGCCGTAGTCAATTAAGTAGGTATTTTTTTGTAAATTAATTAATTAAATGCTCAAAATGTGATCCCTCTTGTCTTACGCAAATCGCCAATCTTTTAATGAGCCCGCTGCCTGTTGATTTTCTAATCATTTTATGGTGAACACTCGATGTGATATGGCACAATTCTGTTTGCAACTCGCCTACGTTCTCGTATCGCTTTTTGTATAGCATATCTTTCACGTATCCCCAAAAGAAGAAATCACTTTAGCAATAAATAACTTTCTTGAAATTTGACTCAATCATTTTATGTTGTTCCTTTCTTTTAAAATACTATGTTACTTAGGCAGAGTTATTATTTTTTAGCTATTCTTTCGATTGGCATCATAAAAGTAGGGTGTTTTTTTTTTCACATTTAAGTCGGTTCGATTCCCAGCCGAAGCAAGTAATTTTTAGAAAATCTATGAATGCAGAATTACTAACTTTTAAAAATAACATAAAGTCTTCTTTGAGCAAAATTCACTATCTACAATATTTAAGGTACTTCCCCTTCATGTCCCATAACTTTGGGACGCCCTGTATATCAAAGATTGTTACTTGACCGTGCCAAACAATACGAAGCAGTTGTACGACAGTTTTAGCAAATACGAATAAGTTTAATTATATTGTATAAACAAGAATTTATTATGCCTTACATAGAAACATGTTAGCCAGTGTCGTTAAGTTTTTAGTGAGATCAACTAAGGAAAATTTAAAATATATATCCAAGATTATTTACCTGACAGAGCAAGATTAATTTGAAGCAGTGGCACAACAGTCTTAGCAGATACTAATAACTTTAATTGTATCGTATAAACAAGGACTTTTTATGAATTACATAGAAACATTTTAGCCAGTGTTATTAAGTTTTTAGCGAGATCAAGGAAGGAAAATTAAAAATATACATCCAAGATTATTACCTGATAGAGCAAGATCAATTTGAAATAGTTGCACAACAGTCTTAGCAGATAGTGATAACTTTAATTGTATCGTATAAACAAGGACTTTTTATGGATTACATAGAAACATTTTAGCTAGTGTTATTAAGTTTTTAGCGAGATCAACGAAGGAAAATTTAAAATATACGTCCAAGATTATTACCTGACAGAGCAAGATTAATTTGAAGTAGTTGCACAACAGTATTAGTAGATACTAATAACTTTAATTGTATCGTATAAACAAGGACTTTTTATGGATTACATAGAAACATTTTATCTAGTGTTATTAAGTTTTCAGCGAGATCAACGAAGGAAAATTTAAAATATACATCCAAGATTATTACCTGATAGAGCAAGATTAATTTGAAATAGTTGCACAACAGTCTTAGCAGATAATGATAAGTTTAATTGTATCGTATAAGCAAGGACTTTTATGAACTATATAGAAATATTTTAGCTGGTGTTGTTAAGTTTTTAGCGAGATCAACTAAGGCAAATTTAAAATATATATCCAAGATTATTACCTGACAGAGCAAGATTAATTTGAAGCAGTGGCGCAACAGTCTTAGCAGATACTAATAACTTTAATTGTATCGTATAAACAAGGACTTTTTATGGATTACATAGAAACATTTTAGCTAGTGTTATTAAGTTTTTAGCGAGATCAACGAAGGAAAATTTAAAATATACATCCAAGATTATTACCTGACAGAGCAAGATTAATTTGAATTAGTTGCACAACAGTATTAGTAGATAGTAATAAGTTTAATTGTATCGTATAAGCAAGGACTTTTATGAATTATATAGAAATATTTTAGCTAGTGTTGTTAAGTTTTTAGCGAGATAAACTAAGGAAAATTTAAAATATATATCCAAGATTATTACCTGACAGAGCAAGATTAATTTGAAGCAGTGGTACAACAGTCTTAGCAGATACTAATAAGTTTAATTGCATTGCATAATCAAGGAATTTTATGTAGTACATATAAACTTATTAGCGACTGTTTTTAAGTTTTTAGCGAGATCAACTAAGGAAAAATTTAAATAGATAGCAAAGATTATTACTTGACCAAGCAAAATAATTTAAAGCAGTTGCACAGTAGTCTTAGCAAATACGAATAACTTGAATTGTGTAGTTACAGACAAGTCATTTTTATCAATTAAGTACAAACTTGTAAGCTTATATAGCTAAGTTTTTAGATAGATTCATTTCGGGACGTTAAGAACATATACTGAGGATAATATTTTAGTTCAGTTTGCGAAGTTTTGTGGTGATGTTGACTAATATGTATCTTTGCCGCTAGTAACAACAAAAATTAGTAAGAACCGTGACTTTCTTAGCACTAGTAAATAACAGTCCATTGCTATCACAGCCAAACAACAACTTTGTTACTACGAATAAGGACAAATTGCTGGATAAAGAAAGAATTTAGCAGTACTGACTAATTTTTTCAGCTAAATATTGTTTGACCCTGCAGCTAACTGCTCTTTATTGAGGTAGAAAAGCCATCGCTACGGTTACAAAAATTTTTGATTGGACAACTAAATCGCGGCAACCAAGTTTGTTTAGCTGCGACATGTAAACCATTTCTTTCCGTGTGCTAACCCGTTATAGATAAAAAAAAACCTTTCTTACTCTAGGTTAAGTATAGTATATAACTGTGACTGTACGATGTTTTCGAGACGGATTACAAACGTATCATCAACCTGTGTGTTTCTTTCAATTGCTCTTGAAAGGATTCGAACTTGGAATCTTCTGGTTGTTCTTCAGTCCATTGCTGGATATGGCATCTCTTATACCGTGCAATGGAAGCCGACCTTTGGATATCTGATTTTCCGTGTGGCAGCCGCCTTGCGCCAACGTCACAACATCAGCAGATGATCGGCCCAAACGAGAACTCGTTGTCCCGAAGGACACGCGACAGATGTGGCCAGTTTTCAATTTGACAATGTCGTTGCCTTGTCGTACGACCAACTCGCCTATGTCGTCAGCTCTGCAGCGGCCTCCAGAGTACAGGTAGGTAGGTTAGGTACGTAATATGTGAGATTGCGTCCAAGTAGATAGCGCGGAGTGCTTTCCGAGATAACGCGGTCGTGTGCGGACGAAAATCGGCGTATGATTTAAATTGCCATCATGATGTAGGTTTATCCCCTAAAAGGTCTTGAGATACATTTAAAAAGATTGATGTGATACAAGAAATATTGTTTATATGAAACGATTAATATTGTTTAAGAGTTCTGTTTGTTTAGGACATCACAACCGTGCTTGGTGACTATATTGAAGAGACAGGTTAATGATAATATTGAAATATTTATTATTTTTTTGCTTTACAAATTAATAATTTATTTATTTATATATTTATAATTTTTTAATTTGTAAATGTGTATTTACTATTTCGTTTTTGTAAATATGTACAAAAGTACAAATCTTCGTGCAACAGGTACATTCTCGTTTTGAACTTTCACTGGGCGTAGCCGTCTTTATTTATTAATGGTCGAATAGCCATCAAATTACTTGATCCCAAAACAGAGTGTGAACTCGAGGCATCACCAGCACAATCACGTTCTCTATTATTTTTCGCACTCATTATTTTTACTATTAAATATGCCTATTGCCTACAGGGCTTTTTGCTGGGCCCATAACCGATGTTGAAAACTGTGTAGGCGATAGGCAAGCAAGAAATAAATAAAGTTAAAAGAATTCACATGTAACTAGCCATCTTTTATTATACGGATAGACAGAAAACAGATACAGTCAACGACAATAATATTATAGAGAGTTCTAATTTTAAATTATTCCATAAAGTATAAAATAGCCAGTGGCGAGTACAATTCAACAAATAGCGAGTGCACGAGTAATTTTCTTGGCAAGATAGATGAGGGTATACTTTTAGCATACCCTCATTTATCTGACGCATATATCTACGCTGCTGACTGTAGCATAAAGCGTTTACAAATAAATAAACAGCTGGACCATTTTTATCAATCATGGCTAAGAACCTCGTTCAGTCTAACATAATAAAAACGCACAAATCAAACCACGCATTACTGAGATATGTCCAGACAAACATATAACACCCATCGTTTTTATTGTATCCACAACGGGTTAGTACTTGACCTCAATCACACCTGATGTTAAGGAAGATGAGGCCGAAGGTGGTAGCGTACTGACCCGGAAACCCAAATATTTGGGGAACTGGCTATCGTATCTCTGACAACCGGAACTCAACAATGCTATTAAAATTGCTGCTTGGCGGCAGATTTAGATAAGATGGTGGTAGCTATGCCCTACCACCAACCAAACCGAGTACTTAAACATATAACCCACTGGGGATCGAACCCGCGACCTCCGAATCGTAAACCCAATGTTATTTACATTTAGGCATGGCACGGTTTTCGTTGATGTTAAATAAGGTAAGCGACAAGCGACGTGAATCGTGTGAGTGGCTACGAATCTTCTCTGAACGGCTTCTCCACTACCTTTTGTAACAATGTACTACTAAAATTAGTATCGAAATACTAATCTAGAAGTACAGGGAACCTAATAAAGCTGAGCCAAACTCCTCGGTTGTTATCTCACGTACGGGCCGTTTGTACAACATTCGTACAACATTGGGCGACGTTCGCGAGACATTATACATACAAACTAACATAACAGTTTAATTAGAAGTGCATCTAAAGCGTATTAGTTGCAATGGTTGTCTGTAGAGTTACGTGATCGAAGGTACAAGAGACGAGCGTATACGCTGCTTTTGACATGGATTTAAATTCCGTGTATTACCGCGCTTTGTATATCCTCTGAGCAGCGCTAGGATTTCGAAATATTGCGATGTTATCATTGACACAGGAAATGAGAATCACTCCCTCTCATGAGATAAGGTATATCATTATTTTGTTCACACAAATTCATCATAAATATGTAAGTTTAAAAAACTAAAAAAAAACACACTACAGCTCCACCATCCATCTCCTGGCTCCATCATCAGATCGTCGACAGAAATTATAATATATTGGACTTGTCAAAACGAATATATAACGGCCTCCTAAATTGGGAGACTGTGTCTTAACCGCTGAGCCACCAACGCTCTACTCTTTGGTATCAAGTATTAATTTAAAGTAACCCGTACTGAATTTAGCTAAATATATTTTTTTTATGCACAACGGGGTAGCACTTTAACTCAATTACACCTGATGTTAAGTGAAGATCAGGCCGAAGGTGGAAGCTTACTGACCCGGAAACCCAAATATTTGGGGAACCGGCTAACTTATCTCTGACAACCGGAACACAACAATGCTATTAACATTGTTGCTTGGCGGCAGATTTATATAAGATGGTGGTAGCTAGCCAGGCGGACATTTAAAACCAACCAAACGGTATACTAAATATGTACCCCGCTGGGGATCGAACCCGCGACCTCCCGGTTCGTAAACCCTGTGTTGTTTACATTGAGCCACGGAGGCGATTAATAAATGTAGGAATTACGCTTCAATCTCGTTAATTCCACCACACGTAACTAGGCAAACTTTCGGCGGTTCGTATTGGATCTTGCGAAGTTCGCCCATATCTCCGAACGTATCGCCTTCGATGTCTCCGAACACAGTCACAACTGGCATAGCCGTATAACTATGCAGCTGTTGTTATGACCAGGAGTATCGGAGTTTGGAGATGTTAACAGCTGGACTTGCGAATTGTAGGTATTTACGGAAGTCTCGCGAAGAGTCATCTTTACCAAATTTGATCAAATTCGGCTTTTAAAGTCACAATAAAAAAAAAATCTTTATTTACTATGTGTACCTAACACAGCGTCGCTGAATCAGCGGTTTAGACGCAGTCTTCCAATTTGGGAGGTCCGGGATCGATTCCCAAGCAGGCCATGTATCAATGAGTTTTTAAATTTAATTTAATTACTTATGTGCATTTATCCGACTGCTCTTAAACGGTGAAGGAAAACATCGTGAGGAAACCTGCATGTCTGAGAAATAAAAATTCTAAGGCATGTGAAGTCCCCAACCCGCATTGGGGCAGCGTGGTGGACTGTGGTCCATACTCCCTCATATATGACGGAAGGCCAATATCCCTGCAGTGGGATCCCTGTTTACGGGCTGATGTTGATGACCTCACACATGGTACATTTAAAATAGTCAAATTTTACAGAGGCTGCTTGTTCAAAACAAAATTTTTTCCTAGCAAGAAATTTGGAGGGTTTCCATTTTTTTTAATGGCCCAAAATCACCCAGTCGTGTTGAAGATCACCGCTTTTGGTGAAACTCTGTATATACGAATGTAACGTGGGAATTTTTATATAAAAATTTAAAAGTAATAGATAATAAATATCTTTGCATATACACACATTAACCGCCTCCGTGGCTCAATGTAAACAACATTGGGTTTACGATTCGGAGGTCGCGGGTTCGATCCCCAGCGGGGTACATGTTTAAGTACTCGGTTTGGTTGGTGGTAGGGCATTTTAAATGTCCACCTGGCTAGCTATCACCATCTTATCTAAATCTGCCGCCAAGCAGCAATGTTAATAGCATTGTTATGTTCCGGTTGTCAGAGATAAGATAGCCAGTCCCCCAAGTGTGTTGGGGTTTTCGGGTCAGTACGCTTCCACCTTCGACCTCATCTTCACTTAACATCAGGTGTGATTGAGGTCAAGTACGAACCAGTCATGCATAAAAAAAAAACACAGCGCCATCTAGTTTCATACTGAGCAACTAGACGTGTATTATGGATACCAGATGGTTGATAAACTACACAAATACATTATTTTTTGTAAATAAATACGTATGTAAATGAAATACATCCATAACTCGAGAACACATGTATTCATCATACAAACATTGCCCCTAGCGAGATGCGAACCCGCGAGTTCGCGAGTGCGAATACGCGAGAGTACACTGTTTGTCAGTCAGGGAGCAGTCAGAAATTCTAACCACTTTAAATAAATAACTAAATAAATAAAAGGTATTTATTCATCACAAAAAAGAAAAAAACACAAGCATATATAGAATCGAGAACCACAGTATTGTGCTGAATGGGCAGGGACTGAAAATCAGCAGTGTTGCTGATTTTCAGTCCCCCCCTGTAGAGTAGTTGCTACCACCAAAGACAGTATGGGCGACTTTCCAATGGCTAACGATTTTTTTTTTTGCATATATTTTTCTTCTTTCTATTATACTTCTTTCTTCACATACCATGAAACACTGAATCTTTGATCCAGTTATACTAGGAAGCTAGGCAGATAAAACACCCTACATCGAAGAACAAGTAGAAATACACACCTATCACACATATCCGAATGAAAAATGCCAGTTCGCAGTTTACACCAAAGTTTAAGGTTTAAAATTTCGTACCACGATCCGCGCTGGTCTAGTTGGTATCGCTAGAAAACTTTCGCTTTGTATTCCAGCGGGAGATGCGGCGCCTTGATATATTCGAGCGCTGTGGAGATAGCGACCTAACGGAAGTTGGAGATTTCGATGCCGGTTCTATATAAGTAAATAAGCGCTACAAAAATAGAAGACCGCAAAAAATACTATATTTCTTTCCATGTAAATATAAAAATGACCCAATACCCAAATTAGAAATGTTTAGAAACAGTCCTCACTACCAATACGTCCTTATATATAATAAAATACATGACATATTAAAGAAAGAGCAAAAAGATAAAATACAAATTTAAATCTATATTAATTGAAAAATGTTACTATACAATTCATGAATACACTGAAGATAAATAAAAAATTGAGAAGTATTAAACAGATAAGGAGGGCTTATCTGTTTAATACTTACCAAAAATTACGTAAAATTTTTTTTTTTAATATATCTCCAAATAAAATCGACCGGGTCAGTACGCTTCCACCTTCGGCCTTACCTTCACTTAACATCAACTGTGACTGAGGTCATGTGTAACCCGATGGGCATAAAAAAATATCGAAAATGCATTAGATTAGGTATGTGCGTAATTTTAAAACCAAAAATCTGAGAAAATATGTAAATATGTAAATTTCAACAAAAATAGATAGTCTCAATTTTTGCATATAATCCCATATTTACAGGACATTAAGCATGTTTAGAAAGAATAAAAATAAAACACCGGAATACCCACATTAACTCGACAATAACCGTTTAGGAGCCGATTTAAAATTCAGAAAAACAATAACAGAATGACCCTTTTGGGTGCTTTTTAACGATTGCGATCTCAGGAAAAGTATTTAATTAGCGAGATGCCGAGACCACATTATAACAACCTATATAGGTACCTATGGACGTTCTAGACACGGAAGTTGCAGGATTTAGTAGCTAGTAGGTACTTACAATATTATAGGCCAAACTCTTATTTGTTGTTTGTTTGTAAACGCTTTATTGTACAAAAAGGCAATACATTAATTTTGCATTGATACATAAATTGAATATAACGGCGGACTTATCCCAAAGAGGGATTTCTTCCAGTCAACCATAGGGTTAGTTAGAAAACAGCAGATTGGGCGTATACAAATTACAGCAAATTCAAACTAAAGCAAATACCTACACTACACACTAATAAATATATATATATATATAAAGGTAATAAGAATAATATATAATAATACATAACTAGGTATACCTTAATAAAATATATACCTACATATTAATAATACATATAAATAAATATGTATATAAATAAGGAAATACTTAAAGAGAGGATTTAACTCTTAACTTTTTAAGAGTATTTTACATGCATAATACTATTACTTATCCCAAATCAGTCCGTGACGTCGTTTGAGTGTTCCAAACCTTGAAACAGCATCCACGTTTCACCTTCGAATTATACAGAAATGCACACATGGCAGGGGGTGACCCCATAGCCGTTGGAGCGTGCAAATCTGTACGTTTTTAAGTATTAATCACGTTTGGCATACCTATATATTTATTTATTATTTATAATTAGCTTTAAGGCTTGCCGAGTGTAAAGGTCTTAGCATACGTGACGTGTTTATTCTCGTGCCGGACGGAACGGGACGATTTTTTGACATCGTTGCATTTAAAAACATAGCAATAAAATACACGTGGCGAGAAACAAGGGCGGAACGGGACGGCAATAGAAAAAACATCGTTATGGCATCTTCTTCATCTAATACTACGGCAACCATTGCTAGTTCTTCAAAAGTAAAATCGAACATTTTGTGCTGAAATATGGTTGCAGCACTAGCACGACTATCGTTGAACACCGTCACTGTACGTATGTTTTAAAACCACTTTCACGTTAGGAACTATACCCTTCCCGTCTCCGTGTCGTCCGAGAAATTACCCGTCACGTATGCTAAGGACCTTAATTCAGAGTGATTTTTTTGATTTATTCTGTTTTAAGTTTAAATCTTAATCTATCTAATATAGGCCCCACTCAACGAAATAAACCCTTGTATAATAAGTATCCTTGGACTTACACACACCGCCATCTAGTTCCATACTATGCAACTAGGCTTTTATTATGGATACCAAATGGTTGATATATTACATGGATTTTCTTTTCTTTTTTGTAAATAAATGTCCGTACGCTACATACAAACTTAAACTTCTAGCGGATTCGAACCCGCGACCTCTAGACATAGATAGATGAAATGTTCATTTGCATGTTACAGAAACATATACAAAAATATTCGACCGTACAATTACTCTGCTTGGTCTAATGATTTTCGCAATGTAGCCTTATTTTACAGTAATTAAAAAATAAAAATTAAGTACAACGGTTACAACTTATTATTAGAGTGGTATGTGTATCTGTACCACAAAAATGGGCCATCGCTCAATGTGGCCCTCACCTGTGGCACAGCGGTAACACAGATTTTCAGCTAGTGCCCTGCGAGAGAAAGCCAGGGTACCAGTGCAAAATTTGCAATAATAACTGTGTATGTTTTGTGTTAAGATCATGTTGTAAGGTGATGTAATAATATCTAAATCTGCCGCCAAGCAGCAATGTTAATAGCATTGTTGTGTTCCGGTTGTCAGAGTTAAGATAGCCAGTCCCCCAAATGTGTTGGGGTTTCCGGGTCAGTACGCTTCCACCTTCGACCTCATCTTCACTTAACATCAGGTGTGATTGAGGTCAAGTAAGTTCGTAATTAGGAGTGGAGTCAGCTGCCGAAAATTGTTGGACTTAGGTGGTTTCAGAATAGTTTACTTTGTATGTAGTAATCGAAAATTTTTTTGATCGAATTTGGCCTTTGAGTTTGAATTTGGTAGTTGGGGATACTTGTTTGTAATCAGGACAGGAGTCACCAGTTAATGGGAATTACATGAATTCAAATTCACCCTGTATATTCTGATAAAAAACAATTTATTATCATATCAGTCACATGGACATCCTCTGCCTAATCATAGATTTCCAGAGGGACCGGTGGAAAGCGACCTAAATTCCCGCGAGCTTTAGATCATTCCTTCACCATGCAAAAAAAAACGGTTGTATATAGAAAAAAAAAAAAACAAACTCCGTCATCGATAGGAAAATCCACACACATCCTTAAATATTAATTACATCCCGATACAAAGATATATTATTGCCATCTACGTTTAAATAAGTGCGGACGCATTAAGGCGGGCGGAGTTAGCCGCAGGTGGCCTTCCGCCCGCCCTGTATCGCTGATAACGGCCGTTAACAGCCGTTAGAGGCCGTAACGACGCCGTTAGACGCGGCCGCTTCCTCCCGCTTTGTGTCGCCGACAGATACCGCCGGCCCGAACTTTCTAAAAAGCTCGCACGGAGCTTAAATTTGTTGCTCCCGATCGGAAGTCTGTTAAGTTTGCTGTATATAGTGATAATTCACATTTCCGTAATGCAAGCGCTTCACTTTATTATGTACTAGCTTTCCGCCCGCGACTTCGTCCGCGTAGAAAATGTCATCAAAATCGGTTAAGCAAAAACATTTGCGTTAACATATACGCATCCAGGTCCTAATCTGTCTACAAATCAAATTTCATCCAAATCTGTCCAGCGGTATAGGCGCGAAGGGGTAACAAACATACATACATACACACAACTTTCCCATTTCTAATACTGGGTATTTACCAATGAAATTGGAGTTTTTATCATATGTACCAATTCCTGCGATTTTCAAATTTAAATCCAAATTTGTTTTTTATTTGGAAAATGGAATATTATTTCAAGGTTTCACATGAAATATTTTTAATTTTTGGGCTAAATCACATAATAAAAAAAATTTGAACCGAGCTCTTTTCATGTGCTTCCCATAATCATTTCTTAGATTCGCTGAAACTTTTATAAAGCGGTTTCTTTTAAAAATTAACGCTGCCTATACTTAACTTAATGTTATCCGATAATACACACAAAGTTTAGCAAAATTTGGATTTGCCGTTCCCAAAAAAAAATCAAAAATGTTTGTATGGAGAAAACAGTCTTAATGAAATTCTTCATACAAAACGCCAATTTCATAGGTAAGGACCTAATATTAGTTGGGACAGTAACACGGTAGGTAAGACAACTGCATTAGATGCAAGTGAATGAAGTTGTATAGGAAACCAATGAATATAACGGTTTCTATTTCCTTTGTTAGCCGATAATACATTTCAAATATGGAATATCAATATTTTTAGTCGGTATCAACAATTTTTAATAAGGTCTGACAATGTATTATGGATACTAGACAATATATTATATACTAGCTTTTCGCCGGCGGCTTCGCCTGCGTCGAATAACTTTATCGCGGATGTGTTTAATTTGTTTGTCCCGCGGCAGCTACAACATCCCACTGCAGGCCTTCCCTCGTATAATGAGGGAGTATGGGCCATAGTCCGCGACCCTGGCCCAATGCGGGTTGGGGACTTCACATGCCTTTGAATTTTTATTTCTCAGGCATGCAGGTTTCCTCACGATGTTTTCCTTCACCGGTTAAGAGAACAGTCGGATAAATGCACATAAGTAATTAAATTTAAAATCTCATTGGTATATGGCTTGCCTGGGCATCGTACCCGGACCTCCTAAATTGGGAGACCGCGTCTTAACCGCTGAGCCACCGACTTCTCCTATGTCTTAATCCAGGGTATATTCTACCTATATACCAAATTTCATCCAAATTTATTCATCCGTTTCGTCGTGAATGAATTGTGTATGTAATCGTCATAATATGGCATATATTGTATGATTTTTATGGACACATGTGTCCTGGACTCGAACCCGCGACCTTTTAGTATAACAGTAACCACTACCCCAAACAGAGGACACATAGTTTTGCCTCTATTTTTCACCGCACTCGCCTAAATCTTGACGACAACAGCTGACCCACAGCCTGAAGGCATGACAATCTAGCCTTTTGGGAGTGTCAAAGGCTTTTCACACCGTTTGGGCATTGAGAGGTGTCTAAAAGTGTCGACTTTACACTAAATAGGTACATAGATACCAATTTCTTTCAGAGGATAATTCAGTAAACTATCAAAATATAGATTTATTATTGACAATTGAAATCTCTCTGAAGTCTCTCTGAAGGATAGAATTCGAAACGAAGTCATCCGTCAGAGAACCAGAGTTACCGACATAGCCGCTCGAGTCAGCAAGCTAAAGTGGCAGTGGGCTGGTCACATCTGTCGTAGGACTGACGATCGTTGGAGCAAGCGAGTTCTACAGTGGAGACCGCGTTTAGGCAAACGTAATGTGGGACGCCCCCCGGCTAGATGGAGCGACGATCTGCGCAGGGTGGCTGGCAGCAACTGGATGCGTAAAGCCGAAGATCGGGCTGAGTGGCACGCCTTGGGAGAGGCCTATGTCCAGCAGTGGACTGCCGCAGGCTGGTAATGATGATGATGATGATGATGATTGACAATTGATTATCGTCACCTTACTTTAGAACATGGCCCGGCACACTGTCGTGTGTCCAATAAAGTGTATTTGTATTATGTTGTGTCTAGATATTTTTCCGAAACTATGGCCTGGGAAGTACTTTAAACCATTAAAACTTAGTGCTTAGTTTTGGGCGCTACGTGTAGTGTTATATACTTGTGAAAATTAATTAATTCAACTCTAAATCTTGAATACAGAAATAGGTGTATATAGTAGGTTTGAATATTTGTACATCCTTTATCGTCTATAGCAGAACAAGTAATATATAATCGATCTCATAT
Organism: Oegoconia quadripuncta; assembly: GCA_949316235.1. NCBI lineage: Eukaryota > Metazoa > Arthropoda > Insecta > Lepidoptera > Autostichidae > Oegoconia > Oegoconia quadripuncta. The sequence continues at coordinate 3,750,102 of OX438751.1, forward strand.
AAACATATCTCTTAATGTCTTTATATGTAATAAATAATACATATACAATTTAGTTCGATTCGATGTAATAGGAAAATCTCCTATAAAGATAACCGCCGACAACCTCCAAACAAATTGCCGCCACATATCATTTTAATAGACACTGTATTGGCCAAAAATTCTATTGAATATCGGTATATTGAGTTACTTTAGTATGACTAACCGACATATCTACTCAGGCAAACTAGACTTCAAATTTAATAAAGAAAGAAAGAAAATTTTATTTAAACCCATCTCATGACACAAACAATCAGGTACAAATATTACACAGTCGAGACACATGCAAAAAATAACATTTTGTTTGCCATCTAATTGTCGGTGTCGCAAGGTGGAGTCAAAAAGGTCTCCAACTCAGCATGGGTTGTAGCCGTTCACTACAACGCTAGTTTTTAGTGGAGCCTTCAAATGACGCACGCGCCAATAACACGCTCAAAATCTAACTAATATTATAAATATGAAAATTTGAATGTTTGTTCAGGGCGAAACGGATGAACGAATTTGGATGAAGTTTGGTATAAAGGTAGAACATACCTGGATTAAGACATAGGATATTTTTTATCCCGATAAAGTAAGTAGTTCCCGCGGGATAAATAAACATATTCGCGATAAAGATATTCCATGCAGGCGAAGCCGCGGGCAGAAAGCTAGTTCAGTAATAAAAAAAATTTAAAAAAAAATATCAAAAACTAGACTCATACGAATTTTTGTATGAGGACTTGACCTATGCACTGCCTTGTGCTTCGACCAATTTGTAATAGGAATATTAAGTAAATTTTCTTATGCGACCTCCGACTCCGGCCTCCGGTTTAGATTGGTGGCGGGGCATTTAAAATGTCCACCTGGCTAGCTACCACCATCTTATCTAAGTCTGCCGCCAAACAGCAATGTTATTATTATTATTAAATTCTTTATTGCACACAAAAATAAAATACAAAGAACATTTAACATAGATGATGAAGTGTGCAAAGGCAATCTTATCGCTGATAGCAATTTCTTCCAGACAACCTCAATTAAAGAAGCTTTTTAATAATGCAAAGTAAAAGGTGAATAACTTTTTTTATGCACGACGGGTTCGTACTTGACCTCAATCACACCTGATGTTAAGTGAAGATGAGGTCGAAGGTGGAAGCGTACTGACCCGGAAACCCCAACAAATTAGGGGGACTGGCTATCTTATCTCTGACAACCGGAACACAACCGGCCATGGGGTTTCCGAGTCAGTACGCTTCCACCTTCGGCTTCATCTTCACTTAACATGTGTGATTGAGGTCAAGTACTAACTAACTAAATTCATGATCCATTCTTTGATATCTACCCACTCGATTGGTTGCTGTAATTATTTGTTGTTAAGTGTAACAAGACAGCTAGCGTCAGCCATATTGGATTTATAATGACGTTTGTATATCCTACTATGACACTCCCGGTAATTGTACGAATGACACCTCATTTGTCCAAATCGACGCAGGCGTTTAAGCTGTAGGTACAGACGCGTGACATACAGACATATAGACGCGGTGAGATGAGACCTCTTGATTTCGCTGTACATACATACATAATGTCACGCCTGTTCCCCGTAGGGGTAGGCAGAGACCACAGACTTCCACTTGCTACGATCCTGACACACCTCTTCTGCTTCCTTCACTCTCATAAGGTTGTTCATACATGCTCGTCGGTTTAGGGTACTCTTGACTTGGCCTTTCTTTAAGATGGCCCCGATTTGATCATGGTACGTTCGCCGTGGTCTTCCCCTATCAACACTACCGTCCACACTCGCTTTGTATATCTCTTTCGTAAGTCTTCCATCATTCATCATTTCGCTGTAGTCGGGTAATAATACCAAAGCCGAAAGTAAGTTCAACCCATATGTCAGCTCTCCACTTAACACCAAATTAAAATAGTCGGCAACTACCCTCGCAATGCGATACCATCGCCGCCCCTCGCCCCATGCCCCTCCCTCTCTAATTGAATATATATCGACTACCCACCTGGGCCCCACGAACGGCCTGCGCCACTAATGGCTGAGATAGCGACACTTTATCTAATGTTACACAGATTTTAGTTTCGAAGGAAATTTAAAATAAAATGCGCCTGCTATATTAAGAGTGGTGATTGTTGTTACATTTGAGCTAAGAATCTGTTAATTAAATAAATACAAGATGTATATTTCGGACAGCTGGGTCCACAGTTTTGTTAGTTAAACATTTAAGATTGTATAATTGATTAATAGTAGATAATTATAAATTATGAAGCGTCGGTGGCTCAACGGTTAAGATACGGTCTCCAAATTTGGGAGGCTCTGGATCGATTCCCAGGCAGGCCATGTACAGTCGGTAACACAATTAAGGTAACAGGCTTAATTTCTGTCATATTGTTTGGAGGGTGCTGGTTGGATTTTGTTATATTTTCCTTTGTGGCTTTATGTTTATCATGTCATCCTGTGATAGATAAATTTTAATTAATAACAATAATATACAAGTTATAAAACACCTGCTATCTTAATTTTGTTGCTAACTGTATCAACGGGTTTTAAAATTTAATTTAATTACTTATGTGCTGTGCATTTATCCGACTGCTCTTAAAAGGTGAAGGACAACATCGTGAGGAAACCTGCTTGCCTGAGTAATAATTCGAAGGCATGCGAAGTCCTCAACCCGCGTTGGGCCAACGTGATGGACTATGGCCCATACTCGCTCATTATAGGACGGAAGACCTATATCCCTGCAGTGGACTGTTTATGGGCTGAGATGATGATGATAAGATAATTATTATTAAATATATATTTGTCAAATTTTGCATGCTCAAAAGGCAGAATGTAATGGTCCCTATTTTTAATATTGAAAAACCATTGTGTACCTATTTTCTGGTAAAATAAATTATTTGAATTTGAAAAACCTTGTTTCAATGTCTTTTTCATGGTCATAGCTTCCTATATTATCTATTAGATATATTTAATTCGTTTCTCCTGTGGGAACTACTCATTTTACTCATTTTATCGGGATAAAAAATATCCTATGTTTTAATCCAGAGTACTTACGTTCTAGCTATATTACAAATTTCATCCAAATCCGTTGATATGTTTCTTCGAGATGGAACAACAAACAAACATACAAACTTTCGCATTTATAATATTAGTTAGATTAGATATGCAACGTGTTACAAAAGTCAGTGAATATGTTTCAAATCAGCTGTTTCATACATTTTGGTGCTGAATTTTTCTATGAAACAGCTGACTTTTTTCGCGAATTCACAATTGGTTCCATAGTAAAACTTCTTCGGGTTAGTGGTCTCATCCACCGATACCGAATCGTAAACCCAATGTAAACAACATACAGACATATTTACATATATACATACATCATTACATACATACGAATGCATACAGTCGCCTATCTTGGGCAGTCGATTTTTTTTTCAACAATGTTTTTTTATTTTGGTATGTTATTATTTTAAGTTGTTTATTATTAATTTTTAAGTTGTTTATTTTTAACCGCCTCCGTGGCTCAATGTAAACAATATTGGGCTTACGATTCGGAGGTCATGGGTTTGATCCCCAGCGGGGTACATGTTTAAGTACTTGGTTTGGTTGGTGGTAGGGCATTTTAAATGTCCGCCTGGCTAGCTACCACCATCTTATCTAAATCTGCCGCCAAGCAGCAATGTTAATAGCATAGTTGTGTTCCGGTTGTCAGAGATAAGATAGCCAGCCCCCCAAATGTGTTGGGGTTTCCGGGACTGAGGTCAAATACGAACCCGCCGTGCATAAAAAAAATGGGTATAATACAATTTCAAGAATAACATATACATACAATATATGCTGTATTATTGTATATATATATATACAATATATGCTTACGCGTTGTGTGAATGCTTCAAAGTAACAATTTTCCGTTTCATTCCTAATGTTGGGCCATCTAGTGAGCATCAGGAATTGAAACCAAGGCTATATCTTATTACGAATTCCAATTTCTCGAAGTGTCGATGTTCACTTTAAAAGTCGTTTGCACCACGCATCGCTAATTTTATTTAGCGCTATGCAAATCGTGACGATAAGCTAGAAGGATGACTAAGAGGCAGTGTTGCAGTCCCGACAAGAAGCACTAACGCTGTCTGAATTTGTGTAGCTATCGCTAATTTACTAGCCTAGTTAGTGATTCAATATATTGGTCAGTCGACGACCAAAGTAACATAGGTAAAGATAAACGAACGTAATTTCCATAACGCCATTCCATTCTCTCAATAGTGTTCAAGTAAAAATACGCAATTTCTGTGGTGTAACTTCCTATAATATAAAAGTTTCTGATATTTTGAAGGATAGACCCATCAGTAATAGACTATAAATATTTTTTAACCATTCTGTAGCTTGCTTTAGGTATAGCATAGGTATTTAATTATTAATTTAATTGGAGCCGCTTATGCGTTCCCAGGTCCTGCCACTGCCAAGGAAGGTCGCCGCGGGGTTTTGGTCCCACATAACCGTCTCGCCGTCCCCCAGGCAAGCGGTACGCACAACGTATTTCCCCGCGTAAAAAAAAAAAGAATAAAAAAGGTATTTAATTATAAAACCTACAATAATTAAAGTGACCACTGTGAATTTCATTGCGTTGTAGATGCTAATATACGATCTCTTAAAACAATTTTCTAAAAGATTTAATATAATGGCTCCTTTATATTTTCTAAAAATAGTTTATCGAGTCGTGACATTTGCCCGCGGTGAAATTTTTCACTAATATAAAGAAGTTATTGATCGATTTCTTTGAAAATAGTTAAAGGAGTTCTCAGTATATTCTCCTACGCAATGAAATTATTTTATTTATTTTATTTATTTATTTGAGAGACAAACAGTTGCTTACATAAATACATAAATAGCTCATGTAGGTACTCTTAAAATATTACATTAAGTGTTAACCTATAGTCTCCTACATTACATAATCCAAGTTGCATTAGGTAAATTACATAATATAAAATAAAAACAAATCTGGGTTTTAATCCTCTCTGGGTCTGTTAAATTATCTGGGTAAAATAATTTAATGTTTTATTACTAAATACCTATATTCTTATTCTAACACTGACAGGTACTGCATCTACGTGCACAAAATCCCGGCCTTTAAAATTTAATTATAGGCAGTTAAAAGTGTATCCTTACTGGACTATACATAGAACAACATCAGATTTACAAAACGGAGGTCGCAGTTCGATTCCCAGCGGGTTACATGTTTAGTATGTACTCGGTTTGGTTAGTGGTAGGCTATTTTTAGAAATTCGTTGGGGCAGCTACCATCTAAAACCGTCAAGCAGCAATGTTGATAGCATTGTTGTATTTCGGCTGTTAGAGATAAGATAGCCAATTCCCCAAGTAAGTTCCAGGATTATCGTTACTTCACAACACCAATGATCTAAAGGTGAATTCTGAGTTCGAACTCAAAGTGTCAAGTTGTATGGAAAATTGTCTCTTAAGGCCAGCAAGTGTTTTGGAAAAAAATGCATATGTTTTTATTTATACATAACGGGTCTAGCTTTTGATTTCACACCTGACGTTAAATGAAGATGAGGCCGAAGGTGGAAGTACGCTCACTCTGAACCCCTAACTTATTCGGGCGACTGGAAAACTGGTTCTCCAATCTCAAATATCAACAAAGATATCAACATAACTGCTTGAAACATTGAACGGCGAGTCGTCATCTTCCTACCCTTATTCGACTCCAACTCTCTACTACGACTCTAAGGTGGGGTCATGTTTTCCTCTTCCACTTATCTCTATCAGCCGTCATCTCCGTACTCACCCCTTTCATTCACACACATATCATTCCTCACGCAGCTACCCACATCTTCTTCGGTCTTCCTCTGCGTCTGTATCCCTCCACATTCATATGGAGCACTCGTCTCGTTACGTGCCTTTCATCACTCCTCATAATGTGTCTAAACCATGTTAACATATTACTCCTAACTTATCTGTTATTGGTGCCACTTTCAGAGATTGAAAGGCGAGTAAATAAAGAAAATATAACATGCCACGCATCACATCGATCGTGTCAACGGTTATTCGGTAATATTAAGGCGTCTATGTCAATCCATTATTGCTCATATTTATGTTGACTGCAATCCGAAAAACACTAATAATTCTGAGTGTTAGTACGAGTATGTTTGAGCGAGCGGGTTAGGTGAAAACGGATGTAGAGTTATAGAAGCGACAATGTAAGGGCCACTTTTTGTAGACCTGGCCATACGATGCGCTACAGTGTTACATCGTTGCTACACGTAGTTGATTGCCGTGGAACGTCGGCCGCCAACATCGGTAAAACTATTACGTGCGGCAATGTACTACTTACTCGTATATCAAAGACGTAGCGGCATTATGTGGCCTGCCACTAACGTCTGCATTGAGCCGCCACTACACATATACGACATATTTTTTAACCGATTTCAAAAAGAGGAGGTTCTAAATTCGGCTGTTTGTATATTTTTCGAAATAAAATTATGACGCAAGCATTTATAAAAAAGTTCCGGTATACATCCAGCCCATAAACAATAAACTAGCATAAACATAAACATTTTTTTGATGGAATACAAATTGTAACAGTTAAAAAGAGCAACATCAAGTTTTACCAATTCTTCTTCGAGGATGGAAACAAACAAAATGTACTGCATTAGACAAAATTCGGAAGCTATAACACAAGAAAAGAAACAACAGAAAACAGTACAATTTGGCTTTTTCATCACTAAAAGTATACTGTGTATATAACCCATGTAATATTGTGTGCGATAAACTAATAAAGGTTGGAAACCATTTTGCCTCTACTTTGCAATATTATTATTCGACGACCTGTTTGGTGTAGTGGTTAGAAACTTTGCTGCTATACCAAAAGGTCGCGGGTTCGAATTCCGCTAGGGGCATATATTTGTATGATGAATACAGACAAGTGTTCTCGAGTTATGGACGTTTTTCATTTAAATATGTATTTATTTACAATTTCCAATTTCCTATTTCTATGATACAGCCTAGTTGCTTAGTGTGGAACTACATGGCGCTGTGTGTATGTGCAAAGATATTTATTTATTTAATATACAAATTTTATTTTAATAATTTTAAAGAGCGATCCCATTCTAATTAAAAAAAAAAAAAATCTGCACATTTCTCGACCGTTACATCTGGACCCCAAATCTCGCACGCTCGACATTTCACTATCGATAGACATTGCCATGTCTATCTCTTTCACACTTATAGGCGCGTGGAAAAGTGACAAAGTTATTGATGTCTATCAACATTGAAAAATCTCGAGTGTGTGAGATTTTAATGTTAATAGATATTAATGTGCAAAAGAGACAAAGCTAATGATGTACCTTTATCAATCTTGAAAACTCGAATAAGCGAGAATAGGGGCCTATCTAACTAAAGCTTTCTTTCTTCTTTGACATCGGTTGTACTTAATGCTCCCAAAAGAAGTAACTTCATTTGCCATATCCAGTGACTCTAGCTCCCCGTAGTTACGTGCCGTATCTCGCGCTACGCTCACGCGGCGCTAACGATTTATTTAGTAAAGCAACGACGTTTGCTCACCCCGACAACACCACACGTCACCGCCATAGTTGGACCTTTTTATCGAGTCGATAATGACATGTGGTTTGTTACGATAAAGAAACTAAAAGAAGTTCTGGTCTAGCTCCTAAAGCTATTGTCATAAGTCTCCGTTAGGGATGAAATGTGGAACCGGGTACCTACTACGAAATCTAAATGACAGCGTGCGTAATTTTCTTTAATACCGATATCTTCGAAATATAGTGTTTATAATTTGATAGATTTTTACAATGATTGAGATTTTTTACGATGAGTGAGATTCGAGTGATAAAAAAGGCTCATAACAATAAATAAATAAATATTTTACATACACACAGCGCCATCTAGTTCCACACTAAGCAACTAGGTTTGTATTAGGGATACCAGATGGTTGATAAAATACTCAAATACATTTTTTTTTATGAAAACACCCTTACTGTTTGAGCATGCAAAAAAGACAAATACATATTTAATTATTATTAGCTATTATGAAATGATAATTTATTATGTCAATACAAGAAAGTGTTAGAAGCAGATTATCAAGATTACTTCTTAATAAAATTATATCTTATAGTTAAAGTACGCCGTCTAACTCGCTTCCGTGAGTCATACACAGTACCATAGAGGAATAACACTACCCGAATAGAGGGTCAGCCCCTAACAAAGTAAAAATAGTTCAGAAATAATTTCAATAGATGGCAACGTGTATGCCGTTTTAGAAGCAAAGATCTTTTAAATAAATTTTTTAACTTTCCATTAACTTTACATAATAGTGTTAATACAATTTACAACTATGGATGTTTTTTACATCGTTTACACATAATAACGTAATTAATTTCGGCAATAATTTTATTGTAATTCAAAAGTGATATTTTTCGTGTAAACGCCATCTAGTTTAAATAAGTACATGTAACAATTTTAGTTGCAAGGTGTACGAGTAGATGGCGCTATCAAATGACACCTTTGAATATAGATATACGTTGATTAGGATGTTTGTGCACTAAACAATTCTTCTTTTTTTTCCATTTAATTTCTTGTATCGATTTAAACCTTTCGTGACCAACTCATGACTATTTAGTTCTGTAGTGTTGTATTACAAGCAACAATGGTGTCGATTCGGATGTACACCAACGAAACTAAAACCAGTTTTAGAGTGGTGCCGTCGCATCGTACTGTTCCAGGGAGAAAGAGACAGTACTACTTTAAAACTAGTTTTAGTTTAGTCGGTGTATATCCGAATCGACACCAATGAGTGGTTTATTCTACCTCGACTTAAATAATCTCTCAAACTTTCGGAACGAAATGAGTTGAATCAACTCAAACCCACCTTCGTGCAAATAGAGATAAGATCGATGCCTCCAATGAACACTACTCTAACTCAAAATTTTGAAATTTTCGTTTTTCACGTAAATCGCTTCAGTATCTTATAAGTATTAAGCCCCCCAAATTTTATAAAAATATTATGAGAAACAAAAAAGTTTTGAGGTTTACATAACGCTAAGTATATGTACTTTCGTCAATCCTGTGGTTGACATACCGCTATCTCAATATGGCGTAGTGTTATGATGCGCGCGCAGCGGCGACCCGCGAGAGACATGCCGCCAACTAGGATTGGCGGGGAGACGCGCGGGAGTTCCCGCCGCATCATTATTTTGTTTGTTTGCTCTACTGCTCCATTTCAAGTTGGCGGTTTGTATATCGGTCGCAGTTTACTACACGAGGACTTAGCGGAGTGTACAAACGTGAATTTCATGGAAATTTTTGTTTTAATACTAACCGAGTTTTGAATTACATTGTACACACACCGGCATATTTAGCGGAACACAAAAAAAGTCCATAATTAAAAAAATATGGTTTTATTTAAAGTTTCATTTGTTTTAATTAAAATGAGATCACATTAAGAACACATTTTGCGAGTAAAGGCTATTTGTGAAAAATGGTACATTTTTGAACTTTTTATGTAACCGGGAAAAGTTAAGATAGATAAGATGTTTATTTACCAAAAAGAACAATACATAATTATACATTTGCTGTAGCGTCCACACTAGGCTAGGCCTGTATCGTGGATGCCAAAATTTCCATATTAGAGAAACAATTTCACTGGTCATTACATTTTATAAGTAACATCATCTGTTAAATTAGAATTAGGGAGATAGACATGCATGCAGAACTAGCCTTAGATGTAACTAGCTCGTTAGAATTATACAAGTTGCGCGTGCGCATGTATGCGGGTGTGAGATCATTTAATTAAAATTTGCATGCTTCTGCCTATTAACAAAAGGAAAGGCAAACTAACTAACATAAATATGTTTCCATAATATATTGTATCAAGAGTAAGCGAGTAAATGTGTGTAGCAGAGGATGTGTGAGGGTGTATGTATGGTTTGTGTGAGGGGGGTGTGCTTGTGTGTATACGCGTGTGTGAGGCAAATATATAGATAGGCACCATACTAGAACAATTCTTGATATTATCTATAATAGACATATATATGTGTACGTAATTATATAAGGGTATAGCTAAGCAAGAATTCTCAAGGAGTCTTCGGCATCTTTATACGACCAACCAAGCAAGACATTTAGAATTTTAAACTTCACTTCAAGTACGTTTAACTCTCTGAAGTCGAGTTCCCTCATAAATTTATTATAGATGTAGGGATAAAGAAATTTTTGAAACCTGTGGGCAAAAGAGCTGCGCACAGTTGGCACTGGTACCCTAAACATTCGTCTTTTTAAAAGGTCGATATAGTCGCGGCTGGAAAGAACTCGTTTGTGCATTTCCACCACCACCTTCAACAGATATAGCCTGCGAACACTAAGCACTTGTGCCTCTGCATAAAGTAGAGAAGTCGGAAAAAGAATAGGCTACCTTCAGCACAGCTCTTTGAGCTCTCTCAAGGACGATAAGGGTGGAGGTATTTGCGCCTCCCCATACACAGATGCAGTAAGCAATAAGAAATTGAACCAGGGCCAAATAAACCGAAGAAAAGTGAAAATTAATATTGAAATAACAATTAATTAAATAAGAAAAATGGTGATTAATATCGCGTATTTCCTCCACGTGCTCTTATTAAAGTTTCTACCCGTCTATGCATACTGAGAATGATGTTATCGATGGTCTCCTGGGATAGTCTCCGCCATTCCTCAACTACGGCGATTCGCAGTTCACCCACGTTGGCAGGAGCTGGAATTCTGGACTTAACTTTTCTTTTTAGCAAGTCCCAAACGTGCTCTATAGGGTTCACATCCGGTGATCTTGCCGGCCACTCCATAACAGTGATATTCATATCATTAAGATATGCTTGAGTTACCCGAGCGGTATGCGGCCGAGCATTATCCTGCATAAAAACCCCCGTTTGACGGCCGTCCAAGCCCGACATGAGTTAGAAGCAGTGCGGGGTGTGACCATAAGTGAGCGTACGGTACGAAGAAGGTTCGAAGAAGCTGATTTGGGTTCATTTGTGCCCGCCAAGGCTCCAAGGCTCGAGGTAAATCATCGTAGAAATAGGTTAACTTTTGCTCAGGAACATCGACTTTGGAACGCGGACCAATGGAGTAAGGTATTGTTTAGTGATGAGTGCAGAATTCTCTTAAATCAAATTGACGGTAGGCAAAGAATATACAGACGCAAAGGAGAACGATACATTCAGACAAATTTTGAAACTACAGTTGCATACGATGGTGGATCAATAATGGTTTGGGCGGGCACTTGTTTGGGAGCTCGCAAGACTTGGTAGTGATTGACATAGGGAGTCTGTACACCGCTATATCAGAGAAGTTTTAGATGAAAATGTCGTACCGTTTGCCCCATATATCGGTGACGATTTTGTTTTTATGCAGGATAATGCTCGGCCGCATACCGCTCGGGTAACTCAAGCATATCTTAATGATATGAATATCACTGTTATGGAGTGGCCGGCAAGATCACCGGATATGAACCCTATAGAGCAAGTTTGGGACTTGCTAAAAAGAAAAGTTAAGTCCAGAATTCCAGCTCCTGCCAACGTGGGTGAACTGCGAATCGCCGTAATTGAGGAATGGCGGAGACTATCCCAGGAGACCATCGATAACATCATTCTCAGTATGCATAGACGGGTAGAAACTTTAATAAGAGCAAGTGGAGGAAATACGCGATATTAATCACCATTTTTCTTATTTAATTAATTGTTATTTCAATATTAATTTTCACTTTTCCCGGTTACATAAAAAGTTCAAAAATGTACCATTTTTCACAAATAGCCTTTACTCGCAAAATGTGTTCTTAATGTGATCTCATTTTAATTAAAACAAAATGAAACTTTAAATAACAAAAGAAGTACAGTAAGTAGATTTTAAAATAAAACCATATTATGGACTTTTTTTTTGTGTTCCGCTAAATATGCCGGTGTGTATATATAGACATTATTTACTACAGATTTATTAGAAGTTTAGATTTATTTACTAGAAGTTTTTTGGTACCCTTGATAAGAATAATTTATTGGTACCCTTGTACGTACTGTGTTATTAAAACATTTTTAAAGATTTATAATTAAAATAAATAAATATCTGTTTAAATCTAAACTTTGTTCCCATTTTTATACCTATATATTTTTTTTATTTTACGTAGGTAGTAGCACTACGTAAAATAAAAAAAAATACATAACATAAAGTAAAATGTTTTCTAGCAATAATATAACTATTAGGTACAACTTTTTATTTTTCTTGTTATTTTAATAAAGCTAAAATAGTTGGGTGCAATCCTAAAGTTTGCTTTGAAATCTACTAAAACAAAACGCTAAGTCTATACACATTTTGAGTTACATTACGCTATATAATAAATAGCGGTTTGTAACACGGCAGAAGATTTTTTGTTATTCCAACTACAAAACGCCAACTTTTATAAATTGTCAAAAATAGGTCTTATTATTAGAAAATAATGGTTAATATACTGTAAATTAGTTACAAATTCGATATTCGACGTAACCAATATGTATTTTTTGTTTTGACAAGGATTTATTTTATTGTTCTGTATTCTTTAATATTCCCTCATAAATTCCGCCGGCTGTAGTTAGCGGAGTGTATCCTAATTTTTATATAGAGTTTTTTCTGTTACAATCCGCTAAGTAGGGCTAACTTTAAAAACAAAAAGAGATACAAAATATTATTAATGGGGCTTGAAGCAACAGTAATTAAGCTAGTCACACAAAAAAAAGCATAAATATATCTGCAATAATAAATATTTTATCAACTTTTTTCGTTCAAATGCTCGTCCTGTAAACCTACGAATTTGGAGTTAGCGTAGTGTTCATTGGAGGCATCGAGATGACCCTATCAGTTTGAGCTTCACTATGTTGAAAGGTGAATCGGAGGCATCAAGAGAGTGCATTACATCTTCCTGCTGCCTTTTTAGAGAAAATATTCAGGTCATCTGACATCAGTAAAGGACAAGAGTGACTAAACAATGCATATAGTGAACCAATATTGTTACTAAATGTTAAAAGAAATAATTTGGTCATAATCATAATATTTTATTACACTAAACCTGTAGCGACTTGGAGAACGAAAAAGTTCTTCTTATCACCGTGTATATACGTGCAGTTATGGAATTCAAACTTGTAATCTGGGGGCACAGCAGTGCCCCCGCCAAGTTGAGCGAAAAGGGCACGGCCGTACTATCCTTTTCTCGAAGCCACTCAGGGCTCTTTTGACCCCTCTGTAACTTCCTTTTGGGTAAAGCTAGAGGCCTGAATTTTCAATGGTGAAAAGTAGATACTGCAACAAGCTACAACCTTAAACTACATGCCATTCCTATGTCTAGTTTACGAGCTATATCCAATTGAAGTTAAGCAATTTTGTAAGTGGCACACTCACCGATCATCAAAAAGATCTAGTACTTCCACTATACCTAGAGAGCTGAAATTTCGCACAGAGGTAGGGTTTAGTACCCATATTAAGGGAAAACTTCAAAACTAGGATCGTTGAAGACCTGGAGTACCCGATGGCTCAGCATGAGAGATGTGCTGCCTTTGCAGAAAATACACAAATCACCATGATGAGTTTTAGTTGTTGATTACATCAATGCACTTTTGTGGAACTATTGAGCTGATCTGATGATGGAGCCGGAAGGTGGCCATAAGAACTCTGTAATAAAACAATGCAAACCCATCGAGTTTAGGCTTGTTCGACGCGACTTGAGAAGTACTCTGGTTCTATATAGTTTATACTTTGTTCTTCTAATGTGGTGATACAGTGTGTGTGGCGACACTTATATATAAACAAACAAATAAACACTGAGCAATAAAGTATACGACACGTGTGCGCAACAATATTACAATAACATAAGCTGGGAGTACCTACACGTGGTGAAGGCGGTAACAGTTTATTAACTGGCTAAAACTCCCATATAATGTCAATAAATGCCTTCGGGCTTATGTTCTTATTGTTGTCTTATTGAATAGTATCTAGCACGGTAGCCGACCCGGTAATGCAGGGGAGCAGCCATCATCAACTTCAAGTGTACTTTTTCATCATTTGATAGTGTATAGCGTTATTTCTGTAGTCTTTGTGTAACTACTAGCACTGTAAAAATGAATACTTCAATAGAACCAGAAATATTGTACATAAATGACCATCCTAAAAGAGATAGGGAATGGGCTTTAAGAAAGTCCGTACCTACCTGACGTCCAAGAAATACGACCAGAAAAAAAAAGAGGAGGACTACCTACAAAAAGAAATGAGATCCCATCAAAAACATAAAATGTACAAAAATGCCAAGTCTGACATCGCAATACTTCTGCCGAAAAAAGTTATGAGATCTCACGTCAAGGCAAGTCAGTTATTTTAATAAGCATGTCACTGTAGATGTGGCTAACGTAAATAATTAGGAATCAAATTACGATAAAGTTGCGAATTAAGTGCTTCCATGCTTACTAAAATAACTGACTTGCCTTGACGTGAGATCTCATAACTTTTTTCGGCAGAATTATTGCGATGTGAGACTTGGCATTTTTGTACATTTTATGTTTTTGATGGGATAAATATGACCATTCTTGTTATCAATGGTGCAGACACAGAGTACGTTTTCCAACCACCGAAAGAGCTCATATACTCACAGTGTCACGTAGTTGCTCTGGCAACGTGAAAAATAACGGCACTGTCAATTTTATCTCTGTACAATAAATGATCGGTATTTTAGGCTTGTCTTAAATTGTGTTTCTTTACTGGATTTCTGACATCTGGCAACCGTAAAAATGGAAATTTGGAAACGCAAACGTACCCAGTACAGGAGAGAGTTCACCAGTCTCGTCGATAAAACAGAAAATGCCATTTTCGTTCGAGCGTTTCTGTGCTTCATACCTACCATAGAATGTACCTAGTATTTTATGTTTTTAAGTAGAATATTTTGTCTATTGATCTATGTATGTAGGTACATTTTACATACACATACACATAGGTATTTACATACACATAGGTATGTGTATGTAAATATATGAAATGTATTCACGTAGTTTGTATCTGCATCCCTATTTAATACCGCACAACCCACCTATTTCAAATGTACTGTCCTTATACCCAAAGGTTGCCTGGAAGAGATTTTTAGTGATAAGGTCGTCAAATTGTACATTCTATTCTTACCACTTTTCTGAAACTTATGGCGTAGAGGCGCCAATAAGGGTTTCGACTCTAAATGAAAATGGGCACGTAAGCCAGTTATTCTTTAGTTTAGAGGTAGGTAATCCGCGAGCTCGTAGTGCGAGTGTAGTGTGATACGAGCGTGCAGCGTGCGTAGGTGTTCGTCGCGGACTCCTTGTGAGCGGGCGAGAAGGCCGGCTATTGGAAATGAGGTGCGAGGTCGCGGGGAAGGGTATGGCGCGATGCCAGCGTATACGCACGAGATCACGCCACACTCACACTAGCATATCGCGCTGGTATGCAACCGCGAGAGGCCCGCTTCGGTAGGATTCGGGCAGGCTCGTGTTGCCTGGTGTTCCGGTTTGCTATAAACTGTATTTTCTTATCTGTTGTGCAATAAAGTGTATTTGTATTGTATTGCATTGTATTGTATTGTATTGTATTGTATTGTATTGTACCTACCTACGATAATTTAGTCCTTTTCGATTAACAAAGTTAAGCAAAGTCCACAGATTGTTGAGTTATTGCCATTTTCATGCTGTGCCTGAACATTAACCAGCAAAAAATTATTTGTCAATGATTTACAACTTTCTCAATTGTAAAATTTGACAACAGGGAAACTTAAAAGTTTATAGCACACTCGATTAATTATACAAATAAAAAATAATAACGTACCTACTAGATACCATAATCGAAAAAATACTGACTAGGTAATTCTTTTATTTATTCCAGTTTTTTATCGATTGACTGGTTATTCTTAATATCTACATTGCTGCTACATTAAATAACTTGCAATTAGGTACCTACATACAAAGTAGATTGACTGAATTAGCATACATTATACAAAGTTTACAATAAATACTTCTTCTTCTTCTTATTTTTGAGGATGGCAACCAGTCAACCTCATTGTCGAGGGACATTACTGCCAGTTTCGAGTGAAATTTTTTATTTATCTTATTTGTTCAGTTTATAGGTCAGTCTCAATCAAAACAAGTAATTCGTCGTATACAGAGTCTAGTCACGGTCAAGTCATTCTTCAGTAAAGTGGCAGAATGCTTTACAAAAGATTTTGGCGGCTTCTTGTGGGAACCCGAAAGCTCCGTTACGCACTTTAATTTACACTTCCCTTCACCTGTACACCAACACTAACGTTTGCTGCACAATATTCTGCCATTATTAAGCTTCAAAAGTTAGAATGCACAAATTTTAAGACCTATAAAGAAAAATGCTACTTCACTCGCCGAGTTCCCGCCAAAAAGCCCAATAAATACTTATCCCTACTAAATGCGGTCCGCTTGTTGCACCCGCGCACCCTGACGACAGGCCCCGATCCCTTTGATTGCGCCGACCGTCAAGGTCAGGCGCCAGAGCCGAAAGAAACTAAATAATGTAGATACCTACTTTCTGTCTGCGACAACTAGTCCGAGTGCGTTCGCTCGCACTTGATATTTTTTAGTACCTAATCTGAGGTGTTATGTTACGTGGTGTGTCATGCTCTCGGCTGAACCTTGTCGTTTTTGATTTTTTAACATCGAAATTAAATAAAACACGCATTCGCATCGTTTCAAAATTGATATAACAAATAAATCTTGTCCGACGGTACCCTTAAATTTAATGTTTACGAAAAAAAGATAATACTTTCTGATAGAGACTTCCAATATATCAGGAGTAAAATCACAGTATTAGACGGAAAATAACAATTATGGTTCATTGGCAATTGCTTTCCACAAAATTTCGACATTCGGACAAAGACGTTCGATGGGTTTGATGCCTGATTAAATCAAAAGTTTTGGAGATTTCTTTGTACCAACAAAATGTCGCTTTCGATTAGCGCAGTTGTTTTGGATCATTGAAGTTAAGCAACGTCTATGGATTGTTGGGCACTATTGCCGTTTTCATGTCCCTTAATTCGGAAGATGTATTTTAATAGTCGTTTTCAATTAGCGAAGTCGTGGTCGATTAGTGAAGTTAATCAACATCCATGGCCGGTGGCCACTATTTCGATTCTCATCCGAGCGTTCCAGTGGATTCACAGGATGTACTTAGGTTACTTTGTCATTAATCGCACCGACCGATGAGTGACTGACCACTACTTCTATTTTCATGCGAGTGGTCTCCATAATTCGGAGGTTGTACCGTTATTGGATGTAGCGACATCTATGCGGGCCTTCGGTCTATTATTGACAGAGAGAACGACATCTAGTTTCTCATATGTAACTTATCATAAGCAACGTGACTAGGGGTCGTGTTAGTTCCATTTCTTGCCACTGTCGCTGTACTCGGGCGACTTAGGACGGCAACAACTTTTCTAAGGAGGTTGCCCAGACATGACAGTACGCTAACGCCATTGCCCCGCTGAATGCATAAGCTCAGCTGCTGAGCAAACTAGGCACCCCTCTCAAATCTTCGGAGGCGAGCACCGGTCTAATAGATAAATCTTATGAAATCAATTACTTCATTTTAAATATCGCATACACAACTTGGAAGAAAACTTCATTATAAAATTATCATCAAATTTCAAATAAAATCACAAATTAATTTTGAAAGAGACTATCACATCAAAAAACATTATACCTGTCTCAAAATTGGATAGTCTGTGGCATGTCAGGCGTAAGGCAAAGTACTTGGAGCAATCTATTTTGCGTAAGGCGTAATTATTATTATTTTTATTTTTTTATTTTAATCACCCCTCTCGGAGAAGGCAAAGGGATCTACGCTCATACAGCCATGTCTTATTTCTCTTATTTCATCGTTTAGTGGAAACAAGTCTCAGTCAAAACACGTAATTCGTCGTCTACTTGGCGTATACAGAGTCTAGTCACGGTCAAGTCATTCTTCAGTAAAATGGCAGAATGCTTTACAAAAGATTTTGGCGGCTTCTTGTGGGAATCCGAAAGCTTCGATATGCACTTTAATTTATACTTCCCTTCACTTGTACACCATCACTAACTTTTGCTGCACAATATTCTGCCGTTATTAAGCTTCAAAAGTCAGAATGCACAAATTATAAGAATTATAAGGAAAATTCCTACTTCCTCTTTGAGGAATTCGATTATTTTCCTGGCGCCAATAGTTTTTATCTCATCCGGGTGCATAACTGGCCACACAGGTGGATATTGCGTTTACGACTCAGCGGGCCACATTCACACAGCAGCTGTACCGGTGTTTCCTCTGCAAGGGGGCAAAGTCCTTTCCCGGAGCCCTATGTTGAATATTATTTTTTTTATGCACGACGGGTTCGTAGTTGACCTCAATCACACCGGATGTTAAGTGAAGGTGAGGTCGAAGGTGGAAGCGTTCTGACCCGGAAACCGCAACCCATTTGGGGGATTGGCTATCTTATCTCTGACAACCGGAACACAACAATGCTATTAACATTGCTGCTTGGCGGCAGATTTAGATAAGATGGTGGTAGCTAGCCAGGCGGATATTTAAAATGCTCTACCACCAACCAAACCGAGTACTTAAACATGTACCCCGCTGGGGATCGAACCCGCGACCTTCGAATCGTAAACTCAATGTTGTTTACATTGAGCCACGGAGGCGGTTATAAAAGCATGTGTTTTTACGAGTATTAGATTTGTCAGTTGAGCCGAAAATTGAATTTGTCTTTGCCTGGGACTTAAATTAACACATATTCTTATCGAATAAGTAGGTACGCAATAAAAGACCACACTGACTATTTCCTCAAGGCAAATTTTACACATATTTAGTTTAATATCGATGCTATCTCACCGCATTCAAACCTCTCAGTGCATTGTGGGGGCGTTCTCCCACCCTTTACGTAATAAATAACCTTTTCCTCTCCACCATACAACTCTAAAACCTAACCGACCAGCAAATAAGAAATATTTTCAATTGCATAAAAGTTTGAATTTAAGTCGCCTAGATCTATACCTCACTAGGTAGGAAACGTGCGGGGGATACACACGATAATCGATTTCAGGCTGTATTAATTGGTGATAAAGTTAGTTTTAGTTGAAGCGAAGTTAGTTTCATTGGTTCAGATAACATTGTTTTACAATTGAGATGTAAGCGCTGATTCTGTGCTGTTGTAATAAGCATTTCACGACTTGGCCCGATCGCGGATCGTTTATTTCTTTCACTCAGGTTTCAACGTTCGCAGAGCATAATATTATTCTATAGTAGATTTGATTTTTCACATAACACACGTGTAACATGTAATTTGCTTTGCTATTTACCCAAAAAAATTAAAAAAATACAAAAAAATGCTATTCATAATCAAACTAATATTACAAAAGGGAAAGTTTGAGAGTGTGTATGTTTGTTACCTATTCGGATTTGGATGAAATTTGGTTGGTAGACAAATTAGGATTTACACCATTATTGCTTATTTAAGTTAGAACAACATGAAGTATAATGTCGTGACATTGGAGCCCAGTGACGCGACGCTGGTATTCTGTGGACACCGGAGGACGGAAACTGGAGATTACAACACCGCACAGTGCATATACGAGTCTGCAAGCATAAAATCATTTTGTTGTTCGTCTGTTTGTTTGTCAGTATATCAAGCCCTTTTTCTCAGAAATCGCTGGAGATTAAGGTGGAATATAAAGGTCTGCGGCTTTGTACAGCTGTAAAAAATTCAAACTGTGGCCTTTCAAGGCGTCGTTTTTTTATTATTAAGACTTTTGTAGTCGGAAGTCCAGTTAACTTTCTAGGCTACCGTTCCTACCACATGGGCACAATATGACAGCTAGGAGTAAATAATCGCCACATCTCTGTATCGGGCGGGTGCCTCCGACACAAAACCCCAGAGATACAATATTTGGGGAGAAAGATAGGGCGGGTGTTGGAGCGAGATAACAGCCCGCTGGACAGGGTTGCTACCGTCTAAAAACGGACTATAACGTTGGGAATACATCGGTATATTTTTAACATAATAATCTTTGTTTTTACTCCAGTACTTAGGAGTTATTATGACGACCGATTAGTGTTTTTTTTTTTATATGAGAGGGCGGCAAACGAGCATGCGGGTCACCTGATGGAAAGCAATCACCGCCGCCCATGGGCACCCGCAACACCAAAAGGGTCACAGATGCGTTGCCGGCCTTTGAGGAAGGTGTCCACCCCAGAATAAGTAGGGCAGCCTGAGCGATGAGGGATTCTCCAGCGGTGCTGGTACCCTCCTGGGGTACTAACTCTTTAAATACCGCTACCATTCTGGAGAGAGACTGGAAGGTGGGCCTCCGGCGCCCTCGCTCACCGGACGAAGCGCAGTGGCAAAATGCCACTACTCAGACGTCGGTCTTCTGCGAGAGGGTGGTACTTCCCCGGCCCATTCATGCTGCAAGCTAATAGCTTACAGCGTAGTGTAGTGGAAAGTAACCTTGTCAGCGAAACCAACGGTTGCGGGTTCGAATCCCGCAAAGGGTAAATGTTTGTGTGATGAATACGAACATTTATTCCCGAGTCATGGATGTTTATACAATATTTATGTGTATGTTTATCCGTTATCTAGTATCCATAGTACAAGCTTTGCTTAGTTTGGGGCTAGATGATCGATGTAAGTGTCTGAAACATTTATTATTTATTATTATCCAAGAGAAGAATAATGGCTAATCCTTAAAGCTCAGATTTACACTCAATCTTGATGGTCAGAAGACTCATCTTGATCTAACCCTGGAACATATACACACTACACATAACACTTAAGCACTAACTTGACTAATCTAGGTTTTTAACTATTCCTACCTGGAATGTAATAATCTTCTATACAAACATGATAAGAGACACTGTGTACTAACACAAACTTTAAGAAACTTAAAAGGATGCCCCGGAAATTGAGTACAAGATTGTTATCTTTTAGCAATGCAATATAATATTTATTATTTGTATTGTTTTGTAAATAAGATGACCGATCTCTCGTATCGGTTGAAGGTTATGAGCCGTGAGTATGCTCTACCTTCTGCCATATGCCGTATCATTAACTGACCTCAGGTTTGGAAAAAACATTATCAAAATTTTCTGTGTGGTTCTGTTTGACCTTTGCCCCTCTATAATTTAAAAAGCCAATGCGCGGCATTTACATAAGTTAGTGGCTTTTTGGCGGGATCTCTCAAGTTTTTTTTAATGCATAACGGGTTAGTTCTTGACCTCAATCACGCCTGATGTTAAGTGAAGATGAGGTCGAAGGTCGAAGTGAAGGGAAGTGTAAATTAAAGTACTTTTCTTTTTTTTATTAAAAACTGGTTTCGCGTTTGACTACAATCTCACCTGATGGAAAGTGACGATGTAGCCGAAGATGTATCACGCGCACCCAGTAAATGCCTATTCACTCTAGACTTGAAGATCCCAAGGTTGTAAGTGTCGGGAAAAACCCACAGGAAGTTGCCAAAATCTTCCGTACAGCATTCTGCCACTTTACTGAAGAATGAATTGACCGTGTCTAGACTGAATGGCTTCCTATAATTGAAACTGACTTGAATAACTGAAGATATATGAGAAATTGAGATTTCCATGAACCGAATCCGTATCCATTCGTTGTTGCTAACTCCGGTTGACTGTCCGCGTAAATAAAACTGAGCGCTGACAACCCTAAAGGATGCAATGTCTTCTCTTCCCAGTTATCAACACCGCACAGGCGGTATCTCCGCGCAGAGAATTCATCACTTGCATTTATATACGTTATTGTTATTGTTCAAAACTTGTTTTGTTAAAGCTTACAAGACGTATAAGAATACAACGATAGCTGCATTGTTAACAAGGATATGAATGTTTCTAAAAATACCAAATTTTGATTTGATATCTTGTAATATTGGGCTTCAAATAAAACATGGCGCGAATTAACATTTTAACTTGGGGAAAGGCAAAGGTCAAACAGAACTATACTGCCAATTTTGGTAATTTTAAACCTGCTGTCAAGTGAAGCATAAGGCAGATGGTAATGCTATGCTAATTGTTACTCTACTACTGGGCATAAGGCGTCACATAAACATGTGTCCGAAAAAGAAATCGGATCCATCCGCCTTCAAGTGACAATACGGTGCGATTTATATCAAGTGTGGATTTTTTAAACCCTCATTTTTAAGGAAACCTAGTTAGTGCCTTCTAGTGTGACATAAAAAGAAATGGCATATATTTATTTATCTAATTTAATGTATTTAATACATTAAGCTTTTAAGTACCTGGAATTATGGCGTTGAAATTTATTAATATATGAGCTTACATTAATACAAATTAGATGTATTGTATTTGAAGTATCAAAGTACATAATTATTGTACTCTATTGTTATTATCGAAGAAATATTGTAAATAATTTTGAGCAATTAAGCGTATTTGTATAGTATTGTATACTAGCTTTCCACCCGCGGCTTCGCCTGCGTGGAAAAAATTTATCGCGGATATGTTTCATTTGTTTATTCCACGGGAAGTATTCTATTTATCGAGATAAAAAATTTCCTATGTTTTACAAATTTCATTCAAATCCGTTTCGCCGTTATTGAGCAACAAACAAAGATCCAAACTTTCGCATTTATAATACAATACAATACAAACACACTTTATTGCACAACAGAAAAGAAAATACAGTTTCAGAAAAGTGGTAATGAATATAATGTACAATGTTGGGATAATATATCATATGGCAGTTAATTACCCAGTTACTATTTGTAAGATTACTTTACGTAGTCAAGAATAAGAATAATTTTATTGGATACAGAAATAAATATACACAGTACAAAATAGCGATGATAGCTACTGTAGTTGGAAACTGTAGTGTAGCTATAAACGCTCATCTCCAAAGCGACAGCGTACCAACGAATGTGTTGTTATACTTAGTATTATATAAAATAAATATTATAACACAACAGAACTAATAAGTATGACAACCAAAATGAAACAAAGAAAGAAAAATTACAAAAAAAATCTTAAGTATCTACACAACTCTCAATTATTGTTTGTTATGTATATATATGCATGCGTGTGTGTGTGTGTGTGTGTGTGTGTGTGTGTTTGTGTATGAGTGTGTATGTGTGTGCGACCGTGTGTTTGTATGCATGTGTATAATACCTACTTATGTTTACTTATCTTCTAAAGAAGATTTTCGGTTATGTCATGTTTTTAGGATAACTATTAATTACTACAACAACTACAGCCATATTTGATTAGAGCAAAGCATCCTGGTAGCTTGTATCTTTACCTTAACGTTAGCATGGAACAGATTTCTCTTAATGATAAGGTCACCTATTTGTACTATTATAATATTATTATGCCGTATTAATTTACGTATTTTTTATTAATTATTCAATGTATTTGATTAGAGGAGACTGTCTCTGAGGAGATGATGATGATAGCTTTGGTCATCTGCTATGGCTTCATCTTTAAGCTAAGTAACGTCATTTTCATATGACGTCACGCGCAGGCAACCCTGCATAGCTGGGCGGGCGCTATCGCGAGCGCCCAGGCGGTATCGCCCTTATCATGACGCCACAGACGCCATTTTACGTTTTATAACACGACGTGTGCTCACGTTATGTACCGCGTTTAACCAACTGAGAGTTTTCCTGTAGGGATGTTGGTTTTATAAGCTTGATAGGTATCAAGTTTTTATAAGTTAGTGGGTAAAGTCTGAAAGAGATTTTCAGGAAATCTTGAATAATTTTGAATATTTTTTTTATTTGTCAACGCAATTACTGAGAATATGATAAAGTAGGTACTAAAGAAAAACATTGATATTTTGCTGAGGGAACTGAATTTGTATTATGCAGGATTGTGCTAAGACTTAGTATTCCAGGGCGGAGACTTCAGTATGAGAAAAGAGGATTAAGGATACCAATCGTGCATAAGAACTAGAGACGGTACGGTCCTGAAATTAAAGTGTAAGGAACTAAGTGATATTATTAACAATGCTATGAATGTCAAATATGAATTTACTTGGTTCAATAAAAATCAACTTCAAACATATCTGTAAAATCAAATGTTTCCTATTTAGGAAAATATATTTATATGATGTGTGATTTCGAAAAGAATAGAACCAATTTATCTTCCCGTGGGTGTCGTAAAAGGCGACTAAGAGACTTCCCATCGAGAAACATCTATAGATTTGCACGTTTTAATGGAGATGGACTCACCCCCTGTCCCCCTTAAATTCTTAATGTTTGGAATACTCAAAAACTAATGTGTGGGATATCTCTGACCACTTCATTTGGGATAAACAGCCCATTATAATTCTTCGCAAGAAGTACCTACCTGACAGTCTTCTGGTGTTAGTAATTAAATGTTATTTAGTTTGTGTTTGTATTTTGAAAATCAATAAATAATTTATGAAGAATGTTTTCTATTTATCGACTATGTACCTACTGATATTTAAGTTATTCAGCTTTTACTTTGCACTATCCAACTACTTATTAAAAAAGCTTCTTTAACTGAGGTTGTCTGGAAGAAATCGCTATCAGCGATAAGACCGCCTTTGTACACTTCATCATCTATGTTAAATGTTCTTTGTATTTTATTTTTGTGTGCAATAAAGAATTTAATAATAATAATGTTATTAAACATTTATAATCACATCGTAACGAATATGTAACGAATTTTCAATATGTTCTAATTAATAAATTATAGTTTTCAATCATTCAGATTATTATAGAATCGTTTAATAAAAAAAAATATTCTCTATAGTTTTAGTCACCTTAGAAGGCGCTTTTTATCTTTATCTCATACTTAGGGTTGGAATCGTGACGTCACAATATGCCCACAGCCCTCACACTGAGTTTACGATAGACACCTGTCGTTCTACAGCTTGTGTTATATCTTCTCGAAGTGGAAATAACTGATATAAAAATAAAATTTGCATTCACATAAAATAATAGCTCGAACATTTTTCATTTAACATTATGGTAATTTACACCATGGCCCTGAAGTTGATTGACAAATTTATAAATTCTCCATTAAAAACATATAAGGGAGCGTTTCCATTCCGGTTTATGGTTTTTACAAGCTTTTATTTAGTTTGCAATTTTCGTATTTAAGTACGGCAAGTAAGTTGTCCGTTTTAAAATTTGCAGAGCATTTCCTTGTTGGTATGTGAGTGACTTGAAATTTCGCATATTTATGTAAGGTAGGTGACAATGCAATATTATGGTACCATTGAGTTGATCTAATGATAGTCGAGATGTAGAGACTGGAACTCCCTAATGGTAAATGGCAAGATAGTCAAATTTGGTTGAACCTTGTAATATGGCCTTTCATCATCATCATCAGCCCGTAAACATCCCATTGCAGGGTTATAGGCTTTCCCTCGTATATTGGAGGGTGTATGGCCATAGTCCACCACGCTGGCCCAATATGCGGGTTGGGGACTTCACATGCCTTAGAATTTATATTTCTCAGAGATGCAGGTTTCCTCACGATGTTTTCCTTCACTGTTTAAGAGCAGTCGGATAAATACATATAAGTTATTAAATTAAATTTAAAAACTCATTGGCACATGGCCTACCTGGGGATCGAACCCGGACCTCCGAAATTGGGAGACCGCGTCTCAACCGCTGAGCCACCGACGCTTCTATACGAGACGAATTATATGGCCTTTACATTATATAACACACTAAAATGTAAGCAACCCATACTTACTTAAAACTAGTAAAATTTCTAAATAGTATTACCTAAACAATTGAT
Source organism: Oegoconia quadripuncta (assembly GCA_949316235.1). Taxonomy (NCBI): domain Eukaryota; kingdom Metazoa; phylum Arthropoda; class Insecta; order Lepidoptera; family Autostichidae; genus Oegoconia; species Oegoconia quadripuncta. The sequence goes on from OX438751.1 coordinate 3,775,936, forward strand.
TCACTTACCCACTATTTACTGATGTCTAGCTACCACCATCTTATCTAAATCTGCCGCCTGACCTCAATCACACCTGATGTTAAGTGACGATGAGGTCGAAGGTGGAAGCGTACTGACCCGGAAACCCCAACACATTTGGGGGACTGGCTATCTTATCTCTGTCAACAGGAACACAACAATGCTATTAACATTTGCTGCTTGGCGGCAGATTTAGATAAGATGGTGGTAGCTAGCCAGGCGGACATTTAAAATGCCCTACCACCAACCAAACCGAGTACTTAAACATGTACCCCGCTGGGGATCGAACCCGCGATCTTCGAATCGTAAACCCAATGTTGTTTACATTGACCCACGGAGGCGGTTAAATATAATTCTAATTTTACTTGCCAAATTTTTAAGACAGACAACCTACGTACATTGCAAGTTAAATAAAAGCTTGTAAAAGGCAGTGACCGCATATTTAGATACCTTAGCGCCGAATTATCTAATAATAACTCTCTGGTATAGAGATTAGTTGGATATTATCTGTATTTTAAATAAACAAATGAAATTCTACCGATATGCAAACCAGGATCGTACGGTTCCCCACTGTAAAACTATGTAAAAATAGACAAAGCTGAATTCAAAAGCGCCAAAACAAAACTTGGGCAGATAGTGTACACAAAGACAACGTGTGGGCGAACCACGATAGAGGCGCTTATAAAGCGGGAGGGTGGGGGTGAAGTGTTGCCAGGTGTCAAGAGAATTTTCCCTAAAAATATGTTTCTCTTTTCAATAACTTGAATATACCTATCAGTGCCTATTTTCGTGAAACATTAACTTTGGAACCGATTAATAACGCATTTCCGATATTGTTGATGCTGTCAGCTAACAAAATAAGGTTGCGGTTTGTAAAACTACCTTCAGTCATCCATCATTAAGGTGCACATAGAGTAATAATTATCGTGAATATAACAAAATAGTAAGAACTCATTACAATGTCTCAATAACTAAGTATTGAGATTTTAATGTTTTATTAGATAGGTACCTAGCATCCATTCATAGCAACCAAATAGAATGCTAATTTGATGATGAACTGAAAGAAAAGATAACTAGCAGCTCTGTGCTATTTCACAAACTTTCCCACATTTTTCATGACGCTTTCGCGGGTAAATTGTTAAGTTGGCAACACCGTCGATAACGCGGCTGCCGCGGGCCGATAGCGCTGCAGCCTGCAGCTATGATTCAACGCGATAAAATAATGTCGTAAAATGGAATCAAGCTTTAAGGAAATTGATATGAAGCTTTATTGTGTGTTCTTAACCTGATAATTATGAGATTTTGTTATAGATATTGAGTTGTTATTACTGCCCATAAATAATATATGACATAAGGCTGACAGTGTTCTGGCCTTATTGTATTTTTTCTCAATTCGCGAAAGAAACTTTGTCATATTCAAGGAATTCTCTGTGATGACATTTCTAAAATTCTAGCAAAACTTTGTTGTTCTGCTTGCTTGTCCATAGATTTTTAATTTTGTCTATAAGATATTGGGTGACAGAAATTATGTTTGCCTAACTCTGGTTCCAAGCAAATCAATCCTCAGTAAAAAAAACACCTGAATGTTTAACGTTCATGACCTTCTTAGAATTCTCTTTAACAGAGTTGATATTTTACGCGTTCTTTCGAAAATATTATTATTTTGAGAATTCGTACTTTAATAAGAATTGCCACAAAAGCCACCTAAACGTTTTTTTTTTAAATTTATTAGTAACATTTGAAATGGGCCACCATTTTCTTACGATTACGAGGTCGCGGGTTCGATCCCAAGCGGGGTACATATTTTTAGTATTATTATATATTAGATGTCCGCCTGGCTAGCTACCACCATCTTATATAAATCTGCCGCTAAACAGCAATATTAATAGCATTGTTGTGTTCCGGTTGCCAGAGATAAGATAGCCAGTCCTCCAAATAAGATGGGGTTTCCGGGTCAATACGTTAACACCTTCGGCCTCATCTTCACTCAACATCAGGTGTGATTGAGCTCAAGTGCTAACCCGTTCTTTCAAAATTTCAACGGGTTTTCATCATATAAAAGTATCAATAACTTTTTTTTATTGCCTCAAAATTAAACACTTCCCCAATTTGAAGGAAACCTTTTTAAACGTTAGTTTATCTATAGTTTCCTGTTAAATGAACTCGATGTAACTCTGAAAGTTTCCTATAAAGCTATGGAATATCTTGGGGCTTATCAATTTCGCCGGACGAGCGAGATACGGCGGGCGTGCGCGCTGGTGATAACTCTGCCTCGTCTCTCCTGTGTATTCGTAGCGGTGGGTATATACATAGGTACAGTAGGGTGAAAATGTGTATATCCAGCAATTATGTATAAAATTTTAAAGAAAGAGAGACGAGGCTGTGCTGTGGCTCTCTGTGATGTGTATATTGCTATTTTATTGTATATAATAAAATTGCCAATAAGTGTCATTTCACAAATTGATACTTCTTCTTCTTATTTTTGAGGATGGCAACCAGTCAACCTCATTGTCGAGGGACATTACTGCCAGTTTCGAGTGAAAATTTTTATTTATCTTATTTCTTCAGTTTATAGGTCAGTCTCAATCAAAACAAGTAATTCGTCGTATACAGAGTCTAGTCACGGTCAAGTCATTCTTCAGTAAAGTGGCAGAATGCTTTACAAAAGATTTTGGCGGCTTCTTGTGGGAACCCGAAAGCTCCGTTACGCACTTTAATTTACACTTCCCTTCACTTGTACACCATCACTAACGTTTGCTGCATAATATTCTGCAATTATTAAGCTTCAAAAGTCAGTATGCACAAATTATAAGAATTATAAAGAAAAATGTTACTTCACTCGCCGAGTTCCCGCCAAAAAGCCCCGGGTGTTATGTGTTTCTTGGCATTGTGTGTGTCCAGTCTTTGATTGGACATATCTCGGTAATGCGTGGTACGATTTGAGTGTTGTTTTTTTTGTTTGCCTTTAAATTAATTTAAAACCACCATTAAACGGTAACTATGTGCCAAAGACTATTATAAAATTTCCGACTATCTTGATTTCAATCGCCTCCGTGGCTCAATGTAAACAACATTGGGTTTACGATTCGGAGATCGCGGGTTCGATCCACAGCGGGGTACGTGTTCAAGTACTCGGTTTGGTTGGTGGTAGGGCATTTAATGTCCGCCTGGCTAGCTACCACCATCTTATCTAAATCTGCCGCCAAACAGCAATGTTAATAGCATTGTTGTGTTCCGGTTGTCAGAGATAAGATAGCCAGTCCCGAAAATGTGTTGGGGTTTCCGGGTCAGTAAACTACCACCTTCGGCCTCATCTTCACTTAACATCACGTGTGATTGAGGACAAGAGCTAACCTGTGATATGGAAGTCAAACTATTTTCGGCTAAATTCGACTATGGTTCCTCGGCGAATGTTGTTCGTAATCAGTATCTAGTGGGGTCATCTCATCAGTTAATGGGAATTACGCGAATTGAAATTCATCCTGTATACATTCAGTGTACTAAGTATCGGGAATTTGTCAATAAAACAAAAAATACAAATTATTCATCTAAATTTATTTTATCGCCTTCAAAGTAGGCCCCATCGCTTGCAATACAACATCTCCACCGCTTCACCCAGTCTTCCATACATTTTTCATAGGCTATTTGCGGTATGGCCTTTAGCTCATTCAGCGAATTTTCTTTTATGGCTTCTATCGACTCAAAACGTTTTCCTCGAAGTGGTAATTTTAACTTGGCAAATAAAAAAAAGTCAGACGGAGCCATATCAGGTGAATACGGTGCTTGGTCGAGAACTTTTGTTGAATTTTTCGCTAAAAACTCTTTCACTATAATGGCTGTGTGTGATGGTGCATTATCATGGTGCAGCATCCATGAGTTGTGTTGCCACAAATCTGGACGTTTTCGGCGGATACTCTCACGCAAACGCTTCATGACGCCTAAATAATATTCTTTATTCACTGTTTCTCCCTCTGGAAGGAATTCGGAGTGAACCACACCACGGTAGTCAAAAAAAACTGTCAGCATCACCTTGATTTTGGAGCGACTTTGCCGCGGTTTTTGGGTTTCGGCTCGTTTTCGAGACGCCATTCTGAAGACTGTTGGCTTGTTTGCATGTCGTACTCATAAACCCATGTCTCGTCGCCAGTTATTATACGTTTCATAAAGGTCGGATCCGTAGAAGCTCGGGAAACCATGTCTTCAGCGACATGCTTTCGCTGCGCTTTTTGAACAAAATTGAGCTCTTTTGGAACTAGTCGAGCGGCGACGCGTTTCATGCGTAAAATGTCAATGAGAATGTTGTGGACGGACTTAAAAGATATGTTCACCTCACTAGCCAACTCTCTCAGACTCATACGTCGATTTTGGAGCACTAGCTTCTTGATTCTGTCGATGTTTTCTTTGGTCGTAGCGGTTGAAGGTCTACCAGAACGAGGCAAGTCTACTACTACTTCTCGGCCTTCTTTAAAAGCCTTATACCATTCATAAGCCCTTGTTTTCGATATACACGATTCGCCGTAGGTATTTCGCAACATTTTTAGTGATTCACCACATGAAATATCATTTGAAACACAAAATTTAAGGCACACTCTTTGTTCAACAATATTTTCCATTGTAAAAATCGCCGAGGACTCAAAACTATGACCAACAAAAAGTGTAATTTAAAACAAATTAAATGACAGATCCCGCTCAAATTTTGCGCGCTAAATCAGTACAGTGCTACCAACATGCAGTAAAAAAATTAGAACGACCTCTTTTACGCGGGTCTTTTTATTGACATATTCCCGATACTTTTTACACAGAGTAGTATATCTACCTACTTAAAAGTACCATTGCACTAGATACTCTAAAGACTTATCGAAGTTTAATAAACTCAAATTACTGCCTTTTGAATATTAAATTGTACACTTTAAACACATATTAGGTATACCTAACACTCCTAGTAGAAGCAGACGTGCTAAACTCTCGGGTCTAATGAGACGTATCAGCAGCGAGCCGCGCTTGGTTGCACCTGCTATCGTCGCTAACAACCGCTTTGTGTAGCCGCCCTTGTGATCAAGCTTCCGACGCTCCACGTGTGCAATAAATAGTCTATTGATGAACATGTAATGTAGTCAGAGGTGCGAAACTTTAGGTCTAATGAGACGTGGTGTGAATGATAGACCGCGCTTGGGTACCCCTGGTGTAATTACACAACCTCTTTGTATAGTTTATTTTTAGATCTATAGTTTACGATGTACACACACAAACACACTCCTTCATTATATATAATTAAATTTTTCCCTGTCAAGCTTTATAATTTCATTTTAAATTTATCATTAAGAAATTCATTCACACTGTAATAGCGTTTGCCCAGAAGCCATTCGAAGAGTTTACGTTAAAACTGATTTATAAAATATAGTAAGATCTCACAACTACAAATTGTAAATTTAGAAAATCTCCGAGTGACTTATACAAACTGTTTTTACCCATATTTGATGAAAATCGGTTCAGCCCTTTTGACGATGTTTAACAATTAACACAGTTGCTTTGAGTTACTGGATGATGATATTATTGTGTAGGTATAGTTCCTCGGAGGTTTTCCAAATTTACATTTTCTTTCTTACATTCGTCTTTACATTCCCAATTCTTCACATAACACGTCTCTAAACTATAATAGAACCCAAAAATATCGTTGTAATTTTCTTAAAAACAGCTTTCAGAAGGTTAACGATCTCCAATTTCTATTCCTTTGCCTTTGCATCTTTTTCGAAACACTTTTAGACACAATAATTATTTCTTATTTCTAATAGGACCTCCTTTTCTAGAGGACCAGGTGCTCACAATCTTTTTAGAGAGTTATCTGAGCATGTGGTTGATGCATCGCACGATCAGAGGGTACGCCAATACTTTGGACAGCGAATCCGTCTTGTTATACAGCGAGGCAATGCGGCCAGACGTCTAACTTCGAATGACTAACCTAACTTAACCTAACCATGGGACCTGGGGCTAGTTTTTTATTTGTGACTTTTTTAAGCAAATTGTATATAGTATAACTGTTACTCCCACATCATGTAATTTAAATGAATAAAAAGAGTGATAACATTCTATGGTCATTGCAAAAATTATAATGTAAGGCTTCATGACATTGATATGATATCTCAACATAACTTAGAGGTACCAACGGTCTTGATCATCACGGCACCAAGCAGGGTCTTCAATTCTAGGAACATAGACAAATCTCTGTCCGAAACTCACAATTTGCAACACTGGCGAATCTCACGACAATGACTCTAAGTGTAACGAAATACAGATGGAATACTGTGCAAGTGTAATTTTGCTTGTTTTGTTGATGACTGCCTGTCACACAGTTGTTGTTTAGTTTATATTGCGGAGAGCAACGAATTCGTTAATTCTAAGTCTATAGTCTGGAAAAGTCTCGAACTTAGATGACCATAACCTGATTTTAAGACCACAGAAACCTTACATTCGTTTTTAAAATAACACATGTTGCCTCACAACCTTTACCCCAATTGGGCGGTCAGAAATATCCCAAACATAAGAGTTTGGTTTAGCAAACATTACATATTTTATGCTTGAAACAACATCTATGGTTCACTTTTCGAAATACAGAAATGCATTATGCATACGTGACATTGTTGTCGGTGACACGTACAGTAAGTCTATGATATGATAGTCTTTTACGACGCCTACGGAAATAAATAAATAATAATAATATAATGTCTAAGGTAGTAAGAGCTAAATCACGACCAATTAGTGTAGTGGATAGTGACCCTGTCAGCGAAACCAACGGTTGCGTGTTCGAATCTCGCGAGGGGTAAATGTTTGTGTCATGAATACGAACATGTTTGTGGAAATATTTATTATGTTTATCCGTTATCTAGTGTCCATAGTACAAGCTTTGCTTAGTTTGAAACTAGGTGATTTTTAATAAAATATATTAATAACAAAAAATATGAACCTACGAGTATTTCATATAGTGTCGCATTAAGTCAGGAACTATTGTTTGAAATATTCTGACCACCCCGTTTACCTACATACATAATGTCATGATGTTTATCCTAATAAACATCATGACATGATGTATGTAGGTATGTATTATTTATACGTATCTTCTTTCTTTAGGTCAAGGTTTTAAACTGAATAAGTTTAATATGATAAATCTTATAATAACATTCGTTGTTAACGTCAAATAAAAGTGTCTTAGGGCCGTATTAATAAATCGATCTTGAGATCGCGTCTCAGTCTCAATACTATTTTTTTTTATACTGTTTTAATGGCCACATATTCTCAAGCATCAACTTAAGGTCATCTCAATCTTGAGAACGGTTTATTAATACGGGCCTTAAATTCGTTTCGGTGTGAGTGGCCGCCTTTATCGAATATCGCGCGCGGGGTGGCCGCGCGTCGCGCGATCCCCGGCGCGATTGCGTGCGCGCCGCGCGATATTTCGCGAATGACACGACCGTGTCGCATCGTGGGCAGCTGTTTATTGTCGTGCGCGGGGGGCCTTATGTTTGTCCCGGTGCGGGATATAGTGTTATGTCCCTCCACGTTTATATATTACGAAAGTGGACGTCTATCCGTTTGCTAGTATCTAGGCCCGATCAATCGGATTTCGAGGACACCAACTTGTAAATGGTAATGAGCGAGTTTCCAGAGAGTGTTCTTAAAATTAACGATAGATGGCGCTCATCGAAACTATCTGTCATTGTCAATTTGTTTAATGACATAATGGTTTGCTTTTTTTTCAACGCCGACCGTTTCCCCATAATCGAAGAACTTGTTATTCTCTGTTATACAACAGAGACTGTTTTTTGTACTACTAAGTATTACTATTTTTTCATAATATTTGATTATTAAATCCATTCGAATAAATAGAATATGCAATATTACAGTATCTAGAAATGTTCTGACTAAACTTTCTTAATATTTTCTAGATAACAAAAGTAAAATCCACAATAGGTATAATTATACAGCCTGTCGACGTCTTCTTTTTTTTATTAAATCGATATGGAGAACAGCCTACTTGCACAACACCCGCGACGCAACACTTTTGATACCCAAGAAGTCATCAACCATTTTAACCGCTTCCGTGGCTCAATGTAAACAACATAGACTTTACGAATCCGAGGTGGCGGGTTCGATTCCCAGCGGGTACATGTTTAATACTCGGTTTGGTGATAGGGCATTTTAAATGTTCGCCTGGCTTACCACCACCAAGTTTGCCGCCAAAACAGCAATTTTAATATTGTTTATATGTTAAAAAGATAGCCAGTCCTTCAAATATGATGGGGTTTCTGGGTCAGTACGCTTTCATCTTCAGCCTCATCTTCACTTAAGATCAAGCGTGATTGAGGTCAAGTTGTGGTGGTGCACAAAAAAGTCAACTTTAAAAACATAACAATGACATTTAAAAGAACGTAAGATTTTTTTTTCTTTTTTTTATGGCCAACGAGTTGTTGTTTACATTGAGCCACGGAGGCGGTTAATTTTCACGTTAAGAAAGTATTTGTATCTAGAAATGTCGAGATGTCTCCACCTGTTGCGTTAAGATAGTCGCTCGCACATTGTGCTATCTCTAATTATCGACTTACCTGACGACTTGAGAAAGTCTCTGTCTCGATTTGCAACAATGTATCCATATTTGTTTGAATTGGTGTATCTTAGCGTCGTTGTATTATGGTTTAGAAAAGTCTCGATAGAACCCATCATTTTTTTATGCACTACGCATTAGCACTTGACCTCAATCACACCTGATGTTAAGTGAAGATGAGGTCGAACGTGGAAGCTTACTGACCCGGAACCCCACCTTATTCACCTGTGACCTCATCTTCTTAAGTAAGATGTTATCGAATCAAATCAAAACTATAGGGTGGATTAAATTAGGTGTACTTACACTGACGATTTACCTATCAATCTGAGCGACTTCCTAACTGCAAAATAATATTCAAACTTTTTCCAAAATACAAACTCAATATCCCGACTAAAATGCTAACAGTAATTTTCATTTTCCTTCCGACGGCGTTAATTCCGTCCAGTGTCGGTCTCATTGGATTAATTAAGATTTCTTCTCAAATCTAACTAATCTAACTAAAATATTATAAATGCGCAAGTTTGGACGTTTGTTTGTTTGTTCATTTGTTTGTTGCTCTATCACGGCGAAACGTATAAACGGATTTGGATGTAATTTGGTACATAGGTGGAACAAACCCTGGATTGTAACATAGGATATTTTTATCCCGATAAAGTGAGTAGTTCTTGCGGGATAAACAAAATTTCAACGATAAAGTTTATTCCACGCATGTGAAGCCGCGGGCGGAAAGCTAATACAGAATAAATCAATAAAATCGCTCTGACCTGCACTCCATAAGCCAAAAAAATTATTATAAGCAATAATTAACTAGCGTTGGTAACACTTCTATTCCAGAATTCACCAATATAGAAAAAGCGGCCGCAATTAAAGCTATTCAGGTATTATTCATAATTAGTTTTTAAGCTTTTCGAGTGCAAGTAAGAGCAATGTTTTTGATTTATTCTGTATTTCAAAAGAAATTATAATTTATCCAACGAATAATTTTAGAAGAAAATTGTTGTTCGTTTAATAATTCTTAAAATTTTGCAAACCAATGAGTTTTTATCTAGTTACTGATTCAAAGATACGAATCAGATATTATCTCTTTGGTGTATAACTTTTTACTTTGGCTGTATGGTATGAATATTATCATTGCCTTTTTAAGCGATTTTCTCAGTTTTATTTAAAATGAATAAAGCCCATTTTAAAATCATTTGGGTTTTCAGGGGCTTTTTGGCGGGATCTCGGCGAGTAAAGTTACAGTTTTCTTTATAATTCTTATAATTTGTGCATTCTGACTATTGAAGCTTAAAAATGGCAGGATATTGTGCAGCAAAAGTTAGTCATGGTGTACAAGTGAAGGGAAGTGTAAATTAAAGTGCGTAACGGAGCTTTCGGGTTCCGCTCTACACTGGACATATAACTATCCATATATATAAAACCACACAGCGAGACGCATCCTTAGCAATAGTTTCTTTTAATCGTCTATTCTTTTTTTTTAAATTTTATTTTTAACACGTTAACTGCCGCGACGCAGACACAATTGAAAATCAATTGTTTGCGGTCACCGGTGACCGACGTGGCGTTCAAAGGCTTAATGTTCTATGTATCTAAATAACATATTTTATAAATGTTTACATGTGGGTATGGATATCACATATGTAAGCTACGTAGTGTATATGTGTAGCGTTCGATGCTGCTGAGCGCTTTATTAGACCACTATTATGTTGTCTACAATATTTCTTGTTGTTGGTGTTTCGGGTGTCCATGGGCGGCGGTGATTGCTTTCCATCAGGTGACCCGCATGCTCGTTTGCCGCCCTCTCATATAAAAAAAAAAAAAAAATTCTATATGTGAGAACCTGTTATTAGCCGTCAGGTATAATTTCCCATTGTTATTTGTGATTTAACATGGCTGTTGGTTGTCGTTAACATAAATTAAAAAAAAATGTTTATCCGTTATCCATAGTACTAGCTTTACTTAGTTTGGGACTAGATGATTGGTACATATACATACATAACGTCACGACCTATATCCCAAATGGAGTGCGCAATCACATTTATCATTAAATCATTATACACAGGCACACACACAAAGCGGGTAACCACATAACCCTCGTCGTTCCGTAAAAGCTCTGCAATTTAGCAACCATCGAATCGTCACCCAAATAAATAAAATATAAATATTTTATTTCAGACAAATGCAGTCATATAGGTGTTAGTACAAATTTTACTTTACTGACTATGTTAATATACTATTATTATATAACCGCCTCCGTGGCTCAATGTAAACAACATTGGGTTTACGATTCGGAGGTCGCGGGTTCGATCCCCAGCGGGGTACATGTTTAAGTACTCGGTTTGATTGGCGGTAGGGCATTTTAATTGTTCGCCTGGCTAGCTACCACCATCTTATCTAAATCTGCCGCCAAGCAGCAATGTTAATAGCATTTTTGTGTTCCGGTTTTCAGAGATAATATAGCCAGTCCCCCAAGTGTGTTGGGGTTTCCGGGTCAGTACGCTTCCACCTTCGACCTCATCTTCACTTAACATCAGGTGTGATTGAGGTCAAGTACCAACACGTTATGCATAAAAAAATATATACCTAATTTTTTTTTTACATAAGAAGTATTATATTAATTCTGTGCCTAAGAGTAATTACCAGTTGAGGACAGACACCTCATTATAAAATGTACGTTCACATCCTAACCATGGGATTATAATATTATGTGTTGTTTTTATAGGTATTTAAATAAAATGTTTTGGGGTTACGAAATCTATGGTTAATGTTGAGGTTAAGCAAAGAGAGTAATGAAGAAGGATCCAAATACGAACGTAGAATTTTGTGCAAATAAATTAAATCCTGCTGTTTGCGCCTAATGCAGAGAGGTGTAGTTTTAAACATTTTCAATCGATGCTCATATGACGTCAGACGTCATTAGGCATAAACATCTTTTTTGAACTCCTACGCCGTTGGAGTAGATTTTATACCATGGAGACCAGATAACAGAACCATATTCTAATATGGTCCTAGCGAGGCTATTGAATAGGCACAAGAATGACTGTATTCTTTAGTCGTTCTTGTTATAAATCCTAGCAGGCGGAAGGATATCTTGGTTTTAGAATCATAATGATCGCGAAAAGACATATTGTCGTCAATACCAAGATCTTTAGCTATCATCTCATAACGTTTAGTAAAACATTACAACTTCCAGGAACTAATCGATAAAAAAGACCTCGCGAAATGTAAATTGATCAATTGTTTAAAATAAACCCTGGCCACCCTACGGACGGAAAAATGCGATAAACGCGCGGCAATATATTAAAATCGATGTTTTTATGAATCGATAATTTGTTCGGTCCGTTTTGGCGCGACGTTTCGCGAGCCAATCGATTCTTATCTCGATGTCACAACGCTTTGTCTCGATTCTGGCCCAGCATCGGCCATGTTTCTCTTGAAATGTGTTTCTTGCTAACGTACGGTTTGATACTATCTTACACGCAAATGCAAATTTATTTATGCGCTTTTTTTGAATTCGTCCCGATCAATTTAAGACTCTCCTGCTTCGGTACAAGCTTCAGGATTTTGAGATTGATCCTGTCTAGTGCTGACGTGAATTTGTAATGGGAATTCTGTCCTTTTCATATGCATGCCAAGACGTCTGCCTTCAGGTGTGTCTGATCTTTAATATTTGATACTTTCTTGTAGCTCGGCTTGGAATTCGTAATACAATGCGTTATCATTATGCGAAGTGGTGTAAGGTCATTCCCAAAGTGTTTTTTGTTAAGTCAAGTGCAAGTAAAGTATTTATTATATTGACTTGCTGCAAGTATTCTTGTTTCACAGGTGTCAGTATGAGCGGAATTTTGAGTGACATTTAATAGAGGTGTCGATGCTTGCTTTCTTGGTGGTCTCTTATCAAATGGAATTCAGAACACATCGAATTTTCTCATCGTTGATTCGGCATCTGTGAGGTTTACACGGCGGAGGTCATATGTTCCTACTTGGTTTAGTTTAGTGGTACGGCATTTTTAAAAGTCCGCTAGCTGCATCCATCTTATCTAAGTCTGCAGCTAAGCAGTAATATTGATACCATTGTTATATTCCGGCTGTTTGCGATAAGATAGCCAGCCCACCTAGAGTTACCATATAATAAACGTTTGCCGCATTTGACAGGCGTTTTAAGGTTATTGTTTGAGATAGGCATTTTTGAATTTCGCCTCTTTGCTGTTTCAAAGAAAGATCATTTGAAAAATATGAAGTTTCTTTTGTAAAATTTTTTCTAATAATATTTATTATTATGCGTCTTTCTTTGTAAACGCTTTATTGTACAAAAAGGCAATACATTCTTGCGTCTTATAGGTAATTCATAGCTTGTATTACGTAAGTGTTGTGTCTTATCTACTGCTTTTTACTTTAGTTACACAGGCATTGACGACCTGTTTGGTGTAGTGGTTAAAAATTCTGACTGCTATACCAAAAGGTCGCGGGTTCGAATCCCGCTAGGGACAAATGTTTGTATGATGAATACAGACTGTGTGTATGTGCAAAGATATTTATTATTTTCCTGGAATATTGGGCATTTTAGGCACCCTACACAGGCAACCCTCAACTTTGAAATGGTAAACATAAGTTCACCAAATAAGTTAGAGGATCCGGGAGAGCATGCCTTTCACCTTGAGTCTCACCCTTATTTAACATCAGGTGTAATTGAGATATACATTATGGATAAAAAAAACCTTTGCAGTGTACGTTTTTCTGCACAAAGGGTTTAGCATTTCACATATAACATTACGTTGAGTGAAGATGAGGTGGAAGGTAGATGCTGTCGGCGGATACCTCTTAACTTATTTGGGGGACTGACTGACGTATCTGCCACTACCAGAACAGCAATGCTATTTAAGTCTGTCACGTTGCTATTGCTGGTTATGTTTAAACAGATTAACAAGTCGTTTAACATTCTCAGTAATGTATTCCGAAATGTTCAGTTAATTACAATTGTCGTGTTTATGAATCAGTCTGGTAGATATTTAGATATTAGGTTGTTTTTGGACAACTTATTGAAATAACATTGGATAACTTACTTTATCAGTAGATAGTTTAGATCTAATCTCTAATACAAAGATTATCAGCGCTGATTTTGTGCTCTCGAGATAAGATAAGTATTGATTTTCTGTTGAGTTACTTATCTCATCCCTTCAAAGTATGAACTCATGGTTATGGTTATTACTTTCATATATTTTGACTTTTCTACCAACTAAAGAGGAGAAATGAATGTAAAAGGAAAATCGTGTTTCGAGGATAATAATTAGGAAAAAAGAATTAATTTTACGAATAAGTCAAAAATTTTACTTTTTCAATTTTCGGCTTATTTCGTCTATGGTTCTATCGAAACTTTTTTGATCGAATTCGACTAAGGATCCTTGAGGAAAGTTGTTCGTAATCAAGAGTGGCGTCACCAGTTATTGGGAATCACACGAATTCAAATTCACCCTGTATATGCATAATACTTGAACTGTAACAGTCTTATTCATAAAAATTTACAAACACTTTATAAGCCTGTTTTAGTTCAACTATGGTTTGTCTCTGTCGTTCATAAGGTAATGTTGCAATGAAAGAAAGTGACAAAACATACTTCAACTAAAACAGGCTTGTAAGGCGTTTTTTTTTATGAATAAGAGGGTTAGGCTGCTTTACTTGTATAATTATGTACTACGATAGACCACTGCCTTCTAAGATACAGGTTATCACCTAGTTTAGCTTCGTACCTTCAAAGCCAAATCGTAATAAATCCTACAAATTATAAATATACGGCCACCGTCAATGCTTCAAAGAAAACACAACAATTTTTTTTATTCCAATCCGTTCAGCGTCAATAAACCAACAGACAGTCAATAAAATATGAATGCTCAACATATTTGTAAGGCGGCGTCATGTGGGTGTTTCAGTCAGCGAATAAATAAGTCGTATCGCCCGATCTCGAGATGAGCGAGATAAAACTATAGATCCGCTTTATTTATACCGGGCTAGATACGGAATATTATATGAGACCATAAATAAAAAGCGAGACAGATCGTTATCGGTGGCCCGAACGCCGAAATTGGTCGGGGCCCGATTCAGCCCCGCTAGTGTTGCCGGCTTAAGATAAGCAAAAGCATTACAATGGGTGTTGTGCGAATTGTTGCAGATAGGTTCCTACTATTCACAAAGATCTAGGTTTATAAATATGATTGAGGCCATTTTAACCTCCTCCTATATAACCAATTCAGAAATTTGGTGTACCTGTTTGGTGTAGTGGTTAAAAACTCTGCTGCTATACCAAAAGGTCGCGGGTTCAAATCCCGCTAGGGGCATATGTTTGTATGATGAATACAGACATGTTTTCCCGAGTTATGGATGTTTTTCATTTATTTATGTATTTATTTACAAAAAAAATGTATTTGTGTATTTAACAACCATCTGGTATCCATAATACAAGCCTAGTTGCTTAGTGTGGAACTAGATGGCGCTGTGTGTATGTGCAAAGATATAAAGATTTGTTTATTTTATATATATAAATAATATAAATTATTTGCTAAATAATCTGGACAGAGCGTATACTTTTTTAATTATTGTAGGACAGCAGCAAAATGTCAAATGTAATTAGTAGTAAGTATTACTCTTTTTCGAAAATATTCTGTAGTCACTTTTAAGATCTATGTACGTGCTTTATGCTTATAAAGTTTCATTAGAATCGATTTAATCATTTCGAAAAATTTGTATTCGAAAGTTTATATGGAATACGGTGCGGGATAAACTCCCTTAAAGAAAATTCGCCTGTGTGGAATAAATAACCTTATCGTGGATATGTATATAATTTATTTCCAAAAACTACTCCTTTATCGGGATAAATAATATCCTATATCTTAATCCAAGATAAATTCTAAATATCTAGATACAAAATTTTATCCATTTCAGTTCATTCGTTTCACGGTGATTGAGTAACAAACAAACATCCAAACTTATGCATTTATAATGTTAATAATTATTGATTAACGTTCCAAGTTAATATACGTTGTGACCAATGATGTTGGGTTTACAATCACAAATGTCTGTCAAGTATAAGTTGTTTGTATATGACAATATACTGTGAACTTGTTTGTGGTCCTAATTAATAAAGAAAAAAAAACATAAATTCTACCGATATAACGAATTTCATCGAAATCTGTTCATTCGTTTCACTATGATTTAAGCAACAAACAAACATCCATATTGGTTAGAAGTTAGATGTAAGTATGAGTTTTATTAACAATTTTATTTAGTGAGTTCCCATTACACCACTCTACCTTCTTCAATAAAGTAATAAGTAAAATTTATATTTTAATACTTACTCGATAATAAAACGAATATTGACGAGATCGTCGCCCGATACGCGTTCTGTTGCTTTCGGCCGGATATTGTGACTTTATCTGCAATTGATCGCCTCGGATCACCGGTCACCCTACCATAACGACTAGATCGAAAATTTAACTTTTTATTAAATGTAAAATTTCATGTTTTTATTGAGCTGTCAACATTGCATTATTCAACGATTTAGAAGTTGTGCGTAGGCTTTTTGGCGGGATCTCGGCGAGTGAAGTTGCATTTTTCTTTATAATTCTTATAATTTGTGCATTCTAACTTTTGAAGCTTAATAATGGCAGAATATTGTGCAGCAAACGTTAGTGTTGATAAACAGGTGAAAGGAAGTGTAAATTAAAGCGCGTAACGGAGCTTTCGGGTTGCCACAAGAAGCCGCCAAAATCTTTTGTAAAGCATTCTTTCTGCCACTTTACTGAAGAATGACTTGTCCGTGACTAGTCTCTGTATACGCCAAGTATACGACGAATTACTTGTTTTGACTGAGACTGACTTATAAACTGAAGAAATAAGAGAAATAAAATTTTTCACTCGAAACTGGCAGTAACGTCGCTCGACAGTGAGGTTGACTGGTTGCTATCCTCAAAAATAAGAATAAGAAGAAGTTGTGCGTAACCTGCGTAACACAGGTGATCAAAGCGTTTGGCAGTCCGCATGTACAAATCTACTAAAGGAATGAAACTTGAATTGCATGCGTTCTCAGATGCATCGAGTGTCGCGTATGCTGCGGTAATATACGCCAGAATAGAAGATGAAGATGAAGTGAGTTTAGTTACGGCCAAAACAAAGAAGTTCTCAAAAATAATCTATGCGGCACTATGGTTTTGATCTTGAGTTGACGGCACAATATGATATAGGGATTATGGATTTTAACAGCTTCCTTCCAAGGTTTATTATAGATGGCTGCGGATACAAGGGTCGTCAGGGCGGATCTAGCCTTCGAGTTCGGGGATTAGGTAGATACTAGAGGCCCAACCTGGACAGGGTTCAAAATATCTGTCTTGTTACGATTTACTGGCTACGCCACCACAATCTCATTAACCAATATTAGGAGGGTCTTGACCCGCATTACGCAAAACTTCTGGTCAAGTCCCAGGTAATCATTGCCGTGTCTGTAAATTACAATCATAAACAAAGAGCTACGAAAAAACATAATAACCACGCGTACAAGCTTCAAAAGCTGAAACAACTCCCATTTCTTAAGCCCATCCGGACCAGTCCATCAACCGGCTCCCCAATGCCGCGGGCCACTGGCAACTCCAAGCTAAAACTCCGTTTAAACTCGGTTTAATGTATTAACCTCGTTTAGAGCTGACTTATCGCCCGACAATTTATCCGTAGCGGAACGAAAAAGCTAATGCAAAAAAGTTTAATAAAGTCACTTGCCGCGAGACACATTTAAAGTCATTGGTTAGCTTGTTGTCTCTTTGCTATCGTTTAATAAAACAAGGATCTTCGAATGTTTAAATCGGTAAGTTTTAATCCATGTGGAGTTTTTACCAGGAGTGCGATTTTAGCTAGAAAGCCATGGGAAACAACTCTACGTGAGAATTTGTTATGTATTTGTTCAAATTTATCCATATTTTTGATCCATTCGAAAGAACCCAATATACCTACTCAATGAAGTCCTCCAAATCATTATTGTCAATTGTGTGGATTGAAAACTAATGAATAAGGTCTATTCGACGAGAATACGTATGATGTGTCTCTCCCAGAATGCACAATTGAAATGTGAATCTATAATTTTCGCATGTGAAATTCAAACGCAAATGACCTAGGCGATTGACCTCTTTCCCTTTGCCAGCAAACCGGTTAGATTGGCACTTGTTATCTAATTGAGCTGTCCACATTGTCGTAATCCGCTGTAAAAAGCCAATAAAATTACAGGTGTAATAGGTATTCCATCTTAGCTTTCTGGGTGACGACGCATGTGTGACCTATAAGTATGAGGTTGAATCTATCTCTGGGAGGTTACAGATGTTGTCATAAGCAGTAGTAATCACTTTCCCGCAGGTGAGTAGCTTGCTAGTATTTGTCATGACAAAATAACTTAGCAAATCACTTCTTAAAGTACTATTATCGATGTGTATAGTCGAGTATGGTGTAGTATGTATTTGTAAATACAGGGTATTTATCTGAAACGAGAAGGGAGTCACAATGAGGGAAAGCTCTTTTAAAATTCTAAACAAAAACACTCGGATGCACACAGTTGTTCTCCGTTGCAGAGTAAATGACCTCTAGTGTCACGTGACTAACCTAAATGTAAGATAGATGACACTACAAGTGCTGAATTAACTCTAGTCATGGGTAATATAGTTATATGAAACGTCAGTTAAGTAAGTATGCATTTTATTGTAGGTAGTTTTTTGTTAATTCAATCATAGATGGTTTAATCACCTACTAAAGAATGCCTAGCTTCAATGTCGGCTCAAAATATTTGCGTCGTGTGATTCCTGATTCCACGTACAGGATAATGGGTACAACTAACTTCTTTCAGTGTGCTTGAAGAAGGTGACTAAGGGATTTATGAGTTAACTAGCTTTCCGCCCGCGGCTTCGCCTGCGTGGAGTAGCTTTATCGCGGAAATTTGTATATCCCGCGGGAACTACTCACTTTACCGGGATAAAAAATATCCCATGTCTTAATCCAGTGTATGTTCTACCTATATACCAAATTTCATCTAAATCCCTTCACCCGTTTGGCCGTGGTTGAGCAACAAACAAACAAACAAACATCTAAACTTTCGCATTTATAATATTAGTTATAATATTAGGTCATTTACGTTCAGCAGGGTCATTGATTAGGAAAGAAAAATTGTGATCATCAACTCGCCTGAACAGCGCGGTAGGTATTTTAAACACTCATGCTACTAATAGCGTGGTACCTATAGGTACCAACTAGGTAACAATGAATGTAGTCGGTTCGCGATGCACTAACGTAGTCACTAAATAATTTATTTGTTCTATTACAAATGTTTAGAAATCTGTCTCAAGCACTTTATCAAACCTTATTGTTGGTTGAATGTTTATTTTTAAATTTCTCTTCCAAATTTAAAACAAATTTTTCTATTTTAGTATTTTTCGATGAATAGAAGTTCTGCGATTGCGTTGCTAACCTTCAAGAATTGAAGCGCTCTTTGAAGAAAGAGATAGCTAACTAGAGATTTAAATATAAAAATATTATTGAATGACTTTGGCCATCTGATATGAAGTGGTTACAAATGGTAGAATTTTGTTATTATTTATTTCCATCATACCTACTGCTGATAAACAGTAGAGCCAGAAAGGTCTCCTATCTTCAACTCATCATGAGTACTACCTATGTAATCAACTTCCCAGAGAGCAATTACCAGAAGTTTGCGCATCGCGTTTGACAAATATCTACCGGCTCCAACAAATACGGCGCAGACGATTTTTTCCCTTTATCGCCCCGCCGCAGGGCTGTGCGACCCTTGATACACAATTTTTCAGCGCGATATACCTAGCCGCTGCCAAGTTGAGTCTTTAAAAGTTTATCGCTGAAAGTTCGCGCGCACCTCCGCGTCGCGGATGATATATCGGACTACATTAATCTTCGTTTAGCTGTAGTTAACCGGCGTTGGTGCGACTTGCCCTTTTTGTATTTGCATGGTGGATTACATATTGTTACCATATAGGTTATCATATCATTAAAACTACCGTCACCTTGGTCTACTTAGGAACAAATGATCTAAGCTTACTTGTCGAAACCGTCTCGGATATGTAGAAAGAAAAAACTGTGGCCGAAAATTTGAATACATTCTATTTTTAGCTTCATGGTTTCGGCCCATTTGTCTTTTACAACCATAACCCGCTCATCATCACTACATTAGACACAGGACACATCAACTTTACTGTTGAATATATGCCTCCTCCTTAAATTTCTAGATCGTGAACTGCTCAATGTCATTCATTACATTACAAAAAATCAGGTACATAATCTAAGCAAAAAATAAACACTAATGTGTAATATAGATAAAAAATAAATTTATAATCCAACCTCGTTCCTTGGACAGCCTTATGTCAAAAAATAAAATGAAGGCAACATAAACGGTAAAAGCGTAAACTAATAACATCCCAAGTATTCCCAAAGTTAAAAATTAGGGGAAATTTTAATTAATTTGAATTTTCAATAAAATCAAATCCTCCCATGAATCAAGACACGAATCGCGCCATATGTAAAAACGGTTATTGTTATGTGTTGGACGGCTTTGTATGGGTATTTAGTCTTTGTCCGGATGTATCTCAGTAAAGCGTGGTTCGATTTGAGTGCGGTTTTATGAGAGGAAAGGTTAATAGCTAAGTTTGATTTAGGAACTTGGCTTTTAACAAACTTGGTTTGCATATTTAGATGTTAATTGATCATAGTTTTCTAACCGTCTTATTCATAAAAAATTACAAACGCTTTATAAGCCTGTTTTAGTTAAAGTGTGTTTTGTCTCTGTCGTTCACAAGGAAATGTTGTAATGAAAGAAAGTGACAAAACATACTTTAACTAAAACAGGCTTATAAAGCGTATGTAAATTTTTATGAATAAGAGGGTAAAAGTTTACTTTATATTCGTTACTGTTGACACATGTACAAGTAAGATTCTTTTTTTTTTTTTATGCGCGACGGTTTCGTCCTTGACCTCAATTTGCAAAGATTGCAGCAATATAGAATCTCAAAGTTCGAAATTTGGATTCACGATTCGATATTCAATAAGGTCTCATTTAATTGAGAACTTTCTTTTTTATAACATACGAAGCTATTGTGTAAAGTACTCATAATATATTCCAAACGCAAAAATAAGTAAAACCTATGACGTATGAACGTAAAACGTATTTAAGTTCTTAGAGAAGGAGAGAGGAGAGTAGTAAATGCATTCTAGTAATATGCAGGTGCTGTATTGGTTTTTAATATGAATACTTCTTTTTAATTTGTCTCGAAAATTTACAATATGTACTAGTTTTTATTTACAATAACGCTACATTATAATAATAATAAATATTTATTATCACACCACAAAAAATAGGTACATTGATTAAATTGTACTGTTCGGTAAATACAAAAACAAA
This sequence comes from Oegoconia quadripuncta, assembly GCA_949316235.1. Classification (NCBI taxonomy): domain Eukaryota; kingdom Metazoa; phylum Arthropoda; class Insecta; order Lepidoptera; family Autostichidae; genus Oegoconia; species Oegoconia quadripuncta. The sequence continues at coordinate 3,797,001 of OX438751.1, forward strand.
ATCCTTTGTGAGAGACTGGAGTCAGGCGTACCACGTAAGAAGCGTTTAAGGTTCAACCGCAAAGTTTTGACGTTCAACTACGGTCACGTGACATAAACTGCATATTTTTTGCGGTTGAACTGGGTTTGCAGTTTATCTTCTAACCTAAAAATTTTGACATTGACAACTCGAACCGCGAAGTTTTCCTACGTGCGTTTGTGGATAATATAGCCAAAAAACTTGAAATTTCGTGTTGTTAGCTTCGACATAAAGTATAGAAACGTGATCCAATACAATTATTGTGCATGAAAAGTGAAAATCTGAGTGAAGTGTATTTTCTTAAGTTATACGAAATGGCACGACTGGGATTCTTTCTAAATGAGTTAGAATCGGCAGAAGCCTGTGATGGTCTTCAACGCCAGGAACTCCGGAGGCACCTTAGAACGTGTCACGATAGACATGATTCTTTATTTGGGGACATCGTCCACTTAGACACTATATCGAACAGTAGTAGTAGTCAAAGTCTGTCTGGTTTTTAGGTGAGTGAAATACATTTAGACAATAGATATAGGTATTTTGAAAGTCATTTTTATTGTTATTGGCGTTCTCAAAGCACACTGGTGATGCTTATTACATCATCGTGGGCTCCACTATGATCCTATCACTGCTGGCATGATCACCCATGCTTGTGTGATATTGTACAATATTACCAATGCTGCTTGATTATCTGTTCCAGAATTATATGATGAGGAACAGCGTGATCATGAATTGCAGATCCTCAGAACAAACAATGAACATGAAGCAGTGATACAAGCAGACCCCACCACAAATCGTCAGTTAGCATGAGCTAACTTCCATGAGGAAGTACTATAAGAGAATTCTTGGTGAACAGAATATGGCAAGAGTGAAATTAAGCAGCAGGTAAGCCATACTAATTAATACTGCTATGATCTATAGGTGGAGATTTCTTATTGGCATTGGTTTTCTATGTTTTATTATTCATTTGTTGATTTTGCTGTTAATCTCCCTAAAATAAATAAATAAATATCTTGAAAAATACAAAAGCCATAGATGCGAAAAAAGTGCATAAGTACCTATATCAGATTAAAACTGGCTTTATTTATGAACATAGCATTGCAACTTTTACATTTATTTATTTACTTCCAGCAGCAGCCAATGTCGAGTGCAGAGGCCACACAGGATGCTTGAAACTATATGCTGTCCTAGAACCACCTTCACCAGTGAAAAGCTGAGTATTTCGATTGAAATAGTTATGCTTTTATTTGTTATTCACATTATTAATCACCTATTTTTGATTTTCAGGGACAGCGCTCTGGCAGAGAAGCTACATAATATTTCATTATGAGTTTAAGCTACTTCAATTATTTATCAATATAATTGGTATTTGTAAATATTATGCTGTGTAGGTAGATACATTTGTAATTGATGCAATGTAATTCGTATTTTCTTAATTTGTTAATATGATTTGATAAAACATTTAATTTTGTTATTGTATTACCTTTGGTTTAGGATGTATCTGAATAATAAAAAAAGTATGTTATCCTGGTATAAAAGCATTATTTTTTTCAATAATCCTTGTATTTAAAAGTCGGCCCTAAAAAAGTATGTAACAGCCGTAAGGCACATAACTGTAAAGTTGAGTTTGTAGGAGTATGTGAATTTAGACAGCTGTCACTTTGCTAGAGAATCTTCTCACCCTAATCTCCGAAATATTCCCATCTTCTATTCTATTGTCTATTAATTAAAAAGTTTTACACTATATTTTTAGAATGATGGATATATACTGATATTTTTTCACCTTGTGGATTGTTAAACCCACCCTGTACATGTACGTTGTGGTATTTTGATAATTGAATATACATATAAGAATCCATCGTAGCTTATTTCAGGTGAAGATGTACTATATACAGGGCGTCCCAAAGTTATGGGACATGAAGGGGAAGTACCTTAAATATCGTAGATAGTGAATTTTGCTCAAAGAAGACTTTATGTTATTTTTAAAAGTTAGTAATTCTGCATTCATAGATTTTCTAAAAATTACTTGCTTCGGCTGGGAATCGAACCGACTTAAATGTGAAAAAAAAAACACCCTACTTTTATGATGCCAATCGAAAGAATAGCTAAAAAATAATAACTCTGCCTAAGTAACATAGTATTTTAAAAGAAAGGAACAACGTGAAATTAATCATTTTAATCAAATAAAAAATTTATTAATATTAGACATTACAACAAGAGCACTGAGAATACATTATTTAAGGGATGCAGTATGATGCCTAAAGTATATTTGTTGAAGCATGTGGATAGTGGACTAAGGCAAGTGTGTGTGTGTGGAGGGGTGTGTGATGTGTGTGTTGGGGGGGGGGGGGGGGGGGGGGGGGGGGTATATGTGTGTGGGGGGGATGTATATGGGAGGAGTACATGTGTGTGGAGGAGTACATTATAGATCTTGACTTTCAATAAGTGATATTTTTGTACCCTACATTGAATGAAGTACTTCTGACTATGACCGTCTGTTACGTTAAGAAATTTTCTGTGTAAGAAGTACCTAACACGCCGAGTTATACGGCCTATCACTAAATACACCTGAAACCCTATTTCCAATACCCCTGAAATTCACAAGGAATAAGAGCGAAGTCTTCCGAAATCCTTTTGTCTCACTATCTCTAAATATGAAAATGTATGTAAAGCCGGCCACCGATGTCCCGACTATAAATCGTGCGGCATCGCAGCGCGTATCGCGACGTCATTAGCGGTGAAGTAATTGTGCAGATTTGTCTCGGCCGGGGCGCGGGTGGCGCGCTTTATCGCCTGGCGATACGTGTGGACGGAGCTATAGATTGATTGCAATACATCGTGGCTTAACGGAATTTCTGTACTACCAAAATTTTACTTTGCTCACCTAATATGTGCCAAAGGCTATTATAAAATTTCTGACTATCTGGATGATAAGAATGCGTGGACATGAACCGCTCAGCATTATCCAATATATTTTATATTTTCTTTGTCGAATCATAAATTTTACAATTAGGTATTTGTTTTGTATTGACTTATTTAAAAAGAGCAACCCCGGAGTTTCTTGCTCGTTCTTCTCTGGGGAGACTGCCTAGTGAATGAGCGATAACTGTATGTCATGACGATTTCAAATGTTATTCTTATAATTTACGAAATAAAAACATTTTTCATTTTTGATTTTGATTTTGATTTTAATATGGCGAGGAACGACTAGCGTTTGGGATATCTCGGGAATAAAGGTCGTAACTTTATGTATGTAATAAACCATTGACAGCGCCACACTGCAGTAAGTACATAAGTGTGCGTTATAGCGTCGTCGTCGTCAATGGTTACAACGAAGTTAGTGAACTACGTATATCAACTTTCATTTAAATTTCGAACTTGCTGCCATACTTTTCGGGTTATAGGACGTTTTTCACATCAAATAATAGTAAATACATTATTTGTTGCAATAATATCGCAGTAGGCTCAAGACCTAATCCTGTCAGATTAGAAAAGCTCGCTGATAGTCGGCGCGGGGCGCGGTGTGAATCGCCATGCGACATCTCACATCGGCCGGTTAATCTCACTAATCCTTAGGAAATGGACTTCATTCATTCCGAGAGAATAAAGACTGACTTTTGTTCTATCTTTTTGTGGAAGTTATTATAGTTATTTGCCAAAGTATAACCGTACATTTTACTTAACACATCATAGTAGAGCGTGCTAAATTGTTGTTTCAAATAAAACACCCCTATGTTTGTTTAGTTTTTCTTTATTAATTATGACTTGGCAGTAAACCCATCTACTTTAAACACAAAAACATTCTGTAGCATTCTTCAGTAAAATGACAGAATGCTTTACGGAAGATTTTGGCTGTTTCCTGTTAGCAACGCACTCTAATTTACACTTCCCTTTAGTACACCATTACTGACTTTTGCCGTACAATATTCTGCCGATATTAAGCTTCAAAACCCAGAATGCAAAAATTACGAGAAATAAAAACAAAAATGCAACATCACTCGCCCAGTTCCCTCCAAAAGCCTTGTTTAGCTTCATGAGGCAGCATGATTTTTTTTTATAAAATTCGCCCTTTGGGACTGGCCAAGGATACAGAACCCATACATCCAGCCAGGCCTTAAGTATTTCTTGACAAAGACCATTTCGCTCTTACACTTAAAAAAGCTGTTACATTTCCAATGATTTACTAACACTTATCTATGCACATTAAATACACAGAACATTAAATATTATTCATAAATAACACATCTACACGTGCAAGGTAATGTTTCCTCCAATACATCTTATTTGACGTCATATCGACGCACACGCCTAATGGCTGAAGCATGAGTACTTACATTTTAATGTGCTTGTATATATAATAATGATATAGATAATAATGATGAATGTAGAACGACTCTTTAGGAAACTTACCTGCGAAAAAATGGAAAAAAATATGGTTAGTGCGATGTTTAGTGGAGACTGTAGTATCCTTATTAGTATCTTAGATTATCATTATGTCTCACCGCTTGCTGTAACAGTAACCATGCAGAGGGTGCGGGGTGTCATATTTAAGTGGGTGGGGTCTTGCCCTTTCTACCATACCGTTATAGTTGAATCATATAGCATTCATCCCATAATGAATTATATTATGGCTTCTATAACTTTTGGATGGATTTGACTTGCGTTGGATCTGTGTGACTTAAGGATCATTGGAAATATAAAGTTGTTAATTATGATAATAATAATTGAAGAGGTAATTTAATCTTCGACCACATCGTCACTTTCCATCAAGTGAGACCACAGTCAAACGCGTATCCAGTCAATAATAATAAAAAAAAAATCATCATCATTTTTTTTTTAATGCATAACGGGTTGGTACTTGACCTCAATCACACCTGATGTTAAGTGAAGATGAGGTCGAAGATGGAAGCGTACTGACCCGGAAACCCCAACACATTTGGGGGACTGGCTATCTTATCTCTGACAACCGGAACACGACAATGCTATTAACATTGCTGCTTGGCGGCAGATTTATCATCATCAAAGACGCCTGTCTCTCAGTTTTTTACAGGATGCATTTCGGGGAGTGTGCGTTGGGATTACATAACGATAATAATTATAAGTAAAATGTTGTAATTAATAAATATTTTTAATGTAATTAGAGTAAAAAATTGTTCTAATAGGACGATTTTTACTATGGAGCTGGATGTGGTATGTTGTTATCTTATAAAGAAAAGAAAACAGAGGACTCTAATAAAACAAGATCAAGAAGTATCTCTCACCTACTCGTAGGTTACTATCACAACTACCGCTTCAGTACTTTGGTAATAGGAAATTTGACAACCCTAGATCTGCCTGACAACTGCGCTATGAATCTGTATGTTTATATATAAGTAGGTATATTTGAAATATTCTTACTGAGAATATAGAAATTGTTAAGTTATGATATAACAAAGAGGGTGGTCTAGTAACGAACCGCGACTTTAAAGTCTATTTCCGGGAAGTACTTATTACACTAGAGCACTCGATAGACTATAACACACAGCAACTTACTGTGCGCACGCGCTTGCTCTTCAACACTTCCTGTGTGAAGGGCCCTTTGGCTAAGTGACAATGTCATTGAAGATAAACGCAATTGCAACTAAAGTTATTTTTAACCCCCGACGAAACAACGGGTGTTATGAGTTTGACGATGTGTGTGTGCGTCTTCCGGATGTATTTCAGTAATGCGTGATCCAATTTGAATGCAATTTTTTCCAAAGGAGGGTTTTTATTCGAGTGTATGTATGTAATCGTGCACCCTACCTGTCTTTCTATCTACAAATTTTTCATAGCTGTGGGTTGTCTGGAAGAGATCGCTATCAGTGATAAGACCCCCTAACTGTGTTCTATCATTATGTATCATCAGAAATTATTGTAAATTATTTTGCACAATAAAGAGTATTTGTATTGTATTGTGTTGTGTTGTATGTAAGTATGTATGTTACCTTCTGTAGCCTAAACGGCTGGACCGATTTCGAAGTGCATGATGTCGTTAGATTCGTCTTGTCCCTAGAGTGGCATAGGATATATTTAATGGTAAAAAATCCAAAATGGCGCCCGCGAAATACCAAATATGATTTAGGTATTGGTATTTTTTTTTTTTTTTTTTTTAATCTTATTTAAAGAGCTTAGTCATTTCTATGACTATGTCGCTCTGTACTGACTCAGTGAATATTTACACCCTGTTATTTATACCGACTCTGACTAATTTATATATTGCCCTGGCCATTTCGGATGTAGGGAATGCCAATACAATATTACATTTTTTTGGTTTTTTGGTTAATAAATACTTAAAAAAATACTAAACTGGTTGGTTGGTTGGTGGTAGGTCATTTTAAATGTCCGCCTGGCTAGCTACCACCATCTTATCTAAATCTGCGGCCAAACAGCAATGATAATAATAATAATAATAAATAATAAATATCCTTAGACATACACATAGCGCCATCTAGTTCCACAGTAAGCAACTATATGCTTGTGTTGTGGATACCAGATGATTGATATACTACATAAATACATTTTTTTTTGTAAATAAATACATATTATAAATGAAAACATCCATAACTCGGGTACACATGTCCGTATTCATCACACAAACATATGCCCCTAGCGGGATTCGAACCCGCAACCTTTTGGTATAATGGTCAGAGTTGTTAACCACTACACCAAACAGGTCGTCAAAATAATAGCATTGTTGTGTTCCGGTTGTCAAAGATAAGATAGCCAGTCCCCCAAATATGTTGGGGTTTCCGGGTCAGTACGCTTCCACCTTCGGTCTCATCTTCACTTAACATCAGGTGTGATTGAGGTCAAGTGCTAACCCGTTGTGCATAAAACAAAATAAAAAAAATCTATAATAAATTTGTACATGTCTGAATTTCGCACTCAGCTTAAATGGCTTCTTATCCGCCTTCGACGTAATGTGCACATCCTATCCCTTGTTTAAATGACCCTCGCCAATCCTTCTGCCCCTGGGTACCTTCGTTCCCGTTTGACCCTATTACCTCCGCCTTCTCGTCCCAGGCGTGCACGTATAACCAAAACTTTAAAATATCCTTCCTCCAATTCTAATTTATTTTTTTAAAACTTACACTGTACGTGCTGCACAGTTGTGGAATGTGTCAAAGGAGTTGTGTTCGGAGTGTCAGTCCTTGGATGGGTGATCACGAGTGGCATTTTAAGAGCGTATCCAGGCATCGGTGGGCACGTTAAATAGTCGATGTCGGTTGGTTTCATTTGAAGGTACTCGTTCAACTAAGTCGGTGGCCTAAAAGGCGGTTTAAAAACGATGTCTGTCAAGGGGCCCCTATAGTCAGACACATATCCACCAATCCGCCGCGTAGTGGATTATGCCCCATACCCTCGCGCAGTGAGAGGAGGCCCAACTATGGGGTCGTGTAAGGCTGTTGATGATTACAGATTTAGATCGATAGAATTATCATGACAAGTTTTCAATTCGTTATTTCTAAAGGAGATTGCTCACGACGCAGCTTATATGGAATCTATACCTTCACACAACGCTCTATAGTGTTGAGTTCGGGTATACCATAAAAATATGTACCGCCTTGTTGAGGATTTTAAAATATACCCGACTGCAACATTCGTTGTGAGCATACTTTAAAAATGTGAACCGTCGTGTTAAGGATTTCAAAATATACCCAACCGCAACATTTTGGAGCGACCTAGGTAATATTTGTTTCAGTGTCAACGTTACGTCCTGTATTTTTTTCAATATTTGGCAAATGTAATTCTTACATGTCAACCTAACACGAAGGGTATGGCGGAAGCGAGCCGGGCGAGCAGAGCGAGCCTAACCTATCCATGTCGGGGTGCCAAGAACTCCCGTGCTCGCTTCGCTCGCTCTCGTCCGGCTCGCTTGTCGCTCGTCTCGACGTCAGAGACCGCGTTGCCGTCGGGTGCGGTCGGGTATGTTTTAAAATACTTACGCGGGCGTATACTAAATCTGAATGTATACCCGATATCAACTCGCGCCAGTGACGTCACAAATGTTAGATAAAGGTACGCTTTATTGAAATGATTTTTGTTTACTGGATTTGAAAATATACCCGACGGCAACGCGGTCTCTGACGTCATGAGAGTTGTGTGAAGGTATAGATTCCATATAAGCCACGACGCATACCTACAACATTCACTTCGATAACAATGAAGTTACATATTAGACCCGCTGTTCAGACCACATCGGCAACTCACGCAATTCCCTAACCTTGAGCCATAAACAATTTACAATTTTCTCATTATGTATATGATTAAAGTGGCACTGTAGATAACTTATCTGATATTCAATGCTGTACTTTATCTTATCTCCTATATTGATAAACATATTTTATCAGCATAATCTCCAAAATATAAGTATGTAGTAGCTACCAAATATACGATAAAATTATTAACTGATATATGTACCCACAACTGTTGCTTCATTTTGAGCAGTTGCCAGCGGTTTCATTTGCATATACTTTCTTTAAAAAAAAGACTACAACAAAAGCGGTTAATAACCTCGACTATTTTATGACCAACGGCTTAGCACTGCACCTCAATCACACCTGATGTTAAGTAATGAGGCCGAAGATAGAATCTTACAGACCCGTAAACCCCATCTTATTTGGGGGACTGGCTATGTTATCTCTGATAACCAGAACACAACAATGCTGTTTGGTGACAGACTTAGATAAGATGGTGATAGCTAGCCAGGCGGACACATAAAATGCCCTACCACCAACCAAACCGAGTACTAAACATGTACCCCGCGGTGGATCGAACCGAAAACGAAGACTGTATGTTATCTAAACCCTATGTTAGTACGTAAAAGGATTCACTAAGACAAATCAAACGATCCCAACTCGATGGTCTTATTGTTAGCCATTGAATTATTAACTTTCACACAATCCTGACCCATCATAAGAAAGCTCGATGATACCAAAATGTGTTGTCATCAAAACTACATATATTACCGAAGTTACAAATCGATACGACAATTAGAAATGGGTGAAAAGTAAGTTTTTAGATTAGAGAATCCATGTTACGTTTTATCAAGAGTACATTGGTGTCGATTCGGATCTACACCAACTAAACTAAACTAAAACCAGTTTTGGAGTGGTGCCGTCGCATCGTACTGTTCCATGGAGAAAGAGACAGTACTACTTTAAAATTGGTTTTGGTTTAGTTAAGTTTAGTTTGGTGTACATCCGAATCGACACCAATGTTATGAAACTTATACCTAGGTCAAGTTAAAATGAATTATTTATTAAAAGGCTCATTTGCAATTAATTACCCACAGCTTAAAACACTTAGTACCTACAGTCTGAAACTGATAAACTTTTACGGGTCTGCTTATAATAATTGCAGGGTGTGGTGACTGCGTCACACAATATTGTATAATTGATAAGTGTTATGTATAGTATTAGAAACCAGTTATAGTTTATTGTGGATGCGCCAATTGTCTGTATAATGGCTGATTTTGCTACAACCATTTTTTGTGTGTCGACAATTCTGTCTTTATGATATTATCCTTCTGGAGCCCAGCTTTGTCGGACGAGACTATTCTCGTGTGCCGCTCTCTCATATAAAAAAAAAAAAAAAAAAAAAAAAGCAAATTCTCACGCCATCAGCGTGGGCCATCCCAGATGCTAGAGTTTAGTGTTTAGGAGAAACATTCTCCTCTGGACAGTAATTCTACGTCTGCCGCCGATATAACACGTTTTCCCTTTCAGTCTGAGCTTAGCTCCGAAAGCGATATCATCATAATATTTACAATACAAATCCTACACTTTATTACACAACAGAAAAAGTTTCAAAAAAGTGGTAAGAATAGAATGTACAATTTGGCGACCTTATCATTAAAAGCGATCTCTTCCAGGCAACCTTTGGGTAGAAGGACAGTACATTTGAAATAGGTAGTTTGTGCGGTATTAAATAGGGATGCCGATACAAACTACGTGAATAAATTTCTTATATTTACATACACAGATCAATAGACAAATATACCTACTTAAACATAACATCTATAAAATAGCAACAAAATACAAATGTAAATATATAGGTGTACTAAATAAATATTTATTGGTATATAGAATAATAATAATTTACTTTATGGAGTCAGATGTACTATAAAAGCATTATAATTATGCACACATCACCAACCACCCCACAAGTTTTTAGAGTTTAAAATTTTCAGAACAATAGAACGCGTCTTCATTTGTTTCGGCCTGGGCCGCGATCTCCGTTTAAATATGGAAATTTCGAAAATTGATCCTGCTTCCCGTTATTCATGATTTGCTGTGCAGCTGTAATGGTTTATCTATTTCAGACTGTACATCGCTATAAGTATACTTAACTACGGCAAGCAAATTCCTAGAATATTTCTTTAGTCGTGCAATTTTTTTAAAACAAACCTTTGACGTCTCGGATTTTTACCGAAATACCGTCTACATTAAAGACATCGGCATTCGAAATTCAACAATAAAAACTCACAAAAAAATTTAATCTGTGCTTAATCTGTCCAATCATTACCACAAATTCATTTGAAAACAAATAAAATAATTCAGCCCCGTTTATCGTTTACGAATAAATCACTGGCGGCTACTTTAATAATTTTAACGGGAGTAGATTCGTCTCGATAAATCGATTTATATTATTTCGAATATCGATTTTTCTTAACGATTAGTTGTCTAAAGTATTTGGGTGGGCTGTAATGTGGTGTCACGCGACATCAGAGTCACAAATTGGTACTTAGAAAGCTATGAGAAGATACCATTTGCATTCCCAGAGCGGGTATAAACACAAATTAAGATTGACTATCTATCTAATACTTTACGATTATAGAATAATATTATAAATTTTATTAAGAAACAGTTGTTTTGTTTATCTAAAAATAACACTGTAATAATAAAGGTAATATGCGAATAATCATCCTCAACTTTGATTCTTCTGTAATTAATTATATACCTAACGAACCTGTCTGGACAATGCTTAATACTTTGGGTCCTTTCCTAAACGTTAGCTGGCAGTTCAATTTTTGACAACCGTCAAGTTTCGGAGAATTGTCGAATTAGCGCGAGTCCCGTACACAGAATTAATAAGTACTTCAAACAGGACTAAATAATAATTCTATGGTGGTCAAGCATGTTTATACCGGATGAGTTTTTTTTACCGCAAGGAAAAAAATAGGGCATATTAGGTAAGTGAAATAGAAGTTATTGGCGTAGTTAGTCATTTTTTTTTTCAAAACCGTCATCGAATTGTGCATAAGAATCACAAGCTTACAAGTACTTTGCGTTACAGAAGTGTCTACCCGTTGGTGATTATTTGGGTTAATTTCGAAGATTCCCATTATTATTTATTTGCACGTAACTCAGATTAGTTTTTTTTTAATATTCCCCGTATTTCACTGGTTTTTCCGCGATTCCCGGCCTAGGGAAAATATCGACGACGGGCCCAGCTCCGATGTGGGCATTGTACCACCTGTCAGTGCCAACTGTCATTGTTATTCCTCCGTTATTGTTATATTGGTTAATTCCAAGACGCTGACAAGTCACGGTCGCCATGTCGGGATTGCGTTGGAGGTGTTAATCAAACGACGGTTCGATGATCACTCTCCGTTTATTGTATTAAAAACTTAAATATAGTCTCACAATATGAGGGGGTGTACTCATATACTACAATTAATTGTGTCATTTGACGGTCGCGTTTGTAGCCTATTCCACATAATTACATTATTAAAGGAAATAAAGGAAATTCCGAGAAAATATCCAAAGAAATTTCGAATGATTAGAAACCCTACGAACCCCGCCAGTCGTATATCTAACTAGGGCCTACAAGTGCATTTTTGAAAAAAAATAAAGTACCTACGCCAATAACTTCTATTTCACTTAACCTAATATGCCCAATTTTTTTCTTTACGATAAAAAAACTCATCCGGCATAAATATTTATGTATGTTTTTCTGTTATTTAATAGTAACCAATGCGTCCACATGCCAATCTATTTTCTAAAATGTAAAAAAGTGACTATTTTAAGTGTACGCTATGTACAATGGGCCTCAAAAATGCGTTGACCACCCAGCTCAGACGATTTAGACTTTTCTGAACACGTATTTTTTTCGCACTACATTAGAATAATACTCGATACTTGCTATAAATACAAAGGTGTCTGAAAAAAACAAAATCGGAAGAGCTGACGATATTCATGCACTTCTCTGACTTACCGAAGTAGGTATCTAATACAAAATATTTTTTATGGCATATTGAAATAGTCACGCTTCCCAAATTGCATGATTGTTTATAAGTCTAACTAACTAAATCTGCCGCGAAGCAGCAATGTTAATAGCATTGTTGTATTCCGGTTGTCAGAGATAAGATAGCCAGTCCCCCAAATGTGTTGGGGTTTCCGGGTCAGTATGCTTCCACCTTCGACCTCATCTTCACTTAAGATCAGGTGTGATTGTGGTCAAGTACCAACCCGTTGTGCATTAAAAAAAAGTCTCCGAAGTCTCGGACTCCACTGGGTCTACCTACTATTCGATGCCACGTCCATCACTATTCGATTTGAATATTTTTTAACGCATGAATCCTTATCTACTATCATACGATCGTGCCCTTGCCATTGACAGTAGGCGCAGTATTATGAATACAGTATCTCTCTGAGAGTTTTTAATATAATATCAGATAAGATCGTAAGTGGTTTTGGTGAGAAGCCATATTGAGTGTTGAATTAGCGTTATATGAGTATTAATATTTGTTAGATATTACCACATTAACTGTTATTTGATACTTTCGTTGTAGATAAAGATATATTTATGGTTACGAGTATGTGTCATGGATTGTAGGTATCATTGATATCTTGTCAATTTACTGACATGATGTATTATAAATCTGAAGAAGCAAATTCACCGACATAACCCCGTGGATTAATAAGTTAAAATGGCAATATGGCTCATAGCTCGATGAACTGAAGCTGACGCTGAAATTGGACAGATGAGCTAATGAATCGTTGGATGCAGGCCAATCAAACAGGTCGCTCTGAAAAGCTATTGAGGAGGCCTATGTTCAGCAGTAGATGCCAAGTTAATACGATGATGATGTAAGTGTTACTTCGTACTTAGAAATCCTGACGCTACCGCGGATGCTTTTATTTATAATGTTTATATATTAGGTCGTTACCCATGAAATTGGAGATTCTTTCGTTAATCATATTGTACCAACTCTTACGATTCTATAGCTATTTCCAAATTTGTTTTTATTTGGAAAATAGAATATTTTTTAATGTCTGAGCTAAATCACATGATAAAAAAAACTTGAACACAGCTCTTTTCATGAGCTTAACATATTATTTCTTAGATTCGAAGAAACTTTTATAAGGCGGTTACTTTTAAAAATTGACACTGCCTATATTTAACTTAATGTTATCCGATAATATACATAAAGTTTAGCTAAATTAGGATTTGCCGTTCCCAAAAAAATGTCAAAATTGTTTGTATGGAGAAAACAGTCTTAATGAAATTCTTCATACAAAACGCCAATTTCATAGGTAAGGACCTAATATTTACACAAGAAAAGTATTTGTGTAGTAAGTGAACTATATGGTATCCATAATATAAGCCTAGTTGCTTAGTGTGGAACTGGATGGTGCTGTGTGTGTGTTCAAGGCATTCATGTATATGCTATAGATATGGTCGCGCGAACAAATTATTTTTTTTTGTGAGCTGGATCGTTTGCTGTTAGTCAAGTGACTTTTACAGCTTCACCGGGCGGGGCGGCGAGCGCGGGAGCGGTCTGCCCATCTCTTGCATACCTACAGTCAGAGCGCGTGGAGTTTTCGCGCTTTTTTTTAGTAAATAGAACAGCGCCATCTTTTAGAATCCTCGGGAACTAATAGGACTGCTAGAGAAAATGGCCAAAACCAGCAAACTTTTTTTTAAATCAGTTCTTACAACCTAAAATCGGCCACACAATAGTGCAAAAAAAATGCAATATTGAATAGAAATATGAGTTTTACGAGTTGTTATACTTAAAAGATACTCGCATATTTTTTTGGTCACTTTTCTGGATTAAGTGATGCATTTGATACAACAGTTCGAGAACGAAGTCGGCGTGTGACATGAGTTCTCATTGGTGTCAATGAAGTTGTAACATTTTTATTGTTTCAATAAATAAAATAAATAAATATCCTTGGACATCCACACAGCGCCATCTAGTTCCACTTTAAGCAACTATAGGCTTGTGTAGTGTATGCCAGATGGTTGATATACTACACAAATACATTTTATTTGTATATATATAAGTATTACAGTTACAGTTAATATTCAAATTGCAAATTAGAAATCTCTATAAATTTGGCTTTAGAAATTTTAAGAAATATTTTTAAATGTAATTACATGCTGTGTGATTTCTATATAAATAAATAATTATATAATTATAATTATAATTCTTATTATAAATGGAAACATCCATAACTCGGGTACACATGTCCATATTCATCATACAACCATATGCCCCTTACGGGATTCGAACCCGCGACCTTTTGGCATAGTGGTCAGAGTTTCTAACCACTACACCAAACAGGTCAATGACGCAATAATATTCCTATAAGTGTATGGTCCATGGATATTTATTTATTTATTATTAAAATCCTTCACAAATCTCTATATTTATAATAGGAATAAATATGGATACGAGCTTGAAATCAAAAGATAATATGATAAAGATAACTAAAATAAATTTGTACATGAACTATTTACAAACTCCCGTAAATACCTGCTAAATATTATCGTACGATATCAGATATTATGTGATTTGATTGGTTAAATTACACTTTATTACATACACAATAAAGTAGATTACAAGATATAAAATGTAATTAAAGATGATAATGCTGTGACTTATCTTGAATATCAAAGATAATTGGTTCGCGATTGTCAAATGTAAGTAGCATAAATTAGACTAATATTTGTCACCGCTGGGGGACCTACTTTCTAACCGACCTAAAAAAGGAAGTTCTAAAATTGACCGTATTTTTGATTAAAATGAAAAACGTTTATTTCATAGGATAAAATTATCACTTGAAAAGGTCTACTCGTGAATTCTGGAAAATAACCCGTCATCAAAGCTATTTATGTATTATTTATAATTAGATTTTCGGCTTCTCGAGTGCAATTTATTCTGTATTTAAAAGGGAAATCTTAATTTCATCAATAAGGGCGCCTCTGGACGGAACAGATACTCTTAATCATTTAACACAAATTACCTACATTCGCATTCGAAAGGTTAACTTTTCCATTTGGCTACGGAACTGTAAATAAAAAAGCATAAAAATAATACAATTTATCAAACTTTACAAATCGATTATTTGCAAACCGTACTTGTCTTGCAGACTCTATCATCAAGCGAATCAGTGTGGAGAGATGCGACGTAAAGCGACACGACGTGTTATTTTAAAAATATAATGCTAATACTAATTTATTATTGATTTCCTGTTAGTAATTAATATTAATTTAATATTAGGTATAAATGCGAAATTGTATTTGTTTGTCTTTCATAGTCGAAGGTTCGAAGAAGGACTTATATTACTACTTTTACCTGGCAAAACAACAATATTAGAAAGAAAGAAAAATGTATTTAAACCCATCTCATGACACAAACAATTAGGTATATTATGTATGTTTAATATCAATGTAGATTAACTAAATGGATTATTATTAAAGTATACTCGTAGTATAAGAATAAACACAACGATAGAGTTGTGATAATGATTAATTTTCAGATGGGCTTTAATGTTGTTTATGTTATAATATTGTATAAAATATATTTTTCCTCGACTAAAATAAAAATTATATCAAGCATATTACATTCACAGTTACATAAGTGTGTTACATATCCGTAACACACACAACGTACGATTGAAAACAAATAGCGCCAAGTTAGCGGTAACCGGTTACTGATAACGTAACGGGGTGGGGTAGGGGGAGGGTACAGATAAGGAGGCAATCGTTATCGCGTGCGACGCGCGAAAATCGGAAAAATGCATGCTGCGGGCCGGTTGGCCAACGCTCGTGACCAAGCTTGGTCGCAATGTATGTGGAAAATGCATGTTACGGGTGACTCAACACTTTTGATCAAGATTGGTTACAATGTTTGTTATAAATGTTCGCGCCAATTGCGTTTGTTTAGATGCTTTTAATGAGCATATTTTAGCACATGGGTCGCAAAAAAAACTGTCCTGTCCTTTAAATGTTGGTTGGTAATGTATGGCGGACATTTGTTGCATTATCGCTGTTCAGAGCGAAGCCTCATTACCCCACACAAAAACAACAGCCCTTACAAAAAGTAAAGATTTATTTAAAAAAATATTTATCCTTCACTAAACTTCATAAAAACTTTTAGATTTCAAATCTGTAGGTATTTAGGTACTTAACTTGAAGGTAGATGTTATCTAGTACCATAAATTGATTATTTGAATTGAAATCTGATTTGCTTATCGTCATTTTTTAATTAGGTACATAATTATTACTTACCCTGTTCCACAAACAGGGAAATATTTGACCAAATGTTGGAAGTATGCGTATAGATAAGAGAACTATCTATTGCTACTGAAACATTCACAGTAGATAAAAATAAACATTGCATACGTACATACATAATGTAAGGCAGATAACGTGTTTATGAATAGAAAACGATAACAAACTTTGATTATTACGGAATACGATTACTTATCACGAAATTTGGTAAGATTTTCTTAACTGACATTAGCAATGTTACCATACGTAAAACGATATCATCTGTCAATTGCACAAAAAACGATTTGCTTAATAAATTGTACAAATCAATCTCGTCATCCCGATATCTTTCAATATTATTTCCATTAATTCTGTAATTATTCTTATCCATCAAAAAATAAAATAAATTACTTGGACTCACCTCAAAAACATCTCAGAGATTGCTTTGAAATTTGAACGCAATAGAACAATTTAAAACACCATATGCACAGACCAATAACAATTACGTTTCCGTTCTAATTTTGAAAATATTTACATACAGGACGATGTAACTCTCCGACACTGAACGAAGTACTAAACGTGCAGCCAACCGCAACGCAAAACTTATCGCTGTGCGCGATAAGCGTTCAATCAAGCGCGATTTTTACGAGTTCCCGCTATCAGCCGACACGGCGGATTACACGCGTGATAAAGATCGCGAATATTGTATACGGACTCCCGTACGATCGGATATTGATATATTATCTGCTTAGTACAGATACGGGCTTACACTTGCTATTGCTACTGGGTAATTTGGTGGCCGATAAGTTCGATGACCTTGTGGTTATGCCGAGTCATTAGAATCCTTATAAACATCTGTTTGTTTTTGCAAGATTAAAACTAGTACGATTAGTTGATAGACTGAGCTGATGAGGGACAAGAGAGAATTTACTTATCTCAAAACAGTGGACACATCCATGTGTACGAATAGATACATTACAATAACGTCACGACATGTGTCCCAAACATAAGCGTTTGGGTATTTATTTAATTATATGAAATAACATGCATGGTTCACCTTTTTACAAACTTTTATTTTACTTACTTCGTAGGTCCGTTCAAAAATTTGAAGGCAAATTAGAATCATTACCTTAAGGAGCTGAAATGTTGCACATTCGTTCAGTTCTGATAACAATAAGTTAATAATATGATACACATGAACTGATGCTGCATACTGCATGTAAAGGTCTTAGCATACGTGACGGGTAATTTCTCGGACGGAACGGAGACGGGAAGGGTATAGTTCCTAACGTGAAAGTGGTTTTAAAACATACGTACAGTGACGGTGTTCAACGATAGTCCAACCATAATTCAGCACAAAATGTTCGATTTTACTTTTGAAGAACTAGCAATGGTTGGCGTAGCATTAGATGAAGAAGATGCCATAACGATGTTTTTTCTATTGCCGTCCCGTTCCGCCCGTGTTTCTCGCCACGTGTATTTTATTGCTATGTTTTCAAATGCAACGATGTCAAAAAATCGTCCCGTTCCGTCCGGCACGAGAATAAACACGTCACGTATGCTAAGACCTTTAGACGAGAATTGTTTTTTCTACTCATTAAATATACAGATATGGACAGTGTCAGGGGGTGAGCTCATCGCTGTTAAAACAAGTCTATAGACATTTTTTGATGGAAAGTACCTGATATCATGTACTTATAATGTTAGATAATTGACAACCCCAAAAAAAAAACAAACACCTTCGACCTCATCTTCACTTAACATCAGGTTTGATTGAGGTCACGTATGAACCCGTCGTGCATAAAAAAAAACCTTATCCTTTCTATATAGGTATACGTCTAATACAAAAATAATAATCGATTCAAGGTGTACTTAAAGCTGCTCATATCATAATTACAGGTGAATTAATTCCTGTTTAACAACAACTTTTTCCATGACGCCAAATATCACCGAAAATTTTTCAATCGGAAGTCGACATTGCCCTATTGTATAACACTTACTACCCCCATTTGCGTATACTTGGTGTTCCCACCAAGTATACCTAACATACAAGGCATACAGCCCAGTGGTGCGAAGCTTATCTGCCGCGGACAAAAGAATTTTTGACGATTGAGCAAACATAATGCTCGGATATGATCGGCATCTACCGCGGACAGGTGACGTGCGATACACCTCCATCGAAGGCGAGGGAAAACGCGAATTACTTTTTCCCTCAATTTTTTCCGCATAAGAATTATTACGCTAGAATAGGTGCCAAACTTCAAAATGCTAATGTTTTTGATAGCCAGCCACGTTCTATAATAATAAATAATAATAATAAATGTCTTTGGATATACACACAATGCCATCTAGTTCCACATTAACCAGCTATAGGCTTGTGTTGTGGATACCAGATGGTTGATATACCGTAAAACTAGGCAACTTTACCATATTTTTTGTCAAAAATCAATGTATTTTTTTTGTTTTGGGACATACAGAACTGTATTTTTTTTTATATGCTTTATTAGACATTTGGCTATCATATCATTAATTTATTCTTCAATAAAACTTTATAATAACAATCCTACAGAGTGATATAGGTCATGGGTAAAGATAACTCAAATTTGGCAAGATTACCTACGCGATTTTTTTCATGTTAAACTGCATTGTAATGCAAATTCTGGTAAAGTTGGTGTAGATTATGGGGCCTTTTTTTATAAAACAAGAAAAATGCGGAGGAAACCATTTAATAAAATGGCAATACTGACTGTAGGTAAAGTTGCCAAGGAATTATTGCAATTTTCATACAAAAATATTTTTGGCTTAGGGTTGTCAAAAAAATGAAAGACAGTTTATTTTTTTTATCATATTTATATTAAAGAAAGTTTTGCTTACAAAAAAAAAGAAATAGGTACCTAAATTAGGTCCTTATTAATTGTCAATATCACAATTCTCTCAAAATATAAGGTAAGGTTATTTTAGTACCTAGGTACCTATCTAATTAAAGAACTATGAAATAGAATAGTAACAAAAACACGTAATAAATCTTTAAAATTGCAACAAGTGTTACTTTAAACTTAAAACTATTAGGAATTAGATGGCGTTGTTACGAGATTTTATAATTTTTATTTTTCATTGGTTTATTTTACATTATTAACGTTTAGAAACCAAATTCGCGCAATTTTGCGTACATTTGTCATCAGTATAAATCATAATACAAGCAGTAAATATTCACACTTTCGAATGTTTCTCGACCAAAGTGAATTATTTTTTTGTATGGAAATCGTACCACCTTAAGACATAAGTTTACATATACACTCTTGAAAAACATTACCCTCTTTCTGGCGCAGTCAAGTAATAATAGATAGATAAGTAAGTATTTTTAAACAACTAACTTCTTATCCCGATTGTAATATCCTCAAAATAAACACAAAAAGAAAATCTATGTACCTACATATTTACACTCAAACGAGATGTAGGTAGATAAGTACCTACATAGGTACCTAATTTTCCAAGTTTAGCTTGATGGCAACCCTAACCACAGGTAAACTTACCACAAAGTAGTCACTGGCAACTTTACCTAAATCCAAGTAACATTACCCACGGAAATAATTTGAATAAAAATAGATAATAGCAGTTACTACTATTATCACTGTAATCCTGACTATATTTTACACATAATATGTTAAAATAGCTTACCTGTCATAAGTTGGGACAACGCTGCAACCACAATTTATCCATAAATATTTTTTACGTCCTCACACCTGTCCAGTTTGGGCTGCCATATTGACATAACGTTAAGTGTTGCCAGTTGATAATTATTGCGAAATGTTGCCAAAATCAGTTCAAATTATCCTACCATTAAAATAAAGCTTGTATATGCACAAGTTTTCTCAGTAACTGTCTTTAAATCAAATACCTATGATATGGTAATTTTGCCACAGGTTTGGTAAAGTTGCCTAGTTTTACGGTACTACATAAATACATTTTTTTTTGTAAATAAATACTTATTATAAATTAAACTGTCCATAATTCGTGTACACACATGTCCGTATTCATCATACATAACCCTCTAGCGGGATTCGAACCCGCGACCTTTTGGTATAGTCGTCAGAGTTTCTAACCACTACACCAAACACGTCGTCGACTATGATAACCATTTAAGTATTTAAAAACCAAAAAACACATATACATACGTACACTCGAAAAACATTAACCTCCTTTCTTGAGCAGTAGGGTAAAAACAAGAATGTCACCCTGTACTTGATTTAGATTCTAATGATTTCAAGTATACTGCAAACAGTTTTGTATTGCTCAGATTATCCACAATAATTAAAACGGATCACGGTAGCTACCGAAAATCGTTTTTAACGATTGAAGTTTATCTGAGTAGCACAAAACATTTTCAATTTGCAATACTTTAAAAAATCTAAATCTAAATCAACTACAGCTTGATGTTATTGTTTTCCTTGTTACGGTTTATGTTTTTTTTTTATGCACAACGGTTTGGTACTTGACCTAAATCACACTGTTAAGTGAAGATGAGGTCAAAGGTGGAAGCGTACTCACACTGAAACCCCAACACATTTGGAGGACTTGCTATCTTATCTCTGACAACCGGAACACAACAATGCTATTAACAATGCTGCTTGGCGGCTGATTTAGATAAGATGGTGGTAGCTAGCCAGGCGGACATTTAAAATGCCCTACCACCAACCAAACCGAGTACTTAAACATGTACCCCCCTGGCGATCGAACCCGTGACGTCCGAATCGTAAACCCAGTGTCGTTTACGTTTATCGATATATAATTATTTATTTGAGTGGCATCATAGTAGACTGTCTGTTCTAACATAGTTGGCAGTGGTCCTCTCGGGGGTTTATCAGTAGTTATTACTTATAAAAGTTCCACAGATTATTCAGAATCCCAATCTCTATAAAGACGTTTAAAGAATCGCGCAAATATTGCCGTCAGAATAGGTTAACATTTTCCTTCTTACATTGAAATGTTCGAATTAAAAAAAAAACATTAAACATACAGTTTAAGCTTTTCGCATTACCCGTTTGCATTTCCCATTTAACTAAAACCCCCACAAATTTCGGATCCCCAATCCCTTAGCAGATTAAGAAGTTCATACGTTTGTATAATATTCACCTCTCAAACAATGAGGGTTTGTATAAATTTTCCTAGTTTTTCCATGGCCGACAGTGGCTCGAGTTCGAATGGCGCTGCTATCACAGTCACCAGTCAAAAACTTTTTCAACTACGTACGGAATAGAGCGGGAACGGCTTAGCTGACGCTGACGAGCTGACGTCAGGTAAATACGAGGATATCTCGCGCCTGCCGCCCTCTGATACGTCACTCATGTAAGTTTTCTTTGCGTTCCCGCGAATTATCGCTTTTGCGCGCCAACTTGAAAATGGAATTTGCGGAGTTCATTCTTTTTGACAATTTTTGTGCGTTTGGAACATTGAGGTGTTCGAATTTTGAACTTATATTTGAAACATTGATATCTAGATTATGGTCGCGCGAACAAATCTTTTTCGGGCTTTTCTTAGTAGATAGAACAGCGCCACCTCTTAGAATCCTCGAGAACTAATAAGACAGCTGATAATAAATGGTCAAAATTTTTGAATAGTCTTTGCCCACAATCTATAAAAGTGCAGGAAAAAAATACAGTATTAATTAAAAATATGAGTTTTACGTGTAATATAAGTATTATGTTATATTTTTTGAACTTACGATGCATTTTTGTACAACATAAATCAGTATCTCCACAACGATCGGTCCTGAGCTGCCCGCATCCAGCGGGTTCCCGCGATCTTTGTCGAGCTTTGTCTTTCGGTTCGTATGATGATGATGTAATCAGTATTTGATACGACAGTTCTCGAACGAAGTCGGTGTATGAATGAGTTTCCATTGGGTCCGAACTCCCGTTTTGACACCAATGAAGTGGTGCCATTTTGATTTTTTCAACGACCCCATC
The DNA here is from genome assembly GCA_949316235.1 of Oegoconia quadripuncta. NCBI lineage: Eukaryota > Metazoa > Arthropoda > Insecta > Lepidoptera > Autostichidae > Oegoconia > Oegoconia quadripuncta. The sequence goes on from OX438751.1 coordinate 3,819,509, forward strand.
CATACGCAGTAATATGGTTTAAAACCAGTTAATGTATATTTGCGACATGAAGCGACACGTTACGTTCGTAATAATTTCCAATGTAATATTGAAATTGACTTTTAATTTGCTTATTCAATATGATGTGAAATATAATATACGATGCGCCGATAATGGAGTCCTCCACTCGATGGACTTTCATTTCCGCGCGCATGTCCCACGATAACAAAGATGTGTTGACATATTTAGAACAAGCCTGAAATCGAACTGGCAACAGCCGGCGGCGGCGCGCGACAGCCGTCACTGTTGCCAACATTGCCAACTAACGCGAGATTTTAATTTTCGAATCCATCCTACAACCGCCGCTGCTCGATTCCCGCGCTTTTGTTGCAAACGTCAAATCGAGATCATGATTGCTTCCTCCCGAGGAATTCTTTTTCTAAACTGTCAAAGCGTGATTGACGTGCGGTGAACGCGCGACGTTTTCGCGAATGGCTTTTTGCTCTGAAATTGAGAATTGATTGATTCCAATTGAACTTTGTAGACAGTTTTCGTTTACGAGGAGTGGGGGTGTTCAGGCGTGGGGGTTTTGCGAGCTGTTTAGGTAAAAATTGGGTGAAAAGTATGAATAGATTTTCTCGGCGTATATCGGGGGAAGCGGTCCGTCCACGGGCCGTCGCTATCGGCGTTCCACACGAGCGCCGCCACGATACTCGATTAAAATAAGAAAGAATAGTAAGAAGCACAACACTATTGTGTGAGGACCTTCTTGGAAAGGTGGCGTTGTAAGCCGATACGGGGTTTTAACGTATGAAAACGTTATTTAAATCGCTTTAACAGACAACACCCTCAAATTTACATGGACTGGTATTTATATTTTTGATAGAAACTCGTGGCTATTCAATTAATCATATTCTGTATGTGGTAGTGAGACGGTACGTACTGCAACATTTTTATATTTGCGTGAATTACTTATAATTATAGAATTGTATATGTGTGTGAACGCAGTGGCGTAAATAAATGCTTTATCTATTTATCTTATACGAAAATGATAAAATATACCTAACTCCGTTTAAATCCTCGTGTCATTTGTAAACCAAAATCAAATACAAACAAAATATTGGATGCAGAATCCTCTACAAACCAAAACATAGCCATCAAGACACTTAATCGAAAATACAGGCACAATAATCCAACATGGCGTCTGCAATTCGCCTGCAAGCTGCAGATGCAATTGTCACGGCCCGGTGGGCCGGCGCTCCTTCTGTTTTTACTCGATTGCTCGATTACTCGATTTTCGTTTTTCGTTGCCAGCCCGGTGATATCGGTCGCACCTAGTCTAGGCGGAATTGGCAAAATTGTAGAGATATTCACAGAGTTATTATTCGGTCTGTTATTTATAATGAATTACCATTATTTATTTATTTTAGACATTGATCATCTCAATGTATGAAACAGCTGATTTTTTCTCGATTTCAGACTTGGTTCCACAGTGAAATTTGTTTAGTTTGATGGTCAAAATCAAAACCAAATCAAAATCAAAAAAATACTTTATTTTGCAGGTACACAGGGTACACTTAAAATAGTCAGATTTTACATTTTTTAAGCTAATGTTTGTTCAAAAGCCAATTTTCCCCTGATAAGAACAAGTAAGAAACTCGAGAGGTTGCTCTTTAAAAAAAACCTTTCAAAATTCTGAAGGTGATTAATCTAAGCTTGATAAAGAAACTGCATAGTGTGTTCCAATTATTTTAGTTAATAATATCAATACGAAACACCTGGTACAGGTGTTTCTTTACTTAATAGGGATCCTCAGCAATCAAATACTGTATTGTAAGCTATGGTTACGTTAGTACTATATTAATCCTGTGCTATAGTTACACAATAAATGATTTCATTTAAAAAAATAATTTCAAATCACTGGCACGCGATGTGTTTACTTTTTAATTCAAGATGTAACTCGGAGTAAAATCTCTTTTCTGAATATCTGCCAATTCACACAAGCCCAGGTGTATCGGGGCCTGTCATATCGCCTCTTTGTTCGGCGTGTAGAAAAAAATAGCAAAAAATTAACAGATAAAAAGTCTCGAGCAAATTGGGCGTCTCTGTTATAAACAACGGAGCTGGAACGCTATGATAGCGCACAATAAATGTCCGATCCGTTTGTCCGATGCGAATTTGTTGATTGTTTCAGCTCACCGGTGCTTTGTCGTGTAGTTTTCGACTTTTGGCGCGCTTTTTACAACTGTCACATTGACATTTGTTATTTTTTTCCATAAAAGGTTCTTTTTCATATCAGTTCGCCCCGATTGAGCGCTCGTGAATAGCGGGAACATTCGTGAGTCTACAAGTTGAGCGTTATTTACGTTCGGAGTTCAATGTTGCATCCGTAATAGGTATATCTGGACAACGTGCGGGCCGTTATCTGTGAGAAAGCTGGAGGGGGGTTGGGAGGCTCGTGGGGTTGGGGGGAGTCGATATGAATCACTAGGAGTAATGGCTACAATATCACGTAGAGCACTTTGTCAACTGGTTGTAGCTGTAGAGTCGCAGTGGCATAGATAATGCTGAGATTGTGTGAGGCTGGATGCGACTGATAGAGATATTATTCGGTCTGTTATTTATAATGAATTACCATTATTTATTTATTTTAGACATTGATCATCTCAATGTATGAAACAGCTGATTTTTTCTCGATTTCAGACTTGGTTCCACAGTGAAATTTGTTTAGTTTGATGGTCAAAATCAAAACCAAATCAAAATCAAAAAAATACTTTATTTTGCAGGTACACAGGGTACACTTAAAATAGTCAGATTTTACATTTTTTAAGCTAATGTTTGTTCAAAAGCCAATTTTCCCCTGATAAGAACAAGTAAGAAACTCGAGAGGTTGCTCTTTAAAAAAAACCTTTCAAAATTCTGAAGGTGATTAATCTAAGCTTGATAAAGAAACTGCATAGTGTGTTCCAATTATTTTAGTTAATAATATCAATACGAAACACCTGGTACAGGTGTTTCTTTACTTAATAGGGATCCTCAGCAATCAAATACTGTATTGTAAGCTATGGTTACGTTAGTACTATATTAATCCTGTGCTATAGTTACACAATAAATGATTTCATTTAAAAAAATAATTTCAAATCACTGGCACGCGATGTGTTTACTTTTTAATTCAAGATGTAACTCGGAGTAAAATCTCTTTTCTGAATATCTGCCAATTCACACAAGCCCAGGTGTATCGGGGCCTGTCATATCGCCTCTTTGTTCGGCGTGTAGAAAAAAATAGCAAAAAATGAACAGATAAAAAGTCTCGAGCAAATTGGGCGTCTCTGTTATAAACAACGGAGCTGGAACGCTATGATAGCGCACAATAAATGTCCGATCCGTTTGTCCGATGCGAATTTGTTGATTGTTTCAGCTCACCGGTGCTTTGTCGTGTAGTTTTCGACTTTTGGCGCGCTTTTTACAACTGTCACATTGACATTTGTTATTTTTTTCCATAAAAGGTTCTTTTTCATATCAGTTCGCCCCGATTGAGCGCTCGTGAATAGCGGGAACATTCGTGAGTCTACAAGTTGAGCGTTATTTACGTTCGGAGTTCAATGTTGCATCCGTAATAGGTATATCTGGACAACGTGCGGGCCGTTATCTGTGAGAAAGCTGGAGGGGGGTTGGGAGGCTCGTGGGGTTGGGGGGAGTCGATATGAATCACTAGGAGTAATGGCTACAATATCACGTAGAGCACTTTGTCAACTGGTTGTAGCTGTAGAGTCGCAGTGGCATAGATAATGCTGAGATTGTGTGAGGCTGGATGCGACTGATAGAGATGTAGAATTGCACCTTGCAGTTGCAAGTTACTTGCTTTAATTTTAACAATAATTGGAAATTCGGTGCTTGGATATTTAGTAAATTATATTAAAGATATTGTAACTTAGGTCCAGCATGACATTCGAAACTGTAGATAATCCAAAACAAAAATTCATAAAAAAATCAATACAAAATTTCTCCAAATGTATCCTTTACGAAATTTACGCAAACTGTTATATGTTCAATAATAAACTGTCCAATATATGACAACTTCAACAATAATGTCAACATGTCGCAAGCATTCCAGCTAATGGTTGGACGGATTTTAAAGTAGAATAGGTACCTACGAGTTTTTAAATACTTAACATATTTTTAGTTCCTTCAAAATGTAGCCGAGTTTTTAAATACTTAATATATCTTTAGTTCCTTTAATATGTAGCCGAGTTTTTAAACACTTAATATATTTTTAGTTCCTTCAATATGTAGCCGAGTTTTTAAATACTTAATATATCTTTAGTTCCTTTAATATGTAGCCGAGTTTTTAAATACTTTTATATTTTTAGTTCCTTCAAAATGTAGCCGAGTTTTTAAACACTTAATATATTTTTAGTTCCTTCAATATGTAGCCGAGTTTTTAAATACTTAATATATCTTTAGTTCCTTTAATATGTAGCCGAGTTTTTAAATACTTTTATATTTTTAGTTCCTTCAAAATGTAGCCGAGTTTTTAAACACTTAATATATTTTTAGGTCCTTCAATATGTAGCGGAGTTTTTAAAAACTTAATATATTTTTATTACTCAGTTAAACTGTTTCCTTGGAAAAATTTATCCTAATCCGGTATCGCCTAATCCGAGCCGGTGGGTTAGGAGTTCCACTAATGGCTCTGCTGCCTTTAAAATATCTATGTTGTTTAGGGTTTTTTTCTATGAAAAGCGACGTAATAAGCCCATTGGAAAAGATTCACGCTTGGCTTAAAAAGAAATAGTTCACTCACTAGTTTAGAACTAAATTAGTTCTATTGCTAAGCTCCATGGAGCAAATGAGAAAAAAGTCCACTAGCTCCATCATCCTCCTCTCCTCCTCATCCTCCATCTAACAGAACTAGTAACTACTTTGCATAAATAAATATATTTATAAATCATCTAATCCCAAACTAATCAAAGCTTGTACTATGGATATTAGATAAATGATAAAAATACATAAATATCCATGATTCGGGAATAAATGTTCGTATTCGAACCCGCAACGTTGGTTTCGCTGACAGGGTCCATTATCCACTACATCAATAGAAGTGGAGCCATTTAGGCCAATTGTTTTAGAAATTGTTTATTATTTACGAATAATAAACAAATTCTAAAACAATTACTTAAAAAATGGCCTGAATTTCTTGCTCATTCACAATCAATCAATTCACAAATGTGACAATTTAAATGATAACTATGTACCCCAAGACAACACAACATATCATACGATACGATGTAATTTTTTTTATGCACAACGGGTTGTTCCTTGACCTCAATCACACCTGATGTTAAGTGAAGATGAGGTCGAAACCCCAACACATTTATAATATATATTATAAATGTTTATATAATATATAAAACCCCAGAAAAATCATCCAAATAGTCGAAACAAAATTTCTCAAAAAACCTAAAAATCTTCGAAATTGCTTAACAGATTTTCGGTCAAACATGGCTAAGAACCATCGGTATCATATCATCGTACTATACCGTATATATCATATGAAGTACAATAAAGCGTTTAACCTACAAACAAACAAAACTATAGAAAAGCAAGTGCTTTCAAATAAAAAAAACCGCATCCATAAAAGTTCATCCGTTTAAGAGGTACGGTGCCACAGACAGACACACAGCCAGACAGCCCGCAGTAAAACTTATAACACCCCTCTTTTTGCGTCGGGGGCTAACAATCGTAATCAAACGTCATAATACTTCAATTCTTTATATTCCTATTGCATTTTACAAAAGATTTCTTCCACTCTGCGCCGTATCAATAACCTCTCAAAAGCTCGACTGGCGTGGAAAGAGCAACTAGCGATATAATCAGCTTGAGGGTCATCAGAGCGAGCTTCGAGGGCCTAGGCGCGGCTAATCTGTCTTCGGGGGTCGATCGTCAGCAACCCTTAGAGAGGTTAGACAATTAGGAGGGAGGATTCAGATTGGCGTAAGTAGTACTTGATTCAGCTTAGGTTTGTGATCTGGAGGTTTACAATTCGTAGTGAACTGGCATCGCTATATTATCTCCTAATTTTATGACCCTCTAAATATACAGTTCAGTTTGATCTAAGTTTACTACACTTGCATTGGACATTAGTCTAAGGCTAAATTAATTGTCTACCAAAAATAAAAAAAAAATTAAAAAATATATTATTTCTTTACCCATGGATAGTTCTAATCATTAAATTTTGTTCAAATTAATGAAATAAATTGTTTTAATTTCTATGTAGATATTTCTAACAGAATTAGATGCAGAAGCTTTTGTTTCGTATTCCCGCATGGGCAGAATCCAGCAATTTCCTTTCAAATCCACTGGGTTTTTGTAGAAATCTACAATATAGGTATCGAAAAAATATTTCTTGACAATTTTATAAAATTATAAGTAAGAAAATATTTGAAATACTTAATACAATACAATACAAATACTCTTTATTGCGCAAAATAATTTACAATATTTTTTGATGATAACAAGGGAACACAATTAGGCGGTCTTATCACTAAAAGCGATCTCTTCTTTGTAATTATAATTGAACATTCAAAAATTGGCAAAACAACCGACTTCTGCAATGTTCCATTATCTATCTCTGGAGTACACCAGTCCAAAGTTATGTGGGCCTAAGTATACCCTATGAATCAAAAAATAATCATCAAAATCGGTTAACAATTGACGAAAATATCGCGTAACAAACATACAAAAAGTTTAATGTTTTGAAGTCGGTCAAAAATAATACTAAATCGAGAATTGCATTTCCTATCAGAACCTACTGTAGTTGTCAAAATTAAATTAACGAGTAACTTTAAAACGTTTAAGATAGATGGTTTTTTTAAAAATGACATTGGGATAGAAGTGTCTTGTGTGGATACCATTCATTCTGAGATGCCCCGTGCGACAGGGCTGTACCTGTGCGGGGCAAGGCTTCACTGATTGATGAGAAATAAAGTATTTTTATTTATTTATATTTATTTATGGACAACATTTAATTTAATGCTAATGTCAAAAACCTATGAACACCGTATATCTCGCATTTACAGTGGTTCGTGTTCAGAAGGTTTTCGAAATAACTCGGTCCATGACAGATTCGGTAAAATCTTCCAAATAGAAACGTCCAATTTGTCATTCGATATCGAATAATGTCACGAATCGATTTCCAGCGGAAACTTCGATATCGAATCAAATCATTGTGAATATACCCAAAAATCAAACTTCAAGCAAGTATTTCAACGTAAGATAAAAAAAAATAGGGCTTAAGCATTTTTCCGTCAGTCAGTATGTCCAAGCTACCACCGCTTCGGAAAGGGAAATCATCTGTGGGAAAAGAAGCGGCGCAAGAAAACCACACGATCATTTTTCAACCAACTCAAATCAACGTTAGACAATGGAAACAAAACTTTAATAAAACATAAACATTCCTTATTAAAATGCCTCACTATCTCTGTGTGCAACTTGGAGCTAATCGTGCGATTAGATCCCAGCGCAGCGTTTGCGCAAGTATGATACGCGCTGGATACTAAATGCTAGGATATTCCCACGCGGGCCTAGTCCTGGCCGCTTGTCTAGATTTGTGAGTGCTAATCGGTTGGGTACGTGATTTAATAGGCAGAAACCCGGAGGTGCAGAGTGGAATATTGCAAATGTACATTTATTTATGTGTAAAAGGGTAGAAGTCAGGAAAAGAGATTTTGACGAGCCGTTTGGTGTAGTGATTAAAAACCTAACTGCTATACCAAAAGGTCACGGTTTCGAATCCCGCTACGGACATATAATTTTGTGGTATGAATTACCAGTTACCCTAGTTATGGATGTTTTCATTTATATACGTATTTATTTAGAAAAAGAAAAGTATGTGTGTAGTTTATTAACCATCTGGTCTCCATAATACAAGCCTAGTTGCTAACTGTGAAACCTGATGGCGCTGTAGTTATGTCCAAGCAAATATTTAATCTAGAAACTGCATCAGTTTAATTACAATACAATACAAATACACTTTATTGCACAACAGAAAAGAAAATACAGTTTCAGAAAAGTGGTAAGAATAGAATGTACAATTTGACGACCTTATCACTAAAAGCGATTTCTTCCAGGCAACCTTTGGGTATAAGGACAGTACATTTGAAATAGATAGGTTGTGCGGTATTAAATAGGGATGCAGATAAAAACTCCGTGAATAGATTTCATATATTTACATACACATACATACATAGATCATTAGACAAATATACCAACTTAAACTTAACATAATTAATACTTGAAACAAAATCCACGGTTCACCATTCGAAATGAGCCCATCGCTGTTGAAACGTGCAAGTCTGTAGATGTTTTTTGGTGGAAAGTCTCTTAGTGCTTTTTACGATACCCACGAGAAGAGACGGGTTGGTACCGAAACCACACGGAGAATTATAAATGCGAAAGTTTGGATGTTTGTTTGTTTGTTGCGCAATCACGGCAAAGCGGATGAACGGATTTGAATAAAAATTGGTACATAGGTAGAATACACCCTGAATTAAGACATAGAATATTTTTTATCCCGATAACGTGAGTAGTCCCCGCGGGATAAACCAATATCCGCGATAAAATTTACTCCACGCAGGCGAAGCCGCGGGCGGAAAGCTAGTACGAAATGAAACGTAAAACAATGTTTAAATTTTAATTCCTCGCCACATGTAAATCGTGCCGCCGAAGTAAGAGAAGGTTTCAACATGTTATGGCGTCATCGGAACATGTTGTAGGCGCCAGAGGGGGCGGGGCTCTGCGTACGCGCAAACTCGTTAACACCTTACAAATCGCTTGTTATTTAATAATGAATCTGTAGTTCATATTAAGTTTTTTATGCCTATTTATATGTTTCTTTTTAGAATGACTGAATGATCTTTTCGACTCGTATAATACATATTTCACTTCGATGGATAAATACGTGCAGTGTGCGAAGTGTGAGTTTTGTCTCGTTTTTAACTTTACCATCGTGTTCGCGGATACGAAAAAAGGTCCCTATGAAAAAAATCGTTTTGCAAACTATCCGCTAGAGGCGCTGCACATTTCTCCATAGAAATCGTCACGTAACCGTGAACGCGGTAGTAAAGTCGAAACAAAACTCACACTCTGCCCTCTGTATGGTTTCGGTACGAAAAACAATGCAATCAGCACGATTCTCTCCGTGAATATCGTAAAAGGCGAATAAGGGACTTTGCTCCAAAACATCAATAGATTGGCACATTTTAACGGTGATGGCCTCAGCCCCTGTCACGTGTGCATTTCTGTATATTTCGAAAGGTGAACCATGGATGTTGTTTCAAGCATTAAACTTTTAATGTTTGGAACACCCAACTGCTAATGTTTGGGATAACTCTGACCAGCCCATTTGGGATAGAGGTCGTGATGTAATGCACATCGAACCGATTATTGATATTATTGGGGTAGCTTGTTGTTGTTGTTATTATATTTGATCGTGTAAGGGATGATGTGAATGAAAAGGCAGTGAATGATGAAGTAACGGCCGACAGAGGAGAATGGAAAAAAACGACGTAATAATCAATCAATCAATCAAATACTCTTTATTGCACAATTAACAAAAGCTACATGCTTCCACCTTCAACCTCATCTTCACTTAACATCAGGTGCGTGATTGAGTTCAAGTACCAACCCGTTATGCATAAAAAAATTAAGAATACAGTGTACATCATTTATCGCACAAAAAGCCGGTATTATCGCTAACAGCGATCTCTTCCAGGCAAACCTTAGGGTAAAGATACAAGTTACCAGTAGATGAGGTTTGCACCAATAGTAGAGGTAAGTGCTGCGCCGACTCAAAAAAAAATTGGGACCAAAGCAAGAAGAAGAATACTATAATCCCATCAAAAACAATACTTGTCAAAAAAACCAAGTCTCGCAACTCAGTTGTTCTGCGGTAAAAAGTTGTGAGATCCATGTAATACCAAGTCGGTTGTTAATTTATTCAGTCTCTACTTAAGCGACTTTCTGTCTTAATACGTCCAGTCTCTAAGACCACGATCGTGGTCCATAACAATTGAAAATCAATTGTGTCTGGAATCTCCGTACTCGAAGCATTAAGTTGTTACGTAATAATTAACAGCATCTTATAGTGACGCATATCAATATTAAAATTCTTTAATGTTTTATATAAATATATCTAGACTTGGCCATCGCACTAAATAATTGAATTTACATGTGTTTTCAGGCGATTGAATTTACACGTATTTTCAGGCGATGGCCAAGTCTCAATATATTTATATAAAACATTAAAGAATTTTAATATTGATATGCGTCACTATAAGATGCTGTTAATTATTACGTAACAACTTAATGCTTCGAGTACGGAGATTCCAGACACAATTGATTTTCAATTGTTATGGACCACGATCGTGGTCTTAGAGACTGGACGTATTAAGACAGAAAGTCGCTTAAGTAGAGACTGAATAAATTAACAACCGACTTGGTATTACATGGATCTCACAACTTTTTACCGCAGAACAACTGAGTTGCGAGACTTGGTTTTTTTGACAAGTATTGTTTTTGATGGGATCTCATTTCTTTTTGTATTTTGTAGACAGTTCTACTTTTTTCCTTTTCGGTACCTTCTACTTATTGTATATATGTATATCTACCAGCAACGAATTTTCTTATAGCCCTCTCTCTGACTTATGAACTTTTCTTATTTTTGTAGGTAGCCTTCCGTTTTCTCTTTTCCGGTACTACTTCTTGAGCTTCAGCTACAGTTTTTCTAAGAGCCCACTCCCTGTCTCTATGGGTTTCTCTGGGAGGCTTTGATGTTACAATTTTTGACAAATCTGGACGGTAAATGCTTATTACTCTGTTGTATTCACAAATTGAGGATTCCTGCGCTTTAACACTTTATAGGTAAGAATTCTGGGCACATCCGAACAGCATTGGGTCGCTCGCGCGTATGAGCGCGGCTGCTGCTCGCTCGGCGACATTCACCTTTCCGCGCGCCCCGCCACTGTCCCCGCCCCGCGCCCTCGCGCTAGCACCGCGCAGCGCGTAGTAACGGCCCGCGCTCACTCGCTAGCATCGCAGCGCGTGGTATATAATTATACAACCTTACGCACTCGTAATAAGTACGAATACGCACGTAGGTACGTTTTTTGCATTAATAAATAATTTAATACACGTGTTTTCATCACCGGAATACCCATTTTTTGCTCGATTTGGCAGGGGCACTACCATGCGCCTATATTTATATGGGACTAGCTTAAACCCGCGGCTTCGCACGCAATAATAATAATTGCCGTAAAATAAAATATTGAAAAATTTAATTAACTGAAGACTTGGCTGTATGGGCTTAATTTTCTTTGCTGTCTTTTCTAAATTTTTTAGTTTTTCCTTGATTCATACACCAAACACTACTTATATTCCAAATTTGAAGCTTCTAGGTCTGCTAGAAGTGCCTTAGAATTTTGATGATCGGTGAGTCAGTGACTGACAAAATTAAGAAATTTGACCCCTTATAATTCTTAAAAATACTGGTTCAAATTGAATGAAATTTTAAATATACGTGTCTTTACAATGCCTGCATAGTTTCTGAAAATTTCAGTCTTCTATTTTTATCCACAACGAAGTTACAGGGGGTCGAAAATGGTCTGAATTGCTTCGAGAAAAGGATGGTACGGCCGTGACGCTTTTTTGCTCGACTTGGTGGGGGCACGGCCGTGCCCCCAGATATATGACCAAGAACGTTATAACCATACCTGTATTTGATGTTCAGGATTCGATAAAGTATCAAGAAGAAGAGATACCCTAAAGTTACCTTTGATGCCTCAATCCGTAACCAAGCATACTTACCTGAAAAAAAATACATAAAATTTAAACATGTCACATCTTTCTCCTAATAATCTTTAAAATGCTTGTTGTACTTATATTATGAATATGAATGACTAAGCAAATATCCGAAAGACACAAGAAATATAGTGGAATGTTAAACTTTACGAACAACAAACTGCAATGAATCAAAAACAAAACAATATGATTATCCCGACTCTCGCACTCTCTGCTGTGTGTGGTACAAAGCACAAGTAACAAGCGGAGTCGAGCGCGCTCCATTCTCCGCTGAGAATCAGCGGAGCGGAGTCTGCTTTTTTGACATTCACTTCAACGATGACAAACAAAAAATAGATATAAAAATAAACTTGCTGTCCATAGCAGTCGCTTACACAAAGTTACTAAGTCATTCAAGGGACAATGTATACGCTTTTATAATAAGGTTCCGGTAGACATTCAAAATTTGCCTTTAAATAAATTTAAAACAACCATTAAACGGAAACTATGCGCCACAGGCTATTATAAAATTTCTGACTATCTGGATGATAATAATGCGTGGAGATGAACCGCTCGGCAATATCCAGTATATTTTGTTCTTATTTTTCTTTGTCGAATCATAAATTTTACAATTATTTCAAATTATATTTGTATTAACTTTTTTGAAAAGAGCAACCCCGGAATTTCTAGCTCGTTCTTCTCTGGGGAGACTGCCTAGTGAATGAGCGATAACTGTATGTCATGACGATTTCAAATCTTGTTCTTATAACTTACGAAATAAAACATTTTTGATTTTGATTTTGGTGACTTCCACGGTGTGAATTTTAATACCACGCATATGTGGTGCAAGTCTGCCATAGTTTTTTTATATGCATAATGGATTAGCACTTGACCTCAATCACACCTGATGTTAAGTGAAGATGAGGCCGAAAGTAGAAACGTACTGACCCGGAAATTCCATCTTATTTGGAGAACTGGCTATCTTATCTCTGATAACCGAAACACAATAATGCTTTTAACATTGCTGCTTGACGGCACATTTAGATAAGTTGGTGGTAGCTATATTTAAAATGCTCTACCACCAACCTACTAAACATGTACCCCGCTGAGGATCGAACCATAGGAAAACATTAATGCCGCTGTAGTTTGAGAGTTATTTAATATTTTAAGTGAACATTCTGGCGTTACGTGTTGCTGGAATCCTCATTCTCATACGCAGAGATGGCTTTAACTATGATTATAACTTAGATCCCAAAAATTGTGCATAAACAATGCCACCAAAATATACCCATAAAACAGGTCTTCCAAAACAGCTGCACTTCGATTATAACATTAATAATTTACAATATTTTTTGATGATAACAATATAACACAATTAGGCGGCCTTATATATCATTATTAGCCAATTATCATTATTAGACCAGTTCTTTATTCATTTTCTCAAAAGGCAAAGGCATATAAAATATTACCGTTTATTATAAGTTTTGGTGCAAAATATTAGATAGAATATGTGATCGACACGTCGTATGCCGAAGGCAGAGTGGTCAATTCCCCGGCCCCTTGCCTCCCTCACACCTCAGCTACTTGACAGTTTACGTTAGTATTATATTTTCTTTAACCGAGTTAAATTGGTAGAGTAACTCAAAACAATAGCCGTCTATCGGGTTGTGTAGTCTATGCTTAAATTGATTCCGCTCTCGTGTCCGCTCTTGACTCACTCCATTTCGCAAGTTCGACAGGAGGCGAGCTCAGGAAATGAAACGCGCCCGGAGGAGGGCCGATAGCACGCCCGCGCTCAGACAAAGAACTTGCCACTTCTTGCGGCTTTATTAACTCGGCACTTGTGACAAATCGTTCGCATCCATGTTAGTCCACTTAATTATTTTAACTAATCACTCACAATTTATTTTTAATTTGTATCTATTGTATGATGCCTGAAATATGCGTGAAATTGGCTGATAAAACTGATTATAAATCAGAATGCTGTTCAGGGGATTATGTCATCGAGTGACAAATTATCATCCCTAAAACTAAATGTCACCGATGTCTCAAATTTCGTATTTTTCATGACTGACTCGATGCTGGCAGAATCCTAAAAAGGAAAACGATTCCTTAAGAGAATTGAATTGATTCGTACTTTTGCAATCACCGGTGACTAAACAAAATATCATACCTACCTTTGAATTTTGAATCAAGCCGGATGTGATCCAGCTCCGAGAGTAACTATATATATACACACAGCGCCATCTAGTGCCACACTAAGCAAATAGGTTTGTATTATGGATAACAGATAGTTGATATAGTACACAAATATATTTTTGTAAATATACATATCATACCCAAATGAAAATATTCATAACCCCACGTGTCCGTATTGATTATACAGATATATGTCCCTAGCGGATTCGAACCCGCGACCTCTAGACATGTGGTCAGGTGTCTCTAATCACTACACCAAACTGGTTATACAACAAAATACGAGAATATTGTAAAATTATACGAGAGAACTGGAATATTTGGTGACCCGACCGTCGTCCGTCTAATGCTGACTCATGAAAAGGTGGTTTATATGTCAACCACAAAAAACAGGCTGACGAAACCTTCTGTTTTGTGGTTTTAAATCTCATCGAGGAAGTGAGGCCCTTTGTTTCTCATTTTGCAGGGTGTGATTTTCAAGCTTGCAAGATTTTTTTAAAGATCTCCAACTCATCGATGATTTGATGATCAAATTTAAAAAAAAATATATGATTTAAATAAGAATATCTAAAGAATATGTACATATATTTACAACAAAAAAAAAGTATTTGTGTGGTATATCAACCTTCTGGTATCCATAATACAAGCATAATACATTGTGTGAAACTAGATGTCGCTATGTTATCGGTCGATCCAAGAATATTTATTTATTTAAAGAAGAACTGAACAAGGGATGCTTCGATAGGCACCGGACAGGTTGAATATGAATAATGTGGTCATAGTAAATTTATAAAAAAATAAACTCTAAAATAGACTTATGCATACTTATTAATGAGTAATATTTATTTTCTTATTTTTATTTTACTTTTTATTTGTGTATACTCTATGTTCACTTTCATTATTGGTATTGTCCTGTCGGGTTTTTTTTTTTTTTATTAAAAACTGGTTTCGCGTTTTCCTACAATCTCACCTGATGGAAAGCGACGATGAAGCCGAAGATGTATCACGCGCACCCAGTAAATGCCTATTCACTCTAGACTTGAAGATCCCAAGGTTGTAAGTGTCGGGAAAAACCGGGTTTGCCGAAAGCTTTCTCTTTTAGGGATAGGCTTCACTTTTAAGTGTGTTAAGTGTTATAATAATAATTAAGATACACCGAAACCTATACACCCTTAACACCGTTATTGAAAACAATATAATCAACTCCCAGTTCATTTCCACAAAACTCAACATAAATTGAGATAAACGGATGTAATCTACTCAACCGAACAGGCTCATCTTAAAATTGAATAAAACAATAAGTAAATAGTTATGCTAGCTAAATTATTCGCGCGTGTTGATCGAAGGGCTTTTATATTCACAGATCACTTTAATTAAATATTAATTTATTTAATTACATATTTTTACATTATAAAATTATATTAATAACGACCTGTTTGGTGAAGTGGTTAGCAACTCTGACCACTGTACCGAAAGGTTGCGGGTTCGAATTCCGCTAGGGGCATAATATGTTTGTGTGATGAATACGGACATGTGTACCCGAGTTATGGATGTTTTCATTTATAATAAGTATTTATTTAAAAAAAAATGTATTCATCAACCATCTGGTATCCACAATACAAGCTTATAGTTGCTTATTGTGGAACTAGATGGCGCTGTGTGTATGTCTAAGGATATTTATATTTGTGCATAAAAAAAATACTTACATACACTCAAAAAACATTACCCTCCTTCCTGGGGCAGTCGGTTAAAAAGGCTTTAAGTGTATCGAAAAACAGACAAAAGACCTATACCGGAAAATACACCCACACATGAAACATGATTTCAGTAAACATGACATGACTAATGTCATGAATAACTTAAAACCGTCTGAAGGCAACTATTTAAATCCGAAAACAAGTCGTTAAGTGTAAACCTGCGTTTAAAACAGGCAACTGTAAACGCTGTGTCCCATCTCTTTCAGGAAATTAGCATCGCTTCCTCAGCGGGATTATTGCAAAATAAGATATTGTTTACTCGATCTATTCGTTCATTCGTTCAGTTCCGTTCGCATCGTTCATTCTAACGCTCTTTGTTTCGGATTTCGTATTACTTCGAGCGAAAATTACGCGCGATTGATTTATACTTTGTAGGATATAAATTATTTATTATGTTCTGTTTACTTTAGTAACTTATTAGTAATCTGTGGTTCTGTTTCAAACTAAAAGGGATTCATATCATTTGCAGACACCTACTCCGATCTATGACGCACTCGTTTTCGATTAGCAAAGTTAAGCAATGTCTGAAACTTGGATGGGTGATCACTGGTGACATTTTAATACCAGTGTTTTAATACCCTACAGGGTCGGTTAAAAAACATTGTCATTGAACACTAGTCTGCCAGAAATCCACCAATCTGCACCGCGTGGTGGATAATGACCCATATCCTCTCCCGATGACAGGAGGCGGTGCCCCAACAATGGGGATGTGTAAGGCGGTAAGATGAGGACTCTGGTCCATCTATTAGCTAATCGCGCTGTTTTACAACGGTTTTACGGTTAAAATGAAACGTTACTCCACCGACAAGAACATAGCTATTCAATTCAAGAAGAAGAAGCTAGTTTATTTGGTGAATATGTCTATGATTTTCCTCAGTATCTATGCGCATCTCTTGGTAACCACTCAATTAGACTATGTAAATAGAAAAAGAATGCCTGTGTATATCAAAGAAACAAGATCCTAATTCGAACACACGCAAAGTAGGTACATATGTAATGCCTATATAAATATACCTAGTCCTCCAAGCAGAATTTTTAATTTTCCCTCAAGTAGGTGCACTATATTTCCAAAGATATAGATCTGGGGCCGACCCGTAAATAAAATGCGAATAAAATCAACATGGTGACACTGACGGACGGGGGAGGAAATTGCGGGGCGCGGGGGGGTTGGCGTCGACTGTCAGCCACGTGACACTTAGATGTTAGCGAATATTTCGACGGACTGTACTTTGGCAACTTTGTGTATCGAATGAGGGAAGTTGGTCAATATATTGATGTTTTCAAACATCTGCAAAAGAGTATGGTAATCTCTAAGTCCACCTTCGACAGGTGACGGTGGAGGGCTTAGGTAAAGCTTATTATAATGGCGGTCCGAAGTCCATTGGGGTCATGGCAAAGTCGCTATCCGCATCGTCAAAACTGAAGTACAATTATCATGACATTTTTTTGATATTGATGGAAAAATGTCAGAAATTGCAATACTGCTAGCATACAAGATACCGTCGTAAGTCTTTGCTGTGTATACAGGGCGTCCCAAAGTTATGGGACATGAAGGGGAAGTACCTTAAATATTGTAGATAGTGAATTTTGCTCAAAGAAGACTTTATGTTATTTTTAAAAGTTAGTAATTCTGCATTCATAGATTTTCTAAAAATTACTTGCTTCGGCTGGGAATCGAACCGACTTAAATGTGAAAAAAAAAACACCCTACTTTTATGATGCCAATCGAAAGAATAGCTAAAAAATAATAACTCTGCCTAAGTAACATAGTATTTTAAAAGAAAGGAACAACATAAAATGATTGAGTCAAATTTCAAGAAAGTTATTTATTGCCGACGACGTTCGAAAAGTAGCGATATTATCATTCCAAAGATAGCATTGATTATTCGTAAATAAGTTGCAAACAGAATTGTGCCATATCACATCGAGTGTTCACCATAAAATGATTAGAAAATCAAGAGGCAGCGGGCTCATTTAAAGATTGGCGATTTGCGTAAGACAAGAGGGATCACATTTTGAGCATTTAATTAATTAATTTACAAAAAAATACCTACTTAATTGACTACGGCAGTTTCATGTATGTTTTTTATTTGATTAAAATGATTAATTTCACGTTGTTCCTTTCTTTTAAAATACTATGTTACTTAGGCAGAGTTATTATTTTTTAGCTATTCTTTCGATTGGCATCATAAAAGTAGGGTGTTTTTTTTTTTCACATTTGAGTCGGTTCGATTCCCAGCCGAAGCAAATAATTTTTAGAAAATCTATGAATGCAGAATTACTAACTTTTAAAAATAACATAAAGTCTTCTTTGAGCAAAATTCACTATCTACGATATTTAAGGTACTTCCCCTTCATGTCCCATAACTTTGGGACGCCCTGTATACATATGCTTCTAAAATATTTACAGTAAATATCACATATTTTTACAAAATCATACTTTTTTTTAAAGTACACTGGCACACACACAATATTATACAATACAATATTAACAAACAAGAGAGGAACAAACATGAAAACTATATCAATTAAATTACTTATTCATTGTATGTGGGCATGTGTGCAACAGTCATGCAACGAGGTCGTAGCTGAGTGCATTAATGCTCATAGGACGAGCAAGCACTGATTTTCAGCTATCATCTAGGAGACGGGTGGGACAAGCATAGAAAAAAAAAATATATAAGAGGCTATGACAAGGTAGTGGATGAATGTGGATGATATGCAATATAGTTAGCGTGCTGACGTCAGGAATATTGTATGGGTGGAAGTGAAGTTAAGTAAAGGTGAAGGGTATGATCTCGTTCTGCTTAAAATTATCCAAAGTAAGATGTTAGTGTTCTTAAATACGTATATCAATCAACCAATCAAATACTCTTTATTGTACAATTAACAATACAATACAATACAATACAATACAATACAATACAATACAATACAATACAATACAATACAATACAATACAATACAATACAATACAATACAATACAATACAATACAATACAATACAATACAATACAAATACTCTTTATTGCGCAAAATTATTTACAATAATTTTATAATAACAATAATAATTAACAAAAACTACACAAAGGTTACAGCGTATATCATTAATCGCACAAAAAGGCAGCCTTATCGCTAACATTGATATCTTCCAGCAAACCTTAGGGCACAGTATTACAATATAGGGAGTTTGTAATACTGTGCTTAGGGTAAAGATACAAGCTACCAATAGAGGAGGTCTGCACTAATAGTAGAAATACAGTGTATTTTTATAGTTGGTAATTGTTATATAATGTAAAGATTAAAAACATAAACTAAGCGTACAAACTATAACTATATATGTTTTAATGCACGATAAGTCAGCGCTTGGTCTCCAAGCGGTCTTCAACTTATTTGGGGGAGTGGCTATTCTTATTTCAAATATCCCTAACGCACTGCTGCAGTCGCCGTGCCACGTAACATTTTTTACTTCGACTGCTAAAAATTTCATTCTGTTTCGTTATACGAGAGGCTTATTAAACATTTGGATAGTTTATATTTACAAGCAAACAGGCGGCAGGATTATGACGTACTAAATATGGAACCTGCGATATATCGCAGTTGTGAACTTGTTGTTTTCATTAAACCACGAAGGCTAGACAAGTTTACTAGCTTCAATTGACCACTCTAGATGTTTTTTACTCGGTTACCTAATTAAATCTACTTAGTTATTTAACCACCATTTTCTTTTAGCGCCTGGTTTACATCCGTCCCTTTTACGACGTCAGCCGCTCCACTCTTTAAACTCACTTGTTTCTCGCGCTATAATCGACCTCAGCACACAACATCCGACCATAAAACGTACCCGCATAACTCAAGCGCATACAAGATTTTAATATTAAGATAGTGGACACACGGAAAGGCAGCCGATCTGAGATGTATGCGTCGTCACGACCCCCGCCAATATCCGATGGAGAATTGAAATATCTGACCTGCACCCCCTTCACCCCTCCACACCCCCTTCTCATCCCCACATGGATATGGACACGTCATACGCCGTAAATGGGATAAGATTTTGGGAACAGATGATGTGGCAATGCAAAATTGCGGATATGTTTCGCTGATATCTGTAACGGTAATAAGACATGAAGAACCCTTGTCATTAATTCCTGACGAAAAACGACGGGTGTTATGTGTTTGGCGGATTTGTGTATGTGTGTGTGTGTCCGCGTGTGCCTTGACGTATCTTAGAGTGAGGTTTTTTTATATTAGTTGAAACGAGGGGACAGCAGTCTACAGGGTGAAATTGAATTCGTGTAATTCCTGTTTACTCTTGATTATGAACAAATTTCCCCAAGGTACCATAGTCGAATTCAATCAAAAAAATTTCGATTACCCATACAAAGTAAACCATACTGACACTATCTTTAGTATGGAAGTCCAACATTTTTCAGCCAGTTTTTTTTTTTTTTTTTTTTATATGAGAGGGCGGCAAACGAGCATGCGGGCCACCTGATGGAAAGCAATCACCGCCGCCCATGGACACCCGCAACACCAAAAGGGTCACAGATGCGTTGCCGGCCTTTGAGGAAGGTGTATGGCTCGTTTATTGAAGGTTCCAATGTCGTACTCGTTCGGGAATACCGCTGCCGGAAGTCCGTTCCACAGGGTGGTCGTACGTGGTAAGAAGTTTCTTGAGAAACGTACAGTGGTAGACGTACAGTTACTTAGAGATTTTTTACATTCATAGCACGTCATTGGGTAGATATAATATTTGTTTATTAATTAAATTATATAGGTAAGATGCTTGTTTAACAAACTGTCTTCCAGCAAAGCTTGACACCGCAGAAATTATAGGGGCAACGATATCTTTTCGTCTTTTTTCAAGGATGCCTAGGGTCATAAGTAAGAGACTTGTGGCATTTCAAAATGGCATACAGGACATACAACTTCCTAATTGTAAGAAGGTTAGACAATGAATATAATTCTTCGGTGGGATATCTGTATGGCCTAAAGTACATCACCTTTAAAAATGTAATATTTGAAATTAGAACGTAAAGTGAAATGGCGCTCTTTAGGTTATCGCGCTTTTGAATCAATCAATCAATCAAAATATTTTATTTCATAGGATAAAATTATCACTTGAAAACGTCACTATTAATATTAATATTACATTATAGTTTAAATTTATTGCTCATTCACAAAGCTGACTCCCCAGAGAAGAACGAGCAACAAACTCTAGGGTTGCTCTTTTAAACAGATTATAGGTTGCGATTTGATAATTATATGAATAATAAGACAGATATGTCCATGCTTGCTTATGATTCAAATAGTCAGTGATTTTATAATAGCCTTTTGTTAATAATTTCTGTTTTATGATTGCTTTAAATTTATTTAAAGGCATATTTTGAATGTCTACTGGAACCTTATTATAAAAGCGTATACAATACCCCAATAGTGAGGTTGTGTCTGTGATTGTTTATAAATCAGACATGGCTATATGAAAAATTGACCTATCCTATAGTGTTGCCAGGAGCGGTATGAAAACACAGACTGCTCACTATAGTCTGACATAACTCGTACTGGGTCCGCGTGGCGGATATAGTCCATATCCTTCCTGGGAGATGAGGCCCAACAGTGAGATCGAAAGGTTGTTGATATGAAGCCCCTAATGTATGCCATATAAGTATTAATCACGCGAGGTGATTGTAGAATTGTATGAGTCAACTCGACATGATTCAGAGATGCACCGATAACGTCTTCCTACACAGACAGACAAAGCTATCTGTTTGTTGTACTGTGGTACATTCCGTGCGATAGTATTAATAACTTTAGATATTGGTGTCTTCTTGGTATGGTGTGTGTATGACACAAGGTGAGGTAGCATTCTCTGCTCGTTCTTATCCACAAAAAATTTGTTTAGCACAAAAGCAATTCCTTGTATCCATGCTGATTTTCTTCGTATGAAACTTTAATATTGTCCAATTTTTGCACGTCATTGTAATAACTGAATTAGGAGGGTCTTATTGTATTAACATGTAATGTAATGTACCCTATTCAAGAGGAAATAAATCATGTTCTTTTTTTTATGCACTACGGGTTGGTACTTGACCTCAATCACACCTGATGTTAAGTGAAGATGAGGTCGAGGTCGAAGTTCTATTCTATGATCAGTTGCAGCTGTTCTTACAAGTAGAATAATAGTCGAAAAACTTATAAAATGTACTTCCCTTTGAAAATTATATTTTGTCAAACCACAAAAAGCCGCCTTATAAGTCCACATATTATGAGGACAAGTATGGAACCCTACACTGCGCGTGGCCCGACACGCACTTAACCGGTTTATTTTTTATACATAACAGGTTAGTTTTTGACTAAACGAAGATGAGGCCAAAGGTGGAAACACGCTTGCCCTGTTCGTACATTCCAAGCCTAATCTAAATTATTAGGTGTTTTGTTAGCCTTTTCATCTTTATTTATACTTATATTAATTCCTTTAATTAATGCAAAGTATACTTATATACTTTGCATTAATTAAAGGAAAAATCGTAACCTTCATAAAAGATACATCACAATATCTACGTGAATTTGTGTGAACAAATAATTAAGGTTACTGAAGTATATGAAAAGCAATTGGCCTTATAATTTGCGAATATATTGCAAAGAAAGTCTGCATTCCTCAGACATCCGACATGTCCCGTCTGTGGAACGTCTAGCCGCCCTTCGCAGGCTATCAACGCGTACGCAGCCTGCTTTCGAACCAACAAACCGACCAACAAACTACACCTTACTTAAGAACTTCTACAGAAGAAAATTAAACTTTAACGTTTAAATTTTAAAGTCGCAATTTAAGGTTTATTTGAGTAGATTGCATTTATATTTTAAAGAAACGAATTTCAGTTCTGTTATCAAGCGTTAAGGTGGAAAATAGATTGTGAGGAGGAGGTAATTGAGACGGTATAGTGATGCGGTTGGTATTGCAAAAGGTACTGCACACACGTGAGTGGAATAGCAAGTTCTAAAGATCGATTCGATCGAAGATCACTAACGGAACAAACGTTGTGTCGGCTTTAAAGAAACGTTGAATGATTCACCTTTATGATGAACGTAGTAGGTCGTTCCTAAGAGAATTCCAATAAGTTTACGTCGCTAGCAGTCCTCATACGAAATAAAACCCCAATTAAGATGGGGTTTCCGGGTCAGTACGCTTCCACCACTCTAAAATGTAAAACATATAAGAAGCTCAAAGCTAAAGTATTTACGTAATGTTAGCCGTTTATCATTATTTTCAGCCGAAACATTGAATTTCTTTAATGAGAACATTTAAATAAATCGTTTTTTCAAAACACGTGATCACTAGCATAAGTCCTGTATTTTAATACATAATTAATACAAAGTAAATGCTTAATGCTTTTTTGATAAATCTGCGCTGGTCCTAAGCCAAATGAGGTTTAATCGAACCTTAACTAATCAAACCCAATACTGGAAAATTAGGTATTCTTCCAAATAAGTAATGTCATTTTGTAGTGAATTAAAAAAAGAGTAATAATCGCACACTTCTGTACATTCACACAAACAATAGGCAATACATTAGAGTAAGTATACCAACAAAAAGCTATTCGAATTGCCGCGTTATCGCTGCGTTATCGTTGCGTTATCGCGACGTTATCGCTCGCCGTCATTAGTTGTGGGGCACCGCGCGTGAAATCGCAGTAGATTAACATACCAGCTAGAATATGATGTAATATGAGGGGGGAGGTGGCATTAAAGGTTCGTTAACAGATTTCAAATAATAAAGACCACAAGTCTGCATTAATAATTAATAATAAACAACTTAAAATAATAACATACCAAAATAAAATAAAACATTGTTGAAAAAAAAATCGACTGCCCAAGATAGGCGACTGTATGCATTCGTATGTATGTAATGATGTATGTATATATGTAAATATGTCTGTATGTATACCGGATTTCGAACTGCATGGTATCGTTAGAGTCGTCTTGATACCTGGAGTGTCATAGAATACATTTTATGGTTGTCAGAGATAGCCAGTCCCCCAGATAAGATGGGGTTTCCGGGTTAGTACGCTACCACTTTCGGCCTCATCTTCACTTAACATCAGATGTGATTGAGGTCAAGTGCTAACCCGTTGCGGATAAAAAAAAAATGGTAAACATCCAACATGGCGTCCGCAAAATACAAAACATACTCTAGGGTTTTTGATTTTTAAATACCTAATTAAATAGTTATTTTAAATACTTAAATAGTTTTTTATGTCATTCCCCAGGTTAAAACAAATCGATCGGCATCCCATTTGCTAAAATCGGTTAAGGAATGTGGGCTTTTGGAGGTAACATACATACAACTTATTTTTATTTTAAATTTTTAGGAAGACTATCGACTACATACATACATTTTTACACAAAAGCGATACACTTTTGGCTTCGTCGTAGTCGGATAAAAGTACTTTATATGACGACTTGTTTGTGTAGTGGTTAGAAACACTGCCTGCTATACTAAAAGGTCGCGGGTCCGAATCCCGCTAGGGGCATGTGTTTGTATGATGAATACGGACATGTGTACCTGAGTTATGGATGCTTTTTTTTATATATGTATTTATTTACAAAAAAAATAAAGTACACCTATCAACCATTTGGTACCCATAATACAAGCCTAGTTGCTTATTGTGGAACTAGCTGGCGTTGGGTGTATGTGCAATTTATTATTTATTGTTCGCATTGTTCATCTATTTTTTCATTCATTTGGGTACATAAAAAAATATCACAATTTAGATGAATTTTGTAGCGAAGTTGAAGAAAGACTGGCTTTGAATAATAAATGCGGCGTATTGCACATATTTGCAATTGCAATAATACAGTTTTATTAATTTGTAAGAAATTTACGATACCATGACAAGCAAGACGCAGTAGAGTATATAAATATCAAAAAAGTTGTTTTAAATGTATCTAGTTAACTTAACAAGTTTTATGCTTAAAAAGTACAATAATTATGATACCAGCATCGTTAACCACAGGTTACAAATCTTCTGGAAATATACTGTAATATACAGAAATCATGGCCGCAGTAAACAATACATATCTATCTGTCTATAGAGCATGGATTTACAACATAACATCTAGACAGACAGGCTGTTCGCAACAAAACGTGCCAGTAATAATAAGTCAAACGCCGTCTAACTCTCTAACAATCACTAGGAAGGGAATAATTTTAATTGGCACACAATAATATATTGTGCGAGTTTGGCCGTCTGCTGCGCCGTATCGGTTACACGCTAGGGACGCGCCTGGATGTTCCCCTAGTGAGGTGTTTGTATCGATGTTTTGATTATGCTGTTATTTTGCGATTCCGTATTGTAGAACATAAGTAGAAATAGAAAAAAAAAATACGAGATTAATGCATACATGTTAATTAAATCAGTTTTATTAGAGACGAGCAAGTTTGATAAACAAATTATCATATACTTTGCTTATACTTATAAAAGAAACGTGAATTAACATACTCGTTGTCGAGTGAATAACCACTTATGTCCTATAAAAATTTCATCTCACAATTAATGAAATATCGATTTAGTGGTGTGCAAAAAAGGCGAGTGTCCGGTTAGCGTGCGCCTGCGCAGATCGGAGCCGCGATTAGTCTACAGGTGCGACCGCGTATGCGCCCCGATCACAGCCTTCGTGACAATATAATTGTGCCGCATGCCTCATTCCACCTCCCTTAATTTATACCTAATAGCGAGATAATCTTATTCTTTCTCGCACGTCTCATTTACATTTTAGAATGTTATCTTTGAAGGTCCACTCGCATTTGTGCGTCTTTTATTTACAGCTGTGAGATGATGACGCTCAGAGATTTTGCGTTTGCAGTTAATTAGACTTAATTTTGTTGAGTGTTTTGTGTTGAGGAATTTAACCGTTTTTGACACGAGCGACATAAAGCACGAGGCGCTCTTTTCTATGTAGAGTGCATATACATGTCTATGTAGTTATTTCTTTATTCAACGTTGAGTGACTCTACTTCCAGTGCATGTTATCCAGTGTCCAAAGCAAACCTCCTCCTCCTCGGTTCACCACGCGAGTCTAGGTAGGGGGATTATTTTTTAATATTTCGGACACATAGAACAATGTAGTCAATTGCTGTAACTTACCTAGTGGTAAGGCTTCCATGAGGGGTTATGAACTGTTATTGTAAGTTGCGAATGAGTGGTATTTTTGTATTCTACATTGAATAACCGTCGCAAGGTCGCCTGTCTCTCAGTCTTTAACAGGATGCACTTCGGTGAGTATGCGTTGGAATTACACAATCTTATTCCGACATCGCCATTCCATCTTCAGACTACTAGGCGTGGGGAGGGATTCCACGAGTATGTATTTAACATACCGAACATTCGCACTAAGCGGTTCGACTCTTCATTCATAATACGAACAGCCAAAGCATGGAACTCCCTTCCGGCGTCAGTATTTCCTGAATCTGACAACCTTGGGATATTCAAGAGCAGGGTGAATAGGCATATACTGAGATCGCGTGCTTCATCTTCGGCCACATCGTCACTTCCCATCAGGTGAGATTGTGGTCAAACGAGTATCCAGTTAACCATAGAAAAGAGAAAGAAATAAAATGTTTTTGACTTTGACCAATCGATGGTCGAGTCAAAGCAAATTGCCTCAGAATTACTCTTTGTGACCAAGTACCTACCACTAGACTACTCTAAAGTGATCATCTAACAAGCCAAATAAGGATATGACCCAGTTGATACTGGGCATGAAAGAAATATATTGGTTACTACCTACTACTTTTCTACCATAACGTCCACTATGCACCTGAATTATGACCATCTAAAAGCTAGCTATCAGTTTGAAATCAGGAAACAGTTGGCACAGGACAAAATCTTGTAAACTAGCAAACGTTTCATTCAATCAAAAGTGATAGAGATAAACAGAACCAAACTATGAAGTACGATAGGGGAAAGATGTAGTCGTATATTTTCAGCTGAGAAAAGAGAAAACGGGAACAATCCAGGGAAGGGTGCGGGGGGTACAATAATGATATTGCGCTGCGATCGCGAGAGCCGATAGGTCGCGCCGTGCCGATAGATCGACTCTCGCGCAGGTTTAACGTTTATATTTCACCCTTTTGTTGGAGGCGTGAGTGTTGCGCTTGTACCTCTACGCGATTTAATTGGCCGGATTTCTCGCAGCTCAGAGAAATGGGAGAAATGGAATAGTGAGATATAGCTATTGTGATTTTGTTGAGCAATAAAGATGTTTTGAATTAACGAGACTGAATCGGATTGGGAAGTGTTGTGTGGGATTTTGATTTGCTTGGAAGTGATTGCTAAAACCGCATCAGAGATTGCTTAACTGCTGCTTCTTGGATGGGTGCACACTAGTGGTATTTTTTAAGAGTGAATTATGGTTTACCCATTGGCTAAGCCCCAACAATTAAAGCTGTTGATGGATTGAAAGAAAATTGTAACGCCCCGAATTTAACTTTTATTCCATAAATATATATGATATAGGTAAGTATATATTGGGTCTATACCTATGAAATTGGAGTTTTTTCTTCGTTAATCATATGTACCAATTCCTGCGATTTTCAAAGCTATATCCAAATTTGTTTTTATTTGGAAAATGGAATATTATTTCAAGGTTTCACATGAAATATTTTTTAATTTCTGGGCTAAATCACATAATAAAAAAAAATTGAACAGAGCTCTTTTCATGTGCTTCCCATAATCATTTCTTAGATTCGCTGAAACTTTTATAAAGCGGTTACTTTTAAAAATTAACACTGCCTATACTTAACTTAATGTTATCCGATAATACACACAAAGTTTAGCTAAATTTGGATTTGCCGTTTCCAAAGAAAAATCAAAAATGTTTGTATAGAGAAAACAGTCTTAATGAAATTCTTCATACAAAACGCCAATTTCATAGGTAAGGACCTAATATTAAGTAACAGACAGTACCTTATCAAAATTCTTGGAAATCTATGTTCAGCAATGGAATTAAAATTCTTGTTGAACTATATTAATTTACTAATCATATATTAGATTTTCAAAAATGTACTGTGACGAAAAGGTTAGAATATTATAATACTCTTTAAATCTGTCTCTAATCATCAAAATAAATAATATTATTATAATTTATTTTAGTCGTCTTCTGTGTCGCCTCGTCTTACACGTATATCAACTTATACTCATTCTGATACAGGCAGAATTTAGGCTGCCTTCTGTCTCTTCGTCAAAAAATATGAATCAATGGAAAAAATTTTTGTGAATATTATTTTCGATATCTTGAAAAAGACTGCATCAGAAAAGAAGACTGTCTTTTTTTTCAAGTTTTTTACAACTCTAGGTGAATCTTACCTTTCCGAACTATACTTAATCCGAAGCGCACCTATGCTTGTACTAGCCATCGTCCCAACTCGCGTGCCCTATAAATCTAACCGCAGACGTGCGTACAAATTGGCGCGCGATTTCATCGCGACGTTTCGCGACGCGATGTCTGCGCGACCGCCTCGCTTGTTAACGCAGATCGCATGCGATTTTATTGGCGTTGTCGCGCTTCGTGAACACGCCCACGCAGCGTTTCGGGGATAAATCGGGTAAGTTATTGCTTGAGGAGTTCATTGGTTTAGTCAGCATTTGTACAGAATGCCTTCGGATTTCTAATAGAATTATTTTTTTAAGTCTTATGCAGATAAACATGCTAGATGCTTCGCACCAATGACGCTGCAATGCTCTTCATTGGGCTCTTTCACTACGCGCATGGGAACATCTACTCTGCGGGTCCTATTAGTTTCCGAGTATAACACTGCAAAACTATAGAATTCTAAAAAAATAATTTTCCGAAAATCGAGCTGTAATAACTACTTTGCTACTATAGGAAGCTGCGACTTAATACAATAAAAATACCTTAGTAACTGCGAGTATTTTAGTAACGATACCTACCAAACGTACTATTTAACATACTCAGTAGGAAGTGGCGATAACGCGGAGCGATGGTCGCTTCCGCGCGCGATGCGATAGCGATACCAGCGGACAGTTTATGTGCCGCCTTATCGGTCTCGAAATAAAACGCGCCAACTTACAATGTAGATATTAAAAGGTTTTTTCAAAATAATTTTATGGTAAGTTGCTTCTATTATCTGGAGACTGGAGGTCCCTATTTAAACTAGTCGGATTATTCTCACATATTAACTTCAAGCATTTATTTCAACGTTGTTGAATGTTAATTTAATCTAATGGAAATAAAGCTTAGTATTTATCTGTCACCCAGTACGTACAGTTACGGAATTAAAAGGTTCATCAGTTTTCAAATACTTTAATTTGAGACATAGCAAGCACATATTACCTTTGTAAATTAAGTGTACACACACAAATGTTGCATAGAAAATTATGCTTAACTTCTTTTTTTATTTATTTAAAGGAAAGCAAACAGCTATAAATATTACAGGAGTATTTGTTATAGTACCTATGCATCATACATTAGCCAACAAAGCTTCCACGGATAACGATAATACATTTGCATTGAGTTAACACATTCATTGTATTTGAAGAAATGCTATAAATATAATAGTTATAACTATTTTGTTTTTGCCATATTTGCCAGTTAAATGTAAGTGAATTTAGTTATCCAGGATTTAATATAACATAGCATTTCTTCAAATACAATGAATGTGTTAACTCAATGCAAATGTATTATCCTTATCCGTGGAAGCTTTGTTGGCTAATGTATGATGCATAGGTACTATAACAAATACTCCTGTAATATTATATGGATTGTAGGTATTTAGTGTTATTTAAGCATTTAGGGCCTTGCCAATATAAGCATGACTATGATAAGACAGTGCTTTGCCTCAGCGAATGTCATTATTTTTCTTTCTTGACGACAGGTTTCATATTGTAGTATTCCTTGACTATGATGAGTTGAGATAAAATATTTTTTTGCTATTTTTATTAGTGTTATCGAATATCAAATCAACAACTTGTCTACGAGCAAAAGTCAACTTTAAGATGACGAACCTTTTCATTACGCGACTGTACAAGCTACTACCGCTTCGAGAACTGAAATCAACTGTGGGTAAAGAAGCGGGACAAGAAACCTTTCAGTGGAAACGCATTTTTTTTATGCACAACGGGTTGGTACTTGACCTCAATCACACCTGATGTCAAGTGAAGATGAGGTCGAAGGTGGAAGCGTACTTACCCGGAAATTCTAACACATTTGAACTGGCTAATCTTATCTTTGACCTCCGAATCGTAAACCCAATGTTGTTTACATTGAGCCACGGAGGCGGTTAGAATGCAAAGTTTCACATAGCAAATGCCAACGTCAATGGTTCTATCAACTATTCTCACTAATATAGTTTCACTAGTTTTATTGCACATCTCAATGAAACAAATGAGAAAAAATTCTCGCTAGTTCCATCTGGGAACTGTAAACCCAAACTAAAGAAAACTATGCAAACTGTTCACCTCCAAAGTGCCATTTAACACGTTAACTGCCGCGACGCAGACACAATTGAAAATCAATTGTTTTCCGGTCACCGGTGACCGGCGTGGCGCTCAAAGGCTTAATTACCAAAACCAATAAGAATAAACAACATTGGGTTTACGTTTCGGAGGTCGCGGGTTCGTTTAGTACTCGGTTTGGTTGGTGGTAGGTAGAATGCATACAGTCGCCTATCTTGGGCAGTCGATTTTTTTTTCAACAATGTTTTTTTATTTTGTTATGTTATTATTTTAAGTTGTTTATTATTAATTTTTAAGTTGTTTATTATTAATTTTTAAGTTGTTTATTTTTAACCGCCTCCGTGGCTCAATGTAAACAATATTGGGCTTACATGATTAAGTACTCGGTTTGGTTGGTGGTAGGGAATTTTAAATGTCCGCCTGGCTAGCTACCACCATCTTATCTAAATGTGCCGCCAAGCAGCAATGTTAATAGCATTGTTGTGTTCCGGTTGTCAATGATAGCCAGTCCCCCAAATAAGGTGGGGTCTCCGGGTCAGTACGCTACCACTTTCGGTCTCATCTTCACTTAACATCAGGTGTGATTGAGGTCAAGAGCTAACCCGTTGCGGATAAAAAAAAATTGACGAT
Source organism: Oegoconia quadripuncta (assembly GCA_949316235.1). NCBI lineage: Eukaryota > Metazoa > Arthropoda > Insecta > Lepidoptera > Autostichidae > Oegoconia > Oegoconia quadripuncta. Next base: position 3,850,380 of record OX438751.1, read on the forward strand.
CACATTTGCAATTATGTGAGCCTACGTCATTCTTACAAACTAAATAAGTCTTTATACCTAATTGATTCTTAATTACGAATTTATGCAAATGGGAATTTTATCACTGGCGATAGTGTCCCAGCCTTCAATACCGGATAGGGGTAAAAGACAGACGATATCGCCGCATCGCTTGATAGTGCCCGTATGAGCTAGTTAGATAAAGGCAATTTTAAAGTTATGTAGGTTAGCTGAAATTTTTAAATTTAGAGCCCACTATCTGAATACGCTGGGAAATGGAGGAGATAATGTTTGTAATTAACAATGAAGAAGAATTTAAAGAACAAAATACCAAATATCATCGCCAGTGGCAGTGCTTGATATAAGCCCAAGAGCCCGGCATGCCTTTGCCTCAATAAAAGAAAGAAAGAAAGAAAAAATTCTTTATTGTACACGGCTTAAAAATATACACAGTGATATTATTTTAACAGGTGTACAAAGGCGGTCTTATCGCTTATAGCGATCTCTTCCAGACAACCATGGCAAAGGAACTTAATATAATACACTAGTGCTGCGTAGCGTAAAGCAAACTTACAAAAGTAAAATATATCTAAATCCTTATACTATAATATATATAAATGATAAATATACCTAACATTCAAATAATAGTAATATATAATCATAATTATAAATACAGACTAATGGGCATAACTACATAAAATACTACAAAATATATAAATATATACTTACATAAACAAAATAAATACCATTATAATGTTTTAACATCAAAGCGATAAGTAATGCTCTCTTAAACGCCGTTTAAACACCGCTAGCGACTCAGCGCAACGAATAATGCGAGGCAACTCATTCCACAATTGGACAGATTTTGCTGCAAAGGAGTTGTGGCGAAAACGATTCGCTAGTAAAGGGGGGCGACTCACGGAGTCGCGGAGAGGGAAGAGAATGTATAGAGAGAAGTGGACTGTATTAAACGATAGATGATTATAGTATTCAGCCTTCAGGTACAGCAAAAAGCTATCACAATACGATTGTGATATGCTGTACTATCAAACCTTTCGCACTGAATGAAAATAGGCAAAAGCACCACTCACCTCCGTTCCTTAGTAGAGGACAACAGCCACGGGCCGCTCTCTGCTGGACACGCTAGGTTGATGCTGTATGTGAGCCTTTATCTTCAGGTTTTCAATAATTATTACAGCACACGCATAGTAACCATGTCTTATAAATTTGCAATGACATATTTAAACAATTGCATAGCGCGCATATATGGGGCGCATGCGTCAAGTGGCGCCCTCTCACTGCCGAAGTGCGAACCACGCGGTGAGCCCCGACATATGGTCGGGAAAGTAAGTAGGTACCTCTACCTAAGTCAATTCAGACGAAAGGATTGATCTAACATACCCCCCGCCGAAAGCATCTTGATGGTTTCCCACTAAAGACTGAATATATTATAAGAAAATTAAATAAGAATGGGGAAAGCTAAAAACTACAAATTAAAGAAGACAAAGTATTCATTAAAAGAAGTACTATCCTGTCTCCTTTTATGAGTAAACACTCGCACAAGTGACTAGTTGTTTAACAGCACATGGGCGACTATCGTAAGAAAAAAATCATAGTTAAAAGTAATAGTAAATTTTCAGATACTCAGTTATGTTACTAACAAAAATATTAAAAAACTTCCTCTTCAAAAATAATTCAGAACTTATCTGCTATTGACAATTTGTGCATAAAGAAATATCATTGTAATTATCGCGTTCAGTACTATAGACATTCAGCAGAATTAACTTACAGGAGAGGCAATTTAATTAGTTCGCTGCGATATTTAATAAAAGAATACGAGGTGAAAATAAAGGTAATAGTGATCTTGTACAGGTACAAAATCAAAGCATACTCGAATACATAAAAAAAACCCTTCCAGGGTCAAATATAATAATCAAGAATGGCGGTTTATGTTGCTTAATATTGTAGACCTCGATTAGCTTATCTTGTAAAGCGTAAGCTCTTGAACCCCTATTACGAGAATAAGTGATACCGTTAAGACATAGATAGTTAGTTGAAGGAAAGTTTACACCTGCATATTGCGACGTGATGAACCGACGACGCCGACGCAGAGAAGTATTTGTGTTATCAGACTTGGTAAAAAGGTCCAATATTGGTATCACTGCGTTATTAGAGCTATTAAGCGGTTGTAGTGCAACATAATGCGGTATGCGGTATCTATCCGCGGTGCACAATGTCATATGATCTAGCTCTAGTTGTAATGCAGGGTCAGACAGAAGAAACAGTTGAGAACTAGGGTTTACAATTCCACGAAAGTTATGGATCTCTGGTTTTGTTGCCACTGATACTTTGGCTATGGAAGATTGCAGCTTGCTTAGTACGACTCCGCAACTAGCACGTTCACTCACGGAATGAAGTGCATTTCTCCACGACTGCTCACCATTCACGGAATGGGGCGCCTCCTCATTCACGGAATGAGGGGATTTCTCACTTACGAAGTGAGATAGTAGCACGGGTCGTGACACCACAGGCGACTGTATACTTTGTTGAAGTATGTCTTTACAACTGCCATGTTCATTCACGGAATGAATTACGGCGCTCCACGGCTCCTCGCCACTCACGGAGTGGGGAGCTTCCCTATTCACGGAATAAGGGGCTTTCTCACTCACGGAGTGAGATGATGCAGTTGGCGGCACGGGAGGTTCCACCACTTTATCATGTACAGCTGTGCAACTCGCAAGTTCATGCACAGAAAGAAGTGCGGCGCTCCACGGCACCTTGCCACTCACGGAGTGGGGAGCTTCCTTATTCACGGAACAAGGGGGTTTCTCACTCACGGAGTGAAATGATGTTTCGTTCACGGAACGTGACAGCTTGTGAGATTTCACTACTTTATCTCGTACGGGTGTGCAACTCGCAAGTTCATTCACGGAATGAAGTGCGGCGCTCCACGGCTCCTCCCCACTCACGGAATGGGAAAATTCCTTATTCACGGGATAAGGGTGCTTCCCACTGACGGAGTGAGATGATGTCTCGTTCACGGAACGTGACAGCTTGGGAAGTTTCATCACTTTATCTCGTACGACTGTGCAACTCGCAAGATCATTCACGGGATGAAGTGCGGCGCTACACGGCTCTTCCCCACTCACGGAGTGGGATGATGTCTCGTTCACGGAACGTGACAACGTAGACCGTACCGCTTGAGAATGCACTGCAGAGGGAAAGGGGTGTATTGACACGGTCAATAAGGTCCGTACGGAATCAAGATGCAATAAGTAGTGATGAGATGACGCACATATCCCACAAGTTAATGTGCTTTTACAAGTAGAAACCTCGTGATTTGATTTTAAACAATTAGAGCATAACTGTAATTCTTTGACACGGTCAATCCTTTCAGTTATAGACAGTTTACGAAACTGTGTACATCGATATATTAAATGTTCACTATTACAATGCGGACATACTAAATTGTTAGAACTAGTGTTAAATATAGTCTGCGTAATTGAAGGTCGAGTATATAAAGGGCGGTGTCGATTATTTTGTGACTGATCTTGTCATAAAGAAGACGCTACGGTGCTATCGTTGCCTGTTGTAATGCAGGAGGAGGAGCTAGTATTCTCGAATGTGTATTCTTCAGTTTCTAATACACATTCTTGAAAGTACTGTTCGTGTTTCAACGCTACGAGCTTGCACTGAAAGTAGAGTTCGTCAAAAGTATCTAATTCGCCTATACCTGGCCTTACATTTGGATTTAACTGCAATTTTAAAACGATAATATTCATAATAACATTTTCAAACTGATTTCGAACATCGCTTAATTCTGAATAATGTACCATAAAATTCTCAATAATATTTCTTTGTTGATGGTCATTGCTGATCTCTTTTGATAAGTCGTAAACATTTTGCAGCTTTCCGAAAAGGTGTTCCTTTTTCAAAATGAGAGAAAATAAAATGGCATCCTGAGTATCTGACATTTTTAGAAAAATAATTTATTAATTCAAATAAAGAACGAAATAGTGGACTCGACCCGATAACTTAATGCTTCGACTTTATATGAATGAATTGCAAACTAATAATGGACTTTTCCATGTGCCGTAATAAACTGAATTTTATCAAAAAATAAGATAATTTACGAAAGATTAATTAATAATATGAGTAATTTCGATAACAAGACATGTAAACGTTACTAGTCCTTTGAAATTATCCGGCTCGGAGGCCAAAAAATGTGGCGAAAACGATTCGCTAGTAAAGGGGGGCGACTCACGGAGTCGCGGAGAGGGAAGAGAATGTATAGAGAGAAGTGGACTGTATTAAACGATAGATGATTATAGTATTCAGCCTTCAGGTACAGCAAAAAGCTATCACAATACGATTGTGATATGCTGTACTATCAAACCTTTCGCACTGAATGAAAATAGGCAAAAGCACCACTCACCTCCGTTCCTTAGTAGAGGACAACAGCCACGGGCCGCTCTCTGCTGGACACGCTAGGTTGATGCTGTATGTGAGCCTTTATCTTCAGGTTTTCAATAATTATTACAGCACACGCATAGTAACCATGTCTTATAAATTTGCAATGACATATTTAAACAATTGCATAGCGCGCATATATGGGGCGCATGCGTCAAGTGGCGCCCTCTCACTGCCGAAGTGCGAACCACGCGGTGAGCCCCGACATATGGTCGGGAAAGTAAGTAGGTACCTCTACCTAAGTCAATTCAGACGAAAGGATTGATCTAACAGGAGTCATAAAAATAGCTAGTACGACAGCAGACAGGCTTTAACAAATTGTCGAATAAAATATTCAATCAGGAATATCAACCTCAGGAATTGCACGTGATCCTCCAAATTGAACGGAAAAGAGGTACCAAGATGTATTTAACTTCATTAACTGAGTAAAACCCATGAACGACCTGTTTGGTGTAGTGGTTAAAAATTCTGACTGCTATACCAAAAGGTCGCGGGTTCGAATCCCGCTAGGGGCATATGTTTGTATGATGAACACAGACATGTGTTACCGAGTTATGGATGTTTTTCATTTATTAATGTATTTATTTACAAAAAAAAATGTATTTGTATAGTTTATCAACCATCTGGTATCCATAATACAAGCCTAGTTGCTTTGTGTGGAACTAAATGGCGCTGTGTGTATGTGCAAAGATATTTATTATTTATTATTATTATGAATGTAAGAGTAGCATGTGATAATCAATAGTATACAGGGAGTTTTTTTTTTATAAATACCTATGTACCTCTAATGTTTGTATATTTTGGAGCCCTGTTCTGACCTAATATTCTCTTTCATACCAGTTCTCGCTTTTATGCACTCGCACTTTCATTCTACATACTGTATACTACTGTCTACGTTGCTCTAGTCTGCGCTAGCTATATTTCTTTCTTTATATTTCGTACTGCTATGTATATCCTTATCTATTATAACGACCTGTTTGGTGTAGTGGTTAGCAACTCTGACCACTATACCAAAAGGTTGCGGGTTCGAATCCCGCTAGGGGCATATGTTTGTGTGATGAATACGGACATGTGTACCCGAGTTATGGATGTTTCATTTATAATAAGTATTTATTTACAAAAAAAAAAAATGTATTTATGTATTATATCAACCATCTGGTATCCACAGCACAAAGCATATAGTTGCTTACTGTGGAACTAGGTGGCGCTGTGTGTATGTCTAAGGATATTTTATTTTATTTTTATCTATTTCTTTTAATAAAACACAATCTCATTTCTATTCATTATCCTTTTACATTTTCTTATTATTTCTAATTCTTGTATAAGTGGTCTATTAAAATTTTTACAAATTATAGTGACATACAGGGAGTTGGAACGAGGCGCCATTTCAGGGTGGCATAAAGTACGTTTTAAATTATTTGAAAATGGCATAACTAAAAAAAATTACAATAGGGAATGTCATAGTAAATAAATTATCATTATTATAGGAACTTATTTGACGTTTCCTTCACGCGATCTTTCTTGATTATTTTAGGTGAGTGTAGCAGTTTACAAGGTATTAACAATATACATTATGTCCATAGTATGGACATAATGTATATTGTTAATATATGTATGGACTCCATACATATAATTCTAACATAAAAGCTTGAGGCGTTACAAAAACTGTATTGTACAATTAGCAAAGCTTTTGTGTATTTTATAATTATGTGGACAAAATGTTCACAGCGCCATCTAGTTCCACGGTAAGCAGCTATAGGCTTGTGTTGTGGATACCAGATGGTTGATATACTACATAAATACCTACATATTTTTTTTGTAAATAAATACTTATTATAAATGAAAACATCCATAACTCGGGTACAAATGTCCGTATTCATCACACAAACATATGCCCCTAGCGGAATTCGAACCCGCAACCTTTTGGTACAGTGGTCACTACACCAAACAGGTCGTCGAATGGTTTAATGTAAGCTTGGTTTTAAAAAGTTTTTTTACTTTTAATTTATTTAATACTTTTTAGTCATTTTTCGTTGATTTTCCTCATTCTACCCATTTCTGTGAGGGTTTGGATATTACATGGTACTAATGTATTCTACTCACGATATCTTATCAAATGATATTTAAACAAGATTTAATCTTTCACAACAATTTTGTCACTTTTACGACCAACTTAGTGTTATCTAAATATAAAATAACTCTCGCGAACCAACTATAAAAAGTCATTAAAACTAGATCTGATTTGCGATTACCAACAAACCATTTTAAAGAGATACAAGCATATTCTGGAGCGGTCGTTATCTTGCGGGTGATCGAAATCGCTATCGCCCGGGCGATCGCGCGCTGCGATCGGGCGCGTTTAGGACGATAACGCCACCCCCGCCCCCTTACACCCGGCACAACAGCGTAGACGCCTTTTGAACGGATATAGAATGTTACAGTACTCGTATTAGAATTTAATAGACTGATAGATAGGTACTGTATTTATTAAGTAACTGCGCCAGAAGAGATATGTATAAGTAAGTATATCTTTGCACATGTCTTTCCACATACACACAGCGCCATCTAGTTCCACACTAAGCAACTAGGCTTGTATTAAGATCCCAAATGGTTGATAAACTACACAAATACATTTTTTTTTATAAATAAATACATATATAAAGAAAAACATCCATAACTCGGGAACACATGTCCGTATTCATCATACAAACATATGCCCCTAGCGGGATTCGAACCCGCGACCTTTTGGCATAGCAGCAGAGTTTCTAACCACTACACCAAACAGGTCGTTATATGTTCTGATGTATATTTATTCAGTTAAGTCTTCTTCACTAGATATTCATGAATTTAATAGAGTATGAAGTAACCTGTCAGTATTTGATTCGACATAAATAAATTAATCTTGTAATGTTATAAATGCGAAAGGTTGGATGTTTGTTTTGTTTGTTGCTTAATTAAGGCGGAACGGATGAACGGATTTGGTTGAAATTTAGTATATAGGTAGAACTACCGTAGATGAAGATATAGCATTTTTTTATCCCGATAAAGTGGGTAGTTCCCGCGGGATAAACAACTTTCCGCGATAAAGTTATTTCACGCAGGAGAAGCCGCAGGCGGAAAGCTAGTCTTTCTATAAAGATATAGATTTCTAGAAATCTTGCTTTACTTGCATAAACGGTGATAGCAAGCATTTATATTATGTCGTTGTTGAGAGACTAGGGATGATGCTAGCCTTTAAAACAGGTTTTCTAGTTTAAGGACAACAGAGATTTCCTGTTATTGTTTATTTTCCAACACTATGTTTGCTAAATTTGCTACTCATTTTCTTTTAGCAATGACAACAAAACAAATGGCGCACGAAGTCAACAATACAATGTAAATACACTTTTTAAGGCATTTTAAGTTGACTATCGGGTAGACGGACGTTATTTTCGGTATCAAGAACATTAGTAATACATAGCTAGGACTGGGCATCTGCACAAGAGGAGAATATACATTTTACAAACACATTACAGAAAAGAGTACAATTTGGCGGCCATTATAAATGTCCAAGCAGGCGAAGCCGCAGGCGGAAAACTAATCTATAATGTCTACTTATTATACTATAACGTTTCATCGACGGTCGAATTAATAAGATCATCGCTTCATTGGTGGGCTAAGGATTTACTACTCAACATAATCTAATATCAATATAAATTTCCAATATTTATAAATTGATATTAAATAAAAGTTTGCAGTGCTCGCTGTTGCGTTCTATCGCCATCTCCCCCGCTATCGCGATGCCGGCTGGCCTTATCAGCTAGCTCCCAGATAGCGATCCCGAAATAAATGGGAGGTAGCCGTGACTGTGTGACGTGCGGACTCGCTCCACTCTCTAATAAAAATGTAGGGTGTTCACACACCGAGGAAATACCGGCGGAGTTAGCCGATATCGTCATAATTGTCTACGTAAATCGAATAAAGAGCATAATGCCTAAGACGCATTAATATGTCCAAAACAGGAAAATGTCCACCTGAATATTGGTAAAACCAACGAATGTAGCATTCATTTGTTATTTTGCAATTGTTTGATTTTGAAACCCCGACGAAAAACAACGGGTGTTGCGTTTGACGGCGTTTTGTGTGTGTACAGCTTTGTCTGGATATATCTCATAGTAATGCGTGTTCGGATTTGAGTGCGTTTCTGTTATAATAAGGATTAAACTAGGGAAAAGGTAAACTATGTTTTTATGTTAATCTGTTTAAGGCTTCTTAGTGCAATATCCTATTTTAGGTAGGTATTCTAATTAGGAACACTATTATTTATTTTATACTGAAATAAATTTTATCTTATCTTATCTTATCTTAGGAAATCGGAAGTTAGGAAGCTCTTACTACACCATCATAAAAACAGAAATTAATTCGGCATAACACAGTTGATTGGCGTATTTGGATGATATCATAGTCTTTGAAGTTTTAAAAAACTTTTTTAAAGAAGTTTTAGACATTAGTTTGAAAAAAATTGGACTAACGACTAAGAAACGTTTATGTGACTTATTTGTATTCACGACATATGTCTTCAGAATAAGACTATGCAGACGATCCATGGAGGAAGATGGAACTCTCCTGGAATTTGAACCGGGTTGGAAGAAATCGCTTTTAGTTTTAACTATATTACTATAATTAAAGGAAACACATGATTCGTCTTAAGCGTTTAATGAATAGTCTCTCGACGTTCAACCCTTTTAGTTGGGATCCTCCACTCTCTCGACAGCATGCTTAGTCGGGAGACGTTAAGATAAGATGAGGCCAAAGGTGGAGGAGGGTTCACCCGAAAGACCACTCATTTGGAGAGAATTTTATCTCAAATAGCAATAGCACAAAAAGCTATTAACATTGCTAGCTCGGTGGCAGAATTACATGCAGATAAGACAACGGTAACCAGTCAGCCAGAAAAATAGTTTAAATTTTTTGGATTCTGTTAGTTATTTCATCCCAAACATAAGAATTTGGGTGTTGGGATGGTTGAGTAGCGGAGTACCATATTTTTCAGAAAGCAATAAGTTGCAGCAAGAATCGTCAAGCTAGGTACCCAACTATATCCTTATAATAAGATATAGTTATACATGTACCTCGCCGATTAACCCAACAGTTTCATATCTACTTTCTCAATCAAATGGAAACTACATCTTGTCTATCACAGCACTGGGAATCGAAGCCGCGACCTTTCAGTGGGCCCCGGGCCCCGCCCCCCACCGGATCGATCTCGAATCAATTAGGCTGCGCGTGAGTCGGCCGGCCCACTGCGCATAAATCGACGCTAAACGAGATTGGACCCGAAATGGGGACTATACGACATTCGACTAAAAATGGTGAGTGCAACTAAAAATTTTCCTAATCACATTTAAAGTACAAGGAAATGAACATTGAGCTGTTTACAAAATTTGAGAGAGAGAGAGAGAGTGGTATGTACTCGCAGTACTCAATTTGCTGTCTTTTATATGAGAGAAATGATCCTGAAAGTTATGAAGGTAAAGTCGACATGAAGAAGAATATATTTCAGTTATTGATTGACAGGACGACCTGTTTGATGTAGTGGTTAGAAACTCTGCTGCTATACCAAAAGGTCGCGGGTTCGAATCCCGCTAGGGGCTTATATTTGTATGATAAATACAAACATGTGTTCGCGAGTTATGGATGTTTTTCATTTATATATGTATTTATTTACAAAAAAATGTATTTGTGTAGTTTATCAACCATCTGGTATTCATAATACAAGCCTAGTTGCTTAGTGTGGAACTAGGTGGTGCTGTGTGTATGTACAAAGATATTTATTTATTAGTATTTGTTTATTGATTCCACGTACATACGTTTATGATATGATTTATATTCAGTATTTCTCAGTTAGCGTCTGTTGGAAAATTTTATCGAGGAGACTTTTAGGGTCGCATCGTTTTGCAATAATAATAAATAATTTATTTTTCCACACAATAAGGTCCATCTTTGTTAGTGCAGTCACCTATAACTACGTTAATAAACAGTGGTAGACATTGAAAATTTAAATGTCAATTGAAAAATTGAAACACAAAGAAAAATCAGAATTGAAACATGGAAATTAAATTATATTAATTTGAAATTATTTAGAAAATTGAATTATTAAGAGTTTTTTTTTTATGCCCCACGGGTTCGTACTTGACCTCAATCACAATCAATCAAGAGTTATCCCACAGCTCTCTTTATGTAATAACCCCAAAAAGTTCTCATGCATTTAGCGGGTGTACTTTAAACGAGTCCGCACTATCGCGAGATGACGGATAAGCAACTACGAGTTGGTCTCGCGTTTCAACACGTGAGCTAAAGACGCCATGTTTGGGTCCCTGCGATAGAGGGCGAATAAACTTCAAGCATTTATATATTACTAGCTTTCCGCCCGCGGCTTCACCTACGTGGAATAGCTTTATCGCGGATATGTTTAATTTGTTTATCCCGCTGGAACTACTCACTTTATCGGGATAAAAAATAACATATCTCTTAATCCAGGGTATATTCTACCTTGTGTACCAAATTTCATCCAAATCAGTTAATCCGTTTCAACGTGATAGAGCAACAAAAAAAAACAAACATCCAAACTTTCGCATTTAATATTAGTTAGATTAGACAGGCTCTTTCGTCAAAAAAAAGAAAAGAATTACTTTCAATCAATTAAATGATTCTATAGGTATATACTTACTCGTACCATGTTTCAACGGCATTTCTGTATATTTCGTAAGGTGAACGGTGGATGTTATTTTAATGTTTGGGAAACCTAAGCTTTGGGATGTCACTTACCACCCCATCCACAATTTATAGATTGACGTAGAACTCGTTTCAATCCTCATTATACTGTAAATCTAGAAGCACACTTACTAATCTACACCGTGCGTATCCACAACGCCAAATTGATTACGTATTACAGTCTTTAACACAATGTATTTAGATTTACTTCGGTATTGATGCATTATTAGCATTTTTAAAATATTTCGAGCTTGTCTGTAATCGAGATTAATTCAAATTTGGAACAAAGAACGTTTTTATTTATATAGTTTTTTGTAATGAACGACATGTTATGTTCTTGTGCTAGAAACTAAGTAACTTTTTATTTGGTCAAGGTTACCTGTTTCATAGTAAAGCAATATTAATACGTTATTTAATATTTTTACTCCTCTACCTAAACAACAGCGTGTAACATTTTCGGCCATCATCCTTTATGCGGACGTGCCTACAAAAACCCCGGCGAGATCCCAATGATAACGGCGAAGCACCAGCGCAGTTGATATAAACCGACGATAAGGGGTTCGATTCCCCGCCCGGCCGATGTTTTCTTTAGATAATTTTGTATTTTGGGAAAAAATACTTTAATAGGAACAATAGAATTTTGTCGAAGCGGCCTAACTGTGCCATAACCGTTTCATTTGGAGGAAAGTTAATTTTGACAGTTTCCTTAATTATAACATCGTCGTAATGTTAATTATAACGAAACGTATCTACATATAAGTACGAAAGTGGATTTTTGGATATTTGTTTGTCCGATAATTACAAGTACCGTCTGGTTTCGGTACATAAAATGAATAGAACCAACCCGTCTCTTCCTGTGGGTGTGGGCGACTAAGGGTCTTTGCACCAATATCATCATAGACTTGCACGTTTCAACGGCGATGGCTTCTCCCCTGTCGCTTTCTGTATATTTCGCAAAGTGAACTGTGGATGTTGTTCCTAGCATTAAACTTTATTAAACGCTTATGTTTGGGATATCTCTGATCATCCCATTTGCGATAAAGGTCATAACACTATGTTATGTTAATAACTACTGACCTACTGTAACTTGGTGTTAAATATAGTTCGTCAATTTCATATTAATATTATATTGTATTACAAAATCCTCCCGAATGTTGTGATCGTTAATGTGTTAATAAATGGATCACTTTTAAAGGTAAGTATTTTGGATATTTCACTGAATTTTTATTACTAAAGCGTCGAGAAAAGGTCTGTCCCAAAATCAATCAAAATGTTGATACAGTTCTTCATACAAAAGAAAAAGGTTTTACACGTTCATTTGACGAACTGCGTTTGTCCGAACGACGTGTGTGACAAACTCACCACGTTTGTGTATTATGACAATACCAATAATGAGAATGTGACTAAATGCGTTTGTGACTTAAAGCGTTGAATCCCATTCAAAGACAAACATTAGGTTTGCACTTTTGTACGCAAAAAAAAAACAAAATTTCCCATTTTTAACCTCCGACAAAAAAGAGGGCGTTATAAGTTTAAAGCCTATATTTTTCTATCTGTGGCATTGTAGCGCCAAAACGGCTGATGTTTGCGAAATGGCCGGCAACGCATCTGTGACCCTTCCGGGGTTTTAAATTTGTTGTTTATGAATACGCTATAACACAGAGGGCAGTTCAATCAAATCATTATAATTCATAGGAAATAAACAGACCCTGAGCTTTGTTCTGGGTATTCAAACCTTATCAATTAACGTATAAAGTGTGACTTGTGTGAGCGATACGAATTTTAAGGAAATTCCTATCTGAACGATAATGTAAATTGAAATAAATAGCGACACAAGAAGCATATCTGCGACCTTATCACGAAAGAGCAACGTACCAACTTCCATAAATAAATGAGTCGATAAAGAAATTAACTTACATGAATTAAAATTGTTAGCGAGTATGGTTGGAATCAACCAGAATTGACACTGCTGTATGAGCTCAATTATCCTTTGCCTATCCAAAATGACACTTTATAAAAAAATCAGTTTTTTTTTCAAGTCTTTAAGCTAAATTGCGTTAATATTTAAATATTTATTGAATTTGTCTGATGAATTATACAGGATGAATTTGAATTCGATTTTCGATTACCCATTCAAAGTAAACCGTTCTGAAACCAACTTTAGTATGGAAGTCCAACAATTTTTGGCTGAATTCGGTCATGGTTCCTAGTGGAAAATTGTTTGTAATCAGGAGTGGAAGCACCAGTTAACAGGAATTACACTAATTAAATTTCACCCTGTATATTTATCTCTATATTTGCAAAAAAAAAAATATTTCGGACACTTACACCAATCATCTAGTCCCAAACTAATCAAAGCTTATGCTATGGATACTAGATAACGGATAAACATAGGTATATAAATATTTATATAAACATCCATGACTCCGGGAATAAATGTTCGTATTCATCACACAAACACTTACCCCTCGCGGGATATCAGACCAATCGGTCGTCAGGCTAATTATACAAATAAGTAAACAAAATGTTTCCGTGAATTGTCTCTTGTTCCAATTTTACAAATATTCGTGTAGTTTATCAACCATCTGGTTTTTCTTCATGCACAACGAGTTAGCACTTGCCCTCAATCACACCTGATGTTAAATGAAGATTAGGCCGAAGGTGGCAGCGTTCTGACCCGAAAACCCCATCTTATTTGGGGGACTGGCTATCTTATCTCTGACAAGCGGAACACAACAATGCTATTAAACATTGGTGTTTGACGGTAGACTTAAATAAGATGGTGCTAGCTAGCCAGATGGACATTTAAAATGTCCTACCACCAACTAAACCGAGAACTAAACATGTACCCCGCTGGGGATCGAACTCGCGACCTCCGATTCGTAAACCCTATGTTATTTACGTTGAGTTACAGAGCCGGTAAAATGGTATACATAATTCAAGCTCTTGCTTAGTGTGGGACGTAGTGTTGCTGGATGTATATGCAAGATATTTAATATTTTCAATTTATAAAATTTTATCCAAATCCAAATAATTGGTTATTTACTTAATCTTACTAATCTAACTAATATTAATGCGAAAGTTTGGATGTTTGTTTGTATATTTGTTTGTTTATTTCTCAATCATGGCGAAACGGATGGAAGGATTTGGATGAAATTTGGTATTTATAATATACTATACTATCTATATATAATATAGAATATACCCTGGATTGAAACTTAGAAAGTTAAGGGAGTTAAGCAGTGTGAATGAAGATGTAGTGACAAAGATTGAAAAAGGTATGCTGAGATGGTTTGGACATGTGGAGAGGATGAATGAAAGAAGACTTACGAAAGAGATATACAAAGCGAATGTGGATGGTAGTGTTGGTAGGGGAAGACCACGGCGAACGTACCATGATCAAATCGGGGACGTCTTAAAGAAAGGCCAAGTCAAAAGTACCCTAAACCGACGAGCATGTATGAACAACCTTATGAGAGTGAAGGAAGCAGAAGAGGTGTGTCAGGATCGTAGCAAGTGGAAGTCTGTGGTCTCTGCCTACCCCAACGGGAAACAGGCGTGACATTATGTATGTATGTATGTATGAAACTTAGAATACTTTTTATCCCGATAAAGTGAGTAGTTCGCGCGCGATAAACAAATTTTGTTCTACGCAGGCGAAGCCGCGGGCGGACAGCTAATCATTTATAATTATTACAGTGGAATTAGTAATAAGAACATCATTCAAGAATGACAAGGTTTCATCTTCGTTAGGTTGGTCTAGGTATAGCTAGGTAGGTATTTTAAAGTTTTCTCGCTAGCTGTTTTCAGTATTGGTCGCGTTCCGAGCTAGTGGTAGTTTAAAAAACAAGTGAGGTTCATAAATGCATATTGTCTTGCCTACATGACTAAATGATTTTTATTTCATTTCATTTCAAAGAGGTTACTTATAGTTTCATACACATTATGTCACGACCTTATTCTAAATATTAAAGATTTTCAATGCTTATAAAACAAATCATGAATATTTCGAAATATACAGAATATGTATGTATACGACAAGTTTATAGATGTTTTTGGTGTAATTAAAAATTAATAAATTTCTTGTAACTCAAATACTAATTATTTTCTATTTTTTTAATAGTGATTTGATTTTAATTTTAATTATTTATTTATGCCAACCCCGCAGTATGAATACATGCTACCACGATCTCCCCAAAGATCCCCTCGCATTGCAAGTACCTATAGCTACTTCTCTATCTCCTCTCCAAGCTGCTGTTGATAATGAACGTGAAATCTGTTGTGAGATAATGTTTTTTCCCCCTTATCAGTGGATCGGGAGTCGGTCCGCTGCGCCCGCGCCGATAGGGTTGTCGCCGACATCAATCATAACTAATTTAAAAGGTATACGAAACAGCAACAATGTTTTAAGTTGTTATATTGTTCCACGGCAGCTCGTAAATATTATTTTAAGTAGGTATTTAAAAATACACTGCATATAAAAAACTAGAAACTAGTAATAACACTTGAATGCTTGGAAATAGATGTCATTTTATACGTTGCGGACGCCATGTTGGATTTTTTACCATAAACAGTATCGTATGACGACGCTCTAAGGATGAAGACGTAGCCAACGATTTGCACTCAAAATCGATCAAGCCAATTACGCTACAGGAGGTTAACATAGAAAATCGACATACATATGCATAAGTACAACCGAAACGGGCAATCGAGTAAAAAATAGTCTTTCACTTAACCAACGGTCGGAAGTAAATACTAGTTAATCTATTTTTTGCATGGTTTATTGTTTTCTTTTTATTTTAGTAATTCAAGCCGTGTAGCAACCCTACTGCTCGGTTTCGTTCACCCGCGTACGTCAACTCACAAGTCTGAATATTCATATAGAAATATTAAAATTCGGGTGCTGTGCTTATTGCAATGGAATAAGGTATAGAAATGCTGAGCGATATTGAAGATATCTTTTTAAAATCGTAAACTTACGTGATTATGTTACTTACAACAATTTTGTTTGAAACTCGATTCAAGTGCGCATAATGCATATTGGTATACAGGATGGAATACAGGCGGTCAGTACAGCATAGTACACTAGCTTTTATTTTAAACAGACTTCTCAAAAGAGGAGGTTATCAATTCGACTCTTTATGTTTGTTTTATGCGATATGTGTGACTCTAACATTCGTTCACAAATATCAATAATTATTTTTTGTTTAATAGAACGCTAGTTGGTCCCACATTATTTTGGTGATGATTTGATGATGCACTCCGGAGATGGGGAACGCAATCGTACTGAAGTTGGTTGTTATGGCAATTTTTGAAGGTTCAATCATTTTTCTATGAAACACAAGTAAAACTGCAATTGTACTGAAGCTTGCAGGACCCTAAAAACAACTTTATATCCAACATAATGTCGTTTTAAATTTTATCTCCAGCCGAAATGCATGGAAGATATTAAAAAAATAATGAATGCAGACTTTCTCATACATCAAAATAAAATTACCATTGAAGAAATTTTTTCCTATCCTCAATATTTATGGTACTTGTTCTGCATCGAGTGACTTTTGTTTCCACCCGGTATAGTCAATGATAATTTATGATTGCTAATTTTATTGAAATGTAAAATATTAAATCCTAGACACACTATTACTATCATTCTAATACTTACGAACGACAAGACATACATACATTTAGATATTTAGAGTCCAATATCTAAGGCCTTAAATTTTGTAATTATAGTACATTTAAAAAAGAAGTTAAAAATCATCTACCTTTTTTTTTAACTATAACAAAACGATCTAAGAGTTAAATTACATTAACAGCTCTTTAATCTCCAATTGCACTGACGGTATGTAGAGTGACAGCTTAACCACGTCTGATGTAACCCCAAGATAACACAACTTGACAGACCTGAATTTGACAGCCGCCATCAAATTGGACAGATCTGACATTGACAGCTCCTGTCAAAATATATAAACATGCCACACGTGAGGGTACGCCCTCCTACTACCTTCTTACGAGATGAGCTATTCGATCTGACAATCTGTTAGGTGGTGGTTAAATCAGCTGTCTAAATTACTTGCTAAAGTCAACGGTTAAGTAGGAGTATGGCGAACAGTTCGGTTATACAGGGTGGAAAATAAAGGTGGCCGGTTCGTTGCTGTGTTCAAATTTTTTAAAATGTCACTTGCCTCATTTATGACACAAATCGATGGGTCAATTATGACTAATGAGGATTAAATCTCTTTAATAAACATGGTGTCTTAAATTAAAGAAGACCATGAAATGCGAAATTTATTTGGAACTCATATTTTCTCCACGTTTTTTTACTTCATTTGATGTAATTAAGTGGAATAGGCTACAAACGCGACCGTCAAGTGACACAACGTTTTATTATGGTTTATGGTTTTGTAAAAAAAAAAAACTTCTTCTTCTTATTTTTGAGGATGGCAACCAGTCAACCTCATTGTCGAGGGACATTACTGCCAGTTTCGAGTGAAAATTTTTATTTATCTTATTTCTTCAGTTTATAGGTCAGTCTCAATCAAAACAAGTAATTCGTCGTATACAGAGTCTAGTCACGGTCAAGTCATTCTTCAGTAAAGTGGCAGAATGCTTTACAAAAGATTTTGGCGGCTTCTTGTGGGAACCCGAAAGCTCCGTTACGCACTTTAATTTACACTTCCCTTCACCTGTACACCAACACTAACGTTTGCTGCACAATATTCTGCAATTATTAAGCTTCAAAAGTTAGAATGCACAAATTTTAAGACTTATAAAGAATGCTACTTCACTCGCCGAGTTCCCGCCAAAAAGCCCACCAAAAAAAAAAAAAAAAAAAAAAAAAAACTATCAATGTGAATATCTTCTTTTTTTTTAAATATCAGAGTGCGGCAAACGAGCATGCGGGTCACCTGATGGAAAGCAATCACCGCCGCCCATGGACACCCGCAACACCAAAAGGGTCACAGATGCGTTGCCGGCCTTTGAGGAAGGTGTAGGCTCGTTTCTTGAAGGTTCCAATGTCGTACTCGTTCGGGAATACCGCTGCCGGAAGTCCGTTCCACAGGGTGGTCGTACGTGGTAAGAAGTTTCTTGAGAAACGTACAGTGGTAAGACTTCCACTCATCCAGGTGATGTGGATGGAAATTTAATTTTCGGCGAGAGGTGTATCGGTTAAATTGAGCAGCGGGTATTAGCTCGAACAGTTATCTATTCTATTTCACTTATCTAATATTGTTTCCCGGAAAAAAAACTCATCGGGTATAAGCTGTTTGTGAGCGTGGCAAGCTGTTTGTGTTCTTCAAGAGCAAGCAATCGAGTTTCTTGCTTGTTCGTCTCAGGTGAAATGTGTGTGTTCAACAAGCTGTATGTAAAGAATTTATAAATTCAGTATTTACAGTACCAGAGATGTACAAAATACCCTGTACAAAGTATCTGCAATACAAAATGCAAGATACTTTTAAATAAAGTATTTCAGATACCAGATACAAAATACTTTCGAGAATAGTATCTGAAATACTAAATACCAAATACGTATCTTCTAAATACTTCTTAAGATACAAATACTTTTGTAAGAAAACAAGATTTTATTTTAATGAATTCTAAGTTTATTTTTCTTAATTGACATAACACGAGCATAACACGATAACATAACACACACGTTACATAACATAACACGATTTATTCGTAAATAACTTAATGTTATTTACGTATGTAAATAACTTAACATTAAGTTATTTACGAATTATTCGTAAATAACTTAATGTAATGTAATATATACAAAAAGGCGGTCATCTTCTCAAATGAAATTACATTTCAGTTTTTTTTTTTTTAATTGTTTGGCTCGCACGACTTGTGCATTTGCCACATCTTGTATAGATACAGGCCAGTGCAGTGCAAAGAAAGAGTCGCCATCTACCAATGTGATGTTGGACTAATAATGACATGCTCAATTTTACGCATTTATTTTATATATTTCTACTAATATATTACTAAAAGTATTTTATCAGAAAAAGTATTTATAAAATACTAAGATACCAAACAAAATATATTTAAATACAAGATACAAAATGATTTTTTAAAAAGTATTTTAGATACAAAATGAAAATACGTATCTTGCATCTTGTATCTGTATTTCAGATACTTGTATCTTAGATAAGTCACACCTCTGTACAGTACAATACAATACAAATGCTCTTTATTGCGCAAAATAATTTACAATAATTTTTGATGATAACAGTAGAACACAAAGTATTTCAAATGTATTCCACAAAATATAGAGTTTTTTGTCTTTGATTATTTAGTTAGTATTTGATTTATTTAATTATTTAGTTAGATTATTTAGTATGAGCTTTCTAGTTAATTCTGTTGCATGATGCAAAGTATATAATTCAGTAAATATTGCCAAACCAATCAGCATTGCAAAAGGCTGTGGCGAGACTCGAGAGGCGTTTCGAACCTTTCATTTCTACATTAGCCTTCATTATCTATTTATCAATATATCATGTATTTGATTGAATATGTTATCTGTGGTTTCAAATAGTTATCAGTAAAATAAATCTTATGGTTTATATATTGCAATAGTTATTTCACGACTTCTTTATTGCATCGTTTATATTTCAGCCATCCAAATCATGGACGTGAAGCATATTTTGTGTTTAACGGGCGCCATGTTGGATTTTGTTATTTAACAAGAATCTAACTAATATTATAAATGTGAAAGTTTGAATGTTTGTTTGTTTATTTGTTTGTTCGTATGTTGCTCAATCACGGCGAAACAGACGATCGAATTTGGATAAAATTTGGTATATAGGTAGAATACACCCTGGATTAAGACATTGGATATTTTTTATCCCGATAAAGTGAGTTGTTCCCGCGGGATAAACAAATTTCCACGTAAAGTATTAGTATTCCACGTAAGCGATGCCGCGGGCGGAAAACTAGTGTTATATAAATATTTCAGTTACTCGGTTAGGTAGGTGCCTCGGCCTGGCTAGCTACCACCATCTTATCTAAGTCTGCCGCGAAGCAGCAATGTTAAAAGCATTGTTGTGTTCCGGTTATCAGAGATAGGAATGCTAGTCCCCCAAATAAGATGGGGTTTCCGACTCAGTACGCTTACACAGGTGTGATTGAGGTCAAGTGCTAACCCGTTGTGTATAATAAAAAAAAGTATAAGGACAAATTGTAGTAAACAGATCCTAATTTAGTTTTGTACTGTTGTGACATACCTAAATTGTACAGTCGTCCGAACATCACACCTAACTACTACCAATGGCCAATCGTCTTCTCCATATAGAGCGCCATACGGTACGGGAATTCAGCTTTTATTGGTAGTGTTACTTACATCAATTATTTAGCCAACTAGACCAAACCCGCACTATTGTTACCAGATAACTGATAAATGATTTAGTTAAATCTAAAAAACACGCTCGTATTCCACCATCCACTCCCTGGCTCCATCATCAGACCCTCCATACCAAGTGCAATATATTGGACTCTTGAGAATGAATCATATGAGCCCAAACTCGAGGGGTTTACTAATAGCCACTGAAGACTTCCACCATCCGCCTGCTGGCTTCATCACAGATCAGCTCCAAGATATCAAATTGTCATTCGAACTACATATACGTACCAAGTTTCATTTCGATACCATAATTAGAAGTAAGTTAAAATTGACTTCAAAGATTTGTTACTTAATTACAAGTGATGCTAATAAAAGCGTGTTAAAAATATATTTATATGAAGTTTTCATCACACAAATATTTATCCCAAGCGGGATTCGGACCCGCAACCATTGGTTTCGATATCAATCTGGGTCCTTTTTAGACAACCGCCACCAAATTGGAACACCATATGTATAGGCATAAGTTTTTTTGTAATTTTTTGTTCATTTGTAGCAAACAAAAAATCCAAATACAATTAAGACCCGCTCGGGATTAGAACCCGAAACGTTCTGCATGGCAATCAAGGTGCTTATCACTGGCCCATTACGCCCATCAATATTATTGCCGATTACCCTGTCTAAAGATAAACAGTAATGCAATAAAAATCGACTGTTTATTTACCCGTAGCTTCGTGACGGACAAACAAACAGACAAGATAACACCAGCAATCTTAACGACACCTTTATCGCGATTTCGCTGAAAACACTCTCTCGCACAAGAGATAAAGTTAACTTCGGAAATATTCGTTAAACAAATGTTGAGGCAATGTTATTTCGTACTGTATACTCATTGAGTAATAATTTATTTGTATGAAGAGGATGATTTAGGGCTTCGACAACTATGCTATGTACAACATAAAGTTGAAAAAGCCCACAGTAGTAGTTAAGGAAGTTGACAATGCGCGCATACAGCAACTATTAGCTATGAAAAAATTAACAATGGTGTTAATTCGGATGTACACCAACTAAACTAAACTAAAACCAGTTTTGGAGTGGTGCCGTCGCATCGTACTGTTCCAGGGAGAAAGAGACAGTACTACTCCAAAACTGGTTATGGTTCAGTTTAGTTGGTGTACATCCGAATCGACACCAATGCCCATTTACAGCAGTTTAGTTAGATTAAGAACAATGACAACGCCTCTTTACAGCAGTCTTATATTTCAAAGTCAAAGACAAAAATGTTTTAATGTGTTAATTTTAAATTTTTTAAGCTACTGTTTGTTCAAAATGCAATTTTCCCTTGATAAAAACAAGCAAAAAACTCGAGTAATTGCTCTTTTAAAAACAGATTATTACAAATAGGTACAAATATTCATTGAAAGCATTTAACTTATATTGTATAATTTTATTATTTATAATTAATTAATCCTATATTATAACGTACCTATACAGGGTGAATTTGAATTCGTGTAATTCCCATTAACTGGTGACGCGACTCATGATTACGCACAACTATCCCCAAGGAACCATAGTCGAATTCGATCAAAAAAGTTTCGATTACCCAAACAAAGTAAACCATTCTGAAACCACCTTTAATGTGGAAGTCCAACAATTTTCAGTTGGTGACTCCACTCCTGATTACGAATCACTTTCCACTAGGAACCATGACGAATTCAGCCGTGTTGGAATTCCATTCTAAAAGTAATTTCGGAACCGTTTACTTTATATGGGTAATCGAAATTTTTCTTTTAAGTAAAATATATCTTCTAAACTGAATCAATTTTCATAAAATATGCCTAAAAACGTTTGCGCTAGTTTAATATTAAATATAAAAGAATCCACTCATATGGGACTATGCATCTTCGAGATACATCCATTCAAGCTGGACACACACGCACTCGCAACGGCATCAAACACATAACCCGTCGCTTTTCATCATGAGTTAAAAATACAAACTACATAATATCAAAATTTAATTTTCTCCCGTACTTTAGTTAGTAAGAACATATGGGTAATGTTTTGGCTCTATCAAGATTTCCAGTCAAGTCATTTATCATTATTTTTAATTTTAGAGATAATAAGTAGTAGATATGTGCCATCTGTCGTCACCATGAAAACACAAGAATACAAATATTAAATATGTAACATATTAATAAATAAATTACTTTGATCAGTATAAGTAGGCAACCTTATCATCAGAAGCTGGAGGCACCCCAAGGTGCTCCTTTTATGTATGTCGATGTTCCCTCAAAGTTATCTGCTTCGCCTTATTATTCAATGTTCATATTAAGTATTTAATTATATAAAGCATTGCTAAGGTGACGAAAAAAATGGGCACTCGCCCTAGACGGCCTCCCTACTCCCCTCACAGCCGTCCCATGCCTCGCATAAATTAAGATAAGTACTCTAAGGATATGAACTCTTTCGTCATCTCAACAATATCAGCTCTGGGAAGTAATAATTCAAACACTTACATGGATAATTTGTTTCTGTAATTATTTCTTTCTAAGTTCAATCATATAACAAACATGTTAAAAAAGAAAGTAAAAACTCCATCCTCCAAAATCACACCACAACAACCATAAAGTTGCCACTTACTATTTTTTCTCTCCTCTCTGTCTTGCCTCACTACAGCACAAATCACCCATTCTTTTGTTGCTATATTTTAAAATCCCTTTTACTAATTAAATAAATTCGCCTTCGGCGACACTCCCTGCGCCAAAGCTGATATCTATCTGGTCTAAGAATGATTGGCCATAAGTTGTGCCGTCCAGTCTTTAAGTAACTGCCTAGCCTTGTCTGCTGAACGTCTCTTTGGTCTTCCATTTGCATTAGGTCCTTCTTGAACTGGTAGAATATCTGATATAACTTCTGTTTCCAGTCTACTCTGTATATGTGGTTGCTCATTTGTCGCCTCCGGTAACAACCTCTCTACGACTTCATCATTGTTATGCAAACCAGAATCTTCTAATTCAAGTGGATATAGATGGGCTATTGACCGAGTGAATAGTTCACCTGGCTGTGTCTCTATTTTAGCAACGCGTATGTAACCATCTGCACTCTTGATTAAATCCTTAATTTTACCAACTTTCCATGACATTCTGTTGCCCTCAGCTTTGATCTGAACAATTTCACCAATCTTCGGAACCCTATCACATTTTACTCTTGGTTCTTTATGTACAGAACGCTTCTCTCTGAGGCTAGGTAAGTATTGGTTACTGAAACTTTTAATGAATTCTTGTACTATCATTTGCCCTCTTTTCCATCCATTTATTAGTCTTTCTTTAGTTTCAGTTACAGGTTTATCGACGTCGACATTCGAGGGGGACATCGTCAAAGGACCACCAAGGTGAAGGAAATCAGCAGGTGTTAGAACATGTTCCAATTCGCTACCCACATATGTCATTGGGCGTGTATTAACGACTGCTTCAACCTCTTTTATTATAGTTAGCAATTGAGAGTCTCGCAATAAATGCTTCTCTAGCGTGCGTTTCAAACAGTGCTTCACTAGTCCCACAAGCCGTTCATAAAAGCCACCATACCACGGGGCAAGCTGCGGTATGAATTTCCATTTAATTTGATTATCAATACAGTACTGATTGCACATAACTTCACTTGTCAATTTAAACTGAAGAGCATTGTCCGATACTACCATCCCTGGTAAACCTCTAGTGGCTATAAATCTTCTCAGTGCAAGTAAACATTCATCGGCTGTCAAATCATTAACAATTTCTAAATGGATGGCTCGTACTGCCAGGCATGTAAGTAAACAAACCCAACGCTTTTCTTTACCATGGTCAGTGTTAACATATAGTGGGCCTAGATAATCTATGCCTGTGTAAGAAAAAGGTGGGCTGTAATTTACACGTTCTCCTTGTAAAGCTGGTATCGGAGGTAATTTAAAAGGGCCACCACCATGCTTCCTACAATGAGGACATCTGTTTATAGCTTTCTGTACCTGTGATCGTCCTTTAGGAACCCAATACTTATTTCTCAACAACGCAAGCGTGTGAGATACTCCCACGTGATAATTCTCACGATGAATTCTGTTAATTAAATCCAATGTATGATCAATGTTTCTCGGCAGTAATATTGGGTATTTCTTATCTTCTAACCAGTTAGTGTTTTCAAATCTACCACGGCATCTCAGGATTGCATTATCATCTTTAAATAACTGCAGTGACCTTGATAAATCAGTACTCTTATTATCATACTCACGGGGAAAATGAACTTTCTGTAACTCTTTAATTTTTAACATTTCTGCAGTTTGATTATTCTGAATTTGTGATTCATTTCTCTCATCTAGTGATCTTTCCTCATTCTCCATTCCTTCTCTTCCTGTATGAGCCCCATTCTCTCTTGAATATGTTACTGACTCATCTACATTCTCTACTATATTACTTGGAAGATCCTCCACACCGACGACATTGGTGTTTGTCTTAAGATGTTCATAATCAGCAGGCCAGCACGCCTCTCGTTCTTTTAGAAATGCAGGGCCAGATATCCAACTACTTTCTTTCAATGCGCCTTTCAGTGGTCTTGTTCCTACGTCGGCGGGATTATTTTTAGATGGTACATATTTCACTTGTAGAACTGTGTTTTCTTTTATTTCAGCTATCCTTCTGGCTACGAAGGGTGATAACAACTTATGAGTCTTCATCCAACTTATTACAACTTGGCTATCTGTCCAGAGAATTTCCTTGCTAATGTTCATTTGTAACATTTTTTTGATATAACGCAATAGCCTACTGCCAATGAGAGCTCCTAGAAGTTCCATCTTCGGTATCTTCAAGTCGTCCTTTTCTTTTAACGACTTCAATCTCGTTTTTGACATTATAAAACTTACTTTAGCATTCTCACCTTTTACAATTCGGAGGTATACAACTGCAGTGTATGCTAACATCGAAGAATCGGTGAAACAATGAAGTTCGAAAGATGTAACATTCTCAGTATCTTGATAATCATCATGTAGTAATGACCTTGGTATCTTAAATTCTCTAATTTCTTCATAAGCTGTCACTGTTTCTTTCCATTTATTTTTTAATTCCTCAGTAAGTTTTGTGTCCCATTTGAATTTT
Source organism: Oegoconia quadripuncta (assembly GCA_949316235.1). Classification (NCBI taxonomy): domain Eukaryota; kingdom Metazoa; phylum Arthropoda; class Insecta; order Lepidoptera; family Autostichidae; genus Oegoconia; species Oegoconia quadripuncta. The sequence goes on from OX438751.1 coordinate 3,876,060, forward strand.
AACCTCCATAGATCTTGAAGAAATAATTTTGTGGGTAAGAGTATAGGTGCAATAAATCCACACGGATCATAAACAGATGCGATTACTTTCAAGATGTCTTTCTTTGTCTTCACTGTGATCCTCAACAGCTTCTGGATATCGGTTTTGAGGGTGAGTGTATCACTGCTAGGATCCCATGTCAAGCCTAAAACATTTACATCTTTAATAGGTCCAGGTTTAATTTGATTCATCAACTCGTCACAATTGGAACACCATTCTCTTAGATTCATAGAGAGCTCATTGAAGATTGACTTCGCTTCACTATACAACTGGATCACTTCATCAGGAGTATTCATGCTGGTCAGTAGATTGTCAACATAAATATTATTGATTATTGTCTTAGCAATTTCGTTATTGCTTTTGCTTAAATGATAATTAATGGTAGCGGCCAGTATAAAGGGACTTGATATAACACCAAACGGAACTCTGCAAAATCGTAGATGTATTATATTCTCATCAGTTGGCTCAGCATCGAGCTTTTTCACCCAAAGGAATCTGGTCACATCACGGTCATCATCTTGTAATCCTACTTGTAAAAATGCCTTCTCTACATCGGCTACAATTCCATATTTGTACCTCCTAAATCGTAATAAGATGGCAGTCAAATCCTCCAGTAATAGAGGTCCTTTAAACAGACACTGATTTAGGCTGTTACTGTCTTTCATTCGAGCCGATGCATCATACACAATTCTGAGTTTAGTACTTTTACCCTCTTGCAGAACACAATGGTGGGGCAGGTAATGAATAGGATGGTTTTTATTTAATGGTAGCATTGGTGCCTCTTCTATTACACCTAGACGTAATTGCTCACTAATAGTTGCATCATATAATTTTAAGATATTTTTATTAGTTCTTTTAAATAAACTTCTCAACCTGCCATATGCAAGACCTAGGTTACTTGGTAAGTCAGGGGGGAATTCTGTCCAAGGCCATTTTATGTAATATCTATTACCATGAAATTGAATAGTATGATTGAAATTATCGATGGCTTCCTCATCTCTTTTTGTCTTGGGAGAATCGGTGATCCCAATCGCTTCTAGGTCCCAAATCCTTTTAATATTATCCTCTTGCAATGGAGGGTCAGGAATAGCATAATTACATACCTGAGAATGCGTAACCTCTTCAGCATAGGTGATCACGCTCATTGTTTGTTCATTTTCTTTAATATTATGATATTTGCCAGCTACTATCCATCCAAAATCAGTATTTACAATATACAAGTCATCTTGCAGCCGTATTTTCTCACTATTTACAAAAGAATAGTAGTAATCGTTACCAATTAATAAATCAACTCTTTCACCTTCTGCATTGTCATCAGCCATAATAATTGGATGATTTAATTTTTTCTCGATAAGCTGCAAGATGGGCTTCTGGACTTCGGCTATTTTCTCTGTAATGATATTGATAACATTTGCTTGAATATTTTTACTTTTATTAATTTTAGTTTCAATATGAATATTCACCAATGGGCTGTGAAATTCCTTTGGAGTATTTGTACCAAATGTATAAACCATCAAATAACTATCCTCAATACTTTGTAGCTTCAAAGTCTGTGCTATTTTTGATGATATGTAGCTCCTTTGACTCCCACAGTCCAATAGAATTCTACACATTACAAAATTCCTATCATTTTCATTCTTACGCACTTTAGCTATTGCAGTTTGAAGAACAACAATTGGATTTATATTATGACTCACCAAAGTGGCATTAGGAACAGCGCTAACTTGCAGCAATGGATGCTCCTTTCCTTTAGATGGGCACAAAGCTCTGTTGTGTTCCCCTTTGCAATGGAAACACCTTCTCTTATTATAGCATTTCGCTGCTATGTGTCCCACTCTAAAACACATATAGCACCTCTTACCCAATTTGTCCCTCTTCTCTTTAAATGTAAGATGACATTCGTCATTATAGTGATCCTGGTTACAAAAGACACAACCCTTTTTTACTCTTTTATGGAATGGTCCATCTCTTCTTTCTGGTCCAAAATGGCGCTTTTGCTTTCCTTTAGATGCAGTAAACAGGGATTGACTTGTATAAAAGTTTTCTTTATTATCTCTCTTGAGCCGATTAGAGGTTTCTTTTGCTGAAATTATTTGTTCCAAACCCTTCCTTATATTTTCAATTGACTCATTTTGATCTAATTTTATACGCAATTCATAAATTAAATCCTCTGGGAATTTTTCACAGATCATTACCCGTAGATGATTATGGTCTACGTCTTCACCAAGCGAACTCAAAACCCGTAAATGTCTTTCAATTTCACTCAAAACATTTCGGCAATCTTTAACACTATTGTGGGCAGGTTTCACCCTGTATAAGGCCACATAGTGGGCATCTATGATTGCACTAGATTTGCCATATCGTTCTTTTAATGTATCTATGGCGATTTTATAATTCTTGCTCGTTGTATCCAAACCCTCAATGGCTTGTTTTGCTTCCCCATCCAGAACTGATTGTAAATATAAAAGTTTGTCAACATTATTGATTGGTCTGCTGTCCACATTTGACAGAAATTGATCCCAAAATTGGTGCCATTTTAGAATGTCTCCATTGAATCTAGCTAACTCCATTCGTGGCAGTCTACTAGGTCCAGCTATTGAGGAAGTTGTACAATGGCTTGATAAATTTATTTTCACTTCCAACTCCGCAATCAAATTTTCTGCTTCAATTTGGATTTCAGTGTATTTTGTCACCTCATCAGCACATGATCCTGATGGTTGATTATTGTACTTATAGAAATTACACATTTCCGAAATGAATCGCTCATTTAACACTTTCAATTTGGTCATAACAATCTTTGCTGATTCAACATTGGAAGATGAGGAATGAGTTTGTTCACTGATATTATTTATAGCTTCCTGGGCTGAAGCCATGTGTGCTTGAACGTTGTCCATCAGGAGCTTAATCCTAATGCGCACCACCTCTTCCATCTTGACTCCGCCAATTTATATTTACAATCGTACTTTTTTACTAGTTATTCAATGAAAAGTTATACGAAACCCTCTAGGTACCAGAATATTTTCTTTTATTTTATTAGTTTAATTCGTTTACAAATGTCTAGCTGGCTAGAAAGAAAAAATCCAGACATACGACAAACTCACATAAACAAACAAAATTTTTTTTTTTTTTTTTTAATGGCCTGTAATCCGGGAATTTTCGTAATAAGGCCATTGTTCTGGAAAAAAAATCCCAGACTGAACGTATTAATGACGGCTATCGGTGGAATTATTCAAGTAAAGGATGGCACTATGGCAAACTCAGGTTGGGTAGGGGAGACAAAATCAAAATACATGACTTAATTGTTATGGGAGGTCAATAAGAATAAAACAAATAATTTCATAAACGTTTAATTTTATTAGCTTTTATTCTATGACAAAGCACTAGTCATCTTTTACCTCTTCTATGAGGCTATCGCAATATAATGGAGCCTCTTCTATGAGACAAACCACTTCAGACCAAATGTAGTCTGCTTACTAGACAATTGAATCTCATTTATAAAATCAACTGGAGCCTCTTCTATGAGACAAACCATCTGTTGGCCCTTTTGTAAGACCGATTGGAGCCTCTTCTATGAGACAAACCACTTATAGCCATTCTTCAAGACCAATTGGAGCCTCTTCTATGAGACAAACCAACTGCCTTCTAATTCAACAGATAGATCCGCAGCCGCTACTTGAATTCTATACTCATGCTTTTGACCACTCTCAGAAGGGTCTTAATCTCACGAAGCCGAATATCTTTGGCATTCTACTATAAAATGAGGTTAGATATTAAAGCCACGGTGTCATTGTTACCTCTGCGGTTCTATTATCTCTATCAATTCTGCGGCTCAATAAATATCTCTGTTCTAAGTCATGCTATACAGATTTATACCACTGTTTATTCCTTGCCTCCTGTGCAAGGTCAATTCTTTCATTAACTATTTACTATCAATACATCTCTTCTATGAGATCACACGCTTCTTCTATGAAGCCACTGGCCAGATAGGTACTAGGATTCACAATCCCAGCACCTCCACCATGTCGTCACCATGAAAACACAAGAATACAAATATTAAATATGTAACATATTAATAAATAAATTACTTTGATCAGTATAAGTAGGCAACCTTATCATCAGAAGCTGGAGGCACCCCAAGGTGCTCCTTTTATGTATGTCGATGTTCCCTCAAAGTTATCTGCTTCGCCTTATTATTCAATGTTCATATTAAGTATTTAATTATATAAAGCATTGCTAAGGTGACGAAAAAAATGGGCACTCGCCCTAGACGGCCTCCCTACTCCCCTCACAGCCGTCCCATGCCTCGCATAAATTAAGATAAGTACTCTAAGGATATGAACTCTTTCGTCATCTCAACAATATCAGCTCTGGGAAGTAATAATTCAAACACTTACATGGATAATTTGTTTCTGTAATTATTTCTTTCTAAGTTCAATCATATAACAAACATGTTAAAAAAGAAAGTAAAAACTCCATCCTCCAAAATCACACCACAACAACCATAAAGTTGCCACTTACTATTTTTTCTCTCCTCTCTGTCTTGCCTCACTACAGCACAAATCACCCATTCTTTTGTTGCTATATTTTAAAATCCCTTTTACTAATTAAATAAATTCGCCTTCGGCGACACCATCTTCATAATTTATACTTAAAGTTAAAACATAACTCAAGTAGATACTAATTAATATCTAAAAAAGTATATTGAATAAATAGATTCTCTTAATTCTACAAGCTATTTAAACGAAAAATTGCAAGAATTTAGTGACTCAGCTGAATGGGAGTGGTATCTTTACGTCTATTGTCCATTGTTTACCCGACTACGGCGAGCTAAAAGAGGATTAAGATTGCAGAATTCTACGAGTAATAAATTAATAATATACCTATGAAGCGTTATATTTTTTCCATTTCTTTTAAAAACTTTTCACTGTGATCTTATCGAAAATTCTATATAATGTGGACGCCATCATTAAAATTTGGTTTTACACACACTTCAATAACCTGTAAAAGCCATTACTGAACATGAGCTACTGCCATGGTGTGGTGTGTCTCGCCTTCCATGGGAGGATTTGCCCTAATTGCCACACTGGGCAGGCGGATTGGCGGTCGCAGATTTTGAGCCTGCTCCCCATAATATAATATGCTCACGATCCCTTAGTATTAAAACTCAAAATTCCTCAATATATATATCCTGATTCCTTATAATGTGACCGGTTTCATATATTAATACATTTTTAACGCAACAAAATAAAACATATGAAATAATAAAGGCTGCCAGTAACTTTCTTTAATATTGGAAGCGAGATTTTTTTTGACATCCCATAACAAACCGTTAAATATATTAAAAGCAGAACAAACTCAAAAACAATTTTTCTATATGAATTAAAAAAGAATGATCAAAAAAAAACTCAATTTTCGGGTGTATCTTCACGACATTACCCTTGAAAACAGACCAGAAGGAATGTAGAGACGTAAACACTTACACATTGTTTTGACGTCAGCGCCACCTGGCGGCGGCACCGCGCAGGCCATCTCCAGCTGCTTCAGGTATCGCAGCCACAACAACATCGCAATGACACAAAACACAGAACACTATGCACTATCGAGCCGTCATTCTTTTGCCGCGTAAACTGAGTGACTGGCGGCGACCGGCCCCCTCCCCTCGCACACTACCACACGGCTCTATAGCGACGTAGACACACGCACGCACACCAGAGCGCCCGATGCCTTATCATCGGTTTAACTAGCAATGGCTGGCCCCAGATGGTATCAGCTGGGCTCGCGGTAACGTTGCATTGAAAGATAAAAGTCGCGATGCTATCGGTCTGTTTGAATAAACTTATATAAAATGTCAAATAAAAAAGCGAGACGTAAAGTGTATGGGGGCGATTTTTTGATAGCCGTGTATAGTTCTACTGTGTTTATGGAGGGATTCTGAACAGAGTTTCAGCCAATGACATATTGTGCTAACTTTTCATATAAAAAAAATGTAGAGTACGAAAAATGTAGGGCAGCTTTTGCTACTTTTATGTGTAAATTTTACTTGTACAGTTGACCACAAGAGGCAATTTTTTTATTTTGTCAGGTGATATTTAATTTGAAAATCCGTAAAAAAAGCCTCCATTATAGTATTAAACTGAAAGTGAATTTATAATATTATTTTTATTCATATGTGTCGCTTTTCGGCTTTGTAACGATAAGTGAGCATTCACCTATTTATTCGTAAGCTTATTATAACAACATAATGGTGTCAATTCTGGCATGCATTCGCTAAACTAACCTAAATCTAAAAATCTCTAATTTTAAATGCATTTCCTATAATATGCTATTCTGAAATATCGCAAAATTTAGAGATTATTTACGGACACCTAAATTCTATCTACATAATTCTATAAAAATAATTTTAGATTAGATTACAATAAAATTGATACCATTGATATTTAATAGTTACCTACTAGAATTAATTCTTACCTTAAAAAATAATATTTAAAAAAATTATAGGTTAGGCATTATTTTTCACCGCGGCCTTAAATTCAAAATAAAAGACGTTAGGAAAGTCTTTTGTACTCCTATAAAAGACTTTTGTATGAAGTTCACACTTTTTGGGCTGTAGAGAGCCCAATAAATCTGGAAACCCCTACTCTCTAATTTTAAACGTACCTATTTTAGATGGCGATTAAATTATTATCTTAGATGGCGTTCTGGAATAGGTTTTCATCTCTAAAACCTAAATTGAATTGTTTTAGAGTAAACTTCAAATTTTAGAAACGTCAAAATTTTAGAGACGCGACGTAGAATAGGAAATCGGTTTAGAGCACTCTAAATTTAAATTTAAGTTTAAGAGGCCACTGCAGAATCGACACCATTATTACACCAAAATAAATTAGCCATCTACTCCATAACTTAACTATAGCTAGCCCGGACTCTACAATATTATCAGTGAAACTCGGCTTCGAACTGAATCGTGATTCGTAGATACGCAATCGATTCGTAGATAGAGATCTATGAAATCGACGTTATCAACAGACGATCGATCTATGATTGCTGGCTGGCATGCTAGCGTTAATATTTTCACGCAATGCTGGACTCTACCTATTGCTATAATAGTCTAGTTAGAATTATATAAATACAGCTCTATAATTTAAAAAATGAAACGCTCGTGGCGCAGGCGCATTCGTTTTTTGTTTTCGATTAGCGACGTCTGGCGCGGTTAATCCTTGTAATCATTTTTAACCGACTTAGAAAATGGAACAGGTTCTATGTTCGTCTGTATTTTTTTTTTGTTAAGCGATTCTGATGTTTTGTTATTCTTTCATAAGGTTTTTATAAATGTTCTCATATAAGTGAAATATAATGGATTCCGGAGATAAGGAATGGATTCATACTGAAATCCGTTTGGTATACCAATTTTTGGCGTTTCAATTATCATACTTCTGCTTCTGTGCTTCGGGGGGGTACATTAAACTGTCAGTTTCGGGTCTTTCATCTAATAACGTCAACTTCAGGGATATCTTGTCAATGTCGACCTCAGTGGCGGTACCATGATACAAGCCCAAAAGCCCGGCATGCCTTTGCCTTAATGAAATACTCAATCAGGAATATCAACTTCAAACCTTATTGATCATTAAACGGTACATAAATTGAATATGACCCTCCAGATTTAACAAAAAAGAGGCCACAAGATACAACTTCACTTTATTAACTGCGTAAAAACCACAAATCATTCATCAAAATATACTCGGGTAAAATATAGTCTAGGGTTTCAGAGTAGGGCAAACTCTGAAACCCTAGACTCGCCACTGCAACCTTTTATTATTGGAGAGGCTTGTATTTGGTAATGGATTATTACAGCATGATGATGATAATGATAGTTTATAATGTCATCCAAATATACCATACATATCTGTTAAAAGCTTGACCTATTTCCATCAAACATAGCTAATAACCTGTCTCCTCGTTTAGTATTTAATATAAAATAAACTGCACACAAATCAGACTACCCATTACTGAGATAGGTACATTCAGACAAAGATATTACAAAATATCTAGCTGTGACTGCCATCTAGAATGGGATGTAACTTAAGTTATGAGGTGTTTGGAGAATGTGCCTTGGTATTGCATGAAGTGATTCCACCACTGATCTTCAGACTACCAGGGGTAGGGAGGGTTACAGCGAATATTACAATACACGTTTCGCTTCTTAGCTCCAAATGAAACGGAAAGCTAGTTAGCTAGTCCTTCATGTGAAGTAATTGAATACGAATACTGATCCATCAGTGCCCAGTCAACGGGTTTATGGAGTGTTTAATCAATCCCGTGAAAATATTTATTCATTATTCAGTTCTGTGTTCACTAAATCCGGCTTAGGTGGTCCCGAATCTTAACGTGAATAGATATTTTCTGAGATCGCCTGCTACATGTCCTTCCACTGTTCCAAGGTTCGAAGCCACGCACGCACTGTTAAAAACTGTCATCCATCTACAAACAAACAAGAATATTTATAATAATCACAAAGTTAACACGAACCATCTAACAGGTTGTTACACGTTGTAATTATTATTTAATCTATGTTCCTCTGCGTCTGCGCAGGTAATATTAGAGATTCGGTGCCGATGGTGAGATAACTAGCTACTTACAACGGTGATACGTGATTATAAATTCTGAAATTACTAATCCGTATCGAATAAAAATTTTAAATGGAAGGTATTAAAATAGAGTTGAAAAAAACAAAATGAGCGGGATTTTGGAATCTGACCATACGGTTACATATGTAACCAGGGCAGTAATTAAATTGTGTGTTGAATACCGTATAGTTTTTTTTAATAAATCTTATTCAACATTTCTAATTTATATATAAAAAAAATCTTTAAAAATCTAGACCTACTTGAAATTCTTTGTGATAAATTTAATGACATGGGAATTAACTATAAAATGTGAAAAATAGAATTGGCATTTAATAATAATCGGGTTTCTCTTATAGGTGCTCATTTTGTCATTGTAGTCTAGTTTTTAAATTAGATATTACAGATATAAGAACAGGCAATTGGTGAAAAATGCCAAATCTAAAATTGTACCATGTGACCTTTTCGTAGCAGATTTTCCCAAACAGTGAGTAACATACCATACTCTGGCAACATTGGCTAGCAAGGCTATGATTGCTCGATAGCAGGCAGGTGCTCACTACGAGCTCACAGGCTCGTGATCTCAACTCGAGATACCTTATCACAATCTCCAACAGCGCACTCATTTACATTAAATTATTATTTTTAACAGATTTTTATGATAAATCGACTCTTTGTTGTGCTACTTTAATGTAGATGTGAGGAAAAAACATAGTTCTTTTTTTGTATAAAAATTGAAAACATACAAATGCTGAAGGATATAATCACAATCGTAGTACTGTGTACTCTCGGCACGTAAAAAGAATAGGATAACCCATCACTTCCCGTGATCATTCACGATCACGGATCATCACAACGTCTCATTTGCATCATGTTTGCATTTCTGTAAATTTTAAAGGTGAAACGTGGACGTTGTTTCAAGCATTAATATTTTAATGTTTGGAAAACTTAAACGCTAATGTACGCCTTTTCATCTTCGGACAACTAGGCGTGGAGACTTATTTCAACGAGTATGTGTTAAATATACAACACATACAAAAAAAAACCCACACTCAAATCATACCACGCACTACTGAGATACGCTGGACGTGTGTGTATGTGTCCAGTCTTTGTCTGGCAATGACTGGACACATACACACACAACGCCGTCAAACACATAACACACGTCGTTTTTCGTCGGGGGTTAAAAATCAATACACTGATTCATAATGCATAGTACTTTTCCTATTTATGTATAAGAGCAAATTTTCCTCTCCCACTCGCGTCGTGACAAACAAATTATTGTTGAATTTCTACGAATTAAAAGATTCGTGGCAACTAGAAACCGCAATATAGATTCATTCATCAAAAGTACTGCATCACCGTCACAAATACGAAGGTTAATAAATCCAATTACCTCTTTATAACAGAATTTTAATCATCCTTGTTCTGATTATGGCCCACCCTCTTGAGCAGGCTGTGCCCCAACAGTGGGTATGTGTAAGGCTGTTGATAATGATGAGTATTAATCATATTTTTGACGACCGATTGCTGTAGTGAATAGTAACGTTTGCGGGTTCGAATCCCGCGAGGGGTAAATGTTTGTGTGATGTACACGTACATTTATTACCGAGTCATGGGTTTATATAAAGCTTTGCTTAGTTTGGGACTAGATGATTGGTGTAAGGGTCCGAAATATTTATTTATATGATCTTTAGACTGGCGAAATCAAACTCAAATTTTGTAGGGAATGACATGTGGTTTAAACTCTCTTAAGTTAGGTATAGAAATTATATTTGTAAAGTATCGTGACATAAACTTACGAAACTAATAATAACGATACAATAACATAAACAGAAGCCGCCTTAAAAGGCGTTCGTCATATCTCCGTACTTACACCGATACACTGCTTCGAATTCATAAACGAAAGCGATGAGTGCCCTCCAACATGGCGTAGGGGTAAGAAACAGGATAAGGGAGAATCCTTCAGCAACAGCATTTGTTTCTGACAACCAGGAGATATTTGCTTTAGAGTTTTCTTCAACGTCCTCGGACCTAAGGTCGTCTATTGGTGACTTAAGACCAGCTCCACCTATCGTTGCATACCTCGATTTTCGTTAATATTTATAACAAGGTAAGGCAGCAGTTCTACAAATAAATTAAATTTATTCTAGTTTTTATGCCAAATTCGAATGAAAAGTGAATTGTAATCAACACTTTGACGAATTACCCATGCAAATTAAGAAATTTCTGCAAGTTTTATATCTTTCTTTAGAAAATATCTATTGCCAATATTTATCTCTTATAGGTGACACTGAGACTTATAGATGTATTACCCTATAGGTGACGTACTTACTGTAACATTTTTGTCTACACATACATATTTTTTCTTAAGCTTTCTTGAGCCAGTAACCAAATATGTCAAATTAGTTCACGAATTCAAATAATTCTCAGGACTGAGAGGAGGTTAACACCGCATTCCATACAAACTTTCAAGTCCAAATTTTTCGAAATCAATGAACCGATTGTAATTAAACTTTATACGTATTAGTAAGATATATAATCTAAAAAGTTAGTAGAGAATATTAACAAAAAAAAGTAGAACTACTAAATTAGAGCGATTTTAAGTATTCAATAGTAACAAAAAAAATGCAATATATTCTTTTAAATTCGACATATGTATACTTTTTTTAAACTTTTCTACAAACTTTTTAGATCTGTGTATCCTGATTATATGTAAAAAGTTTCATTAGAACCGGTCCATTCATTTCAAAAAATTTGACTTGAAAATTTGTATGGAATGCCGCGTGGGATAAATGCTCTTGACTGTAACCAAAGAAAAAGAAGATCTGATAAATTGATTTATTATCTAGTAAATTTATTTTTTCTAAGAATTAGAGACGCGATCGCACGCGTTTCTAGCAATATATTAGCCATGTTTGATGAAAATCGGTTAAGCCGTTTCGAAGATCAGATTTTCGATAGATTTCGATGATATTATAGTCTTTCGAGGGTTTTAATTTTTTTTTATTTAACAATAAACCCGGAGATAGGTTCATAGCCATGTTTCATGCAGATCGGTTAAGTGGTTTGGAAGATATTTAACTTTAAACACTATCATTTGGTTTAATCTAACTGGATGATATAATAATTTGTTCTTTAAATTTTGTCGGGGATTTTTTTAATTTTCAATTAATAGGTTACGAATAAGGAAGAAAAGAGGGCATGTGGCATACTTAGTTTAATATTTTTTTCTTCAAAACCATAAATTATAATAGAACGTTGTGTCATTTGACGGTCGCGTTTCTAGCGTGTTCCACATAATTACATCATTAAATTAAATAAATAAAAGAAAATATGAGTGCCAAATAAATTTCGCATGACAGGAACCCTGCAAATCCCGCCAGTCGCATTGCAATCACCGAAAGGCGCGTGGGTCGATGATGGTTTTGCCAAAAAAAATTAACTATCTATGCCAATATCTTCTATTTCACTTACCTAATATGCCCCATGTTTTTCTTACGGTAAAAAAACTCATTCGGTATATTTCTACAATATTTCTATATGTGGGAGAACTTGTTATTATCCATCAGGTGTAATTTTCAATACTGTTATTTCTGATTTAATATAGCAGTTGGTTTTCCTTAACATAAATAAATAAATAATTCGTTTTCTATTTTTTATACGGGTGTGTGTGAAGGCAGTGGCGTAAATAATATCTACTATTTTATTTCCATCTCAGCTTGTATTTTGAATTTATTTTAATTTAATTTATTTTATTGGGCATACAGAACAAGATACAGTATAACAAGGCCGAATAGGTATACATAGAACTTATAAAACTAGACTATAGCTCTGGGTATGTATGCACATACTGAAATATTAATATCATGCTAGCAGTGTAACAATCAATCTAATAAACATTCATTATCGGTGATGAAGTAAGAAAGAAGTAATTAATTGTTCTAAAGTTGTCACAAAATAAACTTAGCCAAACTTAATTACAAAATATCAGCTTTGTTTGTCTTCTAAACGTAAGTAAATTGTGTACAAAAATATCCAAGGAAGAACACTCAGCCACAGTATTCGAGTAGCAGACATCGGTATGCAATACGCAGTCCCCTAACAGATCCTTTACCCCACACAAAGATAGAGTAACCGTGGCGCCATCTCCCATCTCTTGTAGATAAAACGAAGTATAAATCAGCCGAATGTACTCGAAACTGATAATGTACAGTCGTCGACAGATAAAAGGAATTAATCAGCACGCCTCGAGGGCTAATGGATTCTTAATGCGGCATCACGTGTCGTGTTTTAGATGGGAAATACCGCATACCTTATGTGTGTTTGATTTGGTATGGTGGGTCTGTGTATGACCCGAATCATTTTTTTAATTATAACACTTGCATATCTTAATCGCAATTTTTATTTGTGATTGGCTTATAACAGCGTAGGTAGGTAATACAGTCTAGAACAAACAATCACAATTCAATAGAGCCGGAGTCGGCACGCTTACCTTTTCAGAAATTGAACACGTAATATTACATAAATATTTCGCTCACTTACGCAATCTAGTTCTAAACAATTATTGTATCATCTCCATTTGTATTGTACAATTTGCCGTTTCCCATTATAAGTGCATTCTCTTACGACTAGTAAGGTTGAATGGAAGAGATATCTCTTAGATATAATCTCACCACCAAACGCATCATTTATATGTATTTACCAATAAAGAGCTCGTGAACTATGTATACAACAACCTTTATCCCAAATAGGGTGGTCAGACATATCCCAAGCGTAACATCCACGTTTCACCTTTCCAAATATACAGAAATGCACACGTGACTTATAATTTGTTAGTGTTGTGTGCTTTCGGCACGTAAAAAGAATAGAACCAACCCATCTCTTCCCGTGGGTGTCGAAAAAGGCGAATATAAGACTGTACACCAAAAAATATTTTTTAATTTGGACGTTTTTACGGCGAAGGACTAACCCCCTGTTACGTGTGGACTTCTGTATGTTTGGAAAGGTGAAACGTGGATGTTACGCTTGGGATATATCTGACCACTAGTTGCGATCCTGTTTGGCGACGTGAAATACAGTCACCTGGCGGACGGCGACGTACAGAAAGTGGTGGATGCGTCGAAGAACGCGCTCAACTGGTTGGAGGGCGCGCGTCAGTCCGAATACGGATTTGTATGAAATTTGGTATACAGGTGGAACATACCCAGGATTAAAACTTAGCAAATTTTTTATCCCGATAAGAAAGACAGAAAGAAATAAATTATTTATTTGCCAGAATACAGTTTATAAGGTCTGATAAGAAATTTAGGAATCATGTATTCAATCTGCATGCAGATGTGCTTTGGTGCGATAAAGTTATTCCACGCAGGCAAAGCCGCGGGCGAAAAGCTAGTTATACATTATTAGTTAGATTATCCAAGTAATGCAATCTGTAAACGCAAGAGACCACCACATCGAAAAAGACATCAAGTTTTTATGATCGTAGTAATAAAAATAAATACATCACCGCTATGAGATACAAATTAAATTAATATCATTAAATGTTGTTAATTCCAACTAATTATTATTTTTTATCGTTAAAAGATAACAAGATTTTATAGCATTTTTTTATATTATAATTACTGGACTTTTCAATAATTTTATGAAGCGTGTTCTTGATTTGTAGTAAATGACAGTTCACACGTACAAGACCACTACTGGACTTATGCCTTTACCCGACTGCCCAAGAAAGGAGGGTAATGTTTTTCGAGTGTATGTATGTAAGTATGTAGATTTCTACGTTACCTCCTGTAGACTAAACGGCTTGATCGATTTCGATGGTGTCGTTAGATTCGTCTTGATTCCTAATCAAAGGATACATTTTATTTCAACATGGCGCTCGCGAAAATCAAAAAATGCTGTCAGATTTTTTTCTTTATAGAACCTGCCTGTTCTATAAAGTTATACGCCTACACCTAAAGGTGCCTGGAAGAGATCGCTTTTATTGATAAGGCCGCCTTACTGTACTCTTATCAGTATTGTGTTTTGTAAAATGTATGTTCTCCTTTTGTACAATAAACTGTATTTGTATTGTATTGTATTTTTTTGTTTTTAAACTCATTCCTCATACTTTTATTAGTAAGATGCCGTTGTCCTGGGTAGATTACGAGCATGCAGGCTACAAGTAATTCTGCTATTCAGTAACAAATGTTTTAGTACCATATCGATTACTGATTTCACTTTCGTTCGATCTTTTCCTGAGTAAATCATCGATATTATACAAACGCATTGCCTCCGTCTGTGTTTCCAATCGCATATAACCCGCAGCTCTTTAAAGTCAGGTTAAATAGGCATCTTCTGGGAAAGCTCGTTCCATCGTAGACCTTATCTCGACATTAGTCCAGATTAAGGTCAAGAGCGATCCCATTGTAATTAAAAAAAAAAAAAAATGGGAAAGACACCATGTTCATATTTATTATGATAAAGATATGAATGACTGAAGAGATCAATTTACATTTAATTCACATTTACATTGCCATAAATTCAATTGTATACATAATAAGTTATTCAATTGTATACAATCTATTTTGGTTGCGACTGCAAAGGGCGGGCGCGGCCGCTGCGAGGGCGGAGTTAAAAAAATCGCGAAAGTACCAGGACTTCCAGAAGTTACATGTTCGTACCGGTTGGGTTCTATACGATGGGACCCTGAGGCCCTGAGGCAACACACCTGGAGTTCTATTATATAATTTCATCGTTATCGTCATGGTTACGTTCTAACATGTGATTGGTTGGCTTATCGCTCGCCCGGCAATTTGACGGTTTCTCATTGGTCAACATAATCTAAGAACTGGTCTCAGACCTGTCGGCGTGTCTCATCGAGACTTCTGGTACCGCAGAGCGGGCGGCTTCCTAGCGCGAATGTCTCGCTATTCAGCGCGGGAACGCTGCTTACCTGCTGGGCACTGTGGCGCCTCGAGGTGATGAACTAGACGCAAGTTTTTATTAAACGTGATAACGTAGATATATAAATGAACCCCAAATTTACTCAGTTTTCTATTTCAATCCTCAGGGTGGGGGAAAACATCTCTTAAAGAGATAAGTCCACTTTTGTACGTGAGCTATTGTTTGTACTCTGTTATTGTAATATTTTGGTGCAATAAAGAATATTTATAAACTATGTAATGTACTTAATACTACTGAATTTACTAGACTCGAATTATGTGAATAAGTTTATTAATGAATTAGCATTGTATACATAGCTAAATATCATCAAAGTGGCTTGTGCGATCGGGACATTTTGTTTATCCTGTTCAACCAAGAGGCTTACAAGTAGTGTACTGTGTATCTAGTATCTGTTCCTGTCCCGGTGTCTGTTTATACAAACTTATACATACACCTGTGTTTTTAAATATTTCGGATACTTGCACTTATCATCTAGTCCCAAACTAAGCAAAGCTTGTACTATGGATACTAGATAACAAGTAAACATAAATATTTATATCACCATCCATGACCCAGGTATAAATGTTCGTATTCTTCATCACACAAACATTTATCCCGCGGGATTCGAACCCGCAACCGTTGGTTTTGCTAACACTATCCACTACACAAATCGGTCGTCATAATTATATGCTAACAATCAATTTATTACATTATTCTTTATCCGTGTAACATGATACTGTGTAATCAAAAATCAAAGTCAATTTGACGAGGAAAAAACAAGCAACCTCATTGAACAACGAAACAAAATGAGCTTACGTTCAGTTTTACTGCTGATCAAGCGATAGCTTGTCAATCGATATGTTATCAGTTGCCCCTCCCCTTGTCCCGGTGCCCCCCACAGGTGTGGGCCAAGCGGGACATACAGTCAGCAAAATAACACCCCGTGAAAATCAGGACACGTAATTTTTAATTTTATAACCAGATTTTTTTCCGAAATTTGGGACCCGAACGAAGCT
The DNA here is from genome assembly GCA_949316235.1 of Oegoconia quadripuncta. Lineage (NCBI taxonomy): Eukaryota > Metazoa > Arthropoda > Insecta > Lepidoptera > Autostichidae > Oegoconia > Oegoconia quadripuncta. The sequence continues at coordinate 3,892,660 of OX438751.1, forward strand.
ATGTACAACATTTTATCCGACTGCCCGAGGAAAGAGGGTAATTGTTTTATTGTATATGTATGTACGTAGATTTCTATGTTACTTTCTGTAAACTAAACGGCTTGACCGATTTTGAAAATGCGAGGTGTCGTTAGATATGTTTGATCCCAAGAGTGTCACAGGAGTTTTTATGATTAAAAATACAAAATATTTTACGGGCGCCATGTTGTATGTTCAATTGTATAGTTCTTTTTTTAAAATAGAAACATAAGTATAATCGCAGTTTCTGGAGATAAATTAGATAAAATAATGGAATTTTCGTCTAAGTGTAAACGATTAAATGGATTAATTAAAAAAAAACGATTGCCAACTGATTTTGATAATTAGAATAGAATAGAATAGATGCACTTTTTGTGGGTACTTGCAATAACTACCGCCATATTGATGCCAGTATTGGGCAGTAAACCAATGGTTGCGGGTTCGATTCCCGCTGTGTGGAGAACAGAAGTATTATTCCCCAGTATATAAATATTTATGCATGTTTATCCTTTATCCAGTATCCGATACAAGCTTTACTTGACTTGGGACTAGATATTTATGTTTATTATTAAAACAGACTATTTTGCGGACAGTGCGCTGCATTTGGGTGATAGTGAGATGGTGGTCAAGATTATCGCCCGATCAAATTACCACTCGCGGTGGTTCGTCAGGGTCCCTTGGAGGAGTCGAGTATCATAGGTGTTAATAGGTACACCAGGTATTTTTGGGTTAAGACCTCTGTCGGTTTTATTTTGGAGATGATTTGTTGAAATTAGGTAGAAATAAACTGTCCCAGTTGTTTTCTATTGAAGCCAGTCGTTAGGCCAAGTCCGTGGCCTACAGGGTAGATTATGGCCCGTATCCTCTCCCAGTGAGTGAAGGCTGTGCCCCAACAGTGGGGACGTGTAAGGCTATTGATGATGAGGTACAAATTAAAGATAAGAGGGTGTAGAGAATGACAAAGTAATTTTCCCTCATAAATTTATGTCAATAATGGGTCATAAATACCCGTCATAAATGGGTGTCAATCAGCTTTTTGTCCCGTCATAATAGCAAAATGTCGAAATAGTTGTAGAACAGCAACTATCACTCAAAGAAATAGTAAATTGAGGTGGTACTGGGTAGGACACATAGCTCGATGAAATAATGGCCGGTGGGGCATTTTGTTTTCTCTTTCGCTTATATTTGTATGTGGGAACGCGCCTGACTGTGTTGTTTATATTTTTAAAATCTAAGTGAAAGAGGGGCTACGCTGAAAACCAGCGGTGTCAAGTGCCATACGATATATTGGCATTTGATGCCAATACTGACACCAAATCCCTTTGCCACAAATACATTTAAATATGCACAATTTTTTTTTTTTTTTTATTTATGCACAACGGGTTAGCACTTGACCTCAATCACACCTAATATTTAATGAAGATTAGGCCGAAGGTGGCAGCGTTCTGACCCGAAAACCCCATCTTATTTTTGGGGGCTGGCTATCTTATCTCTGTTCACCGGAACACAACAATGGTATTAACATTGCTGTTTAGCGGCAGACTTAGATAAGATTATGGTAGCCAGCCAGGCGGAGATTTAAATAAACTTCACTTAACGTAAATAATGGAAAATACCCCTTTTTCAGTTTGAGGCGCAGTTCATAATACAAATGGAATACACGATTCACGGTGCCTAGGGGCTCGTTGAATTACGGTCAGCAGGTAATCTACTTAGTGTATTAATAGATACTAATGCAGAACGAGTTAAAAACACGGAAGCTATCACGATTTGCAACCACCTCCTCAAGGTCGAAGGTGGAAGCGTACTAACCCGGAAACCCCAACACATTTGGAGGACTGGCTATCTTATATCTGACAACCGGAACACAACAATGCTATTAACATTGCTGCTTGGCGGCAGATTTAGATAAGATGGTGGTAGCTAGCCAGGCGGACATTTTAAAATACCCTACCACCAACCAAACCGAGTACTTAAACATGTACCCCGCTGGGGATCGAACCCGCGACCTCCGAATCGTAAACTCAGTGTTGTTTATATTGAGCCACGGAGGCGGTTAACACAGGCGGACAGTAGTGTCTACAAGGCGGAGGCGTTGTAGACACTACTGTCTTTTTAGGACTGATATTTGATGCTAAGCTTCAGTGAGGGCCTCATATTCAGAAACTAGCGAAAAAGCTTGACTCTGCAGCGTATGCAGTCAAAAAAATCTGAAATTTAACAGACGCTCATACCGCCAGATTAGTTTACTTTAGCTATTTCCACAGCTTGATGTCATATGGCATATTGTTGTGGGGAAACGCTGCTGACATACATATCATTTTTGTTCTGCAGAAGCGTGCTATTCGTGCCATTAATAAATTAGGACCTAGAGTGTCTCTTAGAGATAAGTTTAAGGAAATTAATATCTTGACAATGGCATCTCAATACATTTATGAGAATTTGTTATATGGAAAAAAAATATAACCTTATTCGCTAAAAATAGTGATAGGCACAATGTTAATACAAGGAGTGAGAACCAGTTATCTGTTTATGTTAGCCGACTTCACAAAGTTAGTAAATCCTTCAAAGGGCAATGTATACGCTTTTATAATAAGGTTCCGTAGACATTCAAAATTTGCCGTTAAATAAATTTAAAGCAATCATAAAACAGAATTTATTAACAAAAGGCTATTATAAAATCACTGACTATTTCAATGATAAGCAAGCATGGACATAGGTATAGCTGTCTTATTATTCATATAATTATCAAATCGCAACCCATAATCTGTTTAAAAGAGCAACCCTAGAGTTTCTTCCTCGTTCTTCTATGGGGAGTCAGCTTTGTGAATGAGCAGTAAATTTAAAATTTAAATGTTATATATCAATAGTGACGTTTTCAAGTGATAATTTTATCCCATGAAATAAAATATTTTGATTTGATTTGATTTGGCCATTCGCATTCGTTTTGATAACATGGGTTTAAGCTCTCCTGTGCACCTGGGGTACTCCAATAACATACATATAAGAAGTAGTGTAAGTAGTAGCCTGCTGTTATTTACCCCATAACCTAAACGTGATCATCATGAATGATCGAAGCTTTTCACATGCCACTGGCAGCCCCCGGCACTCCTTACTGGAGCACATTTAATTACCAACACTACAACGAACATGTTTATGTGAGCTTACGTAAACGTGCCGCCGTCAACCGAGGAACGCGCACCCTTGGCCGTACCCCTTAAATACGGGTGACGTAAACTGGCGAAGGGAAGCGAGTGTCGCTCCTTTACATAGTAATGCTTAGTATTACTTGCCACAGTCATCGCATCACTACGCAAGCGTTACAGCTCATAAAGGCGTTACCACACAAAACTCAAGTGTCGAACACAAAAAGCCGTCATATAGCCAGTGTTCCGTCATAACTGCGCCTGAGACAGCCCATATTGCATTGTCGGGCTAATTGGATAGAGATCGTTATCGTCCGACCGATAAAATGGAATAGATAACATTCTGTAGTGACTTATTAAGGTCGTTCCCAGAATAATATTAGATGGTACGATACGCGGCCGTGTGTGAGGAGAGATAGCAAAAAAGATGGTTGTGTGGGTTATTACAACTTCTTTATACATGGTGTTAAATCTGATGATGATTGTTGGTGATGATAGTTTGCTTTTATACAAATTTTGCATTTTTTTATGCACGACGGGTTGGTACTTAACCTCAATCACACCTGATGTTAAGTGAAAATGAGATTGAAGGTGGAAGCGTACGGACCCGGAAACCCCATCACATTTGGGGGGCTGGCTATCTTATCTCTGACGACTCTCTTACTTTGTTTTTTATGACTTTTGTCAGTTTGTTGATTTACTTGTCCGAGTGCAGTTATAAAGCCCCTTCAGTTCAGCTCCTTGAGTTTTATTGTATTTAGTTTAGTCGGCGTCAGTCTTTCCTGAATCCTACAACCTTGAGATCTTCAAGAGCAGGATGAATAGGCATCTACTGGGATCACGTGCTTCATCTTCGGTCAAATCGTCACTTTCCATCAGGTGAGATTGTGGTCAAATGCGTATCCAGTTAACCATAAAAAAAAAGATTCTTATGAACAGACTCTCTCCATTTACAATGATGATATAAAAGTATATAACCGACCCGTCTCTTTCAGTGGGTATCGTAACAGGCGACTAAGGGTCTACACCAAAAATATTTATAAGCTTGAACGAAGTGGCAACGATGGATATGTTCCAAAAGGTGAACCGTGGGTGCTGTTACAAGTATTTAACTTTGGAACATCTCAGCCACCACCAACCACCCCATTTGGGATAAAGGTAGTGACTTTATGTATGTACGTATGTAGTGTGCAAAAGCAATTATTTTGTTTGCACGCGGAAAAATCGAGCGATTGACTTTGTATGAACAAAATAAAAAGCTTGTATTTTGTTAATTGAGAGTTTACAAAACCGCTTTTTTTTATGCACAACGGGTTGTACTTGACCTCAATCATACCTGATGTTAAGTGAAGATGAGGTCGAAGGTGGAAGCGTACTGACCCGGAAACCCCAACATATTTGGGGAACTGGCTATTTTATCTCTGACAACCGGAACACAAATGCTATTAACATTGCTGCTTAGCGGCAGATGTAGAGTACTTAAGCATGTACCCCGCTGTGGATCGTACCCGCAACCTCCGAATCGTAAACCCAATGTTGTTTACATTGAGCCACGGAGGCGTGGTTAAAAGAACACAACTATGTTCTTCTTCTTAGCGAATCGATAGCAAAAATCTCAAATTCTTGAGGACCAAAATGTGGTCATGCGTATACAGCATTGTCTGTAACATCGTAAAGGTCCTGTAGCGTACAAATGTCATACGTAGAACAGCATAGAAGACGCCCCATAGTTTGTTGTTGTTACTTGTTTTCAAATAACTGTGTTAAAAGCTAAACTTTTCTTTATAGTACATTTTTGAAAATCAAATATATGTCAATAAAAATATAGCACCATTTAGGAAAAATAGTGATATACATGATGTCAATACAAGAAATAAAGATAAACTTGCAGGTCACATAAGTCGCCTCCACAAAGTCAGTAATTCATTTATTCATGCAGATTATCTTATAAATACCCATATAACTTAAATATATACGTATATATAGGATATAGGATGTATTCATTGTGGTGGGAATTCTCACCTTTAAAAGCTAAATATCTTGAAAACGGCTCCCTTCATCTGCAAAATACTAGCTTTCAATAGAATAAAACCATTTTCTATCTGTTCAGCCGTTTTGGCGCTACAGACACAGACAAAGGCTGTAATGTCTAACCTCACAGCTAGTCTTCATACTGTATAAGCTTTATGATTAAAATCTTGTAATGTTTGTATGTTGTAAACCTACTTGTATGTACATGAGATCGTTATCTACGGTCTTAGAAACGAGAAATAAAAGAATTACGTATTTGAGTAATTTGTTTGAGTTCATAAAATATGTGGTTTGTTTCTTTTGCTGTTTTACAAAATTATTCAAAACAATTTAAATTTCATTGGTTGAATTCAATAAAATCGGTAGTTGCTTGGAGATACTTATACTAAGAGATATATTTAAATTAACATTCAACAAATTATGCCATGTAGTTTACGCTGAAATTGCTTGAGGCTTAACGTAGTTATTGTATTGTAATTGAGTTAGGTATAGGTACGTATTAATTATTGACACGTTTATGAATTTTTCAGAAGTTTTTGTAAAACGCTTTATTGTACAAAAAACTAAATAAATGCAAAACAATAACAATAATAACAGTGATTGGTTCACATCTGGGCTTCTAAATCCGCAATGCTATGACGTCTGAAAGGCCAAAGACCATCCTGGGTTTATAGTTTTGGTTCGGTTTGGTTGGTGGTAAGGCATTTTAAATGTCCACCTGGCTAGCTACCACGTACTGACCCGGAAACCCAAATAGTTTGGGGAACCGGCTATCTTATCTCTTACAACCGGAACACAATAATGCTATTAACATTGCTGTTTGGCGGCAGATTTAGATAAGATGGTGGTAGCTAGCCAAGCGGACATTTAAAATGCCCTACCACCAACCAAACCGAGTACTAAACATGTACCCCGCTGGGGATCGAACCCGCGACCAGCGAATCGTAAAACCAATGTCGTTTATATTGAGCCACGGAGGCGATTGAAATGATTCAAAAGCGATCGGCATAAAAACCGCACCCCACTTGTCCTGCACACTGTACACGCCCTATCAACGATCAGCACAACGGATCGCGTTGTACCGAGGTAGTTTTTGCAAAATTGGTCTGTGTCCGATCATGCCACGTCCAGTTTCGGACGATTCCGCGAAACTGCCACTGTCAAGTCAATCTGCGAATGTTGCACGTAATAGTTTTGTTCTATTCTTATAATTGCCGTTTTGTGTACTTCCCCTGCTTTCGCTCTGTCCTACTACCAACTTATAGACTTCATAAGCCTTATGGTAATCTATTTGGTTCCACCATAATCTAACCTAACAATGGATTCGTCCGGCACACTATCAATGTCATCTAGAATATTCAATAAGCTACCTAATTACATCAAAAACGAAGCGTAAGATAAGACATTCATACAATTATTAAAACAACTATAAATAAAAAAATGCTATTACACAATAAATGAAATTTTAGAGATGAAATAATATAAATGACATAAATAAAAAATAATATAATATGAATAAATGTCATAAATTATAGATAGATATATAATATCATATTAATAAATAATTCAAAAGAAAAATAATAATATAATTGGAATACATTGGTAAAAATACATATGACAATATAATAGGTTAAATATCTTGCTGGTAAATAATGTGTTAAGAATTTAATGTAATTATTTAAATTAGTGCATGCTACTCTCTCATGTTGCTGTGCCTTCACAAGGTCCTTATTGATACAGTACACCATAATGTCATCAAAACAAAATATAAGGAATGCAATAAATGATTTGAGTTTGAGTTATGACACAGGTTAGTGGATAGAACATTGTAGTCACTGGGTTCGGGATACCACTTACCCAAATGACGCATACGTCTTGTGGTCATGGCATTGCATCACACACAAGATATAATAATAATAATAAATAATAAAAAGTTTTTATTTCTTTTTAAAAATTTGCTTACAGGTAGTAAACTGGAGACTCCTTTTAAGCATAATGATGCCTGTGCTAGGAGACCCCGCTCTTCATGACAATTTTTTTTTACGTATCTGTACACAATGTATTTAATGATCATCAGTGAAATGAAACTAAGATACAAAATAAAATAAAACTTATTCTAGTGTGTGTGTGTGTGTGTGTGTGGGTGTATGATGTGTATGGTGTATATGTGTGTATGATGTACCTATGTGTGGTGTGTGGAAGAAGGTGCTTCATTGATTCCCTTTCTTTGTTGCATGCCTATAGATGGATAATGCACGTGTTTGTTTAGTTGTGGTGATGGTGTGCCACTTAGAAATAAATGACACGCTATCCTATTACGTTTCTTTGTAGTTGCTCGTAAGGTTGCTGCGTTAGGATTGCATAGAATAGTTTTTATATAATTAACGTCAAATTTCAGACGATTCAATGGAACTGTAAAGGTCTTAGCATACGTGACGGGTAATTTCTCGGACGGGACGGGTATAGTTCCAAACGTGAAAGTGGTTTTAAAACATACGTACAGTGACGGTGTTCAACGATAGTCGTGCTAGTGCTGCAACCATATTTCAGCACAAAATGTTCGATTTTACTTTTGAAGAACTAGCAATGGTTGCCGTAGCATTAGATGAAGAAGATGCCATAACGATGTTTTTTCTATTGCCGTCCCGTTCCGCCCGTGTTTCGCGCGACGTGTATTTTATTGCTATGTTTTTAAATGCAACGATGTCAAAAAATCGTCCCGTTCCGTCCGGCACGAGAATAAACACGTCACGTATGCTAAGACCTTAAGTCTGTCGGCCTAAGAATATTGTATGCGACAGATACGTTCGTTTAGTTGTACCAAAATGTATAATAGCTTCTTTTGTTTACGCGAGCAGAAATGAAGAAAACGCATAAGAAGGTAACGCATTGGAATCGCCATAGATGACCCTTGATCTCTCTATAACGATACGACATAGAAACCTACAATCACGGTTATGCTTTAGGCAAGTAAGATAGCCATAGAGCTTCCATCTCGTGTCCTTGCAGTGAGATTACGGGGTGTGCTAGCCCAGTTTAGCGGAGAACCAAATTATAAGTACCTACTTTATTGTATCAAATGCGTAATTTTACTTGGAAGTACTTGGAATCTCTAAGTTTCCAGCGGCCTTGGCCTTCAACACAAGCATCGTTGACGATACTGTTCATCGTCTTCTGGTTTAAGGTCGGCCTTCCTTAGAAGGATGTCGTTCGTAAGGTACCCGGCAGCTATCAACAAAACGTCTCTTGTCTCCGGAACGTCAGATGTTGCATCAAAAAAACTAGTCAGTGACAGTTCTCGTTAGGCTTGCCAAACGTCTCGCTATACGTGGAATATACCATGTCTGGGACCCTAAAAGACACGTGCCACTCAAGGTGTGACGGGACACTTTATGTCCAATTTTCCGACATTCTGGGTGTAGTATTTTTTTTTAAAATTTGTCATTGTTACGTTGTCTCCATAAAAATTTGGGATTAACTCCTTAATAATACTAACATTGCAGTACTTTACTTTGAGTATTTTATTATTTTATATTTATGACTCTTAACCTTTAGGCGGACGCGAACACCGATCGGTGTCCGCGGTACACCCGACTTTCAACTCTCAATTGTAATGATTATAGAGTTCCAATTCCTTTGGACTGTGTTTGAACTTGTTCTCTATTAAATTCCGCATCCAATAATGTGCGCCATGTCATGTTAGCTATGATATTTAGTCTGTATTTGCGAAAATATTTTTTTTCTCTTTGGGTGGGAGTGTAGGCATAGAATTCCAACTACTGTTTTTTATTAGAACAGGCTTAGGAACCTGGCCATAGAGCTTCCAATTCTCATAACAATTTATTGAATTACCCGTTTTTTTTAAGAAAAACATGAAATAAATCTGTACTTTCCGTAAAAATACCAATTATATCGTGGATATAGGTATACCTACATATTACATTACATTTTTCTGATTTTTTGTATTATAGCTGTAGTAGTGTTCATTCATTATATCCATAGATAATATATTCCCGTAGCTATAGCTTTTCACAGATTACAAATACACCCAGTAGAAGAGTATCTATAAAAGTTTTTAACACCGCAGGTATTTTCGAAAATTTGACAGGCGCGCCGAGATACTTGAACCGCGGAATTATAAAAAGGAAAGAGAGGACACAGAGGTTAATACAAGCGTTTCATTTTACGTCACATACTAATTTGCAAAAAACCTTACGTTTCATATTTTGTACAAAATTAGTTGTATCCCGTTTTCTGTACCTTTGCCTTGGGAATTCATATTTTAAAGTTGGCAATCCTCACCAACTAAATTTCATAAAAAAATATCGAAATACGACTTTTTTCTCTGCAATCAAAACATTGCAAAAGGAATGCAGCCCAACAAAACCCAGTAATTTAATTAAAACTTCAACAAAAAGAAATACTATTGTAACTTATTAGCATACTATTTACTCGTGTACCTGTTAAGTACCTATTACACACAGTACGATAAGTAGCAATTAATTTGATGGTACAATAACGTTAATACCGCACTCGTGACGGCGCATAGTGATACCGATCGAGGCAAAAAGGTGCATAAGTTAATTGGTATAGATCTGCTCTCTGATACCTATAATACGTTTGATACCCACTTGTTGTAATTCGAATTTCTAGTCAATAGAATAATGCATGTGTTATCGAATTGTTGTTTAGCTTAAAGCTTGTATTCTGTAAGGTACCGTGAAATTTAGCCAGTTTTAAGTTAACGATGGATTTTTTTAACTGAAAACGCAATATACAAGTTGAGTGATTTCGTTTTTCCCAAATTCTATTTTAATTAGCAGAATCAAGTATATTTTGGCACTTGGCCAGCGACGGAAGTTGATGCTGGTTAGGCTGAGGATATCGCGTTCAGCAATATCTACGGAGCTATTACGTTGACTTTGAAAGAATCACGAGTGAACTACGGAGAACGAATGATGGAGTGATTGATCGTTTGCTGGAATGTAGTCATGCATGACGAGTACTATGTTTATGAATTCCAATCTGTTAACAGATGTAAGCTAAATAAAATAAATCTAATAATTAATTATATTACATAAAACTATTTAACTGGTTGCACGCAACATGTAAGGATAAACAATACACGAGTTCAGAGTTGCCTATTCTCTACGGGGTGCCCCAAGGCAGCATCCATGGGCCGACACTTTTTCTTAAATATATTGATGGACTGTGCAGGCTATGTCTTCGTCAAGGTAAAGTAATAACTTTTGCAGATGACACCGCACTCCTCTTCAGTGGTAATAAATACTGTACAGGAACTGTTTGAGATTGCACAATTTAATGTTGTCACTAAGTGGAACCCTACACTGCGCGTGGCCCGACACTCACTTAGCCGATTTTTTTGTATGTTTTTGGTAATATATTTTAATGTAAACAACATAGAGTTTACAAATCTGAGGTCTCGGGTTCGAACCTCAGCGGGGTACATGTTTAGTACTCGGTTTGGTTGGTGGTAGGGCATTTTAAATGACCTCCTACCCAGTTACCACCATCTTATCTAAGTCAGCCGCCAAAACAGCAATGTTATTAGCAGTGTTGTTTTCCGGTTGTCAGAGATAGGATAGCCAGTCCTCCATATAAGTTGGGGTTTCCGGGTCAGTACGCTCTCACTTTCGGCTTCATCTTCACTTAACATCAGGTGTAATTGAAGTCAAGTGCTAACCCGTTGTGTATAAAAAAAATTTTGACGTGTGTGTATTTAATATATTATGATTTTGTGTGTGATACTGAAAAGACGTAGGATAGTTTTAAGATAGATAACCTTTCAAAATTGTAAGTAGAGAAATAGCATTGTACTATTATATTTTATATTTAATTATTATATTTGGGTATTCAATATATATAATTATATCCAGATATATAATTATCTGTGATATCTTTTTGAAGTTGATATTTTAACCACGGAACACAAAAAGGTTCAAGTCCTGTGATTATTTTGCCATAACATAAGTTTAAGATCCAATTTTCGATATAGAGTTATTTGCATAAATCTTCTTTTTATACATACAATGAGTTCACACTTGACCTCAGCCTGTTATGGTGGTATCGTGTATTATCTACACGATGGGCCATCATGATGGTTCCTTGCGATGGGACATCGTGTCGAGGGCGTAGTGGCGTCGGGCGGCTTATAACTGAAGGTACAGTCAGAGTTTAAAGATTTAAATTTAATATGTTAGATTACATCTAGATGAATCATTTAGTTCGTAGGGGGTTTTCTAAATTTTCAATTTGCAGTTATGGAACGATTTTTTGCGACCTAGATCGATCGAGAGATCGTTACAAAATGAGCAGATCGACGCTCGATCCATCTTGATACCTTAACCCTTTCTTAGCTTAGCTGTTCATGTGAACGAACTCCGATTATTTTGCAGAAGAAAGAGCTGAAGACATATAGCGGATCGATCTTTTCTACGTCTATGTTCTCTCAGTTCCATTTCGTATTCCACAATTCATCATCATCAGCCCCTAAACATCCCACTGCAGGGATAAAGGCCTTCCCTCGTATATGAGGGATTATGGGCCATAGTCCACCACACTGGCCCAATGCGGGTTGGGGACTTCACATGCCTTTGAACTTTTATTTCTCAGGCATGCAGATTTCTGCACTATGTGTTCTTTAACCGTTTAAGATTAGTCGGATAAATGTACATAAATAATTAAATTTAATTTAATAACTAATTCGTACATTGGCTTGCCTGGGAATAGAATCAGAGCCTCCTAAATTGGGAGACCTCAGTGGACAACTGAGCCACTGACGCTCCTCTTTGGACATTCCACAATTGGAAACGACATACTTCTCCGTTGTATTTCTGTTTAAAAGTTTGAATCGATAAATCCATTTTCATTGAATCGATCTTTTGGCACCCGATTTTTTTCGATTCGATCTCGTACTTCTCTTTTCAAATCGATGCGGGAGATCGATCCTTCGTCCAAAGATCGGAATCCAAAGTGACATCAACGTTGGTATTAAATTAACACGCAATCGATTTAATTAATGCATTTGAGTCATTGGCTGTGGCTTATCTTTGTGTGTCACTCTGTTTTATGGAACAGAATATTATTTTTATTAAAAACCTCTATAATAATCAGAATCGACCGCAAAATCATTGAGTCAGTCGACAAATGCTTCGATACAGGGCGAGTCACCCTATTCGGGCCTATTATGTCAGCCTACTTGCCATCTGACTGTCAGTGTTTTCGAAACGCCACCGTCTATGCTTAATACTGCCTGTAATTTAAAACCGGGACTGATTGTTGTCGGCAACAGCCGTATAAAAATACCACTAGTGGTCACCCATCTAAGGGCTGACCACGTCAGTCATTGCTAACATTTGCTAATCGGAAGCAATTGAACTATGTATTATAACTTTTAAATGAAATTTAAAACAACTTTATATTCGATATAGTGAACTTCTTTTAATTTTCGGACACAATGATTATTAATACTTGACGATCGATTGGTGTAGTGGATAGTGACCCCGCAAAAGTAACGGTTGCGGGTTCGAATCCCGCTAGGAGTAAATATTTGTGTTATGAATACGAACATTTATTCCCGAGTCATGGATATTATAATTTTATTTAACTATGGTTATCCGTTATCTAGTATCCATACTACAGGCTTTACTTAGTTTGGGATGATTGGTGTAAGTGTCCGAAATATATATACATGTATATTTATAATAAATAAATATCCTTAGACATACACACAGCGCCATCTAGTTCCACAGTAAGCAACTATAGACTTGTGTTGTGGATACCAGATGGTTCATATAATACATAAGTACATTTTTTTTTGTAAATAAATACTTATTATAAATGAAAACATCCATACTCGGGTATAAATGTCCGTATACATCACACAAACATATGCCCCTAGCGGGATTCGAACCCTCAACCTTTTGGTAATAGTGGTCAGAGTTGCTAACCACTACACCAAACAGGTCGTCAAATAATGGCTCTTAGAAAATAAAAATAATTAAAACACCTCAGCGGACAAGTGGTCAAACAGACCGTCGCTAACTTATAACCATGTTGATGAAGATATGAAATCAATTGCAAAGAGGAAAAAACCGTAGGTGACGATGTTTCACCCTTGATTTATACATTTTATAAATTTATAACATTCGAAAAAGGTCAGGTGCGGTCAAGCACTAACCGACGAGATTGTATGAAGCATTTGATGAGAGCGGAAGAGCAAAAGTAGTATGTCAGGATCGTTGTAAGTGGATATCAAAAGTCTCTGCCTACCCCAGGCGTGAGCATATGTACGTAATGTATGTAATAAGAATATAATATATTCTTTTATTTTAAGATTGGTGCTATAAACAACAACACGTTTCAGAACGAGCTCTGCTGTTCTGCATCCTCGTTTGACCCAGGCTTTACGCTGCAGGTCTGACTCAACAATCCAACTATAAACCTGATTAGCCTTTTTGGTGGGAATTCAGCATGTGACGTTGCATTTTCTGTGATCCGTCAAGGACAAGTAAATCGAAATGCAGTACCCCGCCTCTCTCATATCTCAGCAAGTTGACAGAGTTAATTCCATACTGTAAACCAAGTATTACGTGGACATAAATGGGCTGTCATTGAAACCTGGTTTAGCCATAGGCCATGGTACAGTTGGTTCGATATATAATCACAGTTAGTCAAAGTCAAAAATGCTTTATTTTGTAGGTACACAGAGTACACTTAAAATAGTCAATTTTACATTTTTTAAGCTACTGCTTGTTCAAAATGCAATTTTCCCCTGAGAAGAACAAGCAAGAAACTCGAAGGGTTGCTCTTTTAAAATCAGGCTATGATTTTACATAAAGTTTTTATATTACAAAAAGGTTTCATATTTCATTATTAATTGTGAAATAGTCTGGCATGCGAACGATCTGATTATGTCCAGGGATGATTATCATCTAAATAGTCTGATATTTTATAATACGCTTTGTTAATAAGTTTCTGTTTTATAGTGTCTTAAAATTTATTGAGAGGAAGATTTTGTGTATCAACTGGAACCTTATTTGCCGTAAACCATTCTACTATTTCAGAAATAGCATTGTTCACATCGTCATAGCTTAATTTTTGTCTATTTACTTAGTAGTAGTAATTTTACATGATTATGTGTGCCGCTGTTTCTTTAAGCTGGTCAATTCTAATTTCCCGAAAATGATAGTCTAGACAAGAGGGTTATTTTAAAGAATTGCGATTGGTTTAATCTGAATGACAAACACGCTTGGGGTACTTCGACCAGATCCCAAAAATTTATTTTATTAGTTGTATACTTTTTATTTAAAAAAAAAACGACTACAATGATCCTGAGGGTTTCTTGCGCCGCTTCTTTCACCACAGATGATTAGCTGTGGTAGTACTAGCTTGGAGATACTGACTGACAGATAAATACACCCTTTTATTTTCAGTAGATTTAAATTGACATTCAACAAATGATATCATGTATCTTACATTGAAATAAATATTCAAATACGCTTTATTGTTTATATAAGGAAGGTAAATTTTTTTTATGCACGACGGGCTTGTACTTGACCTTAATCACACCTGATGTTAAGTGAAGATGTAAAAGTCGAAGGTGGAAGCGTACTGACTCGGAAACCCCAACACATTTGGAGGACTGGCTATTTTATCTCTGACAACCGGAACACAACAATGCTAATTAACATTGCTGCTTGGCGGCAGATTTAGATAAGATGGTGGTAGCTAGCCAGGCGGACATTTAAAATGCCCTACCACCGACCAAACCGAGTAATTAACATGAACCCCGTTGGGGATCGAACCCGCGACCCCCGAATCGTAAACACAACGTTGTTTACATTGAGCCACGGAGGCGTTTAAAATCTTATATAAAATATATAATTATAATAATATATCAAGTTATTTGGATTCATGAATCGTATAGTATACATACTATAATGCTTACGCGTGTTTTCCATTGGGGTAGGTAGAGACTATTGATTTCCATTTGCAATGATCCTGAACTCATAGCAAATGCTTCATATGCACGTTCGTCGGTTAATGGCTGATGGTACCTGACCTTTTGTGCGTACGTCAGTGACTTGATTGACGTACGTCCTTCTTGGTCGACCTTTACCGACCCTTCCATTCACGCGTTCGTTATATATAAATATCTTTCGGCTATATAAATATCGGCTTTTTAAATATCTTACAGAAACTACAAATTAGGCGGCCTTATCGCTAATTTCCTTCGCTTCGCTTTTTAATTGTCCTTCCTTTCTCTCTATTACTTTTGCAAAACAACTCTACCGTTGTTAGATCGACATTCTTAAGATCTGAATGTACCATCATTTTCATTTCATGCTACTGCAAACCAATATTGACCACAAATAATATCATAAATAACTTAAACCACAATGAGATCACACACGGAGTTGACACCCTTTGTTGTAAAGAAAAATGGTCAAGCAGTATCTTGGGCGATATTATTACATGGAACAAGATTCCAGTCCGCCGATAACACAGTATTGTGTGACATCGAGGTATGTAAACAAAGATTGCGTAAGTTTAAGGACGACTTATAAAATATCTACCTATAGGTAGTATTAACCTGTCATTCATAAAAAAATTACAAACGCTTTATAAGCCTGTTTTAGTTAAAATATGTTTTGTCACTTTCTTTCATTTCACAATTTCCTTATGAACGACAGATACAAAAATATACTTTAACTAAAACAGGCTTATACATTTGTAGATTTATTAAAAAAAAAATGTATTTGTATAGTTTATCAACCGTCTGGTTACCAACCATCCATAACACAAGCATGCTTACTGTGGACCTAGATGGCGCTGTGTGTATGTGCAAAGCTATTTATTTATTATTTATTTATTGTGTAAAGGAAGGAAGGTTCAATTTTTTAAATTTGTCGAATTGTAAGATACACTTAATCAGATATTATTGTAACCTACGTGAGACAAGTACAGCGACCATAAAGGATTAGAAGGCATAATATATTTCTACTTAGTGTTAAAAGTTTAGACCAAATGCAGGACATACGCGGCGCACTGGGTGGGCCACCTTACCCCATTAGTCAACTGGCCCGCTACCACGATACGCGTGGCCCATTGTGCCCCACCGATTGGGATCTCGACAACAATGCCCCAGTGTTTATAACTTTAAACTGTTTAACACATTTGTTATCCGCGACAAAAGGTGACCAACCTTAATTCTGTTCGGATCGCGTTCCAACCATTTTTAGGGTTCCCTAACCATAAGGTGGAAATGGAGCCTCTATTACTATGCTAGCTTACCCACAAGCCTCTAAAAATTTGAGCAAACTGAGGCTCTGTTTCACCACCTGCTGATAAAGATCCGGATAGTCTATCCAGCAGAAATTTTCTCACAGATTACAAACACATTTGTGTTTCACCACTCTCGGTTAGTTTTAACTGGCACATAAAGTGTCATATTATCATAACAGTAAGTTCAAGTGGTTGATATTTTTTATCTGACGGATAATTGGAATGTTTTGACATGGCGGGTAACTTTAAGAATTTTGCTTTTTGTATGTCGGTAGTATTAGCTTTGTAATCGGGTTGAAAATAAGTTTACATGTAAAATGGATTTATTTGAGTTTTTGGAAGATGATTTTGACGAATTTCTCGGTCGTATAGCACGACCTCGGAGGCGTCGAGTGGTGCGGAATCGTCCAAATTATTTTTTCCTATACGATGATCAAGACTTTAGGATTAGATTTCGATTGACAAAAGAAGCAGTTACTTATGTGTTGTGTTTGATAGAAGATGAAAAGATCAAAGTGAGTGAAGTGATGGATGCACTAGCGTTGGATGGAATTTTGTAATATATAACGTTTTTTTTTTAACTTTTATATTATTGAATTATAAGTAAATAATAAACCATAATTCAATAAATAACGTTAATATGCACTCGTAAAGACTTTATTTGAAAAAAATACAATTTTTCATGATTATATGAAACGTAATGTACTATAAAAGTTTTCTGTAACGGAACCTACTACTCGAAATGCGACGTTGCCACTCCGACTGTCAAGTAAAGTATTGGATAATTATCTGCCAGTTAATTTATCAGACACTTAGATGGTGAAACAGGAGAAAAAATATCAGCTAGTTTTAACCGTCGGATAAGCTATCTGCTAGATTGCTATCAGACATTTTATCAGAAGGTCGTGAAACAGGCCCTAAGAATTGCAGAAAAGAAGAACAAATAACTGCCTATTACGTTTGCCTCTACCTTAACCTTAAAACTGGTTTTCAGGAGCGAAACCAAATGGGTTTTAAGTCAATTAAATAAGCAAATACAAAAGTCAAGAGAATGATTGGCTTGCATCTGTCACAGAACCCTCACCGCAAGTCCGACTCACATTTGACCGAGTTTTACTGATAAACTCCTGATTCTCAAAGGAATGATCTCTATAATGTGATATATGACAAAATAATGTACAAATACTCTACAATTCAGAATTAATGCAGTAGAAATGCATTCACTGAGTAGTATGTATGGAGTGACTGTGAATGATAGATTAAAGAATTGTCTTATTAGAGAAAGGGGTGGAGTGTAAGATAACGTAATGAGTAAGATGAAAGAGGTATGTTTTTTTTTATGCACAACGGATTAGCACTTGACCTCAATCAAACCTGATGTTAAATGAAGATGAGGTCGATGGTGGAAGCGTACTGCCCCGGAAACCCAAATATTTGGGGAATTGGCTATCTTTTTTAGATTTATATAAGATGGTGGTAACTAGCCTAGTAGTAAATATTATGTACCCCGCTGGGGCTCGAACCCGCGACCTCCGATTCTTAAACCCTATGTTGTTTACATTGAGCCACGGAGGCGGTTAAATACGGTATGTCACGGTGGTCTAGGCACATAGAACGAATGAGTGAAAGCAATATATAACGAACGCGTGAATGGAAGAGTCGGTAAAGGTCGACCAAGAAGGACGTACGTCAATCAAGTCACTGACGTACTCACAAAAGGTCAGGTACGATCAGCCATTAACCGACGAACGTAAATGGATATCAATAGTCTCTACCTACCCCAATGGAAAACACACATAAGCATTATAGTATGTATACTATACGATTCATGAATCCAAATAACTTGATATATTATTATAATTATATATTTGATATAAGATTTTAACCGCCTCCGTGGCTCAATGTAAACAACGTTGGGTATTACGGTACATGTTTAAGTACTCGGTTTGGTTGGTGGTAGGGCATTTTAAATGTCCGCCTGGCTAGCTACCACCATCTTATCTAAATCTGCCGCCAAGCAGCAATATTAATAGCATTGTTGCGTTCCGGTTGTCAAAGATAAGATAGCCAGTCCCCCAAATTGTTGGGGTTTCCGGGTCAGTACGCTTCCACCATCGACCTCATCTTCACTTGACATCAGGTGTGATTGAGGTCAAGTTCCAACCCGTAGTGCATAAAAAAAAAAACCTCATCTCGCAGACAATGAAGACCAAAGATTTATATACTTCCCGACTGTACTTGTATAATGTGGTTATCATTTAGGTAAATTACTAATGAATTTTTCAGAGAAAAATAATAATTACCGTCCTGTAATATTACCGATGTGTATGTTATTGTTAAATCTGCCGTTTAATTAACTTCCCGGTTACATATTCCGAACAGCAAACTATTACAGCTTGCAACGGGGCGTCCCATTTTGTGGAGTTCCTGCGGTACCACCACGTAAACTACACAATCTAATCAACCAGTTTTCGAGCTATATCATTTGCTAGTGGCAATACTATCTAATACTTATTCAGTACAGAATTTCTGGTGACATATAAGCCTGAATAGAGTCATAGAGCACTTTTTTTTGTAGGCTGTAACTCGCTGACAGTCTTAAGGACTTTTTCAGCTTAACCGGGCGGTGGGACGAGCGCGATAGCCCTGACTGCATACAACAGGACGAAAAGTATGTGGTTTTTTTTAAAAAAAAGAGAGTAGAAACGACGCGAGAAACCCTCTGACACAATTTTGAATTTGGATGCAATAGAAACTGCTTGTTTGGTGACGCTTTGTGCGTTATCTTGAAGCACCACGGCTGTTTTGAAACCTTGTGTCTATAAATATAGATGCCTAATATTTATAAGTACGTATCTTGTTATTTATTACTTTGTTTTACAAGGTCCTTACTTGCCTATTGAAAACCCTATAAGGTACAAAATAATAGTGGCAATCATCAAAGATCAAGAATGATAAAGCATTCCGTTTAGTTATTTCAAATGGATAACAATACACTATTTTGTTAAACCAATACAATAGACTCGAAATCTGTTGCAGGAAACGTTCTTTTAGTTTATTTCTAACACTAATGCTCATCTGGTTCTACATGAAAACAAAAGTAGCCGCTTGTATGCGTCAATGTATAACAAACATTACGATGTTGACTTTATAATCTAAAGTAACTGGATACCTGCTCCCGCGCCGGTAGTCGCAACAGCTTTTTTATTTATCCCCCTATCTCTGTCGCACCCATTTGTAAGGCCATTGTAAAACAGTCACAAGTTAGTGTCGGGCTCCTTTTTTATTACGATCGATAATATTGTTCTCGTTTGGAGCTTAGATTGAGATCTGATTTTCTGTTACAACTGTCAAGGGGTTGCAGGATTAGTTGTATTTCTTAAGTTAGAGTAGCCGAGAGATAAGTTAGAGTGGGACGCAGGTTTGATTCCTAGCTGAGTACATGAATACTCAGTTTGGTTGGTGGTAGCACATTTTAGGTGCTACCGCCATCGTAACTACGTCTGCTTCCAAGCTGTAATGTCGAGCTCGTGGAACCAAATTTAGCGATCACGCAAGCGAGCAAAATGGCAAAGATTTTGCGATTGAACCCAAATTTTTTTACGAAGTACTGCTACAATGATGTTTAGCGGCGTTGCGGTGTGTGGATCTCATTAACTATCGCCCGTCGCCCATCCAAATAACCTTGCACTTACGCCGATATTTCCTGATACTTTAAAATCGTCCAATAGTAATTCTTCATGTCATCGTTTCACATTTTTTTTTTGTCATGTAATAATGAAAATTGATATTTTTTTTTATGCACAGCGCTGCCCAGAAGATGCAGCACTGGCAAGATCGCCATGCAATGTGGACCTTAGTTGAACATTTGTTCAACTAAGGTCTTTTATTTAAAAGAACTACACAGCTTGGTGTCACGCGTATAATGAGTGATAAATCATTGCAATCCAGGCAATAACAACTTGTATAAAAAATCTCGTAATCAGATGTCCTCGATACAGGCTTGCCTAGTGAGGAGACCGAAAGAAACACTCATAATATGCTTTCTCCAAAACATATCTCATATATTTAAGATTCTCCTCGTGTATTAATCTATGTTTCATTATTTATGGATATTGTTTTGTAATAATAAATATATTTTTCATTTTCTTTTTTTTTTCATTCACAACTTATATATTACATACTTAACCTAGAAAGGTAGAGGTGCGTCATACACTGCAGCGTCATTTAATGTACTTATGCGACGTTTACGATTGGTACTGCTGCCGTTCTACCAAAGAACCAAAGGGGTGACCACTAGTAGTGGTATTTCATACGAGTGTTTTCATGATCTTGGTTGTTGCAATTTGTAGCATGTTAAGATGCTAAGATGGATATGAGGTGTGACTGGAATGGATAAGATCAGAAATGAGTATATTAGAAGAAGATTGAAAGTGGCACAATGACAGAAAAATTGAGGAGTAATAGATTGGCCACTTTATGAGGAGAGATAAAAGGCACTTAACGAGACTTTTTTTTATGCACGACGGGTTCGTACTTGACCTCAATCACGCCTGATGTTAAGTGCAGATGAGGTCGAAGGTGGAAGTGTACTGACCCGGAAACCCCAACACATTTGAGGAACTGGCTATCTTATCTCTGACAACCGGAACACAACAATGCTATTAACATTGCTGCTTGGCAGCAGATTTAGATAAGATGGTGGTAGCTAGCCAGGCGGACATTTAAAATACCCTACCACTTAAACATGTACCCACTGGGAATCGAACCCGCGACCTCCGAATCGTAAACCCAATGTTGTTTACATTGAGCCACGGAGGCGGTTAGACTAGTGCTAAGTATGAATGTGGAGGGATACAGAGGTAGAGGAAGACCGAAGAAGGTGTCGGTATACTGCGTGAGGAATGATATGTTTATGAAAAGAACATGTTAAGGTAAGATGTAAGATGAGGTAAGATGGCTATACGTCAATAATGTATAAAAAAACCTTATGTAATTAAATATTCAATATGCAATTCAGATTCCATGGAGTTAACATACTAAGTTTGATTCTCTTTTACTAATTAAAGCCAGCTCTTTAAAGATAAATCTAATCAGAATTTTTCGCATAAAACTTAATATATCAATGTCATCCAATACTATATAGAAATATAATATGTATATATCGGATTTATATCAGCTGCCATCGCCATAATATATTGCCAGAGCATTAATCTGAGGTCTCGTATCTGTTGAATCTCCTATCTGACGGAGTTATCTGGCTAACGACCGCCTAGCTTATCTTCTACGTGCTTTTAAAACGTTTTTGTGGATTAAAATTATGCCGAGGGAACCCTAGTAAGGGGCTCGTGTGAAGTTCTAAGATTAATGGGGTTTGATTGTGATTTTAAAAAAAATATCTTGATGAATGTAGACGATATTATCATAAGGGGAATGAAAGGAATTTATCGTTGTTTTCATGACTTTGTTAGCAGGTAGATACGAGTAGGTACAATCAGGTTTATAAGTGCATATCCACTGTCAGTTTAAAAGTTTTGATTTTACCGTTGACACCAGAAAGAAAAATGTTTACCGCTAGAAATTCAATGACATTCTTAAAAATAGACTGCATATGCACTTTTGAACCCTACTGTACCTACCAATATTACATTGTAATGGCGTCGTTGTAACTGTAACAGTAAGTATATTCGAGCTAACAGCCACTATAGGCCAACGACATGGCTTAACAACTGTCTTCAATTGAAAACAACCGGAGCAACAGGTCTTAAAACAGTCATTAAGACAGTCGCTCCAGACATTGCTTAACTTCGTTAATCGAAACCTAATAGTGAATGTGACTGCCCCACGAATGCTCCAAACCACACGGCTATCACCTAATTCTGAACTATAAACGCTTTGCGAAATTCGTCGAGGTTGGCTGGCACAAATAAAGTATTGCCCCATACATTTGCCGGTGCCCACGTATATTTTGGCAACTGCCCCTTCGATGCAGCGGAACGTGCAAAAGTTAAGCTTCAAATGGATGTAGCTAAGATAAATTAGTTTTAAGCCGACGACAGTAATAGACGTGAAGCTAGTTAACCACCGCAACTTCGTTCACTTGCAGGGTATGGAGTGCCACAAAGTTTTATATTGGAACTACATATGGTACATGGTGAAATGATCAAAGGAGTAAACGATGAAGATGGACGTGGACTTACAAAGATAAGAACAGACGAGGAAGTGGACCAACGGAGTACCTAATGGAATGATGTGAATTAACGGAGAATAGACAAACAAGGAAGTTGACTAACAGCGAAATGGACGAACGGATTAAATAGAAGAATGAGGACGTAGATTAATGAACAAGTGGACGCACGAAGAAATAGAATAACGGAAAATTGTATGGTAAAGAAAGTAGAATAACGGACAATTGATGAACGAGAAAATAGACCATAACAGCGAGAAAGACGAACGAGTAAGTGGAATAATAAGACAAAGCATGAACGCAGAAATGTATATAATTCAGGACAAATCCCAAAACGATGACCATCTCCTCGAGAGTCCCTCAGTGTCGAGGCTCGCGGTTTCTCGACAAGAAAGCTATATGCCACGTCGTGCCTCTTCCTTACGTCCTCAACGATATGTAAAGCATCATACAAACTGTGCTAACTCCACACATACTGTGCTAGCAGTCTGTCAAAATCCGCAATCGGAACGTGATCGCATCGCCAGCTCCTGGCATGCCCGACCAATGCCTTCATTTACATGTCCCATTTCCTTAACGGCCATTTTCGAGAATACTGCATTCAGCTGGACAGTCAAATTAAGTGTCGAGCGGAAGCGATAGCGAGTAAGATTAAGGACGCCTCTTCTTGTAGTAATGTATGATGAAGTGTTAGACCTATTAGACTGAGGGAGCATCGGTGGCTCAGTGGAGGAGACACAGTATCCCAATTTGGGAGGCCCAGGATCGATTTCCAGGCAGGCCACGTGCCAATGAGTTTTAAATTTAATTTAGTTACTTATGTGCATTTATCCGACTGCTCTTGAACGATGAAGGAAAACATCGTGAAGAAATCTACATGCTTGAGAAATTATAAAAAAATCGACGGCTTCTGAAGTCACGAACCCACTCTGGGCCGGCGTGGCGGACTACGGCCCAAGGAAAGGTTCTATATCTCTGTAGTGGGATGTTTACAGACTGATGATGATGATTAGACTGAGACAAAGAGCAATCAATTAGTACATACGCAATCTATTTATGTACCTATTTAATTTTCCTAAACAACCCTAACCTCTAACCTCCCTAACCCTCAGTTCTGAGCAGTCGATCATGACTTAAGAAAATAATTTTTGAATAACATTTCAGGTTTACCTGTTTGAAAGAGATATATCGGAAGGGGGATTTTTGAAGTCTGTTCATAATTTTAATGTTACTTGCAGAATTGGCCAATGGAACACTTTTTGGATCACCACATCGAGGGGAATTTGGAGTAGAGATGGTTGTTTATTTCTAGTCTTCCGTCCAAAAAATGCCAAAATGGAACTATTATCTGTCTGTCTGTCCATTATAGCTACTAATTTCGGAAACTACTTGACGTCGACTATTCAAATTAGTTGATTTTAGACCAGTTTAAAAAGAAATGTCATCGTGTAATAATTATGTTTAGGGTGTTTTAACACGCTTTCGAATAAACACTCCGAAATTTCTGTCCTGCTGCAAAAGTGATTATCGCTTAGAAAATACTGAAAGAATAATAATCGTTGTGACAACAATGATCCTGTGGGTTTCTTGTACCGCTTCTTTTCCCACAGATAATTTCCCTTTCCGAAGCGGTAGTAGCTTGGACATACCGACTGAAAGATAAATGCAATAAACCTTTTTTTATTTCCAGTAGATTTAAATTGACATTCAACAAATGATATCATGTATCTTACGTTGAAATAAATGCTTGAAATTGTAAATAAATATTGTAAAAGAAAAAAATTACAGATGCAGAAGAAAAAATATTAAGGAATGCTTATTATCCAAGTCCCGAATATTTATTTCGTTCACTTAATCTAAGATTAACAATGTGGTTGGAGCGCTCCTTTTAAGAATAACAATACCTGTGGTAGAGGCTCCGCTCTTCCAGTACTGGGGTTTTTCAAAAAGGTGGCTTATATCTTCATGATGCCAACTCATAGAGTCAAGGGATTTTCTGTTTAAGCAAAATTATATGCCTATTTATAAGGGCAATTTACTTATTCCGATTTACCACCATGGGAGCCAGCGGTTAAACTTACCGCTAATCGCTTATGACTTACTACGATTCCACATAGCGCATTTTTCGTTTTCAATGTGGCAAATTACACACATAAGAAATGTGCAATAGCATTAGTGTATTAACATTTTTATGGGCTATACATTTGCCAAAATGTTACTTTACACAATTGATGGGTGTACCGAATGCGATTTTAATGTATCCTCTCCTTTCTTTCAGTCCGTGGTGCCAGAGAAACAGGCAATTACTGGCGTTTTATTTATGCTAAACACATGAACGTGGTATAAACATAAATGTTTTTTAAATTGTGCTAACTTAAAATTTTCAGGAAATAAATATAAATTATACCTACTTTAAAAAATACGGAAGATGACGTAGTGACAAAGATTGAGGGAGATGATGAATGGAGACTAACAAAAGGAATATACGACGACAATGTGGATGATAGTGTTGGTGGGGGAAAACCGCAACGAACGTATCATCATCAAATCGAAAGTCAAGAGTACCCGAAATCACGAGTATACAGTGTGGAAAGATAAGTCGGGCCCTGGAGGGAAACTACCTTAAATCCTTAAGCTAGCTGATTTTATTTAAAAGATACATTCCTTTATTTTTAAAAAGAAACAAAACTGCATTCAAATATTACCTAAACTCACTTGCCTAACTGAACTGAACTAACTAAAATTTATTATTCAGGATAAAATTTCTCTAACAAACATTTGGTCTTACTATTGAAAGTGAACATCTAGTACTTACTGTTAAGGATTTAAGGTGGTTTCCCTCCAGGGCCCGACTTATCTTTCCACACTGTATATTCACAACTGTAGTCTCTGCCTTGTACGGAAAACATGCGTAAGTTCATGTATATAATAAACTGTTTGATACAGTGGTTAGAGCGCTGACTGCTATACCAAAAGGTCGCGGGTTCGAATCCCGCTAGGGCACATGTCTCCTTGATGAATACGGACATGTGTACATGAGTTATGGCAGTTTTCATTTAGAAGATTTCATCAAAATCTGTTGAGCAAAAAAATTTGCCTTTATGTTAATCCAGGTCCTAATCTGTCTGCCAACCAAATTTCATCCAAATCCGTCCAGCGGCATAGGCGTGAAGAGGTAACAAACATACATACTCACAAACTTTTACATTTATAATATTAGTTGGGATAAGTCTGTGACTTCTCTAAACAAATTTGTAAACTACAGAGCTTTTTTCGGCTCCCCAACGGAATGTGAAATTGTAGTGTGAAAGATGCTTTTCATCAAATGTAAAAAAAAGTATTTTGTATAAATAATCTTATTATGTAGGTATAGGTGTAGTTAAAACTTACAATTTTAGGAATATTACGCAAAGGTGCATATCAATGTATATCAAATACACATAAGAACAATTTACTTATGGAACACACACAGTCAAATGCAACCTATCGAGCACGCACATCGTAGACTTTTGGTAGTTAACCTAATTACTACAAACATTTAGTTTCATACAAATTGGCAAAGTGACATCGTGGACAAAGAACAGAAAGTTAAAAGTAAACACAGTTAATAAGGATATACTCGTAATTATATAATATAGTAGGAAATACATACAGCGTAGCACGATTTTGACGAGTTTCGACAAGGTAAAACATTGCAAACGATATTTTTTTTTATAATTACATAAATATTTCTGACACTTGACACTAAGTATCCCTAAACTTGGCAAGGCCTTCTATGGATGCTAGATAACGAATAAATATACATAAATGTCTATATAAACACCAATAACTCGAGAATAAATGTTAATACCACACGAACGTACGTGTCCTTACCTTGATGGCAGCTACCCACTAAACCAATCTGTCGTCTTCGGTTTCTAATAGCAAGTGATTCCTTATTATTGTCCTCTTTTTCATTTGACTGTCATTAGACAGTAACAACTGATTGCCACTGTCTGTGGATATTTCCATTTAGCACTCTAAAACGTAGGGCACACAATTTGAATATCCAATATGGTATACAAAATGGGTATTCAATTTCTCGTCAATGATGACCGAAGTAGAGCCATCTAAAGCCAGCCCAATCAAACTTAATCTCTCAGCTCGCCAACCTACCCAACTGTGTGTCCCTACCTGCAAACTTCGTGAAACAATGGCGGCTGCGATAAGCGTAGCTTATAAATAATAGGTCTACGATAACTCTAATTAGCAGCTCGATGGAATCGCGTATCTCGCACCGGAGCCGGAAGGGCGATAATGCACAGCGCAAATAATTGATTCTTATTAATAAGCTCGTTGACCCAACCGTCACGTGTGTCAGGAAGTTTGATTTTAAAATTTATTGTACCTATATTTTTTTTTGTTTGTTTATTTTGGTTAAAAAAAATTCACAGTTATCACGCTTTTCGCAATTATCGCAGGCTATTGGATATGAATTTGATTAATGTTAAAGAAAAAAAATACAACTTTGTAGCCCTGTATTTACGTGGTAACCCTATATAAGGTGTAACTAAATCAGTGTTTTTTTAGGGGTGGCTCAGATCATTAAAATAAACAACTTTTACTACGGGGCCAAACTCTAACATCACAAAAAAATTTAGCTGTTTACATTTCGTCATCAACTTTTCTTATGCGACAGCTGTTTTTTTTTTCGCAATTTCGGAGATATTCTTATAGTAAAAGTTGATCAGTTTAATAGTCTCAGTGAACCCTTAAAATATTTTACAATATTTTAGTTAGACCTTATATATTCATAACAATTTAAGTACTAATAAATGAAATGAAGTTTCCGGGTCAGTACGCTTCCACCTTCGGCCGCATCTTCACTTAACATCAGGTGTGATTGAGGTCAATTGCTAACCCGTTGTGCATAAAAAAGAACAAAAAGACCCGACAGCATTTTTTGCATTTGAGGGCGCCATGTTGGATATTTTTACCATAGCTTCGAGACAATTCTTTCTAGATTTCATGTCATATATAGTTATACTTACAACACTTGACCAATTTTCTTATTAATACATCGAACTGTGGGATTATTATTACCGAACAGATAACCA
This sequence comes from Oegoconia quadripuncta, assembly GCA_949316235.1. Classification (NCBI taxonomy): domain Eukaryota; kingdom Metazoa; phylum Arthropoda; class Insecta; order Lepidoptera; family Autostichidae; genus Oegoconia; species Oegoconia quadripuncta. The sequence goes on from OX438751.1 coordinate 3,920,445, forward strand.
GTGTTTGTTGTTCGACCTTCACTACCTGTATGTTTGTCCCACTCACCCCACAGACAACTCGTCTGTTCCACTAAAGACATAAAATTCAGCCACAGTATTCAAAAACTGCAGAAGAACAACACTGTTGTTTAGTACTTCGGTATACCATGCATTTACATTTGTTTCCACAATAAATAATGTATACATAATTTCATTGCTGTTAAACATTTTTCTACAAAGAGAAAAGGTGGATACGAGAAAATAAAGAAATATTTCAAACACACCGGGTATGAAAAGTATTTTTTATAGACCAATGCAATGTCTGTATAAAGGAAATTAGATAATAAATAGACAAATTTACACAGGGGTGCTAACGTACTGGGTACAATGCCTCACGGAAGCGTGTTGGATGGCGTATTTTTACAATAAGATATATTTTTATTAAGATGTAATATTGGCAAAATAGTTTGATGTAATAGTAAGCAAATATAATTACACAAATATTTAAATAATCACGAGTTAGAATACTTCAAACTTCAAGCATTTATTTCTACGGAAGATTGATATTATTTATTGGAAAAAAATTATAGGATTTATGCATTTATCTGTCAGTCAGCATGTCCAAACTACTACTTAAATATTCGTATTCATTACACAACATGGTAAATTCGGTATCGAACCCTCAACTAACGATTTCAAACATTACACTTATCGACCGTTAAAATATAGAAAAAATTGAAAATAGAATGCTGCTCAATGCTATAAATATAGAAACATAGATGCGTGAACTTAATTTTGGGAATTAGTTGTTTTCAAAAGACGGTGGTGACCTAAGTTACCATGTGATTGTCAGGTGACTACTAGTCTGAAATAAGCCCACGAATAAGCACTGGGTCCGCGTAGTTTTGATGAATTACCCACACGTAAAAGACTATGCCCCAACAGAGGGGACGTACTTAAAGCTGTTTATGTGATGAAATGTGATGTGAAACAATACGTGACTAATTAATATAAGTAAACAACTTATTCAAGGTCTGGAGATGGATTACTGTTTTCAGAGGAGCATGTGGACCCAATCTCCACTCTCGTAAGATAAGGAGACTATATAAAATACTTTTATTCCTCAAACTAGAGCTTACGTGAGCTTGACTACGAACAATAATAAATTTAAAGTTATTTGTAAAATGTTATTATTTCTTGCGACTATGGTAGTTCTTGGTAAATAGGACCCACCTGTGTCTTCCTTTGAATCTCGTGTTTTTGACTCAATCAACCACCCCCACCATGTTTCATCATCATAATGGTAAACTACATATATGGTTTCAATGTATAAAATGTTATAAAGGTAGTCCTAAAATAGAGTAATTGCATCCAAAGCCATTTTACCAATCACCGTGATGTGACTTTAATATCTAAATAAAATCACTTAAGAATTGACGTAAAAAAACTTTATTTTTTATGCACGACGGGTTCGTACCTGAATCACACCTGATGTTAAGTGAAGATGAGGTCGAAGATGGAAGCGTACTGACCCGGAAACCCCAACACATTTGGGGGACTGGCTATCTCATCTCTGACAACCGGAACACAACAATGCTATTAACATTGCTGCTTGGCGGCAGATTTAGATAAGATGGTGGTAGCTAGCCAGGCGGACATTTACAATGCCATACTACCAACCAGACCGAGTACTTAAACTTGTACCCCGCTGGGGATCGAATACCCGCGACCTCCGAATCGTAAACCCAATTTTATTTACATTGAGCCACGGAGGCGGTTTTTTTAAATATGTATAAATTGGGACCTACAATGTGAATGTATACAGATCCCAGAGCCTGCTATCGACTACGACCTTTTGTCATAACATTGTTATACAATACTATGGAGAATCATGAGCAGATTGCATCACATCATAAAATGCACACAGATTTTCCTATGACCTAGTTATATTTCCTGACGACATGTTTTCCTAGTAAATTAATCTTAAACTTGACTTTGTAATCCAATCCCAAGCAAGTGTGTGAACACACTCAGAATGAAGTAATAAAGTCCTCGAAAGTCCCATCGAGCGATAGAGATCTCCCTTAAAATACACGAGGATAAGGAAGTGGGCGCGAAGAACCCCACTGCGCAAGCGATTGTGACGTCATGCTGATTATTTTGAATAATAAATAGTATAAAAACTTAAGTATTTATTTGTGTGTTTTTAATTGCAGACAAAATAGAGAGCACTACATTAATCTCTTTATGCTATCTTTAACCGCAGAAATAAAGTCGATACGTTCGATCTCCAATAGAAGTGTCATAATATGTGTTATAACCCTACCCAAGTAGCTAAAACGCCAGATAAAATTTTTCCAAATGCCAGTCTAGTCAACGTGGCCTGAAGGTTGACAGTTACCTCACTCTAAGTATAAGTGTTTGCATTCCAACGCAGAAATATGCTTCCGGTGTTCAGGGAACCATGCCTTAGAGACCCTCAGGGTAGCCCCAGGAAACTTCTTTATATACTACTAGAGAATTTGTCTACTTTACTTAAAGATTTGTTATTATAATCACAGGGACGTTTGTAAAGTTTATGCGACAAAAAGTATTTGAAATGTTTCTTTTGAACGGGAAGAGATACATGCAATTAAACGAAGAAATATGCTACCAGTGTTCTGGGAACCATGCCTTGAAGACCCTCAAAGCTCCGGGAAAAATGTTTTAATACTAATAGAGAATACGTCAACTTTCTTTAAAGTTTTGTTAGAATAATCACAGGACCGTCTAAAGAAGACCTTTTTAGCATAGTTTTGCAACAAAAAGTTATTAGAATACATAGAATTTTGAAAGTGATTACCTAATGTAAAATTTTATATATACCTACAAATATTGCATTAAGGGGAATACGCGATTTTATCGGCGTTTAAGTAGTTTATTATAAATTAATTATGTGTGTAGTTACAGTTAGTTTCAATAATTTTGTTTCTTTTACTTTGTTAAGAAATTCTTAAAGAGCATGAAGTCATCTAATGGTCATATTACTGTGATTCATGCAACATGTAGTCGCGAAACGATAGGTTTATTTTAAATTTTGTTTTTTTTTATGTTATAAGTATTATATAAATAACAGCCTATTTATGAATATTATAAAACCTTAAACTTCTACAACATCCATTCAACTCATATGTCCTCATATCTGCAACAATAAACAGAACAAACGTATTAACATCATAATAACAACAGAGACTGGAAAACGCCCTTGAAACGCAACGAGAACGGATAAGAATCTTTGGAGAATTTATACGGGGGCGATAGCGGGCGGAGGCGCAGATAAGACGGGGGGCGCAGATAAGGCCGGGGGCGCTGATAGCGCCGCCCGCCCTGCAGATGCTATCTGTGATTAAATAGCTCGTGCTATCTCGAGGCGTGTAGAGTAGTGTTAAATGCAGAGGGTATTTATCAAAATTGTTCAATTAAGGCATACATTAATTCCATAATAATTAATAAGTCAGTAAAACTTTGTACTGCGATAGTCGTTTATAAATGAAGGTTTATAAATAAAACATAACTATAAATTTAAAATTTAGAAAACGGCCGCCACCATTATTACCTATATCGACCAGGTAGACTAGAGCAAACGATTGTATTAAAAGCTAAATATCTCCTTCGACCTCATCTTCACTTAACATCAGGTGTGATTGAGGTCAAATACCAACCCGTTTAGCAAAAAAAAAACTAATTTTCGTAACATAACTTCGGGGATAATCTTAAATATGAAAAAAAAAAACAATTTAAAAAACCTTCGAAATGCTATGTTATCAGCGAAATACAACAAAAACTGTGTTAAAAGCGAAATATCTTCGAAACGACTTAACCGATTTCCATCCAACATAAGTAAGAACCTGTCTCTTCATTTAGTTTTTAATATAAAAAAAAACCGCACTCAAATCGGACCACCCATTACTGAGATACGTTTATAGTAAGATCACAGGTCTCATGGTTACTAGAATTAAGTGTACATATTTAAGAAAATAAAGAAAAAACCAATAACATGCTCCTTCTGAATATCTCTACTCTGTACAAAATATGAATACGCAGCGTTGTCGGTACGAATCCGTCAAACAGATGAGATAAGACGGACGTGAACTTTTGCTGTGTTTGTAACGTACCCCCCTCCGTTCGCCTAAACCCCCCATCTCATCCTTAGCTCTATACTTAGAATGTGTATGTGTAATATAATATAACGTACCAATCTAAAATAAGTCGATTTGTTTGCATAGGTCGATTCCTTTTAATATAGACAAGTAAGATTTATGTATGACGCACAAATTCAGATAATGTTATATCCTCTCATTCCCGAATGATAGAAGTTTACATAATTTGTGTGTTTATCCGCTATCTAGTATCCATAGTACAAGCTCCTAGGCATTCGATTGAATGACAGAATTAACTATCCCATTATTAACGTTCGGCTTTAGGTTGGTAACCAAATCAAATCAAAAATGCTATATTTTATCAGATTTTACATTTTTATAGCTTGTTCCAAAGGCAATTTTCCCCTGAGAACAAGCAAAAAACTCGAGAGGTTGCTCTTTAAAAAAAAAAGATTTTTATATTATAAAATTATTAATTATTATTTTATATTATAATATTTCATTGTTAATTGTGAAATAGCCTGGTTATGCGAACGGGCTGGTTATGTTCATGAATGTTTATCATCTAAATAATCTGATATTTTATAATATGCTTTCTTAATAAGTTTCTGTTTTATAGTATCTTTAAATTTATTGAAAGGAAGATTTCGTATATCAACAGGAACCTTATTGAATGAATTACTTTGCGGAGGCGACTTATGTGACCTGCAAGTTTATCTTTATTTATTGTATTGACATCATGTATTATCACTATTTTTCATAAATTAGTTTTCAAAAATGTACTGTGGCGAAAAGGTTAGAATATTATATTCTTTAAATCTGTCTCTAAGTGACACTGCAGGTCTCAATTGATAAATTGCGTGAACGGCTCGTTTTTGTAAAACAAAGATATTTGTCTGATTTTTTTGACTGCACACGCTACAGAGCTGAGCGTCTTTGCCAATTTATGGATATAAGGACCCATTGTAATACCTCATCCAAAGGTAAGTATCTGTACAATTGCATGACTTCGTTTCTCTTCCTACACTGTGCACCTACTTAGTGTGTAGCTCATATGTTATATGTGGTTTTATAAGGGCTGATGTGAAGTTTGTACCTTTTTTTCTGTTCGTTCGTCAAGTTACTTACTTGAGGTCGTACACCATCAATATTATAGTTTTAACCTTCCTGAAATAAACTCGATTTGTTGAAAGTGACCCACTGGAGACTACGGTGTCCAAAATATTGTTGTTATTAATACCTCTATATTATATTCATAGCACATGTTGTTGACCTTCAACTGTTAAATAAAAACAAATTTTATTTCGATAAACAGACACGTCTACTTGCATTCGCACATTATTTTATGTATCTAGATATTTAAGTTAAGTTACATACCTCTTGTAATAATGAATAAAGCGGCGGGTCAGTGACCTCATTCGCACTACACACACAAACCTTTACAGGTTTTCGTAGGCGTCTTATAGTGAAGATTGTTTAAATAATGTTCTATGGATAAATAAGGAAAAAAAAATAGCATCGAAACTCTTTAATCAACATGTGTTACCAGTGATTTTAAAGCTCTCCATGCCAACCTATTGGTGATCGGCGTTTCACTATAAGATCGAATCAAGAATGAAGAAATTCGTAGGTTAACGAAAGTCACCTACATCGCCCAGCGGATTAGTCAGCTGAAGTGGCAGTAGGCAAGCATATAGCTCGAAGAACTGATGTGGAACATTAAAGTTCTCGAGTGTTGACCACGCCCGGTAAGACGTCCACTCACAAAGCGAATGGAGGATCTGATTAAGGTCGCGGGTCGCGGATGCAGGCCGCTTCCATCCGGTTGCTTTAGAAATCTATGGGGGAGACCTGGACGTCCTCTGGCTGATATAATGACGATGAACACCTGTATCACTTTTATTTACATAAAGTACAAATCTCGACAACGCTTTGCGTTGCCTATCCTACGAATGTTTGCTATCAGTGGAATCCCAATGCATTACTATTGTACTATATGAATGTTGTTTCCCTATACCTACATCTGAAACGTCGTAAGCACCATAAACTGTTCAAATAATCATACTTACAAAACAAAAATTTTAGCGCATTGGCTGGCCCTCTCACGACCTACTTACCTGCAAAAAAAACGAAATTAAATTAATTATAATATCATTACAATCATAACGTTGGGTCATGACCTGCAATTGACCTGCCCGTTTGGGACAGGAGATGGGCAGAAGCGAATAGAGAATTGTTATATGAGAATAGAAATGTGAGAGTGTGTACGAACTGGGATAAAAATGTATGTGTGAGTGGGATTCGACCTTTATCTACAATAGATATGTATCTAAATATTAAGTAATATATGTTTTATGGGTAGTTGATATGGAGATTTGTGTTGATACAGAGTAGTAGTACTTATATATTCATTTGTGTGTCAATGTATCTACAATAGATAGATATGTGAATATATTGACGACCGATTGGTGTAGTGGATAGTGACCCTATAGGGTTCGAATCTCGCGACGGGTAAATGTTTGTGTGATGAATATGAACATTTATTCCTGAGTCATGGATGTTTATATAAATATTTATGTATGTTTATCCGTTATCTAGTATCCATAGCACAAGATTTGCTTAGTTTGGGACTAGATGATTGGTGTAAGTGTCCAAAATTTTTAATTATTTATTTATTTATGTATTTAAATATTAGTTAAGAAAGCACTACAATTATATTGAGTAAAAAATAGATGTTTATGGGTAGTTGATATGGAGAGTCACGTTAATATTAAGCAGTACAGTGGCACCACTCTGCCTTTCTGCTCGTGGTTGCTCCAACCCGACACATGTTGAGTGGAGACCTTGTTGGATTTAGTATAGGTATTGTAAACTTATGTATCAAATAAATACTTTTCTTTCTTTCTTTCTAATTTACATGTGAATTGACTTCAAACTTCATTGACTTATCGGTAGTCGTATGCAAGTTTTAAACAGGTTTCAATATTACGGCTTAATTCACGTTTAACATGTATTAATACCGTTATAAAGTGTGAACAACATTGCCTTCTACAGAAACATTTTCAAGCATCACCATACAGCCACAGAACGTTCACTGTTAAACATAGGCCTCCCCATAGCTTTCCAGAGCGACTGGTTGGAAGCGGCCTGCATCCAGCGACTTCCCGCGACCTTCATCAGGTCATCCATAACCTTGAGGAGCAGTAATAGCTGCAGGTAATTTACTAAGTACTTAGCAACCTTGAAATTCATGCTGCGTTCATTGAAACGTAATTGCGTTTTCAGTTTTTTTGACATTACATTTATGCACGCTCTTTTTAAAGAGTTATCTAAGCTTCTGGTTGATGCATCGCACGATCAGAGGGCTGGCGATGACTTCGGCCAAAGCAGCGGCGATGCAATGTGGCCAGCCTTCTGGGTACAATTCCACCAACCAGGGACTTGGGTCTAGTTTTTTTATTTGTGATTGTTTTAAAAATTGTACAATTATTACTCCCACAGGTTATACAACTGTATAGTAAAGAGGAACCTTACAACACGACTACTATTTATGGATTTCATTTAGACGGCTATGAAGTTGTGTTTTTGCAAAAATATCCTGGGAGAAATACGAGTATCACGTCACAACGAGATTTACTATGTCTTCAATGATTATTATTTGGGTAGTGGCATAATTTAATTTATCGCATCTATCGGGAATGACACGCCCCGCTCTCACTTGTCACTTAAACCGCTACTTGAAGTTCATATTACGGTAATATAAAGATTGTTATGTGTATTTTCTTGAAAAAAATCTGCAGTATTATGCAAATGAGGTGTTATCGACGCAATCTCGAATGTACAGTGCACACGCGCACTGCAGTGGCATGTTAGCCATTGTTTAGGGAAATAAGTCAGTTTTTTTTAACAAACATTTATATTAGCACTTTTGACTATTCCCCAAATGGTAAATGGTTCCCCAGTTACAAACAGTCGAGTGGTAGTTGCTCGAGGAATTCTACTTGTCCAAACCAACTCAGCATACCTTTTTCATTCTTTGTCACTACGTCTTTATTCACACTGCTTAACTCCTTAATTCACTATTCCTGATTCTATCTTTCAAAGTCACCCCAATCATACTTCTACAATTCCCAGTGGAAATGAGATCATTGAGAATTGCTGGCGGGGTGCTGATGACTGCATCATGAATGGAGATGAATGGAGCACTGCATGCCTTAGGAGCCAGAATGTGTTCCAAAAAAGCTCGTCTGTCTGTTCATGGCGAGGTGCTGATGCAGCTTTTTTGGACACATTCTGGCTCCGTCATAAAGGCATGCAGTGCTCCATTCACTTGATTTCCGGCATTCACTTTTCTTTCGATGTCCTTCTCACACTTTCCATCCCTTGTAAACAGTGAACCCAAATACACAAACTCACGCACTTGCTCCACTTTTTCTCCGTCTATCAAAATATTGCAATCCGTCATCATATACCTCTCACATCATAACTTTCGTTTTACTCACATTGACTTTCATTCCTTTTTCTTTCAAAGCAGTTTTCATAAGTGTTAGCATCTCTTGTAACTCCTCTTATGACGACGCAAGGATTACTTGATCATCGGCATAGAGGAGACATTTGACGAGTAATCCATTTATTCTCAATCCACATTCATACTCTTTCAATACTTGCAGGCAACTGTCCATGAATAAGTTAATCAGTCAAGGGGACGCAACACAACCCTATCTAACACCGTTCTCGATGTTAAACTATTTAGTATACGCCCCATTAATCCTAACACAAGCACTGGAATCTTAATAAAGTGATTTCAATGCTCGTATCAAGGTGCTGTCTACCACATACATAGACAATGCTGACCAATAACTGTAAAATTGCCTATTTTAAGTGTACCCTGTGCACATACAAAATAAAGCATGACTTTGACTTTTTACCTTTATAACTCTACTTTCTCGAAAAATAGTGACAATAACATGACTTAAATATGAGATATAAGAACAAATTGGCTACCCCTATGTTCAGACTGAACAAAATTAACACAATTTATGGGACACTGTACATATATATAAGTTTTTATAACCTTATACATAACTGAGATATAATTTAAAGATCATGTTAAAACAACATTAGCAAAAAACACGCTTGGTGTATTTCGACTAGATCCCAAATTATAAAATTGTATTGGATACTTTTATTAAAAAAAAAAGGATAACAATGATCGTGTGTGTTTCTTGCGCCGCTTCTTTTTACCACAGATGATTTCCTCTCCGAAGTGAAGTAGCTTAGACATACTAACTGACAGATAAATGCAATAAAACATATTATTATTATTTCCAGTAAATTTATATTGATATACCGCAAATGATATCATATATCTTACGTTGATATAAATGCTGGAAGTTTAGAACATTCCGAAATTTACAGACACCAATATTAACCATTTTCTTCGCAAGTTTAAAAAGACCCCACTAAAAAGACACGGAATCTCCAAACGGTATCAAACCAGAACTTATATCACCACAAGCGCCGCAGGGGTTAAAAATTAGCGTAGTATTGGCAAACGGCTGGATTGTCCCGTACGCCACACACCCAACCCTCAGGCGTCGCTATCGCCGGTCGCGCGGCCAAAAATTCCCTTATCGCGGTCACTTTTCACGTTTTTCAGCGATTGCTGCCAGGTAGGGTTGCTAGATGCTCGTAGATATGAAATCGAAATAATTTTCGATGTATTTGTTTGTGTCGTTATACGAGTATGTAGAAGTAATCTCTGTGTTATTTTTATTTTAATTTGCCACGAGCTCATTCTTATATCTAGAAAGGAAGAGATTTTAAGTTCGACTATATTTTTATTTATAATTTTTGTATGTACGTTCCGAAATTATCTTATTTTATTTCTTTTGGTCCAATGTAAATTTGGTGTAGATCTGAGGATGCACTCCGGGCTCAGAGAAGGGAACCTATTAAGACAGTACTCTTGCCTATGTTCGGCACTTCAATTATGCGAAATGTCTTTGTTGCTATAAAAGAATGAATTTGTTCTAACTGGACGTATATTTTACTATTTTGCACTTAATAAGTATCGAGTTAACCCTAGACGCCTCTGATGTTAAGTCAAAAAGTGTAAATGCGATTACATAACCTCTGAGATCTGTCTATCTTATCCTTAAGAGCTGGACAGCCCTATGCTAGTAACATACTGCTTGACGGCGGACTTGGATAAAATGTTAATAGCTGGTGGATATTGGAAAGGATCACTACCCACCAAGTACGACATTGGAACCTTCAAGAAACGAGCCTACACCTTCCTCAAAGGCCGGCAACGCATCTGGGACCCTTTTGGTGTCACCCGTCCATGGGCGGCGGTGATTGCTTTCCATCAGATGACCCGCATTCTCGTTTGCCGCCCTCTCATATAAAAAAAAATTAGGAACCAAAATTGTCGAAATCACTGTAGGATGTGTGAAGATAATGACAAAAAATATTCGTCAATTTGTATGGTGATACGAAATAGTATTATAAACAAATTTCCAAACACAGATTCATAACCTAATAACGTCCTAAAATGCATAGGCTAACCTGTACTACTGATGGTGTGCAATAAAGGATATGTACATAAATACATGCAGAATTAATATCACACGACTCAAGCTTATAAGGCATCATTAGGGAGCATACTATACAGTTGATTGTAACAGAATAATTCAAACATAGTCCTTACCACCATTTGTATTTTGTTAAATATTTTAATAACATCAGTTGGCAGCCCTACAACACCCCCGCCTCCCTCGCAGAATAGGAAGCCGGCCAGTGACATTGATACCGGGTTATTGAGCGTTTTAAAGGCGTAATGTGTTTGTGATAAACATACGGTTATAAAAATTATAGAAATTGGAAACAGAATAACGATATTAGATACGAAAAGATCAATAAATACTTGTGTTACTAAAAAAGAACGGAGCATGTTACCCAATAGGTTACATATTAAATACTAGCTTACATTACTACATACAATTCTACTGGGTTATTTTGTTTGTTTGTTTGTATACCATAACATATTATTTATATACATATTACAAAGTACGTAGTGTGTAGTAGAATAAACGATAGGTCATGTTCAAAGGTGGATATATCTCTTTAAGAGATCTCTTCCGGGCACCCTGAGTATTGAAGTAAGAAACGGAATAAATATGGGGATTAACAGCAAATTGTGTGTAAATTAGAAAATACTACAACAATTACACAATTTAATTATAATTAATTAATTACTATTTGTATACACTTTATTATACAACAATTAATAAAAACATAACATTGGAATAGAAAAAAAAAGACTAACTTATCCCTTTCAGAGATTTTTTCAAGTAACTTAGAGTAGCCGCACGCACATTCATAGTAGCATCGGACACAATAGGCTGTAGGCCTTTAGCACAATTTTATGGTTTGTCGTCGTTAAAGGCGACTAAGGGACCTTACCTACACCAAACACATCTATAGACTTGCTCGCTTCAACGGCGCTGCATTCACCCCCTGTCACGTGCACATTTCTTTATATTTCGAAAGGTTTTTTTCAAGTATTAAACTTTTAGTGATTGGAACACCCAAACGCGTATGTTTGGGATATATCTGAACACCTATTTGGGATACAAGTCATGACGTTATGTATGTGTATGTATGTTCACTATTGAAATACTTACTAGCAGTACGAAATCGTTCTAATAACATTAAATTTCATAACTCTAAATGTTGTTTTGTCACGATTTTGCAATACTGTATTGTGGCACTTCAAGTGTACGGGGAGCTACCCTAAAAAAATGTTTTCAAGATTTTATTTTAGTATTTTGTCGGTACCATCTGGAAACCACCGTTAGAAAGAAGGCGTCGCGGCAGACCGAAAAGAAGTTGGCGGGTTGAGTTGGATAAGTTCCTAACCAACTGGTCGGAGGAGGCCTGGGATAGAGAACCGTGGAGAGGGAGGAGGGAGGCCTTTGCCCAGCAGTGGGACAGTATGGGCTCCTAATAAATAATAATAACTTTGTCGGTATGATTAAGACAGCTTTCTAGTAGTAAGAGCTTTTGAGCGATGCCGCGGACAGACAGACGGACATAGTGCTAATAGTTCGTTTGTTAACTATGGCCCCTAAAGAGCTTGACTAACATACCTATTATTAAGTTAAGCATCTATAGTAACGGTGAAAGCATTAAACCGAAAGTTCTGTTATCTGCAATGGCCATAATAACTTAGAGACTAAGTAAAAACTCTTTGAGTAGCAACGGAACGGATCTCACATGAACTCTCACATGAAATATATTCAATCTGCAAGTTAGAGATAAGGGCCCCCTCCCATATTCCCTCCGGAAGGGCCGGGGGGAGGCCGGAGGCGTTAAGCCGAATGCGATATTTTTGACGGTCATTTTACTATGGATGCTTTGTTATGTGTTTTAGTTAAATTGATAAATTTATAATTTAAAGAACTGTTACAATGAAACCAGCTTATATAATTGGTAGCTTTATGATTTTACTAGATTTCCGCCTGCGACTTTTCGGTTCAGAAAAAAAATTAGCCCATGTGTTAATCCAGGTCCTAATCTGTCTACAAACCAAATTTCATCCGAACCCGTCAAGTCGTTTAGGCGTGAAGCGACAACAAACACACACACAAAACTTTATAATATTAGTTGGGATGGGATAGTTGGGATTGGGATGTACATAAGATTATGGTAAAAATCATGAAATAATCACCATATAGGCAGTATACGAGTAGGTATAATGTACAACTTATTTACGATTATGACGCCATTGATCAAGCATGCTTGCTTCGGAGGGCACGTTAAATATTCGATCTCAGTTGTTTTCAACCGAAGGCAGTCGTTAAGCCAAGTCGGTGGCCTACAGGGCTTAAAACACTGACTGTCAAGTGGCCACTAGTCTGACCCAAATCCACCAATCCGCACTTGGCCCGCGTGGTGGATAATGGCCCAGTGAGAGGAGGCTTTGCCCCAAGAATAAATAAATATCTTTGCACATATACAGAGCGCCATCTAGGTCCACAGTAAGCATCTAGGCTTGGGTGATAAACTACAAAAATACATTTTTTTTTGTAAATAAATACATATATAAATGAAAAACATTCATAACTCGGGAACACATGTCTGTATTCATCATACAAACATATGCCCCTAGCGGGATTCGAACCCGCGACGTTTGGTATAGTGGCCAGAGTTGTAAACCACTGCACCAAATAGGTCGTCTTTTTTTTTATATGAGAGGGCGGCAAACGAGCATGCGGGTCACCTGATGGAAAGCAATCACCGCCGCCCATGGACACCCGCAACACCAAAAGGGTCATAGATGCGTTGTCGGCCTTTGAGGAAGGTGTAGGCTCGTTTCTTGAAGGTTCCAATGTCGTACTCGTTCGGGAATACCGCTGCCGGAAGTCCGTTCCACAGGGTGGTCGTACATGGTAAGAAGTTTCTTGAGAAACGTACAGTGGTAGACTTCCACTCATCCAGGTGATGTGGATGGAAAAATGATAAAACAATCTGTTACAAGACATTCGTTAAACTAACGGTAACATTGATTACGGTACTGGTAACGTTTGAAAACACAGATGCAATCAGGTGACCACTAATCTGACACAAGGCCTTCTAACCACTACACCAAACAGTCGTGCTTTTTAATTGAAGTGTGTTAGCTAAACGGCTTAAAAACACTGACTGTCAGATGGCCCCTAGTCTAGTTGCCATCCAAGGATTGACCGCGCCAGACACTGCTTAACTTTGCTAATCGTAGCGTATGAGACTGTGCCACGAGTGGAAAGGATATTGAGTTTCATAAATATGATCATAGAAAAGCAGTCGGTGGTCAGGACCATCCCTAGATGGTGATAATAAAATTATTATTACTCGTGCTATCAGCGGCGGGACCGGGCGATGCTATCGCGCTATCTCACTGCGCCAAGCGCTCACCCCCTTCAGTAGGAGGGATGAGGGCGAGTCGATATTGCATATCGATATTATACTTATTATCATATTATCTTATCTTATAAGAGAGTAAGGGGAAGACCTAGGCGTAATTACTTTAACCAAGTGAAAGAAAGTGTCGTATCAAGAGGTTAAAACGAGGGCGGAAAGTAGAGAGACTTGGTCGTTACTCCACCGACAAGAGCATAGCTCTTAAATTGAAGAAGGTATCATATGTCTTGATTTGTTGAAAGTGTTTGTAGGAAAATGTGGAGCCTACAAAGGCAACTTAAGGATATTTTTGTAAGATTGGTAAATATTATATTTGGCGATTGGCGATATTCAGTCTAATTATACAATATAATATAATTGTAACCCAAACTTATTTTGAAAGAGCAACCTTGAGTTTCCTGCTCGTTCTTCTCTTGGGAATCAGCTTTGTGAATGAGCAATAATGTCAAAAACTTTAATAATAAGATAAAAAATGTGACGTTTTCAAGTGATAATTTTTATCCTACGAAATAAATACTTTTTGATTTTGATTGATTTGATTTGACCTTTTTCACCTTACAAAAATTCGACTTTGAAGAGTGAATGGATGTACAACAATTGGATTATGTAATGTATACATAGTTGGTTTATTAAATTATGTGCCAAGCTATTTATTTGATGACTTACACTAAACTTTATGCAATACTAGAACTTCGTACCAGCCCCCGTAGCATGACAGGTGCGATAAATGTTTATGTCGCGCGAGATAATATTTATCCTACTCATTCGCTTGGACGAAATATTCCCACTTCCACTCCTATGTCGCGCGCGACAAACGATATCAAAGTAACATTTTTTTTTTTTGAGAGGGCGGAAAACGAGCAAGCGGGTCACCTGATGGAAAGCAATCACCGCCGCCCATGGACACCCGCAACACCAAAAGGGTCACAGATGCGTTGCCGGCCTTTGAGTAAGGTGTAGGTTATTATATGAGCAGGTCATTTAGGTAGGGCATTTTTAATGTTCGCCTGACTAGCTACCACCATCTTATGTAAATCTGCCGCCAAACAGCAATGTTATAGCATTGCTGTGTTCCGGTTGTCAGAGATAGGATAGCCAGTTCCCCAAATATTTGGGTTTCCGGGTAAGTACGCTACCTTCCGCCTCATGTTCACTTAACATCAGGTATGATTGAGGTCAAGTTCTATCCCATTGTGGATAAAAAAAAAAGAATTTCGTTAGCGTCACGCAGCAACATGGTACTGATTGTTACGGTTGTCGCAACTGTGCGGTATGAGGATATGCGAAGGATGGAAAAGTAATTTTTCTCAATTAAATACCAGTTATCGATAACGGGGTAGCCCGTCACTAGGGGTGTAACCTGACTTATTCCGGATAAGAATAAATACAGTGGTGCTCGCCGGGCGGAATGTGCTAATACATCCTTATCGGCCACGACGCGACGCCCGCCGTCAGCACACTATCTCACTTTCCGCACACACACACACACACACACACACACACACACACACACACACACACACACACACATCCGTATACTATCGTGAATGGTATACTCATCTAGGTTGATCTAAGGTAAATTTAACCGCCTCCGTGGCTCAATATAAACAATATAGGGTTTACGAATCTAAGGTCGCGGGTTCGATTCCCAGCGGGGTACAAGTTTAGTACTCGGTTTGGTTGGTGGTAAAGCATATGTCCACCTGGCTAGCTACCACCATCTTATCTTAATATGCCGCCAAACAGCAATGTTAATAGCATTGTTGTGTTCCGGTTGTCAGAGAAAAGATAGCTAGTTCCCCAAATATTTGGGTTTCCGGGTCAGCACGCTTTCACTTTCCGCCTCATCTTCACTTAACATCAGGTGTGGTTGAGGTCAACTGCTAACCCGTTGCGCATAAAAAAAGAAGGTAGCTCACGACACCACGTGAGCTATACCTAAATGGAGATTTACCCGCGATCTACTTCGGTACATATTCTTCCCGTGCCTTTGTAACTAAGGATATATTGTCATTTGCCCTCAGATGAGGTTTGTGGTAAAACATTGGAACAATCATATAAAAATACAGGAATAAAATTTAAACGTGGTTTCGTAATGTAAAAAGAATGGAACAAGTTTGCCTCTTCCCGTAGTTGTCGTAAAAGGCGACTGAGGGACTTTGCACCGAAAAAACGTTTTAACAGCGATCAGATTGGTTTATTTGGTTATCCCAAAAATCGTGACGTTAGTTGTACGTAAAAATATTAGAGTATTGTAATATTTTAGAAGAGCATTGGAATTTTAAGGTCTTAGCATACGTGACGTGTTTATTCTCGTGCCGGACGGAACGGGACGATTTTTTGACATCGTTGCATTTCAAAGCATAGCAATAAAATACACGTGGCGAGAAACACGGGCGGAACGGGACGGCAATAGAAAAAACATCGTTATGGCATCTTCTTCATCTAATGCTACGGCAACCATTGCTAGTTCTTCAAAAGTAAAATCGAACATTTTGTGCTGAAATATGGTTGCAGCACTCGCACGACTATCGATGAACACCGTCACTGTACGTATGTTTTAAAACCACTTTCACGTTAGGAACTACACCCGTCCCGTCCGAGAAATTACCCGTCACGTATGCTAAGACCTTTAATTTCAAAGTTTCGAGTTTCTTGCTTGTTCAAAATTAATTGTGACGTGTTTAATTTTTTAAATTAATATTTCTTATGTTTCGAACATGAGCAACAAGAGACAGTTCAGGGAAACATTTTGTTTATTTATTTGAATAATTAATCTGATTACCGATTGGTGTAGTAGATAGTGGTCCTGTCAGCGATACCAACGGTTGGGGTTCGAATCCCGCGAGGGGTAAATGTTTGTGCGATGATTACGAACATTCATTCCCGAGTCATGGATGTTTATATAAATATTTATGTATATATTATTGAAATATTTATCCGTTATCTAGAATCCGCAGCGCAAGCAGTAGCTTAAAAAATGTAAAATTGACTATTTTAAGTGTACACTGTGTAGCTACAAAGCATTTTTGACTTTGACTTTGAAAGGCAAGTGGGTGGTGGTTTAGCTAATCGACTGTCTACTATATCATTTGGCATAGTGAATTAAGTAGGTTTTAATTTCCACAGTTTGTTAATTAGCACATTATATAGTGAAGCGAACAAGGAAACAATTAAATAGTGATATATCGATATAGCTTTGTTGGTGAAGGTCGCCCAACACTTCCTTGTGTGATAGTGTACCCTTGAATTAGACCTATAGTTTAGTTTTTACAGGAAGGCTTTAACAAAGAACATTATATAGAGACGACCTGTTTGATGTAGTGGTTAGAAAGGTAGAAGCCCTGGATTAAGACATAGGACATTTTTTATCGCGATAAAAAGAGTAGTCATCGCGGGATAAACAAATTTCCGCGATAAACTTATTCCACGCAGGCGAAGCCGCGGGCGGAAAGCTAGTACCTATAATTAGGTATTTCTTTAGCAACCATTTAAATTTGTAGGGGTTTTCTTATTATATGTTACTATACTTCTATTTATCTAGGTATCTATGTATTATTATATGTCGACCTGTTTGGTGTAGTGGTTAATAATTCTGACTGCTATACCAAAAGGTCGCGGGTTCGAATCCCGCTAGGGGCATATGTTTTGTATGATGAATAGAGACATGTGTTCCCGAGTAATATCCCATAAATCCCGAGTTATGGATGTTTTTCATTTGTAGATGTATTTATTTACAAAAAAATAATGTATTTGTGTAGTTACTCAACCATCTGGTATCCATAACACAAGCCTAGATGCTTACTGTGGACCTAGATGGCGCTGTGTGTTTGTGCAAAGACATTTATTATTATTTATTATTATTATAGTAGATTTAGGGGGTTCATATCAAACTAAAACACTTAATTTCGTCATGTCCATCTTGCTGTCCATCTGTATATCACAATACTGTAAACTTGAAAATAATTATATATTTAAAAGAACTATGTTTATGGGTGATTTTCAGTAGTATTTACCATAAGATTGTCCATGCAAAATTTTATTTCGATTGATTTACAAATGAAAACATTACTTCAAGCATTTCTTTTAACGTTAGACACGTGATATCATTTGTTGAATGTCAATTGATAAACTTTTGTAGAAAAGGTAAAAAAATGGTACTTCTTTTGTATAAGCCGGTGATTACCTCATACTAAGGGGATCCATCGGGCGAATTTAATAAAAACTCAATGAATTCCTATCAAATCAAATCAAAAATGCTTTATTTTGTAGGTACACAGGGTACACTTAAAATAGTCAGATTTTACATTTTTAAAGGTACTGCTTGTTCAAAAGACAATTTTCCTCTGAGAAGAACAAGCAAGAAACTCGAGAGGTTGCTCTTTTAAAAAAGGTTTTTTTTATTACAAAATTATTAATTATTATTTTATTTTATAATATTTCATTATCAATTGTGAAATAGCCTGGTTATGCGAACGGGCTGGTTATGTCCATGAATGTTTATCATCTAAATAATCTGATATTTTATAATATGCTTTCTTAATAAGTTTCTGTTTTATAGTATCTTTAAATTTATTGAAAGGAAGATTTCGTATATCAACAGGAACCTTATTGAAAAAGCGCATACATAGCCTTTTGAATGAATTACTGACTTTGCGGAGGCGACTTATGTGACCTGCAAGTTTATCTTTATTTCTTGTATTGACATAATGTTTATCACTATTTTTCCTAAATGATGCTATATTTTTTTACATATATTAGGGTATATTATTCTTTCCCGTGAATACATAATCCATTCTTGTGTATATTTTTATGTGTCACAATCAAATTTTAAGGTAAGTCTGTAAAGATTAACTTTTTATTCGTATTTTATTGGAACTTAAGTTAACTTAACTTAACTTAACTTAATTCTTTATACATTTATACACCTTTTTTTACATAAACACTGATAATTTCAAGCAATCTTAGAATAGATTTGTAAAATTTGTCTATTTATGACTAATATTTTTTTCTAAAATAAAGAGCAAGCAATTTATTCATTTATAACATGCGTACGTTCGTATGCGTATTCAACAATATTTAAAGACTAATAGATAATAAACTTTGTGTAAGTTTTTAACGAAATTTTTTTTTTTTAGGCATCACGGGTTCATACTTAACCTCAATCACACCTGATATTAAGTGAAGATGAGGTCGAAGGTGGAAGCGTACTGACCCGGAAACCCCAACACATTTGGGGGACTGGCTATCTTTTCTCTGACAACCGGAACACAACAATGCTATTAACATTGCTGCTTGGCGGCAGATTTAGATAAGATGGTGGTAGCTAGCCAGGCGGACATTTAAAATGCCCTACCACCAACCAACTTCTAAAACTGTATGTCTTGCTCTAATACTCCAGCGTTAAAGGCGAAATTACACGGTTCACTCACTTTTCCTTTCAATTTGAATGAAGCAACCAAACTGAATCATGTAAACATAAAAGTAAATCGTTCAATGTTCAATAGCATTACCTTTGACTTCTCCGTCTTACAACAAAAGTGAAAAAATCAAAATAATGCTACTTGAAATAGTAAGTTTTCAGACCACTTTGACGGCTGAGTTCGATCCCTCAAAGTAAAAGGCGCCAAGCACACAGTGGCACCTCGATCAGGTTAAAGAAAATGCGGAAAATAATTACCTTATTTGTTATTTGCAAACTTTCATTTACAAGATCTCGCGATACTCGCCATTTTCCTCATAACATTGTCGACACGAAACAAAGTCGTTTGTGCTAATTTTCCTTGTCCTACATCTTGGTTGAGATTGTTGTGTGCTGCTTTAAACTGAAAAACTTGAGCTTTGTTGTTCTAGATACTTTTTACGCTAGGTAATAAAAGTTAATAAAAAAATCAACAAAGTCACCAGTTTAGTGTGTGATAAAGTTGACTTGGTAAGAACCAAAATGAAGTGATGCATCGGAATCCATTAAATATTTTGTTTTTTTATGGTGGAACTAGCTGTAAC
The DNA here is from genome assembly GCA_949316235.1 of Oegoconia quadripuncta. NCBI lineage: Eukaryota > Metazoa > Arthropoda > Insecta > Lepidoptera > Autostichidae > Oegoconia > Oegoconia quadripuncta. The sequence continues at coordinate 3,940,535 of OX438751.1, forward strand.
CCGCGACTTCGTCCGCGTAGAATGCATTCTACTACCAAATGTCGCACTATGACTCAAAAGCAATCCCACTAATAATACTTACCCTACAGGAACCAGTCCCTTTTCCGGGATAAAAGTATCCTATATGTTAACCCAGGTACTAATCTATCTATCAACCAAATTTTAATCAAATCTATTCAGCCCTTTAGGCGTGAAGAGGTAACAATACACACACAAATATTCGCATTTATAATATTAAATAAAAATAAATAATAATAATATAAATGGGATAAGGAACGTACCAATTAACAATACGTGGCTAAATTATGCAATAAAATAAAATTTAAAATAAATACATTTGATGTTGTTTTATGAAGAACTGGAGACGACATTTTTAACTAGTGCAAAGTAAGTATAGAGCCTAGGCTTGAATATCCCAAGATTGTGATTCTAGGAACACCAACAACGGCAGGGAGTCCCATATCCTAGTAGTCCGCATTTGAAGTAAAAAGCTAAACGCCAGGCGAATGTAAAAAACACTGATAGGTATTGCGACCTTGTATCTGTAGTTTAGCAGGAACTCCGTCGTCATTAGCCTTATCTAGAACGGTTAGTTGGTACTTGGCTGAAGGAAGCTAGATTCAACAATATTTAAAGACTCATAGATAATAAACTTTAAGGAAATTTTTTTTTTGGCATCACGGGTTTCGCTCTTAACCTCAATCACACCTGATGTTAAGTGAAGATGAGGTCGAAGGTGGAAGCGTACTGACCCGGATACTCCAACACATTTGAGGGACTGGCTATCTTATCTCTGACAACCGGAACACAACAATGCTATTAACATTGCTGCTTGGCGGCAGATTTAGATAAGATATAGCCAGGCGGACATTTAAAATGCCCTACCACCAACCAAACCGAGTACTTAAACATGTACCCTGCTGGGGATTGAACCCGCGACCTCCGAATCAATCACCTGATACAACTTACGGATTTCACCTATAGGTATAATGTTCACTGTATAAAGGCACCTACACACCGCCGCGTATCGTTATCAGCTCCGGCCAGGCGCACCTTGCCCGATAGGATCTTTTTAATTAATTTTACCAAACAAATGGCCTGCGGTAAAAATGTGTGCTTTTCATATACCCCCATCAAGATGACGCACCCACGTCACAGCCCATGCCTCGTGACTGCTGTTAATTAATAATGCCTTAAAAGTACGACACATTAGGCGGTTAAGTGTATACTTAATAGACAAATGTGAAATGGCCTGGTCTTTCATACGAATTTTAGAAATAGTGTCTGAAAATATTGGATGCATTTTTCAAGATGTTTTTATTAAATTTTTCTCTGAAGCCTGTGAAAAATTGTTGATACAGATCATAAATATCGGCCTCATCTTCACTTAACTTCAGGTGTGATTGAGGTCAAGTGCTAACCAGTTGTGCATAAAAAAAAGTATTTAGACGACCGATTGGTGTAGTAGATAGTGACCCTGTCAGCGAAACCAACGGTTGCGGGTTCGAATCCCGTTCGTTTTGTTTGTGTGGTGAATATGAACATTTATTCCTAAATCATGGATGTTTATATAAATATTTATGTATGTTTATCCGTTATCTGGTATCCATAGTACAAGCTTTGCTTAGTTTGGGACTAGATGCAAGGTGTAAGTGTCCGAAATATTTATTTATTATTATTTCGTAATTTATAGTAATAACATCTGTAACAAACATACAATTACCGTTCATACAAAAAGGTAAACCCTACAGATGCATGAGCAAGAAACTCAAGGGTTTTTTTTTAAATAAATAATAGTGTTATAATTTGTAATTTGACAAAACAATGAAAAATATTAACAATTAGACCGACTGAGCAAACTACACGATGCGCTACGCGGTAAAAAAACATTTCACTGGGAATGTGTTAAGTCAAAGTCAGTCAAAAATGCTTTATTTTGTAGGTACACAGAGTACACTTAAAATAGTCAATTTTACATTTTTAAGCTACTGCTTGTTCAAAATGCAATTTTCGCCTGAAAAGAACAAGCAAGAAACTCGAAGAGCAGCTCTTTTAAAATCAGGCTTTGATTTTACATAAAGGTTTTCATGTTTCATTATTAATTGTGAAAATGGCATGCGAACGATCTGATTATGTCCAGGGATGATTATCATCTAAATAGTCCGATATTTTATAATATGATTTATTAATAAGTTTCTGTTTTAGAGTATCTTTAAATTTATTGAGAGAAAGAATTTGTATATCAATTGGAACCTTATTGAAAAAGCCTTACTTTTTACATAACCGTTACACATATTACATAGCTTTGTAGGTGCTATAAATATGTATAACTATATACTTATTTTTACGTTTTTAACTCATTACTAAAACAGCTATTACATAGAGATTAACCGAAAAAGATAGGCTTATACTATAATATGATACTGTAACGATACCTAGTTTTACTACGGAATCCTAAAAAGCATTTAATTACCCCGATCTACGGGTAATTTGGCGAATTACAAGGCGATCCCGGGGCGGGGGCGCGGGGAGATAGAGTGCGGTGATATCCGGTGAGCAACAGGCTACGGCCATAGACTAAACAAATACAGTGTACCAACAACAATGCTTGCTCTTTTCTTATCCACACATCCTATTATAGTCGTTTAATTACCTGTAAATTTAAATGCCGTGATTTTTTGCACCTGTGTAGAGTCAGTCAGTGATAGAATAAAAATGTTTTCTAAGAAATCGGTAGCTTGCTTTAGATATAGTTTAGGTATTTAGTAATAAAACATATACTATGTGATTAAAATTACCACTGTGAATTTCATTGCGTCGAAGAATATACTTAGAACTTTTGTAAATAATTTAAAAAAATCGATCAACAATTTCGAAATACAAAGTAGCCAAAATTTACAACAGACGTGCACCGACAACAAATAAATTATATAAAAGTGATCACACACAACAAATAATATTCCTCACAGACAGTTTGTGTGACAATTCAATTCGACTAAATTCGAATGACACGTCGTCGGGCTCAATAAAAGGCATATGGTTATATCATTGCAACTGGAAGGATGTAACAGGGGAAATGCGACGTTACCGTTCCGCTCCTCTGTAAGGGCATTATAGTTAACTCGGACATGTAAATGATCTAAGAATCATGAAAACTTTCATCATTGTTTAAACCTTACATCAGGTTATATTTACACAGGATTACAAGCGTTTGATACATGTTTTCTATGAATTCGGCTGATATAATGTGACAGTTCGCCAGCGTCGGGCATGCAAGATTATTACTTAATATCGACACGACCTACGCATAATTTACTATCTGAAAAATGATAATTTTACTGACGGGCCATTTGAAGTTTCAAATAGCGACAGTTTATTTAGTACTGGACCAATTGACGTGAAAATTTACATTTGGATGTTCGTTTTGGCCTATTTTCAAATTTTGTTATAAGTTACCAGAATTCCTCACTGATTTCAAGATATTGTATTTAGACGTTTACGATAGAGAATCAAATATGTACATAATTGTCTATCTAGTGCCATATACAAAATAATTCGCGGAAACCGATTTTCAGTAAAATATGCTAAGTGGCATATAAACAGTTATACATCGGAAGACCACATATGTCACGGATGTCACATACGTAGTTATGATCGAATTAATGTTTTTTTTTTATATAAATATTTCGGACACATAGTCCTAAACTCTCTATTCGTATTCGTTGGCGGGCCGGTTTCCGCAACTCGACGTCTAAGTGCGCCTATTTTGTGTACAGAGGAATACTTAATACTGACCCAACCTCTTGAAGGAAGCCGAGCAACTTTGGGATGTTGCCACAGGCTTCGGGGAGAGACTCAGATCCTCCAAGATGAGTGGTTCGATGTGTGGCCACATCCTCGCACTCCAAAAGCTCGTGGGCGGCTCATTCTTCCGGCTCCATGCACGCTCTGCACAGGGGGCTGTCTGTGACACCTATATTGAACTGATATTTGTTGTAATGACCGTGCCCTGTTAGAGTACCCGTGATCAAACACAATTGCGCCTTGGAGAGGCTCATAAGTTGTCGAGTTAGGCGCACAGTCCGTGCTGGAACTACCGCTCTGGTTTGCCTGCAGTCTACCCATGAAGTTCAGTCATTTTTGAGTAGCGATGTAGTCCGCTGATGAAGCCATGATTTAATTTAGCAAAACGGCAATTAGATAGTGTCGATATCATAGCCATTATTACTTTTGTATTATTATTATTTCTATATTAAATTACATTATTAGATCACATTACAATATGGCATTTGACAGCGTTTTATGTATCTCAGTAATGCGTGGTCCAATTTGAAGGCAATTTATGTTAAAGATTAAACTACTCGTATGACAAATGATTTTAACTGGTTTGATGCAAATCGATTAAAACGTTTCGAAGATATTTATAGCTTGTATAATTACTCGTAGATTATATAATAGTCCATCGTGAGCATGGAACTATTATAATAAGTACTACGTACAACAGTACTTACTAGTTCCATGATCGTGAGTTTTCAAATTCTAGCAATTGAAAAAGCTGACGCCTACCATCAGCTATTTCAATCGCAAGAAATAGAAAATTTCGGAACCATGTCAGTGATTTACAAAAATTGTTTTACCAATATAAATAGATATTATATTGATTTAATATAATAGAAACATACCTCTTACTACGTCAATACCACATTAACTCTGTAGTCTTACATAGTCATACGAGCTTCGGCCGACCTAACAAAACGCAGGAAAATCTTAACATCGCGATGTAGGAAATATGACGGCGACATCTAACTGAAAATTGTTGAATCGTTATTCGGAGTAAAAGTTATTGTTAAGTTAGTCATTTACATGAAACTACAGATTTTTATTGTGTATATTCTGTTTGTTTATTGTCTGCTTGCAGATATGTACTTTATCTTTTATAATATTTAAATATACCCTTTTCGTCCGTTTTTGGATCAAGCGCAAGTGTTATATACCTTTTTTTTATGCACAACGGGTTAGCACTTGACCTCAATCACACCTGATGTTAAGTGAAGATGAGGCCGAAGGTGGAAGCGTACTGACCCGTATACACAAATATTTGGGGAACTGGCTATCTTATTTTTGACAACGGGAACACAACAATGCTATTAACATTGTTGTTTGGCGGCAGATTTAGATAAGACGGTGGTAGCTAGCCAGTCGGACATTTAAAATGCGCTACCACCAACCAAACCGAGTACTAAACATGTACCTGGGGATCGAACCCGCGACCTCCGATTCGTAATTTTGTGTGTGATATGTTACATTTTATAACGAAAGTATGTCAATAAACATTATTTATTTATTTGTAGCTCACATCTCGACGAATTCCTTAATAAACCTAAAAGGGAAGCTCAATCCGTTCTGATCTGACAATCTTTAACAAACAACTCATAACATATCATCCTCACTTCCACTCGTTATCTCCCTCCTGCAAGCCACCCCCTCCCTCAGAGCGGAGTTCCCTACTAACTCGTTGAAGATTGTCACAATACAGAGATATGAATTTTGATATTAGGAATTTTGCTTTGGTGAGATTAGCTCTTGAATAATGAGGATATGAATATGTTGTGCGCGATATACAGGGTGAAATTTAATTCGTGTAAATCCTGTTTTTTGGTGACAACTTTTCACTAGGTAGGAACCATAGCCGAATTCCATCAAAAAACATCGATTATTATTTTATTTTATTCAAAACACCAACAACAGAAATCAAATGGTGATACATAAAATATTTCGACAAAGCCATTAACAGCCACACATAGTAAACAATTCTGAAACCACCTTTAGTATGGAAGTACAACAAAATGGTTCCTAGTGGAAAGTTGTTTGTAATCAGGAGTTTCGTCGTCATCATCATCATCCCGTAAACACCCCACTGCAAGGATATAGGCCTTCCCTGGTATAATGAGGGAGTATGGGCAATGCGGGTTGGGGACTTCACATGCCTTTGAATTTTTATTTCTCAGGCATGCAGGGTTCCTCACGATGTTTTCCTTCACCGTTCAAGAGCAGTCAGATAAAATGCATATAAGTAATTAAATTAAATTTAAAACTCATTGGTACATGGTCTGCCTGAGGATCGAACCCGGACCTCCCAAATTGGGAGACCGCGTCTTAACGCCAACGCCGACGTCACCGACGCTCAGGTGGCAACAAGTGACGACGAGGTGGTTTCAGAATCGAAAATTTTTTGATCGTGTTCAACTATGGTGCCTTAGGGAAAATTGTTCTTAATCAAGAGTGGCGTGACAAGTTTGTCGGAATTACACAAATTCACCCTGGATATATGGATTTAAATATATTTATTTGTTAACTTCCTCTATGACTCTAAAAATCTTATTCTTATTTCATGTTTCAAACTAACCTCCTGAATTCCTTTTAAACCTTAACGCCACTATATTACATTACTATATAACAAATTAATGTCAATACATTAATCCTTACATCCTTAATTAATAATTACAAAAAGGCAATCTTTTTTGTACAATAAAGCGTTTACAAACAAACAAACACACAAACTATAAGTTTGAAGCTCAGTGTCTGTCTTTCTGTGGCAGTATGAAGAGAACTAAACAGATTTGAAAAGCTAGTGTTTGTGAGACAGTTCATAGCTATGTTTGATGGAAATCGTTTAAGCAACTTCGTAGACGGAACTACTCACTTTATCGGTATAAAAAATATCCTATGTCTTAATTCAGGGTATATTCTACCTATATAGTTATATATTGTAGTGGTAGAGCCACGCTGTAAGCTATTAGCTTGCAGCATGAATGGGCCGGCTCGACCGGGGAAGTACCACCCTCTCGCAGAAGACCGACGTCTGAGTAGTGGCATTTTGCCACTGCGCTTCGTCCGGTGAGCGAGTGCGCCGGAGGCCCACCTTCCACTCTCTCTCCAGAATGGTAGCGGTATTTAAAGAGTTAGTACCCCAGGAGAGTACCAGCACTATTAGTGCTGGAGAATCCCTCATCGCTCAGGTTGCCCTACTTATTCTGGGGTGGACACCTTCCTCAAAGGCCGGCAACGCATCTGTGACCCTTTTGGTGTTGCCTTTTTTTATATGAGAGGGCGGCAAACGAGCATGCGGGTCACCTGATGGAAAGTAATCACCGACACCAAAAGGGTCACAGATGCGTTGCCGGCCTTTGAGGAAGGTGTAGATATTTAAAAAAATCCATAAATTATATTTTATACTACCGCAATCCAGGAAGGTCTAACTTACATTGTTTTTGATGACTTCTTACTCATTTCTTAAAAGTCTCTTTGTTAACTCTCGACTAAAAGATGGGTGTTAAATTTAAGGGGTTGTAACTGAAAACCAGTGTTTCGCTCTTGTGATGTTCCACACTGAGTTATAACGCATTTGCGCTACTGCGGCACACAGTCGCTCTTTGTACTTTCTATTCTTTACTTTTATTCGTATGTATATTTCTTTGTAATTGAAACATTGTGTAGTTGTGTGAACGCGTTGGCGTAAATAAATGCTTTATCTATCTATCTAAATTTGAAGCCTGTTCTTGACACTAGCGCCAAAAGTCTGAGAATATATGAAAACGTATCATCAACAGCATTAAGAATAAGAATCGTTTATTTGACCCATTTAGCGACACACATATATTATTTTTACATAAAGTGTGAAAATATATACAGTGAGTTTGGGACCGAGTGAGATAAAAGTAGAGTACACAAAACAGTTTCATGTGTTAGAATAGGTACTCCCATCTCATAATGTAGTTTACAATATTCAATAAAAATAGCTAAGCAGTTTCTCTTATAGACTAAAGTTCTTAAAAATTAATTTTCGGTGTCGCAAAGTGGTATCAAAGTAGGTCTCCTTCTCAGCATAAGTTGTAGTCTAGAAGTTAGACTACAACGCTGGTTTTCAGTGGAGCCTAAGGTGCAAACACGGACGCTGATCGGACGTCGACGGTAAGTTAAAGGTCTTAGCATACGTGACGTGTTTATTCTCGTGCCGGACGGAACGGGACGATTTTTTGACATCGTTGCATTTAAAAACATAGCAATAAAATACACGTGGCGAGAAACACGGACGGAACGGGACGGCAATAGAAAAAACATCGTTATGGCATCTTCTTCAGCTAATGCTACGGCAACCATTGCTAGTTCTTCAAAAGTAAAATCGAAAATTTTGTGCTGAAATATGGTTGCAGCACTAGCACGACTATCGTTGAACACCGTCACTGTACCTATGTTTTAAAACCACTTTCACGTTAGGAACTATACCCGTCCCGTCTCCGTTCCGTCCGAGAAATTACCCGTCACGTATGCTAAGACCTTAAAACAGTTTTTTTTTTTATTATATACTAGATTATTTATTTCATACGCTGGTGCTGGGTGTTTATAATCGTTACACGTATTACACGTCCCCACTGTTGGGGCAGCCTCCTGTCACTGGAAGAGGGTATGCGCCATAATCTACCACGCGAGCCCAGTGTCAGACTAATGACTACCTGACAGTTGATTTTAAGTCGCCCCTGTAGGTATGCCACAGACTTGGATTAACGACTGCCTTCAATTGAAAAGAACCGGGAGAGACTCAAAATGACACTAGTCACCCATCCAAGGGCTGACCGCGCCACACATTGCTTAACTTCGCTAATCGAAATCAAATAGCTAATGCGACTGCGCCACGAGTGCTTCTTATTTTCGTGGCTCAATGTAAACAACATTGGGTTTACGATTCGAAGGTCGCGGGTTCGATCCCCAGCAGGGTACATGTTTAAGTACTCGGTTTGGTTGATGGTAGGGCATTTTAAATTTCCCCCTGGCTAGCAACCGCCATCTTATCTAAATCTGCCGCTAAGCAGCAATGTTAATAGCATTGTTGTGTTCCGGTTGTCAAAGATAAGATAGCCAGTCGCCCAAATGTGTTGGGGTTTCCGGGTCAGTACGCTTCCACCTTCGACCTCATCTTCACTTAACATCAGGTGTGATTGAGGACAAGTACCAACCCGTTGTGCATAAAAAAAAACCTCCCGTCCGAAAATTTTATTCTCGATATATCTATTCTCGATATATCTATTCTCGATATATCGATATAATTTGATAGGTTTTGTAAATTTTTAATTCATAGTTACACCGGTAATGGTGTTTATTGATTGCAAAGAATTAAGTCGGGACTTTTGCTAGGCAGCTGCGGCAAACCTAGTAAGTCACGGAAGGCAGTCGTATACTCCAGTCTTTACTGGGGGCCTATTCTGCGTCGGTCCAGTGAGTTTAAAGATATCCCTATTCTGTAAGGCGGTGCGATAGCGCTATCAAGTCACGCGCAATTGGGCGCAGGAGTCGTTTCAACTAACGGTCGCATCTATATCGCTGATAACCGATGCTTTGTGACGACGACTGTACGAACTGGGTTATGAGGGAAAATGAGGATATTTTTTTACAAATCCATAGTATTTATAACACAGCTGATGACGATCTGTTTGGTGTAGTGGTTAAAAATTCTGACTGCTATACCAAAAGGTCGCGGGTTCGAATCCCGCTAAGGGCATATGTTTGTATGATGAATACAGACATGTGTTCCCGGGTTATGGATGTTTTTCATTTATTTGTGTAGTTTATCAACCAAGCCTAGTGGCTTAGTGTGGAGCTAGATAGCGCTGTATGTATGTCCAAAGATACATGTATTTATTTATTATTTTCATATTTATTAATTATCATATATCAGCCATAGGGCAAAAAATATCCTGTCTCAATCCAGGCTATATTCTACCTATATACCAAATTGCATCCAAATCCGTTCATCCGTTTCGCCGTGACAAACAAACAAATAAACAAACATCCAAACTTTCGCATTTACAATACTAGTTAGATAATGTGACATCCCTATTAATACAGCACTAAGTTGCTACGCGTGCTACGCCGTAGCAATTTAATAGATTAGGTTCTTGTATAGAGTCAGTGCAAGATTAATGTAGTATACCAACTATAATTAGGACTTTTTCGTTATCTAAATTTTAAGTAGTACCACTAAATCACCCTGAGAGACAGTATTTTTTAACTTTTTCAATATAATAATAATAATATCTTTGCACGTACACACAGCGCCGTCTAGTTCCAGACTAAGAAACTAGGCTTGTATTATGATTACCAGATGGTTGATATACTACACAAATATTTTTTTTAATTAAATACACATATGCCTCTAGCGGGACTAAATGTTTGTCGTTTGCTATCAATTGCGTCTGATGTATTATTTTTAATCGAATTCTACAAAACGTGAAAGAATTCGTCACTTATTTTTTTATATGTTTGTACCACGATATCTTAGCTAGGTAGGTACTTGTTAGTACATTGTTACCCTAGGGATGAATATAAACCGCTACGCACGGGCGCCAAACACCGTCTCAGGACTAAATAAGTCGTTAACCCGAGGTAAACACTGTGCTTTTCATTACGAATACAAGGAAAGTAAAAATAAAAATATGAATTAGATAAATAAAAAAACGAGTGAATTTTATTTTTCATAAATCAACAACTTTGGTGTGATATTTATTAAAACTCTACAACTCGCAAAACAAATGAAGATCGGATTGCCGCTTCAGGAATTATTTTACATATTATTCATCATTGAAAAAATGGTAAATATTTTGCCCAAATCCATGTTATTTTAAAGAAATAGTTGAAACTAAATTATTTAATTTAATACTGTTTTTATTTGACAGCTGTCAGTTGAAAACGATTCTCCCTAGGGCTGAAAACTTTCAACCCGCTCCTTAGGCAACTGCAGACATATTGTTCGAGTATGAGCAGTGAAAAAGTATAAATTAGTAGTAGTCCCATATAATTTGTAATTTGAAGGAGATCCGGAGATAAAAAACCGAAACACAAAATCGGCATTTGACCATTTTTTGGCAGTTCAATTGTGTTATACTGCAAAATTGTGCTGTCATAAATAAAATTGCTAAACAAGTAATTTCGTCGACAGTACGTAATACTAACGATTTCACAGGTTTTAGATAAAAAACCAATCTAAAATTATATAATATTAGGATCATGGCGTTTTTAACGTATAAACGGGGTTTAATCACATCTTTTTCTTCAAATTCCGCCTACTTCAAAATGTAAACAAATCTAGATAAAAGGCATAAAAAGCTAGCGAGGCAGCTTTGATGTCTTGAGGTGTCTCGTCATTATGCGATGCATTCAATTGGGTGTGAGAATGATAAGACAGGCTTCAGTCTCTATACCTATTGTTATGTTGATACGCTATGGAGGGCTTCCTTCACCTGTTTCGACATTATACTGTTATGGAGAACTCTGGCCACTGGTGAATTCAAGCTTAGCAACGCCCGCGGTCAGTCTTTAGATGGGTGATCACTGGTGATGTTAAACGGTAGATACTGGTTGTTTCCAATTAAAGATAAATAAATAAATATCCTTAGACATACACACAGCGCCACTCTAGTTCCACAGTAAGCAACTATAGGCTCGTGTTATTGATACCAGATGGTTGATATACTACATAAATACATTTTTTTTTTGTAAATAAATACTTATTATACATGAAAACATCCATAACTCGGGTACATATGTCCGTATTCATCACACAAACATATGCCCCTAGCGGGATTCGAACCCGCAACCTTTTGGTATTGTGGTCAGAGTTGTTAACCACTACACCAAACAGGTCGTCTGTTAAAAGACATTCGTTAAATTAACGGTAACATTGATTACGGTACTGGTAACATTTGAAAACACAGACGCAATCAGTTGGCAACTAATCTGACACAAGGCCCGTACCTTCTCCTAGAAAACAGGCTGTACCCCAACAGTGAAGGATGTAAGGCTATTGTTGTCGATGTGGAGACAGGTACTTGAAACAGATGCTGTAATAGCACGAAATCAAGATGAACCCTGGATGCTGGATGGATGAAACTGCTGAACTTTTGTGAGTAAAAAAATTTACATCTCAATATTTTTTCACTCAGGATGTGTCATAATTATAGTCTAGCTAGCTTTCCGCCCGCGGCTTCGCGTGCGGAAATCTAGCTATCGCGGAAATTTGTTTATCCCGCGGGACCTATTCACTTTATTAGGGTCAAAAGATATGTTTTAATCCAGGGTATGGTCTAACTGTATACCAAATTTCATCCAAATCCGTTCATACGTTTTGCCGTGATTGAGCAGCAAACATACATGCCAACTTTTGCATTTATGATATTAGTTAGATGAGTTCAAACAAGTATTTAATATGTTCATCGAGAAAGAACGTAATACAGTAAAATGTATGTCATGTATAACTGATAAATAGCCCTGTATCTGTTCAACGCGTTAGATATTCGCCAATACTCGCTGGACCCAATTATACTAAGTACACTAATATACATATAAAGCGCATCAATATCGTGAAAGTATCAAAATGTACACCCGTATCAATAATCCATCAAAATTTAGACCTATTGCACCAATAACCTATCACATTTAGACCTGTTGCAATATATAACCTATCACCATTTAGACTTATCTCAACATACAATCAATATTTAGACCTGTTGCACCAATAACCTATCACAATTTAGAGCTGTTGCACCAATAACCTATCGCTATTTAGACTTGTTGTCTCAATATCTATTAAAGGTTAGACAAGGTGTATCAATAATTTACCAAAATTTAGACCTGTTGCAACAAAAAATTATAAATAATAAATAAATGTTTCGGACACTTACACCAATCATCTAGTCGCAAACTAAACAAAGCTTGTGCTATGGAACATACATAAATATTTATATAAACATCCATGACTCCGGGCTAAATGTTCGTATTCATCACACAAACATTTACCCCTCGCGGGATTCGATACCGCAACCGTTGGTTTCGCTAACCGTGTCACTATCTACTACACCAATCGGTCGTCAAAATTTTCAAATTTTAGACTTGTTACACCGGTGACTCATACGATTTTTGAACCATCCAAACATTATATTTGTTGCATCGATGATTCATCGAAATTTTGACCTATAAATGACCCATTGAACTTATGACACGGACTTAAGCTAAACCATTTAAAATAACACCCACCCAATAAATATCAAACGATGTAATATCTACAGGATAAAAAAATGTTCACGCGACCACGCCGGAGCGGGCAGGTATCCAAAGGGCCGATAACGTCTCTTCGCACATGATCAATCTGTAGGGCCTTTCGCTGTAATCTCGTATGAAATATTTCGTGCTCCGCCAGGTATAATGCGATAGCTGAGACGGACAGGGATCGATGTTGGGGGAAGGTATTGATACTGGATTTTGGGTTTTATGCTGAAAAAAATGGGAATTTAGGTCGTCGGTTTTCTCATTTGGTAGGATATATCCTATTTGCGTCTGTGGGTGAGATATTGATTATTCATTTAAATGTTAACAATGTAGATTAACAATGTAGGTTAACCGCCTCTGTGGCTCAATGTAAATAACATTGGGTTTACGATTCGGAGGTCGCAGGTTCGATACCCAGGTTCGATATCCAGATACATGTTTAAGTACTCGTTTGGTTGGTGGTAGGGCATTTTAAATGTCCGCCTGGCTAGCTACCACCATCTTATCTAAAATCTGCCGCCAAACAGCAATGTTAATAGCATTGTTATGTTCCGGTTGTCAGAGATAAGATAGCCAGTCCCTCAAATGTGTTGGGGTTTCCGGGTCAGTACGCTTCCACCTTCGACCTGATCTTCATTTAACATCAGGTGTGATTGAGGTCAAGTACGAACACGTCGTGCATAAAAAAAAAGGTAGAGAAAATATACTGAAATTTTCTCATACAGGACACAATTTAATTTACATTGATAATCACATTCCGGTCCTCAAGAATTTGATGTTTTTGCGACTGACTCGCTAAGAAGAATCATTCAGTTAAAGCAAAAATTTGTAACATAATATTTTAGCATAACACATCATTTAATAATAATCATCATAATTTTCATATCAGCTGTCCACTACTGGACTAAAGCCTCCCTCAAAGATCTCCACAACGATCGGTCTTGCGGATGCCCGAATTCAGCGGCTTCCCACGATCTTTGACATTGACTATATACTCGTAGATCGAATGAAAGAGCACACAAAAGCATTTAAGCAAAGCATCTAACTTTAGGTCTACATTATATACAAGAGACCTTTAAAGTAATACCCCTTCGTAGTGAGATGAGACTGTGCCATTGGGAACGTAAAACTGCTACAATGTTGTCCGCAGATGTTTACCAGTCCGTGAATCACACGACACCCACCAAGCTACATATTTTGGAATGGTTACTTATAAATATTTTATATTTCAGATTATCATTCGAAGCAGCAATCGCCTAATCGCCATCTCCACTCCCTTTCACACCTCCGGTGGGGAAAAAGGATAAATAATTTAGGATGATCCGCCGACGTGCGATATCCGATCGGAGAACAAAGGCACGCACCTATCGCGGTGCCCAGCCACCCCGCGCCCGCACCCTGCCCCGCGTTTCCATACTCACACGATATACGATATTAACTTTTATAGTTACCAGGGCGTTATCAACTATTAGGTCCTTACCTATGGAATTGGCGTTTTGTATGAAGAATTTCATTAAGACTGTTTTCTCCATACAAACATTTTTGATTTCTTTTTGGGAACGACAAATCCAAATTTAGCTAAAGTCTGTGTGTATTATCGGATAACATTAAGTTCAGTATAGGCAGCGTTAATTTTTAAAAGTAACCGCTTTATAAAAGTTTCAGCTAATCTAAGAAATGATTATGGGAAGCACATGAAAAGAGCTCTCTTCAAATTTTTTTTATTGTGTGATTTAGCCCAGAAATTGAAAAATAAATCATGTGAAACCTTGAAATAATATTCCATTTTCCAAATAAAAAACAAATTTGGATATAGCTTTGAAAATCGCAGGAATTTCCAAACCAATACAAGATAAAATTTTACTAGATAAAAAATATTTTACCAAGTTAGGTACCATTTGGAAAAGAATTTCTAAATCACTCGGAATTTATATCGACTGTATTTGTCAATCGCAGGATATCCCGTAAATATTGGGTCTTTACCTACTCCTC
This sequence comes from Oegoconia quadripuncta, assembly GCA_949316235.1. Classification (NCBI taxonomy): domain Eukaryota; kingdom Metazoa; phylum Arthropoda; class Insecta; order Lepidoptera; family Autostichidae; genus Oegoconia; species Oegoconia quadripuncta. The sequence goes on from OX438751.1 coordinate 3,955,625, forward strand.
CAACTCCAATATCATAGGTAAAGACCCAAAATTTTATCTTGTATTGGTTTGGAAGTTTGTGAAAAAATTATCTCATAAATACAGATATCCGTATCAACAAATATACTTATATGCTGATATAGCTAAAAAATTTTTAAAAGAAGCGCATCGTTTTAACATCATAGGTAGATGCACTGAATAATGAAATTGTTTCTGTTTGATGAACAATATTTTTTTTATATATTTATCTCGGTCTAGTTCGCTGCATCTCTTTATTTCCACATAATCTGATGAATCACACAATGCCCAAGCTCATTCGCATACGTCAGACTCAACATCCAATAAGTGTACAGTGGAAATGCACAATACAGGGGGTGAGCAAACGTGCGCTAAATGAATCTCTTATGAAAATGTGATACAATATATAGTTGATAGTACGCGATAACGGTGATGGAGGAGAGGACGGATTATCGGGCACGTTTGTATTGCCCGATTGTTTACTGTATACCCCGCCATTGAAGAGGATCAGGTCCTCTCTTACCGTGGGTGGTGAGAAAATCGACAATTGACAGCTAGGTTGCGACAGGTGGTCGGATTCCTCTTCCCGACCCACTATATAACTTGCAGCCACACAATAGACTAGCACTACCTTTCTCTTCCCTAAAAATAGTTTTTTTTTTATGCACAACGGGTTAGCACTTGACCTCAATCACACCTGATGTTAAGTGAAGGTGAGGCCGAAGGTGGAAGCGTACTGACTGGCTGAAATTAAATAAATATATGCAAACTAGGGAGACAATGGGTGTGACATGTCTAAATGTGGACAAAAGTCCCTAAACTTAAAATAGATTAAACTAAAAGGACATTTTAAGTGTTAGGTATATAGTTTTGTAGTACAATTGTTTTATACTTTATATTCTTTGTAAATAATTCCAAATTGTTTATATTAATTAATCCGTATATTTAGTTATGCGCATGCATTTTAAATTTGATTGCTGAGCTCTGCGCGTTTATGTTTGATACCTATAAATAATTTTAAGATCATGTATATACCATAAATGCAATAAATTGAAATTGGGATGGCGACGCTCGACGGTAGTTGGAGGTGATGAGATGTAATAATAGAAGTTGGGCACAGTGAGAAGTATATCACGATCGTGGTTTCCGCACCTATGGGTCCTGGTGCTTGTTCAGATGTGGGTAAATAAAGAACCCCGGGATAAGCTGAAGTTCTCTGTTTTATTCGGCACATCGGCGAGGCAATTTATCAATTGAGACCTGCAGTGTCACTTAGAGACAGATTTAAAGAGTATAATATTGTAACCTTTTCGTCACAGTACATTTTATCTAATATATGTAATATATGTAAAAAAAATATAGCATCATTTAGGAAAAATAGTGATAAACATGATGCCAGTACAAGAAATAAAGATAAACTTGCAGGTCACATAAGTCGCCTCGGCAAAGTCAGTAATTCATTCAAATGGCTATGTATACGCTTTTTCAATAATGTTCCTGTTTATATACAAAATCTTCCTTTCAATAAATTTAAAGATGTTATAAGACAGAAACTTATTAAGAAAGCATATTATAAAATATCAGATTATTTAGATGATAAACATTCATGGACGTAATCAGCCCGTTCGCATAACCAGGATATTTCACAATTAATAGTGTAATATTATAATATAAAATAATAATTAATAATTTTGTAATATAAAAACCTTTTTTTAAAAGGGCAACCTCTCGAGTTTCTTGCTTGTTCTTCTCAGGGGAAAATTGCCTTTTGAACAAGCAGTAGCTTTAAAACTGTAAAATCTGACTAATTTAAGTGAACCCTGTGTAAAAATAAAGCATTTTTTATTTGATTTTACTCACAGGTTTACACTTTTAAGAATATAATTATCACACGTACAATACAATGTTATTTGAGAATTACTATAATTAGAATACGGAAGAATAAAAATACAGATCGGGTACACTCCCCCCGTCGTCGTTCCGAATTTTGAATCGAATTCGAAAAAAGTAAAAAGCCAAAGAGTATCGAAAAGAAAAAAAGAGGTCGAGGTTGAACATCTCGTCACAAGGTATTCCACAAAACAATGGCGACAAATTTCGCCACTCACCAGCTCTATGAAGAGCTATACGGGAGAAGCTGTGCAAAGCTCAGAAAAATAGCCATGTCAGCTCCATACAGCCAAATCATTTTGATTTGATAGAAGCGCCGTAATCGACACACGCACATCAGAGGGCGGAGTGTGAGTTTTGTTCCGACTTAACTTTACTACCGCGTTCACGTTTACGTGACGATTTGTATGGAGAAATGTGCAGCGCCTCTAGCGGATAGTCTGCCAAACGATTTCTTCCATAGGGACTTTTTTCGTAAACGCGAACGCGATGGTAAAGTTAAAAACGAGACCAAACTCACACTTCGCACACAGACAAGTGACTCTCACTGAACGCGCTAGGATGCTTCGGGTGACAGAGATATCAGTGTCTCGCGTGCCGCCTCTTTTATGTCTTCCGTAAGAAACTCATCTTGTCTGAAATGTCACCCAAATAGACTGATGATTGCCATCAGCTGACCCAACTCCACACCCTCCAAGTGCAACTCATAACCAGGATCACATCAGTACAGCTGAAAGTAAGACTACGCTACCTTGGGCCTCAAAATGGCGATTGTCAACAGTGAAACGAGAATACGAAAGAAATGTGGTCTCCACCTTTACCTATACATTCATGCAAATGACAGATAATCCGAAACACACAACTCGCTGCCATTATCTATTACCACACAATTACCCAGATCGGAGATCTCCAACTTTCTGATATACTGGCCCCATCGGGGGACTACGGCGGGGGGTGGGCCGAGGCGAGGGCGGGTGGGGGCCCGCTATCAGCGACTCTCGCACCATTAACCCGCGATACAGTCGCCACTTCATGTAGAGTACGCACTGTTCTGTCTGATGTAATTGATAAATACAGGTAGGTGGGGTGAACTGCTACGTCATTTCGGATGTGATCGGTGGGAACTATGACGTGTTTGAGAATGTGTTAGTAGCGAAGTTGTACGCAAGCACTCAAGTTTATTTTATTTTTTACATTATCTCTTCGTCGTCGTTTTCTTCGGGTGATCAGAGGGTTGGCATTTACTTGGGCCAGCGCATAAGTCTGGCCATACAACGTTGCCACGTTACAGCGTTGCCAAGCTGCTAGCCTTCTGGGCACCCTGCCTCCAAGCATGGAACATGAGTTTTACCTATGACGTCAACGTATATTCCAGGACCCTTATTTTTTTCCTTCTCTTCTTTAGTAAGTTTTTATTAATACCTTTTATTATATCCTCTATTCTAAAATAAGGTATGGGTACAGATCCCACCTCCGCTCTCCTCCCACTGTAACTCCTGTAAGCCAGGATCAACAGTGGTACTCTGCACGGCGCCTACTGAAGGTTAACGGCGCCCTACGTGTCTCTATTGCTACCGTGGACCCCAGACTAATTAAGGGTGAAAAGTAGGAAAGAAAGAAAGTCCCACCTCCCCCCCAGCAAATGGGAGTGTAGCTAATGTGACACAAAAATCCAGAGCGGCTAACCCTATGGGGGAGAGAGTCAATTGAAGCTCGATTCCCTGATTTAACACATCACGGACAGCGTCAGATCGCAGTGAGCGTTGATGGTGCGGTAGCCAGAAGGCTAGAAGTGCCAATAGTAGGTATGGCAGAAGCGCTTGAACGCGTGGTGTGGGTACAGTAATAAATATTTTTTTATTCATGATTTTATGAACTTCAGGTTAGCACCTGACCTGTCACACGTGATGTTAAGTGAAGGTAAGGCCCAATATGGTAGCGTGCTCTCAAAAAATATATTACAAAAAGGTTGCTTCAAATGAGTACATACATATCTTATAAACTAATTAAAATTCACACAATATAATACGATAAGCATGATATAATCGGTAGAAATGAAAATAAACTTGATGTTTGACTACATAAAGTCAGTAATTCATGCAGACAATGTATACAAGATGCCGATGCCAATGCTTTTACAAGATGCCGAAACATATACGGAATTTCACATCTCAAAGTCTAGTAACAGGAAATAAGCCTGTCCTATGGCTATATTCGTATCGCTTTCCATGGGACAATCTGCCCTAATCGCCATGCTGGGCAGGCGGGACGGCAATCCCAGACTTTATGAGGGTTCCGCACACTGCTGCCCACCACTTGGCTTATGTCTGCTTTTTTTTTAACATCACACCTGATGTTAAGCGAAGATAAAGTTGAAGGTGGCAGCTTACTGACCCGGAAACCCCAACACATTTGGGGGACTGGCTATCTTATCTCTGACAACCAGAACGCAACAATGCTATCAACATTGCTGTTTGGCGGCAGATTTAGATAAGATGGTGGTAGCTAGCCAGGCGGACATTTAAAATTACCGTTCATACATATGGTACCTCATGTTTGATGGTACCACGTTAGGCGTTACGTGGTACGTAATTTAGCGATCGAATGCAAGCTAGGTAATCAGCAAATTATTAGCGATCGGTCGCAAGCATTTTTATGCGTGACATATATTAGATTAGATTTAGGTAAGATAGTGGTCTATGCCCTACCACCAACCAAACCGAGTACTAAAAATATACCCCGCTGGGGATCGAACCCGCGACCTCCGATTCGTAAATCCTATGTTGTTTACATTGTGCCACGGAGGCGGTCAAAATCGGTTGCTGCTTGAGTGTAGATTACATTTTTGGGCCTTGGGAGGGCCTGGTTGAAGCTTCGCTCGACTAGAAAGTCTGTGTCAACTTAACCAAAACAGTGATCCTCTTCTCTGAAGCCTTCCGGTTATGAAAGCCCTGAGCGCATTTTCATTTGTATATATTTTTGTTAAGTAATATTAATTGTTTTTAATTAATCAACTTCAATTGATTATTAATGTCATTTATGTGTTTTATATATTTTTGAAAATAGTTTGAAATAATGTTTGAAGTATTTATGTTACTGCATTGATTTGCGTATACACAGGGTTGTTCAAACAATAAAATGGCGTCAAATTTGGTACCATTAAGTTGTCAATGTGAAATCAGCCACATGTCTATTTCGTTCACGAACCGTCATTACATCAAATACAGAGTTGTGCGGTGAAAAACTGCCCATTTCACTAAAAATTTATAAAAAGAACGGAGTATCTTTTAAGTAATAACAAACTCGTTCCTGCTAAGATATCAGCAAAAGGGAGTTGTTCAGGCGATCTTATCAATTATAGCATATCAATTAATGGGTTATTGAACACCAATTGTATATTCTACTATGCGGGATAAAGAAATTTAACATATCATCAGCGTTGTAGTTATTACGTAATTACAACTCATGCTGAGATGGAGACCTTTTTTGCACCACTTTGCGACACCAGAAAATATGTCTAAGGAGTCGAAGTTTGTTGAAGTCCTTTTTTTTTTTTAGTTTTTTTTTCTCGTCTAGGAGAAGGCAAAGGGATCTAGCCCATAACAGCCATGTCTTATTTATCTTATTTCTTCAGTTTGTAAGTCAGTCTCAGTCAAAACAAGTAATTCGTCGCATACTTGGCGTATACAGAGTCTAGTCAAGGTCAAGTCATTCTTCAGTAAAGTGGCAGAATGCTTTACAAAAGATTTTGGCGGCTTCTTGTGGGAACCCGAAAGCTCCGTTACGCACTTTAATTTACACTTCCCTTCACTTGTACACCATCACTATCGTTTGCTGCACAATATTCTGCCATTATTAAGCTTCAAAAGTTAGAATGCACAAATTATAAGAATTATAAAGAAAAATGCTACTTCACTCGCCGAGTTCCCGCCAAAAAGCCTTGTTGAAGTCCTTTGTGTTTTTCATTTACCATGAAATTATTTACTTGGGTTTGTAAAAAAAAAATTATTTGAAATGTTAATTTATATATAAGTTGTATCATGTTAGTTTGTGTGTCGTTTAATCTATCTATTCTATCCGCGATAAAGCTATTCCACGCAGGCGAAACCGCGGACGGGAAATATTACATAACTGTCAGGTCAGTTTAACTTGAACTCGTTAAGAAATCTCGGCAGAATCAACAGCGTTAGTGACAATGTAGGTATCTCAAATTACTTAAACCGCCGTTAAGCTCGGGTTAGGTAAGCGGCCGTGCTTTATCTCACCCATCGCGCGACATGTTACTAAATGGCCACCTGATCTATAAACATGTTGTACGTGTACATACAAAATTGTAATCTTGCGTTGGCACTGTGAAACTAATCTACGCATTCAAAGTAATACTTACACGTATTACAAGAGGAAATTCGCGAGACATTTTTGGTCTGATTTTCCCATTACTCCAGTAAAATACGTAATTTTTCTGGTGTAATTTCCTATAAATTTAAACTTCCCGATTTTTTGTAGAAAGATAGAGTAACATCACTAACAGAATAAATATATATATATATATGTATAGTATAGTTATTTAGTTATAAAACCTGCAAATTAAAGTTACCACTGTGAACTCTATTACGATATAGAATATGCTACCATCTCCTAAAACTATTTTAATGTATCAATGGCTACTTTATATTCTTTAAAAATTGTTTATTGAGTCATAATATTGGGTCTTTACCTATGTAATTGGAGTTTTTTTTCTTCGTTAATCATATGTACCAATTCCTGCGATTTTCAATGCTACATCCAAATTTGTTTTTTATTTGGAAAATGGAATATTATTTCAAGGTTTCACATGAAATATTTTTAAATTTCTGGGCTAAATCATATAATAAAAAAAAATTAACAGAGCTCTTTTCATGTGCTTCCCATAATCATTTCTTAGATTCGTTGAAACTTTTATAAAGCGGTTACTTTTTAAAATTAACGCTGCCTATACTTAACTTAATGTTATTCGATAATACACACAAAGTTTAGCTAAATTTGGATTTGCAGTTCCCCAAAAAAAACAAAAATTTTTGTATGGTTTTTTGTTTGTCATGGTTTGACGAAAATGTAAAATACTGTGGGAAAAATGGAAAAAATTTAATATTTTTACCTGCGCAGTTTGTGTATTTATGTGTAATGTGTTTGTGAAGGTGTGTGCGTGTGTATGCGATATACGAAAAGTGTCATGATTTGAGACACGCCAAATGTTGTCAAGTGCCTATCTATGAGTTATGTTAACCCTGAAGATGGTGATGATAAGTTTCTGAGTAAGCAAATTAATGGTATCCAAAGGGAATAGCGTATCCATATTAGTAGTTACGTCACTATTTTGTGATATAAATTATCCCGTTGTCATCCACAACTACATTTCAAAGTCGCTTATCGGGCCCGTTATCACCTCAGCCGAACTGTAAAATGCCTAATTAGCGGGCTAAAGCTCTAAATAATTCTAATCATAAACTGGGAATTTAAACAAAGAATTATTGATCACTAAAATGTAATGTTTAATGCCACATAAATGCCGTTATAAATTTGTAATCTGTATTCTACATTAGAAATACTTTTTAAAAAACCAGGTTTTTATGATCCGTTATGACACTGATCATTGCGTATCTTTCTAGTAGGTACTCAAAAAGACGTGTAACAAATGCTCAAATGCGATAGTTTAATGTATGCCGTTGCTGACATCCTGTACATAACTTCCTTCCAATTCTAGCAATCAGTTAATTAGGGGTTAATATTTTTCATTGTTTTGTCAAATTACAAATTCTAACACTATTATTTATTATATAAAAACCCTTGAGTTTCTTGCTCATGCTGCTGTAGGGTTTAGATTTTTGTATGAACGGTAATTTTAAATGTCCGCCTGGCTAGCTACCACCATCTTATCTAAATCTGCCGCCAAACAGCAATGTTGATAGCATTGTTGTGTTCCGGTTGTCAGAGATAAGATAGCCAGTCCCCTAAATGTGTTGGGGTTTCCGGGTCGGTACGCTTCCACCTTCGACCTCATCTTCACTTAACATCGGGTGTGATTGAGGTCAAGTACCAACCCGTTGTGCATTAAAAAAAAAAAAAAAAAAAAATTGCATGTTTGTTACGGATGTTATTTTTATAATTGCAAGATTCGTGTACTTCAGCTATTTTCACAGTAACATTGTCTTACGATATTTTGCTTTGTAGACGAGCAGCTGAACCCGAAAATATTTTTATTACAAAATAACTATTTAAGTATTTAAAAACCAAAAATCCCGACAAAATATTTTCTATTTTGTAGACGCCATATTGGATTTGAATGAATGAATAAATGACTGAATGAATGAATGAATGATTTCCTATAACACTCTAGAGATAAGACGAATCGAACGATACCTTGCACTTCAGAATCGATCGAGCCGTTTAGGCTATAACATATAAATCTACATACATACATAATACATAGGTATTATAGTATATAGATAGTATATATAGTATAATACATAGTGTAATATCAAATCAAAAAAATCAAAAATATTTTTAATTCGTAAGTTATAAGAATAACATTTGAAATCGTCATGACATACAGTTATCGCTCATTCACTAGGCAATCTCCCCAGAGAAGAACGAGCAAGAAACTCCGGGGTTGCTCTTTTTAAATAAGTTAATACAAATATAATATGAAATAATTGTAAAATAAATAGGCATAACACAAAAAAAATGTATTTATGTAGTATATCAACCATCTGGTATCCACAACACAAGCCTATAGTTGCTTAAAGTGGAACTAGATGGCGCTGTGTGTATGTCCAAGGTTATTTATTATTTATTTATTTATTTATAGGTACATACACTCAAAAAACATTGCCCTCCTTTTTGGGGATGTCCGGTAAAAGTAAATAATTGATTAACACACCAATAGTTAAGCAAATCCGAAATCCCAAAATTAAACTTGTCACTGCAAAAGGACCGGGTCTAACCCGGGAACGGAACCCACAACAAAGGTATCGGTGCTGACACCTCCGCCCTTATATTTATTGCAAATTATGGCCGCTATCCGAGCCATCTCCAGTTCTCGATAATGGACTTCATACACACGTTAGATTAAAGTGGATGAGACTCATCTTTTTAACCCTCGACGAAAAACGACGGGTGTTATGTGTTTCACGGCGTTGTGTATGTGTATGTTCAGTCGGGTTTTTTGGTTCTACTTTGATACGCCTTTAATTAGACGGTAAATACATATTGTTCCTTTTATAAATATCCAATTAGTTATTAGTATACAGGGTGAATTTGAATTCGTGTAATTTCCATTAACTGGTATGCCACTCTTGATTACGTACAATTTCTCTCCTCCAAATAACCATAGCCGAATTCCGTCTAAAAAAAATCGATTATCTATACTAAGTAAACCATTCTGAAACCACCTTTAGTATGGAAGTCCAACAATTTTCAGCTGAATTCGGCTGTGATTCCTAGTGAAAAGTTGTTCGTAATCAGGAGTAGCCAGGAACTACACGAATTATATTTCACCCTATATATTCCTGATTGTTTATGTCACAAGATGGGTTTCTGTGGACTTGCAACATACATATCCCATCAAAAACAATACTTGTCAAAAAAACCAAGTCTCGCAACTCAGTTGTTCTGCGGTAAAAAGTTGTGAGATCCATGTAATACCAAGTCGGTTGTTAATTTATTCAGTCTCTACTTAAGCGACTTTCTGTCTTAATACGTCCAGTATCTAAGACCACGATCGTGGTCCATAACAATTGAAAATCAATTGTGTCTGGAATCTCCGTACTCGAAGCATTAAGTTGTTACGTAATAATTAACAGCATCTTATAGTGACGCATATCAATATTAAAATTCTGTAATGTTTTATATAAATATATCGAGACTTGGCCATCGCACTAAATAATTGAATTTACATGTGTTTTCAGGCGATTGAATTTACACGTCTTTTCAGGCGATGGCCAAGTCTCAATATATTTATATAAAACATTAAAGAATTTTAATATTGATATGCGTCACTATAAGATGCTGTTAATTATTACGTAACAACTTAATGCTTCGAGTACGGAGATTCCAGACACAATTGATTTTCAATTGTTATGGACCACGATCGTGGTCTTAGAGACTGGACGTATTAAGACAGAAAGTCGCTTAAGTAGAGACTGAATAAATTAACAACCGACTTGGTATTACATGGATCTCACAACTTTTTACCGCAGAACAACTGAGTTGCGAGACTTGGTTTTTTTGACAAGTATTGTTTTTGATGGGATCTCATTTCTTTTTGTATTTTGTAGACAGTTCTACTTTTTTCCTTTTCGGTACCTTCTACTTATTGTATATATGTATATCTACCAGCAACGAATTTTCTTAAAGCCCTCTCTCTGACTTATGAACTTTTCTTATTTTTGTAGGTAGCCTTCCGTTTTCTCTTTTCCGGTACTACTTCTTGAGCTTCAGCTACAGTTTTTCTAAGAGCCCACTCCCTGTCTCTATGGGTTTTTCTGGGAGGCTTTGATGTTACAATTTTTGCCGTAAAATAATAAAACATCGTTACGAATAAAGCCAATATTGAAAAATTTAATTAACTGAAGACTTGGCTGTATGGGTTTAATTTTCTCTGCTGTCTTTTCTAGATTTTTTAGTTTTTCCTTGATTCATACACCAAACACTACTTATATTCCAAATTTGAAGCTTCTAGGTCTGCTAGAAGTGCCTTAGAATTTTGATGATCGGTGAGTCAGTGAGTGACAAAATTAAGAAATTTGACCCGTTATAATTCTTAAAAATACTGGTTCAAATTGAATGAAATTTTAAATATACGTGTCTTTACAATGCCTGCATAGTTACTGAAAATTTCAGTCTTCTATTTTTATCCACAACGAAGTTACAGGGGGTCGAAAATGGTCTGAATTGCTTCGAGAAAAGGATGGTACGGCCGTGACGCTTTTTTGCTCGACTTGGTGGGGGCACGGCCGTGCCCCCAGATGTAGCTTCATAAAAATTATAACTATTTATTTATTTATTTATCATTTATTGCACACAAGAAAAAAAAGACATACAGATACAACATAATAGAGACGACACAACAGGTTCTGCTTATTTCTACAATGAATAATTGGTAATTGAAACGACATTAATAACATAGATATCCCTTTCCTCCATATTGCCATGCCTGACAAAGATGTGTATGTTAGTACTTACCTATGTATTGTAACTATGACATGTGTAATGCAAAAAATATATGAATTATGAATTAAATAAAACTTTCAGTTTAATATCAATACTTCTAATTTTGAAGGTCACATGACCAGTATGAACATTAGATTAATTTAGCTTATTATTAGGAGCCCATACTGTCCCACTGCTGGGCAAAGGCCTCCCTCCACTCTCTCCACGGCTCTCTATCCCAGGCCTCCTCCGACCAGTTGGTTAGGAATTTATCCAACTCATCCCGCCATCTCCTTTTCGGTCTGCCTCGACGTCTTCTTTCTAATGGTGGGCTCCAGGTGGTGGAGGTATTTAGCTTGGGATCAATTAATTTATGTTGACTTTAGTTAAACTTTAATTCTAGATTACAATAAGAAGATTTATGTTACAAATATTCTTTATCTAACGCTGTTGGTCAGAGCCAACTTGTCATATCCATATTAGTCTTTCCATGGGCCTACCTCACAGCTATTGACAGAGGCGGTGTAACATTGATACCGACTGATTTATAAGCCATTACACTTATTCCCAGCCTTAACTGATCGTACGGTGCGATATTAAAATTTTGAGCGTCTAACGGCCCTAAACGGCCGGATTATTATGTGATTTATCTGATTCAATGTGTTGATTTCGTTTGGTTAAAACGTCATTTATTATTGAATTTGATTCTATATTAATGAGTCATTTATTACGTCATTAAATTAGTGTTTTAAGACTTTATCTCTCACGGTATTGCATACAAACATTGAAGTCTATTTTTTTTTTTAATGAATAATGTTATTGTAATGAAACTTTACAAGCACAAAGCACATACACAGATCTGAAAAGTATATTTGTCTATCGATCTATGTATATGTATGAAGTATATTTATTTATTTTTTATTTATTTATTCATTCATGCTTACACGCAAAGTTCTTAAACCTAATACATACACCCTGTCTTATGGTGGTAGGGCATTTTAAATGTCCGCCTCGCTAGCTACCACGATCTTATCTAAATCGCCGCCTAGCAGCAATGTTAATAGTTTTGTTGTGTTCTGGTTGTCAGAGATAAGATAGCCAGTCCCCCAAATGTGTTGGGGTTTCCGGGTCAGTACACTTCCACCTTCGACCTCATCTTCACTTAAAATCAGGTGTGATTGAGGTCAAGTACCAACCCGTCGTGCAATAAAGCAAAAAATAAAAATTAATAAATCCACAGAACAAAACACTTGCCTTTTTGTTACCATATCTATAATAATCAAGAGCGTGATGGAATCTCTTTTTACAAGCTTTTATTTACTTTGCAATGTTCGTATGTAAGTTGTCCGTTTCAAAATTTGCAAACCATTTTTCAACTACTTGCATCTATGTCATTGATGTTTCTATTGAGCTGAAATTTGACATCAGATCAGCTCGATGGCATCATAATATTGCATTGTCATCGAGCTTACATATACAGGGTGAATTCCAGTTCATGTACTTAACTGGTGACGCCACTATTGATTACAAACAAATTTTCCCAGGGAACCCTAGAAGAATTCGATCAAAAAAATTTCGATCACCCGTACAAAGTAAACCATTCTGAAACGACCTTTAGTAGGAACCATAGCCAATTTCAGCCGAATATTGTTGAACTTCCATACTAAAGGTGATTTCAGAATGGTTTACTACTAGGGGTATAATCGAAAATTTTTTGATCGAATTCGACTATGGTTCGTTGGGGAAAATTTGTTAATAATCAAGAGTAGCGTCACCAGTTAATGGGAATGACACAAATTCAAATTCACCCTGTATATGGATGTTCGATAACAATGCAATATTATGGTACCATCGAGCTGATCTGTTGATGGAGCCAGGATGTAGGGACTGGAATTCCCTGATGTCAAATGATAAGATAGCCGATTTTGGGTTAGTTTGTTTTGTATGAGCACTTGCCTTTACAGATGATAACGAGGGTCTGAAGATGGAGTCAGAAGATAGCCACTGGAACTCCTTGATGGACTTTATGTTACTCGTTTTTTTACTAGAGTAATATGTGATAATCATGTTAGAGTATTAATAATAAATCATTAATTTTTTCCAGAAAATAAGGTCCATTTTTGTTAGTACAGTCACCTATAATTATGTTAATAAACAGTGGTAGACATTGAAAATTTAAAATAACAATTATAAATTCAAATGTCAATTGAAAAATTAAAGCATAAAAAAAATCTAAATTGAAACATTGAAAGTATATTGTATCAAAAACTATTTTTCAATAGTATTTTTAATGTAATTTCATATGCGATATACCGTATGTCAATGTTACAATGTTGTAAAGTATGTTGTAACTTGACGTAAAATACAACAAATGGATTAGGTGTTTGTATCAGTAATTGAACAATACGGCGTAGTTTGACAGGTTAAAAATAAACCAATGAGTCATGCGTTATCTATCGTAGACTTATTTACATGTTCTGAGACACACATATAATAAGAATCTATTTAAAACGAACTCGGGAACCATAATCGTTGGCACAGGTGACCCCAAAATAATGCTTCATGGTTAAAATAAAGCGTTAAAATGAAAATAATAAAAAAAAAGTGTCGAGTTCTTAAAAGTACAGTCAGAAACAGACTTTACAGTCCTGCATAATACAAATTAAGTTGATCTCATCAAATAATGAATATTTTTAGATGTTACTCTTTGCTTATTGTTAAACTTAGTAATTGCTCTAACTAAGTAACAAATATCATTAAGTGTTCATAATTTCCAGAGAAAATTTAATTTGTATGATGCAGGCCTGTAAAGGTTTATCTGTTTCCGACTGCATTTATTTCCTATGATACCTCGACGATATTTTTGTAAAATTATTCTACATTACATTAAGAGAGTCGGTGGCTCAGCGATTAAGACGCTATCTCCCAATTTGGGAGGTCCGGGTTCGATTCCCAGGCAGGCCAATGTGCCAATGGGTTTTAAAATGTCATTAAATTACGTATGTGAATATCCGGCTGCATGCAAGAGAAATAAAAATTCAAAGGCATGTGAAGTCCCCAACCCGCATTGGGAAAGCGTGTCCACCATACGAGGGAAGGCCTATATCCCTGCAGTGGGATATTTACGGGTGGATGATAATGATTCTACATTAAATTTCCCATACAATATAAATTAAAAATATAAAATACGTGTATACATTAATGTAATAATACGAAAGTAACTCTGTCTATTTGTTACATTTTCACGACTAAAACTTCTGCACTTATTGAAACTACGCAGAGAATCTGGTAAGGGTCCTCCCTTACCATATTCCAGGCTACCCCTCCTGGTAATTCCATCGCATGCAGGCAGTGGCGCAAGTGAATTTCCAAGTTACATAACAAAATCATTGGATGTAAATAAATAATTTGAATATAATTAATTCCAAAGAAGTGGAGTAGAAGTATATTTTAAACAAGTTTATTGAAAGTTTTTACTAAATGTAATAGAGTGAATGTGATAATACCACATTGTCACATTCACTCACTATTCATAAGTAGGCAGGTCTGGTAAGGGAGGACCCCTTACCAGATTCCAGGCTACCTCCTGGATGGAATTACCTCCTGGTAATTCCATCGCATGCAGGCAGTGGCGCAAGTGAATTTCCAAGTTACATAACAAAATCATTGAATGTAAATAAATAATTTGAATATAATTAATTCCAAAGAAGTGGAGTAGAAGTATATTTTAAACAAGTTTATTGAAAGTTTTTACTAAATGTAATAGAGTGAATGTGATAATACCACATTGTCACATTCACTCACTATTCATAAGTAGAATATTCTGTAAAACTTTGACGAAGTACCTCGATGTCAACCTGTATATTGAACGGTGAGTGTAAACAGAGAAATTCGTGCACTGACTTTTATCTAGAAGAATATCTTGGGATTTTCCATGCTCTATTTTCACCTCTGTGGAACGCGTGCAATATATATTTAATTAGCTCCGTGTATTTACAAATAAGTGCAGGCGATAGTAACTTTCTCTTTATCAACAAATAACAAGCTTATCGCGGACAATGCACTATCGGCTGCAAGTTGCATCGGTGCCTGCAGATGCTAGGGTTGACACATGTTATGGGAGGATTTTTTAAGCGCAACGGATTAACACTTGACCTCAATCACATCTGATGTTAAGTGAAAATGAGACCGAAGGTGGAAGCGTACTGACCTGGGACCCCCATTTTATTGAGGGACTGACTATGTTATGTCTGCCTACCGGAACTTAATAATGCTATTAACTTTGCTGTTTGGCGGCAGACTTACATAAGATGGTATAGTAGCTCCCAGGCGGACATTTAAAATGCCCTATAATCAAACCAAGTACTTAATTACATATACTTATACACTTGGTAATATGCCCCAGTTTTTGTAACATTAAATAAAACGAAATACGCTAAAGATATCATGAAAGTGTTTATTCAAAATCAAGATTAGCTATTTTAGTCACAAAAAGGAGGGTAGAAAATTTTCATTACGTGTAAATTCACTTAGTGAATAATGTGTTCTCGGGCGACTATTGTCTACACATTAAACGTCATTAGCGGCTGCGATGCTTGTTTCTGTGAGCGCTAGAGCAGTGGGTCGTTTTGTCACCTTGTATTGCTTAGTTTTACCCTTCAGGAGTAACAAACACCTACCTAAATTGTGGGGCATCTTCTAGATGCTGCCCTGCGTGTCCCGACACTTGTATGCTATAGGATGCCACATACAATGCTGTACGCGTGACCGCTTTCTAGTCCTCAGAAAATAGATGTTTTTTTCGTCGGGCTTTAAAAAGGTACCTTTCTAGTCTGTGGTAGCCCTGTGTATCAGGCGAAAGTGCACGTCTTGATATCAAACAATGTGACACGGCGATAGCGCACCGTGATCGCGTCGCTATCACCGACACCGCTGCCTTGTTATGTTCTCCTAGTCTTACTGTTGTGTTGTATGCAATCTTACAACAATTGTAACTGCTTTTACAATTGTTGTTCGACTATGTTGGCATGTTTTCTACATGCCCAATAGAACTGCCAAAAAGGGTTCCGTTGTTCATCGTTGGTATTCATCACATCTTAACCAAATTTATGTGGGAGCGCCACGAAATAATGAAAGTAAGCTCTTTAAATTAAATAATTTGAAGTCGTTTAGAAAAGTTACATAACCAAACGTAATGTACAAAATTACCTAATAACATTAAGTAACTTATATAATAATTTTATAAATATAGAAAGTGATCCCAAGTTCAAAAGAAATTGTAAGTACAACTACGTGTGTCGAAATTTTGACTTAGACCCTCTTAAATAACCTATATTTATACATATATTTGGATACGGAAATCTGTATGTATTATGTCCAGCTCTCACGCCTAAAACTACTGAATGAGTCGTATTGAATCGGCTGCTTTTTAACCACTTTCCAAAAAGAAAGAGGTGGAGTATGCGGTAAAGTGATTCCACGCGGACGAAGCCACGGGCAAGAAGCTAGTAATGTGAACCTCATTTCGTTAAACAAAAACATGAACCAAACAATCCGCCTCTAAAAATATCGGTGAGGTGACAAGTATAACCCGTGTTTATCTGTCAATCTAACCCTAACCTTCGCATCGCAGACCCTCCGGCGCATTCGCATGCGGGCCGCGTGCCGCCCTTCATTTCCGAGGCGTTTTCGCGGCCCGTGCGCTTGGCCGCCCTGCTAACAGATGGAGTGACATCGCCATTTTTTCTGTCAGATTTAGTAATTATTGCATAAGATGTAATTTAAGGAGAAAGTTGCAATAGTTGGGTAATTGACGACCGATTGGTGTAGTGGATAGTGATCCTGTCAGCGTAACCAATGGTTGCGGGTTCGAATCCCGCCAGGGGTAAATTTTTGAGTGATTAATACGAACATTTATTCCCGAGTCATGGATGTTTATATAAATATTTATGTATGTTTATCTGTTATCTAGTTTCCACAGCAGGATTAGATGATTGGTGTAAGTGTCCGAAATATATATTTATTTAATTTGTAGTACCTATAGGTTTGCGAGTTTTTCGTTAACCGTACAACAAATAACAAATTTATTGTTTTTCTTTTAAAATCGTACACCGGCTGGCAACCAAGCGACGGATTCAACAGTAGTTACGATAATATTCGTAGTACTTCATTTTTAATTACTTTTACTAATTACTGATTTCCATTTGCCGCGAAATTCCATTTTGTTCTCTGCCTTTGAGATACTGCAGTCTGTAAGCCACAACCAATAACATACATAACATACATAATGTCACGCCTGTTTCCCGTAGGGGTAGGCAGAGACCACAGACTTCCACTTGCTACGACCCTGACACACCTCTTCTGCTTCCTTGCTACATTCTTCTGCTTCTGCTACATGCTCGTCAGTTTAGGGTACTCTTGACTTGGCCTTTCTTTAAGACGTCCCCGATTCGATCATGGTACGTTCGCCGTGGTCTTCCCCTACCAACACTACCATCCACATGCGCTTCGTATATCTCTTTCGTAAGTCTTCTTTCATTCATCCTCTCCACATGTCCAAACCATCATAAACCAAAAACCAACCAATAAACCAATAAACGTTGGAATAGACTCGTATGTTAACGCCGTATTGAAAAGACAACAAATAATCAATTCATTTAAAAAAAAGTTGAACCAGTATCAAAAAAGGCCACGTTTCCCTGAAACTTTCCATTAGCAAGCGCACAAAAGCCGAGATAGTCCACTTCACATGTTTAAGCCGAGCTGTACCTACAGCTAAACCGAGTTTAGCCATTGTTGCAACTTACCGCACACATAATGCGCCATTTGAATTGTCTGGACGGATTAAAAAGTTTCGCACTCGTGCGGTGTGCTCTTCAGGTTCGTACATAAACCACGGATCATGGAGAACAAACTGAAGGGCTTTTATGTTTAAGCTATTTAAATAAGCCAGTGGAGTTATTAGCTTAATTTAAGGTTGCTAATGTCTGATGATTGGATAAAAAGCAAGAAATGGTAATAGAAGTGGGAGAGGAAAAAGGAGAAGCAAAAATTAAACAATGAGTAAGGCAGGGGTGGGTACTATCACCCTTGATTTTCAACATATTTATAGTGTTAACGAAATCAGAAAAATAAAAATGGTGTCAAAATAAATGGGGAAATATTCAAATTTTTACGTTTCGCGGACGATATTGTAGCCATGGCAGAGAGTAAGACAGAATTGGAAGAACTGCTTAAAGAAATGGACTTTATTTTCAAAGAATTTGGACTCAAAATTAATATTAATAAACCAAAAATTCTAATTACATCTAACCATCTAAAAAATAGCCCTATTACTCTAAATAATACATAAATTCAACAGGTTGAATAATTTAAATACCAAGGCAGCGTAATTACTAATGACTCCCGATATACGCTAGACATAAAAGCAAGAATAGCGATGGCAAGACAAGCATTCAATGCAAAGAAAGAAACGTGGACTCTAACTCTTAAAGACAAAGAAAGCTTGGAAGCTTTTAAGATGTGGTATCAGCTGGACAGGGAAGAAAACGAACGAAGAGTTTTTAAATATAGTAAAAGAAAGAAGGAAATTGCATTCAAAAAAAATTGTTGGGAGTGATTGAGAATAAAAGAGGAAAAATGCTGGGACACCTTATACGATGATTTCATCAAAACTATAATAGAAGGGAGAATAGGGGGAAAAGAAGAGGAAGACCAAAAATAAACTACATGCAGCAGATAAAAGAGAAGTTGAACGTCGTGTCGTATCCTGACAGAAGGTGGAGAGCAGAGAGATATAGAAAAATCTTCACCGACAAGAGCATGTCTCTTATATCAGATGATGAGTGTCTGATGAATGAATGATGATGAATATGGTAAAGGAGAATGCCTGTCAGCCACAGTTGAGAACCGAAGAGGAAAGATGATAAGTCACTTGATTCGACACGATATTTTTTTGAAGAACATAATTGTGGGAAAAATTGAAGGTAAGAAAGAAAGGGGAAGACCTAAGCGTAATTGCTTTGACCAAGTGAAAGAAAAGGTGGAAATCGAGGGTGGAAAGCAGAGAGACGTGGTCATTACTCCACCGACAAGAGCATGGCTCTTAAATTGATGAGGAATTGTCTATTTCATCTTTGAAAAGTTAAAAGTGATAGAGGGACTGTTTTTTTATTTTGACATGAATATCAAGCAAGGGATGTCTCGAAAAACTTACGAATGTATGTTTATGTCTTTTAGACTGTTATGGAGTATCAGAATTACTTAATTTTTTGCACATAGTTGAAGGGTCGGAGAAAAAGGTAGGCCACTTATGCGGTGGAAAAATAAAAAAATCACGCCTGCGGAAGCTACTCGCAGTATTTAAAATTTTAAAGAACAAAATACCAAATATCATCGCCAGTGGCAGTACCTTGATGTATTAGGTACCAAGATGTATTTAACTCATTAACTGAGTAAAAACCATGAACGACCTATTTGGTGTAGTGGTTGGAAACTCTGACTGCTATACCAAAAGATCGCGGGTTCGAATCCCGCTAGGTGCATATGTTTGTATGATGAATACAGACATGTGTTCCCGAGTTATGGATGTTTTTCTTTTATATATGTATTTATTTACGAAAAAAATGTATTTGTGTTGTTTATCAACCATTAAAGAAAGGCCAGGTCAAGAGTACCCTAAACCGACGAGCATGCATGAACAACCTTATGAGAGTGAAGGAAGCAGAAGAGGTGTGTCAGGATCGTAGCAAGTGGAAGTCTGATACTGCCTACCCCTACGGGAAACAGGCGTGACATTATGTATGTATTATCAACCATCTGGTATCCACAATAAAAGCCTATAGTATAGTTGCTTAGTGTGGAACTAGATAGCGCTGTGTGTATGTCATATTTATTTATCATTTATTTAATCATTCATCCAACATAACTCTGGCTTACCTTGACTCTGAAACCCGAGCATGCGTTTTTGTAATTCAACCGGCAACAGCCGACTTCAGTACGGTTCCACTAACTCCGGAGTGCATCATCAGAGCATAAAAAAAAATCAGCTCATAACCAAATTATGGGACTCCTGTTTAATAATGAGGAACACAATGGTTAGCGTATTGTGATATATTTCATAAGTACAACGAACTGACAGGAAGTAAGATAAAAGAGTAAAGGTAAACAAACAAACTGACAGCTATAAAAGGAAAAGTAGAAAAACATATTTAAAATAATGTGTAATGGCCTATTATAAAGGAACCAAATAGTTTTAATAGGGACCACCATGGTGATAAAACCGTAAACAAAATAACATCGTCAAAATCGATTAACAAATTGACGAAAATAAAGGTAAACATACATTAAAAGAAAATACATACAGACGAACGTAGAACCTCCTTCTTTTTTGAAGTTGGTTAAAATTCACGATGGATGATAATGTTTCTTATAAATATTAAAAATACCTACGTACTCACTCATAGTAATAAAGTAATTGTTATCGTTTCTACGCGTAAGAAGACTTTTCCAAAATTGAGAAGACATCGCAACTTACCTGCAAGAAAGAAAAAAACATTTTTATTTATCTATTCAAGTAACAGTTACCATAAATTTTTTTATGTAAATTGTAATGTTTATCATCAATCAAAGACATAAAATTACTTATAATAAAAATATACTTCAATTACAAAATAAATTTCGAAATATAACCTGACCATCAAATGACACATCGCTTTATTAGATGACGGTTTTGAAAAAAAAGTATTTTTTTTTTCAAAACTATCATAGAATAAAATCGTTAATTGAGTCATTTGACGGTCGCGTTTGTAGTCTATTTCACATAATAACATCATTAAATTAAATAAATAAAGAAAACTTTGAGAAAATATGAGTTCGAATAAATCACGTCATTCGCATATCAATCGAGAGTCGGCGAGTGGGTTTTTTGAAAAAAAAGAAATTTAATCTATTTTTTCCTTACGGTAAAAAACACTCATCCAGTATATACTAGTGAATTAGTGATGACTAGTAACTAGTGATGTATATGGTTAATAAGTCCTCTATAGTTTTAATTGCTATGTAAATTAGACGCATTTTGAAATCTGAATTTTCTCAGCGAAAAGTCATTAAGAGAAATCTATTTTTAACTGCAGAGTTCTTTTTCGTTAATCCGATGTAGCGACATTAAAGGAACACGAGTGGCACTTAACGATGATATACAACTGTTTTCTGAGGTTTTTTCCAATTAGCTTAATTGTATTTTCCACCATCGTTGGCCATTTTCCTTAGCAAAGTACAGTCCTGGAATCAAGAGAATATAAGATTCTATTTAAAACTTAGCTTTTAGGGTCCCGTAGGCAAGTGAAGAAATTTGGAACCCTTACGTCTGTATTACACGTATGTCACGTCTGTATATTATTATTTGAATTCAGTTAAACACTTCATTTAAGTATGAAGCAAGAGTCAAGTCAATTCATTATAGCATAATATTGGGTCTTTACCTATGAAATTGGAGTTTTTCTGCGATTTTCAAAGCTATATTCAAATTTGTTTTTTATTTGGAAAATTGAATATTATTTCAAGGTTTCACATGAAATATTTTTTAATATCTGGGCTAAATCACATAATAAAAAAAATTTGAACAGAGCTCTTTTCATGTGCTTCCAATAATCATTTCTTAGATTCGCTGAAACCTTTATAAAGCGGTTACTTTTAAAAATTAACGCTGCCTATACTTAACTTAATGTTATCCGATAATACACACAAAGTTTAGCTAGGATTTGCCGTTCCCAAAAAAAACAAACGCCAATTTCATAAGTAAGGACCTAATATTTATTTCAAAATTTAGAAAACCTTTGAAGGACTATGATGTTATCCAAATAGCTAAATGTCTTCGAAACGGCCTAACCGATTTTCGTCAAACGTAGACAAGAACCTTTACCCTACTTTAATCTTTAATATAAATGAAACCGCATTCATATCGGACCACGAATTTCTGAGATACATAAAGACAAAGACTGAACACATACACACAACGCTGTCAAATACTAAACACCCCTCGGAAGTTAAAGATATATTAGTAACAACTTTTGAACCTCTAAGCTCGTTAAGAATGTCCTCCTCTAACTTTCCCTGAAATCCGAAAAAATAAAGGTATCAAATTTTACCTGTTTTTCAAGAAAACGACAGCAGGCCGCAACCTAGCAATACACATCTATATAGACTTGCACGTTTCAACAGCGATGGGCTCGCCACGTGTCACGTGAGCATTTCAGTATATTTCCAAAGGTGAATCGTGGATGTTGGTTTAATTAAACTTTTAATGTTTGGAACGTCCAAACGAGTATGTTTTGGGATATCTCTGAGCACTCATTTGGGATACGGATCATGACTTTTTGTATGTGTATGTATGTAAGAATATTATATACCTATTTCTTATTAAAAAAACCTAGCAGTTACTATCCTTCTAATAGTGGTAAATTTCATAACTTTAAATGTTGATCACCCACGATTTTGTGATACTGTAGGTATACGAAATAGTAAAAACCTCATTGGATCTTCAATCATACTGCTCACGAGTTGTTGTTTGAAGCCCCTCTTCAAGAGGGGGGTTCGAATTTCCGTCGCGGCCTCGCCGGAACCGACGCCATGTTTACAAATCGCGCGGGAAACGTCACCGGAGAATTTTAAGCAGCTACACGATGATGTTCGAAAAAGTATATTTTGTGGGTTACTGCTTTGTTATAGACAAGTCAAATATAAGTGCCATTAAGTAAGTATATACTCCTAAGTATAAGTAATCAGAAAGACGTACTTAATTTAATAACTGATCAAAACAAATTTCGAATCGAATCAAATAAGTTAATCGAATCGAATAAAAAATTTATTATCATCTAGATAGTCAGAAATTTTATAATAGCCTTTGGCACATAGTTTCCATTTAAAGGTGGTTTTAAATTTATTTAAAAGCAAATTTTAAATGTTTTCCGGAAATTTATTATAAAAGCGTATATATATACGTAAGCTACTGCTATGAACAGCAAGTTTATTTTTATATCTTGTATTTGCAAATGTACTTCACTATTTTCCTAAATAATTGCAGATTCCTTCTTACTTACATTAAGTTTTAGTAAAATACGATGCCAAAGTTAATATTAGGTCCTTACCTATGAAATTGGCGTTTTGTATGAAGAATTTCATTAAGCCTGCTTTCTCCATACAAACATTTTTGATTTTTTTTTAGGAACGGCAAATCCTAATTTAGCTAAACTTTGTGTGTATTATCGGATAACATTAAGTTAAGTATAGGCAGCGTTAATTTTTAAAAGTAACCGCTTTATAAAAGTTTCTGCGAATCTAAGAAATGATTATGGGAAGCACATGAAAAGAGCTCTGTTAAAATGTTTTTATTATGTGATTTAGCCCAGAAATTAAAAAATATTTCATGTGAAACCTTGAAATAATATTCCATTTTCCAAATAAAAAACAAATTTGGATATATCATTGAAAATCGCAGGAATATGATTAATAACATATGATTAACGAAGAAAAAAAACTCCAATTTCATAGGTAAAAACCTAATATATTGATTTCCTGAAATTTATACATTTGTTGCGCAGAGATAGTTTAGTATAGGTCGTTTTCCTATTTGTTTGATATCATTGCGCATCGGCGGATGCGCGAATTATTATTTTCAGCATCGCCAAGATTACCACAGTAAGATCTTGTAACCAAAATGAGTTAATTATATGTGTTGTGATGTGGATATTTACTAGTATTCAAAACTTTAAATTATATTAAATAAATAAATAAATATCCTTAGACATACACACAGCGCCATCTAGTTCCACATTAAGTAACTACAAGCTTGTGTTGTGGATACCAGATGATTGATATACTACATAAATACATTTTTTTGTAAATAAATACTTATTATAAATGAAAACATCCATAACTCGGGTACTATTCATCACACAAACATATGCCCCTAGCGGGATTCGAACCCGCAACATTTTGGTATAGTGGTCAGAGTTGCTAACTACTCCACCAAACAGGTCGTATAAACCAATAAACGTTGAAATAAACTCGTATGTAAACGCCGTATTGAAAAGACAACAAATAATCAATTCATTTACAAAAAAAGTTGAACCAGTATCAAAAAAGGCCACGTTTAGTATAGAAGTTTGAATTCGCGTAATTCCCAATAACTAATTATGCCATTCTTGATTACGAACAACTCTCCTCAACAACCATAGTCGAATTCAATGAAAAAATTTTCGCTACACAGTAAACCATTCTGAAACCACCTTTAGTATGGTAAGTAGTCCAACAATTTGCGGCTGAATTCGGCCATGGTATGTAGTGGAAAGTTGTTCGTAATTATGAGTGGAGTCACCAGCCGAAAATTGTTGGGCCTCCATACTAAAACTATTACTCCAACAGTCCAACAATTTGGAATTAGTAGTAAGTATATATAGTATACCTAATTGATGAATGAAATCACATCACACACTTTTTTTTTTTTTTTATATATGAGAGGGCGGCAAACGAGCATGCGGGTCACCTGATGGAAAGCAATCACCGCCGCCCATGGGCAACACCAAAAGGGTCACAGATGCGTTGCCGGCCTTTGAGGAAGGTGTCCACCCCAGAATAAGTAGGGCAGCCTGAGCGATGAGGGATTCTCCAGCAGTGCTGGTACCCTCCTGGGGTACTAACTCTTTAAATACCGCTACCATTCTGGAGAGAGACTGGAAGGAAGACACTACAGTAGTTGCACAGTACGAATTCAGATTTCGGCGCGGGAAACTTAATAAACACTTATTAAGTGATAGACGATAAGACGATAGATTTTTGTTACATAGGTACTGCTATGGGTATTAAAGGTCTTTGGAATATGTTGACTCCGTACAGTGAAAAAAAATGTTTGCGCGAAGTAAGTTCGTATATTCTACAACGGAAATTCTATCTTACTTCTCTTACTCTAATCAATTTCTTAATTCTTCGAAGTTTGGGACAGGAGAAAAAATACCCAAAAATACGACACTTCAGTTTTAATAGTAAAAATTTATAGTAAGTACATATAGTATACCCAATTGATGAATGAAATCACATCACACACTACAGTAGTTGCACAGTACGAATTCAGATATCGGCGCGGGAAACTAAAATGGAAAAACATAAGGAAACGACTGTATATTTTGTTCATCTTTCGCCATGAGAATGTCGGAATAATAAGGTAGGTAGGTGGTGGGTAATCTATGGACAATATACAAGACAGAATCAGATAGTGATGGCGTTGTTAACAGGATGCGCAGAACTGACAACACGGGTCGGTGCGCAATGATAGCGGGCAACTAGATCGGATCGGCATCCGATATCGCTAGTACAGCGTATCCGATGCCCGCATCCGAACCAGGCATCGTTATTGTGCATCGTTATCCTAAAAACGCCCACCACTATATTATCTAAAATGTACCCCATGTAAAAAAGATGTGGGATCGGTGAACGGAAACAATTGGATTATGATCAACAAAACTTTAAAATAACTCCCTCGACATCTTGACAGCTTACGTCTGTCTTTTTTCCCAAAAACAATGTTACCTGCCGCAAATCTCAGAAAATAATCAAAATTAAATGATTGCTAGCCTACGAATATCAAATATCCCACACGGCCATTCCTGATCATTCATCTGCCCCAGATGAATCACAATCATCATCAACCCAAAACTTCATCACTTCAGAAACAAAAAATTCAGAACGAAATATTACTGTGCCTTTTTGTATTATAAAAACCTTTCGAGTTTCTTGCTTATTCTTCTCAGGAGAAAATTGCCTTTTGAACAAGCAGAAACGTAAAAAAAAAAAAAAATTGACTACTTTAAATTCAGTCCAGTCCAGTTTATCCAAAGAGGGCACCTCTTTGGATAAATTAAGGTTTCCTTTTAAATACAGAATAAATAAAAAAAATCGCTGTGACTTGTATGCACTTGAGAGCCCTAAAACCTAAATAGAAATTATAGCTTTGTTGTGGATTATTTCACAGAATTCACGATTATTTTGAAATTCTCGAAAATAACCGCAACTAAAGCTATTTAGGTGACGTTTATTGATAATTTTATCCCACCTAATAGAAAGAAAGAAATTATTTATTTGCCAGAATACAGTTTATAAGGTCTGATAAGAAATTTAGGAATGACACTTCACATAGCATTCTGATAATTTAAATATTCCTTAACATCATAGAAACAATTTGCCTGAAGCCATTGTATCAATCGAATTTTAAACATTTTGTCATTAACTAATTTTATTTCGTCAGGCAGATTGTTATACAATATTATACACATATTATAAACATTATTTTCATAAACGAATTTGCGTAAATAAATATTTTTATTTATAATAATATTATAAATAAAATGTAATATTAACAGAGATAAGATAGCTAGTCCCCCAAATGTGTTGGGGTTTTCGGGTCAGTACGCTTCCACCTTCGGCCTCATCTTCACTTAACATCAGGTGTGATTGTGGTCAAGTATCAACCCGTTGTGCATAAAAAAAAGGTTACATTTGCTCATTAATGGAGGGTATAAGAACTAAGTATCATCATAGTATCAGTTAAATGTTATGTTATGTATATCCCATACGAGCAATAATAAACATTGTAAGTACAGCTACTGAGTATGCGCAAACAATTTATAAAACATGTACATACTTATTATTTTTAATAAACTGTTTGTTTACACTTCCCCCTTTCAATCGACTTCTTGGAACACCCGTTCCATTGGCAACGACTCATTATTCGCTGTCTCTGTCGTCAATAGGCGACATTAGCGCCCGCTGGTGAAAAATGAAAGATTATGTGTAAATCTGTAATTTATATGCGACGCCGCGGGCCGGGCGAGGCTGACACCCGTGAACGTAGGGCTGCTGCATCGCAGAAAATGTTTATTTATTTATTTTACGATTGACTGGATTCGCGTTTGACCACAATCTCACCTGATGGAAAGTAACGATGTGGTCGAAGATGAAGCACGCGATCCCACTAAATGCCTATTCACTCTGCTCTTGAAGATCCCAAGGTTGTAGGATTCAGGGAAGACTGACGCCGGAAGGGAGTTCCATTAGATTTATTTAAACGTACAGAAAATGACGTCATCCGATTATCTGGTGATTGTGGGTAGCTGTATTATATGGGTATAATTGTATAATATGGGAATAAATAGTCAAGTACGTCTAAACATACAGTTTAGACGTACTTGACTATTTATTCCCATATTATACAATTTAATAGGTACGTAATATAACTGTTATTAAATATTATAGTCGACTATTTGTTTATGGTTATCATAAGTTGAACAAATTAAAATTCCACTTTAGATTAATTTTGAAAGATCTCTAATAAACCAAAGAGCCAAGATACAATACTATCGGATAAAATAGGCATTAGATCTGCAAATTGGAAATAATATTGCCCGTAATTAAATGATATTCTTCGTTCTGAGCTGTAGCTACTCTCGATCTTACGTCGAGAAATCATAATGTCTCCGTATTAACTACGCTCATTAAATATTTGCTTATTTATATACATTTTTATAAATATTAAATGTGTATATGCCAATATTTTATTCAGCTATTTACTTATCTATTGGTATAGTATAAAATATGAATCATTTATTTAGAACAAGTCAAACATTTACAAACACAAACATTTACAGGTAAAAAATTGCGTCTAGCTATGTATCATTATATGTATATGGTATAGTTATGTATTATTATATGTTCTCATATTTACATATATATTTATTAGTGTGTATGTAATTGTTTTGGTTTAAATTTTGCTGTAATTTGTATACTCCCAAACTATCTCTCTAATCTCTGACTAATCCTATTCTTGACTGGAAGAAATCCATTTATGCGACAAGTCATTGTACTCAAACCCTGTACTCCTGTAAAATTATTCTACCAATTTTGACCAATAAAGCGTTTACAAAAGAAGCAAATATTGAATTTGATTGTAAGGTCGTTACCATTATGCTCATAGGAATTTACGAAAATCCGACTGTTTAATCCATTTCAAAGATATTAAACATAATAAAATTTTACAGTTGTCGTTGTAAACGACTAAGGAACTTTACACCTAAAACGTCTAAGACTTGCACTCTCTGATTGACTCATCCGGTCACATTATTTTTAATCGTTGATATTATTTCAAGAATTAAACTTTAATGTTTGGGATATTTCTAATTACTCCAATTCGTATAAAGGTCGAGACGTTAATAACTACTTGTGACAGCCCTATGACACCCCGCCCAATTTATTTCTTAATAACAGCCCGACAGAGCGTGGGGCGGCGCGGGCGGCGGTGTCGGCGCTAATTTGTTTGTTTGCATGAATCGAACTCTCGTCAATTGGGACAAGGATCAATGGCGTCTTCGGGGGCTACTTACACTTACAAACGACATTCGTTTTAAACCACCGACGAAAGATGACGGGTATTCTGTGTTTGACGACGTTGTGTGTGTGTGTTTGTTGTTTGTATGTTTTATCCGGATGTATCTCAGTAATGCGTGGTCCGATTTGTGTGTCGTTTCTTTTAAAATTAGACAGTAAATCATAGGACAGGTTCTTAGACATTTAATGAAAAACGGTTAAGCCGTTTTAAAGATATATGTTTTAACACACATGTTTAATGTTATTTGGATGATATCATAATATTTCTTGGGTTTTAAATTTTTTTTTTTCTAAAAAAAAAATTTGAAGATCTCATTATTGCCTGTCTTAATCTTAAATATAAATTTAAGATGAAACTAAGGGACAGATCTAAATTGAAAATGTAGAAAATCTCCGAGTCTAATAATTTCATCCAAGCGTAAATACATACATAAAGTCACGCCTGTTTTCCGTAGGGGAGGCAGAGATCACAGATTTTCAAACCAACTTCGAAAAGCCTGAATCGATTTTTGGAGGTACTCCTTAATCACACCTGATGTTAAGTGAAGATGAGGCCAAAGGTGGAAGCGTACTGACCCGGAAACGCCATCTTATTTGGGAGGATATCTTATCTCTGACAACCGAAACACAACCATGCTATTAACATTGCTGTTTAGCGGCAAACTTAGATAAGATGGTGATTGCTACCCAGGCGGACATTTAAAATGCCCTATCACAAACCACCCCGAGTACTAAACATGTACCTCGCTGGGGATCTAACCCGCGACCTCCGATTCGTAAACCCTATGTTGTTCACATTGAGCCATGCAGGCGGTTTAGAATTTTTAAAATGTTTACTCAAAAAAACGTGTATTTTTTTAAGTATAACTAAAATATAACTTATCTCTAATTATTTCTTTAGTTGGTAGTGTTGTGCACCCTACCTGTTTTCTATCTACAAATTTCCCATAGCTGTGGGTTGTCTGGAAGCTTTTAGTGACAAGACCGCCTAATTGTATTCTATTGTTATCATCAAAAATTATTGTAAATTATTTTGCGCAATAAAGAGTATTTGTATTGTATTGTATTGTATAAGTTTAAAGTATAAAATGTTGTTTACATTGAGTCACGGAGGAGTTTAATTTCAAATCGATCTCTAATCAGTATGTCTATTGTCACAGTTGCAATATTAACAGATGTCTATGTCCATGATTGTCAATAAAACGGAGAAAGAAGACGAAAACTCTCCAAGGAAGCTAAGACAGTGAGTCCATGTTAACCACCACAAAATTTAAAAAAATGTGATGAATGAGATGGATAAACAACTGTATTGTGGACCCATTGATATCAGAAGTACAAACTGGACCTAACAGCCCTCGAACCGGTATGTGACGTGACGAGGTAAGCATGGCGAGCGAGGGAGGGGCCTCGCCCCGCCTCCTAGACGACCATCCGTTGATCTCAACTAGCATTTATAGGATTTTACATTCTTACTATACCTACTGTTAAGTTCAGACTAAGCAAAGTTAATACATCATTTAAGGGACCCTGTGTATACTTATAAAGGGAGTCGTAATAAGAACATGAATATTAAAACTTAAAAAAATATATTAGGTAATTAATTTATTTAACACTTTATTGCATATAAGCATACACATTAAACTAAACAAAAACCAGGACAATATTAAAATAAATAAAAGGCGAACTTATCTCTATAAGGGATCTCTTCCAGCAAACGTCATTATGGAGACAATTGAAGAGTAGGTAGACAGAGAGTATACTTACGAAAACAGAAGTTATAACAAACATACAACTGATAAATAAAAGAATATAGCAAACATGTCGACAACATATTACCTATATTATGTTGTTGTTATAATAGTTTAATGTTTTTTTTTTCTACACATGTATGGAGGTGGTGATGACATTTACACACGAAACAAAATATCAGTAAAAATTGCCACCCTGGGTTGTTCTGTTCACAGGTATGCATTCTTTTGAAGAAATTTTGCAGTAGTAAATTTTGTAGCAAGAGGTTTTTTTTATGCACAAGTTAGCCCTTGACCTCAATCACACCTGATGTTAAGTGAAGAAGGTGGAAACGTACTGACCCGGAAATCCAAATATTTGGGAACTTGCTATCTTATCTCTGACAACCGGAAAGAGTTGCTGTGACGAATTTGACGTGCAATTTCTTCTATGAGTGCCTCAGTTGTCTCAGGCTGGTTTGCATAGACTTTACTTTTCAAAAAACGCCAGATAAAACATTCCAAACAATCACAATTTAATGGCGGCCGGTATTGGTCTCCAAAACGAGAGATAACACGACCTTGGTTTGTAACAAAGTCATTTCACGTGCGGTGTGACAGGTGGCGCCATTCTATTGAAAGCCTACATACATACATAAAGTCACGTCTGTTTCCCGTAGGGGTAGGCAGAGACCACAGACTTCCACTTGCTACGACCTTACCACACCTCTTTTGCTTCATTCCCTTTCATAAGATCGGTCAATACACTTGACTTGGCCTTTCTTTAAGACGTCCCCGATTTGATCATGGTACGTTCGCCGTAGTATACTCCTACCAACACTACCATCCACGTTCGCACCGTATATCTCGTTAGTCTTCTTTCATTCATCCTCTCCACATGTCCAAACCATTTCAGCATACCTTTTTAATCTTAGTCGCAACGTCTTCTTTCACACTCCTTAACTACCTAATTAACTATTCCTGATTCTCACCCCACTCATACTTCTCAATGATCTCATTTCCACTGCACTAATTCTACTTTCATTCTTCTTCTCCCATACCCAGCATTCACTCCCGTAAATTAGTGTTGGAATCAGCCATGCTAGCTACACCCCGCCATGAACTGTCTGACGAGCGATACATTCTGTCTATAGCTCTACTACATCTTCTTTCACACTTCTTAACTCCCTAATTACACTATTCCTGATTTATTCTTTCAAAGTCACCCCATTCATACTTCTCAATGATCTCATTTCAATGCATTAATTCGACTTTCATTCTTCTTCTGCTATATCCAGCATTCATATCAGTAAATCAGTGTTAGAACCAGCACTCCACCATCATGAAGGTGACTCCTCATAAAGGTATGCAGTGCTCCATTCACCTGATTTCCGGCATTCACTCTTGTTTCGATATCCTCGTCACACTTTCCATCCCTTGTAAACCGTTAACTCCACTTTATTTACTATTGAAAGCACACCATATCAAGTCAATTCCATTTAATTCTTGCCAAAAAAAAGTCTGCCAACATGACTCGGTAAATTCAGCAGCCCTTATTGCAAAATGTACTGCAAATACACGCCGTCAAACACACAACACCAGTGGTTTTTCGCCGGAGGTTAATTAATAATTGTAACGCCAAAAATTTGTAAAACAACCGACTATCGGACCACCTTGGTTATCACCACCTTATCAAACATAAAAACAATCATCAAACTTCCAGGACAGTTCCATCTTCCTCCATGGATCCTCTGCATTGTCACCACCTATGTGACTTATTCAGAAGACAATGTCGTGAATACAAATAAGTTACATAAACGTTTCTTAGTCGTTAGTCCAATTTTTTCCAAATATCGAAGAACACTAAATTGAACATTTATAATGGCCGCCTAATTGTACTCTTTTCTGTAATGTGTTTGTAAAATGTATATTCTCCTTTTGTGCAGATTTTCAGTCCCAGCTATGTAATTACTAATGTTCTTGATACCGAAAATGACGTCTGTCTTTTTTTGATTTTTTTTTTGCACAACGTATTGTTACTTGACCTCAATCACACCTGATGTTAAGTGAAGATGAAGTGAAGGTGAGGAGTGAAGGTGAACATGAAACCACCATAGAAGCATAGCCTTCCAAATCGATTTATAAATGACGTAGTTCTGTGGTAATAAATTGTGTTGGCGGCCATCTCTGATCTTCTCCATCACGTCCACTTCTCCAAATGATACTTTCGAATGCAAATTCTTGACTCGTTGGTGTAAAATTACCAAAATCGCTATATGTATGCTTTTCCTGATAGACCCCATCATCTGAACAGGATTGTGATGACCATGGGACCACCCTGGAAGTATGTCCTATTGATTAAAAAAATAATTTTCCGAATCGGTTTATAAATGACTGAGTTCTGAGGGGAAAAACATAAAAAAAAAAGGACAATCGAATTGATAACCTCCTCCTCTTTGAAATCGGTTAAAAATCAAAACGGTATTAATACTCTTATTCCGATTTTAATGTCACCGCATCCGCTACGGCTTCCAATATTTCGAAATAAATTAGGTAAGTCAGCTGCGATTACATGTTGGTTACAATTTACCATATCGTGAGGATAATTAAATATGTCACAACGCCCGTAAACAATTTTATGGTACATTTTACATGATTGTAATAGGAAAACATAAATTATTTATATTGTGATAAAGTTTTTAATAATATAGTACCTATATATAATGCGTGCTAACAGGAGTACCTAATACTATTTAACTCGACTGCCTCCGGAGGGTTATATTCATCGGATGCATGAAGGTAATAAAAAAAATGTCAAAGTCACAAAATATTTATTTCGTAGGATAAAGATTATCACTTGAAAACGTCACATTTTTTATCTTAATATTAACATTATTGACATTATTGCTCATTCGCAAAGCAGATTCCCCAGAGAAGAACGAGCAAGAAACTCAAGGGGTGCTCTTTTAAATAAGTTTGGGTTACAAAGTCAAAGTCAAAAGTCAAAGTCAAAGTCAAAGTCAAAAAATATTTATTTCGTAGGATAAAGATTATCACTTGAAAACGTCACATTTTTTATCTTAATATTAAAATTATTGACATTATTGCTCATTCGCAAAGCAGATTCCCCAGAGAAGAACGAGCAAGAAACTCAAGGGGTGCTCTTTTAAATAAGTTTGGGTTACAATTATATTATATTGTATAATGAGACTGAATATCGCCGAGCGGTCTATGTCCATGCTTGCTTATCATCCAGATAGTCACAAATTTTATAATAGCCTTTGGTAAATAATGTCTCTTTTATGGTGGTTTTGAATTTATTTAAAGGTAAATTTTGAATGTCCACTGGAACCTTATTATAAAATATATATATATATATAATAGATTTCTATGTTATCTCCTGTAATTATACAGCGTGACCGATTTTAAAGTGCAACGTGAAGTTATTCATCTTGATCCCCAGAGTGTCATAGGACATTATATAGATATTTAGCTTCAAAAATCGAACATCGAATAGCTTCAAAATTTTTGCAACATTTTTAAATATCTGGCGTAACAGACGGGGCCTCTTTGTTTTTACATTTAAATTTAATTTCTATATAGTCCAGAGCCACGCCTAAGCATAACAAAAATTTGTACCGATTGGGAAGTTAGTGGTAGTAACTACTCTGCTGAAGGGGTAACCAGCAGCACTGCTGACTCCCCATCCATTCATCACAATACTGTGGTTCCCGATTCTCAGGTGTGCTTATGTTTTTTGTTATTTTCATATAAGTATATTTAACACTTTATTAAAAGAATTCAATGAATATGGTACATATAAAGTTTTAAATACAAAGCAATAAAACTAAAGCTAAATTAAAGGGCGAAAACGTCACCCAGACCTCCCCTTTGGGGCATGGGCCCTAACACAATTGCCGCGTATACCTCGCCGAACAGCTAGTTGCCATTCTCAAAATTGAGAACAGTCTTGTGACCGGTCTCAAGAAAACGTGTCGATTAATAAACCTAACTTGAGACCTGAAAAGCACGTGCATACTCAAGCAGTACCCACTTGAGAGGTGCGCGTATTTATAAACGAAACTCAAGACTATCATTCATTCGCCGCTGAGGCGAATACTTGTGAAGTGATCTCAGCTGAGTAGACCTCAAGATTGGTTTATAAATTAGCACGGAGCTTGAGATAGCGTCAACTGCTTAAGACGCATCTCGGTTGATAGAGCCTCAAGACTTGTATTAAAATTGGTTTATTAAAACGGGCCTAAGACGTTGAGCGAGGTACGCGCCAGCCCGTAGATCACAAGAGGCCAGAACCAATCTGGTTGAGAGATCGTAGACGAACTTCTGCGTGTCCAAAAATCTATAAATTTTCACGTTTTAACAGCGATTTCTGAAGTTGAACCGTGGATTTCGTTTCAAGCTGTAAACTTTGATATTTGGAACACTTAAATGCTAATATTTGGGATGTCTCTGACGACCCCATTTGGGATAGAGGACTTGACGTTGTATGTAAAAATTACAATAAAAAATTACGCATTAATTGAAACACTTTCTTCTTACCTTTTTTTTTTATTTTTTTTTTATTTTTTTTTTATATGAGAGAGCGGCAAACGTGCATGCGGGTCACCTGATGGAAAGTAATCACCGCCGCCCATGGACACCCGCAACACCAAAAGTGTCACAGATGCGTTGCCGGCCTTTGAGGAAGGTGTAGGCTCGTTTCTTGAAGGTTCCAATGTCGTACTCGTTCGGGAACACCGCTGCCGGAAGTCCGTTCCACAGGGTGGTCGTACGTGGTAAGAAGTTTCTTGACAAACATACAGTGGTAGACTTCCACTCATCCATTTACTACTTTCCCGCTACATAACAAGCACATATTAGTAATACACACTCTTTTTACACATCGCTCTCCCAGGGTGGGACGGAAGAACAGCGCCCAGTTCCTGGAACTGAGCATAATGCTGAGTCCAACTCCTTTTTGCCACAGTGGCACTCAACATTTATTATGTTTATCTTTATATGTTTTGTAATTTGTTCTTTTTAATGTTTTATATGTTAAGTTTGTTTTGTACATTTAGTGTGTGCCCACTTGTGGTGAATAAACTGTTTTTTTTCTTTCTTTCAAACAAACTAAAATAGGAGTAATTAAGTTCACAACCGAACCAGTGGGTGGACAACTCAAGATATACCATCAGATCGCCTCATCGCTCAAGTACCTACTTTACTCGTCAATAACATTACAAAACAAAACAAACTCGAACATTGTTCTCACATCGACAACCTTCCACTGATGCATCGCACTCGTTATTTAGTTAGCAGATCACCCCATTGTTACTTAGGAGAAACTTCGAAAAAAGCATGGGCGGGGCTCGTATCGGCTCTCGCATCGTGGCCGATGAAACATGCCCGCAATCTAGATACATGCCTTCCAACACGAGTGCCGTAACCGACCGACTTTCAATACTAATCCGCAGCAATAAGGCGTAACGTCCATCGTCCCTTACGCCAATAGCTTATTAAACAAAATTAAATTCGCGGCCACGCGAAATAAGCACGAATCCGCGAAAGCAGAAGAGCAGCGCCTTTAGCGGTCACGGAATATTAATCCTTATTGCTTAAGAGTGGTTTTCAATTCGGTATCGGTTCCATGTAATTTTGTTTTGAAGACAGCAAGGAAAGTAATCGGTTGGTCGTACTGGCGGATAGGTCGTTTTACGTGTTGTGATTTAAATGTTTATATAGTTGGTATTTATATAGGGTGGATTGTAGATAAGAGGCGAGGGTATTTTCATTTTATTACCAAATTACCGATGGCGAGATTGCGGCCACAGAGCCGATTGTGGCGGTCCGTATCGGGAACATTTGCCAACAGGTAATTGTCTTATTACTTATTTTCTTCGGTCCACGCATTCCAACTCTCACGATTGTGTGAACCAGATTTAACTTGTTTCTGTTAGGACTATTCATTGGATAATACTGTTGTACACTCGCGGAATAAAAAGGTTCCTCAGTTTTCAAAGCATAGCAAGCACATGTTACCTTACTAAAAAGTAAGACACCACACTGTTGCATAGAAAATTATGCTTAACTTTTTAACAACAGGGTTCGTATTTAGCCGAAATAGTGTTCCTTGACTATGAATGAATGAAATTGAGCTAATACCTTGTTATTAGTTTGATCTGCCATTATCGAATGTTTTCTTCCTCAATCACAACTGATGTTAAGAGAAGATGAGGTCGAAGGTGGAAGCGTAGTGACCCGGAAACCCCAACACATTTGGGGGACTGGCTATCTTTTCTCTGATAACCGGAACACAACAATGCTATTAACATTGCTGCTTGGCGGCAGATTTAGATAAGATGGTGGTAGGTAGCCAGGCGGACATTTAAAATGCTCTACCACCAACGAAACCGAGTACTTAAATATGTACCCCGCTGGGGATCGAACCCGCGACCTCGTAAATCCAATGTTGTTTACATTGAGCCACGGAGGCGGTTAAAAATGAAAAATGAATGTCAAATCAACAACTTGTCTACAAGTAAAAGTCAACTTTAAGATGACGAACCTTTTCATTCCGACTGTACATGATTAAAACTCTCTCATATATTATTTATTGATGACCTAAACCTTCTGTAAGAACCGTAAAAATATTTTTAGTCCGAATGAATATATATGTTACCTACTTATTTGTTAAAAATATATAGATAGGTATTCCTCATTTATAATTAAAACGGACGTACGTATTATCTTTAATGTTATATGGGTGTTTATTTTATTATATATATATTCTTTATTGCACCAAAATATTACAATAACAGAGTACAAATAATAGGTCACGTACAAAGGTGGACTTATCTCTTTAAGAGATCTCTTCCAGTCAACCTGAGCATTGAAATAGGAAACTTAGTAAATTTGGGGTTTATTATCTTTTGATTTTAATATAATTTCTTTTTTCTCTGTGCACGTATGTGGATAACTCACATTCGCAAGGTCTTGCTAAAAGAAATCTCGTTTTGAGGTAAGCTAGCACCTTTTGTACATTCCGTATCTAGTATCTGTTTATCTTTTTGTGTACTGTAAATTATATAATAATAATATGAAGGCAGTACGTTTTTAATAGAATACAATACAAATATAAATTATGGTTACTTCAAAAGTGACACAAACAGGCACAAACATGATATACGCAACACCAACAGGGATAAAAAGAAAAGACAATTTTGCACCCAGCTGCCGCAAATGTGAAGCCAAAATTGTCTCCAACTGAGCGTGAGTTGCAGCATAGATATATATTACAACGCTGATTTTCAGTGGAACCTCCAATGACAACGATAGAGTTATAGTTAATTAGTAAAGTTGAGTAGGTATGGTACATATTGACTATATATATTATTGTATATTGAATATTCAGAAAATGCAGATAAACCAAATCAACAGTGTTAAAATC
The DNA here is from genome assembly GCA_949316235.1 of Oegoconia quadripuncta. Classification (NCBI taxonomy): domain Eukaryota; kingdom Metazoa; phylum Arthropoda; class Insecta; order Lepidoptera; family Autostichidae; genus Oegoconia; species Oegoconia quadripuncta. Next base: position 3,993,308 of record OX438751.1, read on the forward strand.
GATATCTTTGAAACGCCTTAACTGATTGGCATCAAAACATCGCTGGGAACAGAAATTCTAACTCAGAAAACCCCCAAAAGACTGTAAAATCATACAAATACACCACAAAACAAAACAAACCGAAACCACAGGGGGGACTGAAAATCAGCAACACTGCCGAGTCCCTACCCATTCATGATAATACTGTGGTTCTCGATTCTATGTATGCTTGTGTTTTCTTTTTTGTGATGAATAAATACCTTTATATAAATTATTACTATTTTAAAATTTAATATCGAAATGGCTTAACTGATTTTCATTATCAAACACGGCTTTAGTTTTCCACGGCTTCTACGGATCCGACCTTTATGAAACGTATAATAACTGACGACGAGACATGGGTTTATGAGTACGACATGCAAACAAGCCAACAGTCTTCAGAATGGCGTCTCGAAAACGAGCCGAAACCCAAAAAACCGCGGCAAAGTCGCTCCAAAATCAAGGTGATGCTGACAGTTTTTTTTGACTACCATGGTGTGGTTCACTCCGAATTCCTTCCAGAGGGAGAAACAGTGAATAAAGAATATTATTTAGGCGTCATGAAGCGTTTGCGTGAGAGTATCCGCCGAAAACGTCCAGATTTGTGGCAACACAACTCATGGATGCTGCACCATGATAATGCACCATCACACACAGCCATTATAGTGAAAGAGTTTTTAGCAAAAAACTCAACAAAAGTTCTCGACCAAGCACCGTATTCACCTGATATGGCTCCGTCTGACTTTTTTTTATTTCCCAAGTTAAAATTACCACTTCGAGGAAAACGTTTTGAGTCGATAGAAGCCATAAAAGAAAATTCGCTGAATGAGCTAAAGGCCATACCGCAAATAGCCTATGAAAAATGTATGGAAGACTGGGTGAAGCGGTGGAGATGTTGTATTGCAAGCGATGGGGCCTACTTTGAAGGCGATAAAATAAATTTAGATGAATAATTTGTATTTTTTGTTTTATTGACAAATTCCCGATACTTAGTACACTGAAAGTATAATTATTATTTTATTTTAAGCGTTTTTGTATTCACAATGATGATGAGATGAAAACTGAGGAAAATTTCCTCGTAGAAGTAAGAACGAAATGGAGGAGACTTTGCAAGTCTGCCAGGCAGGGTTCAACCTATTCAAATATTGGGTATTTACCTATGAAATTGGAGTTTTTTCTTCGTATACATATGTACCAATTCAAAGCTATATCCAAATTTGTTTTTTATTTGGAAAATGGAATATTATTTCAAGGTTTCACATGAAATATTTTTTAATTTCTGGGCTAAATCACATAATAAAATAAATTTGAACAGAGCTCTTTTCATGTGTTTCCCATAATCATTTCTTAGATTCGCTGAAACTTTTATAAAGCGGTTACTTTTAAAAATTAACGCTGCCTATACATAACTTAATGTTATGCGATAATACACACAAAGTCCAGCTAAATTTGGATTGGACGTTCCCAAAAAAAAAAAAAAGTTTGTGTGGAGAAAACAGTTTTAATGTAATTGTTCATACAAAACGCCAATTTCATAGGTAAGGACCTAATACATTATAAAATCAGGTAGATACGCACGGATATATCTACAGTGCAAGTAAAACAAAAACTACCCATCAAAACAAATCTATCAAAATAAATCCTACGATTCCCCGCAGACAGATCACGACTACACAAACAAATACTAGGAACGCAACAAGAACAAGAATTAATTATAACCCAGCTAAGGTGTCCTATCCTCAGATCGACACGACCTTTCGCCAGCCCTTAAATCATACGAGCGCCCGCAAATTGATCGATCGAAGCGAAACGAAGTACTAAACAAGCAATCACATAAGTCAGAATTCATAGCCAGCATCGCGTGAGCCTTTACATTACAAAATTATTCGAAAATAGAAAAATAGTGGTAAATTCATAACCATGAATTTACCACTAATTACCTAAAACCTTAGGAATCCCAGACTTTAATATTAATTTATTAGATAAGAATTATAATAACTATTGATCCAATTGATGACATAAAAATAGGTTTTCATAAAAAAATCAAAAATACTAATGGTAGAAACTAAACTGACGTTAAAAAATATATACAATACAATACAATACAAATACACTTTATTGTACAAAAGGAGAACATACATTTTACAAAACACAATACTGATAAGAGTACAATTAGGCGGCCTTATCACTAAAAGCGATCTCTTCCAGGCAACCTTTGGGTGTAGTAGTTAACTTTATAGAACAGGCAGGTTGTGCAAAATACGGATGCAGATATACACCGTGTAACGGTTAAGTGTAGTCATATTTTAAGGGCTTGTTCTACCCATCAATACGAACAACTTTTACTATGGGGGCAACTTCGAAATCGCGAAAAAAAAATGAGCTGTTCCATAGAAAATTTCAATAACCTCCCGATGCAATGTATGAAACAGCTGATTTTTTTTTCGCGATTTCGAAGTTGCCCCCATAGTAAAAGTTGTTCGTATTGATGGGTAGAACAAGCCCTTAAAATATGACTACACTTAACCGTTACACCCTGTATATATCTATATCCTATGGCATTCACATCTAAGGCTGGCAGCGTTAACTCTCTGTATTGCAATACTAAGGCCCGTATTTCAAAACGTTGCTCATGCGTAGATCTGAGCTTGAGCATAGTTAGAAAGAGATGCCGCTATATAAGTTACATAAAGCTGTCCCTTTTTAACTGTCCTCAAACGGAAATCTCTGCTTGAGTAACATTCTGTAGTACGGGCCTTATAGGCCTTGAGAGAGGTAGCTACCAGCACTATTGTCGCCGGAGATATCGAACAAAGGCGTAGATAACTCCTTTGCTAATTTCTTCGCCTGTGGGCACCATGGATCCAAGGTTCCCACCTCAAATGACGCAAAGATATAGCCGTCTCCGAGGCGTGCATCTTTCTGCCGCTGGCCTGATTCAGCGGAGGCTGCCGCTGCGCCGACATATAACGAAGTCGTGTTGACATGGGATGTGGCCAAAGTATCTACGCAGGTTCTAGGTAATTCAACAAGAAATCAATTTCAAATTATTGTTGCTGCAAACCTCCTTAAACAAAGAAATGTTTTAGCTTCCAAATTTTTCTTTTGATTGACAATAGAAAAGCTCTTAATTTTTTTTACACTACGGGCAAATGCTAGTTCATTCAGTTAATCCCCCCTAATGTTAAGTGAAGATGAGGTCGAAGGTGGAAGCGTACTGACCCGGAAACCCCAACATATTTGGGGGACTGGCTATCTTATCTCTGACAACCGGAACACATCAATGCTATTAACATTGCTGCTTGGCGGCAGATTTAAATAAGATGGTGGTAGCTAGCTAGGCGGACATTTAAAATGCCCTAGCACCAACCAAACCGAGTACTTAAACATGTACCCCGCTGGGGATCGAACCCGCGACCTCCGAATCGTAAACCCGATGTTGTTTACATTGAGCCACGGAGGCGGTCAAATTCTATTCTATTCTTTTGAAAACAAATCGACAAATCATTTTGTACATGTGAGAAACAACTTAACTTGAACCTAGTTCAAGTACCAAACACACCGAAGGCTCCGCATACGTTGGTGGGAGCAATCGGCGCTTGCGTCGGAGGCACATAAATAAGAGCGGTGAGTGAAAACAGGCGCGGGCGGCGCGGCGAAGCGGAATTTATGGGGCATTTGTGTAAACAGGGATTTATTTGTATTACGGTTCAATTAATACGATTTAGAATTTATGCGCGCATCGAAAAAACAAATATTATTTATAGTACATACGCTATTATTAGGTTAATATTAGGAAGTTGTTTATCACATACTACAGCTAATTTGCTTGTACAATTTTAAATAGTTTTGAATAAAAAGAACAGCAATGCAAATGTTAGATTTTATAATATTATAATTAATTTTAGTTCTTAATTTAAATTATATATGCATGAAAATTAATATTGTACGCCTGTTAGAGGTAAGGACTGTCGAACCAATGCAACAATATTGTAATATTGTAATATTACCCATGTACCACAGTAATAACAAATTGATTCCGATTCCGATTCTGAATAACTAGCTTTCCGCCCGCTCGCCTGCGTATAATAACTTTATCGCGGTAATTTCTTTATCCCGCGGGAACTACACACTTTATCGGGATAAAAAATATCCTGTGTCTTAATCCAGTGTATGTTCTACCTACATACCGAATTTCATCCAAATTCGATCATCTGTTTCACCGTGATTGAGCAACAAACGAACATCTAAACATTTGCATTTATAATATTAGTTAGATGTAGGTATGTAGGAGAAAGTCTGAAGGGAAATTGTTATGCCAGTTTAACTATAATTTAATAACTTGTGAACCTAACAAACTAGTTTAAATGCAATTAACATTTTTTCTGAAAATAGTTACAGGAGTTCTAACTATATTTTCCGACGCAATGAAATTCATAGTCATAATTTTAATCTAATAGTCTATGTTTTATCTAAAGTAAGCTACCTATACTATATCTAAAGTAAGCTACCTATACTATATCTAAAGTAAGCTATATATTAGATATATACTATATCTAATGGTGTGTGTGGCAACACTCGCGGGCAGCTGTCAACTTTTGTACAGCTGATAATTAAATTTAATTAATTTCTTTTATTCTCGCAATACACATAAAGACCGATTGGAAAACGTAAAATAAAGTGTCCCAAATCAAATTATATATAAAATAGTTGTGTAAATAATCGTCTCGAAGGCGGAATACAAATCGACTGCCAACCAACTGTAACCGTCAAGTTTTAAAATAAAAATTGTGAACTGGCTGTGGAAAACCTGGGGAGTATCGTTTTCATTAATATTTTATACACTAACTATTATATCTACTTTGTGAACATAGTTTAACCCCCAAAACTTTACACTGCTCAGAAACTGAGTAACGTACACCACACACGGGCTATGTTTACATCTCTCTTTACTTGACGATATGTGGAAGTAAAGTTGACGAAACGAACGCTTGCCGCAGACATTGTCACACTACAGTATAGGTACTTACTCATAATTTTATAATTTTAAAGAGAATAGCATAGAAGTAATTTTTGTACATATACAATTCCTTTTGCATTTCTTATTTAATAGAAACAAGTACTTGTTGAGATACCCCCTATAAATAAGTAGGTGGGTAATATCATAGTAGTTATTTTGACATATTAGTTACTTTCTTAGCCTGTCTTTGCTTGCTTTTCAGTCACATACTCCTACATCATGGTTCGCACTCGAAGCACAGCGGCAGAACAGGAAGTTGAGCATAAGCTACAGTTAGCACTCGAAGAACTAAAGTGCTCAAAGATTCTTTGCGAACAGCTCCTCCAAGAAAGATCAGACAGTGAAGAGGAAGTTCTACACGTTGTGTTAAGGAATACTTCCCTTAAGGATGAGCTGTCATCACTGCACAGCCAACTGCTGGAAGTAACTTGTCAGCGTGATCAGTTGCAAAACACCTTGGACTGTATTAACCAGTGCCACGATACTCATGAGCAGGCGTTGTCCAGAATCACCGAACTGGAATATGAGCTATGCGAGGCACAAAATCAAATTACACAGTTCGAGCAGGAAAAGTCATGTGAACGGGCAAATTACACACAAAGCCTGTATGATGAATTAATTGACTGTAGTCATCTACAAACCAGTCAGGTAAAACAAATTGACATGGACCTGGTTTTACCTATGAAAAAAAACAAGAAATTAAGAAAACTGAACAAGTTTATTAAGAAAGCCAATATTAATTCAGAACGGCTTAAACGTCAAATCGGTTATAGATGTAAACAATTGAAGAGAAAGTTAGTACTTGAGTTTGAGCAAAGTGCAACAAAAGCCAGGGAAGACTATGACAATGGAATACAACTATTAAATTTAAAAATAATTAATTTAGAAAATGACCTCAGAGATATGACTGAAAAACTTTACAACACTCAATCTCAGTGGACTGAATATACACAGGTAGTGTCTGAGATGGTTAACATATCTGCGTCAAATGCTGAGTTAACGGAGCTGCTGCTAAATGATCTCCCAGCTGATAAACAAGTTGCAGGCACTGTCAATGACCCCATGCTTGCATCCATATGTGCCTCCGCAGTGGACCCCACGCGTACTCTGAGACTTACTCCTACATCGGGTCCCATACCAGTACCGGAGCCGTCGTCCGCTACACCAGGTCACTCGCCTACTTCTCCCGAGGCCTCAACACCTAGAATATACATCTTCTCTGATGGGATAGGTAAAGATCTGGGTAGTTATATGCAGTTCAACACTGAGCAGAAGGTCATAAATATGTGTATGCCAGGTGCTTCATATCAACAGGTGTTTAATTGTATGAAGAGTTTTACAGATTATGATAAAAACTGTAGTATTATAATATTAGTTGGTAATGGATTGGGTGTTTCAAAAAAACAACTTACAACAAATTTTGAATTCCTTGCTTCTTTAAATGTAAAAAAAATTATTACTTGTGCTTTTGGTTATTCACATTGCTTATCAAGTGATGAAAATAACTATATCCAGAATTTGAATAGGTTACAAACTAACATGATATTTTATAATGACAAATTTAAATTTTTTGACACTAATAAGTTTATTAGGAATCTTTTTTTAACGAAAGATAAACTATATCTTTCAAAATATTATATAAAACAATTGGCTATGTTGTTAGCCTATAATTTACCTATTTATACGATACCAGTCAATGGTAGATCCTTTTTTGTAATGGAGGGCCCTTCTAGGGGTATCAAATCACCTATTATTTATAATAATAGGGATGTGACTCCTGTTGAGACGAGAGACTTAGAGCAGTCTCGATTTTTAAACTAGGTAAAAAGACAAAGGAAAAGCCAAATCGACTTACAATATTTCATCAAAATATTCAGTGCTTTTCTGGCAAAGAACTAGAAATAGAGATGTTTTTAGAGAAACACAACACCATCGATATTGTATGTATTACTGAACATTGGCTAAAACAAACCGAAATGATTATCTCAAATGACAATTATTATTGTATTAGTTCATTCCATCGACAATTTAAGACACATGGAGGTTCCTTAATTTTAATTAAAAATAATTTAAAAGCGAAGGAACGCAAAGATGTTGTTGCACTTTCGATTGAATGTACTATTGAACTTTCATCTGTGGAGTTGGAGAATTACATTGTTATTTGCGTATACAGACCTCCTTATGTTTACAACTTTAATTTGTTTGAGTCGGTCATGGAAGATGTGCTAAAACTAGTAACTAGAGGGACAAAGTCAGTTATAGTCTGTGGTGATTTTAATGTAGATTTGCTGGAGCAGAAGTCGTTAACTACTCGAATAATAAGTTTATTTAAGTCTTTTAATTTAAACAACGTATTCCTAGAGCCTACTAGAATCACTGAATCTACAGCCACTTGCATAGATAACTTTTTCTGTAACTGTAATTTCATTGATCAGTCTATACTAAACTGTTTAAGGTCTGATCACTGTGGGCAACTTGTTGCTTTTCCGTTAATTAAGTTATCCAATCCCACAGTAGAATTCATTACTAGACCTATACCTGCAGAAAAAGTAGAAATATATAAAGAAGTTTTGCTAAATAAATTACCTTTACCTTCGTCTGAAACAATTGACTGTGATAAATTTTATACAGATTTCTTCAATGTTTTGAATAAAGAGTTTGAACAAATCTTTCAAATTAAAAAAGTTAAAAATACAAATAAATTTAAATTCAGTAACTGGGCCACGAAAGGGATTCGAATAAGTAGAGATAAGTTGTTTCAGCTCTATGAAGATAGGACAATTAGGCAGGGTGACCTAGAGTTCTGCGAATTTGTTAAAAATTATTCAAAAATATTTAAAAAAGTTTGTACTGCTGCTAAGTCCAGATACATTAGTAATATTGTAAATATTGCTGATAACAAGATTAAAGCAGTCTGGAAGGTTATAAATAGGGAAACGTCATGTGTTAAACCACGTGACAATGGATATTCAATTAAAATTAATAATAGACTTATCAATCGCGATATAGAAGTAGCTCAGCATTTTGAAAATTTTTTTGTAAATATTCCAGTCAAAACTACTGAAATACTAGATTCATCACCAAATCGTGCTAAATCATTGATGGTAACTAATGTAAAAAAATGCCACACTATTTTTAAATTTAGGTATGTTGACCCTCTCGAAGTTATAAAGGCTTTCAAAACGCTAAAGTTAAAAAAAGCTGAAGATGTCTGGGGCATGTCGGTAAAGCTGTTGAGTCATATTGTTACTACGATCGCTCCTTACTTAGCCTTAATTTTCAATGCGAGTATTGATCAAGGTGTCTTTCCTGAACTGATGAAACATAGTAAGGTTGTACCTCTCTTTAAATCAGGATGTAAAAACGATCTCAATAATTACAGGCCCATCTCCATTCTACCTGTACTTAGTAAAATTTTTGAGAAACTTATTCTGGGTCAAATACTGTGTCATTTCAATACAAATGGACTACTACATGATAAACAGTTTGGCTTTACTAACGGTCGCTCGACAACGGATGCTGGTGTAGCTCTAATTAAAAATATTTATAATGCCTGGGAAGATCGCAGCGATGCAATCGGTGTGTTTTGCGATCTTTCAAAGGCATTCGATTGTGTGGATCACAAAACGCTTTTATTTAAATTAGAACATTATGGGGTGCACGGCAAAGCCCTCGACTTATTAACTTCTTATTTAGAAAATAGAATTCAAAAAGTTCAAGTAAATCTGGAAAAATCTTCAGGATCTTTTGTGAAAATGGGAGTGCCTCAAGGATCAATTCTGGGTCCTTTTATGTTTTTAGTTTATATTAACGACTTGCCTTATTTAGTTCGGAACCTGGTTGATATTGTGTTGTTTGCTGATGACACTTCATTTATATTCAAAATAAAGAGAGGGTCGAATGATATTGACGATGTAAACGATACTCTTTCACAGGTTTCGAACTGGTTTACTGTGAATAATTTAGTCCTAAATGCTAAGAAAACCAAATGTATTAAGTTTTCCTTACCTAATGTAAGGCAGGGGGAAAACAACCTAAAGTTAAATAGTGAAGCATTGGAATTTGTTGAGAACACTGTTTTTCTTGGCATCACTTTGGACTCCACACTACAGTGGGGGTCGCATATTGAGACACTTGCGAGCAGGCTCAGTTCAGCTGCTTATGCTGTTCGTAAGATTAGACAACTTACTGACATTAAAACAGCGAGGCTCGTTTATTTTAGCTACTTTCATAGCATTATGTCTTATGGTATACTACTGTGGGGTAGGGCTGCAGATATTCAAACAATATTTGTTCTACAAAAAAGAGCAATCAGAGCAATATATAATTTACGCTGCCGTGATTCTCTAAGAGAACTGTTTAAAGAAATAAGTATTTTAACTGTTGCATCTCAATATATATATGACAGTATAATGTATGTACGCAAAAATATATGCCTATTTCGTAAACATTCTGATAATCATAATTTGAATACTAGAAACAAAAATAAAATTGAAATTCCACAATTTAGACTTAGCAAGGTTAGCACATCCTTTGTGGGACACAGCATACGCTTTTACAATAAAATACCAGAACATGTATTGAGTTTAACAGAGCAGAAATTTAAACGCCACATTAAAGAAACTCTGTGTAAGAAGGGTTATTACAGGATAGATGATTATTTAGGCGATAAGGAGGTCTGGTGTTAGCTGGTCGTTATGTTAATTGCTATTGTTTTGTAATATGTAATATTAAAATGTAATATTATTGTAAAGATGGAAACAAATTGAAAAGATGTGTTGTTGCGGAGTTTCTTGTCGCTTCTTCTCCCTAACCATAACACCTTGCGAAGCGATGTAGTTTAAAAAAAAATAATACCATGTTGACTTTCAATAAGTGATATTTTTGTATCCTACATTGAATAAAATATTTTTGATTTTGATTTTGATTTTGATTTTGATTTTGATTTTGCTACCGATTTGTTACAAAACATTTTTATTCTATCACTGACAAGTATTAGGTCCTTACCTATGAAATTGGCCTTTTGTATGAAGAATTTCATTAAGACTGTTTTCTCCATACAAACATTTTTGCATTTTTTTGGGGGAACGGCAAATCCAAATTTAGCTAAATTTTGTGTGTATTATCGGATAACATTAAGTTAAGTATAGGCAGCGTTAATTTTTAAAAGTAACCGCTTTATAAAAGTTTCAGCTAATCTAAAAAATGATTATGGGAAGCCCATGAAAAGAGCACTGTTCAAATTTTTTTTATTATGTGATTTAGCCCAGAAATTAAAAAATATTTCATGTGAAACCTTGAAATAATATTTTCTAAATAAAAAACAAATTTGGATATAGCTTTGAAAATCGCAGGAATTGGTACATAGGATTAACGAAGAAAAAAATCTCCAATTTCATAGGTAAATACCCAATATTATATCTGTTAACTACGGGATGTTTGAGGAGCAAGTGGACTGTATAAATTGAATGATAGGCAGATCGCAAGCTAATAATAAAATATAATAGTAAAAATAACCTAAAATAACACTTCACAGCAAGAGCAGAGACAAAAAACATAACCTGACATCTCCCGAAACAAAATAATCTTCAAACTTAAAACTAAAGCTGTCGTCTGATTGCCAGTACCCAACAATATCCATGTGCAAAAATCCCGACCTTTAAGATTTATGGGAAGTTACACCACAAATATTAGGTACGTATTTTTACTGGACTATCCTATTGCAGCTAAAATTCATTACATTAATCATGACGTAAATAAGGCAAAGCAAGCCGTGAATTGTGTTGTCAGAAAGTAAATATTTGATATCCATTGCTTGTTTTGTCTTGAACATCGCCTATGTCAGTACGCTTCCACCTTCAACCTCATCATAACTTAACATCAGGTGTGATTGAGGTCAAGTTACCCGTTGTGAATAAGACAAAAAAAAAAGAAAAAACTAAATAATTCATGCAAAACAGTTAGTGCGTTAGGGAGGAACTTTTAGCTGCAGGGCACTGTATATTAAATAATATATCGTCTATCGACTATACTATCAAATAAACGCTTAATGACGAGATTTTAATCTGTTAAAAATGTGACACTATGACAGGTAACTGTTATAATAACACATATAAACCAACACCATTATTCATCTAACGAAAATCTATAATGACCCTTAGCAATTGGCAATAAGAGTCACGACAAAAATCCATGTCGGTTACGTCAGTTTGCCTGTTCGTATAACTTTTAGTTTGACATCCGGCGTACGCGCAACCGTAACGTCGATTACTCGATAATTTTCATAGATTATCATCGGCTTTTGACAGCACTACTTTAAAATAAATAAACTCTAATTGTGGTTTTGGTACATGTTGAAAAGAGACGCATAAAATATTTACTTCAAAATGAATTCATACCTAAAGCACAGAATTAATATAGTATAAGAATACTATAAAAGGGTTTAGATACATAATGTCACACCTGTTTCCCGTAGGGGTAGGCAAAGACCACAGACTTCCACTTGCTACGATCCTGACACACCTCTTTTGCTTCATTCACTCTCATAAGATTGTTCATACATGCTCGTCGGTTTAGGGTACTCTGGACTTGACCTTTCTAGACGTCGCCGTGGTCATACCCTACCAACCCTACCATCCACATTCGCATCGTATATCTCTTTCGTTAGTCCTCTTTCATTCATCCTCTCCACATGTCCAAACCATCTCAGCATACCTTTTTCAATCTTTGTCACTACATCTTCTTTCGCACTTCTTAACTCCGTAATTACACTATTCCTCAGTTATTCTTTCAAAGTCACCCCATTCATACTTCTCAATGATCTCATTCCCACTGCATTAATTCTACTTTCATTTGCAGCACTCCGCCATGAACAACCTGACGAGCTTTTTGGCCACATTCTGACTGCACACAAAGGTATGCAGTGCTCCATTCACCATGGATTTCCGGCATTCACTCTTCTTTCGATATCCTCGTCACACCCAAACACACAAACTCACGCACATGCTCCACTTTTTCTCCATCTATCAAAATACTGCAATCCGTCATACATACACTTCTCCCAAATATCATAACTTTTGTTTTACTTACATTGACTTTAATTCCTTTTTATTTTAAAGCTGTATTCATAAGTGTTACCATCTCTTGAAAATCCTCTTGTGACGACGCAAAAGGTTTTGTGTAAAAGGTTTTATTACTTCATTAATTGAAATCCATCTAGCCGTTTGGGTTACGTGCGAACTAGGATGCAGGTCACCTGGTGAGAGTAATTACTACTGTCCATAATATGAAAAATATCACCAGGTAATACCACAACAAACGAAATATGTTGTAACCAAACCAAAACGTTTATTCAATCCAATCTTATCCTCATGCGATGGAAATCACATTAGAATACACAAACCCAAAGCAAAATTCAGAAACCGGTCACTCCTTATAGAGTCACCACTGACTGCCTACTGCTTTTTGTTACAAGTCACCAACAAGATGTTATCGGCGCTGGTATACAAAACGAGCATTCCGCTCTAAAACAATAGTGCGTGGGCGCAGATTAACGTAGACTATCTTGCTCGGCCTAGTTTAGGTCATGCTGAGCTTGCCAGGCTAGTTATTGACAATTTGTGTGTATTTAGTAAATTTCACAAAAACAAAAGCTTACTGGAAAACATTATTGTATAGACATTTGCGATTGATAGATATCCCAACTAATATTATAAATGCGTTTGTATGTATGTTTGTTACCTCTTCACGCCTATACGGCTAGACGGATTTGGATGAAATTTGGGGGGTAGACAGATCTTGCTGAACCGATTTTGATAAAATCTTCCACGCGGGCGAAGTTAGTTCACTATAAACTCTTTATTACCTATTTAAGAAGGATAAGGATTAAGAAAGATAAATATTGAACATAATATCTATTCTCTTTTACAAAAGCAATTTGATCGCTCAAATTGGTTCCGTTTCTTCCTATTAATATTAAAACAGCATCTACTACTAGAAGTCTAGGATTCAATCAATTGTCTTTTCCCTTGATTATTAGAGTTAAGTAATGTTGGATGCATGTAAAGTTCCTGTATATGTTTAGCAATCGAATATTCTTTAGACCTTATTTTGTATAACTGTCTACCATTAAGGTATCTACCGAGCAAAATTAATAAGATGTAAGAGTCAATTTTAAAAAGAATATCAAATTGAATTTTTCACCAAAAACATAATATAGATTTGCACATTTTAACAGCGATGACCTCACCCCTTGACAGGAGTGCATTGCTGTATATTTTGAACCGTAAACCATGGATGTTGTTTAAAGCATTAAAAATTTAATATTCGAAACACCCAAACGTTAATGAGTGGGTGATCTCTGACCACCCCATTTAGGATAGGTCGTGACGTTATGAATTTATATTGCAAGAAATATTTCTACCTATTCTCATTGATACAACATTGCTTTATTAACGATACATAATAAGTATGTTTGAATAAAATCATTAACACATATAATTAAACTAAAACATCGTGTTCTATAGTTATCTAATCTCTCATCGGGCCATTAACGGAGACCTACAAAAAACACACAGACGCACAACAAAACAATATGAAACGTAAAACTCACGCGACACACTGCATCAAAGCATGAGAAGCACCATTAAGTAAATTAATCTTTGTTTTTATGCACAACGGGTTGGTACTTGACCTCAATCACACCTTATGTTAAGTGAAGATGAGGTCGAAAATGGAAGCGTAGTGACCTGGAAACCCCAACATATTTGGAGGACTGGATATCTTATCTCTGCCAACCGGAACACAACAATTTAGAGAATTTGGATAAGATGGTGGTAGCTAGCCAGGCAGACATTTAAAATACCCTTCCACAAACGAACCGAGTACTTAAAAATGTACCCCGCTGGGGATCGAACCCGCGACCTCCGAATCGTAAACCCAATGTTGTTTACATTGCGCCACGGAGGCAGTTGATCTTGGTTGTAGTAATTATAAAAAAAATCCGGAAGGACGTTGTTTCATGCATATTATACTGACACTTGGATATAATTTGGATAAAATTGAAGATAAATAAATGTCAGAAAACTTGATAGACGAAACGAGTGACGACCCCGCTTCACTTGGGAAACATTCCATTTTCTATCAAATAATATTATCCGAAAAACATTGCTTGCCAGTAAATTTCATTAAATGTTTGCTAGCAATATAACATCCATTGATATTGATAAATGAAAACTCTAAAAGTTGGGCAAATTTACATGCTTGTTGTGTAATAAACTCTGTTACACAAAACCAAAGAATCGCAGAATTTATATGTATAATTGTATCGATGTATATACAATGAAGTAATTTGTATAGAAGTCCTGGTGACCTAAGACCATTTGTGAATTTAATAAAAAAAAATAAAAGCTCAAAAAAAATGTTCTCCATTCTCTACAGCCGTATGCCCCACAACCATTATCTGTAAATCTAACCGCTCCACACAATCGCACGATCGTAGTCACCCGTAACCGTACACTGCCTGTCAAAACAAACGAACACTGTCCTCAAACAATAAGTAGTCACAAAAAATACACACCTACGGCGTACATAACTCAAATTAAAGCCCAGAACATACCTAAATCGATTCTGACAACGGTATTTGTCATACACTGAGATGATTTGATAGTGATATAGTGTCAGAACTGTTGCTTCGAATATCGTCTGAAGTTTACGATGTTTAGAGAATAAATTCGAGCGAGCGTCAGATCGTATTTGACGTAACGTACGATCTAAACACCCTCGGGCGAAGCGAATCAAATAAAACAATCGGAGCTCTAGTGCGAGAAGTAAAGCAGTGTCTTCATTGGACTTTTCACACTCTCAGAGTTTAAATAGGTAATACCTCTATATGATATAAAAAAAGTTTAAAAAAAATATTTTAGGTCAAATTTTTGGTTTCTAACATTGTTTGACTACCAAAAATAACATCATGATATAATGCTTCTTTAATAAAATAATTAACGAGAACAAGGAAAGTATACTATTATTTTCACACAATAAGTTCTCCATAAGATGTGAGAAAATGTCGTAAGCCCTACGCACTGTTAACAGACCCTTACGACATAATCGATAGTATCGATTCACGAGAATCGAGAGGTTGTTAGCAATTGACGCCTGTTTGTAGTTTATGCTCCAGCGAGATGAAATGGATCGCGGGCCGTAGGTCGTCGAGATGGAGCTGGGAGAGACGTTGTGGGATAAAGTATTACGTCCACGCTCTGTCACTGTTGGCACCACTTATTTAAATTGTTTGTATGAACGCGCATTACGGATAAACTACTATTAGACTTTGATACAGTACCTATTCATGTCAATTGTAAAAAATAAACAATCGTTAAAATAATCAAAATTATTATTTTTCTTTTAGAACTTAAAATTTGTACCAATGTGTCGAAACTTAGAAGCCATATTCTTCGTCTAGGGTAATTTTTGTACAGCTTTTACTTTACGAGCGTAGTGTGTGTGCCTTTTCGAATGTATTTAACTTTTAGCACACTAACTTTGTATACCTGGATGACATTATTGATGTAAAAAACACTAAAAACGCATGTTACTAAGAGAGTGATGAATATGAAATAGATGGAAAGGAAGAAGAAAACGACGGAAAAAATGGATAATAATAATAATACATAAACATCCTTAGACATACACACAACGCCATCTAGTTCCACAATAAGCAACTACTATAGGCTTGTGTTGTGGTTACCAGATGGTTGATATACTACATATAAAATTTTTTTTTGTAAATAAATACTTATTATAAGTGAAAACATCCATAACTCGGGTACACTTGTACAGGTCGTCAGTCGTCAGGATGGATTGTATGGGGAGTGATATGAAAGAAAGGGGGTGAATGATGAGGTAACGGCTGACAGAGGAGATTGGAAGGAAAAAACGAACTGCGCCGACCGTAAAATCAAAATCAAATCAAAAATGTTTTTTTTGACTTACATAATAACATTTGAAATCGTCATGACATAAAGTTATCGCTCATTCACTAGGCAGTCTCCCCAAAGAAGAACGAGCAAGAAACTCTGGGGTTGGTCTTTTTAAATAAGTCAATACAAATACAATTTAAATACCTAATTGTAAAATTTATGATTCGACAAAGAAAAATAAGAATAAAATATACTGGATAATGCCGAGCGGTTCATGTCCACGCATTCTTATCATCCAGATAGTCAGAAATTTTATAATAGCCTTTGGCACATAGTTTCCGTTTAATGGTTGTTTTAAATTTAAAGGCAAATTTTGAATGTCTACCGGAACCTTATTGTAAAAGCGTATACATTGTCCCTTGTATGACTTAGCGACTTTGTGTAAATAAATTGAGACCAGGGAAAGATGATGATGAAAACACTATCCATGATAAACGCAAATCAGTCTACACCCGTGGGCATATTACCTCATAAATATTGTTTCAATATCGTTTAAGATTTAACACAAAGAATCATCGCCTGCGGTCGAAAGAGATCATGGTACGATTTGTCCCAACACTTCTAATACAATATTACATAAACACACGTGTGTGTAATGTATAAATATATATATATAAATTGAACATATAGACGGAAGGAAACAAATGATTCATCAAACCAACTATGTTTAAAGTTAAATATCTTCGAAACGGCTTAACCAATTTCCATCAAACATGGCTACGAATCCAACCCCAAGTTTAATCTAAAATATTAAAAAAAAAATTATACATATCGAAAGATCATTGAAATACACCAAAAAACTGTGTTAAAAGGAAAAGTGGAAAATATCTTCATATATTTAGACATATATTAATTTGACATCACACCATAAATAGTTTAGTCTTTTATATTTAAATGCGAATACAAACGCTTGTTACATCGCTTAGAAGTAATGAAACCTTATGTATATTCGTTGTTAGCTAAATGTACAAACAATTGTATGTAAACACCGCATGCATAAGATAAATTACATAAAACTGATTAAATTCGAATACAAGAAAAAAATACCTTAGCGAGAAAAAGTGTACCCATTTACCCTAAATAATAGTTGATCATTCAAATAGAAGAGAAGGTGCCCAGCTTACATACATAGTAGTATCACGAGAACCTAAAAGAGGGAAACATAAAAAAACCTCCCCTCAAACGGACTACTCATTGCTGATATACGTCCGGACAAAGGCTGGACACACACGCCAACAACACCATCAAACAAATCTGCCGCCAAGCTAATGATACTATCAATGTAGTAGCGAAAAGATGCACGTGTAAGGGTGTTTGTGGCTTTATTATGTACCTATACGCTACCACCATCTTACTAAATCTACCGCCAAACAGCAATGTTAATAGCATTGTTGTGTTCCGGTTGTCAGAGATAAGATAGCCAATCCCCCAAATGTGTTGGGGTTTCCAGGTCATTACGTTTCCACCTTCGACCCCATCTTCACTTAACATCAGGTGTGATTGAGGTCAAGTACGAACCCGTCGTGCATAAAAAAAACGTTATTCGTAAATGTATCCCTCGATTTCGTATATTCATGACTTTTTTCCAGGATTTTCTGCGCAATACCTTTAGCAATAAACTGGGGCTAGCTGACATTTAAATTTGATCCATTATATGGTTTAAAACGTTGCATTAATCAAAAGTTCCCATACTTAATTCCCTTATATGCGATATTTTCTTACGCCCATGGTAAATCTCATGACGAAGATTAACGACAATCTAAAGTCAACTATATCACATTGTGCTACAGGTTAATTTAGATTAGTAGAGAGCAGAAAGAACAATGGAGTGTACGAGATGGGACAGGTGATTGCGTTGGAGCGAGCATATCCTGGAGCTCGGCCACTCGTATGGAAAAAATAAGTTACGCTAAATGTCAGGTTTAATGGAACATACGACTTCTTCAAATTTCGAAGGTTCCGAATGATGCAATCCACTGTTCGTGGTCTTATAGCACCAAAACGGCTGAACCGAGTTGAAAATTATATTCCATTTTATAAAGGTGTTTGCGTAATGGTTTTAGCCATATTTGATGGAAATCGATTAGGCCGTTTCGAAGATATCTAGCTTTAAGAGGGTTTATCCCAGCAGGTATTCGATACAAACTTTCAAGTCCAAATTTTACGAAATGAATAAACAAGCAGTATACATAAATTTAAAAGGTTAGTAAAGAACATTTTAAAATATCGAATTTAAAAGAATATATTGCATTTTTTCTGTTACCGTGGAAAAGTTAAAATCGCTTTAATCAAGATTCAATACTCTTTTTCGAAAAAGTTCCCTACTTACTTTTTAGATCGATGCACTTGCTTTATGCGTATAAAGTTTCATTAGAATCGGTTTATACGTTTCCAAACATTTGGTTATAAAATTTTGTATGGAATACTCTTCTCGAGAAACCATATTACTGTTACAATATTTACCGAAGCGATGTAGTTTAAAAAAAAAAATTACATGTTGACTTTCCATAAGTGATATTTTTGTATCCTACATTGAATAAAATATTTTTGATTTTGATTTTGATTTTGATTACCAAAACAGTGTGAAAACATTATAAACTTCCCTACAACACAATATTCAATGTTTAACTTTTCTTGATTTTTTTTAAGGTGCATTTTCTTCCATTTTGTATAATGAATTTTAGGCTTAGTTCTACGTTGACCCTCGCACCGCTCATATACAGCGAGCGAGGAACCTTGATGTGTCAGCTGATCAGCACATTTTTAAACCCACGACGAAAAACGACGGCTGTTACGTTTGACGCGTTGTATGTGAGTATGTCCAACCTTTGTCCAGATGAATCTGAGTAATGCGTGGTTAAATTTGAATGCGATTTCTTTTATGTCAAATGTTGCTTATTAGCAATTTTTAATGAAAATCAGTTAAGCTATTTCGAAGATATAATTATATAGCTTTTAACATAGTTGGATCGGTTTGTTTTCTCGGAGGTTTTCAAAGTTTTCAATTGAGAGTTATATTTTAAGTGGTCACATTTTCTTGCAATTATAAGGTTTAACCCAAAGACGAGTTTGTTCAAACCAATAATTTTTCTCGAGCAAAGGATCCAAGTTCACTGTATGCTTAGAGCGTTCCTTGATCTGAGATAGGTACATAACAACGAATATCTTCGTACCCGTGAATCATACGAAAAGCAATATTTACATGTAACATGATACGTTATTGTTACAAAATACTTAAAACATGCTGTGTGGTAGATTATCGGTTCTCGGTAGGTCGCGGGTGGTCACTACTGGCTCCCATCCGCTAAACGAACCGAGCGATCGTGGGTGAATCCTGCGTCTTGTTAAAATGTAACATTAAGCAAAATCAAGGTCATCTATCTACATTAAAAAAAAAATCTTGACCAACCCTAAGGTTTTTTAAATATTATTTATACAATACAATGCAATGCAATACAATACACATACACTTTATTGTACAAAAGGAGAACATACATTTTACAAAGCACAATACTGAAAAGAGTACAATTAGGCGACCTTGTCACTAAGAGGCAAAAATCTCTTCCAGGCAACCTTTGGGTGTAGGAGTGTATAACTTTATAGAACAGCCAGGTTGTGCAAAATACGGATGCAGATATGAAATAGGTACCTACATAATCAATTACTTATTTAATAAACGAAAACTAAAACCATACATTTATACATATATATTATATACATAAATAGCTATATGTATATACATATAGATGGATACCAAATACATAACAAAACATACTTACATAATAATAATGTAAAAGTACCAATTTTCTTGTACGATAAAACGTTCCCCACTCAATTATGACAATAACTATTTGTCAGTAACATAATAAGAATCACTAATTGGCATAAGTTAGGTATTAGTTTACTATAATATAATTTCTGTAATAATGCTGTTGATTCTATGTAAATAAGTAAATAAATAAATTACTTTACAAATTATAAATACAGTAAGTAGGTATTAAAATGAAAATCGGATTGTTTCTTTTTCTTTCACAACGGGTTAGCATTGACGTCAATCACACCTGATGTTAAGTGAAGATGAGGCCGAAGGTAAAAGCGGACTGACCCGGAAACCCCATCTTATTTGAGGGACTGGCTATCTTATCTCTGACAACCGGAATATAACAATGCTATTGACATTGCTGCTTGGCGGCAGATTTGGATGTAACTGCGTTTTTCTATTTTGTCAAGTCTTAGCTGCTACGTTTCTGTTTGATGGAGAGAAACATTATTGTATACTTACGCCCGAATACTTAACACATTGACTGCCGCGACACAGACCGTTGAAAATCCATTGTTTGCGGACACCAGCCCCTGTAGTATGATATCCTTTGTCGCGCGGGATGTAGGTGTGAGAGCTAGTTGTATATTTCATCCAAGCGAATAAGCAGGACAAATATTATCGCGCGCGATATAAACGTTGATCGCGTGTGTCATGCTACTAGTACAGGTGACCACGTCGGAAGAAAGAAGAAAAAAACAAACTGTTTATTCGCCACTTCGACACATATACAACAATTGTTAGGCAAATAAAATAACAGAACACTCAGATAAGTGTCGCAGCAGCGAAAGGGAAACGACTCAGCTGTATGCTGAGCTTATAGGAGCTCAGCGCTGGTTTACTTTCGCACCCAGAGCAGACCCAGAGCAGTCGGTGTGCGTGCCTTATTATTTGTGTCTTTTATGTCGTTGACATTCAAAGCGATGGAGGTAAGTTTAAGGAACTCCTAATGGTAAGAAGCATTACTTATGTATCTGTAGTGACGAAAAAATTCGATCACTTTCTTAAACAGCAGCACCTCTACCGCCCCTTAAAAGGACATGTATGTATCATATAATTTGACTTTGATTTGATTTTGACAACCTGTTTGGTGTGGTGGTTAGCAGGTTACGGGTTCGAATCCCGCTAGGGGCATATGTTTGTGTGATGAATACGGACATTTGTACACGAGTTATGGATGTTTTCATTTATATTAAGTATTTATTTACAAAAAAAATATGTATTTATGTAGTATATCAACCATCTGGTATCCACAACACAAGCCTATAGTTGCTCACTGTGGAACTAGATGGCGCTGTGTGTATGTCTAAGGATATTTTATTTATTATTATTATTTTTTACCAAAAGACTGATAAACTTAATTTAACCGCCTCCGCAGCTATGTAAACTACATACGCTTTATAAAAAGGTCGGCGGGTTCAACTCCCAGCGGAGTACATGTTTAGTTCTCGATTTACTTGTTCGAATGGGGCATTTTTAAATGTACTCCTGGCCAGCTTCCACCGTTTTATCAGCCTGCTCTGAAGCAGCAATATTAATAGCATTGTTGTGATCCGGTTGCTTGAGATAAGATTGCCAGTCCCCAAAACAAGAACCTCATTTTGGATCTACATAAAAAGAGTTCAAGACCTTCCCAAATAGTGTAACAATAAAATATGACCCCAACAAATCACTGTACCCCTTGCTAATCGAATTATTTCAAAATTCCACCTTTCCCCATTGTTCTCTGGTAAGTTCGATCAATCGCCAAGATAACCCGGCAAAAACAAATAGTACTAATTACGTTAGAAGCGCAGTTAACAATCGGCCCATCTCTAATCTGGTAGACAAATTAACCCCACATCACTCAGGGCGTGGCGTAGCCTGGACAAATTAAGCGAATTATTTTTTCGATTACAGCCCCATTGTTTAATCGCGGTCGGTTAATAGGAGTTGCGATTAAATCTGAAAGTTTTCGGCGTGTGCGCGTTTCCATTGTTGTATGTAAACGGACAGTGGGACTGGAACTGAAACTATAGTACACGTCTTTTTAAACAACGGCGCTTAAGAGAGCATTACTTATCGCTTTGATGTTACAACATTAATGGTATTTGTTTATACAATTGTTTTTATATAAGTATATAAGGCATAGGTAGTTTAATATTTTTTTTTAAAAAAGCCCGCACCTCCCTTTATATGCGACTGGCGGGATTCGTAGGGTTTCTATCATGCGAAATTTATTTTAAACTCATATTTTCTCCAAATTTTCTTTATTTATTTAAATTTATGATGTTATTATGTGGAATAAGCTACGAACGCGACCGTCAAATGACACAATTAATGTATAATTCGATTATGATTTAGAAAAAAAATTGAACTAGCTATGCCAATGGTTATTGACAGGACCCAAGATAATGCTAACAATAAAATTAATTATATCAGTTATATACATGGGGTATTTAACCTATATTTTTTATTTTGAATTATAGAAGCTCTTCGCAGAGCTTTCAAAAATGCTTAAGACTCATTTGAGTGTCCCCCTCCACGGAAATCTTTAGTAAAAGGCGAAAGATTTATACGTTTTGAAGGGAAACCAGAGTAATGATGTTGCGGAAATGATTTGACCCAACCAAACGCAGGAAAATCTTAACACCGCGATGTAGAGACGTTATGAATATTGTACAGCGACATCTAGTGATGAGAAAAAATAATAGGTTTGAATTCAAAAAAAGCTAAATCATTATAAATTGTAATACATAGAACAATTGTTGTATTTTCCGTTAATTTCGTGTAATGAAAGATCATCGTTATTAAAAGTAATACCTAATATATTACCTAATCAAAAACTCACGCGCCGACGCCGTAGGATTGATATGCGACTAGCGGGATTCGTAGGGATTCCCCAAATTTAACAAAAATATTTAATTTAATGATGTAATTAAGTGGAATAGGCTATAAAGACGACCGTCAAATGACACAATTAAAGCTTTATTCGATGATGGTTTGAAAAAAGAAATTAAACTAACTATGCCAATAACTTCTATTTCACTTATCTAATATGCCCTATTGTTTTCCTTATAGTAAAAAAATTCCTTCCGGTATATAATAATAATAATAATAATACCCTTGGACATGCACACAGCGCCATCTAGTTCCACTTTAAGCAACTATAGGCTTGTGTTGTGTATACCAGGTGGTTGATATACTACATATGTATATATTTTTTTTTTGTAAAAAAATACTTATTATAAATGAAAACATCCATAACTCGGGTACACAAAAAAAAAACTCGGGTACACTTGTATAGGTCGTCAGTCGTCAGGATAGATTGTATGAGGGGTGATATGAACGAAAAGGGGGTGAATGACGAAGTAACGGCTGACAGAGGAGATTGGAAGGAAAAAACGAACTGCGCCGACCGTCAAATCAAAATCAAATCAAAAATGTTTTTATTTCGTAAGTTATAAGAATTTTTTTGTAAATAAATACTTATTTATGAAAACATCTATGACTCGGGTACACATGTCCGTATTCATCATACAAACATATGCCCCTAGCGGGATTCGAACCCGCGACAATTGGTATAGTGGTCAGAGTTTCTAACCACTACACCAAACGTCTGTCAATTATATGACAATTGTTATTTACAAAATGATAGAAGCTAAGATATTATTCATTATGGGATGGAATGCTGTAACTTTAACTATAATATGATTGTTACGAGTAGAATTGAAACTGCTGAAACTTACGAAACTTCCAAGGAAGTATTCAAGCAGTTTTTCGGATTCAGATTCCAATGTCCTTGACAAAAAACTGTCTGCCAGTTTTCAATATTGGCAAAATGAAAATCGCTGCTCTGGTTATGAGAAAACGTAGGGTTTACTAATCGTAGGGCGCGGGTTCGATCCCTAGCGGGGTACATGTTTAATCCTTGGTTTGGTTGGTGGTAGGGCATTTTAAATGTTCGCCTGGCTAGCTACTCTTATCAATAAATCTGCGGCCAAACATAGCATTGTTGTGTTCCGGTTGACAGAGTTAAGATAGCCAGTTCCCCAAATATTTGGGTTTCCGGGTCAGTACGCTTCCACCTTCGGCCTCATCTTCACTTAACATCAATCTTTTCGAAGTCGCTTTAAGTGTATGATCTCTGCCTCCCCTACGGAAAACACGGCGTGACTTTATGTATTTATTTACGCTTTGGATAAAATTTGGAGAAAGGTGTGATTGAGGTCAAGTACTAACCCGTTGTGAATAAAAAAAAATTAGATAAAACTTCCATGTAATTGAGTAAAACCTGCTTGTCAGTGATTCAATACCGTTGACAAAATAAAAAAAAAATGTCATTCTTAATTCTTTAATAATCTATTAGGTCCTTACCTATGAAATTGGCGTTTTGTATGAAGAATTTCATTAAGACTGTTTTCTCCATATAAACATTTTTGTTTTTTTTTTGGTAACGGCAAATCCAAATTTAGCTAAACTTCGTGTGTATTATCGGATAACATTAAGTTAAGTATAGGCAGTGTTAATTTTTTAAAGTAACCGCTTTATAAAAGTGTAGCGAATCTAAGAAATGATTATATGAAATCACATGAAAAGAGCTCTGTTGATTTTTTTTTTATTATGTGATTTAGCCCAGAAATAAAAAAATATTTCATGTGAAACCTTGAAATAATATTCCATTTTCCAAATAAAAAACAAATTTGGATATAGCTTTGAATTGGTACATATGTATACGAAGAAAAAACTCCAATTTCATAGGTAAATACCCAATATTTGAATAGGTTGAACCCTGCCTGGCAGACTTGCAAAGTCTCCTCCATTTCGTTCTTACTTCTACGAGGAAATTTTCCTCAGTTTTCATCTCATCATCATTGTGAATACAAAAACGCTTAAAATAAAATAATAATTATATATTATTCTTTTTCTAACCATAAAGACAATAAAGTTACCTAACTCAGCTTAATAAGCAAATTGTGTTAACATATGAAATGGAAACGCGCAACACATCCGGGAATTTCACGTAGATTTATGAGGGTTAATAAAGAGGTCCAGTAAAATTATAAAATTTGATGATTTCTTTGTACATGCCATGATACATTTAATATTTATTATACATATGTATGTAGTTAAAACACTACTTTAAAAATTATAGATAATTCATATATATTTATAGTAGACCGAATGTTAGGGTAAAATTGCGTTCAGCTGCCTTAAGGCGTCTGATGCCAAACATCGGGGGGCCCAAGTCGGCAAACCGCTTCCACCTTTGACCTCATCTTCACTTAACATAAGGTGTGATTGAGGTCAAGTACGAACCCGTCGTGCATAAAAAAATCCTCACCTGATTTGGCACTTTAATTATGTCCATCTGTAGCGTACTGGGTACTGATAACTAACTAATATTCTAAATGCGAAAGTTTGGATGTTCGTTCGTTTGTTGCTCAATCACGACGAAACTGGTGAACGGATTTGGCTAAAAATCGTTTTATACGTCGAAAATACCGTGAACTGAAACATAGGATATTTTTTATCCCGATAAAGTAAGTAGTTCCCGCGGGATAAACAAATTAAACATATCCACGATAAAGTTATTACACGCAGGCGAACCCGCGGGCGAAAAGCTGGTAGTAAAAATGGGTCATGCATGAACCCATTTCTCCGACTAACAACAGCAAACGTAAGTTAAAAACACAATATACCTACTCGTTATATTATCAATATAGGGATAATTTTAAAACGGAGATTCATTACCGTTATCTTATCTGTCAGACAACAGGGTCCATTAAGAGGTACCTATCAGTCGCTTATCATCTCCTTATCGCACCCAGATGAGAGCTCATGACGGTCAAATCGCTCTTCCATTTATATGACGTGTGTAAATTTATATTTAATTGTAGAGTTAGATTCGATATGTATCTAGAAGGAGGTGGAAAATTTTACTGATTACGGTGGACATAAATGGGGATAATGTTTTTTTTTATTTAACATTAGAAAACTTTGTAAGCGCATTTGTAGACGAAATGCGATTGGTGTTTTGTTTGACGGCGTTGTGTGTGTATGTGAGTATATGTGTGTGTGTCCAGTCTTTGTACGGATGTACCTCAGTAATGCGTGATCTACTTTGTTACGGCTAATGTACATTAAAAACTAGGTTTTCAACCGCACCTTCGTATGCGTGGAATAAGTTTATGTCAAATATATTTAATTTGTTTATCCCGTGGGATCTTAATAGGGTTAAAAATATCCTATGTTTTAAACTACGGGACTTACTCTCTACCTATATATCAAATTTCATCTTCAGATTCGCCGTGATTGAGTAACAAACAAATAAACCGTGTTCAACCGCCCCCGTGGCTCAATGTAAACAACATTGGCTTTGCGATTCGGAGGTCGCTAGTTCGATCTCCAGCGGGGTACATAATATATTTAGTACTCGGTTTGGTTAGTGGTAGGGCATATTAAATGTCCGCCTGGATAGCTACCACCATCTTATCTAAATCTGCTGCCAAACAGCAATGTTAATGTCATTGTTGTGTGCTATTTACCCGAAAGACATAAGATAGCCAGTCCCCCAAATAAGATGGGGTTTCCGGGTCAGTACGCTACCACCTTCACCCTCATCTACACTTATCACTTAACATCAGGTGTGATTGAGGTCAAGTGCTAACGCGTTGTGCATAAAAGAAAAAAAAACATCCAAAACTTTGCCTTTATCTGTTGGTAAAGGACTCCACCGATAAGAGCATAGCTCTTAGAGAATATAGTTATCCTTCAGGTGTTTTCTAAATATTCAATTTACATAGTTATCAGTTGCATAATTAGGTCTGTGATAATAAGTGCTTGTTCGACACCAGTTATTAATTATTATTGTTACACAGGGTGTCCCGGAATTAGTGCGAGTTATAAAGTTATACCGGATTTTATAAAAAAAACAGACATTCTTATCTTACGTCAGCTCTCCACTCTCTAATTTCTTAAATTAAATTTTTTTGGTCATGTAATTATTGTTGATAATTGGGCTACCTTCGATTCTAGAAAGGGAATTTATAATAACAACAAAATTTTCTTATTTATTATTTCATGCTTTAGAATTTCTTCAAATGAACTTCAATCTCAGGTGACGCAAAGAAGTTGTAAATGACAGTCTTGTCCAATATTCTTAAAAACTTGCTTGTTTAATGTACATTCAGCAAATGTACAATACTTGTATCTTGACTAAATCAACAATTGTGTTATTGCTATTTTAGAAATAAGAGAGTCTGGAAACTGACTCAAGTTGTTTGGTTGTTTTTATAAAATCCAGTATAACTTTAAAACTATACAATTTCGCTGAAATCGTGTTATTTGGGTAGGTCTTGACCCCAGCCATCACCACCTGCAGTATGTCGTACTAATTAGACACCCAGTATATCTTACCAATTGATTAACGTTTTTTTTTAATGCACAACCGGTTAGCACTTGACCTCAATCACACCTGATGTTAAGTGAAGATAACGCCGAAGGTGGTAGCGTACTGACCCGGAAACCCCATCTTATTTGAGGGACTGGTTATCTTATCTCTGACAACCGGAAAACACCAAGCCATTAACATTGCTGTTTGGCGGTAGATTTAGTATAAGATGGTGGTAGCATATAGGTACATATAAAGCCACAAACACCCTGACACGTGCATCTTTTCGCTACTACATTGATAGTATCATTAGATATTCTTTGTACCCGGATCCTAGACTAGAGTAATGACTAACTAACAACTACATTTTTACCGATAGCGTATGTGATTATAGAATATGTGTAAAGTGAACGATGCAACAAGTTTACTTACATCAGTGCTTTGTTCATAGCAGATGCGATAAGTCACGTAAATGTAGCATTCATTATGTACACCTACACCTATTTATATTGGATACTAACTTTCCGCCCGCGGCTTCGCCTGCGTTAGAATAACTTTATCGCGGATATGTTTCAAAAATCAAAATCAAAAATGTTTTATTTCGTAAGTTATAAGAATAACATATGAAATCGTCATGACATACAGTTATCGCTCATTCACTAGGCAGTCTCCCCAGAGAAGAACGAGCAAGAAACTCAGGGGTTGCTCTTTTTACATAAGCCAATACAAATACAATTTGGAATAATTGTTAAATTTATAATTCTACAAAGAAAAATGAGAATAGAATTGCCGAGTTTAGTTTGTTTAATCCCACGGGAACTACTCACTTTATCGGTATAAAAAATATAATATGTTAAGACAATAAGGATTAAGATCCAGGGATTCTACCTTTATGCTAAATTTTATCTAAATCCATCCAAACTTTCGCATTTATAATATTAGTTAGATCATCAGTTAGCGCCATCTTTCGAACCACTTTGAACTACCTTACTAAGCGATCGGAAAATCGCCCATTTGAATAAAAAAAAATTGATAAGAAAATATAAATTATTGTTCACGTTGTCCCATATACAACGTGACAACGTGAACAATATACCCTGCTAAAATACCAATGCTATACTCTATTGAAAACTTAAATAAAATAGGGTAGAAACTAAAATAAGGAAATGAAAGGCGAAAGTGATAAAACTGAACTAACTAACTGAACTTCGAAATACAAACATGCGAAGAACTGTTATTCGAAAGTATCGTAGTAACGATACTCTGTTGGTAGACACATTGCTTGTGCGATAAACGATATGACAAAATAGTTCTTCGACGAATGCTATTGTAAGAGAGACCTTTAATCGCGATCAAGCGAAGCGAGCCAGCAGTATACTAGGCCGCCTTAGCTTAGTTAGATTGAACACACCGGGGACTTCTTTCGCACTAGCGTTCATCGCAAAAGTATTCTGTCGCTGTATTGTTTATTGCACAAGCAATGTGTCGACCAACAGAGTATCAGAACTATAATCTTACGAACTACACTTCTTCGCACATTTAATATAGGTTACAATTGTCTCATTTTCATGGTCGACTTCACTCATATTTGATAAACTCAATTCTGAATACAGTAAAGTCGCACACTTGTATTTCCACAACGCGATCTCTCATGAGATCGAGTCTAGGCCGTCTTCGGCGATGCGAAATATAACATGGGTCATTACTATGTTAAACCCCTTGGGGTTTTTCTTAGTTTTCAATTTGTGTTATTCTCGTGAGGTGTCTGTGGTACATTTTGTAGCGGAATTCAGAACAAATTCCAGTGAACCAATTATAAAACTTCATAATTAGAACATTGTAATCGGGACCATTGACACAGCAGATGCTGTTTATCGGGTCCGATACTCTGGCGGATGCTGCGATAGCGCTTATCGACGGTTATTTTATTTTTTTAATTCGTTGCCGGCTGATAACAGACAGAGATAGCTATCTGAGCGGGACGGGTATAGCGTGATGGACGCGTGTGGGATGATATCTGAGCCATGATAATCGACGAATCTGTTTCTATCGCGTAGAACTGATTTAGTTTGAAACTGTAGGTATTAAAGTAATCGTGGCGCAGTCGAATTCGGTATTCGTTTTCGATTAGCGAAGTTAAACAATGTCTGGCACGGTCAGTCGAACACTAGTCGAATTTTAGTCGTGTTTCCGTGCTTCGGTGGGCACGTTAAATTGTCGGTCCCGGTTGTTTTCAATTGAAGCCAGACGTTAAGCCAAGTTGGTGGCCCGGCTTAAGAACACTGACTATCAAGCGGCCACTACTCTGACACAAATCAACATATCAAGAGCTGGTGGAGAATTATGACCCATACCTGTCCCAGTAGAGGACGGTGGGGGCGTCTAAGGCCTGTGTTAATAAATCAATCTCAATCGAAGTCTTGAGGCTGTATCAACCGAGATGCGTCTTAAGCAGTTGACGCTATCTCAAAGTCCGTGCTAATTTATAAACCAATCTTGAGGTCTAATCAGCTGAGATCAGTTATTTTATGTGTATAATCAATTATTTTATGTGTATAATCAGTTATTTTATGTGTATAATCAGTTATTTTATGTGCACAATCAGTGAATAACTGTTATTGGCTTCCTGAATTGTATAGTTTAAGATTCATCATATAAATTATATAAAGCTGTTGTTATCCCAAAAACAATAAAATAAAAATAAATAGAAAAGTCATCAAAATCTATTAATAATAGGGGAAAATTATGTGTTTATAAACATAGAACCTGGCTCTTTGGCGGCAACTCAGCGAGTTATGTTACATTTTTGTTTTTATTTCCTAGAAGTGCATTTTTATTTCCTAGAAGAATATTTGTACGGCAAAAGTCAGTGATGGTGTATAAGTGAAGAAAGTGTCAATTAAGGCGAGTCACGAAATTTTCGGGTTTCCTCAAGAAGCTGTCCATATATTCCGTAAAGCATCCTGCTACTTTACTGAAGAATACCAAAGAGTACAAAAAAAGACTAGGCTGTACGGGCTCAGATCCCTTTGCCTTCCATTGTTGGACAATTACAAAAAACATAGAATCTCCTCCTTTTTTGAAAATAGGTTAAATGCTTTAACTTTGAAAACGATTAAAATGACAGCTACTCTTTTTGAATACATTTTTTTTCTTTAGAATACGACGACCTGTTTGGTTTAGTGGTTAGAAACTCTGCTGCTATACCAAAAGGTCGCGGGTTCGAATCCCGCTAGGGGCATATGTTTGTATGCTGAATACGGACATATGTGTACCCGAGTTATGGATGTTTTTCATTTATAATATGTATTTATTTCCAAAAAAAAAATGTATTTGTGTAGTGTATCAACCATCTGGTATCCACAACACAAGCCTAGTTGCTTAGTGTGAAGCTAGATGGCGCTGTCTGTATATGTCCAAGGATAAAAAAAAAAATACAATAATCGCTGAAAATATCATGAGGCGCAATATTATTATCTAGATCTATCACCCTCTACTTAATTACAGTTGGACTGACCAAGTTGCGACAGACAGACGACTGTTTGTACATAGTTGCCTTTTTTCTCGTGACCGATAGCGGTTGAACCGCGATAACACCAGTCACTGATAATCTGATACGGCCATTTGCTCTCTCAAGTCTGTGATGACGTAAGCTTGATATTCACGTATTGACTACATATTGGTCTAGTGTCTAGACACTCTCACTGTGTCAGGGTCTCTACTCTGACTGCGAAAGCAGCGGTCGCATGTCTGCATGTAAACAACATTATATATCTAGCTTTCCGCCCGCGACTACGTCCGCGTGGAAGATTTCATCAAAATCGGTTCAGCAAAAAAATTTGCATATATGTTAATCCAAGTTCTAATTTATCTACCTACCAAATTACATCAAAATCCGCCCAGCCGTATAGACGTGAAGAGGTACCAAACATACATACATACATTTCGCTTAGTTGGGATTGGGATACGGTGGTCGCTGGTTCGATTCCCACCGGGATACATGTTTAGTTCCGGTTTGATTGGTGGTAGGGCATAGGACGACCTGTTTGGTGTAGTGGCTAAAACCCTGACTGCTATACCAAAAGGTCGAGGGTTCGAATTCTGATAGAGGCATATACATATGTAAATTATCGATGTTTATGTATATAATTAAAAAGAAAATATATTTGTGTAGTAGGTATATCAATCATCTGGTATCCATCTTATCTAAGTCTGCCACCAAGCAGCAATGTTGATATCATTGTTAATTGTGTTCAGATTGGGATAAGATAGCCAGTTCCCCAAATAAGTTGGGTGTTATCGGTGAAAGTGCTTACAACTTCGGCCTCATTTTTTCTTAAAATCAAGTGTGATTGAGGTCAAACGCTATCCCATTATGTATAAAAATAAATATTTTTGTTGTTGTAAATTAATGTACTTGGGTTTAAGTAAATCGACATATTAATTCTGTACCTTAATATGGGCACTGAATTAATATATTACTGTAGGGTACAAACCCTTTACAAACACTGAACCAGACACAATAGATAAAAAATAATAGCTAATAAAAAAAATAATATCCTTGGACATATACAGACAGCGCTATCTAGTTCCACACTAATCAATTAAACTTGTGTTGTGGATACCAGATGGTTGATAAACTACAAAAATACATTTTTTTTTGTAAATATAACATATATGTATAAATGAGAAACATCCATAACTCGGGAACACAATACAAACATATGCCCCAAGCGGGATTCGAACCCCGCGACCTTTTGGTATAGCAGCAAAGTTTCTAACCACTACACCAAAAGGTCGTTAATAGATGTTTCATTGTTATTACGTCTATGCGTTCAGTGTCCGCGAAAGTGTTAATTTATTAATAATAATAATAATTCATTTTCCCATACTCTATCACTTTACTTCACTGGTTGGTTATATTCGAGATGTGTCGAAGACGGAGAGTTTCGGCGGTATATTTTAATTTCCCATAATTAAACGTAGGCTATGGGCTTCTGTGATCCTTCAACTATTCATGGATTTTGCATGAATTCGTAACGACGTATAGTAATAATAAATAAATAAATGTCCTTAGACCTACATGCAGCGCCATCTAGTTCCACAGTAAGCAACTATAGGCTTGTTGTGGATACCAGATGGTTGATATACTACATAAATACATTTATTTTTTGTAAATAAATACTTATTATAAATGAAAACATCCATAACTCGGATACACACACATGTCTGTATTCATCACACAAACATATTATGCCCCTAGCGGGATTCGAACCCGCAACCTTTTGGTATAGTAGTCAGAGTTGCTAACCACTACACCAAACAGGTCGTCAATACACGTATAGTAAGCATAAATAGATTTGGATGCAATTTTGCACAGAGATGGACTACCTCCTGAATTAATGTATATAGTACTTTCTAAATATAAATTTTCAATTAATGTTAAACTCATTTTACGCAGGCGGAGCGGCATGAGGGCGACTAGTTAAGAATAAATTCCCAATCACGTAGTGAAAATCCTCAAATAAACTTATAATTATTTTTAATTAACACGCAGAAGCTGATTAAAAATACATAAAATGTCGTTTATCTGAATGTAAATCGATATTCTGGTAGCGGTAATCTACAGGTGATAGGTACGATTGCGATAACAATCGCTATCGCGATAGTTTGACATCTATCGCAACATTACATTCCGATAAAAACCGTTAAAATTTCCAATTAGCTATAATTATTTTTAATATATTTAAATGATGATTTACATATATACAGGGTGAAATTCAATTCGTGTAATTCTCGTTCACTGGTGACTCCACTCCTGTTTACGAACAAATTTCCTCCAGGAATCATAGCCGAATTCGGTAAAAAAATTGATTACTCATACAATGTAAACCATCCTAAAACCACCTTGAATATGGAAATCCCACAATTTTCTGCTGAATCGGCTATTCATCGGCATATTTCATCAGAATGTAGTAAATCTAAGGGTCATATTGAGACGAGTCTCTCTCACAATACTATTTTTTTTAAACTGTTTAAATACACCATACCAAGTATCTCAAGTATAAACTTAAGGTCCTCACAATTTGTCGGCTAAATTCGGCTATTGTTCCTAGTGGAAAGTTGTTCGTAATCAGAAGTGGAGTTACCAGTCGAAAATTATCCGAATGGTTTACTTTGTATGGTTAATCGAAATTTTTTTGATCCAATTGACTATGGTTCCTTGGATAAAGTTGGTCGTAACAAGAGTGGCGTCACCAGTTAATAGCAATTACAAGAATTCAATTTCACCCTGTGTACATACATAACGTCACGACTTTTATTCCAAATGGGGTGGTCGAAAATATCCCGTCCAGTGCACAGTCCAGAGTGAAGACATCGTTCACACAGGAAATCCTTGGTTGAGCGCACCAATTTGGGATTAAAAGCAGGGTGTGTGATCCGATTGGGGTGACGCCACCTTTGACAAATCCAATGCTACCAAAACACAAGCGTGTCTATTCACCAGCAAACGGAGTCCATTTCACCTGACTCCAACTCTCCGTGATGTATCCATACCAATCTCTGACTATCTCAATCTTTTCGGTCTGGAATTAACCTCCAACCTAAATTTTGGGCGCTCCATAGAATTGAATGCTAAATCAGCAGCTAAGAAGCTTGGCATTCTCCTCAATGTCAGGCGATATTTTACGCCGAATCAGCTTTTGGTACTTTACTTTGGTGCATGGAATACTGCTGTCACCTTTGTGATGGTTCAGCCAAGTACTAACTGGCTGCACTCGATTCTGTGGAACGACGTGCCAAAAGACTTATTGGTGACCATTTGATCACTGCAAAATTGCAGAGCCTTGTACACCGTCGCAAAGTCGCCTGTCTCTCAGTTTTTTACAGGATGCATTTCGGGGAGTGTGCGTTGGAATTATATAATCTTATTCCCCCGTCGTCCTTCCATCTTCGGACGACTAGGCGTGGGGAGGGATTCCACCTGTAATAATATACCGAATATTCGAACTAAGATGTTCGATTCTTCATTCATCATTCGAACAGCCAAGGCATGGGATCGCGTGCTTCATCTTCGACCACATCGTTACTTTCCATCAGGTGAGATTGTGGTTAAACGCGAATGTGGATGGTATACGTTACATAGCATTTGACCACCCTGAAGTAACAAATACGAAAAAGATCACATTGAATTGACAGATCGTCAGTATTGTCCGAATTCCAATAATAAACACTTGCAATATTTATAATTCAATGTAATTTTCGATACGGATCTGCAGTAGCTAATCTTTTCCAATTAGTGACGGTAGTCATGTTGTACGATGAAAACAAGGTCCAACATTTGATAGACATCCCGTAGGTACCTATGTATGCGTATTGCGATATCTCGATCGATATATTGCAATAATTAAATGATAGTGTTATTACTATTGTTATGTTAATAATATTCATATTTCTTTATTGCTCCTTCTTTGGGAATATTTATACTTCAATGAAGTGTCCTTAATATATTTATATTTGCGAAAACAACTTGCCATATAGTTTATCAAACATTTTCATCATCTGTCAAAACGAGCGACATAACAGTCGTACAGCAACATTTTGAGAGATGCGCGCGACATAACGTATGATAAACTATATCGCAAGTTGTCATGCTACTGCTGGTTAATTGATCAAAAACTGGATTTTTTTCTTATTCTTTTTTTGTTCATGTTTAGATGTTGGATTATAAATCTCAAGGAGACCATAATTTGAATTAAGAATTAAAAGGAAAAACAACATGAATAGTGTCCGGTGTTAGGAGAAAACTGTCTGTCTGGAATCAGGAGATACCGAGTTCTGACTATTTTCTAATTTATTTTAAAAACTTTGTTCGCAGAATAAAATCACATTATTGGAAATTAAAAAAAAACTGGTAAATGCCCGATAATAATTTCAGTTAATATTTAAAATCAAAAACTTTGTACTATTGCTTAATAAAATTTTATGAGGTACCGTGTTTTCCCTTCTAACGCAGCGACAGCGACAGACACTAACGTTCTCCATCTCTTTTACTATAAACTTATGTCGAGGGCGTTACGTGTGATTTTTTGAGATATTTTTGAGATATTTCTAAAGTGTCCGGCGCTAGGTATAGTCCGACGTTAAGGGAACTCCTCCTACAATTATGAAATAATTATAGCTACCAAAGATTTTTCTACAGAGATAATTACAACCTTAGAGCACAGATAAGATAATATTTAATACTTAAATTCAATTCTCTTTCATTTAAAAATTGTCACAGTCAACCGACATGCTGGTTAGTTCCACATTCAAATATTATGGTATGAAATGCAATTTCATAGTGACTTACTGGTGTTTTATTGATTTTAAATACAAAATCACTCTTCCTGGTAACTTCAATTTATTAGCTCTACAGAATATTAGTGTATTTTTTTTAGTCTGTGCTCTAAGCTTCCGTATTTGAAATTGCGATTCGGTTTCCAAAATTTTTGCGTTTTCGTAATATAATAAACGCTATTCATCGTACCATGTCGAATACTGGTCAGAATGATTAATCTTACAGTCTTCTGATTGCGCGTGTATTGGTAACATTTAATAATATTTTTGAGAAATCGATAATTTCCAACCTATGGGCCGTATTTTAAGCTGGTGAGTACTTATGTTTACTAAAAAGCGTTTAATAATATTTTCTTTCTGTCATTTATCAGTTCTGTGAGTTAACCCTATCCTTTTGTGCCGAGGACCACAGGTCAGAAATATAAAAATGTGTCGGTATCTAAAGATTTAATCTCCAAAATTAAATTCAGTTGAACATCTCCATCCCACGTTAGCAACGAACGAAGGGGACACGAGAGAAACATGCTTACGTACACTCGGGCCCATATATTTTGTAATAACAAAAGTACTTAAAAACCAAAAAGCTCGACACCGTATTTTATCGTATTTTTAACATTAAAGGTCTTATGACTCTTTGACCAAGACAAATCGAACGATACATTGTACTTTAAAATTGGTCAAGCCGTTTAGGCTACAAGAGGTTTTTTTTATGCACAACGGGTTAGCACTTGACCTCAATGACACCTGATGTTAAGTGAAGATGAGGCCGAAGGTGGTAACGTACTGACCCGGAAACCCCAACACATTTGGGGAACTGGCTATCTTATCTCTGACAACCGGAACACAACAATGCTATTAACATTGCTGCTTGGCGGCAGATTTAGATAAGATGGTGGTAGCTAGCCAGGCGGACATTTAAAATGCCCTACCACCAACCAAACCGAGTACTAAATATGTACCCCGCTGGGGATTGAACCCGCGCCCTCCGAATCGTAAACTCAATGTTGTTTACATTAAGCCACGGAGGCGGTTAAAGGTCGTGGATCCATGTGCCTTTTGTAATAAAAAAACCTGTTTTAAAAAGAGGAATCCTCGGAATTTCTCTCTTGTTTTTCTCAGAGGGATAACCGTTTGAACAAGCAGTAGCTTAATCATGAAAATTTGAATAATAAAGTGTGTCACTACAAATACATACAAAAACATTACCCTGGGATAGTTGAATAAAAACGATGTGAATTGAGTGATTTAAGTTTGTTTTGCTTTATTTTCTTTTGCACAATCAAGTGTTATAAGCAAACTATATCATCTGAGGACGACGCGACTAACGCATTGGAGAAGAGTCCGGTGCAACAAATGAAATCTTTGTCTACTCTATGTCTACAGAACGGTATAGGCAGGCATTATACAAACAAACAGGTTAGGTACATGATCAATTACCTTCTCTAGGATTTGTATTAATAAAAGATTCTCAAGAGTGAGTTCTGACTTGAGTATCAATACTATTTTTTTAAACTGAATTATTTTAGTTTTATTAGAAAAGTTTTTAGTTCAACAAACTATCCATCCAATTTGCAACTGATGCAATCGAAATTCCAATCCAATCCAATTTCTAACTAATCCGATGCATTTAACTTTCATCCAATCCACCTTCAAATCCAACTTCTAACCCAATGCAACTTCTGACCATTGAACTCTCAACTTCCATTAAATCCACCTTCAATCTTACTTCCAATCCAGTCCAACTTCTAACTAATCCAATCTATCCAACTTTCAACTTCCATTCCATCCAATTAATCTTAAATCCAACTTCTAATCAAATCTAATTTTTCCAATCGAATCCAATTTTCAATTCACTCCAATCCAACTAATATATATGCGAAAGTTTGGATGAATGGATTTGCATTAAATTTGATACACAGCTAGAATATGCCCAAAATAGGACATAGGATATATTTTTAGGATAGGATTTTTACCCCAAAAAAGTGAGAGATCACGCTAGATAAATACTAGCGTTTCTATGTTGGCATTATTTGTGAGTACGGGGCTTGAGGCACAAAATTAGGAAGTCAACTGTACATGCGTGTGCGCATAAATCCACCCACGACAGCGATAGCATCGCACTGTTTATCAATCGGCAAGCGCAGGCGCGTATAAATCGAGCGTATCTATGCGCGCGATCTGCCCGGCTGGGGTGAACTGATGGTTAATTGGGATCGCATGATTAGTCACCATAACGGGTTCGAACCCAGACCCTGCATTCGGTTGAGAGTAACGTGATACAGTGATACGTATCAGCGATGTTCGAAAAATTGGAAAACAAGCTCAGCTTATTAAGAAGGGGCTCAGCTTATAATGCAAATTATTAATTTTAGAACAATTAATTATTTCACTTAGTATTACTTAATTTACCGGTTTTTAAAAATAATCAGACAGTAATCTATAACGTTGTAGTGTTTGCCAAGACATAAATGTAATAATTAAATTAAATTTGTATTAATAAAAACGACTGACAGGTGCGAGTCGGAGCCGAAGCCTGAAGATGTCGGGCATGACATCACCATTGACAAATTTTTGAAGGACCATTTTCTCGGAAACGGCTGAAGATACCAAGTTAAAATTAATATTGTGTATACTTATGTTTACGACTTCATATTGTTATAAAAAAATCAAGTAGAAACTTGATTTCTTCCCTCCAAAGCATATTTCGTACTAAAAGTCCCTCTGACTGACAGATCATCTCAACACCTACTTTGAAGCTAGGCACGATCGGAAGCTTTTTGGGAATAAATCCGAAAATCGTTTATTATTAGTACCCACTCATGAAAAGCAATTACTTTGACGAAGTGAAAGAAAAGGTGAATGTCGTTTCGTACCAAGAGGTTAAGTTTGTATGTGTATTTTTTTTTTTTTTTATATGAGAGGGCGGCAAACGAGCCTGCGGGTCACCTGATGGAAAGCAATCACCGCCGCCCATGGGCACCCGCAACACCAAAAGTGTCACAGATGCGTTGCCGGCCTTTGAGGAAGGTGTCCACCCCAGAATAAATAGGGCAGCCTGAGCGATGAGGGATTCTCCAGCAGTGCTGGTACCCTCCTGGGGTACTAACTCTTTAAATACCGCTACCATTCTGGAGAGAAGGTGGGCCTCCGGCGCCCTCGCTCACCGGACGAAGCGCAGTGGCAAAATGCCACTACTCAGACGTCGGTCTTCTGCGAAAGGGTGGTACTTCACCGGTCGAGCCGGCCCATTCATGCTGCAAGCTAATAGCTTACAGCGTGGCTCTACCACTACATGTATGTATGTATGTTAGCTCTTTAGGCCTAAACGGCTGGACGAATTTCGTTTTAAGGTTCTGGAATTTCTGATTTTCATCCTCATATTTTACTGTTTTTGGTTGTATGTGTTTGTGTGTGAGCTGAAAAGGAAAGTTTGTGTGTATGTGTTTGTATGTATGAATCCTCATATTTTACTGTGTTTGTTTGTGTGTTGAAAAGGAAAGTTTGTGTGGGTGTGTATGTGTGTTTGTTACCCCTTCACGTACGGATTTCCTTTTAAAGTTCTGGAGTTTTTGATTTTCATCTTCATATTTTACTTACTAATAAATACTAATCAATCTTTAAGAGGAAAAAGAAATGTATCTCTTTCTAAAGATGATTTTTGCGTTTGTTAGGTCTTGTTTTAAATTACGTCTGTGATAGTTTTAAGTAATAAATTTCACCGTTTCTGGAATATGCGACGAGAGGTGTAATATGTTTGAAATTTTCTATCTATCAGCACCGTAGAGCCAGGCGATATTTTTTTAATTTATTGATTAAAATACTTATAACAAAAATTACAAATCTTTTGTATATCCATCTTACGGAAACCTCATCATCATTTGAAAACCTTGTTTGATAGCAATCCGTTCAGTTCATAAATATGTAATCTTTAGTTAGATTATATAAATTTATAATTTAAATAAATGCGAACGTTTGGATGTGTTTATTTGTTTGTTGCTCAATCAATCTGTATGAAATTTGGCATATAAATAGAATGTAACCTGGATTAAGACATAGGATACTTTTATCCCGATAAAATGAGTAGCAAATAAATTAAACATATCCGCGATAAAGCTATTCTTCGCAGGCGAAGCCGCGGGCGGAGAGCTAGGATATAATATTGGATACTTTAAAATGATTTTAAAATCTCTAGAGGTAATTGTGATTTAGCGCTTTGGGTATAATCGCTTTCATTAGCAAAATATATCACTGGATCTACAACAATATCATGGGCATTCTGTTTAACACAAAATTTCAAAACGTGTAACAGTGAAGGTAAAAATTATAAATCTTTCATAAGATAAGCATCGTTATCTAAATAGATATCTAGGAATCATCGATCAAGCCGGCTATCGACAAATCCCCGACGCACCGAGCCGATTATGGAAGTCGATAGAGATCAAATTACATCGATGTAGAATGTTTTCGATGGATTACGTAGTGCACACCCGAACGAGCGACTGGTGCGAGTCGGAAACGTGACAACAATATGTTAACAACGACAAATGAAATTTGCATGATTATTTCCATGCAAATTAAATCACACACGTATAATTTAAAATCTTTTTTTTTTGGCGTTGTTATTATAACCTCTACATTAAAATAATAATTGCCTTTGGAGGAATGAAGTTGCTAATTAATTATAACCAGTTAAATTAAAACACTGCTAAGAACAGTCGCTTCTATTAGACAGCCCATTTAAATGTTTGTTTGTAAACGCTATAATCTATGCACAAAGGTGAACAAGTGTGGAATACACAGCGGGATTACATTTGGAGTTACCAAAGAAATTAAGAAGCGTTTCTGTTCCTGTGATTGATTCTGATCTGTTTGGTGTAGTGGTTAGAAACTCTGCTGCTATACCAAAAGATCGCGGGTTCGATTCCCGCTAGGGGCATATGTTTGTATGATGAATACAGACATGTGTTCCCGAGTTATGGATGTTTTTCATTTATATATGTATTTATTTACAAAAAAAAATGTAATTTGTGTAGTTTATCAACCATCTGGTATCTATAACACAAGCCTATATAGTTGCTTAGTGTGAAACTAGATGGCGCTGTGGGTATGTGCAAAGATATTTATTTATTTGGCGCGGTAGCAGTTAGCCCCGTAAATTTGTCATCTTGATTGCACTCGGTTGTAAGCGAGGTAAAGTTAAGTGGTGTCCATTTTTTCTGAGTTCAATCGGCGTTGGTGGGCCTTGAGCAAAAGCAGTTGT
Organism: Oegoconia quadripuncta; assembly: GCA_949316235.1. NCBI lineage: Eukaryota > Metazoa > Arthropoda > Insecta > Lepidoptera > Autostichidae > Oegoconia > Oegoconia quadripuncta. The sequence continues at coordinate 4,034,117 of OX438751.1, forward strand.
GTCAAACACTAGGGCTAGAGCATATTTAGAAAAATATGTTTCACATTTATTTGATCATACGGTTCATTATCATTACTAGGTGTCAGTATTAACTGTCAGAATGATTCTGATTGGTCGATCTGTTTTACGCGTGACCTAGTTGATTCGACCGCATGAAATAGGCAAAGAAAATTTATAAAATACGTGACTTACGCATGAATAGAAACTTTAAATACAATTTTAACAAAGATAAATTTAGGTATTTTCGCTCCATATTGTGTAAAAATAAAATTTTCGACAATGCCCGTCCCCTAATTCTCTTATATACGTAAAATTTAAAGACGTTGTTGCAACTGCTTAAGTACTAAGCCAATTAGCGGTGCGTACTACTGTTTGCGTATTTGTGTACCTGTTGAGGACAGAAATACAAAGCGCACGCCAACTTATCCGCAATTCATTGACTATGCATCTATGCTGAGGAGAAACGACGAGCTCCATTCATGTCACTCTTATTACATCACTTTAAGGATTATCCAAATTACTTATATTTAATAAAATCTAATAAATATAATCCTAGATTAAGTAATCCATCCTCGCCTGTAGGTATGCATCGGGTAGCGCGCCCCGTTATCGGCCCTAACTATCTTTAGATCCTTATCGTATAAATTTTTAACCGATTTTAATCCATGCATCGATACACTATCACGCATTAAATTTTCCATCAAGATAATGAAATTTTAGTGTATGAAAAACAACGTTTATCTAAAAATAATTCTAGCCACCGTTTCTATGGATTAAATAGTGATCAGAATTATAGATTTTAATGTGATAACATTTTAGTTCATTATCATTTGCCTACCCTCAAGGACGATGGCCGATCCGTAGGCCTCAAATTTGCTCCACTAATACTTGAAAATGTTTTTCAATTCTTTATTTTTAACGCACTGCTACGTAGCACAAAAGAAATATATTTTTACATTCTGGCAAATCTTATTAGCATTGTCTTTTGGGAGGGGTAGCTTAACGCCTTTCCGGATTGAATAAGTTTCTAACAATGAACAAATCTCTAGAAAATCTCTTTCTGGGTGGAAAGTCCAACATTAGCTTTTAGTGACGCAACTTAGATCAAATTTCTCTATACTCAATTGGTGACGTTTCTTTTCACAGATCTATGTATAAAATAACAAATTCTTAAGGACCATGACGCTACCACGCGTGCGACATTATCTGTGGCTTCATAGAAGTCATGCAGTGTACATGGAAAATGCCCCATAGTTTGTGGTTAAACACATCGCACATGCACCGGTTGTAGTCCGTGTGACATGTTCTCTCGACATCAACCGACTTCGGTACGCATCTATTGAATGACTTTCATACGGACCATGATCTGGTATCATGACCCGATAGAAGCTTAGTAATTTTTACTGTTGATGTAATGTAATTTTGTATGGAGTTTCTGTTAACTTGTGAAATGGTTTAAAAGTATCTAAACATGATAAATAGAAAACAGATTCGCACATTAATTGTTTTCAATCAATGGGAGCTACAAGCTCTACCAATAACATTAGAAATATTACATGTTTTTGTTATCCAACTGCATATGATAAGTTAATCGACTTTTTTCGAAAACTGGAGAACTCGGCTCTATTCATTTATCTTTTAATTTCGTTATACCACTGTTGCAATTGCTTTTGAAATTTTCAAAAATAGCGGTTTAACCAAATTTAATACCCAATGTTGTTTACATTGAGCCACGGAGGCGGTAAAGTATCTGTAAATATATTGCAGTCGGGTTAATAACACTCAATTACATTTATACCATGGCTGATGTTCCATTCAGTGATAATAGTGTGTTAAAAATTCAAATATCTCAACGATTATGATCTAAGATTGGTTGTGGTAAGCTATAAATAAGCGTGGAACAAGCACACATCGTTTGAATTGATTTATTTCCCCCTCCGTGTTCGCTTGAGGCTATTTTAATATTAGATAACTCGTCGGCTACCAAATAGGTCTCGCGACCTTACACCTTTATATAGGTATAATATTATATATTTAAATAAATATGTATCCATGTAATATTTCATAACACTTATGAACTAAATATGACCATAGTTGTTAAATTTTTTCTTTTTTTAGTAAGAGACTTTATTGATACATACTTAACTTCACGATCCTTATTATAATGGGGTAGTCAGAGAGGTCCCAGTTCTGATCTCTATCTCCGCCGACCGCCTCCGTGGCTCAATGGAAATAACATAGGGTTTACGATTCGGAGGTCGCGGGTTCGATCCCCAACGGGGTACATGTTTGATACTCTTTTTGGTAGGTGGTAGGGCATTTTAAATGTCCGCCTGGCTAGCTACCACCATCTTATCTAAATATCGGTTTGGTACTCGGTAGTAGGTACGCCAAACAGCAATGTTAATAGCATTGTTGTGTTCCGGTAGTGAGAGATAAGATAGCCAGTCCCCCAAATAAGATTGGGTTTCCGGGTCAGTATGCTACCACCTTCGGCCTCATCTTCACTTAACATCAGGTGTGATTGAGGTCAATTGCTAACCCGTTGCGCATAAAAAAAAATCCATACAATACAATAAAAATATACTTTACTGTAGAGACCAACAGTAATTACAGTATAAACATGGAATTATGACTATAAATGCGTAAGTCTGTATATCTATCTGTACGGCTCTCACGACTAAATGCCGAACCGATCTTGATGTAATTTGACAGAGTCCTTCTGATATTGAAATAGTTCAGACGAAAAGTTAGTGACATTTTAGTCAGAAGCACGAATAGAATCGATTCCGGCTTTAAAAATATGAGGTTATATTATTCATATATTATCTCTCATCTCCACTTGAGGATAGTTAAGAAGAGACAGCTTTATGTAACTTATATATCGGCATCTCTTTCTAACTATGCTCAAGCGCAGATCTACGCTTGAGCAACGTCCTGAAATACGGGCTTTAATTTATCGCGGGCCGGAGTTGGTTCGCGGGCCACACTTTGTCCATCCCTGTACCAGATAATAGGTAATATATATTTACACAATAGAAAGGTCACAAATATAGGATTCAAAGGAATCCGCCGCCTCAATTATTATGTTTACGAATATATGAGGAAAATAGGCCCCTTTTCAAACAAATGACAACTTCAAGGAAACAAGCGATTTAAATTGCCTGTTTAACTTCAATTAATTAATACGCAATGACTAAACCGTTATCGGTGGATCTGTTACAAAATAAGGATGTATTCCTGCAGGAAATCTGGAACCTTCCGTCGCCTTTGGTATATGGGAAATACCAGGAAACTTCGGGTCTGCAATGATAGTGTGACTAGAAGTAAATGACAGTAATCTTTTCCCTGTACCTATAGCAAAATTATCGCCATGTCCTGCCGTAGAATAGGACCAACCATATTTGGGTATAGTAGTAAACCAACAAAATAAAAGAAATTAATATTAACACTTTCGCGGACATTGATAAATAATAAACTGTCCATGAAAATGTTCTTTTTTTCCTACTTTTCCACCCTTAAATTCTTTCTTTAATTAGTCTGGGGTCCAAGGTAGCAATAGAGTCCACCTTCAGTAGACGCCATGCAGAGTACCACTGTTGATCCTGGCTTACAGGAGTTATTTGGAGGAGAGCGGAGGTGGGATCTGTCATGAAAGTGTTAATAAAGAAGTCAGTAACGTGGCCAGAGGTACAGTGAGATACAGTACTCGTCAAAGGTGAGTAGTAAAAGTAATGTGGAGATTATAATCTGTTACTTTAACTTTGGGAAAATTACTACCAAGGGAATATAAGCATAAAGGAATTGACCAATTATGGGCAGGAACGTCATTAGTGCTGAGCTCCGAGTAAATCTTCTGACGCCAACCTCCCTGCCCAGATTGACGATTACATCTTCCCATGAATGTGATGCAGTGGTCTAGTTAGGTCGTAGCTCATGCCAAAGCACGAGACCAACTTACGTCGTCCCATCTTCCATCCAGTATCAAATCCTTACTTTTTTTATGCACAACGAGTTGGTACTTGACCTCAATCACACCTGATGTTAAGTGAAGATGAGGTCGAAGGTGGAAGCGTACTGACCCGGAAACCCCAACACATTTGGAAGACTGGCTATTTTATATCTGACAACCGGAACACAAATATGCTATTAACATTGCTGCTTGTCGGCAGATTTAGATAAGATGGTGGTAGCTAGCCAGGCGGACATTTAAAATGCCCTACCACTAACCAAACCGAGTACTTAAACATGTATACATATATTATATAATTATATACAATTGACTCTTTACACCCGTAAAATTTAAAGCTTTTCCAACTTTATATGTGGATTTTATAATGCAAAATTATATAGTTATGTATAGATAATAATTACTATCGTCCAATCCTGTAACACTTATTAATTCGAATATCATAAAATGCACTATTTCCCAAACATTATTTTTGTTTTTTTTTTGTGGCTATTTGTGGAGACCATTTTGTCTATGCACTGACTATGTGTTTTACTTTATATAATATGTGAAGACTGTAAGTATCCAGAAAAAAAATATATTGATATTGAATTCTGTAGTAAGTATATCGTAGTGTCCACTAACCAAATCTCCAGTGTCATCAGCATATTGTCGTCACCCCACGCTTCGCCGAATGTCCCCTCCGTTCCCACGGGCGCGTGCCACATTTTGACTTTTGGGGATAGGGTTGTACCTCTTTATCCTATGGCCATAGGATGGGGTGGTAATCAATTGTGCTATGGTTAGAAGGGAATAATAGAGAGTATGCTTCGTCGATGATAATAAAACGTTTCTTAACGTCTGGATGGAGTATTTATAATACTTATGATATTTTATATGTGTAATATTATAAAATAATAATAATAAATAAATATTTCGGACACTTATGTAATGTGGCTCAATGTAAACAACATTGGGTTTACGATTCGGAGGTCGCGGGTTCGATCCCCAGCGGGGTACATCTTTAGTACAATATTAATAGCATTGTTAATAGCATTGTTGTGTTCCGGTTGTCAGAGATAAGACAGCCAGTCCCTCAAATAAGATTGGGTTTCCGGGTCAGTACGCTAACACCTTCGGCCTCATCTTCACTTAACATCAAGTGTGATTGAGGTCAAGTGCTAACCCGTTGTGTATAAAAAAAAATCCATACAATACAATAAAAATATACTTTACTGCATACCAACAGTATAAACATGGAATTATTACTATAAATGCGAAAGTCTGTATATTTATCTGTACGGCTCTCGCACGTCTAAATACCGAACCGATCTTTTAGAAATTTGACAGAGTCCTTCTGATATTGAAAAAGTTCTGACGAAGCGTTAGTGACATTTTAAATTCATAATTTAGGAAACCCTAGATACCGCGCTTACAAGGTTATTTATTGTGAACCTGAAACCTGAAATTTGTTTGGTCAGAAGCACGAATAGAATCGATTTCGGCTTTAAAAATATGAGTTTATATTTTCCTTAATTATTTATCTAATTAAGCAATGATAAACACCCTACAAGGGGAATCATAACAGTAACTGAATTCGCAACAATCCTTTATTTTTATTTAATTTGTTCAAGCCATCTTTATTACCCAATATATTCTCTAATTAGAGACCCGGGTGCTCGTTTGCCGCCCTCTCATATAAAAAAAAAGAGTATCAGCTTTTAGGTATACAAAATATAACCTTGTATTATTCACATAAACACACTAACTGTATAAATACATCATACCAAGTCAAAATCAAAATCAAAAAATGCTTTATTTTGTAGGTACACAGGGTACACTTAAAATAGTCAGATTTTACATTTTTAAAGCTACTGCTTGTTCAAAAGGCAATTTTCCCCTGAGAAGAACAAGCAAGAAACTCGAGAGGTCACTCTTTTAAAAAAAGGCTTTTATATTACAAAATTATTATTTTATATTATAATATTTCACTATTAATTGTGAAATAGCCTGGTTATCCGAACGGGCTGGTTATGTCCATGATTGTTTATCATCTAAATAATCTGATCTCAAGTATCAACTTAAGGTCATCACAATTTGTCAGCTAAATTCAGCTATGGTTCCTAGTGGAAAGTTTTTCGCAATCAGGAATGGAGTCAGCAGCCGAAAATTGTTGGACTTCCATATTAAAGGTCGAAATTTTCTCATCAAATTCGACTATGGTTCCTTGGGGAAAGTTGTTCGTAATCAAGAGTGACGTCACCAGTTAATGGGAATTACACGAATTCAAATTCACCCTGTATATTTTATTATTATAACTAGTAGATTTTGTATGTATTTAATGAGTCGTTCGGTGTGTCAAATAAACGCTTTCTATTCTATTCTAATGAATCTGTTTGGTGTAGTGGTTTGAATGACTGCTATACCAAAAGGTCGCGAGTTCGAATCCCGCTAGGGGCATGTGTTAGTATGATGAATACGGACATTTGTACCCGAGTTATGGATGTTTATCATTTATATATGTATTTATTTACAAAAAACAATGTATTTGTGTAGTACATCAACCATCTGGTATCCATAGCCTTAGTTGTTTACTTTGGATCGAGATGGCGCTGTGTGTTTGTGCAAAGATATTATTATTATATATTAGATATAATGAGTCGCTCGGTGTATCAAATAAACGCTTTCTATTCTAATCTAACGAACCGCTACAAAATCGGTTCAGCCGTTTTGGCACTATAGGATACCACGAGGCATATTTAATATTAAGCTTATTATCCAATTGTTTTCTTTACCTAGATGATTTTAAGTCAATAATTATCCAATTTTAAATATATAAATTACTTAATCGAAAGCTAAAAAAATACACCACTTTGTTTATGCGTGTGCCCATTTTAACCGCAGTCTGCTCGAATGTGCTAGAATTAAAACACGATATTAAACAAAAGATAAACTTTAGAAGGAAAATAAATAGGACTAATTTAAATAACTATACTTTATTAATAGAATATTGATATGTGATATTCATTTGCAGCTTCAACAATAACAAGATTGAATAATATATTGACCGTTATAAATCATTATCTACAGAATATTCTGTAGATAATGATTTATAACGGTCAATTTTTTTTTGTAACGTCCATATGGACGTTACAAAATTTTCCTTCAGGGAAGGGAACAAAAGGAAAAAAAAAAAGAAAACCAGAGACCACCTTTCTCACTTGATCTACGGACGCATCGGCTCTTCTTGCGGTGACCTATCGTACTAGGTAAAATTTTTGCGCAAACGACGTTTACTCCAAAACCATAGCTGTAGTTACGGTGCGCACTTTGTGGGCTACGGATTAAAAATTTTTATTTTATTGGGCACACAGAACAAGTTACAGTATACCTAAGGCCTATAAGGGTATGTATGCACAGAATGAAATATTAATATCATGCTAGCAGTGTAACAATCAATCTAACAAACATTCATTATCGGTGATGAAGTAAGAAAGAAGTAATTAATCGTTCTAAAGTTGAGTCACATAATAAACTTAGCCAAACTTAATTACAAAATATCAGCTTTGTTTGTCTTCTAAACGTAAGTAAATTGTGTACAAAAATGTAAAAGGAAGATTACAAAACATTACATTACATTCGAGATGTCCGAGTTATTGTGACATATTTTGGGCATGAGTAACGTAAGCTCATTCGCATGCCAGGCTATTTTACTGAGATCGCGTGCTTCATCTCCGACCACATCGTCACTTTCCATCAGGTGAGAGTGTGGTCAAACGCGAATCCAGTCAATCATAAAAAAAAAAAAACAAAAAAAAAAAAATGTCACAATTCATTATGAAATATTATTGTGCCTTTTTGTAATATTTTTTTTTATGAACAACTGATTGGTACTTGACCTCAACCACACCTGATGTTAAGTGAAGATATATAACCTGTTTTAAATAAGGAACCCATTTTCTTGCTTTTTCTTTTTTCATTGCCTTTCGAACAAACAGTAGCTTAAAAAATGTAAAATCTGACTATTTTTGACTTTGTGAGTGAGATACCTCTTAAATGCTCGAAAACCGCCTCCGTGACTCAATGTAAACAACATTTTCGATCCCCAGCGGGGTACATGTCTAAGTAGTCGGTTTGGTTGGTGGTAGGGCATTTTAAATGTCCGCCTGGCTAGCTACCACCATCTTATCTAAATCTGCAACCAAGCAGCAATGTTAATAGCATTGTTGTGTTCCGGTTGTCAGAGATAAGATAGCCAGTCCCCCAAATGTGTTGGGGTTTCCGGGTCAGTACGCTTCCACCTTCGACCTCATTTTCACTTGTGTGATTGAGGTCAAGTACGAACCCGTCGTTGATAAAAAAAAAAAAAAAAAACCTGCCCCAGCCGTATAATATATGTCACGCATAAAAATGCTTGCGACCGATCGCTAATAATTTGCTGATTACCTAGCTTGCATTCGATCGCTAAATTACGTACCACGTAACGCCTAACGTGGTACCATCAAACATTTTTACGTTATACGACTGCTGCACATGATTTGCCATCTAAGTCTCCACGCACGTTACTCTCATAATCGTGTTCCTTCTAATTTTCTTTGTAATAATTAAAAATCTCGTTAAAGCCTGGATGAGTGGAAGTCTACCACCGTACGTTTCTCAAGAAACTAGGGCATGTTTCATCGGCCACGATGCGAGAGCCGATACGAGCCCCGCCCATGCTTTTTTCGAAGTTTCTCCTAAGTAACAATGGGGTGATCTGCTAACTAAATAACGAGTGCGATGCATCAGTGGAAGGTTGTCGATGTGAGAACAATGTTCGAGTTTGTTTTGTTTTGTAATGTTATTGACGAGTAAAGTAGGTACTTGAGCGATGAGGCGATCTGATGGTATATCTTGAGTTGTCCACCCACTGGTTCGGTTGTGAACTTAATTACTCCTATTTTAGTTTGTTTGAAAAAAAGAAAAAAAAACAGTTTATTCGCCACAAGTGGGCACACACTAAATGTACAAAACAAACTTAACATATAAAACATTAAAAAGAACAAATTACAAAACATATAAAGATAAACATAATAAATGTTGAGTGCCACTGTGGCAAAAAGGAGTGGGACTCAGGATTATGCTCAGTTCCAGGAACTGGGCGCTGTTCTTCCCTCCCACCCTGGGAGAGCGATGTGTAAAAAGAGTGTGTATTACTAATATGTGCTTGTTATGTAGCGGGAAAGTAGTAAATGGATGAGTGGAAGTCTACCACTGTATGTTTCTCAAGAAACTTCTTACCACGTACGACCACCCTGTGGAACGGACTTCCGGCAGCGGTGTTCCCGAACGAGTACGACATTGGAACCTTCAAGAAACGGGCCTACACCCTCCTCAAAGGCCGGCAACGCATCTGTGACCCTTTTGGTGTTGCGGGTGTCCATGGGCGGCGGTGATTGTTTTCCATCAGGTGACCCGCATGCCCGTTATAGAGGTGAATGGTTGACCTAACCTACCCACAAACTTTAACATAGGTAGTACACTTTCCTTATAAATAATTTTTATTTTATCAAGATTACTGTAAATAGCTTTAACAAGTTTATTGCTGTTATAGTAACACATCTGATATGAGTGATAACATTATCAAAAAGTATACACATTATTGGCAACGGTTGAGTATTCTAAAAATTGTTGCAATTTATTTTTTTAGCCAAGTGCCAAGTGTAGCCAAGCCAATCCGTGGTTTGTCATAATTGCAGGTGACTATATGACTCAGTGTTCCATGTCGTCTACAGTTTTAGAATTTCTTTCTTTATCTATTTTTTTTATGCACGACGGTTTCGTACTTGACCTCAATCACACCTGATGTTAAGTGAAGATGAGAAGTGAAATGATTTATTTAATTTTATTACGCTATGCAATAGAGTTACTCTTTTAGAAATCTATACAGTTGCAATACTACAAGACTGCAGCTACCCTTAACATTTATATCATTTAGTTTAATTTTAATCACTTGACGACGACAATTGACGACCTGTTTGGTGTAGTGGTTAGCAACTCTGGCCGCTTTAGCAAAAGGTTGCGGGTTCGAATCCCGCTGGGGGCATATGTTTGTGTGATGAATACGGACATGTGTACCCGGGTTATGGATGGTTTCATTTATAATAAGTATTTATTTACAAAAAAAAATATTTATGTAGTATATCAACCATCTGATATCCATAACACAAGCCTATAGTTGCTATTTATCAACAAATGGTGAAACTGGTCCTTACACTTATATGTATGATCCACTTCCTATCTCGCTCTATCGGTATCAATTCACTTCGAACCACCGCCATCAATATTAATCTAAAGCAACAAAGAACCGGGAAGCGCGGTCGCAGCATATAATCCGAGAAAAGCATAATTCCACCGCACAATAGCGCCGCGCGTCATTTGCGTATAAGCGGTTCTGCGCAAGCGCACAATGTCTCTTTGAGCTCGCCGCCTATAACTTAACAGGTGTACTGTCCAATAACTACACGGTTACTGACGGTTGGACGTAAATAAAAATGGCAGCCAGGTTTAATATATGTCGCATTTTCAAGTTAATTTGCCTTCACATGGTTGGCATGGATGGATACACGTGAGATTAAACGAAGATGCTTATAAGCTTTCTTTACCATAATTCTCGAAGAAACCTTAACTTATTGATGAAATGTATGTCATAATGTTGATTGTGTACAGACACTAAACAAAGGGACGATAGAAGTCCCCGAGAGAGTGGTATTTTTTTGTGCGGATATTTTCAACTACCACAGGCAACGATTACTTCGGTGCAATAAAAATATTGTTTATTATTAAGAGTTTACGCAAACTAGAAGATATTTAAATGTACCTTCCTTATTTAAACAATGAAGCGTATTTGATTTAATATTCCCTTAATCAAAATCTATCGGTAATGCTGCTCTGTCCCGATACGAGTAACAGACAGAGGCATAGTTCATTATTACAGGAGCGGATTATTGTTTGTGAACTTTTGATAGACCAACTGCACCGAATGCGAACGCAACGCATCTGTGACTCCGTATTTACGTCGAAAAATGTCTAACCAAAGAAAAAGGTTAGAGTTATAGTTTATTTCAAAATGATGCTGATCTAATCTAGAGTTGAGAAACTGATAAAATGAAAATATTTGTTAACCGAGAGCCTGGTGACTTGAGAATCTGATATTTAAAAAATCTGGTGAGCTGAAAATTGGGTGCGTTGAGCAAATGCTGAACAGAGAATGTAGTAAATTATGTTCTGGTCAGGTGACAATCTGGTAACTTATATTCTGCTGAGTTGAGAATTTGGTAAGTTAATAATACGACATTCATTATTGCACACCTTTTTTTTTGTTTTACGTTTCATTTAAAACATTTCTAAATAAATGTACACAAGACTTCACTAGCTCTCTTCTCATTCAAAATACGTAAACTGGCAAATAGATAAGATGGTGGTAAATGAATCTTGATGAGTCCGACCATTCAATGGTCAAATTATTAGTGGCAAACGTTCGATAGGTAGTAACATTTTTGAAAAATCCAATACAGTGCCTGGATGGGAGCCCTGAACCGCTAATCAGCGCATTCATTAGTCAAGTGACATGGTAACCACTCACCGTTAGCGTGCTCACTGAAATCTATACAGCACTGGCCAATTACATCTTGTTATCTCTCTCTCGTATGTACCGATACGAGATCGGAGTCCATGTTTGGTTCAAACAAGATCGTTTATAGATATCTGTCGGCCACAGATTATACATCGTTTTTAGGGGATAATTTGTAATATTTTTAAAGAAATACTATTCTTTTTCTAATTTAAGAGCTACGCTCTTGTCGGTGGAGTAACCGCCATTCCTTTCTTTTTTCTAATAATGAGGGAAAAATCGAAGGAAAAAGAGGAAGGGGTAGACCAAGGAAAGACTACAACATCAGCCAGATAAAGAATGCATAATGAAAGATTTTAAACTTAAAAAAAACCACAAACAGAATATAAATAATGTGAGTGTAGAAATTTGTAATGTAAACAACAATTTTATTTTGTTTTTTTTTGTTATGCACACGGGTTCGTACTTGACCTCAATCACACCTGATGTTAAGTGAAGATGCCCAGAAACTCCAACACATTTCGACCCGATCAAAAAAGTTTTCAATTACTGATACCAAGTGGAAGTCCAACAATTTTCAGCTGATTTCGGCTACGGTTCCTACTGGAAAGTTGTTTGAAACTAGCAGGAGTACAGTCACCAGTACCAGGAATTACATGAATTAAATTTTAACCTGATGTATGGTTCAAATGGTTGAAATGTATTCCACAATTTCAGTATTTACAAAACGAAGCGTTTTAGAGGTATTGCGAAGGTCGCAAGCGCGGAGAAACTGTAGTGCCTATTCATGAATGTGCTTCTTACTTCATTGTTTTTACTTCATGTACAGTCAACCACATATCAGAGTAACACTTCAACCTTTGGACCAGCTCTCATCCTATGAGCGCGCTACCTTACAGTAGCTCTTAGCTTTTACAGGCAGTGTAACGCTTGACGTCATTCAGTCAGTACTTCTAAAACACGGCGTTTTAAAGGTACTGCGACGGTCGCAATTTGGTAAATAATAAAACAATTAATACCCTAGCTGCAATTCGATCTTGGAAATTTTTCATTTACAAAAAAATTGACAAATAGAGCGAAGATCTAGCGTGGGGTCGGTGCCGTCTTGAAATTTAACAAACAGTTTGCATTCGTTTCGGAGAGCTGGAGTATTATGGTTACAGGAACCTGTGTTGCGATCTCCAGGATCTTCAGGAGGATGAGCTCCAGAATCCAGTTTGTTACTTATACACATGAACATGGTTAATATTGGGTGATTTATAAACAAAACATAGTTCGATTAGTATAAAGCTAAAAACATAAATAAATATATAATCTAACTAAAATTTGGATGTTTGCGGATGAACGGATTTGGATGAAATTGGATATGTAGGTAGAATATACCCTAATATAGGGTACTATTTATCCCGATAAAGTGAGTAGTTCCCGCAGGATAAAGATATTAAATATATCCGCGATAAAGCGAAGCCGCGGGTGGAAAGCTATGTAGAATGTATATCCGAAATTGTGTACGAGTGTGTGTGTGTGTTTTGTGTCGTTTGTGTGTGCGAAATTTTTACTTTCTGTTTTTTACCTATATTGCAATAATATAGTAGGTACGTATAGCGTTTGAAATTAAGGTCTATCTATTATCAAAGACAACGCATGTACGTTTAGATCGGCCGGTGGTCGCGACGCGGAGTTTCGTTCACCTTAAGACCGTTCCACTGAATCATTATCAGTATTGTTTGTGCGAAACTATCGGAGAGGTGAAAGTGTTCGCCAATGTTAAGGTCAAAGCGTTAATTAGAAATAGTGACGTGGGAAATTTTATCAGAAAAGCGGGAAAAAGACGTCACATTGCGTTCACGTCAGTATCCCAAATGGAACATGCAGGAATTTGCTTACGATTTCTTTTTGGATTTACGTACCTTTATTATATATATTTTTATGTTATAAATTATCCAACTATGATAAAGTTACGTATATACTGTTCTTGCGCTCCACAATTTAGAAACACTACGTCTCTTTATGTTATTAACGATTGCTGTTTGGCGGCAGATTTAGATAAGATGGTGGTAGCTAGCCAGGCGGGCATTTAAAATGCCCTACCACAAACCAAAAAGAGTATCAAACATGTACCCCGCTGGGGATCGGCCCGCGACCTCCGATTCATAAACCCTATGTAGTTTAAATGGTCTTATCTTCATGTAACTTCTGATTTGATTACCTCAATCAAGCGTTAACCGGTAGTGCTTAAAAACAAATTGATTCAATTAGGTAATGTAATTATTTAACCTTAGAAGACGAGATAGGGTGATGTTATATAGGGTGTATAAAAATGAACTTAATCATGATCAATTCGCACTGCTGCGAGAAAGACAAAGGCGTGAGCAGGACGCCTGTTTTAAAAAATATGTGATACTTATGGAAAATACTATTAAAACTAAACCGAAAGCCTTCTGGACATATATTAAGTCGATGCGTGGAGGATCTAATTACCCTAAAATGTTAACTTATCGCAATAATAAACTCACCGACGGAAAAAATATCTGCAATGCTTTTAACAGTTTTTTTCAAAGTGTCTTCGGCGAGCCCTCTATAGACTCAATTTCAGTAGCATGCGACAATCTTGGAGGCGATACTATTTCTAGGTTAGAAATATCCGTTGAAGCGGTAGAGAAATCATTAAGTTCTCTAAATACATCGAAAGGTGCTGGTAGCGATGGAGTTCCACCTATATTCTGGGCCAACTGTGCTAAAAGTCTTGCCTTACCAATCGCTGTACTCTTCAACAAATCACTCAAACAGGGATGTTTCCCATCTTTATGGAAGAAAGCACATATAGTGCCCATACACAAGAAAGGGTCCAAAACTGAAATTATTAATTATAGAGGAATTTCAATACTAAACACGGTGGGTAAGGTGTTTGAAAAAATTGTATATAGAGCTATTTATCCCATTATATGCAAAGGTTTACCTGAGACCCAGCACGGATTTTTAAAAAACCGTTCAACACTTTCTAATTTAACGTGTTTTACGAACTTTGTCTTAACGAACATGGATCGTGGCGGGCAGATTGACGTGATCTACACGGATTTTGAAAAAGCTTTTGACCGTGTGGATCACGTCATCCTTCTTAACAAACTTTTAAGGCTGGGAATTCATGGTGATCTATTAAGATGGATTCAATCCTACCTTTCTAATCGGTCCCAGGCAGTTGTGGTGGGGGGCTTTAGGTCGGACTTTATCGAAATACCCACAGGAGTACCCCAGGGATCGCATTTAGGCCCCCTTTTTTACAACAGTTACTTATATGACATATCTGAGTGCTTTACAGCTTGTAACTGCTTGATGTATGCAGACGATAAGAAAATATTTTATGTAATCAAAAATGTAGGTGACTGCGAAAAAGTGCAAGACGACTTAAATTCCTTGAGCGAATACTATGCAAGAAATAAAATATCAGTAAATGTTAAAAAATGCCAATCCATAAGCTTCACGCGTAGGATGAATCCTATTAAACACACATACGGCTTCAAAGACATGACAATAGAGAGAACAAGTGTGGTGCGAGATCTAGGTGTCTACTTTGACCAAAATATGAGTTTATCTGAACACATCAATAAGATAACTAATAAAGCGTATAAGAATTTGGGGTTCGTCTTGCGCGCTTGCAAGCCTTTTAACAATATTGCAGCGATCAAATCAGTTTATTATGCTTATGTACGCAGCGTGTTAGAATATGCAAGTCCGGTTTGGTCTCCCCAATATAACATTTATAAGGATCAGTGCGAATGTATCCAGAAAGTATTCGTTAAACATCTCAATTTTCGCCTACGTAATTCGCCTATTGAATACACACATGACTGTCACCGACACAGATTATTGACACTGGAAGAAAGACGTCTAGTCTTGGACATGTGCTATATCTACGACATAGTGCGTGGTAATGTGGACTGCACCGAGCTAGTGGCGGGAGTGGCATACCGAGCGCCGGCACGGCGCACTCGCCACACTGAGCTGTTCCATGTGCCTTGGCACGCAACAAACTACGCGCAGAACACACCACTGACACGCATGGTTCGTACATATAATAAAACATTCAGTGATATTGACATATTTATCTATTCTAAACCTACTTTCAAAAGTCACATTATCCGGGCACTGCTTGAAAAGAAGGCAAATTAGATTAAATGATTTATCTATATATTATTTACTAGTCTTTCGGCCGCGACTTTGTCCGCGTGGAAGATTTGATCAAAATCGGTTCAGCAAAAGAAAATTAGCCTAAATGTTCATCCAGTTCCTAATCTTTCTCCCCACCAAGGTTCACCGAAGACCGTCCAGCCGCGTGGGCATGAAGAGGTAACATACATACATGCATGCATACACACATACTTTCGCATTTATAATATTAGTTGGGATAAACTGGCAAAGAGTAGACCATACCTACCTACCTTACCTCACCGTATATTGTGTATAGTGATAAGGTCGCCAAATTGTACATTCTATTCTTACCACTTTTCTGAAACTGTATTTCCTTATCTGTTGTGCAATAAAGTGTATTTGTATTGTATTGTATTGCGTTACTTGTAAATTTGTTTTTGGAAAATAATAGGAGAATAGTGGGTATTTATAATCTATTTACAATTTACTATTGTATAATGTTCAACTATGTTTATAGATTCACAACCAACTCATGTAGGTACTTACTTAATCTTAACTATAACCTAGAACGATGCCCATTCTGATTACTATCTGTAAAATTAAGGAAAGCCTGTTATTCGCTGTACTATTGATATTACAATGCCTGTTAAAGTATACAGTATGTATACTATAATTCCATGTTGAAACAAAATGTAACGCCGTTGGTTTTCTTATAAATAAATAAATAAATAAATAAATAAATGTTATATCTGTATCCTAGAGAACCCACAAATGTATTCTACTTACAAACTTAGTGAGTAAAATCTCTAAGTACTATGAAACAAAGTTGCAATCTGCGTCCGTCTGTTTTGTTTTATGCACAACGGGTCGGTACTTGACCTCAATCACACCTGATGTTAAGTGAAGATGAGGTCGAAGGTGGAAGCATACTGACCCGCAAACCCCAACACATTTGGGGGACTGGCTATCTTATCTCTGACAACCCGAACACAACAATGCTGTTAACATTGCTGCTTGGCGGCAGATTTAGATAAGATGGTGGTAGCTAACCAGGCGGACATTTAAAATGCCCTACCACCAACCAAACCGAGTACTTAAACATGTACCCCGCTGGGGATCGAACCCGCGACCACCGAATCGTAAACCCAATGTTGTTTACATTGAGCCACGGAAGCGGTTAAATATAAGGTACAGTTAGTATAAACCAATCGTCATATTTTTCACAACTCGTAATAAAGACTGTATGAATATAAGGATGAATTTGAATTCGTGTAATTCCCATTAACTGGTGACGCTGAACGCTGTGAACTTTCCCCAAGAACCATAGTCAAATTCGATAAAAAAATTTCAATTACCCATACAAAGTAAACCATTCTGAAACGATCTTTAATAATCGTAATTAGGAGTGGAGTAACCACCCAAAAATTGTTGGACTTCCATACTAAAGTGGTTTCAGAATGGTTTACTTTGTAAGTATGGGTAATCGAAAATTTTTTGGTTCCAAGTGAAAGTTGTTCGTAATCAGAAAGTCACCAGTATATAGGAATTACACGAATTAAATTTCACCCTGTATAATTGGAAATAGTCATCGTAAAAACACTTACGGGAAGAAGAGTGAATCCTAATATATCTTTCTTTATGGTATCACACAGAAGCCATAGATATTCAAAGATAAAGAACAGTATGTAATATTGATGTCGACAAGTAATTACTGTTCGATATTATTATGTACTTAGCTTGTCAATCACTCCTACCTGATAACACTATCTTGCTCATTCCTCAGAATATCACTATCGGTGAGAAAAGAATGCAAACAATGTCTAGATCAAAGATCATCGAAAACTCTATTCATTCTTCATTAATAGGTCATGGAACTAGGAGGCATCTTAGTAGAACCATTTTATCTATCTGTGCTTTTTATTTAGATGTGCTGTGTTATGGTGATCTTTAGTAAGTATTAGGCGAAGAAGTTGAAGAATGACGACCTGTTTGGTGTCGTGGTTAGCAACTCTGACCGCTATACCAAAAGGTTGCGGGTTCGAATCCCGCTAGGGGCATATGTTTGTGTGATGAATACGGACATGTGTACCCGAGTTATGGATGTTTTCATTTACAATAAGTATTTATTTACAAAAAAAAAATGTATTTATATAGTATATCAACCATCAAAGTAGCATATAACCCGCAGCTCTTTAAAGTCAGGTTAAATAGGCATCTTCTGGGAAAGCTCGTTCCATCGTATAGACCTTATCTCGACATTAGTCCAGATTAAGGTCAAGAGCGATCCCATTCTAATTAAAAAAAAAAATCTGGTAGCACAACACAAGCCTATAGTTGTTGACTGTGAAATTAGATGGCGCTGCGTGTGTGTCGTAGGATATTTATTTATTTATTTATAATACGAATGGAAAATGTGCATTTTTAAGTGCATTGTTTTTTGAGTTTATTATATTTTTGATTGTACCTATTATAAAAAATTACGTATTAGATGTGAAGGAAGAATCGTCACTTCCCATCAGGTGAGATTGTGGTCAAACGCGTATCCAGTTAACCATAACAAAAAAAAAAACAAACTCATTGATACATTTTTCTTTAGATTTAATACCGGTAAAGTCAGGGAAACGAATTCATATACCCTGTCACAGGTCGTCATTAGACACGGAATCTTATGTCAGTCAGATCTGCTCGAAGATACGTGAGTACTATATTAATTATGTGCCGAAGACTTGTAATAGCAAACAAATGCGGCATTTTGCTATCACTATTAAGTCATTTTCTAATAAACAATATACAACAATAGGCATTTTGCTATACCTGTAAAGTCAAAATATTGACTATCGAATCAATTAGAGTATAGAAGCAGGCTTGACGTAGTCTTAACTGGCGCTGGCAATATTTTAGACGCGATATGGAGACTGACTTTTAATCATTTATAATACGTGATTCTGTTGATATAAATTTAAACCAATTTAAATAATAAAAATACTCATGGATAGTATAAATTTGAAATCAATTTTGTGTCTATAATAAAAATTTTACGAGCTGTTTTTGTCTCTACATCGTAATTTTTTATCTCAAAAAATCGTGGACGTTTTTATGGACTTGGTCACACCTGCGCGATTATGCGAAAGGGATGCGGGTTCGATTTTCAAAATTTACAAAATGCGCAAATCTGTTATTGACGAGTGCTTCAGCTACCTTATTTCAGACTATTGACTTCCAATCTACTGTTAACGAACTACTTTGCTTTTCTGTATTTCAATACTTGTCAACGTAATCTCTAATATTTTAAATGAAACTATCGTATTCTGTTCGATAGTGACGTTTCTATGACAAGCCTATCGAATCTACGTTAAACTTTTCAACAAATAGCTGATTTTCCAATGTCATTACATTGGGAATTGTATATTTTATTATTATTTAAAGCTTTTATGGCGGTGCAGGGAACTTTGTTGAAAGTAGCAACAAAAACATATATTTTTTTATGAAATAAAAATCATTTAACATCAATATTGTTTTGTGGAAAACTTTATAGAGTAAGCGGCAGTAATTTGGTTACAACTGGAAAAATACGGCTAAGTATAGATTTTTTGCCTCAATTCTGTAAATTAAAACAAAATTAGGGGAAATCCACATCACACCTGATATCTTGTATTACTAAGATTCACGGAAATTTGCTAAGGGGCCGTCCATATATTACGTCATTCTAAATTAGGGGGGGGGGGGGGGTTGGTCTGCGGATGACGGTAAATGATAGATGGGGGGGGGTGTTTTGACGTCATTCTTATTTATTTATTTATAGTTTATTTTTCACATACAAAAAGATTATTTCTAAAAAGAAATTTCTTCCAGCATACCTAGTAAAATACTAGCTGCCCGCCCCGGCTTCGCCCGTGGTACTTACATGTATTATACATATAAACCTTCTTTAAGAATCAGATATTACCCGTGATCCAGAATTTAAAAGAATGGGTGAAAACTCCGTGGGAGTTATCCAAAGAAAAGTAAAAAATAAGTAGTTATATTATATCAATGATTATTGCCAAAGTAAAAATAATAAAAGGTGATTCTATAACCAAGTGTTTTAATCATATAATACCCTATTTTTCTCAAATCTGCAATGTTTTATTTTGTCAAACTAGTAATGACGTCAATTTTGGGAAAGGGGGGGGGGGGTCATTAAGAAATGACGATAGGATGATTATAGGGGGGGGGGGGTCTAAAATCTGAAAAAATCGATGACGTAATTTATGGACGGCCCCTAAGGAGAAGTTTTAGGTCCCGCGTCCCGTCACACATTCGCATAGATGTATCCAGAGGGCGGAGTGTGAGTTTTGTTTCGACTTAAGCGCGTTCACGTTTACGTGAAGATTTGTATAGAGAAATGTGCAGCGACTCGACGATTTTTGTCATAGGAACTTTTTTCGTAAACGCGAACGCGATGGTAAAGTTAAAAACGAGACAAAAGTCGCACTTCGCACGCAGACCTTTAGCCGTCCCTCAAGCGCTCCAGATATAAACAACATTTTGATCCATCCACAATCTATATATTGATAATAATCCAGATGTTAACAACATTTTCATCCACCGATCTGCTGGACATTTCCACAACAATATAATTAATGTTATAACGTTGGTTATCGCTCGACATTGATAAGTAAACAATCAAAGAATACATTAATGGACCGATAGCGGTTTAACGAACTCCGGCGCACTTTGATTCGTTCGTACAAACAAAAAAGTACTTGTACAAATGTATTATCTGAAACCTTAGGGTTAAATTGAGTGATGACAAAAATAAGACAACTTTCACTTGTTATCTTGCAATTGATAATGTGTGCATATTGTAAGGTATTGAATGTAGGTAGCACACTTGGGCGCGGTTTTTCTTCTATTCATAGAGTTCCGCGTGTCAGAAGAAGAAACGGAAGCACAAATGTTCTGTATTATCAAGATTCTTTTGTACCTATGAAATTGAGATTTAGCATAAATATTTATTCATAGGCCCGTATTAATAAACCATTCTCAAGATTGAGAACAGTCTTGTGACCGGTCTCAAATAAACGTGTCGATTAATAAACCTTACTTGAGACTTGAAACGCGCGTGCTTACTCAAGCAGTACTCATTTGAGAGTTTCACGTATTAATAAACGGAACTCAAGACTATCATTCATTCGCCGCTGAGGCGAATATTTGAGAAGTGATTTCAGCTGAGTAGACCTCAAGATCGGTTTATAAATTAGCACGGAGCTTGAGATAGCGTCAACTGCTTAAGGCGCATCTCGGTTGATACGGCCTCAAGACTTGTATTGAGATTGGTTTATTAATACGTGCCATAGTGTACAAATAGAAACGGGGACACTAATAAAATTTACCAAAGTTTATAATAAAAAATATTTAAAATAAATAAAAAAAAAAAATATCCTTAGACATACACACAGCGCCATCTAGTTCCACAGTAAGCATTTATTTCAATTGTGTGGGAGAAACTCATTATCTGAGCATGGTGTGCCATGTCCATTCCACCACGTGGAGGGCGTGGTGAGAAGCGTCTATGTATCTAAAAAATGGCTGAAAAGGTATAAGGCGAAATAGGTTGTATATACATAACCGTAACAGGGAATTTACATTTTTTTTAAGTTTATTATGCTACCTACTTGGAATTGATATGATTACACGTAATGATTGCAAGTTACATGGTTTTGTTACAAAAACTTTCATAATAGCGATTGTCCACGTAACTGATAAGCTATCTACCAGTTTCAAGAAAGTGTTACTATTGCACTACAATGTTAAAATAATAAATAATTTAGATAGTTATAGTACTATATTTATAGATACTTAGTTTATTTTTAACCGACTTCCAAAAAAGAACGTTTTCAATAATAATAATTATAAATATCTTTGCACATACACACAGCGCCATCTAGGTCTACAGTGAGCATCTAGGCTTGTGGTATGGCAACCAGATGTTAATATACTACACAAATACATTTTTTTTTTTGTAAATAAACACATGTATAAATGAAAAACTTCCGTAACTCGGGAACACATGTCTGTATTCATCATACAAACATATGCCCCTAGCGGGATTCGAACCCGCGACTTTTTGGTAAAGCAGTCAGAGTTTATAACCACTACACCAAACAGGTCGTCAATGGTGTGTATCTATAATGTAAACTTTTTAATTCGAAAGTTCTTTAAAATACTGTTTTTCTAACCTCGTGGTTAGTGTCATGGCATATACCTAATACCTACAGAAACTGTTAATAATGTAATTATGTACAATATGTGTCACAAATAAATAAAATCTCCGATCGATGACTGAAATCAATTTAAATATTTTGTTATTTTTTTTTAAATAAATCTATTTTTTAATAAATTTCATTGGCTCGAAATGAAAATGTGATCCAAAAATAAACTTACTAAATAACATACTAAATAAGTGGAGAGACGAGCTTGACAGTTTTAATAAGGGATGGTTTGTGCTCGCCAAGAACAGAAACGACTGGAAACAGATGAGGGAGGCCTTTGCCCAGCTGTGGGACACTATGGGCTCTTAATAATAATAAAAATAAAATAAATAACAATTTAACTGTCTTATTCATAAAAATTTACAAACGCTTTATAAGCCTGTTTTAGTTAAAGTATGTTTTATCTCTGTCGTTCATAAGGAAGTTTTGTAATGAAAGAAAGTGACAAAACATACTTTAACTAAAACAGGCTTATAAAGCGTTTGTATTTTTTTATGAATAAGAGGGTTAGTATGCAAAAACCAAAAAACCCGACATCATATTGTGTATCATGCGGGCGCCATGTTGGATTTTTTTTTCATAAAATGCAAACTAAGACACTCTGTGGTTCAAGACGAATCTATCGACACCTTTGTCTTTACAATAGGTCAAGCCGTATACGCTACAGAAAGTAACATACAAGGACAGTCGGATAAAAAGGTACAGTCGACAACACTTCAATCTTTGGACCATCTGCTCGTTGTATAGGATCGCTACCGTACGGATAACACAGCTTACATGTCTTCGAAACGGTTAATTTTCCATTAAATATAGTTTAGAACAATCTTACAAATAACAGATTCCGAAAATGACCTGAGCTACACTGAGCTATGACCCATTTGTACGGCTGTAGCACACACATACTCTAGTGTATCCTGATGTTACTTTTATGAATTGTTATAAAATATGTTTATCCAATTGCTTGTAACTTATGGTATGTGTGTGACTGGAGATACAAATAAACGATCTATCTATCTATCTATCTATCAAAATAAATACCATTTTCAAATCGGTTTGGCGCTTATACCTTCAGAAATAAAGAGACGGACAAAGGTAAACTTATATGATAACAATCGATCAATCATTTATTTGTGATGCACAGTTAACATGAGGATGTTATTGTACAGTAGGATCTCTGTGATCTACCAATAATTGGTTTACAAACATTAGACTTATGAATTACCTACAGTACATGCATGCTTAGTCCAGATTAAGGTCAAGAGCGATCCCATTCTAATTAAAAAAAAAAAAAAAAAAAAAATGCTGATGTCGATTAGGTTATTATTATTACAAATTACTATTATATATTATTATCATTACGTGTCGTTTTAAATTTTGTTATTTGTTTTTGTTTACCAAGAAAATAATGCATATTATTGAATAAAATAAAAAGAAAAAGAACGAAATACTGTTTGCGATTAAGTTCGATAATGGCACTCCGAAATTGTACTAAGAAAGACTAGATAGAGCCTTAAATAAATGAAAGGTATTTTGGACTGAGAGGTTATACACTAGTTTAAGGTCATTTAGAATTAAATTTACGTCGAAATATTAAATTTACCCTTTTTAACGGGAGGGCTGAATGACGTTTTCGTCCTTTAGTTTAGCTTTAGTCTTATTTCTTTGTATTTAAAAAAAAACTTACATAACATAAATACTATTAACTTTTTTATTTATTTACCAAGCTTATAACTATCATTACAGATTACTCCAATACGATAGTTAACTAATGACAATGATGTATACCAACTATATCTACCTGTACTAAATAACATCGTACAAATAACGCGACTTTTTGAAATTCGCTCATACTGCATTATGACAATATCTGTTCTGTCTGCTATCTCATTGAGTGTGTGTAGTGCTCGTATCATTGGCCCTTTATTTAAAACTTAATAATAATAAAAGGAACCCAAGTCTCTTATTTACCTAATTATTCTAGTGATATTTTTTCTTTTTACTCTGTTTTAATTGAGTTACTCTTATATGAAAAAAGTAATAAATCATTTTGGTATCTACTATTGTGGTACCTGTCATATAAGTACGTTTAAATATAACAGTCAATTTATGTCCTTATCTGTATGAATTGTTCAATATAATATAAGTGTGTATGTTATACTATATTGAATTTTTTTTTAGTTTTTCTTAATTTATATTTTCGATAAAGAATTTTTTTTATATATTTTATTCAACAATGTCACAGTATCTAAAACACAAAAAAAAATGAAGTACAATTATTACAACGTATAATAGAGTATATGTACCATAAATGGATCATCGCTCAGTGTGGATCCTCACCTATAGCGGTAAGACACTGATTTTCAGCTAGCGCCCTGCGAGGGAAAACGAGGGTACCAGTGCAAAATTGGCAATACTTAATAACTATTTAGAGTGTCTTGTGTCAAGATCATGTTGTATGGTGATGTAGTAATTGTATGAATAAAAAAGTAATATACGTTAAACAGTAAATTGTCCAATATGGGCTTCAAATGATCCTGTGGGTTTCTTGTGCCGCTTCTTTTCCCACAGATGATTTCCCTTTCCGAAGCGGTAGTAGCTTGGACATACCGACTGACAGATAAATGCAATAAACCTTTTTATTTTCAGTAGATTTCAATTGACATTCAACAAATGATATCATGCATCTTACGTTGAAATAAATGCTTGAAGTTTGAAGTTTGAAATAACTAAATGAGAGAAAATCAAGAGATGAGTATGTGAGCAGCTACCTCTAAGCTATCCGAAATATAGGGAACATAATAAGCTGTGTACCTCAGGTGACATCGATGTTTGGTATAGTTCATTGCCTAAGGTCAAAGCAGCCCTTTTTGAATTAAAAACTTCACAGTGAATTAACTGTATTTTACTAATAAAAATATTTATTAGTGTGATATAGTTTTCAAAATTATGTCAATATTTATTCAAGTTTATTCTATTCTAACAGTCAAGTAATTGTCAATAAGTGTACTTACTAATAATCTTTTTTTTATATTTTCTATTTCAACTAATCTGATATTACTCCAAATTCAATTTTATAGCAATTGATGTGAGGATGATGTAAGGATAAGTGATGTGATAATTGGTGGCAGTTGGATAAATTGCCATAAAAAAAGGGACAAGGTACTTATGATTACTATGATTGCTTCGTCCTCAGAACAATGACCTCAAATGAATATTTAAAATCATTCATGAAATGACATGACCAATTAAATGTAATTCGTGTTTCTCTTGATATTTCCCATTTTTACCCGACTGACCCGAATATTTTTCTTTGTAAATTATTTTATTTATATAATGAATTAATAAATAACTACTCATCCAATTATTGTGCTAGTTGAAAATGCATGTAATATTTAAATTTTATAATCTGTCCTATAACATAAATATTTGTATATGCCTATACTGGCTGATCAGGACCCTTGTGGAGATCTTTGGGACGGCGTGGATATGACTGGCTGATCACAGAGATCAAAGAAATACCTGTAACCACCTGCATGTTACCTGTGTATACAATAAAATTATTTGATTGATTGATGTTCGTCCGAATGAATTTTTTATTTATTTATTTATTTTATTTATTTACTTTTTGGAAGATTTACAGACTTATATAAACTATAGAACAAAAACCTATCAGTAAAAACAATGCTTATAAAAAATCTCCGCCGATATATAAAAATGAAGAGTAGCACACAGCAATATTAGGTCAATATAAGTAGGTATTACAACTACATAAAGTAATGTATATATCACCCATATTTTTGTCAATTGTTAACCGATTTTAATGATTATTTTTGTTTAATAGTTTCCCGCCACAGTACCATATAAATTTGGTTAAGCGCTGATGATGCACTCCGGAGATACTGAACCTTACTGAACTTGCTACCACCATCTTATGTAAGCCTGCCGTCTGTTGATAACATATGTGTTCCGGTTGTTTGAGATATTTGCCAGTTCTCCAACTTGTTTAAGTTCAGCTTCACCCTGAACGTATTTCTCTAACTTATGTAAATAAGTTAGAGAAATATTTTTTTCTTCATTTATAGTTTCCATAGAAAAAAGTTGTTTAATATTTTTTTTTTAAATCAGTGTCGAGATTTTCGCATAAAAGAAAACTTAAACATGGATTACGGATTATTCCGATCTCCACAGATTAGTGACTAAAGATTCCCAGTTCTACAAGTTCCACGTGTATCAACTCCCAATATTGATATTTACCTACGACTTAATACAACGTATGTATATGTAAATACATTTATAGATCATTTAGGTATGTAGATTATGTTTATACGACTCTACTCGTAGTATAAACAAGATAAAAATTCAAAACAAACAGCCATCTTATTGGAGTATTATCAATTTGTAATACAAATAAATATTTCTAGATAGACAATTAAAAGAACGCAGGTAACAATTACCAAAAAGTTTGTTTATGAACTTTCTCGCGTGTTACCTTACCACCACTGAAGATAACCAACTTAGAGGATAACTTAGAAAAAAATTGCAATAAAAACATAACCACGTGCCAACTTAAAACTTTTCAACTAACTTATTCAGCACTTCAACAATCCAAAAGCAACTTAGAAAACAAGCCGCAAACTAAGTAAAGCACTTTCTGAATGACAACTCACGTTTCAAGGGCTTAGGGTTGCTCTGTTTCCTTCGCGACATGACCTAGCACGCTCCCTTGCCTCCATACATGTCACACACAGCACTTAACACGAATTCCGATACTCTACGGTTCCTGTCGACACGTGCGCCTCGTACGGCGGTCGTCGTGGCACTGGAGGCGTGTGCCGCGCGTGCCGCTGCGTGCCAATCGAGGCTCGTTCGAGGGCAGGCCGGGCGCCGCCCCCTGATCCCCCCCTCCGCGTAGCCTGTAGAGGCGTAGCGCCGTAGACGTTGCCGTAGAAGAAGAAAATTTCCTGTAGTTGTTTTTAAAAGTGGTAATTTGTTGGAATGGCGTTGGAAGTTAAAAAAATGTATCGTGGACATACTTTTATTTAAGTACAGTCGGCGTCATAGTTCTTTGCATAGTTTTACATGACCGATGGTAGAGTGATAGTTCCCTGTAATACAAGACAAATACTCTTTATAGCGCAAAATAATTTACCGTTATAAATAAATAATAAATAAATATTTCAGACACGCCAACCACAGTCCCAAATAAGCAAAGCTTGTACTATGGATACTAGATAACGGATAAACATACATAAAAATTTATGTAGACATCCATGACCCGGGAATAAATATTCGTATCATAACACAAACATTTACTCCTCGCGGGATTCGAACCCGCAACCGTTACTTTCGCTAACAGGGTCACTATCCACTACACCAATCGTCTAATAATTTTAGAGAAATTTACTACGGTTGATACAGCTTAAATAACCAGCACCAATTATGTAAAATAGCCCTGTATGATTAACTGCGGAGCCGACTGTACATGATGATTTGTATGGAGAAATTGCTTTGAGCGATTTACATACCATGTGGTTCCAATGGTGATTCGACGTCCAAATTCATTTCAATTCGACAGATCTCCAAAAACGTGACAGTTTACTAAATTAGTAACAGCTAGCTAAAGTTTTAAGTATTGGAATCAGAAACACTCAAAATAATCGAGAAACAACATAAAGTGCTTGAACGTGCATAAAAGGAATCATCATTTTCATGCCCTTATCCCACTCTAGGTCTCAAAGGAATCATTTAATAAAAAAAATTACCTTTCCGCCCGCGACTTTACCAGCTACTTTCCTCATCCTAAGTCCTCCAGGTTCCAGCTTACCTCTCTGCCGGATTTCAATACGATTCTGACAGATACACATTTTAATATTAGTATGTCAATGCTTTACAAAGCTAGACCATGAAATCCTACCTGTTCCCGGTAGAGAAGAAAGGGCCAACATGTCAAAAATGTCAAATGTCAAATTTATAACACATAACAAATGTAAAAAAAGAACATAAATGTCCAAATATGTCAAATTTACTACATTTTGAAACAATAATAATATAATAATAATAAATAAATATTTCGGACACTTACACCAATCATCTAGCCCCAAACTAAGCAAAGCTTGTGCTATGGATACAAGATAAACGGATAAACATACATAAATATTTATATAAACATCCAACATTTATTCCCGAGTGGAATAAATGTTCGTATTCATCACACAAACATTTACCCCTCGCGGGATTCGAACCCGCAACCGTTGGTTTCGCTGATAGGGTCACTATCCACTACACCAATCGGTCGTCTATAGTCTATGTCTATATTTAGACAATGTCTAAAGTGTTAAAAAAAATATATAAAAGTCCTAATTTGAAAAGCTCTACCACCGACCAAACTGAGTACTAAACATGTACCCCGTTGGGGATGGAACCCGAGACCGCCGATTCGTAAACCCTATGTAGTTTACATTGAGCCAGGCTTAAATCATCAATCATCTAACTATTGTTATAAATGCGAAAGTATAACAAACATACTTTCGCATTTTTGGTTGATTGTTACTCAAGTACGGCGAAAATGATGAAAGGACATGAATTAAATTTAGTATATAGGTAGGACATATAGAAATTTAAATGTACTATAAAACAAACTTATTAAGAAAGCATATTATAAAATATCAGATTATTTAGATGATAAACATTCATGGACATAACCAGCCCGTTCGCATAACCAGCCTCTTTCAAAATTAATAAATAAAAGATTATTATAATACATATGAAAACCTTGTTTTTGTAAAGAGCAACCTCTCGAGTTTCTTGCTTGTTCTTCTCACGGGAAAATGGCCTTTTGAACAAGCAGTAGCTTTAAAAATGTAAAATCTGACTGTTTTAAGCGTACCCTGTGTACCTACAAAATAAAGCATTTTTGATTTGATAATTTTTATTCCGATAAAGTGAATAGGTCCCGCGGGAAAAACAAATTTCCGAGATAAATTTATTCCACGCAGGCGAAGGCGTGGGCGGAGAGCTAGTATTATATGTTTATAGACATAATACACAACCAACTATTTATTTTCATTTTTTTTTCTATTCTTTTAATTATTATTATTTAGAAAACGAATAATTCATCGCCGCGCTGAGCAGGCGGATTGCCGATCGCAGAATTTTGAGAGTCGACCCTTGACGTTCCTGGGGGCCGATCGCGCTAAGTTTGAACGATAATACCAAAGCTAAACCATAACAAAAAACGTTACGTTAGGCACATTTCGTATCGCGCTAATCATTTGTACGGAAAATAAACCTATTTTTTTTTTATATTCGTGGTTAGCTCTAAACATTTTGGGTTTGGTTTTACTTTGGTAACGTCAACGATGTAATCATTCACAAAAAATTGCAGGATACCATTTTTTACTTCAGCTAAACTAAAGCTAAACCAAAACCAAAAACGTTCCGTTCGAACGGTAAAACCGTTGTAAAATAGCGCTCATTACTCGTAAAATATACTGTTATGCCTGATTTATTTATTTGTTTGTTTGTTTGTAAACGGTTTACTGTACAAAAGGAAGTTTATTAGTCTCCTTTTATGACACCCTCAGGAAAAGACGGGTAGGTCCTATTTCATTCTGCTGGGAACTACTAAGCCACACCATTTTTTCATCAATGAGGCGTAAAATACACAAGTATCTGCCTGCCTGCCTGCTTTTTAAAGAAGGACTTTTTTACATTGTAGAAAACAAAAATTGGCTTCTCTATCTTATTTAATTTAATGAACTTAGGCCCGTATTAATAAACCATTCTCAAGATTGAGAGCAGTCTTCTGACCGCTCTCAAGTAAACGTGTGGATTAATAAACCTAACTTGAGACCTGAAAAGCACGTGCATACTCAAGCAGTACTCACTTGAGAGGTGCGCGTATTAATAAACGAAACTCAAGACTATCATTCATTCGCCGCTGAGGTGAATACTTGAGAAGTGATCTCAACTGAGTAGACCTAAAGATTGGTTTATAAATTAGTACGGAGCTTGAGATTGCGTCAACTGCTTAAGACGCATCTCTGTTGATACAGCCACAAGACTTGTATTGAGATTGGTTTATTAATACAGGCTTTAGTTTCTCTGGTTTTACGCAAATTGAATTCCCACCAAATTCAAATGTGAAAAAAAAATATAATTTTTTTGTATTCTAATCGTTTGCAAATTTACGATTCCAAAAACAAATAGATCAACCTATATCTAACGACAAGCACACACTCACAGTCAATGGCGTCAATTTTATTAGAATAATTTTAGTAGGATTGACGAACAGCTTTGAACTCCCAGACTCCGACCCGAACTCCCAGAATATTAGTTGATTTTTATTTCAAAACTGAAAAGAATATACCGACTGTGAAAATTGTGTCCATGAAGCTTGGTGTATATTTATATTATGATGAGCTTAATTATTTCCCAGCAATTATTTCATTGTCGACATTTGAAAAATGAAAACAATATAATACCTAATAAATAACAGAATTACGTACATTGCCAACTTTCTTCTATTTCTTGCAGTTCGAAATTAGAAGTTTAGGAGGTGATCTATCCTAGACAGACAAACACTCCGCCGTTATAAGATACATGGTCATACTCAAAGTAACTCTGCTCAACAACCTACAAAATTTCATTCATTTCTGGGAGTTCGGTTCCTAAACCTTCCCTTGTAAGTCGAATTGTTACAAGCTTTTATTTAGTTTCACCCTTTTCCGATGTCTATAAGTCTGTTGTCAAATCTAACAAGTTGGTATATTTTATTTCAACAGATATGTATTCGAATTAGCTTACACAAGGTCCATGTTTCCGAACGTATTTCTAGACATAAAATACATAACATAATATATATTATAAACTACATAAAAACAGTAACAAATAAAGAGATTGAATTTAAATATAAACTAGAACAAATGTAAAAAATTAGGGCCGCGAGGCAAGGTACCCAAAACGCTGGCAGCGTTTCCTCGTTGTATGCAGATACTTAAGCGTTGGGCGAGGAAACAACCAGCTCTCGGTTTCAACATAAGATACATGATATTCGTGCACATTAAAAAAAGACGACGAGCATGTTTGAACCACCTTATGAGAGTGAAGGAAGCAGAAAAGGTGTGTTAGGATCGTAGCAAGTGGAAGACTGTAGTCTCTGCCTACCCCTACGGGAAACTGGCGTGACATTATGTATGTATGTATGTTAAAAAAAGGAGCTGTTTACAAGAAATTAAAAAAAAGGAATAAAACTGAATACAAAACCACGGAAACAGACTAGAACACGTTTTCTCCTGATTATGACCGCTGCTCCATGTAGCTGCCAGCTCTTTTGTCACCAAAGACCACAAAGAAGAGCTAGTATAGATATTTCAAAAATCGTCGCGCTTACGTGCCCCGCGGGTCTAACAGTGGCGTGCACAGCGTTTGGTCACAGAGTAGACAGAAATATAAAATTTGCTATTAAATGAGAAAAAATAGAACTTCAAAAGAATAATTTACTCTTATAATAATCGTCGCAACTATTTAGAATATTTCTGTTCTTGAATGAATATTATCTTGACAATGTATTTCGAGGAAAGCTTACAATTTCTAAGGTAGGCATTGCCTTTCTGCTTGGCCACTGGGGTCCTATTCTGTTCTTATACATGGGGCACACTAAAAGTTTCGTACTTCTAGTTAATCGGAACCTTTTGAATTGCGAATGTTATATTTTTTGAAACGACTTGCAACCTTCTTAGTAATTAAAAAAAATTGTCGGAAAATCATTTGTCAATTGTATTTTATCACACATCAAAGTTCTACGTACGCAATGAAAATGGAATTAAGTCGAAAAGATTTTAGAGCGATGATTTTTTGACTTTAAAAGTTTAAAAGTAAAAAGACTCTCTCTCCGAAAGACTGTGCACCTCGTGTTCAAAATGCTTTTGGGAGAGAAGCACCTTGTTTGAGCACCGTGAGGCGATGGTTTGCTGAATTTGAGAGAGGTCGGGTTTCTTTACATGACGAATTTCGTGAAGGGCGGCCTTCAACTGCCGTCAACGAAAATAATGTGGCAACTGTTAAGCGGCTAATTGAAGAAAACCCGCGGATTACCTATGAGACAATTCGAGGATTATTTAGGATTAGTATGAGCCAAATACAGAAAATTTTACACGAAGAATTAAAAGTTCGGAAACTTTGTTATCGTTGGATCGCTCATGAACTGACAGCGGAGCAGAAGTGGGCTCGCGTGGAATGGTGCTCACAGATGCTACTGAAGTACGACCACGGACATTCTAATGCTCTTTATGACATTGTCACAGAAGACGAAACGTGGTTTTATTGTTTTGAACCCGAAAAAAAACAGCAATCATGTGAATGGGTGTTTAAAAATGAGAATAGGCCAACAAAAGTGAGGTAGGCGAGAAAAGTTGGTAAAAACAATGATCGCGTTTTTTTTCTCAGCTACGGGTCCCATCTGTACAATTCCACTTGAAGATCAAAAGAGTGTAAATGCCGAGTCCGCCGGCCCGAGTCTACCATTTGTTTACCCAGGGTGTTAGAAAAAGTTTGCGAAAGACGACCAAAAAGTCGCGTTCTCCTACATCATGACAACTCTTCACACACGGCCAACAAAAC
Source organism: Oegoconia quadripuncta (assembly GCA_949316235.1). Lineage (NCBI taxonomy): Eukaryota > Metazoa > Arthropoda > Insecta > Lepidoptera > Autostichidae > Oegoconia > Oegoconia quadripuncta. The sequence continues at coordinate 4,066,701 of OX438751.1, forward strand.
AAAGTCATTTTTAGCTTACGAAAAAGTACAACTCGTCACCCATCCTGCACATAGTCCCGACCTAGCACCCTGTGATTTCTGTATTTTCCCCAATAGTTTTTTTTTTTATGGTTAAATGTAAAATAGTAAGAATAATGAATAATAAATATCCTTAGACATACACACAGCGCCATCTAGTTCCACAGTAAGAAACTATAGGCTTGTGTTGCGGATACCAGATGGTTGATTAAACTACATAATACATTTTTTTTTGGAAATAAATACTTATTATCTTTTAACATCCATAACTAGGGTACACATGTCGGTATTCATCACACAAACATTTATGCCCCTAGCGGGATTCGAACCCGGGAGGTAGTTGATTTTTTTTCTAAACACTCATCGAATAAAGCGATTCTACATAATTACATCATTTAATTAAATAAATAAAGAAAACTTGGTGACTATATGAGTTGCAAATAAATTTGGTACATGGAACCCTAAAAATCACGCCAGTCACATATTAAAATTCCGGGCGGCGCGTGTTTTTGAAAAAAAAAATTAAAGTAATGCCAATAACTTATATTTCACTTACCTAATAAAAAATAAAAAAACTAAGTTTTCCAAAACAAAAACTCACCGGCATAAAGATAGATACACCACTGTTGTATCTATAAGCCGGTGACTTTTTTTTTTGACAGGACCTAAGATAATGTTTTTTTTTATGCATAACGGGTTGGTACTTGACCTGAATCACTAAGTGAAGATGAGGTCGAAGCTGGAAGCGTGCTGACCCAGAAACCCCAACACATTTGGGGGACTGGCTATCTTATCTCTGACAACCGGAACACAACAATGCTATTAACATTGTTGCTTGGTGGCAGTTTAGATAAGATGGTGGTAGCTAGCCAAGCGGACATTTAAAATGCCCTACCACCAACCAAATTAACTAGCTAACAATAAAATTAATGATATAGGTTAAATACACGGAGTATTCAACCCATATTTTTTCTTTTGAATTAAACAAGCTCTTCGCAGAGCTTTCAAAAATGTTTAAGACTCATTTGAGTGTCCCCCTCCACGGAAATCTTTAGTAAAAGGCGAAAGATTTATGCGTTTTGAAGGGAAACCAGAGTAATGATGTAGCGGAAATGATTTGACCCAACCAAACGCAGGAAAATCTTAACACCGCGATGTAGAGACGTTATAAATATCGTACAGCGACATCTAGTGATGAGATAATATAATAGGTTTGAATTCAAGAAAAGCTAAATCATTATATTGTAATACATAGAACAATTGTTGTGTTTTCCGTTAATTTTGTGTAATGAAAGTTCATCGATAATAAAAGTAATACCTAATATATTTATACAATTAATCAGAGAACCATTGATGAGTTTCTGAACTCGCACTATAAACTATTGAAATAAAATTTCCTTATTTTCTCGATTTTTTTAATAATCGCAATAGTATTTGTACAGTTTTCCGGAAATTATGTGAGTGTAGATAGGTAGGTAAGTACGTATGTTTTGCATTTGTCCCCAACATTTTTTTTTGTTTTTTGCACTTGCAGCATTTGACCTCAATCCCGCGAAGAAGAATTAATGAACCCGCGACTTCTGATTTGTAAACCCCGTGTTTCTTATATTGAAGCACGTAGGCGATTTTAAGGAATTGCACCTGATATGGCGAAGGTGGAAGGGCCGGTCATCCGGTGTACTCGTACCTTTAAAGTAATTTTTAAGCTTTCGTGCCACCTATGTAGTTTATGGAACACTATTCTACTCGTAGACCGCATAATAACTTCCAGTAATATCGTATAGATGGCAATAGTTACTTTATTGGAAGTGGTGGTCGACCTTGTAGGTACCTTCTGTGTGATCTCTACCACAATAAATTGATCCGGGAAAGTAATATATTATTTCATTCAGAACATCACCGCTTTCATGGGATTATATCTAGTACTAGCTTTCCGCCTGCGGCTTCACCTGCGTGGAATAATTTTATCATGGAAATTGATTTATTCCGAAGGAACTACTCACTATAACCGATTAAAAAATATCCAGGGTTTGTTCTACTTGTAATATATCGAATTTCATCCAAATCAGTTCATCGGTTTCGCCGTGCTTGAGCAACAAACAAAAATCCAAACTTTTAAAACTTATAATAATCGCTTAAATTTATCGATATTTAAACGATTTTTATTATTTTTTTTTATACATAACCGGTTGGTACTTGACCTCAATCACACCTGATATTAGAAACATTTTTGGAAATATAGTTCGACGCCAGTTACTATTAGTTATACGGTAGTGTTATTCCTCTATGGTTATATTCATTTCCATGTTATGTTAGCCTAAGAGAAGCCCGTGTGGGGCAGTCGCTATCGCTATTCGTTTATCGAAGTAGTAATGTCTGGCGTGGGTGAGCGGCAGTGGCATTTTAACACAAGTGTCGTGCTTCGGAATCGCAGTTGCTTTTATTAATTTAATTTAAATTACGGTGTTGGCTAGATATACTTACAAAAACATTACCCTCCTTCCTTGGGCAGTCGGATAATAAATTATATACTACCATACAAACCTACAGTAGTGCCATCTATGCAGTATCATGAGTATCAACACAACGGGCTGTTGTTGTTTGTCACTTCTTCAGCTCCACGAAACTTAATTAACTTCCAATAATGTTACGTAGATGGCGCTAGCAGTTCCATTATTACTATTCGAACTAGTGTGGCTTTCATACCTACAACAATATAATAATTATCATCTTACTCTCAAATTACCCTTTCATTTCACTTGTTCCGGCCATCAAAAACCATAAAACACCACTCTGGCCCAGTTTTGGTAAATTCTCAGAAAAATATTTAAATTCTTACTATTTGTACATTTTGTATTTGTACTTACTAATTTCTCGCTCTTTATCCAAAATGAGGTGGTCAGAGATATCCCAAACATAGCGTTTGGGTATTCCGAACATAAAAAGAACATTTCACGTTGACTTACAAAATGCAAATACTTGCAACGATACAGTGCAAACTAGTGTTGCGGGTATTTACAGCCTGTTATAAACTGGCCTCTGACTAAATTAATTAATTAATTACTTGATGAAATGGATTAATTAATTCATTAATAATATTTTGTTTCTTTTAATTTAGTTTCCTTACCTACTAGATTGTATTGTATTATATCTGAGATAATCCGTGCGACAGGGCTGTACCTGTGCGGGACTAAAAGGCCACATAGATTGATGAGCAATGAAGTATTTTTTAATTTTTTTATATATTTTTACAGACTAATAAGTAGATGTTGTGTTAGTGTAAAGTCCCTTAGTCACCTTTTACAACACTCACGGGAATCGACGGCTTGGTATTGTTCTTTTAAATGTAAAAAAACCACTATAAATAAACATTTACAAATGCAGAATGGCGAACTTATCCATAATATTCTAGCACACCGAAAGCGGACAATATACTCGTACATAGCGTGTACAGGAAAAATAAATATCACGAACGTAATTTAAAAAGTGTGCGAATAAAATAATAATGAGACAAATAGGTGTATTATAAATAAATACACAAATACATACATTAGAAATTACTTTGCAGTAAATGTTTTGAAGCCGGCCGCGCCGCATCCTGAGCGACTTATAATAATATCACATAGATGGCGTTAGTAACCCTTCTGTGAGAACTCTGGTAATTTGGGAATAGCTCTAACGTTTTTTATAATTATCTGCACATAACACACTATCCTATTTTTAGGAAATCTAATTGGGATATAGGAAAGTGAAATCGAAGTTAGAACAGTTAGATTCCGATTTAGTGGTCTGGAAAGTCCCAGTCGCACTAGTTCCATCCTAAATGTAGACATGTACATGTACATTGCAAGGAGTAATCTATCTGTTAATTCAAATATCCTTACTTCAACCAGCAATGTATGCCGAATTAGTTTCTGCATTTAGAGTGGTGTAATAAGCCCTTCCTATCTTCCGAGTTCTTAATTAGAGTATTCCTAATAAAATTTCCTAAAACTAGGATAGTTTATTAAGTGCTTTAGGTTAAGTGGAAGCACTCGTGGCGTAGTTGTACTCCATGTTCTTTTTCAATTACCGAAGTTAAGCAATGTCTGGCGCGGTCAGTCCTTGGATGGGTGACCACTTGGCATTTCAACACGAGTGTTTCCGTGCTTAGGAGGTCATGTTATATAGTCGGTCCTGGTTATTTTCAATTGAAGGCAGTCGTTAAGCCAAGTCGGTGGCCTACAGGGCTTAAAAACACTGACCGTCAAGTGGCCACTAGTCTGACAGAAATTCACCAATCCCCACTGGGCCCGCGTGGTGGCATATGGCCCATACCCTGCCCCAGTGAGTGGAGGCTGTGATACAGCGGACACGTGTAAGGCTCTTGATGAGGAGGATGCACGTCCAGTGCAATGTAGTGGAGAGTCAGCTCTTTTCAAATACATCACAAATCCAATATGTACTCACTGTGTGCATTCGAAAAGCTCAAAAGGCTAATTATAAATAAAGAAAGAAAGAAAGAAAACATTTATTATTATTATTATTATTATTAAATTCTTTATTGCACACAAAAATAAAATACAAAGAACATTTGACATAGATGATGTAGTGTACAAAGGCGGTCTTATCCTCAGTTATAGAAGCTTTTTTAATAAGTAGTTGGATAGTGCAAAGTAAAAGCTGAACAACTTAAATATCAGTAGGTACGATTTATTTAGTTTGTACATGAAAATCCGCCTTCCGTCCTTACATATAAAAAAATACCTGACATATTAAAAAAAGAGCAAAAAAATAAAATATTCTGCATAATTTAAATCTATATTAATTGGAAAATGTTACTATACAATTCATGAATACACGGAAGATAAATAAAAAATTGATAAGTATTAAACAGATAAGCCCTCCTCAAAATAACTACATAGGTATATCAATGATAATTAAAATATTTATATTAACAATGAATAGATAAACATAGTAATAATGTAATAATTAGATTAGTAAATACAATTAATTATATTTTGGAATAAGTTTAGAATCTGCCGTGTCCTTATAGGGATTCATGTATGGACTATTGTTTTGTAAGACCTAATGTACACATGAAAGCATGACTAAATTAATATGAATTAATATGAACGTATGCTAGCCATAATAACGCAATGATATAGGTTCCAGTAACTATAAATTGAAAATTATTAAAAACTATTTTCGAGAATTTAAAACTATAAATCGAATGTACAGTTCGAAAATATTACAAATAAGTCAACCTAACATCGAAGCTGCTGAACCTAATCAACAGTGTCGGGGTGCCCCGACCCATATTGCTCGCTCGCTTCGCTCGCTCGCTCACTACAGATAGGGGTCAGTACATTCGATCTTATGGCTTTCGCAAGGGCCCATCGGCTAAATGGCGTTTCGTTCATATGGCACTTCAATTATCTGGCGAATGGCTTTCGCAAAGACATAATCTTTCGAAATCGGGTCCTAAACCTGATAAAAACGGCCACTTTTATTTATAATTTTAAAAAGCAGGAATCAAAGCTACCTATACATACCTATATTGATTATATTTAGACCGGTCGATCTAGAAATCAATGGGGGAAGCCTTTATTCAGCAGTTTAAGTCCACTCGGTGGCAAAGTGACGATGCAGTCAAGAATGAAGCATGCAATCCCAGTAAATGACTATTCTTATTTTTTATGCATAACAAGTTAGCACTTGACCTCAATACACCTGATAATAAGTGAAGATGAGGCCGAAGGTGGGAGCGTACTGACCTGGAAACCCCATCTTAATTGGGGGAGTGGCTATGTTATCTATCTCTGACAACTGGAACACAACAATGCTATTAACGTTACTGTTTGGCGGCAGGCTTAGATAAGATGGCGGAAGCTAGCCAGACGGACATTTTTCTAAAATACCCTTTTTTTTTTGGCGCGGGAAAACGCATTACGCGTACCGTTCGTCTGGGGGACGGCGAGTCGGTTATGTGGGACTCCCCTCCCTATCGGGAGGTATCGGGTATTCTAAAATACCCTACCACCAACCAAATCGAGTACTAAACATGTACCCAGCTGGGGATCGAACCCGCGACCTCCGATTCGTTAACCCTATGTTGTTGTTTACAACCACGGAGTATTCACCCTAGACTTGAAGATCTCAAGGTTGTAAGAAGAGAACAGAACCGTATTGGAACTGTGGATTACTTGCGCCGTTTCATTTCGGGCAGATGAGATCGCTTTAGTAGTTTTGACATTACTGTTAGTAGGTTTTAATATGACATTCATTAAGTGATGTCATATATCTTACGTTGAAATAAATGTTTCAAGCTTGAAACGTTTCAGAAAACTTTTCATTGTAGTCCGAGACACTCGTATGACTCACGAGTCACGCCTCTATTCGCTACGTCACCGGCCGCACTCAGGCGAGCTAGTTTGCTAGTTTCCAAACATACGCGGGCCGGCAGTCACACACAAGCATGGGTGCATTCTCTCATGCGGCATGCGGGTGTTGGCGCAATTTCATAGATGAAGCGATAATTTTATATAAAACAAAAATAATAAATAAATGCTTCAAGCTTGAAACGTTTCAGAAAACTTTTCATTGTAGTCCGTGACACTCGTCACGCCTCTATTCGCTACGTCACCGGCCGCACTCAGGCGAGCTAGTTTGCTAGTTTCCAAACATACGCGGGCCGGCAGTCACACACAAGCATGGGTGCATTCTCGCATGCGGCATGCGAGTGTTGGCGCAATTTCATAGACAAAGCGATAATTTTATATAAAACAAAAATAATAAATAAATGCTTCAAGCTTGAAACGTTTCAGAAAACTTTTCATTGTAGTCCGAGACACTCGTCACGCCTCTATTCGCTACGTCACCGGCCGCACTCAGGCGAGCTAGTTTGCTAGTTTCCAAACATACGCGGGCCGGCAGTCACACACAAGCATGGGTGCATTCTCACATGCAGGTGTTGGCAGTGTTGGCGCAATTTCATAGATAAAGCGATAAATTTATATAAAAAAAAATTATTCACTTGTGCATTCCAAATACCTTGATATCGTTGTACAATAAAGAGTATACATTCATATTTCAAGCATTAGATCCCACAATTTATTCATATTATAAATTGACCACCTGTGGTGTATTGGTTAGAAATTCTGCTGCTATACCAAAAGGTCTTGGGTTCGAATCCCATAGGCATATGTTTGTATGATAAATACAGATATGTGTTCCCGACTTATGGATGTTTTTCATTTATAAGTGTATTTATTTACAAAAAAAATGTATTTGTGTAGTTTATCAACCATCTGGTATCTATAATACAAGTCTAGTTGCTTAGTGTGGAACTAGATGGCGCTGTGTGTATGTGCATAGATATTTATTTATATGCAAAAAGACGGTCGGAAGAGGGATAGCTTAAGGAATTAAGGTAGTTTTCCTCCAGTGCCCGACTTATCTTTCCACCCTGTATATAAATCCTTTGCATAGCTTTATGTCCAAGGATAGGATTTTTTAAGACCTCGTATATACAATTTCCACTTGATTAAAAACACTGTAGTGTTTTATTTCACATTTTTGTGGGTCTATTTCCCGATCCATCAAGGTCATAAGAATCATATAATGTTCAAATATCCTTGAAAGCAGTTTTTCTAATTCACAAAATTAAAGCATAGGTATAATAATTTTAATGTAGGCTTACTTTCGCTCTACAAATTGCCGTTTTAGCTCTGCATAAAATATTACATTTTTTTTATGCACAACGGGTTGGTGTTTGACCTCTATCACACCTGATGTTAAGTGGAAATGAGGTCGAAGGTGGAAGCATACTGGGGGCAAGCATATACAACAATACGTTTGGGAGACTGGCTAATCCAATCTCTGACAACCGGAACACAACAATGCTATTAACATTACGTCTTGACAGCAGATTTATATGCATACTATAATTAAACACGCACTTCAGTAAAATTCCATTCTGTATCTCCAGAATACATCATCATGTTTTCTCCAAATTTATATAGCGATAAACCCTATTAAACATAAAAATAAGCATCAAAGTCAATTAACAATTGACGAAAATGTGGGGGAACACACATAGAACTTTATAATTTCACAAATTGCTTGTCAGTTTTATGAACCATTCAATATATAACACACATCAACAGAACAGACTGGTAAGATTTGGGTCAGAGTGGCCACCCCAACAATCAATGTTTTTAAGTCGCCCCTATGTAGATAGAATTTGTTGTTTCCTTAGGAAAATTATATCATAACTAGTCTTACCAGTAGTGATAAGTGACTACGATTGCTGAAATCAACAGTATCATTTTGGTTTTTCTACGTAATTACCGCACGCGCTGGCGCACAATGCATGACGTATCAATATGCGTCATAATTATGCATACTGGGCTGTTTTACATGATTAAGTACCTAAGCGTGATGCCTATTCACGCTGTATTAACCGCAGTTTTGTAAAATGACCCTTTACAAAAAAAAAAACAAATTGTTCGATTATTTTTGTGAGAACAAAAAATATATTGGGTCTTTACCTATGAAATTGGAGTTGTTTTTCTTCGTTAATCATATGTACCAATTCCTGCGATTTTCAAAGCTATATCCAAATTTGCTTTTTATTTGAAAAATGGAATATTATTTCAAGGTTTCACATGGAATATTTTTTGATTTCTGGGCTAAATCACATACTTAATAAAAAAAATTAGAACAGAGCTCTTTTCATGTCCTTGTCGTAATCATTTCTTAGATTCGCTGAAACTTTTATAAAGCGGTAACTTTTAAAAATTAACGCTGCCTATATACTGAACTTAATGTTATCCGTTAATACACACAAAGTTTAGCTAAATTTGGATTTGCCGTTCCCAAAAAAAAAACAAAAATGTTTATATGGAAAAAACAGTCTTAATGAAATTCTTCATACAAAACGCCAATTTCATAAGGACCTAATATTATTACTTAGGTATATAATTATTTACATTATATGTAAGTACAATATTTATAAACAACTTATTGTAATGGTATATAATTACACCTTTTATCCCCGCTTCCTCTCCACTCTTGCACCGACCACGGTCACTCACTCGCAGCGTGAACACTCCCCCCTCACTTTCACAGGCGGCCGAGCTGCGTCCGCGCATAGCATAACCTCCCCTCCCCCTCACCTTTCTTACCTTGTAACGGTTCTCTTACCGTTTTGCGTTTGGAAAATGTTAACTATCGCTATTACAAACTCTTAGTTGCTATGTTCAACGTTAGCTAATTTATTTCTTATTTACTGCTACTTCTTATTTAGTTTGAGGGAATCTATATGAAGATGATTATATCAGAAGTAGTAAGCTATTTTCGTTTTAAGTAGCCAAAAATACTATTCCGGGAAGCTCCTTTCCCAATTAAACTCCCGGACGTGGACTTTATAATAGGCAAAGGAGTTGACTTACAGTGGTTGCCTTTAGTTGTTTATGCCAACATTTAATACTAAAGTAAACAATGCTTAAGAACACCAAGTAGCCCTATGGATTCAATTTGACAATTGGCGAGCAAAGATTACCATAAAATTTAAACAATAAAGGAGTTTAGTCCTGCTTATAATTAGTACAGTATTAGATTAGCATAGGTGTCGATTCATTCGTGCCACATGCTTTAAGTGAATTTAGGGTAGTATACCTCAAACGATTTTAGTTATTTTTAGTTGTAATGTATCAAACCTTTGAAGAAATTATTGAAAACTCCAAAAATAAAGACCGTTTTCAATGCCCCAGGCAGGCACCACGATACACAGACAGACGTAGGCTTCAAACTGAACACCTCTCTTTTGCGTCGGGGATTAAAAATGAATAACATTACATTATCGTAGGTACGTAATATACAAACGGCTGTTATGCTAAATATCTAATCAGGCGCCAAACATTGGAGACTGCACGTGTATCTTATTACTATGTACATGATAAGCATATTAACAGAAATCTAGATTTTTCGTGTTTCAATTCCTATTCCAAGGCTGGGTTTATCTTGCTTGTCTATGAAGCCTTGGCCACACGAAGAGCAGCAGGCAACAACTGTCACGGGACCGTAAGCATAAATACTTTAAGTTTAAATAAGTTAAAAATTAACAAAAAGTAAGGAAATGTAGCAAATTTTGGGTGCGTGCGCTGCACTTTCTTAGTTAGGAAGAATAAAACCTGGGATTTCTTGTACAGAAAGTAGAGTCCTACTACTAGGTAATAAAATAAATAATATACACACTTACCTACTTCAAAAGAAAATTAGAGCAGCTTCAAGGTATAAAACTACAGAACATCAAATGGTCTAATATTTTTTCAGGTATTAATTTAAAAACAATAGATTCCAATACGAATAATGATACTACTTGCCTTGTCCACAAAATTAGCATAGCTATTACTATGTAGTTATATATTACTGGCACTTTTGTTGATAATGTTTTTATTTCCTATTCCATTTCTATAAGATATCTATACTGGAAATTAAAAAGCCAGAAATGAATGTGAAGCGAAGCCGGAAATCATCCAACTCCTTACCACCGTCGCAGTATTCCGACGATTCACCATAGCCAAAGAACACGTCAATCATATAAAGATGCGGGCCTGTTTTTGGGACTGTCACTTGTCTGTTTGACCCATCCATGGTTTGACCCGTGTGAGTAGTACAGTCGACAGCACAACGATCGTAACATTACCAGTATAAATTGGCAGATTATCGCTATCGGAAACGATTTCTGCTGCGATTTCTCCTTATACACAAAGTGCGACCGCGTATACAAGTCAAATATTACAAAGTATAATGTGTACCGGGTGAATTTGTATTCTGGTAAGTAATTCTTATTAACTGCTGATTACTTATTTAGATTACCTATACAAAGTAAACCATTGTGAAACCACCTTTAGTACGGAAGTCCAACAATTTTCGGCTGAATTCGGCTATGGTTGTTGTTGAAGTTATTCGTAATCAAGAGTGAAGTCATCAGTAAACAGGAATTACATGAATTAAATTTCACCCTGTAGAGACGACAATCGGACTAATATTACTGTGCTATATTTAGTATTTAGACATAACAGAATTAGGGTAAAATTATAAAGCCCTCCATCGAGGTTATTGAGCCGTAATTAAATTATGCAGAGTCGTTAAAAATATAGCAATCTATATTGCCGTCGTATGTACACAAAAGGTGAATGCTCTTCGAATGAAATATAAACAAAACAGCACTTTTATAAGGTATCAAGATTCCACTAAAGGAATTGAAGTCTTCATGAACCTAAGAAATAACAAAACAATAAATATTTTTTGCACAAAAAAGAGTAAAATCGATGTAACTTTGAAGTTATTAAATCTTGAGTAAATGATCCCGACGACTTCACTTAAAGATTGTTTAGTGACTCACTTCAAGTATACAACCTACTTACTTATTACATACACACAAAGTACCTATCTAGTTAGTTTGTATAATTGTAAAGCATACCAAGTTTAATTACTTATTGGAAATATTAATCACTTTACCTCTCTCGCATAAACCATCAAATAACGGTTAACATACTGCATTGAAATGAATGTAGATTTGAATCGAATAGGTAACAATAACTATCATCTTATTAGTTGGCGATTACGGCCACTTTTTCCATGATGAAGGGATGCAAATGACTCAATTTAAGTCCAGTAGTGGACTTTTATATTTTTGTAATATTACCGTTTTTTAACAAAGCTAGTAGGTATGATGTCAATAAAATTATAAACGAGTACCTACCTACCTAGTTTTTTTTAAGTTAATTGAAATATTCAAAAAATAGCAATTTCAAAATAAAAGAAATGCAATTCCTAAAGTTCATTCTAAATAAAGACTTTCAATATTATTAAATATCTTTGATTCCATATAACATTAATATAAACAGGATTGTAGTTTAATTCAGAGTCAGATGAAAAGTTTCTGTAGACGTTTTAAATTATGAAAAGATTCTATTATTGTGGCAGATTTGCCTGAATGTCGGACCGGGTGTCGGTGTTATTGTTAACTGAAGAGGCAATGTCATCGATTGTCAGTAGTCGGCGATGCCGCCCGGTGCGGTGCATGCGGGCGGGCGACCTTGCGGCGCTCCCCTCGCCGCGCGACGTCATGCGGGGGCGCGCCGCTGACGTCACACCGCGACCTCGCCCGTCACTCCTCGAGCACGTGAAGACCACGCGCCGGCACGCGCTTCGTGCGTGATCACCTTGCTGCCATTGGCCGGGCCAGCCGCGCCGCCGACTCTCATTGGCAGCCCGTCCCCCGCGCCGCGCGACAGCCGCCGCTTCGTTCTGCGACCGCGAGCGAAGCGGTTTACTCGTCTGCCGCTCGCCGACTCAACCGCACGGCTCCGAATAGCGGAAACACGGAGCGAAAACAGAAGTTTTGTGAATTAAAAAAGAAAGTTTTTTGTCGTTGAATGTTAATATTATAATCAGCATGTCTACTTTAATCGATGTTTGCGGACCCCTTTCGCCGCCGTCGACCCCGCCTTTAATGGAAAATAAAGTGAGTGTTTACAAAATGTTGGTTTTATAACCAAAAATTAAAAACTAAATATGAGGAAAAAAAAAAGGATTTAAAATTTCTCCTTTAGAAAAATTTATGACAAAAAAATTGGTGTCGTTTGTGCAATCGAAAGTTACAGTGGGAACGCACAGCCCGATCACGCAGCGCGCGCGTGCCCTGTCGTGCTAGCGACCGTTCACTTACGTTTGTCTGTCTTTGTCTCGCAGGTGGAGTTACCTCTGAAGAAGGCTGCAGTAAAGCGAGCCCGGGAGTCACCTCCGCCCGGTGGGCTGGTAACCCCTCAGCCATCAGACTCCGAAGGTGAAGATGAATACAGCAAGCGATCCCGATTTGAGCTGGTGCGGCTGCAACTCACCACACCGCCTCCGGAGCCCTGTGGCCGGCCCTCGGTAATCATGCGTGCGCACAAAGATGGCACCTGTAGCCCCGAACCGCTGCCCCCGCCGCCGCCACCCACTCCCATGAATATCCTGAAAACTCTAAAATTCAAGATGAACCGTGGCCTCAGCTACTCGCAAACAAAGTACATTGCGAGTCAAGCTCAAAGCCCCCCGCGAGTGGAAGTGCCGAGCCCCCCGGTTCCGGAACCCGTGCGAGTAGTGGAGGAAGCGCGAGTGCCAGCGCCGCATGCTGAACTGCCACCGAAGGTTTGCGAAGAGCCACGAGTGCTTCAGTCCCCTTCTGTGGCCGCAACCCCTGGCTGGGTGCCATTGGCCCCGCGTCCCGCGCCCGCCGTTCTAGTGCCCGGTGCTCTGTTGCCGACCACAGCGCTGTGGCTGGTGGCCCCCGCCCCCGCCGCGCGCCGCCGCCTCTACGAGTGCTCTCATCCCGGATGCGGAAAAAATTATTTCAAATCGTCTCACCTGAAGGCGCACGCACGAACGCACACTGGCGAACGCCCTTTCCGATGCGCTTGGCCCGGCTGCGAGCGCAGATTCTCTAGATCCGATGAATTGTCGCGACACAAGCGCACGCACACCGGGGAGAAGAAATTCGGATGCCGTGTCTGCAACCGCCGCTTCATGCGCTCCGACCACCTCGCAAAGCACGTCAAAAGGCACGCTAAGGAGAGGGTCCCACCGACGCCCGTGCTCAGACTGCTCCCCTCCCCGCACGCCGTCCCGATCCCTGTGCCCGTTGCTCCTGCGCAGTGATCCGCGCGGCGACACGACTGTGATTCAGATCTCATGATCGTTACCTAGTTATTATAGTTTTACTCATCTCTAAAGACTGTCCTATCTACTACTTAAGTAGTTGCTAGTTTTTAAGTGATTAATGATTATGTTATGTTTAGCCGATGTTTATGATTGAAGAGAAATAATTAAAATCAATGTTTTATAGAAATTCCGTCGTTTAATTTGTTTTCACTGATATACACTGTCACTGTCACTTTGAGCCACTGATCACTCACGACACGGTTAATTGGAAGAGAGTTTAGTGTGAGTGGTGAGCTGGTGAGGGTGCCAGGCGCGGAAGGCTGGCGGGCGACTGCCGAAGCGGCGAGGAGTTCGCTCCGCCACGACTAGTTGCTGATAACAACTTCGCAACGTCGACGCTTATCTCGCACGATATCGCCCGTACGAAATTGAATTCTTAGAAGAAAAGACAATAATGAAATGTTGAATATAATTATTACTATATAAAATTTGAAATAAAAATTAATAACCAAAAAGTTAGTAAGAAAAGAACAAAACAAGAAGATACTCTAATCTTTATGAATTAGCTAAAAAAATACTTCAATAAACATCTTTCAAGCTCAAATTTATAGTAAACCACGTAAATTCCAATTGTTTTAAATAAAATAAATAAATAACACTCAAATTAATCAATTTAATTCCTTGCAGAGCAAAAGTTCGATAACAATAGAGCAAAACAGTCCCGCGATGAATCAGAAAATGTGTATTTTTTTTTCTAAACATTAGATATCAGCTCATCCTTATAGACTTTAGCTTTATAAAATTTTTAATAAACAACTGAACTCCCCATATAAGTATAGATAATTGGCATTAAAAGTGTAAGTACCTAAATTGTGTTGAGTAATGAAGTGAACTTTTCATGGAGCAATCCCGTAGGAGAGGTTACTCTAATTAACTTGAAATTTGACAACTTTAATACCATTTAATATTTCACTTACGTAATCAAAATATCATAAATGACTACTACACTTTTACAGTTATGAATTTCCAGAATCATATTATTCACACGTGGAAAATAATGACTCCAAAGTGCTTATTTTTCCAAAACACGCTCAAATCTCAACATGAAAACAATCAATCAAGAACTGGAATCTGCGGCATGCCGTATCATAAATTATTGTGTTCAAACTAGATTAGATTACATTTCGGCATCAATAAGTGAACTATGAACCCCAGGTATTGGTTGCGTGACAATGTTCAAAAGCAGAACTACAATAGTGTTCAAAGTGTTGATATCATTTTAACAAATATTCGCGTCAGTTTACATTTAGCAAATTTGGTTTTCCATAATCATAATGATGAAGTTAAATCCCAGTGCAAAACTAGACGGTAGACGTATTTAGTACACAAACTTTTGTTACTAGCAGGATTCGTACCCGTAGCTCTTGCTTTTGGAGACAGAGTCAATAATCATCCCAATAATGAGCCGATCAAAGTCTCCACGGATATATCTAACTATTTATCAAAATTAGACACCAACATAATATTTCTAGTACATTCCAGCGTAGCTACAACTCGATCTATTTACTCCTTTCCACACTAATCTAAACAAATTCACTTTCTCAGAAATTATTACTGTAGCTTCAGCTGTTTTAAACTAAAACAAAATTGTAATTATTATCTCTGCGAATTTCCACCTGGTTGTAAACAACTAATTAGTCTACATTAATCTAAATGTTGTATCCAATAAATTAATTGAACTAGGACAAAACAATAAAATAAAATAAAGAAGTAAAAAAAATGCTCTTGTCATCTCGTGAATATCCGTCTCTACATTTCAGTTGGTGTTACTAATAGATTAATTGAACTAGAACGAAACAATAAACAAAACTATAAAACCACACCACTCGATGCCACACCTGCCAACAGATGCGTGGTGGCCACTCCTGCGCCACTCACCGATCACGCCCCGGCCATGCGCTAGGACGTGGCTGTGACGTCACCCGCTGAAAATGCCGCTTTCACGATAACGGCAAATTATGTTTTCGTTACAATACGGCGATAACGTAACAATGGTAATTATTACCGTGCGCGATATGGGGCCACGAGGAAACTTACTGAGATTTTCAGCGAAACGGAATATGATACACGTTTGATATTAGAATTGTAAATTGTTCCGTACTCACCACATTTTCCCTATTCCGTACAATTGGTTGTTAGATATGGAATATCTACTGGATCGGCCCACAGAATTATTCTATATATCGAGCCATGGACATACTTTTAGAAAAGCAAAATTTGATTTTCTGAATACTTACATTAACTATCAGCAAGAACGTCTTCAGCCCATCATTAAAAACCATCCTGTCTTTCCCAAATATCTTCTCATTGGAATACTCTAGCATAGTAGTAAACTCATACCTTTTAATTCTTTATTAATCTGGGGCTTACAGTGGGGGGAGTGTGGAAATGGAACTATTAACATCAAAGTCCCAATAATATTATGCAGTCATAATATATTGACATTCATATAATAATATTATTAATTAATAATGTAATAGTACCAATTTTATTGTAATTATATTGTAATTTAATTAAAATATTACCCATTCAATTTTAACGGTAACCATTGTCAGTAACACAATAAGAATGTTTAATTTGCATAAGTTTGGTATTAGTTTTCTGTATAAGAATTTGTAATAATGCTGTTGATTCTATGTAAATAAATAAAATAAAAGTAAATAAAAATAAAAATATACAGGATGAAATTTAATTCGTACTATAATTCCGGTTTACTGGTGACTCCACTCCCCATTACGAACAACTTTCCACTAGGAAACATAGTCGAATTCGATCACAACTTTTCGATTACTCATCCAAAGTAAACCATTCAGAAACCACTAATTAAGTCTGAAGTCCAACAAATTTCGGCTGAATTCGGCTATGGTTTCGTAGTGGAAAGTAGTTCGTAATCAGGAGTGGAGTCACCAGCTGAAAATTGTTGGACTTCCACATTAGAAGTGGTTTTAAAATGGTTTACTGTGTATATCGAAAAAATAAAAATACGCCGTCCAACTTGCTTCCTTGAGGCATAGTACCTAGTACGCTAGCGCTATTGCCCCGCTGAATGCATAAGCTCAGCTGCTGAGCAAAGTAGGCACCAGCTCTCACATCTCCAGAGGCGTAGACCAGTCTAACGGATAAATCCTTTACAAATTTATCGATAAATTAAATTACTTAATAATTAAATTACATAATAGTTTTAATTTCTTATTAGTTACAATAGTTTCAAATTTTTAGTTTTTTCTTTTTTTTTTTATATATATGAGAGGGCGGCAAACGAGCATGCGGGTCACCTGATGGAAAGCAATCACCGCCGCCCATGGGGGTGTCCATGGGCGGCGGTGATTGCTTTGATGTGATCGACACCCGCAACACCAAAAGGGTCACAGATGCGTTGCCGGCCTTTGAGGAAGGTGTCCACCCCAGAATAAGTAGGGCAGCCTGAGCGATGAGGGATTCTCCAGCACTAATAGTGCTGGTACCCTCCTGGGGTACTAACTCTTTAAATACCGCTACCATTCTGGAGAGAGACTGGAAGGTGGGCCTCCGGCGCCCTCGCTCACCGGACGAAGCGCAGTGGCAAAATGCCACTACTCAGATGTCGGTCTTCTGCGAGAGGGTGGTACTTCCCCGGTCGAGCCGGCCCATTCATGCTGCGAGCTAATAGCTTACAGCGTGGCTCTACCACTACACTACACTACACTACACTACAGTTAATTTACTTTATTCGAGATTCTGAATTACAATAGTCGGTATCCTGCTTTTATTGGTAGCCAAACATTTGATACTTTCAAGGCGGTCAAAAATTAAAGAGGGATTCAGTTTTGTGAATGGATCGACAGAGCAACAAGACATCCTAAAAAAAATCATCATATGTTTTTACCTTTCCAGCGACCACCTTTCCCAATTAAAGTGCTGGCGTTGATTTCTTAATTGGGAAAGGAGTTGACGTCGAATAATATTGGTCACTCTGATTTATAATATTAAAGTAAACTTGCATGCATTACAAATGGGGTGGTCAGAGATATCACAAATATATTAAAAGTTTAAACAACATTCGTGGTTCACTTACGAAATATACAGAAAAGCACAAGTGACAGGGATTGAGCCCATCGCCGTTGAAACGTACAAATCGTATGTTTTTTTTTTGTGTAAATTCCTCTAGTCGCCTTTTATGACACCCACTGGAAGAGATGGGTTGGTTCTATTTAGTTTGGCTATGACTGACTATAAAGAATAGAACTGGATCCTGGAAATAAACAGGTTGAAAGAGATGAGAAAGAATAAAAATCATAAAAGAAAGAAGACTGAAGACGTAACATAACAAATACTGGAAGATATAAATTACTGAGGAAGAGGCTGTATGGCTATGCTCCTTGGCCTGACTAACAAAGGGCGAACATTATTAAAAAAAAATGGGTTGGTTCTATTCTTTTTACACACAACAACACCGATCGGTGTTCGCGAGTGTTGAAGGTATAAAAGTATTTTGGACACCGATCGGTGTTCGCGTCCGCCTAAAGGTTAACGACCACCACTTAGGATCTCAAAATTAATGACAATATTTATATTTAAAAATTGACAACGCAAATATTTTTTTTATTTCAAAATTTTCTTGTAGGCTTGCCCATTGTAAGCTGAATAAATGTTTTCTTTCTTTCTTACACGCAAAAAAATCGCGCCAACTGATGCACGTCAATCAATTTACAGAACAGATAAAAATCAGAAATATATTTTATGAAAATAGTCTCACTTGTCTATTTCCACCTAGCCAAACTAAATTACCTAATCGCTATTTTTAAAGCAGAATCACTTGATCTGCCAAATTTCACGAGAAAGTTCGGCGCAATGGCCACTGGCCTCACAACCGCGGTTTCAAGTGACTCGCGTTTCGTCCAAATAGACGACGACATACTGTCAACAACGCGCCAATGAATATTCGTGAACTTTATTGTATGGAAATTGGAGCGAGAATGTGAGGGGAATTTTCTCACATTCTGTGGCTCGTTGTACTTTCTGTGTAAACCTTTTCGTTAAGAGAACGTCATAGGAAAAATTACAGAACTCATAATTTGACAGTAACCCTCTCCAAAGTGCGTTTTGCATCGTCTGTCATAGGATTATTTATCATAAGGGCTTGGGGAATCGGGATGAGAGCGCTTACACCTTTCAGCGTGTTTGGGGTGAAATAGAAATAACACCAACATCGGTCACACCACTGCCTGATCACTAACAGTAAGATGACAGAGTTCGTTGAATAAATTCAAAATTTAGAAACCCCTGAGAAAAAATGATAATGAATGACCAAATGGAAATAAAGACCAAACCAACTGTGTTAAAAGCTAAATTACTTCGAAACAGCACCTGGTACCTCCTTTAGTGTTTATATAAATTTAAAACAACCGTTAAACGGAAACTATGTGCCAAAGGCTATTATAAAATTTCTGACTATCTGTATGATACGAATGCGTGGACAAGAACCGCTCGGCAATATCCAGTATATTTTATTCTTATTTTTCTTTGTCGAATCGTAAATTTTACAATTAGGTATTTCAAATTGTATTTGTATTGAATTATTTAAAAAGAGCAACCCCGGAGTTTCTTGCTCGTTCTTCTCTGGGGCGACTGCCTAATGAATGAGCGATAACTGTATGTCATGACGATTTCAAATGTTATTCTTATAACTTACGAAACAAAAACATTTTTGATTTTGATTTAAAAAAAATATTCTAGAGTAGAGATTAGAGTAAACAAATGTTTGTTTAATATACACTTATTTATTATTATTGTTTAATTACAAGTAATATTTTAAACCGATTTGGTCGGTGGTAGGGCATTTTCAATGTCCGCCTGGCTAGCTACCATCATCTTATCTAAATCTGAGCCAAGCAGCAATGTTAATAGTATTGTTGTGTTCCGGTTGTCAGAGATAAGATAGCCAGTCCCCCAAATGTGTTGGGGTTTCCGGGTCAGAACGCTTCCACCTTCGACCTCATCTTCACTTAACATCAGGTGTGATTGAGGTCAAACCCGTCGTGCATAAAAAAAAAACAGAAACTAGGCTTATTTAAATCCGTCTTCTGCCCGCATTGTAAACTTCTACCGGATCTAGAATAACTCACGGATTTTTCCGATGTAAACAACAAATACCATGAAATTTATATTTGAGGAAAATACCTTCCTATTTGCGATAGCTATTAACGTTTCTTGTCGAGATCTAAGCTCATCTTAAGTTATGTATCAAATAAGCAGAGTCATGTGAGCCAATATTTTCTATAACAACCAACAGATAGACCTTTTTCGTAAATAAAGTCTACATTACAATACTTCAAAAACAAGCTTTTGCATATATTTACTTTAGTACTCGGTTTGGTTGGTGGTAGGACATAATCGATTAATAGCATTGTGGTGTTCCGGTTGTCAGAGATAAGATAGCCAGTCCCTCATGGGGTTTGCGGGTCAGTACGCTATCACCTTCGGCCTCATCTTCACTTAACATCAGGTGTGATTGAGGCCATGTGCAAACCCGTTGTGAATAAAAAAAAAAGCTTTTAATACTTCATCATAATTATCACACATTATTGTAATACAAGGACGAGCAACATAAAGTCCATCTGGGAGTTCCAGTGGTTCCATTTTCTGGGTTCATCTCCAAACCCTCGTCATCCCGTGTAATGGAAAGTGCTCATGGTAGTCCCATCATCAGATCAACTCGCTGATACCATTTTTTTTCTATATTTATCCATAGAACAACAAACAATCTTCACTATAAGACGCCTACAAAAACCTGTAAAGGTTTGTGTGTAGTGCGAATGAGGTCACTGACCCGCCGCGTTATTATTACAAAAGATATGTAACGTAACTTAAATATCTAGATACATAAAATAATGTGCAAAAGCAACTAGACGTGTCTCTTTATCGAAAAAAAATTTGTTGGAAAGTCACTTCCTACATAGTTCCATCTATAAAGTACTTCTTCAATGCATTTTTACATTGTTTTATGTTATGTGAATATAGTTCACCAGGAATACTATTTAATATATCTGGTAATTTAAAAAAAATATCTGGTAAAACTATATTGCACTGTCACAAATAATGTCATATTTCAGCGCAATCAGATACCAAGCAAGTGGTTGAAAAATAGTTTGAAGTTTTTGAAACGGACAACTTACGAGTAAGTACATACATACAAACGAACATTTTATAACAAGATTGAAATTAAATGTTCATAAAAATAATACGTAATTTAAATTTTAAATAGATACATAATATAATGGAGGCTATATAATTGTTTAATATTAATTCATTCTATGTTACTGTTATTGTTTAGCGGACATAATTTATTCTGCTGTTTATTATTAAATTTCACGACTATTTTAACATGACTACCATATTTGTATGCCAATTTGGCTGATGTATCATAACAACCTGTACACCTGTGTATCACAAATAAATAAATGATTGATTGATTGCAAGCGAAATAAAAGCTTGTAAAAACAATAGACATTTTGTTATGAAGGACTGGAGACGTGTGTGACCACAAGGTCACCTGGTGGAAAATGAAGATGAAGCACGCGATCCCCACTTAAGGTATATATTTACCCAGAACTTGAACATCCGAAGATTGTGAAATTTGGGGATCTCGATACCTCAGAAGAGAGTTCCATAGGTATATTCCAAGGGCATTTGGTACGTACAGCTTCAATGTTTACACAATATGCAGAATCTGAAATATATATAATCAAATCGGGTACGTTTTAAAGAAAGGTCTAGTCAATAGTACCCTAAACGGATGAGCATATACGAGTATAAACACTTTATGAGATTGAAAGAAGCAAAAGAGGTAGGTACGTGAGAATCGTTGCAAGTGGAAGCATGTGGGCTCTTCCTATCCTTGATTGAACAGGCGTGATTTTTTTTTTTAATAAAAATAAATAAAAAGTTTATTGACTCAAACTTAGGCTAAGTTACAATCAGCGAATTAAAAAATTAGGAGGTTACATAACAAATACACTTAAGCAAAATTAAGTGTGTGTAATGTGTGTATGTAAAATCATAATTATATGTTTACTCAAAACAAGATATACATACAATGACGATAAAGGAAGTGGCGGACATTTGTGTTTTACTAAAATATTTTTTTTATCTAAACTTATTTTTAAAAAGTTTCACGCAAACACGAGTTTTCGAAAATAGAAGGCCGTTTTCAAATGTACAGCCGTTTTGGCCCTACATTGCCACAGTTAGACACACAGACTGTCCTAATCACAGATTTTATATATAAACGACGTCGCAAAAGGACGGGTGTTATAATAATGAGTTTAAAGCCTGTGATATATCGGATGAGTTTACCGTACCGTTTTTTTTTTACCGTAAGGAAAAAAATACGGCATATTAGGTAAGTGAAATAGAAGTTATTGGCATAGGTAGTTTAATATCTTTTTCTCAAAACCGTCATCGACGCACGCGCCGTACGGAGATTGATATGTGACTGGCGGGATACGTAAGGTTCCTATCATGCGAAATTTATTTCGATCTAATCTCTCCTACAAGTTTTTTCTTTATTTAAATAATTGAATGATGTAAATATGTGGAATAGGCTACAAACGTGACCGTTACATACTTACGCAAGCATTGGAAAATTATATACAAATGTCACAAAGAACGTAGCGGCGGCGGGCGGCGCGCATGTAGAGTCCTGCATGAGAGTTTTTTACACAACAGCCATAACTCAAAGTAAAAGTCAAAATATTATTTCGTACAAATATGTCTGTAGGCAGTTGTTTAACATTTGGTAAAGTAAATATTAAGCATTTAGTTTTTTCTAGTTGAAAAGGAGATTATTTATAATAAACCAAATTGTACAAGTACAAAAATGGTAGTGTAAATTAGTAATATAGACGTACGTTTCTTACCTTCATCATATCTGCCATTAAAGCGAATCCCAGCCATCTGTGCCGAGATCTCTTCATTGTGCCAGCTTGACCTGTAACAAGTGAAATAAACTTTAAACTTCTTTCCTTTAGAACTCTAATTCATACAGCTCCAAAGAGCTGTAGATCAAAAAAAGAATCAGTTTTACTTCCGATAATCCTAATTCAATTATAGCGTTGTGTACTTCAAAAGGAATAGAATATAGAAGTCACTCAATAGCCTGCGTGCCGGGGTCGGTAGATGCTGAGAGAACATGTCCAAGTGGGACTACACGAACGACAACCGGGGTGATACACCACAAACTATAGAGGACTTCCACAGCTAAACCTAGGGCTCCCTCATAGATTTCAATGGGGGGAGGCCTTTGTTAGCATCTCATAAAGACAGAAAAACTGTATAAGATTAATTTCTTTCAGGTTCTAAAGTAAAGAGAAACTAAGCTAACAGCGTGTAGGGGCATAAGTACACAACATTGTAAACTATCTGCTTTGAATGTGACCTCCAAATTCGAGACATCTGAGCCTAACGAGATACGCTTCAAAAATAACCGTGTACGAATAGCTTAGGGGCACGGGGCAACCCGCGGAATGGACTTTGACTGCGCGCCGGCGCCGTTGCCCGCCGCTATTTCAGTACCAAAACAGCGCTCTCGTTCATATGTTAACTAATCTAATGAGATTAATTTAATTTTCAACAAGCCCTACGCATATTTGTTGCCGATAACAGTACAGTGTAAGATACCACCTACACATGCCCACTCAATAATAAACCCATACACACTCACACACTTAACAGTTTACGTATTGTATATACACGTACATTTCATACATATATATTACTAACGCCACTAACATCTTCTCGTTTACCAATGAGTACCATGTACATACATTTATAGATAAGTACCTACTACTGCAAAGTTGTAATGGGGGAGGACCTGATGACCTGAAATACAGGCTAATACTGCCTAGTTTAGGCATCAATCGCCGACAATTTTTATTTATAATTGTATCTATAATAAATATTTGTGGACAAAGGAAATGACTTTTCCTGCTCTTGCACTTTCGCAAAGTTTCACAAAATAGTTGGACGAATGTGCAGGAATTTACAATGGAACTAAAGAAAAAATTTCGCCAACTCACCTGTCTCCCATGAAACTATGATATCATTTTTTTTCATTATAAAGCTTGCTATGGCATGTACCACTGTCCTGCTGCTACATAGGCCCGTATTAATAAACCATATTCAAGATTGAGAACAGTCTTGTGACCGGTCTCAAGTAAACGTGTTGATTAATGTCCTTTGTGGGACACATCATACGCTTTTACAATAAAATACCAGAACATGTATTGAGTTTAACAGAGCAGAAATTTAAACGCTACATTAAAGAAACTCTGTGTAAGAAGGGTTATTACAGGATAGATGATTATTTAGGCGATAAGGAGGTCTGGTGTTAGCTGGTCGTTATGTTAATTGCTATTGTTTTGTAATATGTAATATAAGATGTATTATTGTTGTAAGGATGGAGACTAGTTGAAAAGATGTGTTGTTGCGGAGTTTCTTGTCGCTTCTTCTCCCTAACCATAACACCTTGTGAAGCGATGTAGTTAAAAAAAAGAAAAATAGCATGTTGACTTTCAATAAGTGATATTTTTGTATCCTACATTGAATAAAATATTTTTGATTTTGATTTTGATTTTGAATAAATCTAACTTGAGACCTGAAAAGAACGTGCACACTCAAGCAGTACTCACTTGAGAGGTGCGCGTATTAATAAACGAAACTCAATACTATCATTCATTCGCCGCTGAGGCGAATACTTGAGAAGTGATCTGCCGCCACACTGCTATGTTAATAGCATTGTTGTGTTCCGCTTGTCAGAAATAAAATAGTGGTCCCTCAAAAAAGACGGGGTTTCCGGATCAGTACGTTTCCACCTTCGGTCTCATCTTCACTTAACATCAAATGTGATTGAGGTAAAGTACTAACTCGTTGTGCATAAAAAAGACTGCTGATAAAATTAAAAATCTCTTTACAAATAGTTTATCATAAAGGATCACAAGGATAAAAATGAGTAAAGTCTGTTATAATGTTATGCGACAAGGCAAAAATCTATTGCAGTGAGTTTCCACTTAAGTTCGAGTTCTCATAATTGTGATAATTGTTGAATAATATTAAATATTTTTGTGTAACCTGTTGATTTATAAAAATAAAAATATTTAAAGTTTTGAATATTTGACATACATAACGTCACAAGCTTTATCCCAAATGGGGTGGTCAGAGACATTCCCAACATTAGCGTTTCCAAACTTAAAAGTATAATACTTGTAACAAAATTCACCTTTATTTATTTCTCCAGAAAGTAACTTTAAAATCCCGACATTTTGAAAATTTGTTAAATATTTTGGTGTTCCTTTTTGTGAAAACTTTTTAAAGTAAAACATGGCTTAATTATCCAGTAACCAAGCAAAAATCTAATTTAAAAAAAACTTTTATTGTATTGGATAATCTGGATCCTGCAATGGTACCCAATAGTACCTATTCCTCGTAATCAACAACGGTATGCTTTTTAATGATGACGTCACAAAGCCATCAAGATAGCAGATCATCCTCCTTCACCAAAACAACGTCTCCGTGACTCAATGTAAACAACATTGGGTTTAAGATTCGGAGGTCGCGGGTTCGATCCCCAGCGGGGTACATGTTTAAGTACTCGGTTTGGTTGGTTGTAGAGCATTTTAAATGTCCGCCTGGCAAGCTACCACCATCTTATCTAAATCTGCAACCAAGCAGCAATGTAAATAGCATTGTTGTGTTCCGGTTGTCAGAGATAAGATACCAGTCCCCCAAATGTGTTGGGGTTTCCGGGTCAGTAAGCTTCCACCTTCGACCTCATCTTCACTTAACATCAGGTGTGATTGAGGTCAAATACCAACCCGTTGTGCATATATAAAAAAAAGAGTGTTAGAAATAGCACTTCTAAAAGTTCCCTTAGTACCACGACCACAGTAATACATATATAAACATGGCAATGAAATACAAAACCGCGATAATATCGTACGCCAGCTGAGGCTCCTATTATGGAAGCGTACGAGAACGACAACATAGCAATAATGACTTCCTTCGGCTAGAAAATTAGGTAATAGATACCCTGTATCTTGTAAAAAACGTCCGCTGAAAACAAGAAGAAGTAAAGTGGGTGTGTAGTACCCTTCGAAAATAACGGTTACGGGTTGCAATCCAACCCTGCTAGATGTAAATGTTTGTGTGATGAATACGAACATTTATTCCCGAGTCATGGATGTTTATATAAATATTTATGTATGTTTATCCGTTATCTAGTATCCATAGTACAAGCTTTGCTTAGTTTGGGACTAGATAATTGGTGTAAGTGTCCGAAATATTGATAATATATTATATTTAAATTTATGATTCCAAAAAAGAATTTACCTTGCTTCTAAACATTTTTATTAGAATTTCACAAATTACCATAGAACCTAAAAATGTTATAGTCTGTATGGTTTTGGCACGTACAAAGAATAGAACCACCCCTTCTCTTCCCCTGGCTGTCGTAAAAGACGACTAAGAGACTTTCCAGCAACAAACATCTATAAGATTTGCACGTTTTAAGTCCAATGAGGTCACCTCCTGTGCATTTCTGAATATTTCGAAAAGTGAATCGTGGATTTTTTTTTCAAGAATAATTTTTTAAATGTTCGTGACGTCAAGTGTATATGTGGGTGTTACCAAATCAATCGACGTCATCGAGCGATGGTAGAATGGAATAGTCTATGTCGATCGATCTGCTTGATCAGCCGCGCCGCTCGCCGAACGCCGACCGGTGCCATCGAACGGCAAACGATCGATTGGTTGTCAAACGGGATCTGTCGATCAATTAAAGCTACCAGACCAGCCGATTAACTTCGATCGACGTTGACCGATATCGTCCATCGACAATCGATCGATTGGTCTGGTAACACCCTATGAAACCGTTAAGGTATCTACTGGGGAACCTTTATTCTTTCTAATTAATGATTCATTTACATGCCATCTGACATCTACTTACCTACTGACTAACGACAACCATGATGGTTCTGTTTACTTGGTGTGTCATGCAATGAATTATAAATAGACAGGTAATTGTACAGCTGTCCGCAGCGTTCTCATCACAATAACATTACACGCGATTTGTAAACAAGCTAGTCTATTATGCGTTTTGGACTGTGAGCACCACATTGGGCATAGGTGGAATTGATCAACGTCATATCTGATTGTCCATAAGCACATGAAATATGATGTAGGTTTGAACCCGGCTCCTGATCACGATGTCCTCACTGTTGGGGCACAGCGTCTTCTCAGTGAGAGGGTATGGGACCATTTAGTACGGATTGGTGAATTTGTGTAAAACTAGTGACCATCAGTGTTTTAAGCGGCCCCTTTAGGCCACCGACTTGGCTAACAATTCAAAACAAACGGTATCTACTTATCGTGCCCTCCGAAGTACGCAAACATTTAAAATGTCATTAGTGTGGTCACCCATCCAAGTGACCGCTCCAGACGTTGCTTAACTTCGGTAATCTAAAGCTAATTTGACACCATTAGATATACTTTATTTGAAAATTACAACATAATACAGAAAACAGAGACACTTAATGGGATGAGTGCAGTGTGATGTCAGAAAAAGACTCCATCTCAGCACAAGCCGCAGCAATTGCCACAGCGCTGGTTTTCAGAGGAGCCCAACGTGGAGTGCCTTCGATGTGATTCGAATTTATACCTAAGTAGATAAAGTGAGTCCTAGCAGCGAACTATCAACTCCAGGGGACCAATCGCGCCTTTTTGCAACGTTTTTGATTTAGCTTTAGTTTAACTGAAGTAAAAAATGGTATCGCGCTATTTTTTTGTGAACGATTATATCGTTGAGGCTACAGTGTTATTCCTCTATGATGCTACCAAAGTAAAACCAAATCCAAAATGTGTAGATCTAACCACGAGTAACACGATACGAAATGTGCTTAACGTAACGTTTTTGGTTATGGTTTAGCTATGGTATTGGTGTCGATTCGGATGTACACCAACTAAACTAAACTAAAACCAGTTTTGGAGTGGTGCCGTCGCATCGTACTGTACCAGGGAGAAAGAGACAGTAGTACTTTAAAACTGGTTTTAGTTTAGTTTAGTTGGTGTGTTTTAGGGTGTGGTTTAGTGGTCACCAGTAGTGTCGATTCGGATGTACACCAACCAAACTAAAACTAGTTTTGGAGTGGTGGCGTCGCATCGTACTGTTCCAGGAAGAAAGAGACAGTACTACTCTAAAACTGGTTTTAGTTTTGTTGTTGTACATCCGAATCGACACCAATATCGTTCAAACTTAGCGTAACTTACTGCTTAGTATCGTTAACTTACTTGAACTTACTCTGGGGGCCAGTTCAAGTATTCATTGCAACTCCTTTCTGGTGGCTTAATCGCCATAAATATAGGTATTCAAATTGTTGTGAAGCTTACGCCCGTATTAAGATTGATTGATTGATTGAAATTCTCAAGGTTGAGAGGACCTTAAGTTGACACTTGAGAATCTGTTGCATTGTAAAATCGTATAAAACATGGTATTGAGACTGGGACACCATCTCAATCTTAAGATCGATTATGCGGGACTTAGGACTAATCGACGCAGGATAAAAAGCCAGTTGAATCTATCTCATTTGCGATAAGAGTGGTGCTTCACCCACTTTACATGGCCACATCCATATTACACAGACCCAATCTTCCAATCCTATAGGATTAAACGTGTACACGCGGTCGCACGGTCGTGACGTGATACTTGTATAAGCGTCTCACTGCACTCACTGTAACGCCGAGCGGCTTGTATACACACACTGGTTGGAAATTGGTCATCGTGCCGTACCGACTGTACCTAGTGAATATCCCCAGCAGCACGTGAATCTCCGATCGCGTGCTCCCACGACTATGACGCAACGGCAGCTATTTCTCAACTCCAGCGCGTAAACAGCCCGTGTTCCGGTTCGACTCCAGCTCTGATACATTCCACATTGATTCCAAATTCCAACGGCCGAATGCACAAATGTTTCAGTCATTTATTAATCCTGTATCTCTTCACTAAAGGTCATCTATCTGCAGCTGTGAGAATGACGGCGAACGTATGTTCACGTATACACCCAATGTGGATCGTGAAGCGCTCTGAATGCGAGTTGAATATATTGAAATAATAGTTTAAAATAATATGAAGCTTGTAGAGCTCTGACTTTATCTGAATTAAATTCTATGTAAAATTTTGTAGGGCTAACACTAAATGAATTGTATAATTCATTGAGATACTATGTATGTACGTGTTAGTACATAGTAACTCTGTGGTTTAATTATACACAATAACATTTCCTTGTTTTGTCGAATCACCAATTGTAATCTAAAACCTACTTAAAAAGAGCAACCCTTGAGTTTCTTGCTCGTTCTTCTTTGGGGAGACAGCTTTGTGAATGGGCAGTAATATTATTATTGGAATACATTTTTATGGCTGTATGAAAATTCGAAGGGGAAAGACGAACTCATGCTTAAATTCAGAAGTCGGTCGGGTGTCCTAAGAGACCTCGTCTCGAACTGTCACAGTTTCCAAACCTTCGTATGTCTTTACCGTTTTACTCGTAGTACTCGCTCCGTTCACTGCATCTAGGAGCACTCTGTGGTGCAAATAAAAGCAGGGGCCTTCACTCAACCTTCTTCACCACGGGGCCATTAGTGTAATTTCTGCATTTCATTGGCACCATATACTTTCAGTAGGCTCTTGCTCCTGGCTTATGGGAGTTATAGTGGGAGGAATCTGCCTATGGATATTTTCCATAATTGGAGTTATAATGAATGAATGGAAAAAACGCAACACGAATCTACGGTAAGACACTCGAAGCTGAAACAGCTCTACACACAAAATTTTGGAGTTTGGTCCTTCAGTTTTGACTGTAGGACCAAACTCCGAAATTTTGTGTGTAGAGCTGTTTGCAAGCAAGATGCTCATATTATGCGAGACGATCGATTGGTGTAGTGTATAGTCACCATGTCAGCGAAACCACGGTTTGGGATTTCGTATCCTGCGATGTTTCTGTGATGAATACGACATTTTATTCCCGAGTCATGGATGTTTATATTTTTTTTATAGATTTTTTGTTTATATAAAATAAAAAGCTTGTACTATGGATACAAGATAACGTATATTATATAAACATCCATGACTTGCGAATAAATGTTCATATTCATCCATCACACAAACATTTACCCCTCGCGGGATTCGAACCCGCAACCGTTGGTTTCGCTGACAGGGTCACTATCCACTACACCAACCGGTCGTTAGAATCTAGACAACACTTCAAACAATCCACAGATCGCTAACTAGATAGTAAATATCGTTGATGTTAGTTCTAGGCCCGTATTAATAAAATGTGATTGGTGTAAGTGTCCGAAATATTTATATTTAACTTGTATTTACATCGTGTATATCTATGTATGTATGTATATATTTCATTGAATTTTCTCATTTTCATGACGAATACTAGAATTATAGTATTTGATTTGTCCAGGCAATTATGGCGCATAATTTCCAACCGCCACTTTAGTGATCAGATAACACATTAGTCACTGTACTTACTGCAACAAACATGTTGGAGCATGCATATGTGAATGACAAAGTACTTATGATAACATAATGAAAACTGAAAACAAAGCGAACACTCAAACTTCTACAGTAATGCAAATCTCACAGTAAATGACATGGTCTTTACCTACGAAATTGTCGTTTTGTATGAAAAAATTTAAACGAATTTTCTTCATGTATTTTTTATTTGTAATAACTAATAATCGAAGTAATCACCCATGCAGTCAATGCATCTTTGCCAACGCAGTGGCAGTTTATTGATGCCCTTCTTAAAGAAATCAGCTGGACGGGAGGCAACAAATTCTTCAAAGGCATTTTGTACTGCCTCTCGGGTATTGATTTTTTTCCTGCCAAGAAGTTATCCAAATTCTGGAAAAAGTATTAGTCTGTAGGCGCAAGGTCTGGTGAGTAGGGCGGATGACGGAGAGCTTCCAACCCCAGTTCTTGCAACTTGGAGACCGTCTGCTGTGCCGTATGAGGTCGCGCGTTGTCGTGCAGGAGCAGCGGAGAGGAGCGATTGACCAATGCTGGTTGGAGATGCGCCAGCTTCTCCATCATTGTGTTCAGTTGTTCACAGTACACATCTGTAGTAATGCTCATCCCGTTTGGTAAGAAGCTGTGATGAATCACACCGGCGCTAGACCACTAAACAGTGACCATCACTTTTCTAGGGGTAAGTTTTCGTTTAGGGCATTGTTTAGGTGCTGAACCAGGATCCAACCAACTTGCTGAGCGCTTGCGGTTATCAAACAAAATCCATTTTTCATCGCAGGTAACAATGCGGTTCAAAATTCCTTCATTTGTGTGTCTGTTGAGCAGTGCAAGGCACGTCTCGACGCGTACTTCGCGCTGGCGATCATTGAGTTCGTGGGGCACCCATTTGTCAAGCTTTTTTACCTTGCCAATTTGACCCAAATGGACCAATATTTAATTGTTTTCACGCTAACGTCGAAAGCTGCTGCTCATTCAGCCGTAGATTGTGTATCATCAGCTTCCACAATCGCCTTTAATTCGTCATTGTCGACCATAGTTTTCTGACGACCGCGAGGTTCATTTTTCAGGTCGACATTCCCAGAACGGAAGCGAGCAAACCAATAACAGGTGGTGCGTTGGTTTGTAGTGTTAGCTCCGTAAACGTCGTTGATGTTGCGTGCCGCTTGTGCCGCGTTGCTGCCACGACGGTACTCACATTCCATAATTACTCGAATTTTTAACGTATCCGTGATGACGAAAAAGATTGAAATGCGATGAAAATGTAACACTAATCAATAAACAGACTACTTTTGGAAAAACAATTCCATGTTTTTAAAATAAAATTAATTTGAAATTAGAATTCTAAAGAAAGAAAACGAAAGAAAATAGAAATATCAAGTGTCACAGGGGAGCGTCAGTGGCTAAACGGTTAACACGTGGTCTGCCAATTTAGGAGGTCCTGGTTCGATTCCCAGACAGGCCATGTACCAATGAGTTAATAAATTTAATTTAATTACTTATATGTGCATTTATCCCACTGCTCTTAAACGGTGAACAAAAAAAATCGTGAGGAAACCTGCATGCCTGAGAAATAAAAATTCAAAGACATGGCCCATACTCCTTCATATACAAGGGGCCCATTCATCCCTGCAGCGGGATGTTTACGGCCTGGTGATGATGATTAGGGGGAATAATAATTATTCAATATAAAGAAAAACACTAATAAAAAACTAGCACCAACTCCCTGGTTGATGGAATCGTACCCAGAAGGCTGGCCGCATTGCCTCGATGCTGATTCTTTGCGCAAAGTATTGGCCAGCCCTTACTTTGGCTTCCACATGTTTAAAAATGTTATAGAATGTTGATGCTCTATAGAAATACGATTAATACAATTTTGTTTTAGGCGGGAAGTGAGGGTTTTTCATGGTTTATCAACATAAAACCACTTACTTATTTTGACCAAGTGAAAGAAAAGGTGAATGTCCGTGTACCAAGAGGTTAAATCCAGATTGGAAAGCAGAGAGCCGTGTTCACTCCACCGACAAGAGCATACCTCTTAAAATTAAACACAGATACATGTATAAATGCCCGTGTTGTGATCAGTGTTAACGAGCTCAAGTAGGAGACGTTCCATTTTAACCCTCAGGGTGACAACGTATCTGAGACCCTTGGCTGCATTTAAAATCGAATACACATCATTCATCAACAGCCTTGAGTCTCCAGCAACGATTGGTGAATTTGTGTCAGCACTAGGCCGACAGTCAGTTCCTGCAAGATATTGACTTGACTCAATTGGAACCAACTACTCAACAAATATTCATACTCGCACCCAATAATGTAATTAAGGGTCTCCACAAATATCTATGCTGGTTTTACTAAATTCATTGCTGTCTATGAGTTATGAGCAAAAAACAGCATATTACGATGGTAAGGAATTAAACCACAGAACAACAATTAATAAACTTTGAATACATAAACTCTCTATCTGCTTCGCTGGCGAAGTGGCACGGCACTACCAAACACGCTTGGCATCGGCCGGCGTATTGCGTAGCTTGCGATGCGCGCGCGCTGGTGGGCGTGAGCGAACAGGCAGGCCACGCGGACGATGCGTGCGCGTGACGTCACACGCCGCACCTGCCTCTGAGCAACATTGACACACAAATACCGCCAGCTACTGTGGAGGCTTGTTATTTGTTGAAATGGTTTGCTGATCACTTATTGGGTCAAAATACAGAAAAGCTGCAACCACGTCACTAAATTTGCATCATACTGTATCTAGTTAATAATTTTTCATTATCGTGGTTACACAAAACGAAAATTACTAATACTTTCTGTCAGTGACAAACTCTTACGAAAAATAATCAAAGTAATCTTATGTATATTTATTTGTACGTTACAATGTATTTAGTTACTTGATAACATTAGTTATATAATTTTTACTTAGCTGAACGTAGACCTATCCTAGACGAGATTGTTCTCGCATAATTAATTATCAATAGAAAGTAGGATTTCCAATGTGACGTTGATTTTTATCCAG
Source organism: Oegoconia quadripuncta (assembly GCA_949316235.1). Lineage (NCBI taxonomy): Eukaryota > Metazoa > Arthropoda > Insecta > Lepidoptera > Autostichidae > Oegoconia > Oegoconia quadripuncta. The sequence continues at coordinate 4,100,057 of OX438751.1, forward strand.
CCTATTTTGATTGATTCTGTGGACATTGTAGTCTAACCTAACTACTTACTGTAAAATGCTAATTGTTCTATCTACTTGACTCTTTTCTCATAGCTCAAGACAAAAACAAGTACCTATATCCACTATTAGCAACAAGTTTTCTTCAATTCTACTTAATCCCTGAACGCTGATATTCAAACTAAAAATCTTCTCATCATGCCTCGGTACACGTAAACAGGAAAAGTAAGAAAACTAATAATGCTCTTAGCTATATTAGTAAATCATTCAACGAAACTAGTTGGTAGCCGTTAGATACTGTATTGCATGTGAAGTAGTTAAATCGCACTTCTTTACATGCTCTTGCAAATTTACCATGACCTACAATACTAAAACGTTTAAATGATTGATCATTATTTACTTTGTTATCATATCAGGTGATGAAATGATTACTCTATCTGGTATTGTTTTATAGTTTTTGACTAAGTTTGATGACAGCATGACCAGTGTAACACTGCTAAGGAAATGATTCATAGGAGAGTTCGTGTCAGAGGTCTTCAGTGGCATTGTCTATTCTTATTACAATTGCTAATTAATTTTCAACAGCTCATAAAATTACAACAAATTGGAATTAATTAATTTGTTTACTATTTACATTATTATCACGTTCCATTGATTGAACTATCATTACATGCTTTGGGATATCCCCTTTCCAATGACTCAATGAGTTTATTTTTGGTAGACCACGGATATGTCGCTATCATTAACTTTCCCATTTCGTCATTATGATTTATAAGAATATTTTGGTTAGCTACAACAACTTTGTTTGTATCACGTTTGTTAGTATGTAGTGTATCAGCTACTGGTTTATGTTCGGTACATTTTCACATGTATACTTATACATGTGTATGTCAGTATATTTTGCCAGCCTGCTCATAGGCCCGTGCGATCCGCACTGGGCACCGCGGCCGTGTTCCATCCGCTTTTATACCCTCGGTGGAGATGATAACGCGGCAATATTTACATTGCGATAGTGGTCTGATGTTTGCACTTCAGTTTTTGTTCCTAGTACGCGTGTAAAGCAAACACTGCTGGGAATATACTAACTTTGTAACTAGAAATTTCTTAAAATGATATTGTTAATGATAAGGAGATAATGGCGATAAACAAATCACAGTTTTTGCATGCACGCGGCATGTTTCAACAGGTTAATGAATTGCTTTATGATATTATTCACCCTCAGTAGGTACCTTCGTTTTACAACTCATTATGATTGAATTAGGGTGTGGTAAGTAGTTTACTTATTATGTCATTGAGCTCTTTGGACGATCAATCAAAGACAGAAAGTTGACGACACATTTCCTCACGACTCACGTGTAGAACTGTGCCAAAATATGTTGGTACCACAGCAAATACAGCATTACGCAAAGTGAACGGAAAACTACAGTGCGTTGCACAATGCGCGGACATCGCTCTTATGAGCCAATAGTAGGGTCGAGAATGGGTGTTGGTGTATTTTGACGAGGCGATGACGAGGCGTGACATCACGCGCGCACATGCAGCCGACGCGTGATCGTGGCACGATGACGCGCCCACAAGCGGATCGCGGTTGTCCGTAAGCCTGCAGTTGTGGGTTATTTTGGTCAAAACGAGAGTCCGTTGCTATAGCAATGCGTCGACTAATTCTTTTTCAATCCTTGTTGTTGTGAAAGTTTAGTTTGTTTCTTAACTGCATTTTAAGGATGGGAATTATCGTGTAACATTTTACTTTGTCACCAATTTAGATGGCGTAAAAACTGAGATGATCCTTAGAATAGTTTATTATTCGCAGTTTTAGGTTAGTTAGTCCATTTGCAGTGGTCAGGTTCAGTGTTGTAAGAGTTGTAATTTCTGCGTCGACATCATTGGCGTTTATGTGCGTACGGCGTATTCCTTACAAACTAGCAAATCTGCCAAACAAATGCACCGATTCTAATGGTAAGCAAGGTAAGATAAGTTTCACAAGTTAGTAGATATCATTGTCCAAATAACTATTCAAAGCTAATTGCATTTTTCTGTTAGTATGGACATCTTCAAAAAATCTAATTTCCTTCAACACTTTACAGGCATTTCCTAGGATCGCGTGCTTCATCTTCGACCACATGGACACTTTCCATCAGGTGAAATTCTGGTCAAACGTGTACCCAGTTAATCATAAAAAAATATATTTCGAAAATGTTCTTGTGGCGTTCGAATTCGTGCGCATCCGTTTGATGCAGGGTTTTCTGGCAACACAGAAAGGCGTCTAGCCAGCGAGATAAAAACAAATAGGGAGTGACTTTACTTGTAGACATGTTTCATTATTAGGATTTTAATATAAAGGAACATCCATGAAAGACTTTTATTTATGGGAGAGTCTATCTCCAAAGAGTTCTGGTCTTATCGACCTGACATCTGGTTTGCTCAGGTTGAATCACAATTAGATATCATCCTTGCAACTTGAGCGGGTGAGCATACCTGGTACCGATGTTACGCTTAAGTCCATGGTTACGCTTTGGTGTGGCATGTCCACAGGAAAGCCTCGTCATGTGACACCACCATTTCGACGAGCCATTTTTGATAAGATAAATAGTCTTAGCCACCCTAGTGCGCTTAGATTGTTGTGCGGCATAAACAATCTTAAGTTCAATGGGTAAACTCGAGCAAAAGATGACTCTACTGCCAGCTAGGAAAAGGAGAAACCTCAATTCTTCATACAAATTTTAATGGAAACGAAAAAACTGTAGTAAAGTTAAATATAAACAAAACACACTTCATGGCTCAATGTAAACAACATTGGGTTTACGATTCGGAGGTCGCGGTTTCGATCCCCAGCGGGGTACATGTTTATAAGTACTCGGTTTGGTTGGTGGTAGGGCATTTTAAATATCCGCCTGGCTAGCTACCACCATCTTATCTAAATCTGCCGCCAAGCAGTAATGTTAATAGCATTGTCGTGTTCCGGTTGTCAGAGATAAGATAGCCAGTCCCCCAAATGTGTTGGGGTTTCCGGGTCAGTACGCTTCCATCTTCGACCTCATCTTCACTTAACATCAGGTGTGATTGAGGTCAAGTACCAACCCGGACTTTATGCACCGGACGACTTTTTGATTTTTGCGCGTGATTTAAGTTTCCTTGAATCTAATGTTTTTTTCAAAAGTAGTTGTAACAATAAGAATGTTTTTTTATTACAGTACTTGCGATATCTTATCACGACAAACCCGCGAGTAATCCTATCTCCTCTCTCACCCCCGCACAGACGCAATACTACCTACTTCCCTATTAAATAAAATTATCTGTCTTGTTTTTCTGTCCTTCTTTTAAACTTTAATCACATTATTTATCAGCGTTGGCCCTGATTTTATCCTATTTATAGCTAGGTGCGGAAAATATCAGTTGAAATCCACCTCAATTGGTATATACGTGTCGATAGTAATTTGTATAAACAAACAATCCTCATTTTTTTGATTTTTGATCATTGTTGTCGATAAGCTTCCGGTCTGACCCATACTCTTCAAAATTCCTTGCAAATTCACTAGCCGAGATCCCGCCAAAAAGTCTGTTTAATTATGAATTCCTGAATCAATCAATCAATTTCTTTTTCACTCCTCTCGGAGAAGGCAGAGGGAGCTAAGCCCATACAGCCATGTCTTATTTCTTCAGTTTATAAGTCAGTCTCAGTCAAAACAAGTAATTCGTCGTATACTTGGCGTATACAGAGTCTAGTCACGTCCAAGTCATTCTTCAGTAAAGTGGCAGAATGCTTTACAAAAGATTTTGGCTGCTTCACTAACTTTTGCTGCACAATCATCTGCCATTATTAAGTTTTAAAAGTCAGAATGCACAAATTACAAGAATTATAAAGAAAAATGCAACTTCACTCGCCGAGATCCCGCCAAAAAGCCCCATGTATTCCTGAGTCAGTTTTGCGACTGGTCTGGTCAAATTATTTTTAGATGTTCAGATTGACCAACCATACCATCGTACAAACAGTCAATGACTTGTACGACCGTAGTTTGTTTTCGAAAGTCCACTCGTATTTACGACACGCCATCTTTACTACTGGCCTTGCTAAACTTTTGCTAAATCATTTTCGAAAGAGTTAGTAATTTTTCATGGAGTTATGAAGCACTCAATTTCACTGGGTGAATCACGATTAGTTAAGCAATGTTTAGTGATATCAGTACTTGGATGGGTTACCAGTATTACCACTGTGGCATTTTGTGAAGTATTTCCGTGCTTTCGCAGAGTTGTTCTAATATTGGGTCTTTACCTATGAAATTGGAGTTTTTTTCATTTGTACCTATACTTGCGATTTTCAAAGCTATATCCAAATTTGTTTTTTATTTGGAAAATGGAATATTATTTCAAGGTTTCACATGAAATATTATTTTATTTCTGGGCTAAATCACATAATAAAAAAAATTGAACAGAGCTCTTTTCATGTGCTTCCCATAATCATTTCTTAGATTCGCTGAAACTTTTATAAAGCGGTTACTTTTAAAAATTAACGCTGCCTATACTTAACTTAATGTTATCCGATAATACACACAAAGTTTAACAAAATTTGGATTTGCCGTTCCCAAAAAAAATCAAAAATGTTTGTATGGAGAAAACAGTGTTCATGAAATTCTTCATACAAAATGCCAATTTCATAGATAAGGACCTAATACATGAGCCTGTGTAACACTACTCTTATTTAATTACAAATTTATGGTGTTTTTATAATTGCTGTACTTTACTACAATTATTTATTATTTTACATGCATTTGAGGTGTGACTTAGCTGCAGTTTTACACACTGCTACGAGGTGCCATGAGGATGAGCGACCGCTACTGCATCTTACGCTGAATAGTGGACCTTATGTTCCAATGTTTAGATACCAGATTTTGTACTGAAATTTGTTATTCATCAATCAATAAATACTCTTTTTTGCACAATTAACAAAAACACATAAACAATTACAGCGTACTTACATCATCAATTTTCCAAACCTTACTGTAAAGTTACAAGCAACCAGTAAAGAAGTTTTACACTAATCGTACTGATACGGGTGTATTTTTACAGTTATTATTATTATATAACGTAATGACATTAAATACATAAACCAAGCTTACAAACTATAACTAAGGTTGTCAGAAATAACATAGCCAGTCCCCCAAATGTTGGGGTTTCCGGGTCAGTACCTTCGACCTCATCTTCACTTAAGGTCAGGTGTGATTGAGGACAAGTACCAATCCGTTACCTATGCATAAAAAAAAAACTAGATAATTCATGTCATCAACACAAATTTCTTTCTTTAATTTTCAAGTTCTCGTTTTTTTTATTATTAGTCATTAGTCATTAGTCATTATTCTGTAAACATTTTAACTGGCTCTCTTTCACGGCTAAAGCTTACGTTTTACTTACCTTTGGGTGTAGAACTCCAAACAGGATATATAATATCGCACTTTGAGAGAAGGTGGGTGAATATTTTCATGTGTTCACTGATTATAATATCATCACCATAAATCTTCAACGAGTAATTATAAGAAACAGCGCTGCCGGTAGTATCCAAGGAAACCTAATACAAACTATTCAAAGCCAACCCGCTCTGAGCAGCACAGTTTTCTGTAAACACGGAAAGGCCCGCCATACAAATCCGCTTAGGCATTCAACTGAATGACTGATTTAACCATCTGTCTACATTATATACATTCACAGCTGGCTAAATGATTAGGACTTACGAATTGAGATCAAAATCAAAATCAAAAAATGGTTTATTTTGTAGGTACACAGGGTACACTTAAAATAGTCAGATTTTACATTTTTAAAGCTACTGCTTGTTCAAAAGGCAATTTTCCCCTGAGAAGAACAAGCAAGAAACTCGAGAGGTCGCTCTTTAAAAAAAAAAGGTTTTTATATTACAAAATTATTAATTATTATTTTATGTTATAATATTTCATTATTAATTGTAAAATAGCCTGGTTATGCGAACGGGCTGGTTATGTCCATGATTGTTTATCATCTAAATAATCTGATATTTTATAATATGCTTTCTTAATAAGTTTCTGTTTTATAGTATCTTTAAATTTATTGAAAGGAAGATTTTATATATCAACAGGAACTTTATTGAAAAAACCCTTTGAATGAATTACTGACTTTGTGGAGGCGACTTATGTGACCTGCAAGTTTATCTTTATTTCTTGTATTGACATCATGTTTATCACAATTTTTCCTAAATGATGCTATATTTTTTTTGACATTTTTATTAGATTTTCAAAGATGTGACGAAAAGGTTAGAATATTATACTCTTTAAATCTGTCTCTAAGTGACACTGCAGATCTCAATTGAAACTTCCTCCCTAACCAACGAAGCCAAGCTTTTAAGCTGCTGAGTACCTATCTAATAATAAATAAATAATAATAATAAATATAAATATCCTTAGACATACACACAGCGCCATCTAGTTTTTTTTTTATATGAGAGGGCGGCAAACGAGCATGCGGGTCACCTGATGGAAAGCAATCACCGCCGCCCATGGACACCCGCAACACCAAAAGGGTCACAGATGCGTTGCCGGCCTTTGAGGAAGGTGTAGGCTCGTTTCTTGAAGGTTCCAATGTTCCACAGTAAGCAACTTGTGTTGTGGATACCAGATGGTTGATATACTACATAAATACTTTTTTTATTTTGTAAATAAATACTTATTATAAATGAAAACATCCATACTCGGGTACACATGTCCGTATTCATCACAGAAACATATGTCCCTAGCGGGATTCGAACCCGCGACGATTTGGTATAGTGGTCAGAGTTTCTAACCACTACACCAAACAGATCGTCAAATAATGGCTCTTACAAAATAGTAATAACTAAAACACCTCAGCGGACAAGTGGTCCAACAGACCGTCGCTACCTTATAACCATGTTAATGAAGATATGAAATCAATTGCAAAGAGGAAAAAACCGTAGGTGACGATGTTACACCCTTGAACGTTGGAATTGGTAGGTTAAAAACAAGCCAAAATAGCTCCAACACTGCGCGAGGTCAGTGCGATGCGAACGCAATCGCTGTGAACGGGTTAAACCCTTGTAATGAAATGTAGTGTACAACTGTGTATACAATCAGATGACGTAGTCGTAAACTTGCTCCATGTTTCGAGTAATTCAATACAATACAATACAAATAGTCTTTATTGCGCTAAATAATTACAATAATTTTTTATGATAACAATAGAACACAATTCGGCGGTCTTATCACTAAAAGCGATCCCTTCCATACAACCCACAGCTATGGGACATTCTGTGACATGTTCATGGGGCATATGTAATTCTGTACGTCTAATAATATAGTTCTGTAATATATTTCATACTCGATGCTTGAATCTAAGCGAACGGCAGTACGCAGATTAAGTTCTAAAGAAATCGATGCCTGTGCACTACTTACACGAACCATTTCCGCCTCCTCCGCATTTTAACCGCCTCCGTGGCTCAATGTAAACATCATTGGGTTTACGATTCGGAGGTGGCGGGTTCGATCCCCAGCGGGGTACATGTTAAAGTACTCGATTTGGTTGGTGGTAGGGCATTTTAAATGTCCGCCTGGCTAGCTACTACCATCTTATCTAAATCTGCCGCCAAGCAGCAATGTTAATAGCTCCACAACGATCTGTCATGCGCTGCCCTTATCCAGCGGCTTCCCGCGATCTTTACCAAATCGTTGATGGCCTGCCCACGCTACGTCTTCCTAAGATATAACCCTAAGAAACAAGAACGAGTCCACTCGCTTTTTAAAAACTGACGTGACATTAGATATGTTAGAAGTTGGCCTGGTAATTTTATCTTCAGCATCAAGAGATCTATTGCTGGATGCAAGTCTTCTATTCTCGCTCTTTGAATCAGTTTCATGAGAAGTTTTGTTCTAATCCTCGTTTATGTGGATGGGCTCTGAACTGAATGTGCTGCTGTCTATTAATGTTCAATCTGTCATGCTTACAGTGACACTCGCCTTTTATAAAACTCTTTTCTGCGATTCTCGTCTCTTCTTTTTAGGTGCAGACAGTAGCACGGCGCTATCATAGCGTAGTAATTTTATTAAAGTAATTATAATACTCATTATGCACAACTCTGAACACATTAATATTGACGAATAATTGACGACCGTTTGGTGTAGTGGTTAGATATCTCTCTGCTATACCAAAAGGCCGCGGGTTCGAATCCCGCTAGGGACATATGTTTGTATGATGAATACGGACATGTGTACTCGAGTTATGGATGTTTTTCATTTATATTACAAAAAAAAATGTATTTGTGTAGTGTAGTGTATCAACCATCTGGTATCCCCAACACAAGTCTAGTTGCTTAGTGTGGAACCAGATGGCGCTGTCTGTATATGTCCAAGGATATTATTATATTATATTATTATTATTAAATATGAAGAAATACAAAACAAGAAAAATTGGAGAAAACCAATAAACACAACGACTTTCAAAACACCATATTCTATCTTAATTCAAAAATTTATATGAATATACATACAATAAAGAAGCGACTCACACAAAACACGTAGATGCAAGTAAGATAAAAGTAGACAGGTAGGTTACGTTAATTATTGACAAATTGACAATTAATATCTAGCTACATTTTGTTTCCATGGTTTTTGAAGCTAAGAATATTCATAATGAATCAAAATAGATTGCAATTTGGCTGAGCGCAAATAAGCGTAGGTAGACATCTGCTAAAAGCTGGTCCTTACCTATAAACAATATGAAATAATTTAGATCTGAGTCTTACAAAGATAATCTTTAGCAATGAGCAAAGATTCGGTTCTATAAAAACAAACCTGTTGCATAAAATTAGATTTGAATAACATCTTTAAGATCTATAAATAGGATAGTGGGAAAGTCCTGCTTGAAGAATATTCAAAGACCTGGTAGCGTGGTTTGCCTCGTCCGTACGAGTAACCGCAAACCGCAAATGAATTCTTACCAACCAGCCCAATTAGTTAATAGGTAATTTCGTTCATGATGAATTACGCAATCACAGCCTAAATAATCAAAATGTGACTTAATTGGATTTCCTTCCAATATTCTTCTCACTAATATTTAATCATCAAAATCTTTAACGTCAAGTCAGTAATCGATTAATAGAGATAAACCTACTACTTACCCGTATTAGATTTAGTTGTAATTGATGAATATTAAACGGAAAACCTAGAAGGAATTGGAATTTAACGCTGCCAGAATTTTATGTGACAGAACTCTTTGTAAGTTAAAAAGTTTCTTTTGTAAACCTTACGAGAATTTGCCATTATGACAGGGGTGTGACCCAAAGTGTTCAATATCGATACCACGCCTGTTATTATATAGACAGGATGATCTAATCTAAATCAATTCACTTTGCTTGTTGCTGAGTGTTTTGCTCCTGTGGCAATCGCAATGCTTCTTCTTCTTTTCGAGTCGAGGCAAGTTTCAAATTTTATTGGACCAAAACTTAGCCACTCTAGCAGCCACCATCGCAATGCTGGTTTGCTTTACTTGAAACCTATGGCTTCTAAAATCTTTGACATTATGTTCCTCGCATTAGATATTGAGCAACTGAATTGCTTATCCCCAATCGACAATATTAACTAAATTAAAAAGTTTACACAATTTCCCGTCATGGGCATTCTTAATTTTCTTCTTAAATGGCTTTGTAATGTTAGTATTAGTACCAAGCTTTTAAATTCTTTTAAATAGCACACACATACTCTAGTGTATCCTGATGTTACTTTTATGGATTGTTATAAAATATGTTTATCCAAATTGCTTTGGAACTTATAGTATGTGTGTGACTGGAGATACAAATAAACGATTTATCTATCTATCTAACTTAGAAACAAGAATTAACTTCTATTTCTACAAGGACTATTCTATTCTAGGTTTGCTACTTACCAATGATTTACATCTATGTTAGATTGTGGTTATAAATATTATGTTGTACCTAGTATGGTGTAGTCAGTTAACATATCCACTGAGTCAGTGTTCGCTGTCACTGCGCAGGTTCTTTGTTTGAACATTGTGTTATTGTTTGCTAATTTTCAAGTTGCGTAGGATATACTTAGTGAATTAAGTTAGATTTGCTCGTGTAAATGACTGCATAATGTATACTCGGATATTTATTTCGACTACAGTGTCGAAATTTTAATGAAAGAGTAATTTAACGGTAGGTATCTGCAAATATTATAATATCTTCTCATAAATGACCGATTTATTGTTTTATTTCTAAAACCCTTTGTTGTAAAATAGTTCCAAGAATAGGTACTCCAGCTATGTTAGGCTGAGGTAATATTCTTAAATCCTTCCAGGAAAGTTACAGTAACAAAGTACTCATAATGTGTAGCTCCTACTCTACTAATGTAATATGTAAAGATATGGCTTATAGCGATCGCTCTCGCTAATGAGAAGCTTGCAAAATTAAAGTAAACAAATTAGCAAAAACTACTTAAAACACCGATACAGATAATTCATAGTGAAATGACGTACGTAATAAAATAATAAAATAAACACAACTTGTAAGTTATAAAAACAAATAGGTATTAACAGCGGAAAATATTCCACGCGTTTGTTTGGTTTATGCCGGCAGCTATGTTATGTATATTGACTCATTGTTTTTTCGTAAGCCGTCTTAACTTAAATAGGTACAAAGTCAAAGTAGAGAAGACAACAAAATAAATATAATTGGCTATTTACTTATGTTTTGTTGGAACCAAATTCAAATTAATTGACAATTAATATTAAAAAGAAAACAAAAGCGCCAAAACATGTGTGTAGAATCAAAACACTGCCAAGAATTTCAAATTTGGAACGCGGGCAAGACTCATTGAGCTAACATTGTAGATGAACACATCAGCAGGGCGTGGTCCCTCGGAGGCAAAACGTTGAGAACTTAAACTCCCACTGGTATTTGACCTCTGCATCGTTTCTCCCACGCGTCTACGTCGTCACTAATGTAAGTAGGCTGCGAGGTGTGGGAGGCCAACTTACGTCGGTCGCAGATTTTAGCGCGGTGCGTTCTATTTTCGTCGTGCGTGCTGCCGGCCTCGCCACGCGCTCCCCGCGTGGCATTGTTTTGCTCAGATAGTCGCCATGTTATATTACGGAGTAACCACATATTTACGTCGTGCACATTTTATTGTGTTCTACCGTTATCGGCTTTGTAACTAGGCGTACTGGAGTGAGTGCGAGAACACTTTCTTTATCTGCAATTGTTAATACCTACATGTACGTTAATTAGATAGGCACTTGATACGTTAATTGGAGCATAGATAAAAAACCAATTAAAAATGTGTTGTCTATACTATCAATGATTTCAATAAGATATGCTGTGAATCAAACATTTACAAATTAGGCAAGTATGTGTGTAACCTTGTGACCATTTTCCCACGGGAAGGAAGTGTATTACCTACGTAATCTTATATGAGATATGATTTCCTTTTCTGAACTGAATTCTTCACAAAAATCTACTGCCATGTCATTAAGCTATCAGACATTGTTTATATATTTACTCTCTAGCAATTTTTAATTTATCCTCAACATCAAATTTCCTGCTTCATCAAATGCATTTTTCTTTTCTGAGAACCAGAAACACCCTCCTGAGAGGTCCGAAGCCGATGGCGATCCACCACCGACTGACGGGCTGAGAACTACGGAGCCCCCACGTTGACTACTCCACTGATAGGACAGACCAATCATCATGGACCTTCCACTTCTACTCCTCTCCATTACATTAATGATCTCTGAGGGGAATTGCAGCAGAACTGCGTAGCTCAAATTAGAGTGGTTAGTGAGTTGGAAGATAAGCGCTTACGCAAATGCCTCCTACCACAGTGAGATTGGCAAATGTCAACATAGATAACGTGTCTGCGCCTGCGCCTGTGGGGTCACGGCACTGTTTGTATTCATTAAGTAGATACCTACTCGTGTTAAGTGCCTAATTTTGGGAACAAATATTGTTGCAGTAAATAATGAAAATTAACAATAAAAAAAAATTAGCTATTATTGTTTTCTGTTCAAGCAAAATCTTGTTTTTGTTTTTTCTTGTCGACATTGTAGTATTGTATGACAGATTCATCGTCAATCATACATCTCAGTAAATGGATAATAAATTTGGCTATGTATTCTAAAGTGAGTTTTAAAAAGCATTTTCTAAATTTTTATTAGCACTAACAATAAATAGCGTTATGTCACCTGTAGATGCATTCATTGGTATGATGTCACTCAAATATAAAGCAACATTGAGTAATGCATAGGTTTAAGATTGAATAGAAAAAGATGAATAAAATTAGTTCATAAGAAATGCGAGTTATTCAAAATAACGTTGACCTTAATTTAGAACCATTGTATGAATTTAATTTCTGACTAGACCTTAAAATTTTAATTAAAGCTGAATATGAACACGAACTCATGACAGAACAAGGCTCATACTCCCTCATTATACCAGGGAAGGCATATATCCCTGCAGTGGAATGTTTACGGGCTGATGATGATGATGAACAAACAAAGACTAATATATGTATAGCACGTGAAATATAACATTGAAGACTTAAAAGTTATTAACAAGGCCAATAATAATAACAATACACAAAAAACGTTTGATGCAAATATTATCATTAAAAACAATAAAGTTTGATCCAGTGCAAGAAACAAAAGTGAGGAAGCTACAAAACGTGTATCTTTAATCAATTAAGGTCCTCAGTTCCTCCCTGTCGCTGACGAAAAAATTATCAAGCAAGCCGACCTACAGCTTCGTAATCAACGACAATAGTTTTATTATCAATAACCATGTCTATAAATAAACAAGTAAAGAAACAACATAATTATGTTGCAATCGACTCAACAAAATTGCACTGTGACACAAAATGGAAATCTCTCAAACATGACAATTTCGGATACAAACAAGCAGAAAAGGATCATCTTAAACTTGGACTAAATCTCTCTCTGCCGTGGAAGCCCAAAGAAGTTACTATAAACACTGACCCATGATAGAACTCTAAGCTAACTTTTAAGCTAAGGATTCATCATCATGAATGAGCACATCAGTCTGTGATCATGACAAGCAAAATATAATTAGTATACATTCAGTGTACTAAGTATCGGGAATTTGTCAATAAAACAAAAAATACAAATTATTCATCTAAATTTATTTTATCGCCTTCAAAGTAGTCCCCATCGCTTGCAATACAACATCTCCACCGCTTCACCCAGTCTTCCATACATTTTTCATAGGCTATTTGCGGTATGGCCTTTAGCTCATTCAGCGAATTTTCTTTTATGGCTTCTATCGACTCAAAACGTTTTCCTCGAAGTGGTAATTTTAACTTGGGGAAATAAAAAAAAGTCAGACGGAGCCATATCAGGTGAATACGGTGCTTGGTCGAGAACTTTTGTTGAATTTTTCGCTAAAAACTCTTTCACTATAATGGCTGTGTGTGATGGTGCATTATCATGGTGCAGCATCCATGAGTTGTGTTGCCACAAATCTGGACGTTTTCGGCGGATACTCTCACGCAAACGCTTCATGACGCCTAAATAATATTCTTTATTCACTGTCTCTCCCTCTGGAAGGAATTCGGAGTGAACCACACCACGGTAGTCAAAAAAAACTGTCAGCATCACCTTGATTTTGGAGCGACTTTGCCGCGGTTTTTTGGGTTTCGGCTCGTTTTCGAGACGCCATTCTGAAGACTGTTGGCTTGTTTGCATGTCGTACTCATAAACCCATGTCTCGTCGCCAGTTATTATACGTTTCATAAAGGTCGGATCCGTAGAAGCTCGGGAAACCATGTCTTCAGCGACATGCTTTCGCTGCGCTTTTTGAACAAAATTGAGCTCTTTTGGAACTAGTCGAGCGGCGACGCGTTTCATGCCTAAAATGTCAATGAGAATGTTGTGGACGGACTTAAAAGATATGTTCACCTCACTAGCCAACTCTCTCAGACTCATACGTCGATTTTCGAGCACTAGCTTCTTGATTCTGTCGATGTTTTCTTTGGTCGTAGCGGTTGAAGGTCTACCAGAACGAGGCAAGTCTACTACTACTTCTCGGCCTTCTTTAAAAGCCTTATACCATTCATAAGCCCTTGTTTTCGATATACACGCTTCGCCGTAGGTATTTCGCAACATTTTTAGTGATTCACCACATGAAATATCATTTGAAACACAAAATTTAAGGCACACTCTTTGTTCAACAATATTTTCCATTGTAAAAATCGCCGAGGACTCAAAACTATGACCAACAAAAAGTGTAGTTTAAAACAAATTAAATGACAGATCCCGCTCAAATTTTGCGCGCTAAATCAGTACAGTGCTACCAACATGCAGTAAAAAAATTAGAACGACCTCTTTTACGCGGGTCTTTTTATTGACATATTCCCGATACTTTTTACACACAGTAGTATATTAAAGTAGTTATCTAAAGCGATAGTGGTGGACGGCAGGGTGGGGATGGATTTTTGAGTTTCTGTAGGTATTTATATATTTCCGTAGCAGTCCTATGCTTACCCTTCCATGGATCAGATTTCTAACTATTTAACTTCATCGATATAGCATGGATAACGTTGACCAATGAGAAAACATCAAACTGCCAAGCGGGCGATGAACCAACCAATCACACATCAGAACGTAATCTTACATGAAAGTAAACCTGTAAATTCTAATAAATATTTGATGATTTTAACGAAATTAAAACTACCATATTCCAAAATTTGTATTTTCTATTTTCCAACATCTGTAAACTGTTATCGATTACTAGACAACATGACACAATTAACTGACAAGAGTTATTCAAACGACATTGTTGTAGGTAGCTACGATAGAAATCCTTCAAGCCGATTTGTAAACAAGCAATGAATAAAGAATAAGTTAAATGAAGGGTTCTTGATAAACTAGATAATGTAGGTAAAGCTATCAACGACAAAGTGACCTTTATAAAACTCCCACGCGTCATGATAACTCTTCACCCATATTCGAAGGGTCGACCGACGATTTGGTAAAGATCGGGGGAATCCGCTGGATGCGGGCAGCGCAGGACCGATCGTTGTGGAGATCTTAAGTTAAAAAAAAAGAAGCTTATTCTTTTTTATCTTTCTTTTAATCTAATACTGTATAGAATTTTAGTCTATCAGAATCTTCGATTATATCGATGGTCTGAATTCTTTACGGGATAGGAGTACCCATCTATACGAACAACTTTTACTATGGGTTCAAATCTGAAATTGCGGAAAACATGAGCTGTCACGTTTCATTATATTTTTTTTCTATGGAGACGTTGATTATGCTATAAGTAGATAGACTACGAAAGAAAATGGTCGTGCGAACTATTTTCTTACGTGGTTCTCTTATTAGTTTAACAAGTAATACCTTTATTATTCTTAAAATATACTTTCTGTCATAATTGATGCGATTATATCACCGCACAACTTAGTATTTGATGCAATGATAGCTTGTGGACGAACTAGGCGAGTGACTGAGCTCACATTCTCAACTTATTATGCAATTTTAATTGTTTCAACGACCGGGTCCATATGCAGTAATAAATATGTCTATGTACGGAGCTTTTTTCACCCATTTCATAGATTTCAACTGGCGCGTTTTCATAGAGTTAAACCGCGATGTCGATGAAATTTGGTAGTGTCCTTTGAGCTACTAAAAGGTGCCTAAGATAGGACTTTGTAATTCTCACGGGAAGGTGAAAAAGGGATCATATTAATAATAAATGCCATTCCAAAATATCTCTTTACTCTACAACATAGCGTCGATAACCTCAACAACAACAATACCTTATTCTGGACGCGTGATAATGGTACTGCGTATTTACCAGCATGAGCTAATTCCTACTGTTTGTATTAAACTGATTGCAATCGTTATTTGGAGGTGATGTTTTATAAACAATGAATAATTGGAAACTTTAAATTGTTCACGCTTTAAAACGGAAAATGTGCGAAGTAGGTGGCGGGTAGTAACTTACGGATTGCTAAGCAATCGTACGTTGCTTAAATATTCTTATTAACAATTTTAAAAAAATGTATTTTTAGCGCATTTTGCGTTTCAAGAATCGGTAACCATTTTGCGAATTAGGCATTAGTCGACGAAACGTACGGGTTTACAATAATAGTAAGTATGTTTTTTAATTAAATCTTATGTTTTATATTTAGTATAACATTGCGGCATTATAAATTATAATCATATAATTATAATCATATAATCACTAGCTGCACTCGATTCTGTGGAACGACGTGCCATGAGACTCATAGGTGATAATTCGATGACTGCTAAATTGCAGAGCCTTGAACACCGCAAAGTCGCCTGTCTCTCAGTTTTTTACAGGATGCATTTCGGGGAGTGTGCGTTGGAATTACGTAATCTTATTCCACCGTCGCCCTTCCATCTTCGGACCACTAGGCGTGGGGAGGGATTTGCCCCGTAGTTAATATACCGAACATTCGCATTAAGAAGTTCGATTCTTCATTCATCATCCGAACAGCCAAGGCATGGAACTCCCTTCCGGCGTCAGTCTCTCCTGAATCCTACAACCTTGGGATCTTCAAGAGCAGAGTGAATAGGCATTTACTGGGATCGCGTGCTTCATCTTCGACCACATCGTCACTTTCCATCAGGTGAGATTGTGGTCAAACGCAAATCCAGTCAATCATAAAAAGAAATATATAGGTAACATGCTCATAAACACGAGAAATAACCGAAAAATATGAGTAAATGTTTAATTTGTATTAAATGTCATTGTTTAATTAATAGATAATTCGCTGTAGCAAGGAGCACAATGTCTTATCACAAAATGTTACCTATTATAATTAAAAGGTTTTATTTGACAATGCCTCGACAGCAGGTATTTGTTAAGATAATTAGAATTTGTAACTAGATTATAAGATTAATATAAATATATTTGCACATAGACACAGCGCCATCTAGTTCCACACTAATCAACTTGGCTTGTATTATGGATACCAGATGGTTGGTAAACTACAAAAATACATTTTTTTTTGTAAATAAATACCAATATAAACGAAAAACATCCATAACTCGGGAACACAATGTCTGTCCATCATATATACATATGCCTCTAACGGGATTCGAACCCGCAATCTTTTGATAGAGAGTCAGAGTTTCTAACCACTACACCAAGCAGGTTCAACAGGTCGTCAAGATAATAGACAATGCCCCTTTACAGCAGCATCTATTTCGTAGTTTGTCAATTAATTTGTCTACGTGATTCAATTAGCAGCTATTGTCCCATTTACTAATGTTGACGTGTCCAATGATGCTTATGTAAAATATCTTTTTATCAAAATGAATACAACACATGGAGATCAGCGATATTTCATTCACCGGGCTGATGGTGTTATCACTTGGCTGTATGAGACTTATGTCCTTTGCTATAGCAAATAGTGGGGTTATAGAATATAACTCCACTATTTACGTTTAAAACACACGCGTGTTTTATGAGCTGCTTGATATATCTAAAACCGGTGAAATTAAAGCCACTTTACGAACAAGTATGTTGAAAATAGATACGACCTATTTGGTATGGTGGTTAGAAACTGACCATTATACCAAAAGGTCGCAAGTTCGAATCCCGCTAGGGGCATATGTTTGTATGACGAAAACGGATATGTGTACCCGAGTTATGAATGTTTTCATTTATAATAAGTATTTATTTACAAAAAAAAAATATTTTATAAACCATGCAGTATCTACAACACAAGCCTATAACTGCTTAAAGTGGTGGTCTTGCGCTGCCCGGTGTAATATTCATTTCATTATGTAATATTAAACGCTGTATTTATTTAAGAACAAATAAAGAGATGGAATTTGAATATAAACTAGAACAAATGTAAAAAATTGGGGCCGCGAGGCAAGGTACCCAAATCGCTGGCAGCGTTTCCTCGTTGTATGCAGATACTTAAACGTTGGGCGAGGAAACAACCAGCTCTCGGGTCACCAGTGACATCGACTAAGCGCTTTGAAATATTAAAGAAAAATTTAAGCGGCCCCATATTAAACGCTTGTTTTTAAAAGTATTCTTAATAAAGAACTTATCAGTATGTTTTACATTATATATTCTTCATTATATTATGTCTATATCTATAAGTATGTATGTAAAGGTGACATTAATATTAGGCACATTATTCCTAGACTATGAGCATAGCAAGTGTCGTAAAGACAATCAGTAATAACTTATGTCTAGACTGTAGTGTAGCAAATATGCTACAATTTATTTCACAATAAGCAACAATCTTCCGTAGCACAATTTAACATAACTAATTACCAAAACACATACGACAACACAAACAAGATGATTACTATATTGTGCAATATATTACAAAGTAAACCATAACGTTCTTCAATAAAGAGATAACTACAACGATTGTAGAATGAATATAGTATTCGAATTACTTGTAATTGTTTATAAATTACATAGGTATCAACAAATATCATGTTAAAGATGGGGGATTAGAGATTTTGTACCTATTATGCAAGGTTATTTATTGTATACCCTGAAACCTGAAATTAGTTTGGTCAGAAGCACGTATCAAATCAAATCAAATCAAAAAAGTTTTATTTCGTAAGTTATAAGAATAACATTTGAAATCGTCGTGACATACAATAATATCGCTCATTGACTAAGCAGTCTCCCCAGAGAAGAACGAGCAAGAAACTCAGGGGTTCCTCTTTTTAAATAAGTCAATACAAATACAATTTGAAATAATTGTTAAATTTATGATTTGACAAAGAAAAATGAAATATACTGGATAATGGTGTCGATTCGGATGTACACCAACTAAACTAAAACCAGTTTTGGAGTGGTGCCGTCGCATCGTACTGTTCCAGGGAGAAAGAGACAGTACTACTTTAAAACTGGTTTTAGTTTAGTTTAGTCTAGTCCAGTCCAGTCCAGTCCAGTCCAGTCCCGTCCAGTCCAGTCTAGTCTAGTCTAGTCCAGTCCAGTCCAGTCCAGTCCAGTCCAGTTTAGTTGGTGTACATCCGAATCGACATCATTGCCGAGCGGTTCATGTCCACGCCACGGTATAGAATCGATTCCGGCTATAAAAATATGAGGTTATATTTTTTTGGAATGATAAACACCCTACAAACGGAAACATAACAGTAACTGAATTCGCAACAATATCCTTTGTTTTCATTTTATTTTTTCTAGTCACAATTGGCACAATTAATGATTTATTCCAAACATAATTCAAATGACGACTGCTCCGCTAAACACCCAGACTGTTCCCCCAGGGGTACGACGGATAAATTCGAATGCTCCGTTGTGCCCCTTTAGTGGTTCAGAAGGGAAATTTTGTCGTGCTCCTTTATAGATGTGCTCCACCAAACCACCAAAGGAGCACTACAGATCATACAAAATAATAATAATAATAAAAATTATTTATTGCCTTAGTTCCTATTTAACTTAAAGCTATTGACATAGTAAGAATTTTGAATAGTCAAGGCAAAAGGGAGTGACATCAGCTTTGCTGTACCGGGACAGATGTCACGGTCAGCGCTGTTTTTCAGTCACCCCCCCTTCTCCCCGAGGTGAAGGGCGGGAGGATAGGTTTATTAGTAATGGGAGGGCTTAAACATTAGAATTAGTAAATTTGACCATAAAATAAACAATTAGGTATTAGCAAAACAAAAAATAAAATTTACCCGTTCTACCACCAGGGGCACACTTTGGGTGTTCAGCGGAGCAGTTGTCATTAAACTACCCATGCCAATACCTTCTATTACACTACACTTACCTAATATGCCCTATTTTTTCCCTTACGGTAAAAAACTCATCCGGTATAGCTTTCGCTGATTGCTTCGCCTGCGTGCAATAACTTTATCGCATCCGTGGCTCAATATAAACAACATAGGGTTTACGAATCGGAGGTCGCGGGTTCGATTCCCAGCGGGGTATATGTTTAGAACTCGGTTTGATTGGTGGTAGGGCATTTTATATGTCCGCAGCAATCAGCAATGTTAATAACATTGTTGTGCTCCGGTTGTCAGAGATAAGATAGCCAGTTCCCCAAATATTTGGGTTTCCGGGTCAGTACGCTTCCACCTTCGGCCTCATCTTCACTTAACATTAGGTGTGATTGAGGTCAAGTGCTAACCCGTTTTGCATAAAAAAATAAAATTCGCGGATATGTTTAATTTGTTTTTCGCGGCGGGAACTACTCATTATATCGGGATAAAAGTATTCCAGGTTATGTTATACCTACCTATATACCAAATTAATTCATATCCGTTCCGTCGTGATTGTGCAACAAACAAACTGAAACTTTTGCACTTACAATATTTATTTCTTTTTGATTTTTACATATTTTTGTGTGCACTCCATGTTCCCCTACACTATTGTTGTTGTATTGTGATGGGTTTCCTGGAAGACATCTCTTTTAGGGATGAGCTCGCCTTTTGTATATCTTTTTTATTAATAGCTAAGTATCGTAGTAATTGTTTTGTTTTGTGTATGTAATAAAATTATTAGATTAGATATAACTGTTATGTATATTGTTGTTATAAATGACCCAAATAAATATTTTAAAAAAGTTATTTGGGTCTTGCAAAGTACTCGGTGCCGTACGATTTTAATTGTAATAAGCTGAGACGGAAGACGAACGACTTAAAAATCGCACCCCAAATATGTCGTTCGTTTTCGAATCATACGAAAATTACAAATACACGTTCGCAATTCAAAAGTACGCATTTTATTTATTTATTTATTTTATTGTGCGTGGCGTTCGGGTTGTATATTTGCAGTTGTTGTAACATTTTTCGATTCACCAAACCCTACCTTTGCAGGTGTACACACAGTATTTTATAAGTAAGTATAATTATGTAATTAATTTCACAAATTTTAGTAGGTAATTAAATTTACACGTTATTTATATTTATACAATGTCAATTGTTATAATAATAAGTAATAGCATAATAGTACAAAAAATAAAATTAAAATAAAACTCATTAAATTAATTAGTCCACAAATCAAAATATAGCTAATATCAAAATATAGATATAGCTAAGCCAATAAATCATTTGTCAACATGTTAAATTAGATAATTATGTCAAATAATAGAAAATCAGAATATTGAAAAGCTGTCAAAAGGAATCATTTTTGAATTCTAGAAATTCTTTTATACCATAGAAACATTTCTCAGTTAGCCACTTTTTTATCAACTTTTTAAAAGCATGTTTATTCTTGTCTTTAAAAGAATCTGGCAGCTTATTAAAAATATCTATACACATTAAATAAGAATTTCTTGATACTAGTGTCAATTTTGTTGATGGCTTAAATAACTTATATCTATGTTGCGATCTCATTTGCCGACTTTTTTGAAAATGCTTGTTCGAATTCGAATAATTGTAAGAATGACAGTTTGATATTAGTTCATTATTATTATATACCTACTATAGCTTTCCGCCCGCGGCTTCACCTGCGTGGAATAACTTTATCGCGGATATTTGCTTTTCCCGAGGGAACTACTCACTTTATCGGGATAAAAAATATCCTATGTCTTAATCCAGGGTATATTCAAACTATATACCAAATTTCATCTAAATCCGTTCATCCGTTTAGCCGTGATTGAGCAACAAACAAACATCCAAACTTTCTTATTATACCTTTTTGAGATCGTGCTTTGATAAGGTTTCCGCAATGCCTAGAGTTACAATAGAAAGAGCCAAGACAGGGCTGAATTGCACGACTATCTAACGCAACACTCCTCGTCTGGATATCAGTGAATATTCAGTAGGTATGTGGTGGAACACGCGTGGTCGTGGACCGGGTCACGACCCCAGATACCGCGGCGGATACTACCGGATTCTGGGGCTAATGAGTCACTGCGATACACACAGTATGGCAACTGACTTTCTTTATAAAAGGTGATTGTTGATACACGTGATCCGAGTCAAGAAAAATTAAAGAATAAAAAAAATAAAAAAATATATTTATTTATTTCTCTTACAACATAGACTATGTGCTTTAAAATTGGCTTCAAAATTTTAATAGACTGATTTCCAGCATTTATTTCTACGTATACATCATTTGTTGAATATCAATTTAAATCTACTGGAAATTATAACATAGCTTATTGAATTATATAGAAAGGCTAAGTCAGGAGTACCCTAAACCGACGAACATGTATGAACAACCTTGTGAGAGTGAATAAAGCAAAAGAGGCGTATGTGTGTACGGCACCGTCTACCATTAGCTGGCGCCGTGTCGGTCGAGTACCACTGTTGACTAGCTCATAGGAGTTACAATGTGAGGAGTGTGGAGGTGGGATCCTGACTGTCAGGTTGAAGCACTACTCCCAGGCTGATGCTGTAGAGGATGTCCAGGAGTAGGCCACAGTATAAAGAAAATGAAGATGAGCCGGCGGAAAACTTGTAAATCGTTGTCAGTGGCAACTTTTATTTTTAAGGTATCACGCACAAATAACTTGATGAAATACTGAATTCATAATTCATATATTTATTGCATTACACATGTCATAGTTACAATACATAGGTAAGTACACATGTACCTTGTCAGGCATGGCAGTATGGAGGAAAGGGATATCTATATATATGTTATTAATGTCGTTTCAATTACCAATAGTTATAATTTTTATGAAGCTACCTATGTATGTTTTAAGTTTATAGAAAATGCTCCAATTCCACAGTCAATCAATCTTTATACTGTATATACGTTTATACGTAATATAAATACTGAATAAAATAGAATAGAAATAAAAATAACAGAAAAGTATACGTCCAATCTTTTCAATGGCAAACTACGAACTACGAACAAAAGGTATACAGAAAGAGAGAGAGAGAGAGAAAGAACAGGCAGAGTTCAAATGTTGAATTTAAAAATAAGAAACAAACAAGGAGAATACTGAAAAAAGAGAACCAACGAGTCGCATGGCGTCTCGTTACAATACTCGGCCTGCTCAGGAAGAAGAAATCTCGAGGAACCCAGAGGAATCCGAAACCACCAATCTGCACTGGTCCCGCTTAGTGGATTCACCAATCTGCACTGGTCCCGCTTAGTGGATTATGGCCCAAACCCTCTCCCTATGAGAGCAGGCTGTGCACCAACAGTGGGGACGCGTAAGGTTGATGGGACCCTTTCCCAGCATACCCGCTTCCACAATATTTTCACCATAACTTCAATACGAGAAAACCGGGATTTTCAATTATGCTACTGTTTCGAAAATTTTTCTATTTTCCATACAAAAATGACTTATAAGCTGTACTGGTAGCATGGAATTTTTTAAATTTCATTTCGAAAAACAAAAAATTGTAAAGGTGTTCTCTTCGCAATACCTAATAACCCTTAGTAACCCCTTTTATTTTTTATTTTTTTTATATGAGGGCGGCAAACGAGCATGCGGGTCACCTGATGGAAAGCAATCACCGCCGCCCATGGACACCCGCTACAGCAAAAGGGTCATAGATGCGTTGCCGGCCTTTGAGGAAGGTGTAGGCTCGTTTCTTGAAGGTTCCAATTTTATTTAATAATAATATTTCACAATAATAATGATTAACATATAATGTAACATTGACATAATTATACTTGGTAAATATTGTAGTAAACAAATACATTCTGAAACAGAAACGTTTACAGGCCAGCATTAACCGAGGTTGTGTAAATGGCTGGTCCAAATGTGTTACTACTCAACCAACGAATATCTTGACGAAATTTTATTTAATAATAATATTTCACAATAATAATGATTAACATTGACATAATTATACTTGGTAAATATTGTAGTGAATGCTTGGCAATGTATAAAATTAAATCATGAATGATATTTGCACGCTTGTATCTAAGCAAATTTTCCTGGGACTTTGTAATTTTGGACATTTTTCATCTGAGTCGTAATCAGTTCAAATCAGCAGTATTGAAAGCACTGACATAGATGAGGTAATTGTGTACACATACACTCAAGTCATATACACACACACACACACACACACACACACACACACACACACACACACACACACACACACACACACACACACACACACACACACACACACACACACACACACACACACACACACACACACACACACTCGCACATACTACTCCATACATTTTCTCTCGTCCTTACACCCACAAACACAACTATTTGATGTCTCGATAGATAAGGTAACAAAATAAGCTATGTATAAACTTAATGAGATCTATTTTGGCTTCTAAATGTATAACTTATATTTTAAATTTGTAATTATGGCTTTCATTTCAAATAAATCATTAAAAAAAAAAAAACCTTTTGGGGTAAAGACTCTAGGTCCTTGGGGCTCCGGGACTCTATCTTTTTATAATGAGCTAGCGACCAGACTGGTCGACGACTCAGGCGACCCTACAGCCGGCACTTATTTTGCTCAAAGATTAATCCATCCAGCGAGGCTATGCAGCCAGCATCTGGGGCAAGCTCCCACATGGACCGAACCTGTGCCACCTTCTAAAGTAAGTATGATAAGCCACCTCAGGGCTTTAGATTAGTTGTTCCTCTTAGGTTTATATATGCTCTTATTTTGTAAAACTTGTAGTAGTGGTTTTTTATGATTAACTGGGTATGCGTTTGACCACAATCTCGCCTGATGGAGATCGACGATATGGCCGAATATGAAGCACGCGATCTCAGTAGATGCCTATTCACCCTGCTCTTGAAGATCTCAAGGTTGTAAGATTCAGGAAGGACTGACGCCGGAAGAGAGTTCCATGCCTTGGTTATTCGTATTATGAATGAAGAGTCGAACCGCTTAGTGCAAATGTTCAGTATGTTAACTACATACAAGTATAGATAATTAGATATCGCCACCTAGCCCAGAGAAAATACGGTTTGACCTCGGAAAAACGAATAACCGCGATTTTCTTGATACATTTAATAAAGTGTTGTAAATGTAGTAACAATTGCTAAAAATTAAGCATTTGTAAGAAACGCAAGTACTAATTAAGCTAAACTTGAAAAATGTTTCTTTAAAAAAAATGCTCAATTGATTTGATTGTTTTTTTTTGAAATCAAAACATTTATTCTCTCGTTCGTCTCGTTTTTATTTCTGCAATGCAGCTCGACGACATTTTTAGCTAAAACACACGCAAGCCTAACTTAACTTGTTTAGTTTTTTATCCATCAATAAGCTAACTGTGTTTAACAAAAGCCTACCTAATTAAATATCAGTTAGTATTTATTGTTATTAAGATACAAATTAAAAATAGGGTTTTCTAAAAAAATCTAGACTAAGCGCCCGTTTTTTTTAGGCTAAATTATTCAAAATTACATATCTAATATATCTTTATAAGATATCAATTATATAAGTCAGTTCTGAATTATGTCTAGCTAAGCTAATTTTTTACCGTATTTTCCCTGGGCTAGCCCACCGTTAGAAAGAAGGCGTCGCGGCAAACCGATTGCCCAGCAGTGGGACAGTATGGGCTCCTAATAATAATAATTATAAATTTTAAATTTTGGACACATTGATTTCAATAGTACATAACGTGTAGTGTGTCTATGGGGGGGAAGGTTATAGAAGGATACATACTTCGTATTTATAATTAAGTGTTGTGTATATGTTGCAGATTCCATAAGTAAATAATATGTCCAGTAACAACCTCACGTAAATAAGCTTTGTAAATTAAGTATATACATGAAACAACAAATTTATAAAACACAATTAAAAATACCTATATCTTATAGAAAAAATACGCCGTCCAACTCGCTTCCGTGACGCATAGTACCTAGTACGCTAGCGCTATTGCCCCGCTGAATGCATAAGCTCAGCTGCTGAGCAAAGTAGGTACCAGCTCTCACATCTCCAGAGGCGTGGACCAGTCTAACGGATAAATCCTTTACAAAATGTTTCACGTCAGAAGACCACGGGCCCAAAGTCTCCACTGCAAGCGCCGCAAACTCGTGGTTTATAGAGATTGACGCGTATTTACGGCGCTTGTTACTTTGAGCTTGTTCAGCCGCGGTTCCAGCTCTTTGCGCAGTTCCTTGTATATGGGACGGTGCCAAAGTGTCCGCAGAAATTGCGTCCCATTCCAAGGTGCGCCCCAACCACCAGGGTACCAAGGTGGCTCCATCAGGTCTTTTCCCGTCGTCCCTGAATAAGCCACAAGGCTCCAGAGACGCCGGGACCGCTGCAGTGGCGAGAGCGCGCCTAATTAGCTGATTAGCTTTGTAATATAAATTTTAGAAGGGTAGTGGACAATTTCTTTTTGGAAGACAGTTTTTGAAATCGAGAATAGATATATATTTGAGAATGTTTTATTAGAAATATTACAAATACGATTCATAGGAGACTTTTTAGCGCAATTTATGCGACTGACGGGTATTGAAAACAGGGGTTCTATTACATAATTTCATCATTATCGTCATCGGTTACGTTCTGACATTTGATTGGTTAGCTCATCGCTCGCTCGGCAATTTGACGGTGTCTCATTGGTCAACGTAATCAATACCGATACCGATGTTACGTCATCTAAGGGCTGGTTATACAAGTTAATGCGTCGAAAAAATTATAAAAGATACTTCATTAAACAACAAAAAGCCCTGTTCTAAATCCGCATATTATGAGGGCAAGTAGGTACGAAACCCTATACTTGGCCGAATTTTGGATATTTTTTTATTTAGTTAAGCCATTTACTAACTTCAACAATATGTTAAAAGTACACATACATTCAGGACCGCCAAGTCGGTGGCCAAGCGTCGGTGGATCATCGGTTAAGACGCGGTCTCCTTATTTGGCTTTTTTTCCAAAAAAAATTGGGTTTGATTCCCACGCAGGCCATGTACCAATGAGATTTAAATTTAATTTAATTACTTATGTGCATTTATTCAACTGCTCTTAAACGGTGAAGGCAAACATCGTCCGGGAATCTGCATACCTAACACACACACACGCACACGCACACGCACACGCACACGCACACGCACACGCACACGCACACGCACACGCACACACACACACACACACACACACACACACACACACACACACACACACACACACACACACACCTCTTTTGCTCCATTCACTCTCATAATACACCCCTCCCGACGGTTTAGCGTACTCTTGAGTTGGCCAGGGGCTCTACCGCCTAACTCGAAGCTATAGCTAGAGCGATAGCAAAGTCCTGTCCGTCTTTGTCATTGTGTTACGATATGACAAGGACGGACAGTGCATTGACGTCATAAACGATAGCAATTTCCAAAGCAATTGAGTTAGGCGGTCGGGGGGCTGGTACGTTCGCCGTAGTCTTGCCCCACCAACACCACCATCCACATTCGCTTCTCATTCATCCTTTTCACATATCCAAAACATTCCAACATACCTTTTTCAATCTTTGTCACTGCGTTTTCTTTTACACTGCATAACTTCCTAATCATGTTATTCTTGAATTTGTGTTTCACCCTACACATACTTCTCAATGATCTCAAATAAGGTTCCAATATTTGTCTGTGAATAATAAAAATTGTTCCTTTGGATTAAAAATTAGTACCGTTACCCTGCCTAAGTCTATACCTACTAAAACACATAATTGGGTATGTACCATTGCATGAGGTAGACGCATCATTGTTGATACAATAGTGACTTCATACTGCGTACAACCAAATTTTTTTTTAGTATTTCTCGTTTGTCATTAGTTCTAAAGAGGTTTTAGTTCAGAGTAAAAGGCCTTTGTTTTAGTCTCGAACCTAACTTAAAATTGAGGCCAATCGCGGAGTCGGGTGTGCAAAAAAAATCCGCAAAATGGTCTATCACGCGTTATGCGCATGCGCAACACTTCATGGTCACTTTATGGTTACGCATGGAGTATTATCGGTAGAATTTAAAATAACAAGATATTTTGTTTGGCTGGCCTCCGCAATCTATTGAAGCATGAGTGTGACCTTTCTGCAAATTCTTACTAAAAACCAATAGCAAAGATATCTGTGTAGTAATAGTAGTTTAAGGTACAACCGTATATACATAGCATGACGCTCACGATCTTTATCCCAAACAGGGTGGTCACAGATAACCGAAACATTAAGGTTTGAATGTTCCAAACATTAATAATTTAATGCTTGAAATAACATCCATGTTTCACTATTCCAAATATGTAGGTGTATGTAAATCAGAGGCGGATTATCCCTAAGACAATCTAGGCACGTGCCTAGGGGCGCGAGGTGACAAATGACCCCGTGTTCTTCAAAGAATATTATAAGTCTAGCTTAAGCCTAGTTGGTTAGGACCAACTAGGCTTAAGTTAAGGCTTAAATCCACTCTACTATATGGTAGATTATTTACTGTATAAATAAGAAATATTGATGGTGGGATCATGAATTCTAGTTGTCCTATATGGGCACCAGAGAGGTTCAAGAGCACTGGGTGTAACACAAGAAGGTGCACTTGGGAATTTCAAGAATTTTTTTATTATCATTAATTTTAAATCTATTTTTAACTATATTTTCAGTGAATGACGTCAAAGTGATACAACATGAGCAATAAGTCCCCCCTAACCATAACAGAAAATAGGCCAGTATATAAATAAGTGAAGCAGTCACCGAAATTAGCCAACGAGGTCGCCGGAGGGTCGTGGAAATACCTACTTTCGAGGACATAGACGAGCCCTCGGCACGTCAACGGTTGAATATATACAAGTTAAATAAACGGTAAGTTTAACGTGGCTGAATATTTGAAAAATTGCTACGTCAGTGTAGTGAGGCAGAATAATAATAATAGAGTACTATATAATTAGAGTTGCCATAACTTCTAGATGTCAATAAGGGACGTTTTCTTTTCTGATGCCTATTACACCTAAGAGTGTGACCGGACTGAAGCTCTTAGAAGCTCAATCATTATGGGAGGCTATCTGTGCTTAAATAATGTAGGCGCCTGTAATACCATTCTGGCTTCACCCTACTCGAGTGAAGCGAGGATGCTTTACAGGCTAATGTCTTACGGTATCTTGCTGTGGGGAAATGCCGCGGATATCAATACAATCTTTGTTTTACAAAAACGAGCCGTTCGCGCAATTTATCAATTGAGACCTGCAGTGTCACTTAGAGACAGATTTAAAGAGTATAATATTCTAACCTTTTCGTCACAGTACATTTTTGAAAATCTAATATATGTCAAAAAAAATATAGCATCATTTAGGAAAAATAGTGATAAACATGATGTCAATACAAGAAATAAAGATAAACTTGCAGGTCACATAAGTCGCCTCCACAAAGTCAGTAATTCATTCAAAGGGTTATGTATACGCTTTTTCAATAAAGTTCCTGTTGATATACAAAATCTTCCTTTCAATAAATTTAAAGATACTATAAAACAGAAACTTATTAAGAAAGCATATTATAAAATATCAGATTATTTAGATGATAAACAATCATGGACATAACCAGCCCGTTCGCATAACCAGGCTATTTCACAATTAATAATGAAATATTATAATATAAAATAATAATTTTGTAATATAAAAACCTTTTTTTAAAAGAGCGACCTCTCGAGTTTCTTGCTTGTTCTTCTCAGGGGAAAATTGCCTTTTGAACAAGCAGTAGCTTTAAAAATGTAAAATCTGACTATTTTAAGTGTACCCTGTGTACCTACAAAATAAAGCATATTTTGATTTTGTCATTAGCTATTAATAATCATAACGTTTAGTACATATATGGTAAATGTCTATACAGACCGACATGTTCAAGTTAATGAACAAGGTCTTTAAACCAGGGTTAAAAAAAAAAAAATACACCTAAGACATTCAATACCGACACGCGGCTTTTGAACTATGTTTTATTATATTTAACTACTTTTGCACGCATGTGCACGTTGTATGAGTTTTCTATGGGTATTGATCTGATGAGATTTGATCTCCACAGCGATCTCCACTCCACTCCAGCGATTGCGATAGCCACTAGGCTATCGCAATCGCTTACTTAAATAAATAAGTGTTTTCACAATTTATGACTCGACAAACAAGGTGTTCTCGACCATGCGTTCCTATCATCAAAACCTAATTAGAAATTTTATAACAACCTTTTGTACATTAGTTTCCATAAACGACTAATAATTTCTTTATTTTAAAATAAAATAAAAACACTAAGCCAACCATTCTTTTAATATAGGACAAATACATAGCGGTACAGTGTACTTCACCTTTGATCCAAATGAAAAAAGATAACAACAGACGAGCACAGTAGTATAACAGAACTAGTATTGTTCCGAAAATAACACTCATTACTTATTCCGCGGCTGAGATGCGATCACAAAGCAGATGTAGGGCAGGCCGGTGTAACTTCAATGAGTCATACACCAACACCTTTATACGACCTCTAGCCGTTGCCCGCAACTTCGTTCGCGTGAAACATTTAATCAAAATCGGATCAGCAAAAAAAATCCATGTGTTAATCTATCTACCAAACAAATTTCATCCAAAACCGTCTAGCCGTTTAGGCGTGAAGAGGTTACAAACATACATACATCTACTCACACAAACTTTAGCGTTCTTAGTATTAAAAATAATAAAATAATTAAAAATTAAAAATTAAAAATAAAAAAATAATAAAATAAAATAATAAAATCTTTACACATACACAGCACCATCTAGTTCCACACTAAGCAACTAGCCTTGTATCATGGATACCGAATGGTTGATACACTACACAAATGCCTTTTTTTTGTAAATAAATACATGTATAAATGAAAAACATCCATAACTATTGGTATAGCACCACTACACCAAACAGATCGTCGTTGATGTTTTTAGTTCTCTAAAAATTTTGTAGACAACATTTTCAAAATATCGAATTTAAAAGAATACATTGCATTTTTTCTTTTACTACGGAAAACTTAAAATCAATCTAATTTAGTAGTTTCACTCTATTTCGAAAATATTCTCCACTAACTTTTTACAATACAATACAACTACACTTTATTGCACAAAAAAAAATACAGTTACAGAAAGTGGTAGGAGTAGAACGTACAATGTTAATGGCATTGTTGTGTTCCGGTTGTCAGAGATAAGATAGCCAGTCCCCCAAATGTGTTGGGGTTTCCGGGTCAGTACGCTTCCACCTTCGACCTCATCTTCACTTAACATCAGGTGTGATTGAGATCAAGTACGAACCCGTCTTGCATAAAAAAAAACCATTTGGCGAATTTATCACTAACAGCGATTACTTACTTCTACTTTCTTGTGCATTATAATTTCGTAGTAACAACGGCGAAGTCACAAATCCCACTAATATAATATTTAAAAAATGTCAGTCTACACATAACAGAATGATTAACTGGATACGAAAGTAACGATGTGGGCGAAGATGAAACACCCGATCTCAGTAGATGCCTATTCACCCAGCTCTTGAAGATTCAGGAAACCAGCTCGTTCGCATAGCCAGGCTATTTCACAATTAATAATGAAATATTACTGTACCTTTTTGGTACATAAAAACCTGTCTTTAAAACCCCTCGAGTTTCTTGCTTGTTCTTCTCAGGGGAAAATTGCCTTTTGAACAAGCAGTAGCTTTAAAAATGTAAAATCTGACTATATTAAGTGTACCCTGTGTACCTACAAAATAAAGCAATTTTGACTTTGACTGACGCCGGAAGGGAGTTCCATGCCTTGGCTGTTCACTTAGTGCGAATGTGCTTGTTTTCTGTTTTCAGTTTATGAGCTGTCGCATTCACAAAGCGCTGAACATAGGTCTCCCGCATAGATTTCCAGAGCGACTGGTTGGAAGCAGCCTGCAGCGGCATCTGATCCACCTTGTGGATGCACGTGCCACGCTGCGCTTGCCGGTGCATGGTCTCTACTCCAGAACCTTAATGCCCCAAAGGTCATCAGCTCTGCGAGCTATGGCACTGCCCACTGTCACTTTAATGATTCTCTCCTCTAGAAGGCAAAGGGATCTAAGCCCATAACAGCCATGTCTTATTTCTCTTATTTCTTCAGTTTATAAGTCAGTCTCAGTCAAAACATGTAATTCGTCGTATACTTGTCGTATACAAAGTCTAGTCACGGTCAAGTCATTCTTCAGTAAAGAGGCAGAATGCTTTACAAAAGATTTTGGTGGCTTCTTGTGGGAACCTGAAAGCTTCGTTACGCAATTTAATTCGCTCGCCTCACTCGCCGAGATCCCGCCAAAAACCCTCCTGTCACTTTAACTTGCTCGTAATAAAAATAATAAAGTATTTCAGGCCCTTTTATATATACACCGTGTAACGGTTAAGTGTAGTCATATTTTAAGGGCTTGTTCTACCCATCAATACGAACAACTTTTACTATGGGGGCAACTTCGAAATCGCGAAAAAAAAATCAGCTGTTCCATAGAAAATTTCAATAACCTCCCGATGCAATGTATGAAACAGCTGATTTTTTTTTCGCGATTTCGAAGTTGCCCCCATAGTAAAAGTTGTTCGTATTGATGGGTAGAACAAGCCCTTAAAATATGACTACACTTAACCGTTACACCCTGTATATCAAAATCAAAATCAAAAAAATATTTATTTCGTAGGATAAAAATTATCACTTGAAAACGTCACATTTTTTATCTTAATATTAAAAGGAAGAAATTATTTAAAGGAAAGCAAACAGCTATAAAATATTACAGGAGTATTTGTTAGAGTATGCATCGTACATTAGCCAACAAAGCTTCCACCGATAAAGATAATACATTTGCATTGAGTTAACACATTCAATGTATTTGAAGAAATGCTATGTTATATTAAATCCTGTATGACTAAATTTTAACCTGTAAATATGGCAAAAACAAAATAGTTATGTGGAATGTGGTACTTAGTGTGATTTAAGCATTTTGGACCTTGCCAATATAAGCATTCACGCAACGACTATGACAGACAGCTTTGCCACCGCTAACGTCATTATTTTACTTTCGTAAGAAGCTCGGGAAAGACAAGACTACGTCCACCACTTTTATTTCAGATAAGTCAGGCCAGTTTATTTCAGGCCTTTATAAAACACACCCGTACACAGGAAACAAATTCCTATTTTGAGACTGACGTGGAACATGGAATATGATCACTGCGATTGCTCTGAATTTATTTCTCAGAAAAACAATTACAATAGCAAAAAGAAAGGACTGAAAAACAGATAAATATGGATTAATTATTATGTAAAGTCAGGTGGCTTCAAGAAGAGGCGATGTCAATAAGTGTGAAAAACTACAGATAATAAATGTATTGACTAGGGACGTGATATTGTGGGGCCTAGAGCATTAACTCCATCACAAATTACTCAGGTGTCAGAAATTCCCCACTCCGACCACACTATTACCACAGAATCCATAACAGTGCTACTATTATTC
Organism: Oegoconia quadripuncta; assembly: GCA_949316235.1. NCBI lineage: Eukaryota > Metazoa > Arthropoda > Insecta > Lepidoptera > Autostichidae > Oegoconia > Oegoconia quadripuncta. The sequence goes on from OX438751.1 coordinate 4,133,383, forward strand.
AAATTATCAAAGTGCAGTTTACCGATGTGTAAGCATAAAAACAATTAAACAAATACCCCGCAATAACTTTCCCCAAATATCAGCTGTCAATATCAGATTTTTATTTGAATTATCTGCAGATTATACGGCTTACGATAAGAAGCACGCGGGAACCGCATGTAGACCACAATGAGGTTGTAGAAATACCGTTTGGAATATTTATTTGGTCTGACAAAGATAATTCTGTTATCTTAGATAACTGTTGTCGCACGCACGGTACAGTTCAAGCAATAACACATTACATAATGTAAATAAATGTAATTAACAATAACTATTTCGTGGGTGTAGCCCTGCTTCCCCTGGTCGTTGGCTTTGGGTGAAGGAAAACGTAACTAGGAACCTGCTACCAGAGAGAAGTTCTGTGATATTTCTACGTGCATCATACATGATTTCAAGACTTTTGGGGTGGTCAGATATAAACATTAACCGTCTTATTCATAAAAATTTACAAACGCTTTATAAGCCTGTTTTAGTTAAAGAATGTTTTGTCACTTTCTTTCATCGCAACATTCCCTTATGAACGAAAGAGACAAAACATACTTTAACTAAAACGGGCTTATAAAGCGTTTGCAAATTTTTATGAATTATAGGGTTAAAGTTTAAAGCTAGAAACAACATCCACGTCACTTTTTGAAATATACAGAAATGCACACGTGACTGGGGTTGAGCCCATCGCTGGTGAAACTTAGTCACGGAAATTTGGCCTTGTATCAATAGTCCGATGATTTAGTTCGATGATCGGACTGATGAAACTATTTCGTTTCAGTAGTTCGATGATTCAGGAAACCGGACTACTGAGCCTTTTAGTTCGGTATAGGACTTAGTAGGATTTAGTGGGTATGCATAATTTCATAGAAGTGCAAGTAAAACAATTAAATGAAAACAAATGAATGAGGAAAAACAAAGTAATGACGTAAACACAAAGAAAAGAGTAAAACAAAGGAATGACGTAAAAACAAAGGAATGAAGTAAAAACAAAGAAATGACAAAAAATATTTCGTTCATTTTTTTTTAATTAAATAAACCAGCTTTAACCAGCGTCAGCCGCTCTACCCCTTCACGCCTCTTCCTCAGTTTTTGAAACACGCTTGACTAATGCCACTTGGAATATTCTGTAGTAGAATTTGAACCTAATTTAAGTTTATGTATTCTACAGGAATTAATCATAATAACCTAATAATATGATAGCCTGCGCTATGCTAGAAAATATGATTTCTTTTTTAATTAGATTTATTATATTTGGAGTCAATTACTACGTTTTATCTATATTACAATATCGTTATTAAAACTCGATTTAAAAACTAACTTTAATGTGGTCTTATCAAAAAACCAATGTACATGTTATTGCAGGCTAGTAAGAACTCGGAGTTTCCCTGCTTGATAGAGTGTGAAGTAGCAGTAGACAGGGAACATGGCCGCAGGTCCGATAAGGTATGATTCATGACGGAATCCGTCCGACCGGAAAAATCCTGTGGAAAAGCACTGACAAATACTTATCAAGAAATATAACTCTTAATTGAAGTTTTAGAAAACTGTGACATCATCCAAATATACAAACCAATTAGGTATATTTAGAGCTAAATTATATATCTTCGAAATATCTTAACAGATTTTCATCAAACCTTTTAAGTTCTTTAATTTTTAATCAAAGAAACTGCACTTAAGTCGGATCACGCATTACTTTGATATATCCTCAAGAAGGCTGGGCATACACACACACGCACGCACGCACGCACACACACACATCATAGTTATTTAAATAGTGTATAAATTGATTCTCCGTGTACAGTTTTCAGTTTCGCGCAATAAAGAAGAATTTTGAGGCCTTCGAATTTTTTTTTATACTTATTTAAGATTAATACAGGTTGTTAGCTCGGTTAATCAGTTTGCTGTTGTGAAGATATTTAGCTTTTAACACAGTTTCATCTATCTAGCTAGATGATATATGATTTTGTTTTTTGGGAGGTTTTCTAATTTTTCCATTTATAATTATTGAAAAGTCATAGCCATAAATGCAGGATGGATGAAATGGCGAAAGATGACACGAATCCACCAAACCGCACTGGGCTCGCGTGGTGGTTTATGGCCTATACCCTCTTCCAGTGAGATCAGGCTGTGCCCAACTGTTGGGACGTGGAAGGCTCTTGATGATGAGTCAGTTGTTAACTCCATTCTTGAAATTGTAAACAAGTCCACCTATAGGATAAGAGATCCGTTAACCTTCGAGAAAGAACCATCGTCGAAGCCAACTCAGATGGGCAGCTAGCGGGACACTGCGGAACGGCTTCTCATCCAAAATACTACAATCCAATCAATATGGATTACCAGAGTGAATTATGGCACTGAAACGTGGTCCCTCACTATGGGCCTTACAGAAAGCTCAACGAGCTGTGGAGAGAGCAGATTTACTACGAGATCGAATCAATAATGAAGAAATCCGTAGAAGAACGAAATTAACCTACAGCCCAGCTTAAGCGTAACGTAATAGAATCGTGGAAATTTGTTGGATGCCGGGCGCTATGGTTATGATCTATGGTGGAGAGATGTGTTTATCAGTGGAAGTTGGTGTTGCCAAAGGCTTTTCCTAAGGAAAATTTATAGGGAAACTTGACGACACTGCGAGGTGCACTGGTCGATATGAAACACTGTTATTAACAAATGCGTAAAATTGGTTGTTACCTGCCAAATTTGCCGGATACGAGCTTCTCCTCCAGCGTCCCGCTGCACTCCAGAGGTTTCTCGCCCTGGCCTGGGATACTCGACAGCACTAGGAGCTCCCACGGGGTATTCCACGTGAAATAAGCAAGATGGCGGTTTCGAAGATAGCAGTCGCGATTATATGGTGTTTGTCCAAGGACGATCGAATGATAACTACTGGTGGTATGTAACTACCACGCGAGCGTTTCCTCTATGGGGTTCAGACATCAACTCTCGGGCTATCGGGAGCCGTTGGATGCTCTGGACTCGCGAAATTCAAACAGTTTACACAACCATTTCCGTTACTAGCCTTAACAACAGCGTTAAACAAAATATTAAAGGATAAATTACTAATGGCGAAACCAGAAGTCCTGTTGCACTCAGCGACAGCCATCCGTCCAATTTGTCGGTGGACCTCCCACACTACGCTTGCTTATCCACTAGCTTTTCGTCCTTCTTTGAAATTTATCCCTACAGAACCTTTTACTGGACAAAAAGCTATTAGTCTTCTTTCAAGGATCTCACTGTTTCTTACCTGTGTGTCAAATCCAGTCGTTTCCAGTCCTCATGAAATAATGTATGTCAATCCTTCAATGAGCTATCACTACTAAAAATTACATAAGTGTTTCTGTGCTTCGGAGTTCTCAGTTGGATCCGGTTGTTTTCAGAATATCGACGGACTGGAAAACACTTACTGTTAGGTTCATAGAATAAACACTCTGTCTGCGGGGTGAATTTATGGTCCATACTTCCAGCGTCGGTCTGTCCTGATTCCTACAACTTTGGGATCTTCAAGAGCAGGGTGAATAGGCATCTACTGAGATCGCATGCTTCATCTTCGGCCACATCGTCACTTCCCATCAGGTGAGATTGTGGTCAAACGCGTATCCAGTTAACCATAAATAAAAATAAAAAAAATACCAACGCCTAGCTGCGAGAAGAAGCCGATTTTTATCACAAACTTCGGCAAAGAACGGCACGAACCCAATCCAAATCGAGAAGACCGACAAAGGTATCTGCAGCGTTAGTAAAAGTTCTGCAAATAGAGACTTTAGGCTTCCACCGTTTCATGTCTAAATTTTCCATCACGTACGAGTGCCGTGGTCTGTGCATGAGGAGCGCATTTTGTCAATGGACGTCACGTGATAAGGCAGATAAGATAGACTGCTTATCACAACAATATTATGATTATTTTGATGCTACCCGATACAATAACTTATGTTAAGGATATCACCACCTATCGCTTCACGGAATGAAGGCCAGATTCTAAGGAAAGCAGATTTGGATTATGTGTTAATCCAAGGCAAGGCTATCTGTGTTTTAAATTTTTAGCCCTCGGCGAAAAACGACGGGTGTTATGTGTTTCACGGCGTTATGTGTCTCCAGTGTTTATCCGGATGTATTTCATTAATGCATAGTCCGATTTGAGTGCGAATTTTTTAATTAAATACTAAACGAGAGGGAATCGGTTACTAAGTCTTTTCGAAAACTTTAACACGTTAACTGCCGCGACGCAGACATAATTGAAAATCAATTGTTTTCCGGTCACCGGTGACCGGCGTGGCGCTCAAAGGCTTAAACACAGTTGCTTAGTATATCTGGATGATATTATTACGTTTAGTTCCTCGACGTTTTCTAAATTTTATGATATATGTTTATTATATCTATTACCAACTATGACGCCAATTCGACTGACACAATCGTTCAACAATAACATTATAGGTACTTGACAGTCTCCACCTCATCGATTAGCATGAACTACGTAAGCCGTGGGAGCGGCTGCGGTTCCGCCGGTATCATGAAACGGTTGTGGTTTAGAACTTTGACATGGGAATCGATTTCGAGTTTCTGCACTTCAGAAAAATATTTAAAAGTTCTAATCGTAACTACACAGGAAGTCAAAGAAAAAGCGGAATGTGAGAAGTGTGGAAAGGACTCCACCGACAACAGCATAGCTCTTAAATTGAAGAGAGACAAATACGTCTCTCATTTTTGCCTGAAATCATTTCATGAAGGTTCTCCATCTCTGAGGTGCATCATCAGATTTTCACCAAGGGACCAGCACTTGAAACGAAAAACAATTATTGAAATCGATGCACAAAATGTCGAAGATAACTTATATAAAAAATAAATTAAGACACCTCCGAAAAACTATGAACATAATAATTTTGTCCAGGTATACAAAACAACTGTGTTGAAAGTTAAATATATTCGA